>CM038144.1:381690168-383010788 GCA_021437245.1 Aegilops speltoides | reverse complement strand
ATATGTGCAGCTCCTATCGGGATTTGTCGGCACGGTCGGGTGGTCTTGCTGGTTTAGTTTTACCATTGTCGAAATGTCTTGATGTACCGGATACCGAGTCGATCGGAGTGTCTTGGGTGAAGGTTTATTACTTCGTTGATCGCGAGAGCTTGTTATGGGCTAAGTTGGGACACCCCGCAGGTATTATCTTTCAAAGCCGTGCCTGCGGTTATGAGGCGATGGGAATTTGTTAATGTCCGGTTGTAGAAAACCCGAAGTTGACCTTAATTAAAATACATCAACCGTGTAGGTAACCGTGATGGTCTCTTCTCGTGGTCCGGAAGTGAACACGTGTTGGAGTTATGCTTGACGTAAGTAGTCGGGATCACTTCTTGATCGCTAATAGCTTCACGACCGCGCCTTTGCTTCTCTTCTCGCTCTCTTTTGCGATGTAGCCACCATATATGCTAATTAAACTTGCGGCAGCTCCTCCTTTTGACACCAGCCTTCCCTTAAGCTTAAATAGTCTTGATCTCGGGGTGTGAGATTGTTTGAGTCCCCGTGGCTCATGATTCTACCAAAAGATCACAGTACCGGTGATGCGGTGATACCGGGCATGGCGAATCGAGCTGAAGTGGGAATATGATGAGGCCCTTGGTCGATACTATGTTTCCTTTCCGGACGATTAGTAGTGGAGCCCAGTTGGGGCGATCGGGGATCGTTGTTGCATGTGGGGTTTTCTTCTTTTATTTTGGTTCCGTAGTCGGACCTTGACTGTATCTGGATGATGTAATGCTTTATTCATGTAATTGTGTGAAGTGGCGACTGTAAGCCAACTATGTATCTTTCCCCTTATGTATTACATGGATTGTGCGAAGATTACCTCACTTGCGACATTGCTTTCAATGCGGTTATGCCTCTAAGTCGTGCTTCGACACGTGGGAGATATAGCCGCATCGAGGCGCTACAAGTTGGTAATCGAGCCATCCCGACCTTAGGAGCCCCCACCGCTTGATCGTTTTTAGTGGCGAGTTGTGTCTAGAAAAATGTTTTGAGTCATTTAGGATTATATATATCGGAGAGTTTAGGAATTCTTTTTACTCCCGGTCCTTCGACCTTCTCGGTGAGGTATCTGACGTAGAGTTTTGACTCTTCTCTTCTCAAATTTCACTAAAAAATTTTAGGATCACGCGGGTATCTTAGAATCGTTCGATGGTTTTATGATGACAACATTGTCTTGGTTGCCTCGACATTTAGGGGTTGTGGCGGTGTCCCGGAGTTGAGCTCCGAGGTGTTGTCGTCATAATTTTATCGTTGCGATTCGAATACCCGAGTTTAGTACGCGACATCGGAAATCTCTTTTATGCGCTTGTTGGTGAGATAACCCCGCTAACCCAATCTTGTGGTGAGTACGGAGTATTGCCATGACTCATATAACGGATGCTTTTCAAGGTTGAGGTACACGATTTCGAAGGTTTCTTGGTTATGTGTTGAAGGATGGATACAATGGATGTAGGGATTGTTAGCTTGGGTGAGATATATATTGCTCCCTGTATCCCCAACACTGATTGCATAACCGGAAAGTTTCGGAGTTTATAGGTGGGATTCAAGTAGCTCTAGCATTTCTTCCGCAGATATTTGGTTTGTGATTGGGTAATCCTTACCACTTATTTGTTCCATTCATACCTTGTTTTTATTTTCATTCATCAATATCTCTTATCAAGTGGCTTCTCACCTTAATGGACGGATGTTTACTTTGGAATTCATTCGTTCATCCTGTTCAATGTTTATTGTGAAGACTATATGTTGCAATTTCTATCCGTTGATTCAACTTTTTGTCTGCATCTATCAAGATGCTAACGGATGTCACCCTCTTGAGATGGCTCCGCCAACGTCGAGTAATCCGAACGCAGTGATGGGAGTCGGCGAACCCTCCACCTCCACCTCCGCCTCCGGAGGCATGGCAAACTTTGATGGCAACCACTAACGCCAACGCCGCTTGTTGATCCAGTGATGCAAGAGCGTAACCAAGGCCAAGGCAACCAAGGGAATCAAGGTCAAGGGCAGTTCTATCATCACCATAGTTTCCTACACTCAACCGGTTCCTTGCCAACCAGCCAAAGTCTTTCACTCTTGTGCCGAGGCCACGACGCCGACGATTGGCTCGTGGATATCAACAAGCATTTTGAATGCAGCAATGTCAGACCTGAGGACTACGTCAAGTTCGCGTCTTTTCAGCTCAAGTGGCAGCTGATTGGTTCCAGCAATACAAGGATTCTAGAGGTGGTCGAGTGATTACTTGGACTGATTTCTGTCGGGACTTTAAAGCTCACCACATTCCTACCAAAGTTGTTGAGAGCAAGCGTGAGGAGTTCCTAATCTTAAGCAAGGAAACATGTCGATGTCTACTAATACAACATACAGTTTGAAACTTGCTCGATTCGCTAAACAAGACGTTCTTGATGAGAAAAGTATGATCTATCGCCAGAGGTGGCCTTAGAGAGGATCTGCAGTTATCTCTTGTTCTTTCCGAGCCTACTCGGTTTGATCAATTCTATAATATGGCACTCAAGCTAGAAGGTGCTCACTCAAGTGTGAGGCTTCAAAGAAGAGAATCGGGGATGCGATTCAGTCTTCTTCTTCCTCTCAAGTGGCAGCAAAGCAGCAAAAGTTCTACCTTCCTCCTCCTCCGTTCCGTCGGCCTAATCAGCAGAAGAACTCAGGTGGTCGTGGATCTTCCCACCCACCCAACCCAAGCTACTGAACAAGTCTCACCTCAAGCTCCAAGGTCAAATGCTCCTTATCACCGTCCGCTCTCGGAGGTGACTGCAACAAGTGCCAGCAGAAAGGTCACTATGCTAACAAATGCCATAACCAAAGGCGCCTTCCTCCTCCTCCTCCTGTGAGGTCTTCAAGCAATGCAAAGGGTCAAGCATAATCCCAAGTATGCAAAGGTGAATATGATGAATGCAGCTCAAGCGGAGGATTCTTGAGGACGTGATAATGGGTAATCTTCCCATTAATGATATTCTGCAAAAGTCTTATTTGATCTTGGTGCATCGCTTTCTTTCATTTCAAGACCTTTTGTTGCCAAGCATGAGTTTGTGATGAGAAAAGATTCCTATTCCGTTGAAGATTGTGTCTCCGGGTAAGCAAATGACTTCTCGAGTTTTCGTCCGGATGTCTCTATCAAGATGGGCGACTACAAATTTCTGTCTAAACCAATTGTTCTTGGTGACTCGGATATTGATCTAATTCTTGGGATGGATCGGCTTTCAAAGACAAGGCTCGACTTGATTGTGCCGCCAGCAAATTCTATTGACACACCCTTCCGAGGATGTTATCATCTATGCCGCTTCGTGATGAAACCATTCGGTTGTTTTCTCTCAATGAGAAGGGCGAGTTGGATGCTATCTCGCAAATTCGATCGTTTGTGAGTACCAAGATGTCTTTCCGAAGAGCTTCCGGGTATGCCTCCTCATCGGCGGTCGAATTAGTTATCGATCTTGAGCCCGCATCGAACCCGTTTGCAAGCGTCCTTACAAGCTTGGACCCAAGGAGCTGAAAGAATTGAAGAAACAGCTCGATGAACAAGAGCGTCTGGGTTTGATCGGACGAGTTCATCTCCATGGGGATGTGGAGTTCTTTTGTCCGTAAGAAGGATGGCACGGACCGACTTTGTGTTGATTACCGTCCATTGAACAAGAAGACAATCAAGAACAAGTATCCACTTCCTAACATCAATGAGCTATTCGAGCAACTCAAAGGTGCTAAAGTATTCTCCAAGCTTGACCTCCGTATGGGTTATCATCGATTCGCATTCGTGAACAAGATATTCCCAAGACAAAGATTCGAACAAGCTATGGTTCTTATGAATATACCGTCATGTCTTTCGCCTTGTCAATGCTCCTCCAACTTTCTCTCGCATGATGAACTTTATCTTCAACCCCTACACCAATGATTTCGTCTTGGTGTATCTTGATGATATTTTGGTCTTCTCCAAGAACAAGCGAGGATCATGCCAAACATTTGCGATTGGTGCTCGACAAGCTCGAGAGCATCAATTCTATCTGAAGTTTTCCAAATGTGAGTTCCGGCTTGACGAAGTTCTTTATCTTGGTCATATCATCTCAGCCAAGGGCATCGCTGTTAATCCCGAGAAGGTGTCTTCAATTGTGAATTGGGAACCTCCTCGTAATGTCAAGCAGCTCCATGATTTTCTCGGTCTTGCAAGCTATTGTCGAAGATTCGTTGAGAACTTCTCCAAGATTGCAAAGCCTCTTTCCAACCTTCTCCAGAAGCATGTCAAGTATGTCCGGGCCTTTGAGTGTGATGTCGCTTTCAACACCCTCAAAGAGAAGCTAGTCACAGCCCTGCCTTGACTCCTCCCGATGAATCCAAGCCATTCAAGTTTTACGTGATGCTTCCTTGCAAGGTCTCGGTCTTGTGTTAATGCAAGAGAAGAAGGTTGTGGCCTATACCTCTCGTCAGTTGAAGCCCAACGAAAAGAACTACCCCACTCATGATCTCGAGTTGGCGGTAGTTGTCCATGCTTTGATAACATGGAGGCATCTCTTGTTGGGAAGGAAAGTGGACATTTTCACCGATCACAAGAGTCTCAAGTATATCTTCACTCAACCAAACCTCAACCTCAGGCAAACTCGATGGGTTGAAATGATTCAAGAGTACAATCCAAGTATTGAATATACTCCTGGCAAGGCGAATGTGATTGCAGATGCTTTGAGCAGAAAGGCTTATTGCAACAGCTTAATTCTCAAGCCCTTCCAACGGATCTTTGTGAAGCTTTCCATAAGCTGAATCTTCAAGTTGTTCCTCAAGGATTTCTTGCCAACCTCATAGTCTCTCCTACTTTGGAAGATCAAATTCGTGAGGCTCAACTTCGGATACCATGGTGAAGAAGGTGAAACGTGGTATTGAAAAGGGCATTTCAAATACAAGTGCTATCGCTTGGATGACAAAGACACTCTTTTCTTCGAGGATCGAATTGTGGTTCCTAAAGGCGATCTCGAGAAAAGTCATCATGAATGAGGCACACAATTCCTCCTATCCATTCATCCCGAAGTACGAAGATGTACCATGACCTCAAGCAATATTGGTGGACTCGAATGAAGCGAGAAATTGCTCAATTCGTGAATGAGTGTGATGTCTGCAGAAGGGTGAAAGCAGAACACCAAAGACCAGCTGGTCTCCTCCAACCTCTTGCTATTCCAGAATGGAAGTTTGATCATATCGAGATGGACTTTGTGACTGGATTTCCTAAGTCCAAGCGTGGAAATGATGCTATCTTCGTTGTCATTGACAAGCTTACTAAAGTGGCTCATTTTCTTCCTGTCAAAGAATCTATCACAGCAGCTCACCGGCGAGCTATACACCTCCAAATTGTTCCGCTTGCACGGTATTCCACAATTGATCTCTTCAGATCGTGGAAGCATCTTCACTTCTAAGTTCGGGATTCTTTTCGAAGGCCATGGGCACCAACATTCGTTTCAAAGACACTTTTCATCCTCAAACTAGTGGCCAAGTCGGCGAGTCAATCAAATCCTTGAAGATATGCTCGGGGCTTGTGTCATTTCCTTTGGCATGAAGTGGGAAGAGTGTCTTCCATATGCCGAGTTCTCTTACAACAATAGCTTCCAAGCGAGTTCGGGCAAGGCCCCATTCGAAATTCTCTATGGCAGAAAGTGCCGTACTCCTCTCAATTGGTCCAAGACAGGTGAACGCCAACTTCTTGGCAACGACTTGATCACAGAAGCCGAAGAAATGTGCAAAGTCATTCGTGAGAATCTAAAAGCCGCGCAATCGCGCTAGAAGGGCTATTATGATGACAAGCACCGTGATGTGGCTTTTGAAATCGGAGACCTGAAAGTGCAACTAATCCCTAGGTGGTTTTGGTAATTAATAACAACATATATATCATTGAACTAATCATTTCTTGAGTATATTTCAGAAAGTTCAATGATATGGGTATGGCAATGACCGATGATGTGGACCCTCAAAATGCTAAGGAAAACATTGGCAAAAGCTCAAGACTCCATTTTTGGTTTAGTGATCCAAGATCACATTGAGTCCATAGGAAAGCCAATACTATTAAAAGGGATGAGGTTATGATGATGATCTGGTTGCTCTAAAGTGCTTAGTGATTTATCTCTCAAACAATCAGCAATCTTTCATTCCAACATAAACCCATAAGTAATCTCGGTCCCACCGATTCCAAACTCACCACACCGAGATGAACCACCTCGACCATATACCCAAACCCTAAGAATCTCGGATTTTCCGATTCCAAACTCGGTCATTCGAAATTGGTGTTGCCAACCTTCAGAACCTTCAGACTCAAATCGGTGTCACCGAGATGAGAAAGTCGGTCCCACCGAGATTGGCAAACCCTAGACTTTGGAAGAATCGGACTAACCGAGATTGTATTTTCGGTCCCACTGAAAATCCCAACGTTCACAAGATTTGAACTTTCGGTCCGACCGAGTTGTCAACTTCGGTCCGACCGAGATTGGTCAAATGTGTAACGGTTGGATTTTGTGTGGAGGCTATAAATACCCTCCACCTCCTCTTCATTCGTTGAGAGAGCCATCGAAAGAACTACCACTCCTACCTTACATTTCTGAGAAGAAAACTACCTACCCTTGTGTTGAGATCAAGTAGTTCCACTCCCACCATATGAAACTTGATTTCTAGTCTTTCCAAGTTGCTTTCCACTCAATCCCTTCCTCCACCACAGCCAAATCGGTGAGGAGAGTTGAGTGTTGGGGAGATTATCATTTGAAGCACAAGAGCAAGGAGTTCATCATCACCAACCCCATCTATTACCTTTTGGAGGGTGGTGCCTCCTAGATTGGTTAGGTGTCGCTTGGGAGCCTCCGTCATGATGTGGAGTTGAACCAAGGAGTTTGTAAGGGCAAGGAGATCGCCTACTTCGTGAAGATCTACCCCGAGTAAGGCTAGTCCTCCGTGGGCGTAAGCCATGATGGCATAGACAAGGTTGCTTCTTCGTGGACCCTTCGTGGGTGGAGCCCTCCGTGGACTCGCGCAGCCGTTACCCTCCGTGGGTTGAAGTCTCCATCAACGTGGATTGACGATAGCACCACCTATCGGAACCACGAGAAAAATCTCCGTGTCTCCATTGCGTTTGCTCTTCTCCTCCTCTCATTTACTATACGTGCAATTTACTTTCCGCTGCCATAACTCTAGAATTGCATGTGTAGGGTGATACTTGACTTGGTTATCATTGTGAACTTGCTAAGAAACTACTCCAATCAAAAGGCAAAATTTTTAAGTTGTCAAGTAGTCTAATCACCCCCCCTCTAGACATACTTCCGATCCTACAAGTGGTATCAGAGCTTTGGTCTCCATTGGATTGGTTTCCATTGCATCGGACTCCATAAGCTTGGTTTCACAACCTAGGAGAGTATGGCGTCTAGTGAGGGTAATTTTAGAGAGGTCCTTACTTTGATGGTTCAAACTTTGCTAGTTGAAAGCATAAAATGAAAATGCATATTCTTGGACATAACCCCGCATGGGGCATTATTTGTGTTGGCTTGCAAGGTGAGTTCTTCGAGGAAGGAAAAGTTCGGATCGCGAAGCTATGCGGATGAGTTGCGGATGTTACGTAACAATGCTCAAGCTTGTGACATTCTCTTCAATGCTTTGTGTCCCGAGGAGTTCAACAAGATCAGCCGTCTTGAGAATGCAAAAGAGATTTGGGATACTTTGGTCGAAATGCACGAAGGTACCGAGTCCGTGAAGGAATCAAAGCTAGATGTTCTTCAAGGTCAGCTTGACAAGTTCAAGATGAAGGAAGGTGAAGGGGTCGCTGAAATGTACTCTAGGCTTGCTCTCATCACCAATGAGATGGCAGGCTTAGGAAGCGAAGAAATGACCGACCGATTCATCATCAAGAAGATCCTTAGAGCTTTGGATGGAAAGTATGACACCGTGTGCACTTTGATCCAAATGATGCCAAATTACAAAGATCTCAAGCCTACCGAAGTCATTGGAAGGATTGTTGCTCATGAGATGACACTTAAAGATAAGGAAGAGCTTCATAACAAGTCAAGTGGTGCTTACAAAGCTGCAGTTGAAGCTCCCACATCCTCAAGTGACAAGCTAGTTTCCAATGAAGAGATAAGCCTAATGGTGAAGAACTTCAACAAATTCTACAAGAGTAGAAGCAAGGAAAGAAGCTCAAAGTCTAGATCATATGATGAAAAGAGATCTTCCAGTCGTGATCGAAACTGCTACAATTGTGGAAGACCCGGACACTACTCAAATGAGTGTTCGACTCCCCACAAGAGAAGAGAAGAATCTCCAAGAAGAAGAAGCTCAAGAGAAGAGTCGCCTCGAAAAGAGAGAAGGAGTAAAGATGATCGTTATGAACGAAGATCCTCTCGGAGAAGCAAGGATTCGGAAAGGAAAGACAAGTCATCAAGGAGCTACACAAGAAGAAAACATCAAGCTCATGTTGGTGAATGGGTTTCCGGCTCCGACTCCGACAATCACTCCGAAAGAAGCTATCACTCCAACTCCGAATACAGTCAAGATGAAGGTGTTGCCGGTCTTGCTCTTGTGTCCTCCAACTCCAACTCCTATGACATATTTGATTCACCAAATGAGGGAATTGGAAGATGCTTCATGGCAAAAGGCCCCAAGGTATCACATCCTGAGTTTATTGACTTTGATAGTGATGAGGATGACTTGCTTGGTGAAGATGAGCTTTTACATGATAAATCTAGTGAGCTTAGTAATGATGAACATGCTAGTAGTCTTTATAGTCGAGAAGAGTCGAATGACAATGCTATGAAGGAGATTGAGCGTCTAACTAAAGAACTAAACACTCTTAAGTTAGCTCATGAAACAACTCAAGAAGATCATAGAGAGCTCCTAAGATCTCATGAGAAGCTACGCTTGAGAAGCTCAATCTAGAGCAAGAACATGAGTTTCTAAAAGCTATCAATGACGATCTTGAAAGAAGAGTTCTTCATATCTTGCCAAACGACTTCTCTTGTCTAATTTCTTGCCACCTATCAAAACTAAGCATGACAAGCATAAGAAAATTCTTCATCTAGTAGTAACAATAATCATGCTAAATCAAATGTTGTTACTTCTAGTAATTCTCTTGATTCCACTAACAATGTTTCAAGCCAAGTTTCACTTGAGCAAGAAAATAGTCTATTGAAAGGGATTATAGAGAAAGGTGTCTACAAGAGTCTTGCGGAAGCAAGAGCTTTGAGGAAATTGTTCGCAAACAAGGAAGACACCGGAAGAATCAAGGAATTGGTTTTGAGCGAAAGTTCAACGCCGAGGGTGTTGAATGGGAAGAAGGTCAATATCCCACTCCAAAGTTTGTCTCTCAAGAGGAGAAGTATGATCCTACTTCTTCAAACGAGGAACAAGCTCAAGATGACCTTCCACCACAAGACCACAAGCTAAAAG
The DNA here is from genome assembly GCA_021437245.1 of Aegilops speltoides. NCBI lineage: Eukaryota > Viridiplantae > Streptophyta > Magnoliopsida > Poales > Poaceae > Aegilops > Aegilops speltoides. The sequence continues at coordinate 383,001,344 of CM038144.1, read as the reverse complement.
GCAAGGACAAGCTTCAAGAGGAGATTGATGCATTCATTGAAGCACCCAAGGCTATGGTCAAGTGGGTTCCCAAGGCAACTTCAAGTTCTACTTCAACAAGCTCAACTACTACCCCAAGGATTCCCATCAAGATGATGTGGATCCCGAAGAAGAAGAACTAGAGAGTTCTTGAGGGTGACTCCGCCAATATACTTCACTCACATTCATTTTGGCAAGGACTTGTGCAATCAACTTCCACATCTTGCACTAGTTCATGGAGTCACAAACCCTCATGTTGGTAAGTCAAGGGACAAGGTAATCATTGCTTTCATGGACATCATCCATTGTGTACTTCAATCTATGTCCATGGATATTCTTGTTTGTTCCTTGTGGGACTAACCCATGTAGGTATTGAAAGTGCCCGAATCCAAAGGATTGCTCCCAACTCTTGATGATCTTCATCAACATTGAGCATCCACATCTTCAACATCTACATGAAGTCTTCAACGACAACCCAAGGTTAGTTTGACCCTTTAAAAGGGGTTCTCACATCAAGGGGGAGCTTTGCTCTAAAGAAATGAGTCAAAGCATCTTCTAATGATGTGAACACATCAATGCTTTATGGAAAAGTGGTAACCCCACTTGTGCTTAAATGATGAGTATGACCTATGATCAAATGTTCTCATTTGACTCCTAAGTCAATATACTCATATATAGATGACCTAGTCATCGCCAATTTGTGTGCTAGTTGCTAAGTGTTTTGTTTGTGCATGTTTGACACATATTTCATTTGCTATCTTATTGTGTGAGCATGTTGGATGCATGATTTTATCCATTCGAGGACATCCATTTGTTGTTTTGGTCTTTTGGTTTTCCCTCTTTTTGACCAAATGGATGGACAAGAATGCCTAAGTTCCTCCCCTAGCTATCTATGCTTTCTTGTCTCAAACTCTATTCATGCTTATATCACAAACTTTGAACAAGACTTTTTCGGACAGACCGAGTGAGGAGCACTCGGAGCCACCGATCCGTCAAAAGCCTAACTTCCAAAACCTTCTAAGTACTTTCGGTCAAACCGATATACTCAAATCGGACGCATCCGAAATCACTTGGATTGATCTAGGTTTTCACCTCGGTGAAACCGAGTTTCAAATTTCGGCGTGACCGAAGTGTGTAACTGCACGCAGTTAACCATCTCGGTCCCACCGAGTTTTCAAACTCGGTCCCACCGACAGCCGAAGGGTATATATACTCGAGGACAGAGCGCGTTGATTACTTCTTCAAACGCTTCGCCCTCAAACCCTTAGCTGCCGTCGCCTTGGTCTCCGGATCGTCTCCGCCGTCGCCTGTGCGCCCTCGCCGCGGGTCTCCATCGCCGTCAACGGACTTTCTCATCGCGCCGTTGCCGCCGTAGTGAAGCTCCACCACTTTGGGTGAGTTTCATCCCTCTCGTGTTCCAATCGCTGATTCAATGCACGATAGGCGTTGCCATGTTTCTTGCCAAGATTGAGATCTTCCTATCCAGCTGTTTAGGTCATAGAACAAATTTCGAGTGAAAATTTTAGGGTTAGGTTTCCGCCGAACACATCTCGGTGTGACCGATTTAACATTTTCGGATCGACCTTGATTTGGCCTCTGGCCATTGCACTGCACTTTTCGGTGAAACCGAGTTGTGCAAATCGTTAAGACCGAAGTGAAGGTTCAGTGAAACCCTAGTAGTCTCGGCTAGACCGAAACCCATTTCGTCCAACCGAAAGTGGTGTATGTGGTGCATTTAGACGTTTGGTTTCACCGAATTGATAGACTTCGGTCGACCGACATGTATTCTGTGAAAACCTAAAACTAAAGTTTGAACTCATTCTTTTGTAAAATCCACTCGCAGCTTTGTGATAACTCTTCTATTCGCCTATACCTATTCTATTCACAGGTTGTCACCATGTCTCGAAGGAAGTGACAATCGAAACAGGTCCGAGATGCCGCTTGAGATTCCAGAGGCAGCTACAAGTCCGTAAGCAAGCAGTTTTTGAGATGATGGAGAGAAAGTACTCCAAGTGGACTGCTGCACTGCTACTGAGGCAGGAGGAAGAGAAATTCAGATGAGGAAGATTCAGACTTTGTTGCGAGATGAGGAAATAACTTCTAAGCCTAAAAGGCAAGTAGTTTCCAAGTGCTATCAAGGGAAACAGTCAAAGAAAGGCACAAGCAAAGTGGCAAAATCCTCTGTTGCCTGAAGCTCAAGATGGAAGAAACCTCCAAGAAAATCAAGAAGACTTCCAAGAGGAAGAGGAAAGTTCATGAAGAAAATAGCGATGATGATGATGATTCTGATGAGGAAGCACCTCAGCCTCCTCGAAGCGAAGTTGATGGGTGATGCCATCGAGCGTGAGCACCCACAAAGGTTAAGCAATCAGCTCCAAAAAAGGCAGCCCAAGCCAAACCAGCTGCCAAGCCAAGAAAACTGTGAGGAACATACCGCTTGAGAAAGAAGAAGGACAATGTGCCACCGCAGAATCGATGATGAGGCTCATGTTTTGCTCAAGCTCCGGCGAAACCGCCAGTTCATAATGAAGCTCATCCTCGAGCTGAAAATATGAAGGAGAGAAAGGACAAAGGTCTCGAGCTATGGAGGCAAGCAGATCCATATGCCACCAGAGAAGAACAGCAGCTTGACTCAAGATTCCACACTAGAGAGCAACAAGACTTTTATGAGGCAAAGGCTCATGGACAAGAAGCCAATTGTTGCCGACACGACATCGTTGATTTGGAATACATCGACGGTGAAGAGCATAGAGACTACTTCCCACATGTGCATGAAAGCTTCACCGCTTGGGGATTGCGAGTCGTTGGTCGAAATTGATCGCTGGAACGATGAGATGATCATGCGTTCTATGCCACCGCACATTTCTATCCACATGGCAGGATTGTATGGATGACAGAAGGGCAGAGATTCCATTCTACTGTTGAAGAATGGAGAGCGTTGCTGAATGCACCAGTTTCAAGGGAAGATGATATTGATGTGTATGGCATTCCAAAGAAAAATCACGAGTCAATGAAGAACATGTACAATGAGGTCAAGGACAAGGATGTAGAGATATGGAAGCTTGGTTCAGTCTACTACCTTCAGGCAGGTCTCCCAACCACCAACACCATTCTGAGGCATACTTTGATGCCTAAGTCAGGGGACCACCGCATGATAAGAGGGTACTCTATCAACATGCTGCACATTCTAGACCAGAAGACACCTTTTAAGGTGATGGACCTGATAGTTGAGACTATCAAGAGGACAGCAGCAGACCAGAAGAGGTCGTGTGGGTTTGCTCCGCATATTCAGATGCTCATTAATGCCAAGTTTGGCACGGACACCTACCGTTGGATAGACCCCACTTGCCACCGCAGCTGAACATGAGGACAACGAGGTTGTGATGACCGAGGATGCTCCCACATCTGTAGAAGGACATGCTAAGTCTGAAGCTGCCAAACAAGCTAAAGCCGAGAAGGAAGCGGAAGAAAGCCCAAGAGCGTTGCAGAACAACTTCTTGAAGCCACTCGGAGAATTGAGCTACGCTGGCCACCATAGTGCGCCTCGGGAGAGCCTTGAGAGGATAGTTGAGGATAAGTTCCATGCTCGGACATCAAGCCGATCAAGTGCAGTCACCGTCAACAAGCTTGAGGCGGACATCGAGGAAGCTAAGAGGGAGAAGGCGAACTCATGAGAGAGATGGAAGGTGATATGGTCCAGATGACTATGAGCAGCCTGCTCCAAAGCCCACAAAGCCCAGATCAGCCGCTATTCCATTAGGTCGACCCTGGCTACTACATCAAGCACCTCCTACAGCTCCGTCGGTTCAAAGACCAGCTTGAAGATCCACTCCTCCAGCTCCACAGACTTCAGCAGAAGCTTTCGCAGATGCAGCTATCTCCACTCCATCGACGCAGACAGAGCCGCCAACAGAGTCCCGAGTGACGATTAGCTCTATACCTTCGAACTTTTGGTAACTTGTTGCCAAAGGGGGAGAAATTGTATAGATCATAGGACTTCGAGAGAGAGAGTGCTCGTTTTTGCTCTTTAGTTTGCGGTTTTCCTTGAGATACTTTTGAGTTCTTTGAGATACTTCGTGTGTTTGATACTAAGTTTGCTCTATCTTGATGAGTGCTTGATCATCTTGTGCTTAATGTGTGCTTGATGTCTATCATATTCCATTCATATCTTGTATGATCATTTACTCATGTCTTGGTGATTGGGTGCATGCTATTCATTCTCATCATTTTGTGCGCTCCACCAAGATGTATGTGACATGGAAGAGTAACCCATGATCCTAATCGATTGTGCATTTGCATTCAAACGCAAATCTTAAATAATGCACAAATTTAGGGGGAGCTCTTGCTTATCACATACTTCTCAAAGCGACGATGTTATTCATTGATTATATCATTTGTCGAAGCTTTGATCTATATGTTGTCATCAATTACCAAAAAGGGGGAGATTGAAAGTGCAACTAATCCCCAGGTGGTTTTGGTAATTAATAACAACATATATATCATTGAACTAATCATTTCTTGAGTATATTTCGAAAGTTCATTGATATGGGTATGGCAATGACTGATGATGTGGACCCTCAAAATGCTAAGGAAAACATTGGCAAAAGCTCAAGACTCCATTTTTGGTTTAGTGATCCAAGATCACATTGAGTCCATAGGAAAGCCAATACTATTAAAGGGGATGAGGTTATGATGATGATCTGGTTGCTCTAAAGTGCTTAGTGATTTATCTCTCAAACAATCAGCAATCTTTCATTCCAACATAAACCCATAAGTAATCTCGGTCCCACCGATTCCAAACTCACCACACCGAGATGAACCACCTCACCATATACCCAAACCCTAAGAATCTCGGATTTTCCGATTCCAAACTCGGTCATTCGAAATTGGTGTTGCCAACCTTCAGAACCTTCAGACTCAAATCGGTGTCACCGAGATGAGAAAGTCGGTCCCACCGAGATTGGCAAACCCTAGACTTTGGAAGAATCGGACTAACCGAGATTGTATTTTCGGTCCCACGAAAATCCCAACGCTCTAAGATTTGAACTTTCGGTCCGACCGAGTTGTCAACTTCGGTCCGACCGAGATTGGTCAAATGTGTGTAACAGTTGGATTTTGTGTGGAGGCTATAAATACCCTCCACCTCCTCTTCATTCGTTGAGAGAGCCATCGAAAGAACTACCACTCCTACCTTACATTTACGAGAAGAAAACTACCTACCCTTGTGTTGAGATCAAGTAGTTCCACTCCCACCATATGAAACTTGATTTCTAGTCTTTCCAAGTTGCTTTCCACTCAATCCCTTCCTCCACCACAGCCAAATCGGTGAGGAGAGTTGAGTGTTGGGGAGATTATCATTTGAAGCACAAGAGCAAGGAGTTCATCATCACCAACCCCATCTATTACCTTTTGGAGGTGGTGCCTCCTAGATTGGTTAGGTGTCGCTTGGGAGCCTCCGTCATGATGTGGAGTTGAACCAAGGAGTTTGTAAGGGCAAGGAGATCGCCTACTTGAAGATCTACCCCGAGTAAGGCTAGTCCTCCGTGGGCGTAAGCCATGATGGCATAGACAAGGTTGCTTCTTCGTGGACCCTTCGTGGGTGGAGCCCTCCGTGGACTCAAGGCAGCCGCTACCCTCCGTGGGTTGAAGTCTCCATCAGCGTGGATTGACGATAGCACCACCTATCGGAACCACGAGAAAAAATCTCCGTGTCTCCATTGCGTTTGCTCTTCTCCTCCTCTCATTTACTATACGTGCAATTTACTTTCCGCTGCCATAACTCTAGAATTGCATGTGTAGGGTGATACTTGACTTGGTTATCATTGTGAACTTGCTAAGAAACTACTCCAATCAAAAGGCAAAATTTTTAAGTTGTCAAGTAGTCTAATCACCCCCCCTCTAGACATACTTCCGATCCTACAAGACCATGTCCTCCGCGTCTCTCCAATGAAAGGTACTCGTCGCTTCGGTATCAAAGGGAAGCTTGCCCCTAGATACGTGGGTCCTTTCAAGATCATTGGCAAAAGAGGCGATCTCGCCTATCAACTTGAGCTTCCATCCAACTTTGCAAACGTGCACGATGTGTTTCACGTGTCACAGCTCATAAGTGCTTCAAGATTCTGAGCGCACTATCAACTTTGAAGAAATTGACCTCCAAGAAGATCTCTCTTATCATGAGCACCCCGTTGCTATTCTTGAAGAAACCGAGCGCAAGACTCGCAACAAGTCAATCAAATTCCTCAAAGTAAAGTGGTCACACCATTCCGACCGAGAAGCCACCTGGGAGCGCGAGGATCACCTCCGTTCCGAATATCCGGAGTTCTTTCAGTCCTAGATCTCGGGACGAGATCCTCTTGTAGTGGAGGAGAGTTGTAACACCCCAGATGTATCATGTCCCATTTTGGCAATGTATCAACTTGACCTTCATCCATTTCTTGTGGGTTTTTCATGTTTGGCCTCATCTTGTTTGGTTATGTGGTTTTTTTCCTTTTCTTTGTCATGCTCATCTTACCATATTGCATTTGTGTCTCTTGCCATTTTGCATTCATCCTCATCATGTGCATGTTGTGACCTCATACTTATTATGTTGTGGCATGCTCAGTGCATAGATCTTGCACCATCACTTCTCCTTCCTTCCTTTCCTTCCATTCTTTGCAAGTGCCATTTTGCCTCCACCATAAATGTTCATTTTTTCCCCAATATTCTAACACTATGTACCTAGCCTCTCTGCCAAATTACAGCTCTGTTGAAGTTGTGTTGGTTAGGTTCAAAAATGCTCCAAGTTTGAACTATATTCAAACTTGTTGTATTTTTCGACCTCTAAAAAAAATACCCAACTCAATTTTATCAAATCGAGAATAATTCCAGAATCCTGAGGATATTTTCATATCTCTCAGAAACCCCCCCAATCCTTCTATGCTTTTCGCTCTTTCTTTTCTGTTCGATAAATAGAAATGCAGCCAGCAGCAGCCAGCGCAGCCAACCCCCCCTGGGCCTCGGCCTCCCAGGCCGGCCCAGCTAGCACCGCAGCCCAGGCAGCCCATACTTACAGGAGGATCGTCGAGCTCCTGTACGGCAGAGCATCCATATGCGCCACGTCGACGTCCGGTCGATTTGACGGCCGGAGAAGCGTCGCTAGCCCTTTATAACATGTCCCCCGCGCCCTAGGGTTCCTCCTCGACCGATTCCCCTCCTCTACCTGCCTCGCCGCCGCCTAGGATAGCTCCACGAGCGTCGCCGTCGCCCTGCCCGCCATGAACCGACCGAGCTCGGGATAGCCGCCGCCGGCGCGCACTCCGGCCACCTCCGCCTCGCCAAGTACATCCGTCTTCCTCCACGACGTCGACTACGTCCCCGCCGTCCTCTTCCTCGCCTGGGATCGCCAAGTTCGGCTACTTCCCCGTCGTCCTCTTCCTTCCTTGTTTCGCGGACAGCAGCCCGCCAGTTCGAGCTTCGCCGCGTCGCTGCAGGCTCGTCTCCGTCATCTCCTTCTTGTCCTAGGGTAAGAAGGTATACCCAACTCCTCCTGCTCCTTCACGCCTCGATAGATCACCATAGGCGCTGCCGGTTCAATCTTTCCCGTGCTCTCGGTGCTCGGCGAGCTCAGTAGTTCGATTCGCATATTTTGCCGCTGCCGTGCACCCGCTCTCCCCGTTCCCACATGCTTGCGCTCGCTCGCTCGCCGCGCCCACAGCCCGCATGCATCTACACCGTCTTGCGCACCCTGCTCCTTTCGCGTCGCTTCGCTTCTTTCGCCGTTACATGCGCGCCGAGGCGAGATCGAGCTCGTGCTCGAGACCCGCACGCACACGCCTTCCATAGCTTGCGCCACTGCACCCGCCTCCTTGCACATCCGCATGCCCGCGCATCAGATCCCGCCGTCGCCGTTCTTTGCCGCCCGGCAGCGTCGTCGTTTTTCTTCTCTGTCTTGGAGAAGAAGGAGTCAGAGCTTTGGGACTTGGTCAAGTAGGCCAGAGCCCCTTCCCAACCAACAGCATAGCCTAGCCGAGCTGGTTCGCACCCCACGCTTCTGCGGCAGACACTGGTTGAATCCCAGCGCGCCTTTTATTTTTTTTTTTTCTCATTCTCTTGGTATTTTAGCAATAGCAGCTGATAACGTGGCCGAAGCCTTTCCATATCAGCCGCGCCCGCCTAGCCCAGTGGCTGCAGCAGCTTAGCCACACCGGGGAGACCCGGGTTCGATCCCCCGCTGATGCATATTTACACCCCCCTTTTTTTACTCCATTTCTTGCACTGTGTGTATGACAGGGTGGCCCCACCTGCCATACTCTCTTAGCCTGTGTTTTTTATTTTATTTTATTTTATTATTTGTTTTATTTCTGTTCCCAGAGAATATTCCAATTCTGGCATGTCGATTCTATCCATTTCGGGCAAGTCCATTTCTGGACGTTGCCAATTTTGGATATGCCATTTCTGTTTTATACCATTTAGGGCAGGTTGTCTCTTTATGCATTTGTGATGATTTTTCTACAGCAACCCTAACATATTATATATGTTTTGGGGTAGAAAATCCCACCAATCCAGTGGTGGCATTAGTTTCTGCATTTGAGCAAGTTCATGAACATGCCATTTTACATTATGATGTTGTCTTGTCATTTTTTGAGTGCTTTATTTCAAGCATGCGATGAGGTTGTGTTGCACAAGGATAGTTTCATTTTCATGCCTACCTCATGCTAGTACTTGTTCCATGCCATGATATGCCCGGTTCATCTTTTTCCTTCCGAGCACACATATGCATTGCATATCACATCTCGCATCGCATGTCATGTATTGCATCATATTGCTTGTGCATTGTTCCTTGTTTGATTGTGGTTCCGTTGCTTGTGTTCTTGCTTTGGGTAGAGCCGGAGGCGAGTACGTGAGCGAGGAACCTGTTGAGAACGCCTCTGAAGATCAAGCCTTCGACAACTCGAGAACCTTACGAGCAAGATGACCATACCTTGATATCACTTCTATCTTTGCTTGCTAGATGCTCGCTCTTTTGCTATGCCTATGCTGCGATACCTACCACTTGCTATATCATGCCACCCATATTGCCATGTCAACCTCTAACCACCCATGTCCTAGCAAACCGTTGTTTGGCTATGTTACCGCTTTGCTCAGCCCTCTTATAGCGTTGCTAGTTGCGGTGAAGGTGAAGTTTGTTCCTTGTTGGAACACGGATATTTTGGGATATCACAATATCTATTGTTTTAATTAATGCATCTATATACTTGGTAAAGGGTGGAAGGCTCGGCCTTATGCAGTGTTTTGTTCCACTCTTGCCACCCTAGTTTCATCATACCGGTGTTATGTTCCTTGATTTTGCGTTCCTTACGCGGTCGGGTGATTTATGGGACCCCTTGACGGTTCGCTTTGAATAAAACTCCTCCAGAAGGCCCAACCTTGGTTTTACCATTTGCCACCTATACCCTTTTTCCCTTGGGTTTTCGCGAGCCCGAGGGTCATCTTTATTTTAGCCCCCGGGCGGTGCTCCTTCGAGTGTTGGTCCAAACTAGAAACCACTTGCGGTGCCGCCTCGAGGCAACTTGGGGTATCCTCGGTTGCCGTCGTCTCGCTCATCCGGTGTGCCACGAGAACGAGATATGTGCAGCTCCTATCGGGATTTGTCGGCACGGTCGGGTGGTCTTGCTGGTTTAGTTTTACCATTGTCGAAATGTCTTGATGTACCGGATACCGAGTCGATCGGAGTGTCTTGGGTGAAGGTTTATTCCTTCGTTGATCGCGAGAGCTTGTTATGGGCTAAGTTGGGACACCCTGCAGGTATTATCTTTCAAAGCCGTGCCCGCGGTTATGAGGCGATGGGAATTTGTTAATGTACGGTTGTAGAAAACCGAAGTTGACCTTAATTAAAATACATCAACCGTGTAGGTAACCGTGATGGTCTCTTCTCGTGAGTCCGGAAGTGAACACGTGTTGGAGTTATGCTTGACGTAAGTAGTCGGGATCACTTCTTGATCGCTAATAGCTTCACGACCGCGCCTTGCTTCTCTTCTCGCTCTCTTTTGCGATGTAGCCACCATATATGCTAGTAAACTTGCAGCAGCTCCTCCTTTTGACACCAGCCTTCCCTTAAGCTTAAATAGTCTTGATCTCGCGGGTGTGAGATTGTTGAGTCCACGTGGCTCACAGATTCTACCAAAACAGATCAGTATACGGTGATGCCGTGATGGCGAACCGAGTGAAGTGGGAATATGATGAGGCCCTTGGTCGATACTATGTTTCCTTTCCGGACGATTAGTAGTGGAGCCCAGTTGGGGCGATCGGGGATCGTTGTTGCATGTGGGGTTTTCTTCTTTTTATTTTGGTTCCGTAGTCGGACCTTGACTGTATCTGGATGATGTAATGCTTTATTCATGTAATTGTGTGAAGTGGCGACTGTAAGCCAACTATGTATCTTTCCCCTTATGTATTACATGGATTGTGCGAAGATTACCTCACTTGCGACATTGCTTTCAATGCGGTTATGCCTCTAAGTCGTGCTTCGACACGTGGGAGATATAGCCGCATCGAGGGCGTTACAGTCAATAACCAATAGCGGGACCTGGATGCCCATATTGGTTCCTACATATTCTACGAAGATCTTTATCGGTCAAACCGCATAACAACATACGTTGTTCCCTTTGTCATCGGTATGTTACTTGCCCGAGATTTGATCGTCGGTATCCAATACTTAGTTCAATCTCGTTACCGGCAAGTCTCTTTACTCGCTCACGTAATACATCATCTCATAACTAACTTATTAGTTACAATGCTTGCAAGGCTTAGGTGATGAGTATTACCGAGAGGGCGAGAGATACCTCTCCGACAATCGGAGTGACAAAACCTAATCTCGAATTATGCCAACCCAACATGTACCTTCGGAGACACCTGAGAGCACCTTTATAATCACCCGATTCGTTGTGACGTTTGGTAGCACACAAAGTGTTCCTCCGTAAACGGAGTTGCACAATCTCATAGTTGCAGGAACTTTGTATAAGTCATGAAGAAAGCAATAGCAGTATACTAAACGATCAAGTGCTAGGCTAACGGAATGGGTCACGTCAATCACATCATTCTCCTAATGATGTGATCCCATTAATCAAATGACAACACAAGTCTATGGTCAGGAAACATAACCATATTTGATTAATGAGCTAGTCAAGTAGAGGCATACTAGTGACTATATGTTTGTCTATGTATTCACACATGTATCATGTTTCCGGTTAATACAATTCTAGCATGAATAATAAACATTTATCATGATATGAGGAAATAAATAATAACTTTATTATTGCCTCTAGGGCATATTTCCTTCAAAATTCTCTTATGAAGTTCAATGAAAATGATAATCCTCACAATATGCATCCTAGCGAGTGCCTTTATGAGTTTGAAAACTACATTAGAAAACAAGACCACTTCAATGCAAATGTTATGAAACAATTGAAATATTATTCTGATATGATTGCTCGCTTGAGTGACTTGTTATTTAGAATCTCAAATGATGTTAGAGGTGTTGAAAAACATGCTTCTATGGTTCAAACCCAGTTAGAACAAGTTGCTAAATCACAAAGAGAATTACTTGATGAAATGAATCATAATATACATGACTTTGCTGTTAGAGTTGCAACTAGAGGTGGTAAAATGAATCAGGAACCACTTTATCCTAAGGGACACCCAAATAGAATTGAACAAGATTCACAAATAAATAACACTAGTGCACCTAGTCCTTCTATATAAAAAGAAAAAGAAAAAGAAAAATGATAGGACTTTGCATGCTTGTAGTGATACTAAAATAGAAAAACTATTGATAATGAAAATGATACTTCTATCTCTGATGCTGAAACTCAATCTGGTAATGAACATCCACCTAGTGACAATGAAAAAGACAATGATGAGGTTCATGAAGGCACTCAACCAAATAATGATAAAGAACCAGATAATGATGTTGAGATAGAACCACATGTTGATCTTGATAACCCACAACCTAAGAATAAAAGATATGATAAAAGAGAGTTTGTTGCTAGAAAACACGGTAAAGAAAGAGAACCGTGGGTTCAAAAACCTATGTATTTTCCACCCAAGTCAACTAAAAAGAAAGATGATGAAGAATTTGAACGCTTTGCTGAAATGTTGAGGCCAGTCTTTTTGCGTACTCGCTTAACTAACATCTTAAAAATGCCTCCTTATGCAAAGTATATGAAAGATATCATCACAAATAAGAGAAGAATACCAGAAGCTGAAATCTCCACTATGCTTGCTAACTATACTTTTAAAGATGGAGTACCTAAAAAACTTGGAGATCCGGGAATACCAACTATACCTTGCTCTATCAAAAAGAATTATGTGAAAACTGTTTTGTGTGATTTAGGAGCTGGTGTTAGTGTTATGCCTTTCTCTTTATACAAAAGACTTGACTTGAATAAACTCACACCTACTGAAATATCTTTGCAAATGGTTGACAAATTAACTGCCATACCTATCGGTATCTATGAGGATGTGCCCGTTGTTGTTGCTAATGTTACTATTTTGACTGACTTTGTTATACTTGAGATGCCCGAGGATGACAACATGTCGATTATCCTTGGCAGACCCTTCTTGAATATTGCAGGGGCTGTTATTGATTACAGTAAAAGCAAGATCACTTTTAATATTAATGGTAATGAGCATACGGCGCACTTTCTGAAGAAACAATTCCAAGTGAATGGTATTAATGTTATTGAAAAATCTCTGACAATTACTATTGGAAGTTTTCAAATACCTCTACCTACTGTCAAAAAGAAATATGAAATGCTTATTGTTGGGGAAATGCATATCCCCATTGAGGTAACTTAGTGATTTACGAAAGTTCTTCGGTTTCATGCTAATCGAAAGTGGTTGTTAATAAGACCTGATCAACCTTATTAACGATCATTTTTGAACGGTATAAAGTTGATGAATTTAGTAAGCACTACCTTCTGTCCTTACTTTTTGTTTCTTGATTTTACTAGTTAAATAAAATAAAATGCCATGTTTTGTCTATATTCTGAATTTCCCGTGCAATAAAAAAATGACCCAAAAATAAAAGTTCTCAAAATGCTTTGAAAACCTGATACGATTTTTTCTGAATATTTATGGATTTTTGGTGCAAATAATACCAGAGGGAGGTGCACCAGGTGGGCACAACCCACCTGGGCGCGCCAGGACCCCCAGGCGTGCCCTGGTGGGTTGTGGTCCCCACGTGGGCCCCCTCACTTATCTCTTTAGCCCACATCATCACTTACCTCCAGAAAAAAATCCCCACTGCCCTCTCTCCCGTGTTCTTGAGCTCAAACCCGCGGATTTCAATCTCTTAGCTCGAAGCTCCGTTTCCGAAATTGTTTCGGGGGATTGTTGCTTGGTATGTGACTCCACCATTTTTCCAATTAATTTTTGTTTTAGTGGTTTATACTTTGAATAATTAGCTACTCTTGGTGTTGTTGTAGATGAGCTTGCATGTTGAATTCTTAGTGTTCTAAGTACTTTGAATGCTTGCTATGGCCTCTATGTATCCCTAGGAGTAGTTGCTATAAATTTTGTGAAGTTTGTTGACAAATTTTTGTCACCTCAAAATCTTTATTTTCAGAAAATTGTACGTGGACACGATGAACCTATTTGGAAGGAGCTCTTCGAGGAGACGATCCTCGGGGGCATCTTCTAGTAACAGTTCTGCTTGCCGGTCTTATGTTGAACCAAGTGAAAGTTCCATGCGTTATGCCGCCACCAAAACATGCTTATGGCCTTGCGATGAACATATGATGCGTGTGGTCATTAAGGAGGAATTTGAGAAATATGTTCACAATGCTGGCCTCGGTCCCTACCTTTCAGATAAGTGTGAACAACGCCAACTTCTCACTGAGTCATTTGTCAAAGAATTTACATTTTTCCCTCGTGAGTCTAGGGTGTCTTTCAAGCTTTATGATAATCCATTTACCATCTCACTGGAGAATTTTGCTTATCATTGCAAATTGCTATATTGGTGTTCGCTTGATGAACCACCGAAGGCTGAGTACGAGTCTTTCTTAACTAGCCTTTGTTACGATGAAAATAGGGGAGTAACACAAGGAAGAATAAAGAGCATTCACTTTCCCGCAATCCAGTCATTTGCATTATTTAACGGAAAATGCATAGTAGGTAAGCAAGACTGTAGCATACTTTGTGTAACAGACTTGAGCCTCATTCACACCGCTCTCACTGGTGAATGGAATTATAACCTTGGAGCGATTGTTGCATGTAGACTTCAGAATAATGCTAACAGTGGCTGGTTCTATGGGGGAATTTATGCCACACATTTGGCACGAGAGCTAGGTGTTTCACCTTTGCCCTTTGACCCTATCTTACCCACACAATATTTAGATTTTGCGGCTTTAAAAAGCCATAAGATCCTCAAAGGAAAAATTCATGACTTCACTTATAATTTGTTGTCTAGCCAAACCTCTGTTGTGCACACACATTTGCCTGTTCCTGCTATTTTTGATTATCACAACAAGGGGAGATATTTTGTTCTTGAGAGCGAGGCCCGAGCTCATAACATAGCAGTGGTGGCAGCATGGCGTGCCGAGGCATCCGCACCGAGAGCCCCTGTGAGCTTCCACACAGACTTCTACCCTCCAGGCTACTGATCGATTTCCAACTTAGGCCAAAGTCCTAAGCTTGGGGAGTACGTGTTTCCACTGACCTTACATTCATGTCCACATATTTCATTAGTCGGTGTTCACACTTTTTCATTGTATCATCCATGCTTAGATTTATTTTCCTGTTTTCTTCTTGTGTGTTTGAAAAACTTTAGAAAAACCAAAAAAATAGTAATAGTAATTTACTTTCTTTGCATGATTAGCAGTATTAAAATGAAAATCCGAAAAGATTTCCTTGTTCTTCTTTTTGCTTGTTGGGAGCTTTCTCGTGTAAATAGTTTTTCTCGTTTTTGTTTTTCCCTTTTATTTGCCCGTTCTAAAATCAAAAACTCCAAAAATATTTCAGTGTGTTTCTCTGAACTTCTTTTCTTTTTATTCGAGTCTTACCAATGAGAAGACCACGATGAAAATATTGAGTGGCTCTCATATGAATAACTGTTGAACTAATAAAAGCACATTTTACCTTGTCTTCTCCTGTTGAATAAAACGTTTGCAGATTCTAGCTTTGTCCACGGCATTCTTGCACTATTATCATTTTCGTATCGTTCGGTCGTGCAAGGGAAAGGCAATAATGACGACATCCAATGAACTGGCCGTGGCAAGGAGAAACTGGTATGAACTCGACTTGTTCTGTTTTTGTAAATATGTTTAACCTAGTATGCATGATTCAGCCCATTATGATTAAACATGTTTGCAGTGACATTCAGAGATTATAGTTTCTCATGCCATGCATAAGTAGCTGGGAGTTGATAATGATTTATCTTGGATATCAACATAGCGTTAAAATGACTGTGATTTAGTATGATGATATGGTATCCTCCTCTGAATGTTCGAGTGACTTGACTTGGCACATGTTCATGCATGTAGTTGAATCAAAACCAACATAGTACGAATGCTATGAAACATTTTGACAATTTTTTCTAGACCAGGATAGATCTTAGAAGCTTTGGGAGAAGACCTGAAGTGTCATGTGGCAGCGACAACCCTGCCAGTCACTGATACGTCTCCAACGTATCTATAATTTATGAAGCATTCATGCTATTATATTATCTGTTTTGGATGTTTATGGGCTTTATTATACACTTTTATATTATTTTTGGGACTAACCTATTAATCGGAGGCCCAGCACAAATTGTTGTTTTCTTGCCTATTTCAGTGTTTCGAAGAAAAGGAATATCAAACGGAGTCCAAACGGAATGAAACCTTCGGGAGAGTAATTTTTGGAATGGAAGCAAGCCAGGAGACTTGGAGTGGACGTCAGGGAAGCTTCGAGGTGGCCACAAGGCAGGGAGGCGCGCCCTACCCCCCTGGGCGCGCCCCCCACCCTCGTGGACCCCTCGTGGCTCCCCTGACCAACTTCTTTCGCCTATATATGTCCATATACCCTAAAAACATCGGAGAACACAATAGATCGAGAGTTCCGCCGCCGCAAGCCTCTGTAGCCACCAAAAACCTCTCGGGAGCCCGTTCCAGCACCCTGCCGGAGGGGGAATCCATCACCGGTGGCCATCTTCATCATCTCGGCGCTCTCCATGACGAGGAGGGAGTAGTTCACCCTCGGGGCTGAGGGTATGTACCAGTAGATATGTGTTTGATCTCTCTCTCTCTCTCTCTCTCGTGTTCTTGAGGTGATATGATCTTGATGTATCGCGAGATGTGCTATTATAGTTGGATCTTATGATGTTTATCCCCCTCTACTCTCTTGTAATGGATTGAGTTTTCCCTTTGAAGTTATCTTATCGGATTGAGTCTTTAAGGATTTGAGAACACTTGATGTATGTCTTGCCGTGCTTATCTGTGGTGACGATGGGATATTCACGTGATCTACTTGATGTATGTTTTGGTGATAAACTTGCGGGTTCAATGAACTTATGCATAGGGGTTGGCACATGTTTTCGTCTTGACTCTCCGATAGAAACTTTGGGGCACTCTTTGAAGTACTTTGTGTTGGTTGAATAGATGAATCTGAGATTGTGTGATGCATATCGTATAATCATACCCACGAATACTTGAGGTGACATTGGAGTATCTAGGTGCCATTAGGGTTTTGGTTAATTTGTGTCTTAAGGTGTTATTCTAGTACGAACTCTATGATAGATCGAACGGAAAGAATAGCTTCGTGTTATTTTACTACGAACTCTTGAATAGATCGATCAGAAAGGATAACTTTGAGGTGGTTTCGTACCCTACAATAATCTCTTCGTTTGTTCTCAGCTATTAGTGACTTTGGAGTGACTCTTTGTCGCATGTTGAGAGATTGTTATATGATCTAATTATGTTATCGTTGTTGAGAGAACTTGCACTAGTGAAAGTATGAACCCTAGGCCTTGTTTCCTAGCATTGCAATACCATTTACGCTCACTTTTGTCATTAGTTACATTGCTGTTTTTATAATTTCAGATTACAAAAACCTATATCTATCATCCATATTGCACTTGTATCACCATCTCTTCGCGGAACTAGTGCACCTATACAATTTACCATTGTATTGGGTGTGTTGGGGACACAAGAGACTCTTTGTTATTTGGTTGCAGGGTTGCTTGAGAGAGACCATCTTCATCCTACGCCTCCCACGGATTGATAAACCTTAGGTCATCCACTTGAGGGAAATTTGCTACTGTCCTACAAACCTCTACACTTGGAGGCCCAACAACGTCTACAAGAAGAAGGTTGTGTAGTAGACATCAGGCGCACCCCACGGGGCGCGGCCCCCAGGCTTGTGGGCTCCTAGTGGCACCTCTTGACCTAATTCTATCTCTATAAATTCCCAAATATTCTCAATACATCAGAGAGCCACCCAAAACACTTTTTACGACGTCGCAAGTTTTTGTTCTTTTGAGATCCCATCTGGAGGCCTTCTCCGGTACTCTGTCGGAGGGGGAATCGACCATGGAGGGCTTCTACATCATCCTTGCCACCCTTCTGATGATGCGTGAGTAGTTTACCACATACTTATGAGTCCATAGCTAGTAGCTACATGGCTTCTTCTCTCTCTTTGATCTTCAATACAATGTTCTCCTCGATGTTCCTGGAGTTCTATTCGATGTAATCTTCTTTTGCGGTGTGTTTGTTGGGATCCGATGAATTGTGGGTTTATGATCAGATTATTCATGAATACTATTTGAGTCTTTTCTGAATTCTGATATGCATGATTTTGTAGCTTTGTATTTCTCTCCAATCTATTGATTTGTTTGGCCAAGTAGATTTATTTATCTTGCAATGGGAGCGGTGCTTTGTGATGGGTTCGGTCTTGCAGTGCTCAATCCCAGTGATAGAAGGGGACATGACACATATGTGTATCATTGCCACTGAGGATAAAACGATGGGGTTATTCATATTGATTGAGTTTACTTTGTCTACATCATGTCATCTTGCTTAATGCGTTACTCCATTCTTTATGAACTTAATACTCTAGATGCATGCTGGATAGTGGTCGATGTGTGGAGTAATAGTAGTAGATGTTGGCAGGAGTAGGTCTACTTGTCTCGAATGTGATGCCTATATACATGATCATTGCCTTGAATATCGCCATAACTATGCGCTTTTCTATCAATTACCCAACAGTAATTTGTTTACCCACCGTATGCTATGTTCAAGAGAGAAGCCTCTAGCGAAAACTATGGCCCCCGGGTCTATCTTTATCATACATTAAAATCCAAATATACCTTTCTGCAATTTATTTACTTTTATTTTTATTTATTGTTTTTGTTTATCTATCTACCATTATCAGACTTGATACTTGCAGTTAACCACCAAGGTTGACCACTCCTTGTTTGCGTTGGGTGCAAGTATTTGTTCTTTTGTGTGTAGGTGTTGTTCACAAGGTCTAGTGTGATTCTCCTACTAGATTGATAACCTTGGTTCTTAACTCAGGGAAATACTTATCGCTACTATACTGCATCATCCTCTCCTCTTTGTGGAAATCCCAATGCAGCTCACAAGTAGCAGCCCATCGATCCGATCTAACAACTCGGGCCCCCCTACCCGAGATCTGCCCGTTTGGACACTAACACTGGTGACAAGTCAAGTTCCAAACAACCTACGACATCTTCAAGCCTTCCTACTACCGACAACTACAAGTCGATGGTGAACCGAGAGATTCGCCATCAACTACTCCAAGGATGCTACCACCAAGACAAGTTCCATCCAATGTTTCACTTGCCAAGGCTGTGGCCACAAGACATACCAATGCCCCACATGGCGCACCATGATCACCGATGATGACGGTGC
Organism: Aegilops speltoides; assembly: GCA_021437245.1. Taxonomy (NCBI): domain Eukaryota; kingdom Viridiplantae; phylum Streptophyta; class Magnoliopsida; order Poales; family Poaceae; genus Aegilops; species Aegilops speltoides. Next base: position 382,982,445 of record CM038144.1, on the reverse strand, counting down.
CTACAACTCCATGAATGAATAAGAAACTGAAGCACTTGAGCACGTGGCCATGCACCATCAAGTGAATGAAGATGAAGACACTCAAGTCTTTTGTGACAATGATTTGAGCCCCGCTCTAGTTATCTCCAAGATTTTGACACATCAACACCAATAGGATGAATACCAACATTGCCATATCTTCCATACCAAAGTAGGCATCCAAGGATGTTTCGTCAAGGTCATCATCTACGGCGGAAGTTGTCACGATTTGGCAAGCAAAGAATCATGCTCCAAGCTACAATTGGTAAAGAAGAAGCACCCTCACCCTGATAACCCACAAGTATAGGGGATCACGACGGTCTTCGAGGGTAGTATTTCACCCAAATTTATTGACTCGACGCAAGGGCGGGGGCAAAGAATATTTATGAGCTGAGCAGTTGAGTTGTTAATTCAACCACACCTGGAGAACTAAATGTCTGCAACAAAGTGTTTAGTAGCATAGTAGTATGATAGTTTGATAGTAGTGGTAATAGTAGCAATTGGAGCAGTAATAGTAGCAGTTTTGTAGTAATTATAACATCAACAACAACAGTAGTAACTTAGCAAAGATCAATATGAGAAAAGCATAGGCATAGGATCAACGATGGATATTGGTGTTGGATGACATTCATCATATAAGAGCATCTCCAGCCGCGCCCCCCAACACGGCCCCCCAGGCGATTTTTCGTGCCGGCGCTGAAAAACCAGCCCAGTCGCGCCCCCAAGAGCCCGTTTTTCGCCGGTTTGGGCCGAAGTTAGTGCCGGCGGACTCAGGCCGAACACGGGGCATTGGGGGGGCGCCCGGGGGCACCGGGGCGAGCAGTTTTGGCGCGAAAGATCCGCAGGCCCGCCGAGTTAGTGAGACGCCGCTTCATCGCCCTCATCGCCTCGGTCCCGCGGGAATCAATGCCAAGGCTGTCTCGCTGCTGCGCCGGTGAGCCTCCATTGATGCCTCAAGGGCAGCACAGTGAAGGCGCCGCTGACGCGCGTCCCGCCCGCTCCCGCCACGCGTCGTCCCTCATGCCGCCTCCCCGCCGCTATAAAAGGCACCCACTCCCCGCCGGTGAGCGCCACGACCTCCCCCTCTAACTCTCGCAAAATCTATCTCCCCGCCGACGAGTAAAGCAAACATGGCCGAGAGGTCCCAGGCGATGGCGCAACGGCAAACGGCTTCGGCCGCCGACACCTCCAAGAGCCGGAGGCGCGCTTCCTCTACGAGGCCGAGTACCTGGTGCCCCCTGACATGCGCGTACCGGGGGCGCGGAGGCTGCGCGCCGACGGCGTCCCGGTGCCTGAAGGGGCGGCACGGCGGGCGGAGATCGCCCGCATTCACTCCTCCCTGACGGAGGAGCAGCGGAACCAGCCGAGGTACGCGCCCAACAGCGAAACAATGTGGACGATGTTCTTCGAGCGCCGCCGCGAGGAGCAGATTGCCTCCGTCAACCGCATCATCCCCCGGGGCCGCCTGCATGCCGAAGGGCAGCGCGAGTGGTGGGGCGTGCCCGGCCGCACCCTCGAGGATGTCCTCGACCACATCGAGACCGGCAACGTGCCGCGCCTCGAGTACCCGCCGCGGCCCTCCTTCTCTCACCGCCATGGCAGCTCATGGACGCCGAGGCGGATGGAGTCGGGGTCGTCCTCGTCGTCGGGCTCCGGCTCGCCGGCCCTCCACCCCGTCAGGCCCGAGCCGGAGGAGACACTGCTCGGGCGTCGAACTCGCAGCGGCGCCCTCGTCATCAACGAGGGCGCCCGGCCCTCACCACCTGGCCCGGCACCGGCGAGGCGCTCCCTACGCCTGGTCCGTCCGAACCCCGAGCTGGGGTTGCTCCCCGTGAAGCTGGAGCACATCGACATGGTGGCCCCCGACGACGAGTCCGCCCTCAAATGGACGAAGGAGGACTACGTCCGCGAGCAGGTGCGCTGCCAGCGCCGGGCGTACCTGGAGCTCCAGGCCCGTCGTCGCGCCGACGAGGGTGGCGTCATCATCCTTGACAGCGACGAGGAGGGTGAGGCCGGGCCGTCAAGCGCCCCGCCACGTGTCGGTGACCCGGCGAGCGGCGGCGAGGGGCGTCGCGGCGGCGGCGTGCGGCGGCAACGACGACGGCGGCAATGCGGCGGCAATGGCAATGACGGCAAGGCGACTACACCCGCTTCTACAGGCTTCTCGGCATGTAGATGGCGGTGGCTAGGCTTTTTAGTTTGTTTTTTAAGTTAGGCGTAGTTTTTGCATGTTTTTATGTTTTTGTACAAATTTCAATGAAGTATCACCGAGTTCCTGCAAAAATCGCCGAGTTTGCAAAAATTTGAAAGGAACTTCTCCGAACCCGCGGCCACCGTGGGCCGATGACTGGGAGTGAACCGAACCCCAGGGGCCAATCTAGCGTCGGTTCGCCCCCAGGCCGCTCTTTTTGGCGCCCTGGGGGTCCAAACGGCTAGAGATGCTCTAACAGTCACAACCTAGGGAGGCACACAATAGCTCCAATTCATTAATGTAATGTAGGCGTGTATTTTGTATATAGTCATACATGCTTATAATAAGAACTTACATGACATCTTTTGTCATACCCTCCCGTGGCAACGGGGTCCATAAGGAAATCTAAGGGATATTAATGCCTCCTTTTAATAGAGAACTGTAACAAAGCATTAGCACTTAGTGAATACATGAACTGCTCATACTACGGTCATCATTGGAGTGAATCCCGATTTTTGTCACCTTGGGGTCTGCGGATCATAACACATAATAGGTGCATACAACTTGCAAGATAGGATCCAAAACACACTTATATTCATGAAAACATAATAGGTTCATATCTGAAATCATGGCACTCGGGGCCTAGTGGCAAGCATTAAGCATAGCAAAGTCATAGCAACATCAATTTCAGAACATAGTGGATACTAGGGATCAAGCCCTAACAAATTGACTCAATTACATGATAAATCTCATCCAACTCCACCACTGTCCAACAAGCCTACAAAGGAATTACTCACTCCCGGTGGTGAGCATCATGAAGTTGTTGATGAAGAAGACCCCCTCTGCGGAGCCCCGAACGGACTCCAGAACAACCTTGTCGATAAACAACAGGAGGTGGCGGTGGCTCCTTGTCATAAAACATGATGAAATTTCTTCTCTTATTTTTTTCTTGGGGAAACAAAATTTATAGGCTTGGAATTAGGTCAGACAGCCGCCTGTGGGACCCACAAGGCATCAGGTCGCGCCGAGGGGTGGGGGAGTTTTGCTCTGTTTGCCTTATGAGAAAATGGTGGCCCCCTCCGGTGGACCTTCCTTCCAGTATTTTCATTTTCAATAAAGAATCTCAAAAAGTTTTGTCCGATTCTGAGAACTTTTATTTCTAAAAAAACAACACCATGGTAGTTCTGCTGAAAACAACATCAGTCCCGGTTAGTTTCATTCACATGATGCAAATTAGAGTCCAAAATAAGAGCAAAAGTGTTTGAAAAGTAGGTACGATGGAGACGTGTCAATTCCCCCAAGCTTAACTCATTGCTTGTCCTCAAGAAATTCAGATGAAAAACTGAAAGTGATAAAGAAAAACTTTTACGAACTCTTTTGTTCTTGTATCCGTATATAAGCTTAAATGGTAACCAAGTTTTCAGCGAAGATCATGAACTAACCATGTGAATGATAACACTTAGAACTCATATTTACTCATATCAACGGCATAATCAACTAGCGAGCAATAATAACATATCTCCAATGCCAACAATTTTTTGAAAACAATCATGATATAATATGATAACAAAGTATCTCACTTGCCCTTTCTGAGACCGTAAAACATAAATGCATATCACCTCTGAAGTTCAAGCAGCAATCAAACATTGTAATTCAGGGTTGAAGAGATCGAGTCATGCTCATTTCCAACATTAACTAGACTCAATGCATGTTAAACTAAGAATGAAAATTGTGCTCTCAGGATTGGTGCTTTGAATGAGAAGGTGATTGAGGGAGTCCTGGACTAAGGGGTCCTTGGGCCCTCGACCTATTGCATATGGACCAAAAAATGCAATGTCAATTTTTAACATGCATCTGACATGGCAACTTTTTGTTCGGTTTTCGCCAGTACATGTTCTAGTTCATTCAACACATAAGGCCAAAAAATGTGTGGAATGGTCATATGGCAATTTTTTCAAAAAGGCGTGTCTCATACACCATAGAAAAAGGACCCTGATAAGTACCGAACGTCAGGTACGAGCACATGGCAACTCCGAATGTTTTTTATGGCAAGTTTAGTGGCGCGAGGATGGCAGCTTTAGCCGCCAATCATGGCAACTTTCGTGCTTTAGTTCATTTTTGATAGAAACTTGCGCTGTGTCACTGGAATTTTGCTATCCTTGCGTGACTGGAATTGCCATTGGAAAACGTCAGGGTTGGAGTGTCATGCACCTGACGTGCGACACCTATCATTTGGGTGGAAAAATCTGAACGTATTTTCTTGGGAATAGTCACACGACAAATTTATGAACAATTATGATAACATTTATACCTTTTGACCACATGACAAGTTTTTACTTTTTAGCTTGCAAATTAAGTCTTCATTGCTATGGCAATTTTTAATTTTCTTTCCTTCGCAAAGTTTTATTTTCTTATTTCCCATGGTAAATTTACCTTTATCACTGTGGCAAATCTTAATTTTCTTATCGTGGAATTTTTTAAATTTTTCATTTCTCCATGGCAAATTTACCTTCATCCCCATGGCAAATTTACTTTAACATACATGGCAAAATTTAGTTTTATTGCCATGTCAATTTTAGTTTCATAGCATGACAAAGAACAACAAGCTAGTCTTGCAATGGCAAAACTAGTTTTTAACTACACCATGGCAAACTTATTACATATACCATGGCAAATTTAGTTAACGGATCACGACAAATTTAGTTTATTGATCACGACAAATTTAGTAACTGACCGTGGCAAATTTACTTTTTTTATCACTAAATTTTTTAGGTTTAACCATGGTAAATTTAGTAATTGGTAATGGCAAAAAATCTAACTAATAAAAATTATGCCATGTTAATTATCACGTGTTTGCCATGGATTTTTTCTGAAATCTTTCTTTGCCATGGCAAACTACTTGCATGATAGCAATTTTTGCTTCTTCATATGCAAAAACCATGTACGTTTTGCCATGTACATTTTGTGTTAAGTAAAGAAATGCTATAGCCTATAGTCCAACGTCCATGGACATTTACCAAGGATAGCATCATGCCATAGTAAGTAATCTGTTTTCCCATGGCATATTTTCTTGAATTTTGTTGCCATGGCAAAGTAGTGTGATCATGGCAATTTTTTGTTTGTTTCTTGCGCAAAACAATCTACTTTTGCCATGGACATTTGTGTTTTAGTTCAAAATGGCATAGGTTTTGCAATATGTTTGCTTGGATCAAACGACGTAGAGGTGGGAGGTCCGGTGTGGCCTGGCAAATGACGGTTCCCTGCTCGCCCATCATGGCAATCATTTTGTTTGTTTTTGCAAGGTTATATTGTTTTTTTCTTCTTTTTTCTTATTGTTTTTGGGTTTCTTTTTTATCTTAACAGTACTTAATGGGTTGTGCCTGACTTTTTCTGTATTTGGGTTGACTGCTTTATGTGCCAGATGGGAGAGCAGGGAACAGTCAGTATGGGACGTTTTCAGACCGAACGAAGCGTTCGATCGTATCGCTCGACCTACCGAACGAGTCGTTCGGGATGGGGGTCTCTCAGATCGAACATTAGGGCAATATCGGGGTCATCTTTTCCTCCGCCTCGTTTTTTTTCCTCTGCCGTTGGAGATGCTCTCATTGACCTTCCACGCACAAAGACACCAGAGTTTTTTTTTCGAGAGTACGCCAATGGCGTACCATATTTTTATAGAAGAGAGAAAAGATAATTACAAGACACATGCGACAGATGCGAACATCCGTCACCGGTAACACCACACCGAACGCGGGGCTGAGGTCAACTCCTCACAAAGACACCAGAGTTAGAGGGAGACATGGAGAGTACAGTAGCGCCATCGAGGATAAACGGCTAACAGCTAGCAAACAAAACCCCCACCGGAAAAGATACGCACCGGGCCAAAGCTCCAACTCATCGTCGCCCACGCAAAGTCTCAGTCCTGACCCGCTCATCCATCGGGCCATCCCTACTGATTAAATGCAAGCGGAAAAGAAGCAGGCGGGCGCGCGCCTCCGCGAGAAAGCGACCCGATCGGCGTCGGCCAGAGCGCCCGCCCAACCGGTCCATCGCGCTGGGCTGGGCTCGACAGCCTGCCTGCCTGCCTGCCCCGGGATCGATCGATGGTCCAAAAGGGGTAGGAGCGTGAGGATTACCCGCTCGCTACTAGGCCCCGCTGTATGACCTTTTTCCCCCACAGCTGCAAGCTGTTTGTAGCCACTGCATTCACTCGATCTACCACTGACAGGCTCACATTCAATCGTGATTAACCTTTGCACTGTTGAGTGTCGTACTGCTAGTACCAGTACCCTCTCCGTGGTTCACCGTGCAAGGGTAGCTCGTAGAGTTAGAGTAGGTGTACAACTACTGTACTGTAATGTGCGTGCGTACACGGTGAAAGCGGTCAGAAAGAGACACAGGCGACGCGAGCACACAGGAGCAAAGTTGGTTGCCTGTCTGTCTGTCTCGCTTCCGTTTCAGGCCGCTACACTACACACTCACTCCTACACGACGGCGTCAGAGCGGGAAAGCTACAAAACCTACCGCGCGTAGAGTACGCCGGGGCCCCTGTGTCGGCCGTCGGATCCAGTCCAGTCCGCCCCCTAAATTTCCGGCGCCTGCGGTCGACATTGCGTCGCGCAATTGATGGCAGCGCTCCTAGGAGTAGGAGTAAACCCCGCCGATACATTTCTAGGATACCGGCGCCGCAGCCGCCTGCTCCTCCCGCCGGACATTCCTAGGATACCGATACCTTGCCGGTCGTCGCCTCGTTTGGACCCCGAATGCGTCCGATCATCTGGCCATGGCACACGACGATCATGGACCAGTTTCCCTCACCGACGAATACGATGGCTTCGCCACTCCAATGCTATACGTCGAATGTCTGTCGACCAGCCTGTCCCTGGACGTGCCGTTTGTACGCTTCCTCCTCATGCCGCAGCCTGCAGGCCCAGGCCCTGGGTAGTATGTATGTGGCGTGCTGACAGCAGTATCAGTATATGGACCGGTCGAGCCGCGAGCGAGGGAACGGGAAGCTCGTGCGGGCATTCAACGGTACTACAATAATAATCGAATCGAATCACTGGAAAGGTTGTGGCGTGGGTAGGGTTTTGATTTGCGAATTAATGACGGGGCGAGAGAGAGAATGGTTGGGTGGGATATAGGAGTATTTGGTTATCTACGGCAATCAAGGCCTCAATCACAATACGGATCCTGTCTAAGTAATTGGGGGTGGGCGTGATAATTAATTAAGATCCGCCACCACGGCGCGGCGCAGGCTACTCGCTCGAAACTGTGAGGTGCAACTCCCGATAAAAACGCCGTATGGAAAGCTAGCTTCCTTTGCAATCCATCGGCCTAGGACTAGGAGTAGTCGCGCTAGGGACGAGGCGAGAGAAGAAGAAGCACTGAGCTGCGGCCAGCCAGCACGATATAGTAGAGGAGAGCGGAGGGGGGGTCGAGGAAGGAGCAGAGAGGAGAAGCAGGGGAGGGCACCAATGGCGTGTCGCTTCCTCCTGGCCGTCCTCCTGGCGTCGTCCTCTTGGGTCGCCGGCGCCGCGGACGAGGTCATGGTCCCCCGCCCGGCGACGGCGGCGGCGGCGCTCACCTTCGGGGAGGGCTACACCCAGCTGTTCGGGGACTCCAACCTCAGGCTCCACGGCGACGGCAAGCGAGTCCACATCTCCCTCGACGAGAGGACAGGTACGCACCCTGCTGTGCATCATCGATAGATCGATCGATCGATCCTCACGTTCTTGTCGCCGCCTTCCGTTCCTCATCGCGCATGCCTCTGTTTGCTTTTTTTGGTGTATATTCAGGCTCCGGGTTTGCGTCGCAGGGCGCGTAGCTCCACGGCTTCTTCAGGGCCAGCATCGAGCTGCCCTCCGACTACGCCGCCGGCGTCGTCGTCGCCTTCTACGTGAGTACATACCACACCACACCCCCTGCAGTGCACTGCACTGCACTTGTTGGAAACCAACACATGTAATGCAGAGAGAGCGGCGAGAGAATTACTAACAGACTTTGGCATTGCGATCTTTCGATTGCGGCAGATGTCGAACGGCGACGTGTACGAGAAGACGCACGACGAGCTGGACTTCGAGTTCCTGGGGAACGTCAAGGGGAAGGAGTGGAGGGTGCAGACCAACGTGTACGGCGACGGCAGCACGGCGGTCGGCCGGGAGGAGCGGTACGGCCTCTGGTTCGACCCCACGCAAGACTTCCACCGCTACGCCATCCTCTGGACCAATCGCACCATCGTGTAAGCCCCTGCTCCCGCTCTCATCTCCACCACTCTTACTTACTTACTACTCGTGTCGATCGACGCTGCATTCGCTGCAAGGTTTGATCGGCCTGAACCTTGAACAGTAGACGAGTTAAGAACTTCAGACTGGGAGCCCCCTCAAGTGGGGCTTCTGGCATAATCTAGAACAGTTTTAGCTGCGACAGCCCTAGCCAGTTACTTCACCTGACTTGGATTAGCTCGGCTTGCTCCAGGGCTATCATTATACAGCCAGGATCGATGTTGTAGAGGGTTTTAAACGCCGTTTCTGAATGTTTCTGAATTATTATAACCCGTAGGCTGAATTCTGCGGGCACGACCTGTGGATGCCTGCACCACAAGTGTGGTTGTGTACTTTGTACATACAAGTTCCAAGTACACATGTACATAGCAAATTAATGATCCTTTAAGTACATATTAATACTTTCAATGCTTACAGGACACAGTACTACCATCTCTGAGTCCTTTGATAAAAAGAAAAAACTGGTGTCAATACCTGACTGCTCTTTCCCATGATAGTTCAACTTAGCAATGTTGCGCATGTGCTACAACAACGTAGCAAAGATAGATAATCTCTGCTGCTGGTATTAGCTAGCTTCAGGTACTCTATTTTTTGTTGCTGCCTCTTTCCCTTTCCTTTCCCCCCTTTCTTTTTTCACCCTCATGACATGATTGAGGGAAATTGGCTCTTGTTCTTTACAGCTTACAGATTCCTCATGCCGTTGCCGCTTTAATAATTTCAAGTACCGAGGGCCCGAAATCGAGTAGATAGCCTTGCCACAACGGGCATGCAGATAGCGCTGCCCCGCTAGTATGCTTCAAGACTGCTGGCTTGGAAGAAGAAACATCGATCTCAATATCAACCATTTATTCCTTCTTCCACCTGGTCTGGTTCAGATCACAGATCCATTAGCATGGCCCGAACATTCATAATTTGGGGTTGGGGGTGCAAAATACTCAGAGTCACACACACACACTCCTACTCGCAGTCACACTGCATGATCGTGTGGATGAATAAAGTTGGCATGAGAAATGGGGGCGTCCGCTTTTACAGTTTCCATCCATCCACTGAACCTGAGCATTCATTCGTCACAGCATGTGCATGGCTGCGCCTGATCCTTCCACCAGGATGCCCGTGCCGCTGCCTTTTCCTCATGTAGTACCTGCTTTCCCCGCCACGCTGCAAGGCCTGTGTGATCACTCGCAGCTCGCCAACTTTTGAATTGATGGGGGAAGAAAGCTACCACCACCACCACCTCCACTTTTCACCGTGCGTTTTCACATGAGCCAACCCGGCCTGTTCAGGTTCACCCTTCACATGCCCAAAGTCTAGTTTTCACTGCAAATATGTTCACGTGAATGTGCTGTGTTGGATACTTGGATTGACGGTGTGGATGGAATGTGTGTTGCGTTGCGCTGATATGATGGTGCATTTGACGTTTTTGTGTGGGCAGGTTCTACGTGGACGGGACGCCGATCAGGGAGGTGGTGAGGAGCGAGGCGATGGGGGCGCAGTTCCCGTCCAAGCCCATGTCGCTCTACGCCACCATCTGGGACGGCTCCAGCTGGGCCACCTCGGGGGGCCGCTACAAGGTGGACTACAAGTACGCGCCCTACGTCGCCGAGTTCACCGACCTCGAGCTCCACGGCTGCGACCAGCCGGCGTCGTGCGAGCCGGAGGGCGGCAGCGCGATGCCGTCTAGGCAGCGGGCGGCGATGGAGAGGGTCCGGGCGCGGCACATGACGTACGGGTACTGCTACGACCGCGCGCGGTACCCGGCGCCGCTGCCGGAGTGCAGGGTGGGCGCGGAGGCGGCCATGTACCTCCCGTCGGGCGAGGCCAGGTCGTCGGACCGGCGCAGGCACGGCAAGCGCCACCGCCGTGCCGGCGCCGCGGACTCCTCCCTCTGATCTGTCTGATGATCGTTGCTGACTGTAGGCAGCGTGCTTGTGTAATCGGGTCATGCCGTGTGACGTGTAACGTGATTGTAGCTTCATCGTTGCGTAACTGAGCTAGTAGAAGTCGTGTTGATCAGTTCAGCATTTCGTATCCATCCTTTGTGCCTTTGTGGTGCCGGCGCCACACAACGCCACCTAGGACGAGAATTTGGAGGCGATGTTATCTAGGAGGAGAATTGAACGCTTAGTCAACCAGTTGATTGGGCACGGGCGGCCACTGAATGGACCAAACGAAGGCGACCCCTAGCCACCAGAACGACTGAACGAGATCAGCTACAGGGAGCATCATCAAACATCAGACGGACAAACAAGACAGCACGAGTAGACAAGCTGAGATTCACAGACTAGTCAGCCGGGCAACATTTTCAGCTTGTCACAGGCTTGCAACTCGATAATAATCAACGAAATATGCACATGCGACGAACAAGTAACACCAGCACGGTAAGAACAGAACAAGCACCGGATAACATGTTGAACATCTTAGCCCATACTCCCATAGTTGTAGCAAGCAGGTGATAAGTTAAAGCAGCATGATATATCCAGTTTTGCTACAGATCGATCGGCTACAAAATTTAAGATGGCTTTCATTCATTCTCAAGACAACTCCAGGGCATCAAGGCACTTGCACTTGTCAAGGATAGGAGAGTTGCCCGCAACCATGACCTGGAAAATTGAGGTTTCCTCGTCTCATGTTTCTCTTCTCTATGTACTATACCTCCCTTCTATTTAGCGGCACTTGGCTCAACCTTGCTGAGCCCAGCATTCTTCATACCACCGTTCTGCTGCTCCTCACCCGCAGAACTAGAGCTCCCATTGCACTCTGGTTTTGCCTCGATTGTATCGGCGGCCCTTTTTGTTGTTCCTGAGCTCTTTGGAGAAGCACTACCATTAGCCACCTCCATGCCAGTACCCTTGTTATGCACATAGGCTGCTGAACCTCTTGGAGAGTTTGGTTCCGCATGAGCATGGGAAGTTTGTATCATCTGATGGGGCAGCTGGTGAGCTGATCCAGGGGGAAGGAAGACGCCTGTGCCTGGAACAGGGAATCGAGGTGGGGCAGGCCTTGGGGCAGCTTCTGGCATCCAAGCTGCCGTTGCATTTGGCAAGGGAACAGCTGCTGGGAAAGGTATGGCTGCAGCACCAACAGGAGCAGGTGCTACAAAGAGTGGCTGCATTCCATCAGACGGAGGGATGTGATGAGGTCCAGTTGTTGGTGCCGGAAGTACGCTGCTGGTCGGGGTGTATCCAAAGTGCTGCGGACTTGGAGAATGTGGCCTCACATTAGCTGGCCTTGATGGTGGACCCCAGGGCATAGAAGGAGGTGTTAACGGGGCGGTAGGCCGTGAAGCACTTTCCGATGGTGCAACTTTTCTTGCCACAGACTTCCCAAAAGTTAGAAGGATTCGCTGCTTACGTGTAGCAGGAATAGCTCGCTTGGCTACATCAGCACTTCTCCCTTGCAACACTACAAGAGACCTGAAATTGAGAGAAAGAGGAGAAAAATGTTTAGAAAGTGTAGTCAAACAGGGTTTACCTATTAAATTTACGACATGGTCACAACATTTACGAATTATATATGGAGCCAAATGAAACATGAAAGTAAGCCAAGCCAAACAGTTCAGGCCTCTTAAAAGTACCATCAATGTGACATGAAAATTACTGGGGAAAGGCTTTACCCTGTAGAGAGAGAGAGCTTCAAAGGGCCTCTGTTATCGCCTCGTTCTCCAAAAATAACTCGGCCAAACACCATATCACACTCTGTCAGGCAGAGGGTACAAAGTGGCCTACCATACCAAGAGGGAGGTTGCTGAGGATGGGAATATTCCTCCTGGAAAAGAAAACATTTGGTCATTATTACAATTCATTTTCAGAGAAGAACGTCTTACGGCGTGAACAAGTTACCTCATAGTAGAAGTCGACAACACAATAGTCTGGCTTAGAAGGTACAATTCCCTGCCGAAAGAAGCGATCAAACAGGTCATGCAGCAACCCAGGAACAGGCTCCACCCTTGTCTCTGAACTCACAAATAAAAGAAGGAAGTCATCAGAATACGAGAATAATAACATGAGATTCTGTGGTAAAAGCTTGGCATACCTCTTTGATTTTCATCTTCAAGAGGGCCTTCAATGATAGGAACTCCCAGCTGAATAATTACGCTTCCATGACCCTTCAGTGGTCTTTTACCAACAATAACAGTCTGGCCCACTTTTTGCACCAAGCAAAATTAACGGTGAAGTCCAATAAAATAGTTGAATCACAGTACCCCAAAAATTAGATAAAGACAGACTAGGACATTATCTGTTTATACACAAATGAAGAACATAAACTAGAGGAAAATGGCCAACTAGACCAGGGTAACAGACTCTACTAAGTTGTGACATTTCCCTAGATGTTCAACTAGGCAATACTCTGACACTATGCAATTTAGATATAAGTTCAGAATTCAATGTGGCAAAAGTGCACACAGTTACGCTAACACACTACACACACACGATCACAAAGGTGATGCACATAGGCACAGAAACAAATAACTTTAGAGGCTACATAATTACCTTCGAACCCTCCTCGACGAGAAGAAGCTTTTGTTTCATTAACTAAAGAAACAATCTTGTTTATCTCAGTCACATTTACCAAACCTTCATAAACCTTGAGCCCTTCAACAGTATTAACCTAAAGAAACATAGAGCACATTTCATCATGGCGTGTTTTGTAATAGGATAATGCAGTTCGACTGAAGTTTGAGATTCCAAGGAAACTGCATGAAAGAGAAAACTGAAGTGCAGATTTGAAATTCTGAATTGCAGGGCTAACATACCGGCTTGCCATCAATGATTTCACTGGTTGTATATTCTACAGGAGTTGGAACCACTTTGCTGCTTCCTTCAGCAGTAATTTGCAGGCTAGAATTTTTCTCGCCTGCTACACAATTTACAAAACAAGGACATGGCTAAGAGAGGGTAATTTGCAATCCTTACTAAAAACATTAAATTGCATCCCTTCAGTTTGACAAAACAATCAGATTTCATAAACATAAAAACAAAATAAAGAGTTACATAGTTAGCAACAGATGCACAACAATGGCTGTAGCAAGATTTAATAGCATATGCAAGTAAACATACTGTGTATCAGAAAGTTCAGTTGTCCATCCTATGGACACTCAATTACAAATAAACAACATGGAGGATCCAAAAGTTCAGGATTGTCTATAGTTCTATAAATTGACAACTAAATAAAAAATAGCAGAATATTGATTGACAACTGAAAAACTGAAAATGTAGCTCAGCACAGTTACAATTGAAGTGAAGAAACAAGGTTTAATATGGAGCATGATGGCAGCACACTATTCACAGAACCCTAACACAAACTTCTTTGGTTCACATACTATCTTATGTGTCAAATAGCAATAAAGAAATGAAATTGCACAATGTTTGTGTGAGGGGGGCAGGGGGTACCATCAGTAACAGGAGAATTCAACTGTGGACCTTTAGCATCAGCGACGTTCTCCCCTTCCTTCAGTCCCTTCCCTTCTTTGTTATGAAATTCACGTCCTAGAAGCATCAAGAGTACATGAGAAACTAATTGGACATGATTTTCAATAATAGCTGCAAACTTGAAGTACAGTTTTTAATCATGCCATAATCACAATATCAGCGAGAACAGAAAATATGAACTTATTGCACCTACAGAAATCGTTGAGCAGAAGACATAGAAGGATAGCATGATTACCAAAGCCCATATATATTATGTACAAAAAGTAGTCGTTTTGTTATGATATAATTGAAAATTGAGTTCTAGTATATTATACAAACGAAACAGGTGTAATATCTGTCATATTATATCTGTATGCCCTCAGATTCTAGCCCCAAAAAAGTAAGTGGTGCAGAACGTAGATTCTTCTCCTTTTACCTCACTTAATAACAAAAAGAAATATGGCATTATTCTTTCATAATTAATATAATTAATGTAGCGTTTCTAGACCGCAAATCTAATAATAGCATACTGCTTTATTTGTCGTGGCATTGGTAAAGCACAGGTCATCGACTTTTATTATATATATCTCAAAACTAATGATCTATGGCGACACCGACAACGCCTCCCATGTCAGCCAGAATCCCAACACGGAGCGAGAGCGCACTGCTATGTGGCATAATCGGACGACTTGGGCGGGAATCATGCTCTAGGACGTTGCACCGACGCTGGGGCAGGAATCATTGGTAAAGCACAGGTATCCAACTTTTTATTGTATAATAAATAGCCCAAAACTAATGATAGACTACGGCATGACAAGTTAGCACGACACAGCAACGCCTCCAACGGTAGCCAGAACTCAGAGCTGAAGCAGAACTGATGCATGGCATAATCGGATGATTTGGGTGGAATCATGCCCTAGGACGTTGCACCGAAAGTTTGCAGCATATCTTCTGCCGTAAGTAATAGTCATCGCATTGATTCATTCAGCTATTGAACAAACAGAAACGTGGAATGCTAAAAAGGAAAATGTTTCGGCGTGAAGCAACTCAAATTGATCTTACACGTACCTACCCTACACATAGATATCTTTGCACAGAAAAGCTATATTTAGACAACTTTATCCAGTAGGTTAGGACCTCCCCAATTAGAATTTTGTATACTGCTACACAAGACAGAACGCAAAAGGCTTACCCTTTTAGGACCTGATGAATACTTATTATTTTATTAAACAAGAAAAAATATATAAAAAAAAAGAGGAGTAACCGCACTTTACCAATCGGGACAGGAATTTTGACGGCAGACAGCCTCACCTGGAGGGAAGAGGAAGATAACTCTATGCATACCCGAGATCACACCTCTATTCATTCAATTAGCAAGCAGGTGTCTCGACACCAGAAACCCATTTCATGGATCGAACCATTTTAGGACCCAACAAAACAAAAAAGCGAGAAAAGGCGCCGTCCTTTGTAACAACAGACGACACTAGCAGGTGCACCAAACAAAGAGAGAAACGAAGAGAAGGCGTCTCACCATCTTTATCGGATCCGGAAGGCGGGACGTTGCCGGCGCCACGCGGCGGATCGTAGCGATGGTGGGCGGCGTGGCGGTGGTGGGAGTGGTTGTGGGAAGGCGCGAAGGACGGGCGGCGTGGCGGCGGCGGCGGCGGGGCCGGCGAGACGACGGGGCCGTGCTGGTGCGGCGGCGGCTGGCGGCGGCGCCAGCCGGACTGCTGCAGCGCGTAGGCGACGTCGGCGACGGGGAAGAACTGCTGCATGTGGATGACGGGCGCCCAGTGGTGGCGGCGCTGCTGCACGGCGGCGAAGACGTGGTCGTACTCGCCCGGGTCGCCGACGGCGCGGAGGTGGACGACGAGGAGGTCGATGATGGCGTTGGCAGCGGCGAACTCGCCCCGCAGCCAGGAGATGAAGCCGTCGCGCTCGTCCATGAGCCAGCCGGCGGGCTCGGCGGCCCCGTGCACGCCGGCGGGGGAGGGGATGACGGCCGCGGAGGCCATGGCCGTGCCTCAGTGGGGGCCGAGGGTCATAGAAGGGCAATGCGAGCGGGAGATCTAGGGTTTTGGCGAGTTTTTTCCCCTGGTTTTTTTGGCCCCTCCCCCTGTGGCCTGGCCTGGTGGCAGCGCTGCGACGAGGAGGAGAGACGGGGGACGGAGGGAGGAGGAGGAGGCTAGCGGCAGTGTCTGCTAGTGTGGAGGCGGGGAGGAGGAGGAGGCCGCGATATGTGAAGCGGAGGCGGATCTGGGGGAGCGGAGATTCCCGAAATGCAAGGCGGAGCGTTGGACGGCTCGACGGGTCGCAAAACCTAACCATCGTACGGCCCCGATGGCCCGACGCGTCCGCCCGGGACCCGCACGTCGGCGTGTGGGCCTTGGACCGTGCGGGGTTTTGCGGGCTTTGAGATTCGGGATTGACCCGTGGCAGTGAAATGCGGAACGGAAACACTCGTGCGGTTACGGGGAAAGAAGACCGTTTGGCCGGCCATTGTTGTAGTAACAACGGCGCTAAATTTTTTTCCTTCACGGCCCACCGGTAAGTGGGTGTCAGCTGCGCGGGCCCACGCTTTAATGTGGGTTGTTGACGGATGGGGCCGTTGGCACGCGACGGGACGGGACGGTGTACCTCTCTCGTGGAGACGCTTTACGCTACCACGGCGTCGGCGGCCCACCCGTCATGGAGGACGAACCGCCCCCGGCTCGCTCACGTCGGGCCCTGCGTCAGCCACCTTTGGCTGGCTTCGTTTCTCCGGCACGGCTCGTTCAAAGAGTGAGTTCGTTCGGTCGTTCGGTTCAGCTGGAGAAAATCCCGTGTTGACCGAGTTTTCGTAATCGTAGTTTTTTTAATTTTTTTTATTTTTGCGGGGAGTTCGTAATCGTAGTATACTGGTACTCCTACGTTGGCTCCCACGCCAACGCCGTACTGTACTGTACTTGTACTCCTGTCCACCCCCACCGTGACCGTGACCGGCACGGCACGGCGCGCGAGGGAAGGAGATATTAGTTAACGCTGATTGCGCGCCGGGGCGCGGGCCGTTGGGTTTGGTGAGCGGGCGATCCTAGGCCGGCAGGGTATGGCGCCGTGTGCTTTTCGTAAAAATGGTTTGATTTTCTCGTCCGCTTGAGTGTGTTGTGGAGAGAAGACGAGCACGAGGGATCGGCGGCGAGGGTGAGAAGGTGGCCGCACCGAGACATGTTCGCCACTTGATTACGTTGTTGCTGCGGAAAGCGTGAGGTTCCTTGTATGACAATCTTACTAGTACCCTGTTTGTTGAGGAAGATGCAAGGAATGGTCTTCAGTCCGTGTCGAACGGGAGCTGAGCTCAGTGCTGGTGCAAGTCAAGTGTGTGAGTGTGAGGTGCGTGCTGCCGTGTGAAAAATGGGCAGCGTACCAGGTGCTTGTTCACAGTGGTGGGTGTCTTTGTTACAAGAGCATCTTCAACGCCGACCCTTAAACCGTCCGCACGCGTCCGGACCGAATGGTTCACACGTGTTTTGTCATTCAACACAGGTCTTCATCAGTTCGGTCGGCGGTCCGACCGCACTTTTTCATGTAAATCAAAGACCCGCTGCCACGCCCGCGTCTGACTAACCTGCCCAACCCAAAACTCCTCCCGCGTCTGCATGTGTTCCCACCCGAAAAGGTCAACGCCGCTCCAGAGCACCAGTGCAGCATTCATGTCGGCTCGACACAACCTCTCACAATGCTCCGGCATTGAAACAGCACGCCGGCTGAGAGCGCCGCCCTTGCCGTTTCACGGTGCATGCGGCTGCCCCGCATTCAACGACGGCATGATTGTCCGTCTGCCTACATTAAACATGCGTGCGGTTGCCAAGAAATGGCGAGCAAACGCCACTCGTCCGTCCGTCTACCGCCCATCATTAATCATGTAGCTGGTTACTAATGTCTGACTTGTGTTAGGCCTCCAAGCGCAGAGTTTTGTAGGACAGTAGCAAATTTCCCTCAAGTGGATGACCTAAGGTTTATCAAACTGTGGGAGGCGTAGGATGAAGATGGTCTCTCTCAAACAACCCTGCAACCAAATAATAAAAAGTCTCTTGTGACCCCAACACACCAAATACAGTGGTAATTTGTACAGGTGCACTAGTTCGGCGAAGAGATGGTGATAAAAGTGTAGTGATAATAGTAGATATTGATTTTTTTAATAGGAACAATAAAAAACAACAAGGTAGCAATTGATAAAACGGAGCACAAACGGTATTGCAATGCTTGAAAATGAGGCATAGGGTTCGTACTTTCGCTAGTGAAATCTCTCAACAATGTTAATCTAATTGGATCATATAACCATCCCTCAACGTGCAATGAAGAATCACTCCAAAGTTCTTATCTAGCGGAGAACATAAGAAGAAATTGTTTGTAGCTATTCTTTCCGATCGATCTATCCAAGAGTTCGTACTAAGATAACACCAAGTTATTCTCTCCGATCGATCTATCAAGAGTTCGTACTAAAATAACACCAAGTTATTCTTTCCGATCGATCTATCAAGGGTTCGTATTAAAATAACACCAAAGCAAATTCAGATTCATAATACTCAATCCAACACAAAGAACCTCAAAGAGTGCCCCATAATTTCTACCGGAGAAACAAAAGACGAGAACGTGCATCAACCCCTATGCATAGATTACCCCAATGTCACCTCGGGAATCCGCGAGTTGAGTGCCAAAACATATCTCAAGTGAATCAATATAATACCTCATTGTCACCATGGGTATTCATATGCAAGACATACATCAAGTGTTCTCAAATCCATAAAAGTATTCAATCCGATAAAACAAAATCACAAAGGGAAAACTCAATTCATCACAACAAGATAGAGAGGGGAAAACACCATATGATCCAACTATATTAACAAAGCCCGCGATACATCAAGATTGTGACATCTCAAGAACACGAGAGAGAGAGAGAGAGAGAGAGAGAGAGAGAGAAATTAAACACATAGCTACTGGTACAAACCCTCAGCCCCGAGGGTGGACTACTCCCTCCTCACCATGGTGGCCGTCAGGATGATTAAGATGGCCAGTGGTGATGATCTCCCCCTCCGGCGGAGTGTCGGAACGGGGTCTAGATCGGTTTTTCGTGACTACAGAGGCTTGCGGCGGCAGAACTTCTGATCTATCGACTCCCCTAGGGTTTTTTTCGAATATTTGGGAATTTATAGGGCGAAGAGGCGGTGCGGGAGGCCACCGAGGTGGGCATAACCCACCCGGGCGCGCCCTAGTGGGTTGTGCTCCCCTCGGAGCCCCCCCTCTGGTACTTCTTTAGACCACTGGATGTCTTCTAGTCCAAAAAAATCTCCAAAAAGTTTCGTTGCGTTTGGACTCCATTTGATATTGATTTTGAATGAAATGTGCCCTAGAGGCAATAATAAAGTTATTATTTTATATTTCATTATTCATGATAAAGGTTTATTATTCATGCTAGAATTGTATTGATCGGAAACTTAAATACATGTGTGAATACATAAACAAATACCGTGTCCCTAGTAAGCCTCTACTAGACTAGCTCATTGATCAAAGATGGTTAAGGTTTCCTACTCATGGACATGTGTTGTCATTTGATAACGGGATCACATCATTAGAAGAATGATGTGATGGACAAGACAAACCAGTTAGCTTTGCATAATGATCGTTCAGTTTATTGCTATTGCTTTCTTCATGTCAAATACTTATTTCTTCGACTATGAGATTATGCAACTCCCGGATACCGGAGGAATACCTTGTATGCTATCAAACTTCACAACGTAACTAGTGATTATAAAGATTCTCTACAGGTGTCTCCGAAGGTGTATGTTGAGTTGGCATAGATCGAGATTAGGATTTGTTACTCCGAGTATCGGAGAGGTATCTCTGGGCCTTCTCGGTAATACACATCATAAGCTTGCAAGAAAACAACTAAGGAGTGAGTCACGAGGTGATGTATTATGGAACGAGTAAAGAGACTTGCCGGTAACAAGATTGAACTAGGTATGAAGATACCGACGATCGAATCTTGGGCAAGTAACATACCGATGGACAAAGGGAATTACGTATGTTGTCATAACGGTTCGACCGATAAAGATCTTCGTAGAATATATAGGAGCCAATATGGGCATCCAGGTTCCGCTATTGGTTATTGACCGGAGAGGTGTCTCGGTCATGTCTACATAGTTCTCGAACCCGTAGGGTCCGCACGCTTAACATTCGATGACGATATAGTATTATATGAGTTATGTGATTTGGTGACCGAATGTTGTTCGGAGTCCCGGATGAGATCACAGACATGATGAGGAGTCTCTAAATGGTCGAGAGGTAAAGATTGATATATTGGACGATGGTATTCTCACACAGGGAGTGTTTCGGGGGGTACCGGGTACTTATCGGGTCACCCGAAGAGGTTCAGGGCACCCCCGACAAAAGATATGGGCCTTATGGGCCAAGAGGAGAAACGCACCAGCCACAGGGGGCTGGTGCACCCCCCATATGAGCTGGCCTAGTGAAGGAAATATGCCCTAGAGGCAATAATAAAGTTATTATTTATTTCCTTATTTCATGATAAATGTTGATTATTCATGCTAGAATTGTATTAACCGGAAATATGATACATGTGTGAATACATAGACAAACATAACGTCACTAGTATGCCTCTACTTGACTAGCTCATTAATCAAAGATGGTTATGTTTCCTAACCATAGACATGTGTTGTCATTTGATTAACGGGATCACATCATTAGGAGAATGATGTGATTGACATGACCCATTCCGTTAGCCTAGCACTTGATCGTTTAGTATGTTGCTATTGCTTTCTTCATAACTTATACATGTTCCTGTAACTATGAGATTATGCAACTCCCGTTTACCGGAGGAACACTTTGGGTGCTACCAAACGTCACAACGTAACTGGGTGATTATAAAGGAGTACTACATGTGTCTCCAATGGTACATGTTGGGTTGGCGTATTTCGAGATTAGGTTTTGTCACTCTGATTGTCGGAGAGGTATCTTTGGGCCCTCTCGGTAATGCACATCACTATAAGCCTTGCAAGCAATGTGACTAATAAGTTAGTTGCGGGATGATGCATTACATAACGAGTAAAGAGACTTGCCGGTAACGATATTGAACTAGGTATTGGATACCGACGATCGAATCTCGGGTAAGTAACATACCGATGACAAAGAGAACAACGTATGTTGTTATGCGGTTTGACCGATAAAGATCTTCGTAGAATATGTAGGAACCAATATGGGCATCCAGGTTCCGCTATTGGTTATTGACCGAGAATAGTTCTAGGTCATGTCTACATAGTTCTCGAACCCGTAGGGTCCGCACACTTAACGTTACGATGACAGTTTTATTATGAGTTTATAAGTTTTGATGTACGAAGTTTGTTGAGTCCGGATGTGATCACGGACATGACGAGGAGTCTCGAAATGGTCGAGACATAAAGATTGATATATTGACGGCTATATTGAACACGGAAGTGTTCCGGCGTTTCGGAGAAAACCGGAGTCTTGGGAGGTTACTGGACCCCCGGAGAAGTAATGGGCCTTATGGGCCTTAGTGGAAAGAGAGAGGCGGCCAGCATGGGCAGCGCCCCCCCCTCTGGTCCGAATGGACTAGGAAGGGGCGCGCCTCTTCCTTCCCTCTCTCCCCTTCCTTTCCCCTCCTAGTAGGAGTAGGAAGGGAGTCCTCTCCTACTAGGAGGAGGACTCCTCCTCTGGCGCGCCCTCTAGGGCCGGCCGCCTCCCCCTGCTCCTTTATATCACGGGCAGGGGGCACCCTAGGACACACATGTTGATCTATGGATCGTTCCTTAGCCGTGTGCGGTGCCCCTCCACCATATTCCACCTCGGTCATATCGTCGCGGAGTTTAGGCGAAGCCTGCGCCATAGAACATCATCATCGTCTACCACGCCGTCGTCGTCGTGGAACTCATCCCCGAAGCTTTGCTGGATCGGAGCCCGGGGATCGTCATCGAGCTGAACGTGTGCTAACTCAGAGGTGCCGTACGTTCGGTACTTGGATCGGTCGGATCATGAAGACGTATGACTACATCAACCGTGTTGTCATAACGCTTCCGCTTACGGTCTACGAGGGTACATGGACAAACACTCTCCCCTCTCGTTGCTATGCCATCACCATGATCTTGTGTGTGCGTAGGAAATTTTTTGAAATTACTACGTTCACCAACAGTGGCATTCGAGCCAGGTTTTATGCGTAGATGTCATATGCACGAGTAGAACACAAGTGAGTTGTGGGCGATACAAGTCATACTGCTTACCAGCATGTCATACTTTGGTTGGGCGGTATTGTGAGATTAAGCGGCCCGGACCGACATTACGCGTCGCTTACGCGAGACTGGTTTCACCGTTCTGAGCACTCATGCTTAAAGGTGGTGGCGGGTGTCTGTCTCTCTCACTTTAGCTGAATCGAGTGTGGCTACGCCCGGTCCTTGCGAAGGTTAAAACAGCACTAACTTGACGAACTATCGTTGTGGTTTTGATGCGTATGTAAGAACGGTCTTGCTAAGCCCGTAGCAGCCACGTAAAATTTGCAACAACAAAGTAGAGACCGTCTAACTTGTTTTGCAAGGCATGTTGTGATGTGATATGGTCAAGACGTGATGCTATATTTTATTGTATGAGATGATCATGTTTTGTAACCGAAGTTATCGGCAACTGGCAGGAGCCATATGGTTGTCGCTTTATTGTATGAAATGCAAGCATACATAATTGCTTTACTTTATCGCTAAGCGGTAGCGATAGTCGTACAAGCAATAGATGGCGTAACGACAACGATGCTACGATGGAGATCAAGGTGTCGCGCCAGTGACGATGGTGATCATGATGGTGCCTTGAAGATGGAGATCACAAGCACAAGATGATGATGGCCATATCATATCACTTATATTGATTGCATGTGATGTTTATCCTTTATGCATCTTATCTTGCTTTGATTGACGGTAGCATTTTAAGATGATCTCTCACTAATTATCAAGAAGTGTTCTCCCTGAGTATGCACCGTTGCGAAAGTTCTTCGTCTTTGAGACACCACGTGATGATCGGGTGTGATAGGCTCTACGTTCAAATACAACGGTGCAAAACAGTTGCACACGCGAATACTCGAGTTAAACTTGATGAGCCTAGCATATCAGATATGGCCTCGGAACACGGAGACCGAAGGTCGAACGTGAATCATATAGTAGATATGATCAACATAGTGATGTTCACCATTGAAACTACTCCATCTCACGTGATGATCGGACATGGTTTAGTTGATTTGGATCACGTAATCACTTAGATGACTAGAGAGATGTCTCTAAGTGGGAGTTCTTAAGTAATATGATTAATTGAACTTAAATTTATCATGAACTTAGTACTGATAGTATTTTGCTTGTCTATGTTTGTTGTAGATAGATGGCTCGTCTTTGTTGTTACATTGAATTTTAATGCGTTCCTTGAGAAAGCAAAGTTGAAAGATGATGGTAGCAATTACACGGATCGGGTCCGTAACTCGAGGATTATCCTCATTGCTGCACAAAAGAATTACGCCTGGAAGCACCGCTGGGTGCCAACTGCTTCGATGCTGGCCAGACGACGTTAAGAACGTCTGGCGAGCAAAGCTAATGACTACTCGATAGTTCGATGTGCCATGCTTTACGGCTTAGAACCGGGTCTTCAACGACGTTTTGAGCGTCATGGAGCATATGAGATGTTCCAGAGTTGAAGTTAATATTTCAAGCAAATGCCGAGATTGAGAGATATGAAGTCTCCAATAAGTTCTACAGTGCAAGATGGAGGAGAATAGTTCACAAGGTGAACATATACTCAAAATGTGCGGGTATAATAATCACTTGATTCAAGCGGGAGTTAATCTTCCGGATGATAGTGTCATTGATGAAATTCTCCAATCACGCCACCAAGCTATAAGAGCTTTGTGATGAACTATAATATGCAAGGGATGAACAAGACTATTCGAGCTCTTCGCAATGCTAAAAGCCGCAGAGGTAGAAATCAAGAAGGAGCATCAAGTGTTGATGGTTAACAAGACCACCGTTTTAAGAAAAGGGCAAATGGAAGAAGAAGGGAACTTCAAGAAGAACAACAAACAAGTTGTTTGCTCAAGAGTAGAAACCCAAGTCGGACCTAAGCACGAGGCCGAGTGCTTCTCCGCAAGCAGATTGGACCTTTGGAAGCGGAACTGCCCCAAGTATTTGGCGGATAAGAAGGATGGCAAAGTGAACAAAGGTATATGTGATATACATGTTATTGATGTGTACCTTACCGATGCTCGCGCATGAGTACACAGGTATTTGATCTTGGTTACTTGCTAATATTTGCAACTCAAAGCAGGGACTACGGATTGCGAAGATTGGCTAAGGACGAGGTGACGATGCGCATGGGAAATGGTTCCAAAGTCGATGTGATCGCGGTCGGCACGCTACCTCTACATCTACCATTGGGATTAGTTTTAGACATAAATAATTGTTATTTGGTGCCAGCGTTGAGCATGAACATTATATCTGGATCTTGTTTGATGCGAGACGGTTATTCATTTAAATCAGATAATAATGGTTGTTCTATTTATATGAATAATACCTTTTACGGTCATGCACCCTTGAAAAGTGGTCTATTTTTATTAAATCTCGATAGTAGTGGTTCACATATTCATAGTGTTGAAACCAAAAGATGCAGAGTTGATAATGATAGTGCAACTTATTTGTGGCACTGCCGTTTAGGTCATATCGGTGTAAAGCGCGTGAAGAAACTCCATACTGATGGGCTTTTGGAATCACTTGATTATGAATCACTTGGTACTTGCGAACCGTGCCTCATGGGCAAGATGACTAAAACGCCGTTCTCGGAACTATGGGCGAGCAACTGATTTGTTGGAAATCATACATACCGATGTTTGTGGTCAATGAATGTTGAAGCTCATGGCGGTATCGTTATTTTCTCACCTTCACGATGATTTGAGCAAATATGGGTATATCTACTTAATGAAACACAAGTCTGAAACATTTGAAAAGTTCAAAGAATTTGAGTGAAGTGGAAAATCATCGTAACAAGAAAATAAAGTTTCTATGATCGATCATGGAGGAGAATATTTGAGTTCTGAGTTTGGTTTACATTTGAAACAATGCGGAATAGTTTCGAACTCACTCCACCCGGAACACCACAACGAAATGGTGTGTCCGAACGTCGTGTCGTACTTTACTAGATATGGTGCGATCTATGATGTCTCTTCTTGATTTACATTGTCGTTACGGGGTTATGCTTTAGAGACGGCCGCATTCACGTTGAATAGGGCACCATCAAAATCCGTTGAGACAACGCCTTATGAACTGTGGTTTGGCAAGAAACCAAAGTTGTCGTTTCTTAAAGTTTGGGGCTGCGATGCTTATGTGAAGAAACTTCAACCAGATAAGCTCGAACCTAAATCGGAGAAATGTGTCTTCATAGGACCCAAAGGAAACTATTGGGTACACCTTCTATCACAGATCTGAGGGCAAGATTTTCGTTGCTAAAATCGGATCCTTTCTAGAGAAGGAGTTTCTCTCGAAAGAAGTGAGTGGGAGGAAAGTAGAACTTGATGAGGTAACTGTACCTGCTCCCTTATTGGAAAGTAGTTCATCACAAGAACCGGTTCCTGTGACAACTACACCAATTAGTGAGGAAGCTAATGATATTGATCATGAAACTTGGATCAAGTTTCTCTTGAACCTCGTGGAGGTCTACGAGTAAGATCCGCACTGAGTGGTGCGGTAATCCTATTCTAGAAGTCATGTTACTTGACCATGATGAACCTACGAACTATGAGGAAGTGATGATGAGCCCAGATTCCGCAAAATGGCTAGAGGCCATGAAATCTGAGATGGGATCCATGTATGAGAACAAAGTATGGACTTTGGTTGACTTGCCCGATGATCGGCAAGCCATTGAGAATAAATGGATCTTTAAGAAGAAGACTGATGCTGATGGTAATATAATTGTCTATAAAGCTCGACTTGTTGCGAAAGATTTTCGACAAGTTCAAGGGGTTGACTACGATGAGACTTTCTCACCCGTAGCGATGCTTAAGTCTGTCCGAATCATGTTAGCTATTGCTGCATTTTATGATTATGAAATTTGGCAAATGGATGTCAAAACTGCAATCTTGAATGGATTTCTGGAAGAAGAGTTGTATATGATGCAACCAGAAGGTTTTGTTGATCCAAAAGGTGCTAACAAAGTGTGCCAACTCCAGCGATCCATTTATGGACTGGTGCAAGCATCTCGGAGTTGGAATAAACGCTTTGATAGTGTGATCAAAGCATATGGTTTTATACAGACTTTTGGAGAAGCCTGTATTTACAAGAAAGTGAGTGGAAGCTCTATAGCATTTCTGATATTATATGTAGATGACATATTATTAATTGGAAATGATATAGAATTTCGGTATAGCATAAAGGGATACTTGAATAAAAGTTTTTCAATGAAAGACCTCGGTGAAGCTGCTTACATATTGGGCATCAAGATTTATAGAGATAGATCAAGACGCTTAATAGGACTTTCACAAAGCACGTACCTTGATAAAATTTTGAAAAAGTTCAAAATGGATCAGGCAAAGAAAGGGTTCTTGCCCGTGCTACAAGGTGTGAAGTTGAGTCAGACTCAATGCCCGACCACAGCAGAAGATAGAGAGAAAATGAAAGATGTTCCCTATGCTTTAGCCATAGGCTCTATCATGTATGCAATGCTATGTACCGGACTGACGTATGCTTAGCAATAAGATTGGCGGGAAGGTACCAAAGTAATCGAGGCGGATCATTTGGACAGCGGTCAAGAACATCTGAAATACGAAAAGGACTAAGGATATGTTTCTCGTATATGGAGGTTACAAAGAGCTAATCGTAAATGGTTATGTCGATGCAAGCTTTGACACTGATCCGGACGATTCTAAATCGCAAACCGGATACGTATTTTTATTAAACGGTGGAGCTGTAAGTTGGTGCGGTTCTAAACAAAGCGTCGTGGCGGGATCTACATGTGAAGCGGAGTACATAGCTGCTTCGAAAGCAGCAAATGAAGGAGTCTGGATGAAGGAGTTAATTTCCGATCTAGGTGTCATACCTAGTGCATCGGGACCAATGAAGATCTTCTGTGACAATACTGGTGCAATTGCTTTGGCAAAGGAATCCAGATTTCACAAGAGGACCAAGCACATCAAGAGACGCTTCAATTCCATCCGGGACCAAGTCCAAGTGGGAGACATAGAAATTTGCAAGATACATACGGATCTGATTGTTGCAGACCCGTTGACTAAGCCTCTCTCACGAGCAAAACATGATCATCACCAAGACTCCATGGGTGTTAGAATCATTACTATGTAATCTAGATTATTGACTCTAGTGCAAGTGGGAGACTGAAGGAAATATGCCCTAGAGGCAATAATAAAGTTATTATTTATTTCCTTATTTCATGATAAATGTTTATTATTCATGCTAGAATTGTATTAACCGGAAACATGATACATGTGTGAATACATAGACAAACATAACGTCACTAGTATGCCTCTACTTGACTAGCTCATTAATCAAAGATGGTTATGTTTCCTAACCATAGACATGTGTTGTCATTTGATTAACGGGATCACATCATTAGGAGAATGATGTGATTGACATGACCCATTCCGTTAGCCTAGCACTTGATCGTTTAGTATGTTGCTATTGCTTTCTTCATAACTTATACATGTTCCTGTAACTATGAGATTATGCAACTCCCGTTTACCGGAGGAACACTTTGGGTGCTACCAAACGTCACAACGTAACTGGGTGATTATAAAGGAGTACTACATGTGTCTCCAATGGTACATGTTGGGTTGGCGTATTTCGAGATTAGGTTTTGTCACTCCGATTGTCGGAGAGGTATCTCTGGGCCCTCTCGGTAATGCACATCACTATAAGCCTTGCAAGCACTGTGACTAATAATTTAGTTGCGGGATGATGCATTACATAACGAGTAAAGAGACTTGCCGGTAACGAGATTGAACTAGGTATTGGATACCGACGATCGAATCTCGGGTAAGTAACATACCGATGACAAAGGGAACAACATATGTTGTTATGCGGTTTGACCGATAAAGATCTTCGTAGAATATGTAGGAACCAATATGGGCATCCAGGTTCCGCTATTGGTTATTGACCGAGAATAGTTCTAGGTCATGTCTACATAGTTTTCGAACCCGTAGGGTCCGCACACTTAACGTTATGATGACAGTTTTATTATGAGTTTATAAGTTTTGATGTACCGAAGTTTGTTCGGAGTCCCGGATGTGATCACGGACATGACGAGGAGTCTCGAAATGGTCGAGACATCAAGATTGATATATTGGACGGCTATATTCGGACACCGGAAGTGTTCCGGGCGTTTTCGGAGAAAACCGGAGTGCCGGAGGGTTACCGGAACCCCCCCGGGAGAAGTAATGGGCCTTATGGGCCTTAGTGGAAAGAGAGAGGAGCGGCCAGCATGGGCCGTGCGCCCCCTCCCCCTCTGGTCCGAATTGGACTAGGAAGGGGGGGCGGCGCCCCCCCCTCTTTCCTTTCCCCTCTCCTCCTTCCTTTCCCCCTCCTAGTAGGAGTAGGAAAGGGGGAGTCCTACTCCTACTAGGAGGAGGGCTCCTCCTGGCGCGCCCTCTAGGGCCGGTCGGCCTCCCCCCTTGCTCCTTTATATACCGGGGCAGGGGGGCACCCTAGGACACACAAGTTGATCTATGGATCGTTCCTTAGCCGTGTGCGGTGTCCCCCTCCACCATATTCCACCTCGGTCATATCGTCATGGAGTTTAGGCGAAGCCTGCTGCCGTAGAACATCGTCATCGTCACCACGCCGTCGTCTTGTGGAACTCATCCCGAATCTTTCTTGGATCGGGCCGGGGATCGTCATCGAGCTGAACGTGTGCTGAACTCAGAGGTGCCGTACGTTCGGTACTTGGATCGGTCGGATCGTGAAGACGTACGACTACATCAACCGCGTTGTCATAACGGTTCCGCTTACGGCCTACCAGGGTACGTGGACAAACGCTCTCCCCTCTCGTTGCTATGCCATCACCATGATCTTGCGTGTGCGCAGGAATTTTTTTGAAATTACTACGTTCCCCAACATCTAGGAGGAGAATGAAAGAGGGGAAGGGAAAGGAAAGAGTGGAATAGGATTCCCCCTTCATTCCCTCTCCCCCCTCCGACAAACATGGCAGGGGGGCGCGGTCAAGGGGAGGACCCCAAGTAGGATTCGGCCTACTTGGCGAGCCTCCTGGCAGCCTCCCCTCTCCCTCCCACCTATATGTATGTGGGGGGCGCCCTAGCACACCCTAGACAATTGCCTAGCCGTGTGCGACACCCCCCCTCCACCGTTTACACCCCAGTCATATTTTCGTAGTGCTTAGGCGAAGCCTTGCGGAGATCACTTCACCATCACCGTCACCATGTCGTCGTGCTGACGGAACTTATCTACTACCTCGACGTCTTGCTGGATCAAGAAGGTGAGGGACGTCACCGAGCCGAACATGTGCAGAACGCGGAGGTGCAGTGCGTTCGGTACTTGATCGGTTGAAGCGCGAAGAAGTTCGACTACATCAACCGTGTTGTGAAACGCTTCCGCTTACGGTCTACGATGGTATGTAGACAAACTCTCCCCCACGTTGCTATGCATCTCCATGGATAGATCATTGCGTGTGCATAGAAATTTTTTGTTTTCCATGTAACGATTCCCAACAGATTTCCAGCGAAGTAAAAACAAGCAAAAACATCAACTCGCACTGGGCACTATGTCAATAGGTTAGGCCCCAAAAATGATATAAAGTTCCTATAAAGTGATTGTAAAACATCCAAGAATGATAATATAATAGCATGAATACTTCATAAATTATAGATACGTTGGAGACGTATCGGATGGAAATATGCCCTAGAGGCAAAAATAGAATGGTTATTATTATATTTCCTTAATCATGACAAAGGTTTATTATTCATGCTAGAATTGTATTGACCGGAAACTTAAATACATGTGTGGATACATAAACAAATACCGTGTCCCTAGTGAGCCTCTACTAGACTAGCTCGTTGATCAAAGATGGTTAAGGTTTCCTAATCATAGACATGAATTGTGATTTGATAACGAGATCACAGCATTAGGAGAATGATGTGATGGACAAGACCCATCCGTTAGCTTAGCATATGATCGTTCAATTTATTGCTACTGCTTTCTTAGTGTTGTCACGCCCAATATGCGACCCTATCCAAAAGGAACTCGAAGGTCCCACCAAGGATAGACCCGCATATTGGAACGCTTTTGCAAGGTGGATATCATTACATCAACATTACATAATAGATGGGGATACATACATAAGGAATACAATGCTGCACGAATACAACATCACAATACATAAGAGCACCATCCGACTACGGATGAATCATAAACAGAAACTCAAACAATATCCACCCTGCTAGCCCAGGCTGCCGACCTGGAACCTATCCCCTGATCGAAGAAGAAGCAGAAGTACAACTCCAAAACAAGCAAACATCGCTCTCGCGTCATGATCATCGTATAACCTGTACCTGCAACTGTTGTTGTAGTAATCTGTGAGCCACGAGGACTCAGCAATCGCATTACCATGGGTATCAAGACTAGCAAAGCTTAATGGGAAAGGAAGGGGGTAAAGTGGTGAGGTTGCATCAGCGACTAAGCATGATATGGTGGCTAACATACGCAAATAAGAGCGAGAAGAGAGCAAAGGAATGGTTGTCAACTAGTAATGATCAAGAGGTGATCCTGAACTCCTACTTACGTCAAACATAACCCAGAAACCGTGTTCACTTCCCGGACTCCGCCGAGAAGAGACCATCACGTCTACACACACGGTTGATGCGTTTTAATTCGGATCAGGTGTCAAGTTATCTACAAACGGACATTAACAAATTCCCATCTGCCACATAACCGCGGGCACGGCTCTCGAAAGTTTATACCCTGCGGGGTGTCCCAACAGCCCATGACAAGCTCTCGCGATCGAAGGAATAGACCTTCTCCGGGAAGACCCGATCAGTCTCGGAATCCCGGTTTACAAGACATTTCGACAATGGTAAAACAAGACCAGCAAAAGCCGCCCGATGCAATCGGCAATCCCGATAGGAGCTGCACATATCTCGTTCTCGAGGCAACACCGATGAACACTACGTGCGCAACCGACGATACCCCAAGTTGCCTAGGGCGGCACCGCAAGTGGCTTTGGTTTGGACCAACACTTAGACAAGCATTGGCGGGGGCTATAATAAAGATGACCCTTGGGTTAATTACTCCCAAGGAAAAGTAGGTGGTGGTGAGGCAAATGGTAAAACCAAGGTTGGGCCTTCTTTGGACAAGTTTTATTCAAAGCGAACTGTCGGGGGTCCCATAAATCACCCGACCGCGTTAGGAATGCAAACTCGGGAACATAACACGGTATGACGGAAACTAGGGCGGCAAGAGTGGAACAAAACACCGGGCATAAGGCCGAGCCTTCCACCCTTTACCAAATATATAGATGCATTAATAATATAAGAGATATTGTGATATCCCAACCAAAATCCTGTCCACCATGGAGAAATCTTCAACTTCACCTGCAACTAGCAACGCTATAAGAGGGGCTGAGCAAAGCGGTAACATAGCCAAACAATGGTTTGCTAGGAATGGTGTCAAAGGTTAGAGGTTCATGGCAATATGGGATGGCTTGATAAACAGGTAATAGGTAGCACAGCATAGCGATAGAACGAAGCAACTAGCATAGCAATGATAGTAGTGAGATCCAGGGTAGCGGTCATCTTGCCTGAAATCCCACAAGGAAGAAGAACGAGTCCATGAAGAATATGAAGCCACGAAGACGAACCACACGTAGACGAACGAATTCTCACGATCGCAACAAAACAGGAACTAACAAGAAGAAGCACACAACATAGGTAAACACACCACACATGAACAAGGCATGATGCACAACAAGCATGATGCATGACAAGGCTACATGAAGCTACTCATGGCAAGAGATGATGCAAACAAGAACAACACATCAAGGCAAGTTTAAATGAGGCTGGGAACAACATATGACAATTCCGGTAAGTCCTCATATGCAAATTTCGAAATTGGTCCAGAACTGAATAAACCTTAAGTTCAAGTATTTAAACAGCAAGTTAAGATGCACCAATATGATCTACACGAAATTCTAGTCAAGTTACATATAAAGTTCATTAGATTCGGAGCTACGGCCTAGAAGATATGAGCAAAATAAGTTAAACATGGCATTGATGCAAAATGCACCCAAACATCAAGCAAACACACCAAAACAAGGATGCAACATGATAATATGAAACTACATGCAAAATCAAGCAAGTTTCATATAGAGCACACTCAAAACGGAGCAACGGTTCAACACACACACTCTATACAAGTCATAACAACAATCATCCATAACAAAGAACTAGGCATCTTGCAAGCATCAAAACAACATGCTACAGCACCCCAACATAATAACAAAAGGCATGGGCATGAAGTATAGGTAAAGCATAACAAAACATGAACACTGAGCTATCTCCAGAAATCACTAGAACATGCTCTAAAACACATGGGAAGATTGCAAATATTAATGATTTAGGACTTTGCAGAAATAACATCAGGTTGCAATGTTTAGAGCTATCAAACAACATGTTACAGGAACTTATCATGGCAAATAAAGGCATGGCATGAATCTACTAATTGCATAGATCAAAAGTCCCTTACTGACCATGAGCCAAAAGGGCACGGAAAATATGATGGCACCCATGTAAACATGGCAAGTTATATTACAGATTCAAACATAGCAGAAACAACAATAAGTAGGCATGTTGGTGAGCTTGAACCACTCACCACAGAGCAATACATGGCATGGTAAGGCAACCAACAGTAAGAAGGCATGTTTATGAAGCTAAGCATGGCAAGAGCAAGTTCATAGGGTGCATGGATCACTAGAAAACCATCATGGAAACATTGAACTTAATGTTAATAGGCTGACAGCAACATTATCAAGCAACTTTAGAGCAAGATTACAACAAGCTACAACCACCTATAAATGCAACCAAGGGCATGAATGGATAGAGGATGACATGTAGATCAAAACATGTTTATAGAACATCTCCAGATTATGCATAGAATGATTAGTAGAAGCATGTTTACATAGCAACAAAATATAACAGAATCTGTCAGGAAAACAGCAACAGCAACTACCCCACTTAGCAAGCTTGATACACTCAACACACAACTCACAAAAATACATGGTTGGCACCCCTGGAAAGATGGCATAGCATAGATCAACATACATGTAGACATCAACCTCATAGGATGCACACATCAATCATGGCAAAAATGACAAATGAGCAAGTTATAACAGTTTCAGCAGATTAACATCAACATGCACTCTTCCAACAGCATTTCGGGCATCAAGATGAGCTCAAATAAAAATGATGCAATGTAATGAAATGAAGTACTCGTCGAGGCGAACAATTTGACATATTACACGCACGAAACGGAGCTACGGATGCAGAGATGTGATGCGATGAACATGGCATGTTAATGTTAGGGATTCGGGGACTTAGACAAATTATACCTCCGCGAAAAGTCAACGCGGGACAGGGAGATCCCAGGACGGAGCGGATCCGGGACGGGGCATGCGTTTGGTTTTCGGGCCTGGTGGATCTGGTCCATCTTCTCCGGATCCGACCGGAGATGAACTCCGGTGAACTCCGGCGACAACGGGGAGGCGGGGGAAGCGGGTTCGGCGAAGGGGAGCTACGGGATGACGAGCTCGGTCCGGTGGGGAGGCACGGGCGGCGGCTCCGGCGGGCGAGCGAGGCGGCAGGGAGAAGGCCGGCGGAGGGCGGCGCGAAAAGCCCGCGGTCGGCGGCGCGAATCCGCGGTCGGCCTGAGGACGGACGGTCGGCGGCGAGGCTCGCGCGACCGGGCGGAGGCGGAGGGCGCGCGAGCGCGCGGCGGGCGAGGCGCCGACGACGAGTTTCAGGCGAGCGGCGCGCCGACAATGATGGCGGCGGCGCTGGGCGGCGGAGGCGGCGACGTCGGCGGCGGCGGGGGCGCGGCGGATGGGCCAGCGGCGGTGGCGCGAGGGCCCGCTGGGCCATGATGGGCTCCTCGGGCGGCGAGAGGAGGCGGTGGTAGGCCACGCGACGCGCTCTGATTGGGCGAGGGGTCGGCGGCGCGGACGTGTCCGGCTCCGTCCGGACATGTCCGGCGGCGGAGAGGGAGCGGTGCTAGGGTTTGGGGGGAATAGACCGCGAATTTGGACGGGGAGGGCATATTTATAGATAGAGGGAGCTAGGAGAGTCCAAATGAGGTGCCGTTTTCGGCCACGCGATCGTGATCGAACGACCGAGAGCATGGAGGGGAGTTTGCTGGGTTTTGGGCCACTTTGGAAGGGGTGTTGGGCTGCAAAGAGAATGGGCCTTTACGGTTACCCGGTTAACCGTTGGAGTATCAAACGGCCTCCAAATGACACGAAACTTGACAGGCGGTCTACCGGTGCTATACCAAGGCCGCTTGGCAAACCTCGGTCCATTCCGAGAACGTTTAACACCCGCACATGAAAAGAGGCAAAAGGGGACGCCGGAGGACATAGGAGTGCCGGATTGCAAAACGGACAACGGGGAAAAAGCTCGGATACATGAGATGAACACGTATGCAAAATGAGATGCACATGATGACATGATATGAAATGCAGATGATGACATGGCAAAGACGGCAAATAACTGGCAGACACCTGGCGCATCGAATCCGGGGCGTTACAACACTCCTCCACTAACAAGAGATCTCGTCCCGAGATCTTAAGACCTAGATGGAAGGGAAAAAGGATGAGGTGAAACAAGAACTCAAGAGAAGAAACAAAGAATCGAGAGCACTCGAGAAGAAGAGAGGAGCAACGAGAATGACGAGAATCGAAAGCTCACGGAATAAGATAGACTATGAAATCACTCGTTCTAACCGGAGTGGTTAGAATGAGAAAAGAAACGGATAAGACTGAAAGGATTTAGGTAGCATTCCGGCTGAAACATGGGGGAATAGAACACGAGCTTGAGAGGATGGAATGGTACTTGATGAACTCTTGAAGAATGAATTAAATCATGAAGATTCGCCATGGGGAACTCCGGTAAAATAAAGGATGATGAGATAGAATGAAGGATGAACGAATAAGATGAGCCTTGCAATGATTTAGATGAAGGTTCCGACGAAATTGCCGAGGAAATTTGAACTCCGGAAAAGAAAAGATGAAAACACTTGGAACTAGAATTTATTCATCAAGAACAAACTCTGAAGGAAAGATTACTCACTTGGATGAAATAAGAATAAGATTTATTGTATGCTTATCCTTCATCAAATTAAATTGATGACAAGCGATGGATTTACATACTACTTATTCTTCTTGAAAAAGATTGAGAAGTGACATATCGCAAACTTGAGAAGGTCTTCATGAACCACCGGTAGGATTGAAAAGAACGAATGGATTAATATGATAAACAAGGAAAAAGAATCTGAAAGAACCACCGTGAGAATTCGGAAATGACTGACGAAAGAGAATGAATCACCGGGAAGAATTAGAAGAACAATATGCTAGAGGGAATTTAGAAGCAAAAGAACAAGGATCATGATCTGATTAAAGAATACTTGAGCGAAGCACCGGGATAAATGGATAATGGTAGCTGAATGTGAGGACGAAGAATTCTTCTGGAATGATGGCCTCCGGATGATCGAGAGAGAAAGCAACTCTTGAAATGCTCCGGATGGATGAAAAGAATTTGCATGACTTGAAACAATTTGATAGGATAACATTGAGCTAGCGCCATGAATCTTCGGGAGAACGGACAAGATTTAGAGGAGAAACTCTTCTTCGGTCTTCAAAAGACGACGAGAAACACCACCAAAATTACTGAGATACTCCGGGAGAATGAAAAGCGAAGGGGTTGAGCCAACAATGAAAAGGATTTGAACGAGAACTTAGAGAAGGCATGTGACTGATGAAATTCATACTTACGTCACCCTTGAAAAGAATTGAGAATAACTCCGGGGGAAATTAGAAGAGTCAGGTAAGATCCTAGGAAAAGACCTGTGGGTTAGGGGCCCACTAAAGAGATAACACCGTTGGAAAGGGGTGTAGAACAGATAGATGATGCACCAGAACAATTGAAATATTTTGATGAGGTGACAACCTCGAATTAATTGGAACACAGACGAATCTCCTAAGATGTCTTGCACACTCCGGAAGGATAAACTGGCGAGTGGCGAACGAGCAAGGGGAAAACATTTGAGCCGAGGAAATAATATGGTCAACCCGAGAAAAAAAACTTGGATTGAGTACACCGGAAAAGAAAAAATATGAAGAATGCCAAACGAGATGAGAATTCACCGGTTGAGATAATTGAGGGAACAATGAAGAGACTCCGTACGAATGAAATTGATGGTCGAAAGAGACTCAGGCTCCGGGAACAAAAAGGGTGGGAGGGCGGGAAAACAAAGGAAACTTGGAAGGGGGAAAGCCGACGAATATCTTGAAGAGAAAACACCAGTTGAAATTATTGAGGAAAGAAAGCAACGACTTCGCATGAGTAGGATGGATACTCGATTACGGACTCCGGTTCCGAGGAGAAAAAGGGGAGGACGGGTGGGAAAATAAAACAACTGAGGATTGAACTTGGAAACAAAGAAGAGGCTCGAGTCAACTTGACGAGAAATGCACCGGACAAAAGAGGATGGACAGCTAACGAAAACTAACCGCGTGAACCTAAAGAAAAATTTGAAGGGAAGAGGAGTAATTCAAAACACCTACGTCAAGATTCCTCACCAGAGCGACGAAGGGGCTGAGGAGTAAAAAGAAATCCTACTCTCCGATATAACTAGACTCCGAAAATAGTTTTCTTCTAGACTCAACAACGGCCAAACTACACGATCAATCAAGGGGGCTCCTAAGGTCGGTCGAGGCTCTGATACCAACTTGTCACGCCCAATATGCGGGTCTGTCCTTGGTGGGACCTTCGAGTTCCTTTTGGATGGGGTCGCATATTGGGCGTGACAAGTGTCAAGTACATGTTCCTTCGACCATGAGATCATGCAACTCCCAGATACCGGAGGAATACCTTGTGTGCTATCAAACGTCACAATGTAACTAGGTGATCATAAAGATGCTCTACAAGTATCTGCGAAGGTGTCTGTTGAGTGGATCGAGATTGGGATTTGTCACTGCGTGTATCGGAGTGGTATCTCTAGGCCCTCTCGGTAATACACATCACAAGAAGCTTGCAAGCAAAGTGACTAAGGAGTTAGTTGCAAGATGATGTATTACGGAACAAGTAAAGAGACTTGCCAGTAACGATATTGAACTAGGTATAGATATACCGAGGATCGAATCTCGGGCAAGTAACATACCGACAGACAAAGGGAATTACGTACGTTGTCATAAAGGTTCAACCGATAAAAGATCTTCCTGGAATATGTAGGAATCAATATGGGCATTGAGGTCCCACTATTGGTTATTTACTGGATAGGTGTCTCGGTCATGACTACATAATTCCCGAACCGGCAGGGTCGCACGCTTAACGTTCGTTAACGCTAGAGTAGTATTGGGATATTTGATGAGTGGTAACCAAATGTTGTTCAGAGCCCCGAATGAGATCCCGGACATCACGAGGAGTCTCGGAATGGTTGAGAGGTAAAGATTTATATATGGGAAGTCATATTTTGAGTTCTGGAAAGAGGTGCAGTTTTTTCGGTATTGTACCGGGAAGCTTCCGGAGGATTCCGGGGGGGTCTGGAAGTCCACAAGTGGGTCCATCACTACCCAAGGGATAGCATGGGCTATGGGGTGGTTCCCTGGCCTTATTGTGCTAGGCTCACCAAGTCCTCAAAAGCCCATGTGGCTAGGGAAGCAAAAATGGAAGGAGTACCTAGTAGGAATAGGATTGGACCTGGAGTCCAAGTTCTCTCCCCCTTAGCTGCGCTCTAGGGGTTGGAGGGGCTGTTTCCCACGCCCCTCCACCTATATATAGACGGTAGGGGTGCCCCAAGAGGACACACCAAGCCCTTGGTGCCCCTCTCTCTCCCGTTACTCCGTAGTTCCACTGCCTCGTCCC
Organism: Aegilops speltoides; assembly: GCA_021437245.1. Lineage (NCBI taxonomy): Eukaryota > Viridiplantae > Streptophyta > Magnoliopsida > Poales > Poaceae > Aegilops > Aegilops speltoides. Next base: position 382,944,369 of record CM038144.1, on the reverse strand, counting down.
AGCGACGCTTAGCAAAGCGCTGGCGGCGCTCCACCACCACCATCACCACCACATTGTCGTGTTGGTTGTGATCCCATCTACTTCTCCTCTCCCACTTGCTAGATCAAGAAGGAGGGTACATCATCGAGCCACATGTGTGCTAAACTCGGAGGCACTAGATCGGTTGGATCGTGATCGGATCACGAAGAGTACGACTACATCTACCGCGTGATAAACGCTTCCGATTAGCGATCTACGAGGGTATGTAGATGCTCTCCCCCTCTCGTAGCTATGCATCTCCATGGATAGATCTTGCGTGTGTGTAGATTTTTTTTATTTTCCATGCAATGTTCCCCAACAGTGCCATCATGAGCCAGGTCTATGCGTAGATGATATGCACGAGTGAGTTGTGGGCGGCGATGGTCATACTGCTTACCACCAACGTCTTATTTTGATTCGGCGGCATTATGGGGTGAAGCGGCCCGCACCAACCTCATATGTCCACGTACATGAGACCAGTTCCACCGACTGACATGCAACTTGTTTTGCATAAAGGTGGCTAACGGGTGTTTGTTTCTCCTACTTTAGTTGAATCGAATTTGACTACGGCCGGTCCTTGAAGAAGGTTAAAACAGCAAACTTGATAATCACCGTTGTGGTTTTGCGTAGGTAAGAACGGTTCTTGCTAGTTGCCCGTAGCAGCCACGTAAAACTTGCAACAACAAAGTAGAGGGTGTCTAACTTGTTTTTGCGGGGTATGTTGTGATGTGATATGGTCAAGACGTGATCCGATATACGTTGTTGTATGAGATGATCATGTTTTGTAATATCAACAACCGGCAGGAGCCTTAGGGTTGTCTCTTAATTATTGTATGAAATACAAGCACCATGTAATTGCTTTACTTTATCGCTATGCGTTAGCAATAGTTGTAGAAGCAATAGTTGGCGAGATGACCCCGACGCAACAATGGAGATCAAGGTGTCGAGCCAGTGACTATGGAGATCATGACGATGCTTTGGATATGGAGATCAAAAGCACAAGATGATCATGGCCATATCATGTCACATATTTTTGATTGCATCTGATGTTTATCCTTTATGCATCTTATTTTGCTTAGCATTATAAGATGATCCCTTCACTAAATTTCAAGATAAAAGTGTTCTCCCTGAGTATGCACCATTGCTAAAGTTCGTCGTTTCGAAGCACCTCGTGATGATCGGGTGTGATAGACTCTACGTTCACATACAACAGTGTACCGTATGCTCATTACCATTGACATGAAAAGTGACATTGCCTTTATTGTAATCGATAGTAACACATGCAGTATTCAAAAAGGGTCTACCAAGGATGATCGACATACTGTCGTCCTTGGGTATATCAAGAATAACAAAGTCCGTTAAGATAGTAACATTTGCAACTACGACAGGCACATCCTCACAAATACCTGTGGGTATAGCAGTTGATTTATCAGCCATTTCCAAAGAGATTTCAGTTGGTGTCAATTTATTAAAATCTAGTCTTCGGTACAAAGAGAAAGGCATAACACTAAAACCGGCTCCTAAATCACACAAAGCAGTTTTAACATAGTTTCTTTTAATGGAGCAAGGTATAGTTGGTATTCCTGGGTCCCCTAGTTTCTTTGGTATTCCACCCTTAAATGTATAATTAGCAAGCATGATGGAAATTTCAACATCCGGTATATTTCTTTTATTTCTAACAATATATTTCATATACTTAGCATAAGGAGACATTTTCAGAATATCAGTCAAACGAAGGCGCAAAAAGAAATGTCTAAGCATTTCAACAAAGCACTCAAATTCTTCGTGAAAGATCGTGGATGTCGCCTAGAGGGGGGGTGAATAGGCGCTTTAAAATAATTACGGTTGAGGCTTGAACAAATGCGGAATAAACCTAACGGTTAATTTGTCAAGCACAAAACCTACAACAACTAGGCTCATCTATGTGCACCAACAACTTATGTTAAGCAAGAAAAACTACTTAGGTGATAGCAAGATATATGACAAAGAACAATATGGCTATCACAAAGTAAAGTGCATAAGTAAAGGGCTCGGGAAAGAGATAACCGAGGCACGCGGAGACGATGATGTATCCCGAAGTTCACACCCTTGCGGATACTAATCTCCGTTTGGAGCGGTGTGGAGGCACAATGCTCCCCAAGAAGCCACTAGGGCCACCGTAATCTCCTCATGCCCTCGCACAATGCAAGATGCCGTGATTCCACTAAGGGACCCTTGAGGGCGGTCACCGAACCCGTACAAATGGCGACCCTTGGGGGCGGTCACCGAACCCGTACACTTTGGCAACCCTTGGGGGCGGTCACCGATACCCGTCAAATTGCTCGGGGCGATCTCCACAACCTAATTGGGGGCGATCTCCACAACCTAATTGGAGACCCCGACGCTTGCCCAGAGCTTTACACCACAATGATTGAGCTCCGAACAACACCAACCGTCTAGGGCGCCAAGGTACCCAAGAGGAACAAGCTCTAGGGTGTCCAAACACCCAAGAGTAACAAGCTCAAGGGTACCAAGCACCCAAGAGTAATAAGCTTCTCAACTTGTAACTTCCACGTATCATGTGGAGAACTCAAACCGATGCACCAAATGCAATGGCAAGGGCACACGGAGTGCCCAAGTCCTTCTCTCTCAAATCCCACCGAAGCAACTAATGCTAGGGAGGAAGATGAGAGGAAGAACAAGAAGGAAAACACCAAGAACTCCAAGATCTAGATCCAAGGGGTTCCCCTCACATAGAGGAGAAAGTGATTGGTGGAAATGTGGATCTAGATCTCCTCTCTCTTTTCCCTCAAAAACTAGCAAGAATCCATGGAGGGATTGAGAGTTAGCAAGCTCAAAGAAGGTCAACAATGGGGGAAGAACACGAGCTCAAGGGACGAGGTTCAATGGGGAAGAAGAGCCCCTTTTATAGGTGGGAAAAAAATCCAACCGTTATGCTCACAGGCCGCACAGAGCGGTACTACCACTCCAAGGAGCGGTACTACTGCTAGGGCGGTAGTACCCTTTCAAAATACAACAGCGAGGAGGCAAAAAGGCCAGAAGAACTGTCGGAGCGGTAGTACCGCTTGACCTCACGATACTACCGCTAGGGGTAGCGGTACTACTGCTAAGGGTAGCGGTACTACTGCTTGCGAGCGGTACTAAAAAAATTACATCCGGGCCTACCACCACATGACTTGGGACGAGTTTTTGGTCCAGAGCGGTACTACCGCAGTAGGAGCCGCAGTAGTACCGCTCTGGAGCGGTAGTAAAAAATTACATCCGCTCCAATTCGCGGTAGTACTGCTGCAGCCTTTTCAGAACACCAAAACTGCCACAACTTTTGCAAACGGACTCCGAATTCGATGAAACCAAGTTTGTTGGAAAGCTAGCAACAAGGGCTAACACAATCTTGAAAGAAATATCAATAAGAAGCAAATTAGAAAAGGCCCATAAGAAAATGGTGAGAACCCTTCCTCGGATAAGACCGGTAAAACCTCCAACACTGAAAACATCATAGAAGACGCATGCGAACTCCGTTTTCGATGAACTCAAGCTTGTCATCAAGATGACGATAAGCTCTAAGACTCACAAAGATAACCAAACAAGAACCAAGAAACATAATGCAAGGATGCAATGGTTTGAGCTCTCTACTAACGATACGATCAAGCTACCAACTTGAGAGCCCCCCTTGATAGTACGACAAACGATCCTATAACCCGGTCTCCCAACTACCACCACGAGACCGGTAAAATAGAAAACCTATAGAGGGAAAACCTTTGCCTTGCACATGGTCCACTTGAGCTAGATGATGACGATCTTGACTCCCTCAAGTTGGACCACCTTTCTTTATTGCGTTGGCTCGATGAAGACTAGATGATTGCTCCCCCATAGTCCACTATGGGTGAGCCTCTCTTTGGCACATCTTCACAAGACCATTGACACCACAAAGGATGGAAAAATCACTTGATATCTTCGTGATGCTCCACTTGAACTTGCACACGGCAATCATGATGACGATCACCACTTGATGTCATCCTTTCCATGGGTTGTATGATATCTTCCTCTTGACGCAAGCCCATGGACACGTACCTAACCCCACATAGAACTCTCACATAGACCATGGGTTAGTACACAAAGTGCAATGGACAATTCTTACCATACCATGGGATCACTTGATCCCTGTCGGTACATCTTCTACGCTTTGTGAGTTGATCAACTTGATTCACTCTTGACTTAGTCTTGATCAACCTTGAACCTTTCCAACTCTCTTCATTTGGATGATGTCTTGAAGGTAAACATGAATGATCACACAATCTTCTTCTTCAAGACATGCTTGTAATAAGCTCAACACTCACATGACCAATCTTTGGATAATTCCTTAATAGCACATTGGTCAACTCATAAACTCCTTGAAACCAACACATGGACTTCAAGAAAAGCCTATGGACAAAACCTTCGAATATAACTCAAGGCAATCATTAGTCCATAGAGATTGTCATCAGTTACCAAAACCGAACATGGGGGCGCCGCATGTTCTTTCAATCTCCCCCATTTTGGTAATTGATGACAATCACTTTCAAGAGAGTTTATACAAGGAGTTATGCATCACCATGCAATGCAACAACCAATGATGCATGAGAATGGGATGCAAATGCTTAGGAACCAAAACCAAAGCAAGGAGAAAATTCTGAAGACTTCTCCACAAAACTCTCTGAAACTCCTCCCCCATTGGCATCGATTGCCAAAATGGGTGAAAAGCTTAGAAGGCCAATATAAAGAGTGTTCCTCCATAAATTGTGTATCTCTCAAAAAGAGAGTGGAATGCAATACACATATCCAATGGTAAATACTTGGAGGAAGACAAACTATATTGAGGCCCAAAGATTGCAAAAGAATGATATGCCACAAAGACATAACAAAGAGAGAAACAAGAAATCGAGCAATCAAAAGATACCAATTGAAGCAAGCAATCAAAGGATATCAATTGAACCAACTAGACCAAAGATCCTATGAGCCACATGAATGAAGGATATTATGATATGAGCAAAGGAGTATTCTAAATAAGCTAAAGAAGCTCCCCATGATTTGTGCACACATAATAATTTTTGTATTTGGATACAAAGTGCACAAAATAGGATCATAGCTCCCCCAAAATCAATAGAAACAAAAAAACAAGTGCAAGTGAGCATAAAGGAAACTAAGCCTAGCACTTGCAACAAACACATGGTTGAGCAACATGTAAAAGAGGCAACTTAAGAATAGGCTCAACCAAAATGATGTGTGTGAGTGATGGCAAAGCACATGAGAAGACTAATATGCGGATGAGCATAAGCATCAACATAGTCTCGAATGAATGAGATACACAGTGCAAAGCCTTTCATTCTCACACACAACTAAGCAAATGGGTTCACAAGAACACTAAATATGCAAAATGAATAACCAACACTTGTGACAACCCAAGGTGAAGATATAAAGCATAAGCATCATCAAGACAGGGGATACCAATTAAGATGGCAAAAGCCTCATCAAGACAAGCATGAGGAAAATAATCTTCACCACACAAGAGTGCATCAAGATGCAACGAGATAAGACACGCACTCAAGGCAAAAGCTTTCACAGAGCCACCAAAGAAATAACATAAGAAAGACAAGGTGGACGTGAAAGAAAGGATATCATCTAGAGATGTAATTTCTCTCAAGTGTATAAGGGTCTAGGTAGACAAAATCATGACGATATATATCTACAAAGAAGGATGTACACCTGAAATAGTTACAACACGAAGGAACAAGATATCCAAAAGGAAGTCATACATATATCAATAAAATATGTGCTTGGAAGCATAGCCCAAGGCTAGATATGATCTTATTCTATATAAATGAATTCCTACCACACAACCATCAAAGACATCACAACTAGCAACAAGAGATCATTGTTGGGATGCTTTGATAAAGGAAACAAGTCTCACAAGAAAGAAAGAATAACATGCCATGATACAATCTACACACGATTGATGCAATAATGTGTGCATGTAGTAGATGATGATACTTGTTACCGAGATAGCATTAGAAGGATGTAGTAGATACCAATTGAAGGTAGAAAGTAGTTCATTGATCATCCTAGCTTGACTACAATAAGCACATGGTGACAACACCTTCCTTTTGAATGAGCCGAGTATCCAATGCATCTCCAATTGTTCCTAGAACAACAACACAAACAAAATGGTACCCAAACTCATTGGGACCAAAGAGTTAGAGAACCAACAATACATTGGACAAACTCCACATAGATGTGTGCATATAGATATGAAAACGAAATTCATGCACATCTCATCCAATTTGAGACTTGAAGGAGTTTCCCTTATATATTGGGTCAAAGAGATAAAGCATGTCAAGGAAACTACATGAAGTTCGTATGCACGCTCAAGACTTTCAAGAACCGATACCAAAATACAAGAAGATACCAAGTGAAAAGAATACCAAATGGAGAAATCATCACTTGGAAGATATCATTAACAGATACATCAAGGAATGAGATATCCATTGGAACCCACCAAATGATATCAAACTCCCAAAAGAGAGGATGGTTCCAAACAAACCAAGCTCTCTACAAAGTTTCATGATGGCACAAGTATCAAAAAGAAACGGCTTGCCGTCCACCAACACACACTTAAAATGGATCACAAGTTTAGTGTTTTATAGAAAATAGGATAGCTCCCCCACAAGTTGTGCATTATAGAGAATTTGCATTTGAATACAAAATGCACAAGGTAGGATCATCACGTTCACTATATCAAGGAAAACACTAGACAAAACCAAGAAAACAACAAGATCCTCAAGTGGCAAAGAAGGCAATGGGAGTTGACACAAACTTAAACGCCAACGTGAAGATGATCAATAATTTCTACCACACATAAGTGAGTACCAATTGTCAAAAGACAAGAAGCATTTGGAAATAATTCCAGGTGGTAGATAGCAAGGATATCCGACATCATCTTCACACCAAACACAAGCAAATTGCAACTTGTAGAGCTAACATGCCACCTAGGAACAATATAATTTACAAAAACAATTCTAAGTGACAATATCTCGAATGTGCACATTTTCTAGGCTTGTAATATACACACAGCATATTACTCCCCCATAATGTGATACCAATGAAAAACTTAACAAGATGCAAAAGAGAACCAACAAGAGATAATTAATGGACCAAATAGAATTTGAATTTATCATGAGAAGACATACCACATAGAGACTAGATAATCTTGTAATATCAATACTAGATGGTATTCCTCATGTACACACATTTTTAGGATTGTGAGGTGCACAAAGCACATCACTCCCCCAAAATGGGATGTTCCATTAATCTCTCACAAGATCCAACTAAGATATAAACAAGATGAACAAAGGCTCAACACACTACACACACGTACATGATGTGTGAACCAACATGCACATACTTGATTTCTCAAGATAAGCCAATTGGAAGCATAACATATACACGCACATGCAAAGTAGAAAATCACAACACGCTAAGGGGGATAGTAACTTTCAATGTAAACAATTTAAGCACGAGTTACCGCAAGGGGGAACATTGGATATAAGATAGAAACTTGATAATCCGAATGACTTGGCTTGAGACAATATGAATGATGAAGTCCCCTTAATTCTTCATAATGTAGCCAAGTCTCCAATGCCCTCCAACAACACCTATTGATCAAGTTTGAGCTAGTTGGTCCCCAACCAAGTTGGGTCCTAAGAGGTTAGTCACAATAGGCTTGGCTACCCAAATGGTTCTTTGCTTCAAACCACTTTGAGTACCAACAAACTTGGCAACCACATTGCCAACCTTATCCTTCCCAAGAGAATAGACATCATCAATAATAATTGGGTTGGATAAGTTACCACTAGTGCATGAAGAAGCGAGGTGATCTTTCTCACGACATAGGTAGCAATGTCTACTCTTCACTTTCTTCTCACTTGATTTCTCAACTTGAGAAGCATTAGCTTGAGTCTTCTTGGGAAGAGGCCTTTCTTCAACTTGAGGTTGAGCATGAGAATGCACTTGTAGCCGCTTCCCTTGTTGCTTGTCACTAAAGGCCTTCTTCTTCATTGGGCAAGATCTAACATGATGCCCTTCAATTTTGCACTTGAAGCAAATAATCTTGGCCGAACTCTTGACTTGTTTTTGGCCCTTCTTGTTGTTGCTCTTGGACTTCTTCTTCTTATTGGAGTTGAATCCAAGTCCACCTTTGTCATTGGGGTATTTTTGCACAATCAAGATATTGTTGAGTGTGGCCTTCCCTTCATGACACTTTTCCAAGTCTTTCTTCAAAGAAGTGACTTGGGCCTTGAGCTCTTTGATTTCTTCTACATGGTTAGTCTCAACACAAGTACTAGAGGAAGTATAAGCTTCATCGTAAGAGCAACAAGGGAAGGAAAGTAATTCATCACAAGATGTACCAACATTGTGAGTAGATGAATTACAAGGACTAGCACATGGCAATATAATACTTTGACTAGATGTAGTGCTAGTATCCACACGAGGCTCACCAGATGGTACCTTAGCAAGCATGGCCTCATGAGCTATCTTTAGCACATTATGGGATACTAGAAGATCATCATGAGAGTTTGAGAGCTTTTCATGACTTTCTTCCAATTTACCATATTTGCTAGATAGCAACTCAAGTTGAGCCCATAGCTCAACATTCTCCTTCAATATGGATGCATCACAAGAGATAGAGTTAGCAGCACAAGCATCATCATTAGCAACAAGAGGAGAAGACAACTTGGCAAGCTCTTTTGAATATGAAGCTTTAAGTTGAGCATGAGACTCGGTGAGTTTGATGAGCTCACTCTTAATGACCCTTGAGACATTTTCAAGGTGCTCAAAGTCCTCAAGGAGTTTAGCATGCGCAACTTCAAGCTCCTCATTTTTAGTTTCAAAATCATTGGCCACCTCAAGAGCTCTATCACGAGATTCCCTTACTCTAGATAATTCTAGAGCAAAAGTATCCTCAAGAGATTCCTTGGTGGTTTGTTCAAGTTCAAGAGCTTGAGAGAGGTCTGCAATCTCATTAGCGTAATCACGCTCATGACCTTCCATTTTCACAATGGTGACCTCATGCTCCTCGAGATGAGATTCCAACTCCTCAATATATTTCTTGCCCTCAATGGCAATGGACATAATTTCCATGAAGTTGGAACGAGCAATTTTATTTTTATGAAGAGCTTTAAAAACCATTTCCCCCTTAATTTTTAAGGAGGCAACATTATCATTCCCTTCATCATAATCAACATCATCATCATTCTTGCCATCATCAATATCATCACAAGATATATTGGGATTCAAAGTGGGAGATACCTTTGAGGCCTTGGCCATAAGGCAAAATGCAATAGATGATGATGTAGGATCCCTTGAAGCACCATTCAGGACCACATCTTGTTCCATGGAGTGTTGCGTTTCCTCTACATTGTTAGCACAACAACTCGAGGAAATACATACATTTTTATCATGGCAACAAGACATAGCAAGCATATCATCATGAGATTTGAGCAAGCAATTTCTACATGATATGCAAGGACTACCAACACGAGCATGTGAAACATGTAAGGTGCTCGAAGTGTTAAAGTCCAAAGAAGGACCATTGCAATAAGATAGTGATGAATAATCACCAAGAACAAGCACACTATCATTATTGCAATGACCACCACTACTCACCCTAGCATTACCTTGTGGCAATCCACATGTAGGTGAAGTAGAAGAAGTTGAGAAGGCAACACGGCCGGAGGAGGAGGGAGAACAATCATCCCCACAAATCTCGGACACACCATATTTATCTTGAAGCTTTGTCCATAACTCATGAGCATCCCGAAACGACATGAGTTGAAATATAACTACATTGCTCAAAGCATTGAAAAGCACATTAGAAGCTTGATCATTGAGATAAGAGTTTTTCTCATCCTGTAAAGATAATCTTTGGGGATCCTTTGGAGGAGAAAACCCCATATGTACAATTCGCTCTAAATTTGGGTCCATGACCCTAAACAGGTTAAGCATGCTAATTACCCAAACATCAAAATTTGTGCCATCGAAACTAAGAGTGTCAGAGAATCCCAATCCCCTAGTCGACATCTTTACTCTCTAGGCGGTTAAGCCTAACAAAGAGAGATGAGGCTCTGATACCAATTGAAAGATCGTGGATGTCGCCTAGAGGGGGGGTGAATAGGCGCTTTAAAATAATTACGGTTGAGGCTTGAACAAATGCGGAATAAACCTAGCGGTTAATTTGTCAAGCACAAAACCTACAACAACTAGGCTCACCTATGTGCACCAACAACTTATCCTAAGCAAGAAAAACTACTTAGGTGATAGCAAGATATATGACAAAGAACAATATGGCTATCACAAAGTAAAGTGCATAAGTAAAGGGCTCGGGAAAGAGATAACAGAGGCACACCGAGACGATGATGTATCCCGCAGTTCACACCCTTGCGGATGCTAATCTCCATTTGGAGCGGCGTGGAGGCACAATGCTCCCCAAGAAGCCACTAGGGCCACCGTAATCTCCTCATGCCCTCGCACAATGCAAGATGCCGTGATTCCACTAAGGGACCCTTGAGGGTGGTCACCGAACCCGTACAAATGGCGACCCTTGGGGCAGTCACCGAACCCGTACACTTTGGCAACCCTTGGGGGCGGTCAGCGGTACCCGTCAAATTGCTCGGGGCAATCTCCACAACCTAAGTGGAGACCCCGACGCTTGCCCGGAGCTTTACACCACAATGATTGAGCTCCGAACAACACCAACCGTCTAGGGCGCCAAGGTACCCAAGAGGAACAAGCTTTAGGGTGTCCTAACACCCAAGAGTAACAAGCTCAAGGGTACCAAGCACCCAAGAGTAATAAGCTTCTCAACTTGTAACTTCCACGTATCACGTGGAGAACTCAAACCGATGCACCAAATGCAATGGAAAGGGCAACGGAGTGCCCAAGTCCTTCTATCTCAAATCTCACCGAAGCAACTAATGCTAGGGAGGAATATGAGAGGAAGAACAAGAAGGAGAACACCAAGAACTCCAAGATCTAGATCCAAGGGGTTCCCCTCACATAGAGGAGAAAGTGATTGGTGGAAATGTGGATCTAGATCTCCTCTCTCTTTTCCCTCAAAAACTAGCAAGAATCCATGGAGGGATTGAGAGTTAGCAAGCTCGAAGAAGGTTAACAATGGGGGAAGAACACGAGCTCAAGGGATGAGGTTCAATGGGGAAGAAGAGCCCGTTTTATAGGTGGGGAAAAATCCAACCGTTATGCTCACAACCCGCACAGAGCGGTACTACCGCTCCAAGGAGCGGTACTACCGCTAGGGCGCTAGTACCCCTTCGAAATACAACAGCGAGGAGGCAAAAAGGCCAGAAGAACCGTCGGAGTGGTAGTACCACTTGACCTCACGGTACTACCGCTAGGGGTAGCGCTACTACTACTAAGGATAGCGGTACTAATGCTTGCGAGCGGTACTAAAAAATTACATCCGGGCCTACCACCACAGGACTTGGGACGAGTTTTTGGTCCGGAGCGGTAGTAAAAAAATTACATCCGCTCCAATTCGCGGTAGTACCGCTGCAGCCTTTTCAGAACATCAAAACTGCCACAACTTTTGCAAACGGACTCCGAATTCGATGAAACCAAGTTTGTTTGAAAGCTAGCGACAAGGGCTAACACAATCTTGAAAGAAATATTAATAAGAAGCAAATTAGAAAAGGCCCATAAGAAAGTGGTGAGAACCCTTCCTCGGATAAGACCGGTAAAACCTCCAACACCGAAAACATCATAGAAGACGCATGCGAACTCCGTTTTTGATGAACTGAAGCTTGTCATCAAGATAACCATCAGCTCTAAGACTCACAAAGAGAACCAAACAAGAACCAAGAAACATGATGCAAGGATGCAGTGGTTTGAGCTCTCTACTAACGATACGATCAAGCTACCAACTTGAGAGCCCCCCTTGATAGTACGACAAACGATCCTATAACCCGGTGTCCAAACTACCACCACGAGACCGGTAAAATAGAAAACCTATCAAGGGAAAACATTTGCCTTGCACATGGTCCACTTGATCTAGATGATGACGATCTTGACTCCCTCAAGTTGGACCACCTTTCTTGATTGCGTTGGCTCGATGAAGACTAGATGATTGCTCCCCCATAGTCCACTATGGGTGAGCCTCTCTTCGGGACATCTTCACAAGACCATTCACACCACAAAGGATGGCAAAAGCACTTGATCTCTTCGTGATGCTCCACTTGAACTTGCACACGGCAATCATGACGACGATCACCACTTGATGTCATCCTTTCCATGGGTTGTATGATATCTTCCTCTTGACGAAAGCCCATGGACATGTACCTAACCCCACATAGAACTCTCACATAGACCATGGGTTAGTACACAAAGTGCAATGGACAATTCTTACCATACCATGGGATCACTTGATCCCTGTTGGTACATCTTCTACGCTTTGTGAGTTGATCAACTTGATTCACTCTTGACTTAGTCTTGATCAACCTTGAATCTTTCCAACTCTCTTCATTTGGATGATGTCTTGAAGGTAAACATGAATGATCACACAATCTTCTTCTTCAAGACATGCTTGCAATAAGCTCAACACTCACATGACCAATCTTTGGATAATTCCTTAATAGCACCTTGGTCAACTCATAAACTCCTTGAAACCAACACATGGACTTCAAGAAAAGCCTATGGACAAAACCTTCGAATATAACTCAAGGCAACCATTAGTCCATGGAGATTTTCATCAATTACCAAAACCAAACATGGGGGCGCCGCATGTTCTTTCAGTCTCCACCATTTTGGTAATTGATGAAAATCACTTTCAAGAGAGTTTATACAAGGAGTTATGCATCACCATGCAATGCAACAACCAATGATGCATGAGAATAGGATGGAAATGCTTAGGAACCAAAACCAAAGCAAGGAGAAAATTCTGAAGACTTCTCCACAAAACTCTCTAAAACTCCTCCCCCATTGGCATCGATTGCCAAAATAGGTGAAAAGCTTAGAAGGCCAATATAAAGAGTGTTCCTCCATAAATTGTGTATCTCTCAAAAAGAGAGTGGAATGCAATACACATATCCAATGGTAAATACTTGGAGGAAGACAAACTATATTGAGGCCCAAAGATTGCAAAAGAATGATATGCCACAAAGACATAACAAAGAGAGAAACAAGAAATCGAGCAATCAAAAGATACCAATTGAAGCAAGCAATCAAAGGATATCAATTGAACCAACTAGAGCAAAGATCCTATGAGCAACATGAATGAAGGATATTATGATATGAGCAAAGGAGTATTCTAAATAAGCTAGAGAAGCTCCCCATGATTTGTGCACACATAATAATTTTTGTATTTGGATACAAAGTGCACAAAATAGGATCATAGCTCCCCCAAAATCAATAGAAACAAAAAAACAAGTGCAAGTGAGCATAAAGGAAACTAAGCCTAGCACTTGCAACAAACACATGGTTGAGAAACATGTAAAAGAGGCAACTTAAGAATAGGCTCAACCAAAATGATGTGTGTGAGTGATGGCAAAGCACATGAGAAGACTAATATACGGATGAGCATAAGCATCAACATAGTCTCGAATGAATGAGATACACGGTGCAAAGCCTTTCATTCTCACACACAACTAAGCAAATGGGTTCACAAGAACACTAAATATGCAAAATGAATAACCAACACTTGTGACAACCCAAGGTGAAGATAGAAAGCATAAGCATCATCAAGACAGGGGATACCAATTAAGATGGCAAAAGCCTCGTCAAGACAAGCATGAGGAAAATAATCTTCACCACACAAGAGTGCATCAAGATGCAACGAGATAAGACACGCACTCAAGGCAAAAGCTTTCACAGAGCCACCAAAGAAATAACATAAGAAAGACAAGGTGGACGTGAAAGAAAGGATATCATCTAGAGATGTAACTTCTCTCAAGTGTATAAGGGTCTAGGTAGACGAAATCATGATGATATATATCTACAAAGAAGGATGTACACCTGAAATAGTTACAACACGAAGGAACAAGATATCCAAAAGGAAGTCATACATATACCAATAAGATATGTGCTTGGAAGCATAGCCCAAGGCTAGATATGATCTTATTGTATATAAATTAATTCCTACCACACAACCATCAAAGATATCACAACTAGCAACAAGAGATCATTGTTGGGATGCTTTGAGAAAGGAAACAAGTATCACAAGAAAGAGAGAATAACATGCCATGATACAATCTACACACGATTGATGCAATAATGTGTGCATGTAGTAGATGATGATACTTGTTACCGAGATAGCATTGGAAGGATGTAGTAGATACCAATTGAAGGTAGAAAGTAGTTCATCGATCATCCTAGCTTGACTCCAATAAGCACATGGTGACAATACCTTCCTTTTGAATGAGCCGAGTATCCAATGCATCTCCAATTGTTCCTAGAACAACAACACAAACAAAATGGTACCCAAACTCATTGGGACCAAAGAGTTAGAGAACCAACAACACATAGGACAAACTCCACATAGATGTGTGCATATAGATATGAAAACGAAATTCATGCACATCTCATCCAATTTGAGACTTGGTGGAGTTTCCCTTATATATTGGGTCAAAGAGAGAAAGCATGCCAAGGAAACTACATGAAGTTAATATGCATGCTCAAGACTTTCAAGAACCGATACCAAAATACAAGAAAATACCAAGTGAAAAGAATACCAAACGGAGAAATCATCACTTGGAAGATATCATTAACAGATACATCAAGGAATGAGATATCCATTGGAACCCACCAAATGATATCAAACTCCCAACAGAGAGAATGGTTCCAAACAAACCAAGCTCTCTACAAAGTTTCATGATGGCACAAGTATCAAAAAGAAACGGCTTGCCGTCCACCAACACACACTTAAAATGGATCACAAGTTTAGTGTTTTATAGAAAATAGGATAGCTCCCCCACAAGTTGTGCATTATAGAGAATTTGCATTTGAATACAAAATGCACAAGGTAGGATCACCACGTTCACTATATCAAGGAAAACACTAGACAAGACCAAGAAAACAACAAGATCCTCAAGTGGCACGGAAGGCAATGGGAGTTGACACAAACTTGGCAAGAGATAAGGCAAATAAAAAGCAAACGCCAACATGAAGATGATCAATAATTTCTACCACACATAAGTGAGTCCCAATTGTCAAAAGCCAAGAAGCATTTGGAAATAATTCCTGGTGGTAGATAGCAAGGATATCCGTCATCATCTTCACACCAAACACAAGCAAATTGCAACTTGTAGAGCTAACATGCCACCTAGGAACAATATAATTTACAAAAACAATTCTAAGTGACAATATCTCGAATGTACACATTTTCTAGGATTGTAATATACACACAGCATATTACTCCCCCATAATGTGATACCAATGAAAAACTTAACAAGATGCAAAAGAGAACCAACAAGAGATAATTAATGGACCAAATAGAATTTGAATTTCTCATGAGAAGACATACCACATAGAGACTAGATAATCTTGTAATATCAATACTAGATGGTATTCCTCATGTACACGCATTTTTAGGATTGTGAGGTGCACAAAGCACATCACTCCCCCAAAATGGGATGTTCCATTAATCTCTCACAAGATCCAACTAAGATATAAACAAGATGAACAAAGGCTCAACACACTACACATACATACATGATGTGCGAACCAACATGCACATACTTGATTTCTCAAGATAAGAAAATTGGAAGCATAACATATACACGCACATGCAAAGTAGAAAACCACAACACGCTAAGGGGGAAGTAACTTTCAATGTAAACAATTTAAGCACGAGTTACCGCAAGGGGGAACATTGGATATAAGATAGAAACATGATAATCCGAATGACTTGGCTTGAGACAATATGAATGATGAAGTCCCCTTAATTCTTCATAATGTAGCCAAGTCTCCAATGCCCTCCAACAACACCTATTGATCAAGTTTGAGCTAGTTGGTCCCCAACCAAGTTGGGTCCTAAGAGGTTAGTCACAATAGGCTTGGCTACCCAAAAATGGTTCTTTGCTTCAAACCACTTTGAGTACCAACAAACTTGGCAACCACATTGCCAACCTTATCTTTCCCAAGAGAATAGACATCATCAATAATAATTGGGTTGGATAAGTTACCACTAGTGCATGAAGAAGCGAGGTGACCTTTCTCACGACATAGGTAGCAACGTCTACTCTTCACTTTCTTCTCACTTGATTTCTCAACTTGAGAAGCATTAGCTTGAGTCTTCTTAGGAAGAGGCCTTTGTTCAACTTGAGGTTGAGCATGAGAATGCACTTGGTAGCCGCTTCCCTTGTTGCTTGCCACTAAAGGCCTTCTTCTTCAATGGGCAAGATCTAACATGATGCCCTTCAATTTTGCACTTGAAGCAAATAATCTTGGCCGAACTCTTGACTTATTTTTGGCCCTTCTTGTTGTTGCTCTTGGACTTCTTCTTCTTATTGGAGTTGAATCCAAGTCCACCTTTGTCATTGGGGGATTTTTGCACAATCAAGATATTATTGAGTGTGGCCTTCCCTTCATGACACTTTTCCAAGTCTTTCTTCAAAGAAGTGACTTGGACCTTGAGCTCTTTGATTTCCTCTACATGGTTAGTCTCAACACAAGTACTATAGGAAGTATAAGCTTCATCGTAAGAGCAACAAGGCAAGGAAAACAATTCATCACAAGATGTACCAACATTGTGAGTAGATGAATTACAAGGACTAGCACATGGCAATATAGCACTTTGACTAGATGTAGTGCTAGTATCCACATGAGGCTCACTAGATGTTACCTTAGCAAGCATGGCCTCATGAGCTATCTTTAGCACATTATGGGATACTAGAAGATCATCATGAGAGTTTGAGAGCTTTTCATGACTTTCTTCCAATTTACCATATTTGCTAGATAGCAACTCAAGTTGAGCCCGTAGCTCAACATTCTCCTTCAATATGGATGCTTCACAAGAGATAGAGTTAGCAGCACAAGCATCATCATTAGCAACAAGAGGAGAAGACAACTTGGCAAGCTCTTTTGAATATGAAGCTTTAAGTTGAGCATGAGACTCGGTGAGTTTGATGAGCTCACTCTTAATGACCCTTGAGCCATTTTCAAGGTGCTCAAAGTCCTCAAGGAGTTTAGCATGCGCAACTTCAAGCTCCTCATTTTTAGTTTCAAAATCATTGGCCACCTCAAGAGCTAAATCACGAGATTCCCTTACTCTAGATAATTCTAGAGCAAAAGTCTCCTCAAGAGATTCCTTGGTGGTTTGTTCAAGTTCAAGAGCTTGAGAGAGGTCCGCAATCTCATTAGCGTAATCACGCTCATGACCTTCCATTTTCTCAATGGTGACTGTCGTGGATTTGTCACGGCAGATGTCCTAGTGAAAGGACTTAGTCGTGGAGCCATCGCTACGAGTTTACTTGAAGGGGTTAAAGCGGACACAAAGACACGAGGGTTTTATACTAGTTCGGCCCCTTCGATGAAGGTAAAAGCCTACGTCTAGTTGTGATGGAATTGATGTGGTCTTGATGGCTAAGGAGCAAACAAGCTTCGCCTAGGCTCGAGTTTTGGTTGTCTGTCCTGAACCGCCGTCGGGTCGTCCCCTTATATACACGGGTGACGCCCGTCGGTCCATAGAGTCCCAACCGGTTCATACTCGTATCCCGGTTGGTATCTCTCTATTCCTAACTTACAATACAAGTTTATACATCAGGCCGGTTTATGGCTACAGGTTCTAAACCGACTATAGGCCTTGGGCCTTCATCTATTTATACCACTAATGAAGTTAAACCGGCCCAAGTAGGCCGGTTTACGCCTAGTGGTAATATCCCCAACATTAGGCCCCAGATTGATTTGAACTGGTTCATGTCAATCCTTCACAAAATCTGGTGTCTTGGACATCTTCGGGTAATTGGTAAACCGCCGTGTCGTCATCATTTCTGGTTGTTGTAAACCGGCATGACGTCACCATGAAATTTTATCATTTATAACGCCCTCTTTTAACAATAGCTCCTGGATCCACGCGCTTGACCTAGCTCTGTTGCCTTATAAATAAGACCGAAGGGTCATTTCTTTTTCTTTCCCTTCGTCCCTTCTTCTTCGTCTTCCTCGCGTCGCCAGCCTTGGAGCTCCGCCACCGCCGTCGACCTCTCGCCTCGTCTTGGGCATTGCATCAACTTTGAGCGTGCGAGCATTGCGGCATCTTTCCGCATCTTCTCCGTTCCTGGTAAGCTTTCTCCTCTTCTTGACCTAGATCTGTTCTTAGGGTTCCATGTTCATGCTGTGTTCGTCGCATGCTCATACCTGTTTTCTGACCTTGAATGAATCTGTGAATCCCTGCTGCATTTAGTAGTAGTCTTTAAGCATCCGCCTGTAGTTTCTCATCTAAGTCCATAGATCACTCACATATACCCGCTCAATGGTTCACTTCTGTTTCTACCTTTACTCTTCGAATATTTTCTGTTTTTGTGAGCTCGCTGTAGATCCGCGGCTGTAATAAGATCTTGTGAAACTTGTTTCTGCATACCTAGTTATCCATAGCTTCAATTGCTTCCGATGCTTAGGTCCGGCGGTTTAACTTATCACAGAAAAAAGTTACTAAACCGGTATATACCATTAGTCCCCTGGTTGAACCGCCAGAATCCACATGATGCCGCATTGTAGAAGACCGGTTTATAGGTACTGCCTCCGGTTTATCGTAGTTTAAATCAACACCTTCTTTTATCCAACGTGTTCTTGAACCGGATCACCTATTTCTTGTAGATCTCGCCATGGCCAAACAAGTGTATGAGTGCAATTGGGTTTCTTCTCGCGTCACAGAATCACAGTTGGACGATCTAGTCTTGATCGGCGCTTTAGACAGTAAAGATACGATCCAGTGGAAGGTTCCTGGAGATGAATGTCCTCCCACACCCCAGGAAGGAGAGGTTGTGGTCTTCGCAGATCACTTGGCCTGGGGCTTCAAACCTCCCGGTTCTAAGTTTTACCGGGATGTGCTAGCCAACTTTCAGCTCCGCCCACAGGATATTGGCCCCAATTCCGTCACCAATCTATGTCACTTCCAAGTACTCTCTGAGGCATACCTTCAAGAGGAGCCTTCAGTCGAGTTGTTTAGAGACCTCTTCCATTTAAACTGTCGCACTGAATTTACCGACGGCCCCAATACTGAATTGGGCGGTATGGCCATTCAGAAGAGGAAAGAAATCACTTATCCCCATGTCAAACTCCATACTCACCCCAAGGAGTGGAATGCAACTTGGTTTTATTGCAAGGATACCTCCCCTCAGAATGAAAATCCCTTGCCTGGCTTCCGTCCGGAACGGCTCAGTAACACACACCCTTTTCCACAAAGAATAAGCACCAAGGAGAGAATTAAATATGCTCCGCAACTGTCCAAACTCCGAGCCTTTATGGCCAACGGTTTAACAGGAATAGACCTTGCACGCTGCTGGATATCATGGAGCATACTTCCTCTGAGCCGGCGCCCCGGTTTGATGTGCAAGTATACTGGTAGCGTCGATGACCCACTCCGACACATTAAAATCCAACTCTCTGACGATGAAGTCACAAATTCTGTAAAGAAGATGTTGAATGAACCGGAGCACCTCTGTGCTCAAACCGGTCTGCTTCCTTACTGCACCACCAACAAACCGCTAGCGGTAAGATTTTAGTTGCTCTATTGTTGAATCTGTTACTGCTTTATCTGTCTGATATTTAATTATTGCTGATCCAGGGTGATAATCCGTTTTGGAGCAAGAAACTTTCACAAGATAAAATGGAGAAGGCAGGGCGGCCAACCCGGCCCAAGACCAAGGTTATTAAGAAACATGCTCACAAGAGAAAAACCACCGCTTCATCTGATCCAGCTATTGATGATGATGTGGGTAACTCGGATCTTGAGGTAGAACTTGATTCACTTGGCTTACTTTTTACACGCCTTATTGATGATGATGCTTGTCAGGACGACGCTGAAGCCAGCAATGCGGGATTCGTTGAGGTAACTATTCTCTCTTCTGATTCAGAAAACTTGCCTTTGCCAAAATTTCGCCAGGCAAACCGGAAAGTTAAATTTTCTCATCCTCTTGCTTATTTGGATCCCAAATTTCTTATGAAGACTCAGCAACATGAAGCTCGCCGCACAACCCGCACGAAGGCGGTAGTTACCTCTGCGGTTTACCAAACAGCCCGGTTCGAAAACGCCGCTCGAGGTCTCCGACCATTTTATTGATTTAACTCCTAAAGCGGGTTTCTTCCGTCAACCTCTTAATCCATCCGACTCGATTATCGGTCACTTCTCATTCATCTTACGGTGAATCGTCGCCCACTCAGCTACCACCTTTGAAAATAGTTCTTTGGGTAAGCTAAATCAACATATGCTTCCAAATCTTGTGTAATGGCTTATGCTTTTCCTTGACTCCTTGTTTTTCTTTCAGGGCCAAACCAAAACCAAGCAAGAAGGCCCGCCTGGATAAAGCGGCTGAAGAAGATGTAGCCCCAGAACATGACAAAGTGCCAGATCTTGAAGAGTTTGCTCCTGAAGATATTCCCAATGACCCACCTTTGCAGGATGATGCTATTCCCGAAGAGAGGCTTATTAACACTTCAGCCTCTGCTGACCCGCCTGCTAGTTCCGTCCGGATTGAGAAATCCCACAGTCCTGCTGACAAACCGGCGAATCCAAAGATGATGATGTTGTGATTACCGGTGTGGGCCGCTTTGAACCCGGGAATCCTGTCACCCTTACCAAGCATACCATAAAAGAGGATTTTTCCACTCTGAACAAAGGAAAATGGGATGTTGAACTAGAGACATATGCTGCTCTGAGTGCCCAAGATCTTCATTCCGGCTATTTAAACCGGCTTTATACTAGCCGTGACTGTGAAGCTGGTCTGGTAAAGATGATGAGGGATAAATTTGAGGTAACTTACTTCTTTACTTACTGCCATTGTGTCAATCCTCCTAGCCCCCAAGGGTCGGTTTGTAACCTTCATCAAACCGGGACTTGAACACAATCCTCAATACTTTGAAATCCATCAGTATAGCCCTCAAGGGCCGTTTTAACTTAGCATAAGTAAACCGGGGCTCCAATAGAAAGCTGTCCTTAGAACATAATTTGGTCAAATAGCCATTAGCCCCCAAGTGCCAAGTTGAATACTTGTATTGAGCTTGGGACTTTGCAATCTTGTAATATATAAAAATTGAGGGTGCATTAGCCCCCAAGTATCAGGCATATAACTTTGTTATGTGGTTGATACTTCAATTTCTTGGACTGCTTGTGTAAAGCTAAACACTGTCTGTATGCAGGCTGAGGTGAGAATCAAGGAGGACCGGATTGCTGATTTGCAGGAGGCCTTGAAAACCCAACAGTCTGAAACAGACAAGGCCAAGGAAGAATTAACCAGTGCCTTGAGCACCGCTGAACAGGTGAAGGAGGGCTTCAAGAAAGAGCGGGCTGATTGGGCCACTGAGAAGGCCGCTTTAACCAAAAGAGCGGAAAATGCTGAAGCTGCCCTTAAACCGGTGGTGGATGAACTTACGGCCGTAAAGCGGCAAATACACTCCATGACCGCTGCAATCTTTGGTAAGCTCCTTTTAACTTCTGTGATAATTGTAACCTGCTGTAATGTAAATCCGGTTTGTGACCGTCCCTATATTGTTGTAGGCACACGCATCGGGCACTTAGGAAATGATGTGCGGAAGAAACTGAAGGCTGCCTACACCTTAGTGGAACAATTATATACCGGAGCCCAGTGGGTCATCACCACAGCCTCTCATAACAACCCGACACCTTCATTAATCCAGGACACTCTTAACAGGTTGTCGATGCTTCCGGCCCGGATTGAGGAGCTGAAAAAATCCGCTGCTCGAACCGGAGCTATTAATGCCTTGATCTGGGCAAAGGCATGGGTGCCAGATTTTGACCCTGTGGAAGCATCTCAAGGCTATCCCAGCGTGAAGGAAGATGGCTCTGAATTTAATGAAGATGATCTGAGGGCAATAAACCGCGCAGTCTGGCCTCTCGCTTGTCAATTAGTCAAGAGGCGGACTTGGCGCATTATCAAGCGCAATACAACAATCGGAACAAGCGAGTGCCTGCCCCAACTCTTGAAGCGGAGAATCTGATTCCTCCAATCCGTAAGCATACTTACGCTCGATATTGAACCGTCTTCCCGATCCATGAAGAGGCTGTTTTCCAAGCTTTAATGGGAATCGATTGGACCACCGTTGATTTCCAGCCAATGGGTAGAGACGAGGAAGTCAAGCGGCAGATGATGAGGAGCGAGCTTGAACGGAAGCCGGTTTGGATAGCTGTCTTTGGCATCTTTCCAAAAGAACAATGATCTTATTTGGGCACCGTGTTGCCTTGTAATAGGATAGTTAATACTTCTACCTTGAATATGCCTTCGTGCATAAGTACTGAAGCTTTTGTTTGAAAAAACTTCAATTCATATTCCTGCAATCGTAAAAATTGGAACTTGATGGCGGCTATACCGCCACGGTTTATGATCTTGATATGTGTATCAGTAATGTAACAAATAGGTGATACAAAATACCTGCCATGTCTTGGCATGAAGCTGGCTTAGCCAAGCTTGAAGCGGAGGTTTTATAAACCATTACCGTCAACCAGGGGGGAGAAAAACAGCTCCCGTATAAACCGTACTGAATCAATACAAGCTTCCTTGTTATTCCATGATGTTAATAGGAAAAGGTAAACCGGGCATACTTCTCCGGATTAAAGGGGAATCAAATCCATCAGCTGAACCGGAAAAATGTGTTTGTTGACGTAAAAGAAATCCAAAAAAAACAAAGAACAAACAAGCCATGAAAATAACATGGAAGCAAAGGCAATGATAAAAACCGTTTGCAAAAATATGCTATACTGAGCTGATCAGATGGTGTTACCATGGTCGGACAGGACCAAGCCCCCAATAGGTGTGGCGATGGTTCAAGGCAGCCAGGTCCCCAAATGATTCGTGGCATATATGCCAAACCAAGAGGCGTGGCAATGGTTAGGGTTCGACCAAGCCCCCAAGTGATTTCGTGGCCTTAGGTCGATCAAGAGGCATGACTGGTTCAGACTTGACCATGTCCCCAAGTGATCTGGTGGCTATCGCCTATCAAGAGGTGTCGCGTTGGTTCGGACACGACCAAGGCCCCAAGTGATATATAAAAAGCAAATGTCAAGGGGTAAACCGGAGGCCGCTTTAAAAACAGAGCCACTCCATGTAACCACGCATGATAAGAAAGACAGAGACCCCGCTTTAGCTGAGGCTCTGGTTTTATTATATCAAAGATAATATATACATTGTCATGATATGTACATAGATAGAGCCGATGGCTCAAGTGTAGTAAGGCCGAAGATGAGCTATGTTCCACGGCCTGTTGGTCTCCTCCTCTGATGTGCGTGAGTCTTGATGCTCTCGAATATCAATCAGATAGTACGACCCATTGTGCAGATTCTTGTTGACCATGAAAGGTCCCTCCCAAGGTGGGGATAACTTGTGCATATCTGCCTGATCTTGGATGAGTCGAAGCACCAAATCTCCTTCTTGAAAAGTTACGGTTCTAACCCGCGATCGTGATAGAGATGAAGATCTTGCTTTGGTAAATCGCCGAGCAGGCAGCCGCTATATCACGCTCCTCGTCCAATAGGTCCAAAGCGTCTTGCCGTGCTGTCTCATTGTCCGCTTCAACATAAGCTGCCACATGAGGCGAATCATGCCGGATATCACTAGGGAGAACTGCCTCTGCTCCATAGACCATGAAAAATGGTGTGTATCCTGTGGACCGGTTTGGCGTAGTATTGATACTCCATAACACAGATGGTAGCTCTTCAACCCAACATCATGGTGTTCTTTGCAATGGGACCATAAGCCGGGGTTTGATGCCTCACAAGATTTCTTGATTAGCTCGTTCTGCCTATCCATTGGACTGGGGGTGTGCCACTGACGACACGTCAAGTCGGATGTGCTCACGTTCACAGAACTCCTTCATAGCGCCCTTGGATAAATTGGTACCATTGTCGATAATGATACTTGTGTGAAAAGCCAAACCGAAAATCACTTTTTGATGAACTGCACGCTCTTGCTGCATCACACTTGTTGACAGCTCGCTTCAATCCACTTGGTAAATTTGTCAACCGCCACCAAAAGGTGGGTTTTCTTATCCTTGGATCTTTTAAAAGGTCCGACCATATCCAGCCCCCAAGTTGCAAACGGCCACGTTATTGGGATCATCCTCAATTCTTGAGCCGGCACATGAGCACGCCTTGAAAATTTCTGACATCCATCACACCGTTTAACCAAGTCCTCCGCATCAGCATGCGCTATCAACCAGTAGAACCCGTGACGAAATGCCTTTGCCACCAGAGACTTTGAACCGGCATGGTGTCCACAATCCCCTTCATGGATTTCTCTTAATATTTCACAGCCTTCCTCAGGAGAAACACAACGTTGAAACGCCCCTGATACACTGCAATGATGCAATTCACCATTGAGAATCGTCATAGACTTGGATCGCCGGACTATCTGCCTGGCTAGAATCTCATCCTCTGGTAACTCCCCCCGGTTCATGTACGTAAGATAAGGAACCGTCCAATCCGGAATAGCATGCAGTGCTGCCACCAATTGAGCCTCTGGATCAGGAATAGCCAAATCCGCTTCACCTGGGAGCTGAACTGACGGGTTGTGCAACACGTCCAGAAAGACATTAGGCGGGACCGGTTTGCATTGAGAACCCAACCGGCTTAAAGCGCCCGCCGCTTCATTCTTCCGACAGTCCACATGATCCACTTGATAGCCCTTGAAACAACCCGCAATATTATCCACTTCCCGACGATATGCAGCCATGGCGGTCCTTAGAATCCCAAGTGCGGACACTGTTGAGCCACGAGGTCCGAGTCACCAAGCACTTGACCCGGCTTAAGTTCATCTCTTTAGCCATCCGGAGACCATGGAGCAAGGCTTCGTACTCAGCTGCATTATTAGTACAAGGGAACATTAAGCGGAGGACATAACAAAACTTATCACCTCGTGGGAAGTTAATACGACTCCAGCCCCCGAGCCTTCCAGTTGCCTGGATCCATCAAAATGAATAGTCCAATATGTGTGATCCGGCTTCTCCTCTGGTGCTTGTAACTCCGTCCAATCATTGATGAAATCAACAAGTGCTTGAGATTTCACCGCCGTCCGAGGTACATACTTCAGTCCGTGTGGCCCAAGCTCAATAGCCCACTTGGCAATCCGCCGATCGCCTCCGGTTCACAGTATGATATCACCCAAGGGAGCTGAATCGACCACTGTGATGGGGTGCCCTTGAAAATACTGCTTCAACTTCCGATCGCCATGAAAACACCATAGACCAGCTTACGCCAATGCGGATACCTTTGCTTGGATTCAATAAGCACCTCGCCGATATAATAAACCGGCTGCTTGAACCGGATATTCCTTGCTCGCCTCCTTGCGTTCCACCACAATAGCCACGCTTAACGCCCGAGCATTGGCTGCTACGATAATAATAGTGGCTCCTTGTCGACCGGGCTGCAAGAACGGCGGATTAGCTAATTGCCGCTTCAAGTCCTCAAATGCTTCATCAAGTGCCGGACTCGAGACGAAATGGTCTGTCTTTCTCAAAGATTTGGTACAAAGGATGGCCTTTTCTTGGGCGGCCGATAAACCGGCTCGATCTTGGCGATGCGCCCGCCAAGCGTTGAACATCATTAATGCACTTCGGTTTAGCCAGGAGGTAATAGCCGTAATCTTCTCGGATTAGCCTCAATTCCTCTGTTAGACACCGAAATCCCAATAACTTGCTGCGGAACACCAAAGACACACTTGGCGGATTGAGCATCATCTTGTACACTGCAAGTTGTCAAAGGTCTCCTTCAAATCATCCACCAGCGTCTCCTTCGCTTTGACTTCACTACAATATCATCCACATAGGCGTGCACATTGCGGCCGATCTGCTTATCTGATAATTACATACACACCGTTGATAGGTGGCTTGGGCACTCTTGAGCCCAAAGGGCATAGATACATAGCAGAAGGCTCCAAAGGGAGTAATAAACGCTGTATTCTCCTGGTCCTTAACCGCCATTTTGATCTGATGATATCCAGAATAGGCATCCAAAAAACTCAAACGCTCACAACCCGCCGTGGCATCAATGATCTGGTCAATGCGGGGAAGGACAAAAGGATCCATTGGACAAGCCTGTTAAGATCTGTAATCCACACACATCGCCAAGTGCCATTTTCTTGAGAACCAGCACCGGATTAGCAAGCCACTCGGATGGAACACTTCAATGATAAAGCCACCGCTAAAAGCTGCCACTTCCTCTCAATGGCTTTGCGCCTTTCTTCGTTAAACCGGCGGAGGAACTGTTTCACGGTTTATACTTAGGATCCACATTAAGAGTGTGCTCGGCGAGTTCCTCGGTACACCGCATGTCGGGCGGTTTCCATGCAAAGATGTCCCGATTCTCACGGATGAACTTCGATGGCGCGCTTTCCTATTTGGGATCAGATTAGCACTGACGATGAACTGCTTGGACGAATCGCCGCACGAAGTCAACAAGCTTGGTCTCACCTGCCGATTTGAACTTCAGATCCGAATCATGCTCAGTAGTTGGCTTCTTCAAAGGGTCATATCCGCCGGATCAACATTGTCCTTATAATACTTCAGCTCCTCAGTAGCACGCAGACGACTCTGCATAAGCCGCATCACCTTCCTCACATTCCAAAGCGACCCTACGGCTCCCATGAACCGTTATCGTCCCCTTGTAACCCGGCATCTTGAGCTGCAAGTTGATATAGCAAGGCCGTGCCATGAACTTGGCATAAGCCGGCCGCCCAAACAAGGCGTGATACGGGCTCTGGATCTTTACCACCTCAAATGTTAGTTTTTCTGACCGGGAGTCGTGCTTGTCCCCAAAAGCCACATCCAGGGCTATCTTACCAACAGGATATGCAGATTTGCCAGGCACCACACCATGGAACACCGTATTAGATGGTCTGAGATCTTCGTCTGTTAGACCCATGCGGCGGAATGTCTCATAGTACAGTATGTTAATACTGCTTCCTCCATCCATGAGTACATTGGTGAATTTATAACCCCCCACCAGAGGGTCTACCACTAATGCTAGCTGGCCCGGATTATCAACCCGGAGCGGGTGATCCTCTCTGCTCCACACGATAGGCTGCTCCGACCAGCGCAAGTAACGTGGTAAGGCCGGTTCAACAGAATTCACCGCTCGCTTGTGGAGTTTTCGGTCGCGTTTATCCAAGCTAGTTGTGAAAACATGATATTGCCCATTGTTCAACTGCTTTGGCTGGCTCTGATAACCCGACTGCTGCTGCTGCTGCTTTCTTCTTTGGCCGTTCGATTACTCGGTTGTTGTGACCGCCGATTGAGACTGAACCGAAGCTCCATCGTGACCGGTCCATGGAAACCGGATCTGAACCGCCACCGACCCGTGGTCATACCGAAGGCATTAGAGTTTTAAACTCCTGCATAATATAACAATCCTTCCAAAGGTGGTTAGCCGCGACTCCTTCGTCCGTGCTTTGGGCAAGGCTGATTCAACAGATAATTCAAGCGGCTTGCGTTAGGATTGAGCCCCATTACGATTTGCCGCTTTACCTCTCGCCGCTGCCCCTCACATGCATTGGTGTTGGCCACAAAGTCCATGTTGCCATCCGCCTTGCGCTTGCCTCCGTTCCATGACCCGCCGGTTTGTCTGCTGCTGTTTGAGTTGCTATTCTTCCTTCCTTCCTGCTTCATCATCATCGGTCTCGGGATCCTTGGTACTTGTCGAATCAGCATACTTCACTAAAGCGCCATGAGGGTTCCCATGTCATTCGTAACCGCTTCATGCGTCCCAATTTCAATTTTAACGGCTCAAACCGGCAGTTGCCTTCCAGGGTTAAGATCGCAGAGTCAGCATTAATCCTGTCAGACGAGTGCAAAATTTCCGAAATGCGGCGCACCCAATGGGTCGTTAATTCTCCTTCCTCCTGGACACAAGCCGCCAGGTCTACTATGGACTTGGGCTGCTTACATGTATCCTTGAAATTCGGATAAACCAGGCCCATGGCGGGCCCATGAGCTGATAGAATTGGGCGGTAGGCTCTTCAACCAAGTCGAGCCGTGCCCTCAAGCATCATGGTGAAGTATTTTGCACACGCGGTCTCATCCACGTCTAGCATCTCCATGGCCATCTCATAACTCTCTACCCACGCTTGGGGATAAATCAGCGGTGTAATTCGGTACCTTGCGCGACCCTTGAAATCTTTGGGCGGCGCACATTGCGTAAGCGGGATTAAACAAGGCACTCCCAAAGCGGATGCGACTCTGGTCCGGCGAAGGTGGTAGGGCGAACCGCGTAAGTTGACCCGCATCTTCTGTGCTACTAACTCGGCCTCCCTTCGTGCGGGCCCGTCCACCACATCCCGAGCATCGGAACACCACCTGCCAGTTATTGCCACGGGCAGCCGGGGCCTCGCGCATTGCTCGATATGGCGGTTCATCCATGCGCCTGCTGTAGCTCCGGCTTGGACGGGGCGTAGAGTGAATCCGATCACGGCTGTACGAATATGCTTCCTGCTGAATCAGCGCGGTCCGGAGAAGCTCTTTAACCCGGCGCGTCTCTATCGCTATGAAGAGTCCCTTCGATCGATAGCCTCTAATCGTGCCGCGGCTGCAACAAGGTTGTCCATAGGATTAGAATAATGACCTGGGGGCGTCTGGACCGGCGGAGGAACCACAATGTTCTGCTGTGGAGGTTCCATCAGGCGAGGTTAGACCGTCGCCCCTGGTCCTGGTACCTCAATCCGGTTTGTCTCCAGGTGCTGCGGCGGATTACTGGGTCCAGCTCCTAAAGTGTGAAAGAGATTTCGGGGATCAAACCCTAACGGCAGGCGTGATCTGTGCTTCCGCTTTAAGACCTCCTGTGATGCGTTCTGATCAAGCATGAGCTTATAAGCCTAGGCGTCCAAAGCGGCCCGCTCTGCGGCCATCCTGTCTTTTTCCGCTGCCAGATCCGCTTTGGCTTGCACGATCTGCTCTCTCACCTTTGCAATTTCTGCATTATGGGCCTCCTGATCCGCCGGATTGTCCTCTGCCATAAGCGTGACTAGTGCATCAAATAGATCAGATAGAACTTGAACCGGTGGGCGCACAGGGCCTCCTTCCCCTGCTGCCGCTGCCGCTGCTGATCCAGAGAGTATCGCTGCAGCGGTCGAAGAGTGATTCGCCGCCTGTGTGCCGGCCATGAATATTCCAACCCGGTTGACCTGGCCTGGGGGGTCCGGAATACTGTCGCCATCGGAACAACCCTTACCATATCGCCTTGCAACTGGTATAGCGATTCGGTCTCTCCGGTTGAGGACTCGTCACCGGAATAGACGACGGTCTCGCTACCGTGTTCTGATCCGTCTTCACGCTCTTCTCCGTGGATGACTCCAACGAAGACACGCTTCACGGCCGGTTTAGCCTGGGTAGATCTCGCACGCTGAGCCGTCTCGACGAGGTTGGTGCAGATGTCCGGCTCAGGCCCAGGCTCACCGATCTTGCCGATGAAAACGTGTATACCACCAAAGGGGACCCGGTACCCGTACTCGATTGAATCGGCCTCGGGACCCCATCCTGCGTCGTCGATGTAGATCCTGCCACGACGACTCTTGGTCATCCGGCCCACAACATAGCCTCCGAGTCCCTTGAGCTTGCCCTCCAAGATCGTCAAACCATCGTGCGATAGCCCCACGGTGGGCGCCAACTGTCGTGGATTTGTAACGGCAGATGTACTAGTGAAAGGACTTAGTCGTGGAGCCATCACTACGAGTTTACTTGAAGGGGTTAAAGCGGACACAAAGACACGAGGGTTTTATACTAGTTCGGCCCCTTCGATGAAGGTAAAAGCCTACGTCTAGTTGTGATGGAATTGATGTGGTCTCGATGGCTAGGGAGCAAACAAGCTTCGCCTAGCCTCGAGTTGTGGTTGTCATCTCTGAACACGCCGGGTCGTCCCCTTATATACACGGGTGACGCCCGTCGGTCCATAGAGTCCCAACCGGTTCATACTCGTATCCCGGTTGGTATCTCTCTATTCCTAACTTACAATACAAGTTTATACATCAGGCCGGTTTATGGCTACAGGTTCTAAACCGACTATAGGCCTTGGGCCTTCATCTTTTTATACCACTAATGAAGTTAACCCGGCCCAAGTAGGGCGGTTTACGCCTAGTGGTAATATCCCCAACAGTGACCTCATGCTCCGCGAGATGAGATTCCAACTCCTCAATATATTTCTTGCCCTCAATGGCAATGGACATAATTTCCATGAAGTTGGAATGAGCAATTTTATTTTTATGAAGAGCTTTAAAAACCATTTCCCGCTTAACTTTTAAGGAGGCAACATTATCATTCCCTTCATCATAATCAACATCATCATCATTCTTGCCATCATCAATATCATCACAAGATATATTGGGATTCAAAGTGGGAGATACCTTTGAGGCCTTGGCCATAAGGAAAAATGCAATAGATGATGATGTAGGATCCCTTGAAGCACCATTCAAGACCACATCTTGTTCCATGGAGTGTGGAGTTTCCTCTACATTGTTAGCACAACAACTCGAGGAAATAGATACATTTTTATCATGGCAACAAGACATAGCAAGCATATCATCATGAGATTTGAGCAAGCAATTTCTACATGATATGCAAGGACTACCAACACGAGCATGTGAAACATGTAAGGTGCTCGAAGTGTTAAAGTCCAAAGAAGTACCATTGCAATAAGATAGTGATGAAGAATCACCAAGAACAAGCACACTATCATTATTGCAATGACCACCACTACTCACCCTAGCATTACCTTGTGGCATGTAGGTGAAGTAGAAGAAGTTGAGAAGGCAACACGGCCGGAGGAGGAGGGAGAACAATCATCCCCACAAATCTTGGACACACCATATTTATCTTGAAGCTTTGTCCATAACTCATGAGCATCCCGAAACGACATGAGTTGAAATATAAGTACATTGCTCAAAGCATTGAAAAGCAAATTAGAAGCTTGAGCATTGAGATAAGAGTTTTTCTCATCCTGTAAAGATAATCTTTGGGGATCCTTTGGAGGAGAAAAACCCATATCTACAATTCGCTCTAAATTTGGGTCCATGACCCTAAAGAGGTTAAGCATGCGAATTACCCAAACATCAAAATTTGTGCCATCTAAACTAAGAGTGTCAGAGAATCCTAATTCCCTAGTCGACATCTTTACTCTCTAGGCGGTTAAGCCTAACAAAGAGAGACGAGGCTCTGATACCTATTGAAAGATAGTGGATGTCGCCTAGAGGGGGGGGGTGAATAGGTGCTTTAAAATAATTACGGTTGAGGCTTGAACAAATGCGGAATAAACCTAGCGGTTAATTTTTCAAGCACAAAACCTACAACAACTAGGCTCACCTATGTGCACCAACAACTTATGCTAAGCAAGAAAAACTACTTAGGTGATAGCAAGATATATGACAAAGAACAATATGGCTATCACAAAGTAAAGTGCATAAGTAAAGGGCTCGGGAAAGAGATAACCAAGGCACGCAGAGATGATGATGTATCCCGAAGTTCACACCCTTGCGGATGCTAATCTTCGTTTGGAGCGGTGTGGAGGCACAATGCTCCCCAAGAAGCCACTAGGGTCACCGTAATCTCCTCACGCCCTCGCACAATGCAAGATGTCGTGATTCCACTAAGGGACCCTTGATGGCGGTCACCGAACCCGTACAAATGGCGACCCTTGGGGGCGGTCACCGAACCCGTACACTTTGGCAACCCTTGGGGGCGGTCACCGGTACCCGTCAAATTGCTCAGGGCGATCTCCACAACCTAATTGGAGACCCCGACGCTTGCCCGGAGCTTTACACCACAATGATTGAGCTCCGAACAACACCAACCGTCTAGGGCACCAAGGTACCCAAGAGGAACAAGCTCTAGGGTGTCCAAACACCCAAGAGTAACAAGCTCAAGGGTACCAAGCACCCAAGAGTAATAAGCTTCTCAACTTGTAACTTCCACGTATCACGTGGAGAACTCAAACCGATGCACCAAATGCAATGGCAAGGGCACACGGAGTGCCCAAGTCCTTCTCTCTCAAATCCCAAATAAGCAACTAATGCTAGGGAGGAAGATGAGAGGATGAATAAGAAGGAGAACACTAAGAACTCCAAGATCTAGATCCAAGCGGTTCCCCTCACATAGAGGAGAAAGTGATTGGCGGAAATGTGGATCTAGATCACGTCTCTCTTTTCCCTCAAAAACTAGCAAGAATCCATGGAGGGATTAAGAGTTAGCAAGCTCGAAGAAGGTCAACAATGGGGGAAGAACACGAGCTCAAGGGATGAGGTTCAATGGGGAAGAAGAGCCCCTTTTATAGGTGGGGAAAAATCCAACCGTTACGCTCACAACCCGCACAGAGCGGTACTACCACTCCAAGGAGCGGTACTACCGCTAGGGCGGTAGTACCCCTTCGAAATACAATAGCATGGAGGCAAAAAGGCCAGAAGAACCGTCGGAGCGGTAGTACCGCTTGACCTCACGGTACTACTTCTAGGGGTAGCGGTAGTACTGCTAAGGGTAGAGGTACTACTGCTTGCGAGCAGTACTAAAAAATTACATCCGGGCCTACCACCACAGGACTTGGGACGAGTTTTTGGTCCAGAGCGGTAGTAAAAAAATGACGTCCGCTCCAATTCGCGGTAGTACCGCTGGAACCTATTCAGAACACCAAAACGGTCACAACTTTTGCAAACGGACTCCAAATTCGATGAAACCAAGTTTGTTGGAAAGCTAGCGACAAGGGCTAAGACAATCTTGAAAGAAATATCAATAAGAAACCAATTAGAAAAGGCCCATAAGAAAATGGTGAGAACCCTTCCTCGGATAAGACCGGTAAAACCTCCAACACCGAAAACATCATAGAAGACGCATGCGAACTCCGTTTTCGATGAACTCAAGCTTGTCATCAAGATGACCATAAGCTCTAAGACTCACAAAGAGAACCAAACAAGAACCAAGAAACATGATGCAAGGATGCAATGGTTTGAGCTCTCTACTAACGATACGATCAAGCTACCAACTTGAGAGCCCCCTTGATAGTACGGCAAACGATCCTATAACCCGGTCTCCCAACTACCACCACGAGACCGGTAAAATAGAAAAACTATCAAAGGAAAACCTTTGCCTTGCACATGGTCCACTTGAGCTAGATGATGACGATCTTGACTCCCTCAAGTTAGACCACCTTTCTTGATTGCGTTTGCTCGATGAAGACTAGATGATTGCTCCCCCATAGTCCACTATGGGTGAGCCTCTCTTCGGCACATCTTCACAAGACCATTGACACCACAAAGGATGGCAAAAGCATTTGATCTCTTCGTGATGCTCCACTTGAACTTGCACATGGCAATCATGATGACGATCACCACTTGATGTCATCCTTTCCATGGGTTGTATGATATCTTCCTCTTGACGCAAGCCCATGGACACGTACCTAACCCCACATAGAACTCTCACATAGACCATGGGTTAGTACACAAAGTTCAATGGACAATTCTTACCATACCATGGGATCACTTGATCCCTGTCGGTACATCTTCTACGCTTTGTGAGTTGATCAACTTGATTCACTCTTGACTTAGTCTTGATCAACCTTGAATCTTTCCAACTCTCTTCATTTGGATGATGTCTTGAAGGTAAACATGAATGATCACACAATCTTCTTCTTCAAGACATGCTTGCAATAAGCTCAACACTCACATGACCAATCTTTGGATAATTCCTTAATAGCACCTTGGTCAACTCATAAACTCCTTGAAACCAACACATGGACTTCCAGAAAAGCCTATGGACAAAACCTTCGAATATAACTCAAGGCAACCATTAGTCCATAGAGATTGTCATCAATTACCAAAACCAAACATGGGGGCACCGCATGTTCTTTCACTTCGTCATCCTTATGCTTTGAAGCTTTAGGAGGAAAATTCATGGGTTTCTGAACCCATGGTTCTCTTTCTTTACCATAGTTTATAGCAATGAAGTATCTCTTATCATATCTTTTATTCTTAGGTTGTGGGTTATCAAGATCAACATCAGGTTCTATTTCCACATCATTATCATTACTCGGTTGAGCATCAACATGAACATCATCATTATCATTGTTACTAGGTTCACGTTCATCACCAGATTGTGTTTCAACATCAAAAATAAAAATGTCATTTGGATTCTCAGGTGTGTCTACAGTGGGTTCACTAGGAGCATGCAAAGTTCTATCATCTTTCTTTTTCTTTTTAGATGTACTAGGTGCATCAGTATTAATTCTTTGAGAGTCTTGTTCAATTCTTTTAGGATGGCCTTTAGGATAGAAAGGTTCCTGAGTCATTTTACCACACCTAGTCATAACTCTAATAGCATTATCATTCATCTTATTGTTCATCTCATTAAGCAAAGTGTGCTTTGAGAACTTGTTCCACTTCAGTTTTTATCATAGAAGCATGTTTACTAACAACCTTGAGATCATTAACAGTTCTAAACATATAGTCACTAAAGCGTTCAATCATATAAGCATTTCGTTTCAATTGTCTACTAACATATGGATTGAAGTTTCTTGTTTAACAATAAAATTATCAAATTCATCCAAGCATTGACTAGCAGATTTAGTATAAGGAATATCACCTTCATCAAATCTATAGACATAATTTACCTCTACTACCTATGTTGGGGTATTGAGACCATGTATTTCTTCAAAAGGTGGTATATTCTTAACATCTTCGGCTTTAATACCTTTTTCTTTCATAGATTCCTTTGCCTCTTGCATATCTTCGGGACTGAGAAATAGAATACCCCTCTTCTTCGGAGTTGGCTTCGGCGGTGGTTCGGGAATAGTCCAATCATTATCATTACTCAATATATTATTCAATAGTTCTTCAGCTTGTTCAACAGTTCGTCCCCTGCAAACACAACCAGCACAACTATCTAGGTGGTCCCTAGAAGCATCAGTTAGTTCATTATAAAAGAAATCAAGTATTTCATTTTTCATGAGAGGATGATCAGGCAAAGCATTAAGTAATTGGAGAAGCCTCCCCCAAGCTTGTGGGAGACTCTCTTCTTCAATTTGCACAAAGTTACATATATCCTGTAAAGCAGCTTGTTTCTTATGAGCAGGATTTTTTTTCCAAAGAAGTAATATATCACATCCTAGGGACTACGCACACAACCAGGAGCAAGAGAATTAAACCATATCTTAGCATCACCCTTCAATGAGAAAGGAAACAACTTAAGAATATAATAGTAGCGAATTTTTTCCTCCTGAGCAAATAGGGTGGCTATATCATTCAGATTAGTAAGATGTGCCACAACAATTTTAGATTCATAACTATGGAAAGGATCAGATTCAACCAAAGTAATTAACTCGGGATTGACAGAGAATTCATAATCCTTATCAGTAACACAGATAGGTGAAGTAGCAAACTTAGGATCATATTTCATTCTAGCATTCAAAGATTTTTCTTTCAACTTGACTAGCAATTTCTTAAGATGATCCCTATCCTTACAAGCAAGAAAATCCCTAGCTACCTCTCCATCCATAACATAACCATCAGCTATATCAGGCAATTCATATCTAGGAGAGCTAGGTCTAATAGGTGTTTCAAAGTGTTTAGTTTCAATAATTTCATCAGTTTAAGTATTCTCAATATGTTTAGCTCTAGCAAGTTGTTCATCAAGAAATTCACCCAGTGGCACAGTCTTATCAAGCAAAGTACTAGCATCTCATAAGTATCATTCATAGCAGAAGTAGCATCATCAATTACTTGCGACATATCAGGATTAATAGCAGGTGTAGGTGTCGCAAGCTTACTTAAAACATAGGGTGAATCAAGTGCAGAGCTAGATGGCAGAACGATCTTGGTTCTTTCATCCTTAAGATTCCTCACAGTGATCAACAGGTATAAATCCCAAGTGACTCAGCAAATAGAGCTATGCTCCCCGGCAACGGCGCCCGAAAAAGGTCTTGATAACCCACAAGTATAGGGGATCGCAACAGTTTTGAAGGGTAGAATATTCAACCCAAATTTATTGATTCGAGACAAGGGGAGACAAAGAATATTCACGAGTATTAGCAGTTGAGTTGTCAATTCAACCACACCTGAAAGACTTAATATCTGCAGCAAAGTATTTAGTAGCAAAGTAGTATGATAGTAACGGTAACAATGGCAATAGGAAAAATAATAATTTTGTAGTGATTGTAATAGCAGCAACGGCAAAAGTAACTTAGCTAAGATCAATATGTGAAAAGCTCGTAGGCATTGGATCAACGATGGATAATTGTCTTGGATAATATTCATAATGTAGCAGTCATAACCTAGGGCCACACATAACTAGCTCCAATTCATCAATATAATGTAGGTATGTATTCCGTATAATCATACGTGCTTATGGAAAATAACTTGCATGACATTTTTTGTCCTACCCTCCCGTGACAGCGGGGTCCATATAAGGAAACTAAGGAATATTAAGGCCTCCTTTTAATAGAGAACTGGAACAAAGCATTAGCACTAAGTGAATACATGAACTCCTCAAACTACGGTAATCACTGATAAGAATCCCAATTATTGTCACCTTGGGGTATGCGGATCATAACTCGTAATAGGTGCGTATAACTTGCAAGATAGGATCAATAACTCAAATATAGTCATGAAAACATAATAGGTTCAGATCTGAAATCATGGTAGTCAAGCCCTAGTGACAAGCATTAAGCATAGCAAAGTCATATCAACATCAATCTCAGAACATAGTGGATACTAGGGATCAAGCCCTAACAAAACTAACTTGATTACATGATAAATCTCATCCAATCCATCACCGTCCAGCAAGCCTATGAAGGAATTACTCACTCCTGGCGGTGAGCATCATGAAATTGGTGATGGAGGAAGGTTGATGATGACGATGGCGACGGATTCCACCCTCCGGAGTCCCGAACTGACTCCAGATCAGCCCTCCCGATGAACAACAGGATGTGGCGGCAACTCCTTATCGTAAAACACGATGAATCCTTCTCTCTGATTTTTTCTCCGTGAATAGGTATATATGGAGTTGGAGTTAGGGTTGCCGGAGGTCCAGGGGGTCCACAAGCCT
This sequence comes from Aegilops speltoides, assembly GCA_021437245.1. Classification (NCBI taxonomy): domain Eukaryota; kingdom Viridiplantae; phylum Streptophyta; class Magnoliopsida; order Poales; family Poaceae; genus Aegilops; species Aegilops speltoides. Next base: position 382,907,079 of record CM038144.1, on the reverse strand, counting down.
GGGAGGCGCGCCTTGGGGGGTAGGCGCACCCCTAGAGCTTGTGGCTCCTGGGTGGCCCCCTCTGGTATCTTTTTTCCACCAATGTTTTCTATATATTCCACAAAAATTCTTCGTAAATTTTCAAGTCAATCCAAAAACTTTGATTTCTCCACAAAAATAACACCATGGCTTCAAATGATGCAAATTAAAGTCCAAAATAAGGGCAAAAGAGTTTGAAAAAGTAGATACGATGGAGACGTATCGGTGAGGACAAGAGAGTGACAAAAGGAATTGACAATGAATGGTATATGCTTCAAATACTAGGCCACACAAACAAACGAAAACGATCCAACAAAATACGGGCCCCAAATCACAAGCGAAACAAACAGACAAAAAAGAGAGACGCACGATGCAAACATGCCGAGACTGAACGAGCAAATTAAGGCGAGGTCGGGCAAATTGCGTGTCGAAGGTGGACATGCAACTAAATAAGTGTCGGGGGCAAGTTGCGTGCAAAGAATAGACATGCAACCGGGTTAGTCGAGTTGCAAGTTAATGATGGATATGCAACCATGTTGGAATCGAGCAAGTTTTGTTTCTATGATGAACATGTAGTTGGGTCGTGGTCGGGCAAATTCACATGTTTAGCATGTATATTTAACTATGGATTCGAGCAAATTGTGTGTCAAGAATGAACATGCATCTAAGTCGATGTACACAAACTGTGTGTCAAAAGTGAACATAATTAGCGTACCAAAATTGAACAAGGAACTTCCATCCACTGAAATAGTTACAACACGCATAAAAAAAACATGTTTGAAAAACAAAATGAAAAAAGAGGATGGCCAAACGGAGAATAACCGATTTTTTTTTTTTTAGTTTTCTAGTGCATTGTTCTTCCAAGGTAAAAAAAAAAGACACACCGCCAGCCCACAACTTTGCTCGCGTTACAAACAGTCCAAAACGACAAAAGGGAGATAGATCGCGAGAGCTATATCTCGCTTATAGCGAGAGGGTAGAAGCTCTCGTCTGAAGTGTCTACATTAATGGACCGGCCCATTACAACACTGTTAAAAATAGAGTGAAGAAAGAGCATGTGGGGATTGATATTAGGATCTAATGGTTGCCGCATAGCTCTGTCGGGTTCATGTTAAATTAGTAAGGCACGACAAACCTGAAAGAAAAGTGACAGTTTTCTTCGGTTTTTCTGTTTTTTATTTTTTTTCACCGGTATTCTTTGTTTGTTTCTCTGTTTTTACTGGATTTTTTCTTTCTTTCTTTTTCTTTGTTTTTGTTTGGTATTATTTCTTTCTTTCTTGGTTTTGCTGCCTTTTTTCTCTCCTTTTTATTTATTTTATTCAGTTTTATTTGTTTCTTTTCTCTTTTTCCATTGGTTTTATTTAGTTTTCTCTCGGGTTTTCACTGTTTTTCTATACACAATTTTGGTATACATCTAATATTTTTTTATAATACATGTTTAACATTTTTCAAATACAAGATTAATATTTACTAAATACATGGTCTATATTTTTCTATACACTTTTTTTTGAAATGCTTGATTAACGTTCTACAAATAGCATATTACATTTTTCAATACATGGAACTTTTTCTATACATATTTAGTATTTTCTTGAAGTACTTGATTAACATTGTTTAAAACATAAGTTTAACATTTTTGAATACATGGTCAACATTTTTTATATTTTTTTTAAAAAAAATCAAATGTGATTTTTTTAAAATTAGATTAACAGTTTTTAACACATGGTCAACACTTTTTCTGTACACATTTAACATCTTTTTAAAATTCTTGATTACCATTTTTCAAATACAAGCTTAACATTTTTTGATACATGGTCATCATTTTTTCTGTACACATTTAATATTTTTCAAATACTTGATTAAAATTTTCAAATACTTGTTTAATTTTTTTCAAATGCTTAGATTAACATTTTTTAAATACATGATCAACTTTATTTCACACACATTGTATATTGTTTTCATACATGTTCCGTATACATGAGAAACATTTTCTCTATACACATAAAAAACAAATGCTTGGTTAACATTTTTTTAACTGATTTATGTAAAGCGTTTCCAAAATATATTTATTTAGAATATTTGAAAGTATAAATAAAAGTACAAAAAGAAAGAAAGAACAAAAAATGTGAGAAAAGAAGAGGCTGGCCTCCGGAGCGCCTGGGCTGGCCCATCTCGCGCTTTGCTTGACTCGAGGCAAACCAAAATAGAATAATTGTTTTTTGTTCACACGTAAATAGCTTATTTAAATATTGATTATTTTTTGTAAAGAATAGTATGCGTGCTATTACACGACATCATCAGCTGTAGTCATTTGTTCTCCGATGGTGCGGTGTACACGAACGGTTCTACGACGCCATCATCCATGGCAAGCAACGGCTCCAGGGCCTCAACGACGGCGGACATCTGAGGCCGAGACTTTGGGCTGACGCTCAGGCATCGATATGCCATGGTTGCAGCCTTCTGGGCGGCCAGAGCCGAGTACTGCCCGTCCAGGTTTCGGTCTATGGCACGGTCTAGCCGACGGGGCGAGTCATGGAGGAAGTATGGCCGCGCCCACTCGATGAGGCTTTGTTCCCGTGTCGGCCGGTTTTTGTCCACCACCTTTCGCCCCGTCAAAAGCTCCAGTAGCACCACACCAAAACTATACACATCGCTCTTCGTTGTTAGATGACCTAGTAAGAGAAAAAAGACCACTCCCCATGTTAAAAATAATGTATATTAACACACAACTTTGGACAACTTCTGCTTAATTTTATCAAGTCTATGTACCAGTCATGATATACTCTGGTGCAGCATAGCCCTGTGTGCCCATGACTCGAGTGGAGACATGTGTCTCGTCTCCGTCGGGCCCATCCTTCGCTAGGCCAAAATCAGAAAGCTTCGCTTGGTAATCCTACAAAATTTAAGTAAGTCAATTAACCACTAGTTTGTTGCAATAGAAAGTAATCATAATAGTAGTTTGCCACAATCGAAAAAAGAAACTATAGCAAAAGTTTATCACAAATGTTGTGATGGTAATGCCCATCTTGCTATAGTCAACTAACTATAGTCGTAGTCTGTGACACGACTACATGAGAGCCAAGTGTGTACCGAGTCGAGTAGTATGTTGGAGGTCTTGAAGTCACGATAGATGATGGGCTTGGCAGCGTCATGGAGAAAGGCCAAACCTTTGGCAGCTCCAATGGCAATCTTCAGCCTTGTTGACCATGACAACGATTCCGTGTACCCTGCAGTTTCCCCATTCATAGAAGCTTGTTAGTTAACCACATGCTATAGGTCGGTGGTAGTATCACTATGTATATTGTTGTTACAAACACATTAACAATTTGACTAGTTTCAGTGTTAGTCTTATTTGTATACATGCAACAAAGTGCTACTAGAAAGATTATTTAGACGAAGAAAAAAAGAATAGGAGGCTGTAGAATTTGGCATACTCTTGTAGAGATGCTTCTCTAGGCTGCCTCTCGCCACGAACTCGTAAACGAGGAGCCTGTGCTCATCCTCGCAGCAGTAGCCGATCAGCTTGACCAGGTGTGCATGCCTCAGTTGTCCGAGAAGAACGACCTCAACCTGCATCACTCCACCAAAATCATGTATCCACATTCAGGTCAAATGCAGCATTCGTATATTCCTAGTACTGGGATAAGAGCTTTTGATAGATAAAAACATCTCACTGTTTAACATGATTAGTTGACCAAGTTGTTAGAATTTACACAATTCAAACATTGAAGAAAGTAGATGGAGAGACGATACTTATTCCCATGTACTAAATCGACATACTATAGATCGACAATAAGTCTACGGAGGCCATAAGATGCATATCGATCATCACGCTACGCCTGGTCCATACACCGCTGCCACGGGTGTCCGTATCGTCGCCTTCGTGATCTTGTGTCTTCTGGATCAACTTGGTCTAATCTATTTTGCTTATCATGCGATGACTTTGTATGATAGGCATGGTTTACACGTGTTTGACTCAAACACCTAACCTTCCATATACATGAAAGTTCAATTTTCTCAAAAAGAAGGTTAGAATGCCGGGCCTCTATATCATTGCAATGCACACACCCATCTTTTATTAAAGTTGATGCAAGGAAACAATGCCAAAAATATCAACAAGTTCAGTACAAGACTTAGACAATTATAGCATACACATTGTAAGATATGAAATTGACATATACGACTAAGTCGACTTCTTCCACAACAATGTCTTCAAGAAGGGATACCCCCCCCCCCCTCATGTGCAGCTAGAGACGACAAGGACAAATATTTTCATCTTGATTGCCGAGACCAACCAATGAAATTCATTATAACAGGAAGTACCACGCCTTCAACAAGGCAATGACGCAAGTTTGTGGTGGTTAAGTTTGGACAATGAAGGCTAGAACAAGAGTTCACACCCCGATCAAGAAGCGGTGCTCCAGTCACCATCTTAAAAACGGATATGTAGCCCTATACATGTATTCGACAATAATTCCAACAAATGCCACTTGGCAAATATGTCCTTAACCGTCTTGAACTTGTTGTATTCACTCGAACAAATGCGTATGATTAGACTTGGGTCCTCTCTTGTTCGCTCGCTCGCTCAAGCCGGCTGCTAAGTTCTCCACCTCAGACTTGGTAAACTCGTCTGATGATATCGCCACACATGGTTTCTCCTTAGCTCAACCTTTAACGATGGTTAAATTTTTCTTGATCCTCTTTCTCTTTATCACAAGGTATTTGTCCTTATTGCTCCTCATGGTCTTCTTGTCTCTGTCCGCCTTGTAGATATAACCATCATAATGAAGTTCGCCAAGCAAAGTTAGATTTCTCCTAACCCTTGGCATGTGTCTAACATCCTTGAGCACATGTTCAAGACTATTTTTGACTTTGTTCTTGATATCTCTCCAGTGCCCATAATGCACCAAGGCACATCGCAGCCTTGATAGACAACTCCAAAATAACTAAACTTGTAGGAAGTGAACCACTCTTTGTTAAGCATCACATGATAAGAGCTCACTTCGTCTAATATCCACGCTTCAATGGACTGCTCTCTTGAGAGGGTAAGTAGGTCATTACCAAAATCATCTTCTTTAGATGTTGCCGGAATGGCGGTACCTTCAATCTTTTCCCATGTTGGACACCCCCTCCTTATGTGTCCCACTCATAGTGATAACACTTTAGACCTTCTTCTTTTCCTTCTTCACCTTCTCCTTTTCCCCACCTCGATTGCATCTAACTACCATGCCCATACCTTCAATGCTTCCAGCACCATATCCATGCCATTTCTTCTCGCATTGATCATATGATAGCAATGACACAATAATGTCGCTTGCAGTGACAATATTCTGGCCATGTATCAGATAGTGACGAAGTTTGGGTAGGACTATGGTAACAAAGTGAGTAGAAATAATGCCATGTCTTCATCCTCCGTTGGCATCTACCCGAGATAGACCCGTGAACACCTGGTTGAAGACATTGATGTTCTTTGCACAGCGTACCACTCCCGCATCTTCAACCCGAATAATTGATGTTTTAGGCTCACAGAGAATAAGGTCTGACTTGGTATCGTGTCGTGCTTTGTCCGGCCACCACCTCTCAAATGGAGATTAGCCCCCGAAAGAAGTGTTGAGCATAAATCTTTGTCTCCACGTCTCTGGTTAATTCTACCATTTCTCTTTATTGCGCTAAAGCTAATTACCTTGCGAGTTATTCTTCATATAGGGTTCTTACTTAGTTGCATATCTAAAGATCTTCCTATATCTGCACTACCATTAATTTCCGAGGAAAAATACTAAAATTTGCAGTCGCTTACTTTACCCCCCCCCCTGGATCCTTCAACATTAATGAATTTGAAGAAAGGAGAAGACTCTATCTCCTGAAAGGTACTACCAAACTGAAAAGGAATTTTGTATCTTTTGTCACCCTCATCATAACTTGAAAGAATAAAATTATTTTGGACACTAGAAGTTTGAATTGTGAGAGTTATAACTACAATACAGTTTTCTCACCTTTAAACTACGACTCTGTTATAGGAGATGTAACCATCGGAAATATCTGGATTAGCCCACATACTATTTTAAATAGTAACTTCCATCTACATTAATCCTAGTGCCTGTTTCGATGCAAGCCTATTTTATAGAGAAGTTATAGGAATACAAATTTCAAGATATTTGGGGTTAAGAAATAATGCAGTGACTAAATTGAAAGTTGTGGTATCCCGACCTTTCAAATATAATAATAAAAAACATGTTTTTTTAGTGAAAATACATTACATGAAAAATTGGCTACCGTAAGAAGCCGAGTAACCAGGTTCCAAGGCATGAAAGAAGATCGGGTGTCAAAAGAAAAGAATATAAGCTCAACTTGAAACACCAATAGCCCCAACGGATGCATGTCACATATGCTGAATTAAAGTAGCAAGGGCGAGGGAAATAAACATATTTTTTAAAAGGAATGCTATCATTTTTTGTGTGAATAAATATTCTTTGCCTATGCAAAGGTCCCAGCCAGCCACAACATCACCCCACTCCAACACGGAGGGCGCCAACCTATGTTAGTAAGAGAAAAAAGCATGTGCAAACTGAGCGAAAATATATGACGACCCACCAAATAATAGAAGCACCTGTTGTCACTGCCCCAAAGATGAAGACACGCGGGGTTTTCTGGCGGGCGCCCACCATGCAGCGAGAGCACAATCCATACCCAGAAATTTCCCTTTTTGAAAAAAAATTGGCACTTTAAAAACTTGTAGTACCTTCTTTCTAATTTTTTTTGCCGCAACTTTTAGAATTTGAAACTTTCAAGATTTTAGAACTTCCAGAATTCCAACTTTTGGTATTTTGAACTTTCTGATTTCAGAATTCAAAGTTTAAACTTTTTTTACTTCCAATTTTTTTGAAAAATAAGCTTCAAATTTTTTGAAAAGAAATTACACAAAAGGAAGCTTAACAAAATATAAAACTCATCCCGCACACATGCATCACGTGGGTGACCCCCAACACTAGATTGTGAAAACCAACATGCCGACAACCCGCACACAAGAGCACTCCACACGTGCTTTGCCTACGCAACCATGTAGGAGTCTGTTCACATGAAGACACCATTCCATAGGACAATACTCCACTAGCTAGCAAGATCCATAGGAGAGAAACAAGGTCTCGTAATGATACCTCCATGGAAGGGAACATGTCCCAAGGATGTTATCATCCCGAGCCCGGCAATACACCTTCCTCATGCACCACTGTGGCCAGGTTGCCACAACATGTTAAATCAGCCTAGGAGAACCAAGAGGAGTAGACGAATCCTTGACGACACATACAAAGTGGGGACATCGCTTAGGGGTGCCACTCTCAATGGGCCGATAATACCAGCAAAGGCATTTGCGCAGACACCTCGAGCACCCTCGGACAAATGCCACCTCACTTGCTCTCAACCCTAGTTGTAACCAATGGACGACCACCAATGCACTCCATTGAAAGCATTAGGTTCTGCTTTATGTTTTTCCATCGGATACACCGAGTTTTCTTTTTGTTAAAAATATGTATGAGAGTAGAGTGCCTTTTGTATTAAGATAGGAGAGGGTTTAACATGTGAAACATGCCAGAAGGTCACAAGCTAGCATCAGCTCCCCCCCCCCTACACACACAAGTCCTAAGATATATGGCACAAATCCACCTTTTCCGCATATGCTTCGAGAAGGAGAACTCAGTGTGTTAATCCAATACCTGAGACTGTGTAATAACCAAAGATGGCACGAAAGCGATCTTCTCAAACACACGTTTGTTACGCTCTAACCAAATGAAGCAGAGAGTAATGACCACCAAGGGATTGACTTCCTTACAACAGTTGGGGGCAGTGTCGCGGTACCTCTGAGTCCGCACATAGAGAGAACACAAGGCACTGTCGTTTGATAGGAAGATACTGTACCAAATCTCTCGCGCAAACACGTACTTCAGAAGCACATGATCAACCTCCTCTGGCGACTAACAACAAAAGGCATAGCATCCAGGGTTCGGCAGCGGCCTCCTCCCCAGGTAATCCAAAAAAAGACGATTCTTGAGCGCAAGCCTCACCAATACTTTGATGTCCAGTGGCGTCCAAGACCCCCATAATTCTATTGCACACTGCGCGAACTTCCGGTCGAAGAGGGAGACACTCTAAACGGAATGCCCTCACTGCTTATCATTCTTCGCGAGCCGCCATAGGAAGGAGTCCGCGCAGTGTCAAAATTGATGGAAGTTTCACATTAGAAGCAAAATTTACACTAAGTGCCAAGCAGGGTAGTTTTTTTAGGCTAAATAGGGAAGCACAATTTAAAAAACTGTCAAATACGGAATAATTCTCTCATATATGCTTTCAAGTTGCTATACTTCTCTAGGCAGATGGACCCATATATGAACCAAAAAAATAAATAAAAGTAAAACGACCGACTTACCAGCCACTCTTTGTGTCCTTGCGAGCCCTCGAGGTCGAGCAGCTTGACGGCGACTGCCTGCGCGCGCACGCCGGGCTTGAGCTGCTCGTCGACATAGCCCTTGTAAACCGGCCCGAACCCGCCCTCGCCGACGAAGTTGCTGGTCGAGAAATCCCGCGTCGCCGTCCGGAGCTCGTCCACCGTGAACGCCTCCACGCCCGACCCCGCAAGCGACAAGGACAGATCGTCCGGCGACGGCGTCACGCCGCTGCCTGTCGTAAGGCCGTCGTCGTTAGGCAGCGGCACCGGCCTGGCCGGTCGGGAGTCGTCGCTGGCGTGGTCGCGGTGGGAGCTGAAGCAGCCGAGGCCGAACAATGCGCTCCACGATTTCTTCCCCATGCGCTGTGCGTGCGTGTGCCCGTGGCCAACGGCTTAGAATACATTGTTGGCTGGGGCGGGTTAATAATAATACTCCAGTCAAGGGAATTGCAGGGAGTGGTTGTTGTCATCGACATCAATCAAGGGAAATGTTTGGTTTGGTTCGGTTGGGGGGCAGTAGAGTATAGTAGCTAGCCAGGTTGGCCTTTTGACCCCGGGGGGAGAATGAATGATCCAGCTTGCACACATGACCGCAGGTCGGCATGCACATCCCAAACTAAGCTAGAAGCCTATTGTTACATTGGTTGTTTTTCTTTTGAGACTACAAGGATGACTAATTCTTCATTGAGCGGACGAGGAATAGTCAATGTGCAAGGATTGCAAACTTGAAGGATGGTGATGCAAACACCAAATTCTTGGGCATGAGGACTATCTAATGCTTTAGTTCACTATGCACCTCCAATATTCAGTGGCTCAATTCCGTCAATGTCGTGTTCTTGCCCAAAAAGGAGGGTGCGGAGGACATCTCAGACTATAGGCCCACAAGCCTTATTCATGTCATCGCCAAGGTTCTCTTCATACGCTTGCTCCCCACATGGATGACCTTGTCTCCAACGGCCAAAGTGCCTTCTTCAAGAGGAGAAGCATCAACGACAATTCATGTATGTCCGAAATTTTGCCGGCAGGCTCCACAAATGCAAGACCCCGCCCTCCTTTTCAAGGTTGACAACAAGAAGGCTTTTGACTCGGTCAAGTGGGAGTACATTCTCGACCTCCTTCAGCGACTGGGGTTCCCCGTAAAATTTCAAAATTGGACTGCCGCTCTGTTATCCTCCTCCTCATCGCGTATTCTTCTCAATGGGCTGCCCGGTCCCCCTATCAAGCATGTACGTGGTCTTAGGCGGGGGATCCCCTCTCCCCCATCCTTTTGTCCTCGCGATCGACCCCCTGCTTAAAATCCTGGACTTCGCAACTTGGAAAGGTCTTCTTCACAAGATTCGCGGGCGTGGGGGCAATGGTGCGAATCTCTCTATATGTGGATGACGCTGCGGTCTTTGTGGCTCCTATTAGGAGAGATATTGTCAACCTCTTCTCCATCTTGGGAGGATTCGGGGGAGGTGACGGGGTTATGCACCAACTTCTAAAGGGCTCGGTTGTGCCAATTCGTATACTACAAGGGGTGCCGGCAACGAGAGCTTCTTTCCCAATAAACTACCTAGGCTGCCACTTTCGGTATGGCAATTCAAGATGGTTGATTTCCAATATCTTGAAGACAAAGCAGCCGGCAAAATGGTCACTTGGGAAGGTAAAAAAATCACTACCATCGGGCGTACGACCCTAGCCAAACCGGTCATCTCCTCTCAAGCGGTCTACTCCATCAGGGAGAGGCGCCCCACAGCGGTAGATCTGGACTCAGCTAAGGCCAATCTGAGACCGCAAACCTTGAACCCAACATGGAACTGGAGGTGGACGCCGGGGACAACTCACATACGCTATCCCATGACTGCTGGCCACAACCGAAGGCCACTCATCCTCCTGGTGCATGAGTGTCCTTTCGCTAATCCCTTAATGTCACGCTATAGCCAGCAGCTGCCGCCAGACTGTAGCAAAGCAACAATGGGATCCATCTGCCGTTCGACGAGCCTTGAGGAATAGGCCACCATGGGAGAGGAGCGCCGCCGACGGGAGGGTGCGCCGCGTCCAGGTGGGCAAGCCCCACCGCCATCGAGGTAGGCATTGTGGCGCCATGCGTGGCACCGATGAGGGAGACCTGCGACGCCGCCCAGGATCCACCGGGCCGCTCCTCCCGTATGAGACATGAGTCAGTTAAAAAAGGTTTATGCCTGTGTGGGTATTCCCCTCTTTACGAAAAACAAAAATCTAACTTTAAAATGGCAAGTGTGGTGTTAAAAATTAGGGGGAGAATTTCACTTCCCCAACCTCTGCACCAATTAGGGATGCACACAACCTTTTAAGCATGACTACTAAGATTTTTAATCTCGTTTACCCACCAGCAAGGTGTCGTCCAAGCACATGAATGTCCTAAAACCTAAACCGTAAACCCTAACGCACCCCGAGGCGAGAGATGTTTATTGTAACCAGTGGCGGATCTAGGCCCTAGGCTAGGGGCATGAGGCTCAAATCCTTTGTATACTATAGCAAAATACTGTATCAATTGCTACAATATCAAAGGGGGCCACAGACAGCCTGCTGGGCTGGATCCGCCCCTGACAAAATATGCTACTGTAACATAACGCAACCGATGGCAAAATGGGGAGCTCCTATTCGACGCTTCAGGTGCCAGGGAAGCTCGTTGGCGTCCATGCGCCGACGATGGCGGCCGACGCATGTAGATTTCACATTTTATTTTCCTCTGGCTTGCTTGATTGCATTAAAAAAAACAAAGAAATTCGTGAAAAACGAAAACAAACCTGAATTCAAAAATACTTCACGGATTTTATGAACTTGAAAAAAGTCCATCGAATTTAAAAAATTTCATCATTTTCTTAAAAAAGATCATTGAACTTTTTAAAAAACCCATCAATTTTGAAAAAAAGTTCATCAATTTTGAAAAAAAATTCGTTGATTTTTTTAAAAAGATTGAATGTAAAAAATTTCACCAATTTTTAAAAATAGTTTCTTAATTTTGAAAAATTTAATTGAATTTTAATAAATTTCACAGATTTTGGAAAAATATTCATCAGTATTGAAAAAATATTCATCGAATTGGGAAAGTTCATCAAATTTGAAAAAAGTGAACCAGTTTTAAAAAAGTTCAACAATTTTACAAAAACGATCACCAACTTTGAGAAAAAGTTCAGCAAATTTGAAAAAAAATATCAATATTTTAAAAGAAGTTTATCTAATTTTTTGAAAAAATCATAATTTTTTTTAAAAAGCATCTAATTTTAGAAAAAAAACATAAAATTTGAAAAAAAAACTCATCGAATTTGAAAAAAATGCATTGATTTTGAGAAAAGTTCACGAATTAAAGAAAAAATAGCGCATTTAAGAAAACAAAAAAATTGTAAAAGAGCAAGAAAAAGAAAAAAATAAACCAAACTGAAGAACGAAATAAAAGGAAGAAACAAAGTAACTGTGCACAAGCAGGTGAGATAGCCCGGTGGTTGCTGTGCTTCCTTTGAACGATAAGGTGTCGTGTTAGATCCTGTTATGCGCCTCGTCTTTTGCACACTAAAATCGGTTGAAGAGAAAAAATAGATGGGCCAGCCCAGTTTGCAGGATCTGTGAGCAGCCGTTTGCTAATTGCACTATATGAGGTGCTTGAAGCGTCAACTAGGTTCTACCGGCAAAATGACTCTACAATCCAAAAAATGCAAACCATTTATGATAATAGTGTCATATGCATGACATTGGTCCAAATTAATGCCACTATGACCAACCTAGCGACCACATGAATGTGAAGATGGTGCTAAATGAAGGTTCGGTTACCAGTAGGCAGTAGCCAACCGTATTACCGTGTACCGGTGTAGGCATATCACAAATCAAACATGCGCTCAATTCGATGCAAAAAAAAAAAAACACGCGCTCAATTTTTTTTTGCATTCCTGAAAACAGAACACTCGTGATAGAAGAAGCTCGGAGGATTTTATGACCTGTACATCACGCGTAGTGGCGGACCCACCATTGGGGCGAGCTGGGGCGGCCGCCCCGGGTCGCCAGCGGCAGAAAAATCAGCACCCCCTACATGTCCTTCCTCCCCGTTTCCTCCGGCATGAGCCAGACAGCCAGCAGTGAGGAATTCATGGTGGCGGCGGCGCTGTTCTGCGTGACTGCGTCAAAGAGGTACGAGCCTGCGAGGGAGAAATAGATGGGCTGGACTAGTGGACTGGGCTACGCTTACTACAGGCCAAAATGCCCAATCGACAGCGCTCCTCAAACCAAAAAAAATATCCCCAATTGGTGTGTTGCGCTGCCGCCAGACTTAAAGGTTTACTACTACAATCGTTCCTAAAAGAAGGTATACTACAATCATGTGATATATCAAAATATATGGCTTTGTGTTCTTGTGCAAGTGCACCTTTTTTTGGATTATGTGCAAGTGCACCTTAAAGCTATACCACAATCATATGATCATATCGAAAAATACAACTGTTGTCACACTTGTACTGTAATACATTCATAATTTTGTAGGTCTCATTTGAAATTATGGGATCTTATTGTGGCATCAAGTCAGCATTTAAAGCGACAAGAGTCCAATTTAGGCTGGTCATAGTGGGGAGTAACTTAGACTAGTAACATGCATATGTTACTAGTCTATGTTACTACCTCTATAGTGCATAGTATCGTAGATTAGTATCATAGGTGGTCTCATTTATTGCCATGCATGACACATAGTAGCATCATATTTATTATGTTACGGTATCTACCTATGTTACTATAACCATCTCTCTCTTCTTTAATTGTGTGCCACATAAGCATGTTTGTGAGTCCCAAGCTCATGATACTACTCCCTCCGTTCTAAAATAGATGACTCAACCTTATACTAAAGTTAGTACAAAGTTGGGTCATCTATTTTGGAACGGAGGGAGTACTTATGTTACCCCCACTATGGCTAGCCTTAGTAGTTTACTACTCCCTCCTTTCATATTAATTGTCGCCGATTTAGTAGAAAGTTGTACTAAATCAATGATAATTAATATTGATCCGAGGGGGTAGTTTTGAAGACCTTTTGTATGCCTTTGTTGTTGAATGTTATGAGTTCTGGTTGAATAGAGTTGTATTTGTACCAAAAAAATTAGAAGTTAAGTGTTCGCCCCGGCTAAGTTGAATTTCTGGGTCCGCCACTGATCACGCGTGCATGCAAACTATACCACCGAGAGCGAGATTACATACCAAAGAGAGGACTCCACCCCGCGGATGCCGCAAAAATGCCATGTCCGGATTGTAGACTACCACGACATTTTTTTAGAACACAGTACAATCAAAGTCACTCACATACACGAGCAAACACTCACCCGTATGAACACACACGCACACGCTATCTCTATGAGCACCTCTGAAAAACTGAACCGACATACCATCTTGAGATTGACGAATTTGTCACACACGTCTTCGTAGTCGACGGAAACATCTCCTCCCCCTGAATGTACATTGCCGAAAGGGCTAGAATAAATTAAAAAATGCGAGCACTAATGTCAAGCGTAGGACTTGAACTCTCGTGGGTTAGGGATACCACCGTCCTCATGTCCAGTTCATTCAGAAGAAGAAAACGACTAAATGAGCAGCCTTGCACATACGAACAAACGTTTCCAGTAGGGCAAACCAAATTAAGCACCTCCGCCCGTTACATACAAAGTCAGATTTAATAATCAAGAGACAAATGCTTTCACAGCTGGAAGGGGCCTCCGGCAGGGCGACCCCTTATCCCCACATTTGTTCTTGATCTCTGCAGAAGAACTATCTAGTCTTCTGGCTCATAGAGAGGAGGTTCGTGGCATTGAAGGTGTTAGGGTTTGCATAAAATGCACCATCAGTCTCACATTTACTATTTGCCGATGATTCTGTTATCTTATGAAAGCTAATATGACTAATGCAACCTCATTGAGACACGTTCTGGACCAATACTATGCAGGTTTTGGGCAGTTGGTAAGTGAAGCAAAGTGCATCATCTATTTCATTCGAATGTAAGTGTTGAAACAAAATCTAATATCTGTACGGAGCTTAACATCATGTCTAAAGCATTGCCAGATACATACTTAGGATTGCCTGCTGTGACGCCCCCGATTCAATCGTAAACTAATCATACATGCAATTGTGTACGATCAATATCAGGGACTCACGTGAAGATATCACAACACAACTCTAGACACAAATTAAAATAAAACAAGCTTTATATTACAAGACAGGGGCCTCGAGGGCTCGAATACACAAGTGAGCGGAAGCAACAATATCTGAAAACAGACATAAGTTAGACAAGTTTGTCTTAAGAAGGCTAGCACAAACATCAACATGGATCGAAAACGCGAGGCCTCCTGCCTGGGAGCCTCCTAACTACTCCTGGTCGTCAGCGGTCTCCACATAGTAGTAGTCTCCGTTGGGGTAGTAGTAGTCATCGGCGGTACATCTGGCTCCTGGGCTCCACCATCTGGTTGCGCATCCGAGAAGAATGGAAAGATGTGGAAAAGGGGAAGCAAAGCAACCGTGAGTACTCATCCAAAGTACTCGCAAGCAAGGATCAACACTACATATGCATCGGTATCAAAGAAATGGGTAGTAGGTGTGGACTAAACTACAGAATGCCAGAATAGAGGGGAAAGCCTAGCCTATCGAAGACTAGCGTCTTCTAGCAGCTCCAAGCATCTTGCAGCATTCAGAAGAGTATAGAATAACAGTTTATATTTAGCAAACATGTTGTGACATTAGTGCCCAGAGATCCTTTCTCAACTCCCTGCGAGAAAGCAATCCCGGAGCCATCATATCCATAACATGCCCCAACATCCAATATCCAGTTCTAGTTGTATCGATCAGGATACAACTCTGAGCGTCCGTTACCGTGGACACGACTATTTGAATAGATAGAATACTTCCCTGCAGGAGTGCGCAAACTTACCCAACACACTCGATCAACTCCGGACGGACACACCATCAGGTCATGACCGGCCTCAGCTGATCAACACACCACAGTCCTACCTAGGCTCAACAGAGAGGCCAGCATGCCGGTCTACATCCTAAGCGCTCAGGGGTCTTGGGCCCATCACCCTTCGCACTCCTGCATGTTGCATGGACGGCTGGGATCACTCCTGGCTACCTCCTTATATAAGGCAGGTGCTTACGCGGTCCACCGAGGCGCGTGCCGCTCCATTGCTGATGTCCGTTGAGCTTTCGGCTGATACATACGACGCATAGTGCCCATATTTTTTCCCACATGGTGGTCAGTGCGAAAAGGCCAGAGGCCTACTCGAATCAAATATCCAAACCGTTAGTGTCTTGGTAATGCGCGGTAACGAGCAGAGACTCACGATCATGTGACCCCGTCGCCCCGTCTCGTGGACTTACAGCAAGGGCCAAGAATGCCCGGCCGTGCCACGTAATTATCTCTCGGGTACCCTCCAGGTCAACCCAACTTCAGTAACATGGTTCTGTGTTATGTCAAAGTAACCGTGTGTCCAAAACATCAAGGGGGAACCCAAGGAATCACCCTCAATGGATTACCACTCGATGTAACTGTCAAGGAGGACTTGTAGGAATCACCCTCAATGGTCCACACATGAGGGGTTGCACGATAGAGTCGTTATCGGGAGTGGTGAAGGAGGAATCACCCTCGATGACCAGGACCGAATAGCTACACTACAGGGTCAACTTGAGAAGTGCTGACGAGGTATCACCCTCGGCACTCGATAGTAACTCTGCAGAGTCGTGAAACTAGGGGGGGGATGTGCGGTGTCGGGCCTGGATGTCGATCACGTTGATCGAGTCATCAAACATAAAGCGGGGCAACTGGGACAAGGTGGGGGTCACTGATGGATCTCTAACCAACCTATACTAAACAATTTAGGATAAACATGTAAGGTATGAAAGCAGGTGACAAAAACAGGCTATGCATCAGAATAGGATCATACAAAAGCAGTAGCAGTTCTAATGCAAGCATGAGAGGGAAAGAAATGGCTGATATCGGAATGATCAATGGGGGTTTGCTTGCCTGTAAGCTCTGCTGACAAGCAAGAAGGGTTGTCGGTGACGTAGTCGATCAAAGTGGCAGCATCGGTCTCGGGGTCTACCGGAGAGAAGAGGGGGAAGAAACAATAAATATAAAGCAAACAAGGCATCACAATAAATGACTCAGCAATACGTCGTGCTAGGGGCGACATCTTGCCGTGCTAAACGTTGCAGACAGAAAAAGAAAACACCCGAAGAGGTTTTCCCGATGTTTGGTATTTTCCGGACAGACGAAAGAGAGGGGACGGTTCCATGTTCAACATGCTAGGGGCATGTGACAGATGAACGGACCGCGTAGTCGGATTCGTTGGATTTTTCTCAGCAACTTTCATATATAAATTATTTTCATCGAGTTATGAATTATTTTATATGATTTTCTAAAGTTTTAAACATTTTTTGAAATTTTATTTAATTAACTAAATCGAAAAAACACAGAAAAGGGGTTGGGTGCACACGGTGCAGTGCACCCAGCAGTGTGTTGTGGGGCTGACAGTGGGCCAGTGGGGCCTAGTTGACCCATTCAACATTGACTGGTCAAGGGGGAAATAGTGTAGGCGGGTCCCATTCATCATTGACTCTGTTTTAGCAGCTTAATTAAGTTGGGTTAACTAATAGGAGGTGGCCCACCTGTAAGTGAGATTAGGAGGGGGTTATCTCTAATTAACATTAACTAACATATTTAGTTTAAACCTAATAGGGCGTCCCCACTTGTCAGGGAGCCAGCTGGCCACTACACGCAGCGCAACGCACACTTCAGCAGAGCGACGGCGGCCACGGCGGATGGCTCTAGGGAGCATGGTGCAGGGCAGCAGCGGGCTCGCGTGGCGCGGGTGGAGGCGGCCGCCGGTGGCAGCGGCAGCGGCGTAGGTGGGGCATGTTGGCTTTTGATCGCTAATAGATCAAATCACCGGGAGACGCTAACGCCTACGTGCAAAGCTAGCTTCGAAGCTAACAAGGTAGCAGCTTGTTTGATCTTTCTGGAGCAGAGCAGTGCACGTGCACACGTCTAGCCGGAACCGTACGTAGAAGCTGGCTCGTAACTAGCCCGATCGATTGGATCGATCTGCTTCGGCTCTCTGGACGACGGAACTTTACCCGAACGAGGAAAACGGATCGATGGATTTTTTGATAGCTACATGGGCGTGTCGCTCCTGGGCTTTTTCTTTGTATTGCTCTTTTTCTGATCTGATTTACAACGTGAGGGTACAGAGTATATATACTAGCTAGAAGCTAATCTACTCGGTTAGGTAGTAGGAGTACTACTCGGACTATGCGTGTTGATCCTTGTCCGACCGGGACACATCACCACACAACACGTCGTGGTTATTCCTACATTCACCCCCTAAAGACGACGTCCTCGATGCGACCGGGATCCCAAATGCGACGACTACTACTCATAGGCGACATCGTCGACATTGCCTTCATCGCTCCTCGCAAAGATTTCGTGGACCGACTTCACTTTGTCGTCGGCTCGTCCGTAGCTTGACGCCAAAGACTCCTCCTTGGTCGCGTCTTCAACCTTCACTGTTCTTACGTGCTTGATAGATTGTCTTCGGATCCTCGAGGGGACATCTTTTGAATCCGTGCGAGACCAAACTTTGGTCTAACTTTGAGTTCCAAACTCTTGGCGCTTGCTTCAGCCCGTGAAGTGCCTTCTTGAGCTTGTACACTTTCCCTTCTTCTCCTTTCTTCTCGTAGCCGAGGGGTTGTTCCACGTACACTTCTTCTTTGAGGTCGCCGTTGAGAAAAGCGGATTTGACATCCATATGATGAACATTCCAATCCTCTTGTGCTGCCAAAGCTAGGAGCACTCTCACCGTCTCGATTCGAGCAACCGGTGCAAACACCTCCTCATAGTCAACTCCTTGACGTTGTACGTAGCCCTTTGCAACGAGTCTTGCCTTGTACTTCACAATGGCACCCTTCGTGTCCTTCTTCAACTTGTAAACCCACTTCAAACTTATGGTCTTTTGGTTCGGAGGTCGGGTTACCAAAGTCCACGTGTCATTGCCCTCGATCGCCTTCATCTCCTCATCCATGGCGTGCATCCAACTTGAACTTTTGCTCGCCTCTACAAAGTTCGCTGGCTCCTCAACTCCGAGTAAACACAAATTGGAGTACTCGAGTGTAACTGGCTTTGCGTACTTGTAGACTTTCTTGAGGGTCTTGTAGCGACGAGGCCCAGAAGAATCCGTTGTGGCTTGCGAAGGGGGCGACACAAATTGTGTCGGCATCGATGCACTTGAGGAAGACGGTTGAGTCTCGGGCGTGGTAGATGCCGGGTCGTTGGCATCAGCATCGTTGACATCCACGTCGTTGGCGTAGTCGTCGTGACCGTGACCATCATCTTGATTGTCGTCGTCACTATGCGCCTCATTGTCGATGTTGTTGCCGAGATCTCCGCCCGTGTCGTGCGCGTCGTTGTCGCTATCACCTTGCGACCCATGTACGTCGTCGTCGGTGTCGGCACCATGATGATCACTGCCATTGCGGTCACCTTGGTTGGGTGTCTTGCCAACCACCTGGACGTCTTCCCTTGCATCATCATCAGTTGGAAATTCAACTGTGAATATGTTACCGTTTGGAGCATCGTCTGCTGCGCTCCAATTCCACGCTTGATTTTCTTCAAACACAACATCGCGTGAAATTCGCAGACGCTTGGTTCGTGGATCGTAGAAGCGGTATGCCTTGGTGCCAGAACTCCTCTCGTATCCGATGAACACCATCTTGGTGCTACGATCGACAAGCTTTGAGAGATGCGGCTCCGCCGTCTTCACATGTGCCACGCACCCGAACGTCCGTAGATGAGACACATTAAACTACGTCCGTAAATTGCTTCATCTGAGTCTTGCCGATTACGCCTTCGTTGGAGCCGGTTGAGAAGATAGACCGCTGTTGAGACAGCTTCTCCCCAAAAGTCCCGGCAAGTTCATGCTCTTGAGTAAACTTCGCCATGTCAGCGACGGTTCGGTTCGCCTTTCAACAACACCGTTCTGCTGTGGCGTATAAGGTGCCGTGAGGAACCTCTTTATGCCAATCTTCTCGCGAGAGTCATTGAAATCGTTTGACGTAAACTCTCGCCGATCCGTCCGTAGAGCGAACCTTCACTTGTGTTCCATCTCCGTTGCAGCCTTGAGCTTCTTGAACGCTTCAAACGCCTCATCTTTAGATTGTAGGAGAACAACCCACATGTATCTCGAGTAGTCATCTACCACAAGGAAGAAGTACTTCTTTCCTCCGTGAGTTCTTTGGGGTGATAGGGCCACATAGATCACCATGGAGCAGCTCGAGTGCATCACTTGCACGATAGGTAGATCGAGCGAGGAGCGGCTGCGGTGCTGTTTTCAACCAAGCACCCGTCACATACTCGATCAACATGGTCGATAAACGGCATCCCAGATACCATCTCCATCTTCGACATCTTCTTCAAGGCATAGAAGTTGACGTGTCCAAATCTAGCATGCCATAACCACGAATCATCATCACTCTTGGCAAGCCAACACTCCGGTTGAGATTGATCAAGGTTGAGGATATAGAGCCTGTTCCGCGTGCGATTCACACGCGCTAGCACGTTTCGGAGGTTGTCGAAGATCGTCATCACTCCGTTCTGAATATCCACCTTGCATCCATTCTCGTCAAGTTTCCCGACAGAGATGATGTTGTTGTGAAGCCTTGGGATGTAGTACACTCCGGTGAGTATGCGATGTTCTCCTGTGAGACCCTCGAAGAGGACAGAGCCTTGCCCGCAAATCTCCACATTTGAACCATCACCGAACTTGACCGAGCCTTGAACATCATATTCTAGCTCGAGGAACTTCTCCTTGCGTCTTGTCATGTGGTTACTGGCACCCGTGTCTAGATACCATGACACGTTCTGGCTTCCGGATAACTTTGGTTTTACTTTTTCCTCATGAAGTAGCACCTTCCGGTTTGTTTTTACAACCATCGTTTGGACGAGATCACAAACTTCGGCCATCAGAAGACCTGGACGTTCGTCTTCCTGCTTCGCCAAATTTGCCTTGATCTCCCGCTTGTTAGGCTCCGGACAATCCTTTGCAAGGTGACCCATCTCGTTGCAGTTATAGCACTTGACATCGGACATATCCAAGTTCCGTGGCTTCCGCTCTTTAGATCGGTCCGCCTTACCACGACCTTGTGGCTTGCCTTTTCCTTTGCCTTCTTTGGTTTGTCCGCCGCGCCTCGCGTTGCTTGAGCCTTCGCCAACGTTATGCCTTCCTTTGCTACTTAGGGACTCCCAATCTGCGGCGTGAGTACATGAGTTGGTCACCACCTCCTCCTTTGCCTTCCGACAACCACGAGCATTCTCTTTCCATGTCCGCAGCGTCCGATCGCCTCCATTATGGTCATGTCGTCGATGTCGTAAAGCTGCTCGGCGTGCCGATGATGTACGTGAATTTATCGGTCATCGTCTTGAAAAACTTCTCCACAATCTCGGTCTCCTCGAGCTTTGCACCAAGCGCGATCTCTCCCACCAATGTAGTCGGGCGCATGGCATAGTCGTTCACCGATTCAGTTTCCTCCATCGCAACTTGTGAAATTGGCGCTTGAGACTTGTGCGAGCCTTGGTGACGCGATCTTCTCCAATCCTCATCTCTTTGAGTCGTTCCACACCTCTCTTGCTGTCTCAAACTCCGCCAATGTCATCAAGACGGAATCGCACAGATCGGGCTATGGCGGCCATGGCACCTTCGTCGCACTCCTCGTCGGCGTCGTCGTCGTGATGGCCTCCCACACTCGAAGGGTTCGGAGAATGATCTTCATCTTCACCGCCCACACGCCGTAGTTGGCGTCGGTGAGCATCGGTCTTGGATGGGGATGTTGCGATCGCCAATGCGTTAGCGCCGCCTGCCCGCCACCATTGGTTGCCGACTTGCCGCCCTTCTTCACATTGTCGCCTTTCTTGTTCGCCTTGGAACCGCCGTTGCCGGACTTGACCGACTCAGCGTCGCTGTCCGTCATCGTAGATCGTAGATCATCGAGGCTCTAGATACCAATTGTTGGCTTTTGATCGCTAATAGATCAAATCACCGGAGACGCTTAACGCCACGTGCAAAGCTAGCTTCAAGCTAACAAGGTAGCAGCTTGTTTGATCTTCTGGAGCAGAGCGATTGCACGTACACACGCCTAGCCGGAACCGTGCTTAGAAGCTGGCTCGTAACTAGCCCGATCGATTGGATCGATCGCTTGACTCTCGGACGACGGAACTTTACCCGAGCGAGGAAAACGGATCGATGGATTTTTGATAGCTACGAGGGCATGTCGCTCCCGGGCTTTTTCTTTGTATTGCTCTTTTTCGATCGATTTACAACGTGAGGTCAGAGTATATATACTAAGCTAATCTACTCGGTTAGGTAGTAGGAGTACTACTCGGACTATGCGTGTTGATCCTTGTCCGACCGGGACACATCACCACACAACACGTCGTGGTTATTCCTACAGGGCACGCGCCGGGGGCACGGTGGGAAGGTTCAGCGGTAGTGGCACAGGTGCATGCAACAGAGGCCGAGGGTGCAGTAGTGGCGAGGCCACACATGGGCGCTGGGCTGCCCAGGCGGGCGGAGCACGGCGGAAGCACGACCAGGGGGTGGCTGGGCGCGACCATGAGCGTGCTTTGGCAAGGTTTAGGGGCGCGGGCGGGTCGCGGGCGGGCACGGGCGGCCGCGATAGCTGCGGGAGCAGCGCGCGGGGCTAGGCAAGCGAGGGCGCGCAGGTCTGCGTGAGCGCGCGCGGAGGGCCAGTAGCAGTGGGGAAGGCAGGGCGCGGTGGCCACGGGTGCGGCGACCGCAAGCTCCTCGGGAGCTCGGGCACGACGGCCGGAGTGACCTATGGCATGCAGACGAGCTAAAGGGGAGGAGGAGGAGGGGCAGTGGCTCAGTGCCGTTGTAGGGATGGCCCAGGGAAAACGCGCGGCGGCCAGAAACGATGAAGGCGGCGGCGACCTGAGGCGGACGGAGGTCGAAGACGGAGAGGTAGTGGGCGCCCTGCTCCTCCGAGCTTGAGCTCGTGGACAGGGAGGATGTAGCAAACGCCGATTAAGCGGAAGGGCACGTCGGGGGCGCCTGGGGATGGCGGGGGCTGCGGTGGTGGTTCCGGCGATGGCGACGACAATGCGTCGGCGAGGTGGAGGGAAGGAGATTTGATGGGGAGAGGAAGAGGCGGAGAGGGCGAGGGAAGTGAGCGGGGGTGAGGACCAGCAGTCAGGGGGAGGCTTGTCCTTATCCCGACGCTGTTGCGGCGTGGGGCGGCGAGCTGGTCAGGCGGCGACCACGCCCGTGGTCGCACGAACAAGGAAGGCGACCGGGGGAAATGAGCTGGCCTGGCTAGGCTGCTTAGGTGGGCTAAGGTCCAGTGGGGGGACAGGGGGCCTCCTCTTTTTCCTTTTACTTTTATTTTGCTTTTGGTTTTCTTTTAAAACTTTTCTGTTTTCATTTTAAAACAAAAGCAAAATAGTTTTATAAATTATAAAACTTATACCTAAAATATTAGTATAATTTAGGCTACTGCCATATTAAGTTTAACATTTAAATAAAACAGTTTAGTAATTTTACAATTTTAAAAGGCAATAGGTCATTGTTTATTTAGTTTAGGGCAGTTAAACACCTTATAAAAAGGTTGGTTCACCACCAATATTAACAAATGATTATTTTCCACATGATGAACATTTTAGATTTCATGTTTGTGAAATTTTGAATTTCACTTAGTACTTGAATTTGAATTCAAGTGGAACTTGAAAAGAGATAGGATCAAAGATGATCATGCATTGTTTGGCAAAAAGATTAGATTAATCCTAGGGGAGTACTGTAGCATGATACTCAGGGTGTTTACACCTGCCATGGTTGAGATTGATAAAAGTGATAGTTTTTTTTCATCTCTTGGAGAGAATTATAAACAGATTGAAAAGTTTGAAGGAAAAGTTTTTGTCTATGGAAGGGAAAGAAATCTTACTAAAGGCATTTATACAATTTATTCCTATGTTTGCTAAGTCAGTCTTTAACAAACTTTGTAAGGCAATGACTGATGCAATGGCTGAGTTTTGGTGGGGTGATGCAGCTGTAATTAAATGCATGCACTGGATGACGTGGTGGAGAATATGTATCCCTAAGAAAGATGGAGGTATGGGATTTTGTGACTTAGATTCTTTTAATTTGGCTATGTTGGCAAAGCAATCCTGGAGATTGATCTCTACTCCAGATTCTCTGTGTGCACAAGTTCTTAAGCCAAATATTATCCAAACTGTAATTTACTCAAGGCGGGTACGAAGAAGGGTTCCTCTTTTACTTGGCAAAGTATTGTTGTCGGTCTGAACACTTTTCGAAGAGGTCACATTGGAGAGTGGGCTCAGGTCATATGATCAATATTTCCGATGACAATTGGATCCCACAAGCCCATCAGGTATGGTACTAACCCCGAAGGGACAAGTACTACTGCAAACAGTAAATGAGCTCCTTGATCCGATGACAGGTAACTGGGATGAGGTGCTAATTCGATATATTTTTATGGGATTGATGTGGATAGAATTCTTCGAATACCTCCCAGTGAACATCAAGAAGACGATTTCGTGGCTTGGCATTATACTAGATCATATTCTTTCTCTGTCTGTTCGGCTTACTATGTTGAATCGGATCATTCTCACCAACACAGACTTACTCGGGTTGATAGTGAATGAACATTGACACATAATTCTCTTTGGGAAATTTTATGAAAGCCAAGTGCCTAGTAGAGTTAAATTTTTTTTGCATGGAAAGCTCTGCACAGAATAGTACCGGCATTGGCAGTTCTAGCAAATAGACATATCGCTACTACATCACAATGTCGCGTTGAATCTATGGGTCCTGAAGATGTCAAACACTTGATGTTTTCATGTGCTCGAGCAAAACAAGTATGGAGTTCTTTGGGCCTTTTGGATGTAATTCAAGATGCTGCAAACATTGATAGATCAGGATCTATTATGTTGGAGGAGCTTTTGCGACAACCAAGTAATAAATCCCTGTCCTCGGTCATGTTGGTCTGAAAGAATTAGTTATCGTCGGAGGTTGGTATACTTGGTGGCAACGGAGGGAGTTTGTGAAAGGAAATCAAGTGGCTAAGCCACCACACACAACTTTTGCAGTTCAGGCCATGACGAGTAATTTTGGGGCAGCATGTTCGTGTATTGTTCCAAAGGAAACCAAATGGTGTAAACCTCCAAAGAACACTTATTAACTGAATATTGTTGCTGCATACATGGGTGATGGTTTGGCTGGAGTAGGAGCAGTGGTGCGAAAACTCCAATGGAGAAGCTATAGCTGGAGCATGCATGCCTTTAAAGAACTTGTTTGATGCGACAACGGCTAAAGCAAAAACATTACAATATGGTCTGAATCTTGCTGTCAGCTTGGTATGTCTTCCAGTCATTGTAGAAACAGACTCGTTGGAGATTGTTCATGCGTTTACTGGAACACTATAAGTTTGGAGCCCCTACTCAGCGATTCTTGCAGACTACTTTCAGATAGCTCACAGGATTGGTGCAATTTCCATACAACATTGCAACCAGGAAGCAAATTATGTGTCACACAATTTAGCTGCACATGCTGTTACTTCAAACTCTTTTCTTTTTTGGGATGACAATCCCCTAGTTTTATTATTTCGGATGAAATAAGCGTTGTAACTATTTTGAACCGTCAATAAAATGTGCCATTGAGGCTTTCCCTGAAATGAAAGAAAAAATTAAGCACCTCCGATTCGGGAATTAAGACCACCAATTTCACACGAAATGCCTCTGGGATGCACCGCTATACCCAACACTTTGTTAGTCGACTAAAAGGGGAGACACACAACTGCACCTAGGTAGCCATTGATAGAAGGTGATACAAATTATGCGAGCTCGTTTAGGCCTTGGCCATTTAAATCACAGGCAGATTGGAACAAAATTCTGTTTCAACTACACACTGAAGGAAGCTCGTCAGTGGAGGCAGTTGAGCAAATTTTGTTCACATATTCTGATGGAGTTACTGAGCTTGCTGATCAAGCGTTCTCTCCTTTACACTGATATGTCTCCGTCGTATCTACTTTTCTTAATGCTTTTACTCTTGTTTTGGACTCTAATTTGCATGATTTGAATAAAACTAACCTGGACCGACGCTGTTTTCAGCAGAACTACCATGGTGTTGTTTTTGTGCAGAAATAAAAGTTCTCGGATTGGAACGAAACTTTGCGAGGATTTTTTATACAATAAAAGTGAATTATTGGAGGCACCAGAGGGGGGCACCTAGGTGGGCACAACCCACCAGGGCGCGCCCCCTCCTGGCGCACCCAGGTGGGTTGTCCCCACCTGGTGGCTCCACTGACCCTATCTCCGACGCTATAAATTCACATTTTTGGAGGAAAAAAAATCAGGGAGAAGGAATTGTCGCGTTTCATGAGATGGAGCCGCCGCCGCCTCCTGTTCTTCATCGGAAGGCCTGATCTGGAGTCCGTTTGGGGCTCTGAAGAGGGGGGTCTTCGATCAAAGTCATCACCAACCCTTCTCCATCGCCAACTCCATGATGCTCTCCATCGGGAGTGAGTAATTCCTTCATAGGCTCGCTGGTCAATGAGGGAGTTGGATGAGATTCATCATATAATCGAGTTAGTTTTGTTAGGGCTTGATCCCTAGTATCCATTATGTTCTGAGATTGATGTTGCTATGACTTTGTCATGCTTAATGCTTGTCACTTTGGGCCCGGGTGCCATGATTTCAGATATGAACCGTTTATGTTATCACGATTATATCTATGTTCTAGAAACGATGTTGCAAGTTATAGTCACCAACTACGTGTTATGATCCGCAAACCCCAGAGTGACAGAAGTCGGGATAATTTCCAGTGATGACTGTAGTTTGAGGAGTTCATGTATTCACTATGTGTTAATGCTTTTTTACGGTTCTCTATTAAAAGGAGGCCTTAATATCCCTTAGTTTCCATTTGGACCCCGCTGCCACGGGAGGGTAGGACAAAAGATGTCATGCAAGTTCTTTCCATAAGCACGTATGACTATTTACGGAATGCATGCCTACATTACATTTATGAACTGGAGCTAGTGTCGTATTACCCTAGGTTATGACTGTTATATGATGAATATCATCCAACGAATTCATCGATCCAATGCCGACGAATTTTCCATATATTGTTCTTGCTAGGTTACTATTGCTACTGCTACTGTCACAACTGCTACAAAACCATTACTACTGTTCTTGTTACTATTACTGCTGCTATCAAAACTATCATACTACTGTGCTACTGATTATACTGATGCAAATAATTAATGTCCAGGTGTGGTTTAATTGACAACTCAGCTGCTAATACTTGCAAATATTCTTTGGCTTCCCTTGTGTCGAATCTATAAATTTGGGTTGAATGCTCTACCCTCGAAAACGGTTGCGACCCCCTATACTTGTGGGTTATCAAGACCTTTTTCTGGTGCTGTTGCTGGGGAGCATAGCTATATTTGTTGAGTCACTTGGGATTATTATCAATTTATCACTATGAATAATCTGAAGGATACCAAGACTAATATATTTACCTCTAAGATAAGGGGAGGTAAGGAACTGCCATCTAGCTCTGCACTTGATTCACCTTCTGTTATGGGTAGACTTGCAACACCTGCTATTAATCCTGATATGTCGCAAGTTATTGATGATGCTACTTCTATGAATGATATTCATGATGATGCTAGTACCTTGCTTGATGATGATGTGCCACTAGGTGATTTTCTTGATGAACAAATTGCTAGAATTAGAGAGAAAGAAAATGTTTAGACTGATGAGATCACTAAAATTGATGAAGTACTTGAAACTGAAAATCTTGAAACACCTGCTAGACCTAGCTCTCCTAGATATGAATTGCCTAAAGTTCTTGAGGGTTATACTATGGATGGCGAGGTAACTAGAGACATTCTTGCTTGTAAGGATAGAGATGATCTGAAAGAATTACTATGCAAGTATAAAGAAAAGACTTTGAATGCTAAAATGAAATGTGATCCTCAGTTTGCAACTTCACCTATATTTGTTGATGATAAGGATTATGAATTCTCTGTCGACCCAGAGTTAAATACTTTGGTTGAATATGATTTATAACCCAAAAGTGTAGGGGACCGCAACAACTTTTGAGGGTAAAGTATTCAACCCAAATTTATTGATTCGACACAAGGGGATCCAAAGAATATTATTGAGTATCAGCAGTTGAGTTGTCAATTCAACCACACCTGGATAACTTAGTATCTGCAGCAAAGTATTTAGTAGCAAAGTCGTATGATAATAAAGGTAACGGTAGCAAAAGTGATATTTTTGGGTTTTGTAGTGATTGTAACAGTAGCAACGGAAAAGTAAATAAGCAAAGCACAAGATGTGAAAAGCTCGTAGGCATTGGATCAGTGATGGATAATTATGTCGGATGCGATTCTCATGTAATAGCTATAACATAGGGTGACACAGAACTAGCTCCAATTCATCAATGTAATGTAGGCATGTATTCCGAATATAGTCATACGTGCTTATGTAAAAGAACTTGCATGACATCTTTTGTCCTACCCTCCCGTGGCAGCGGGGTCCTAGCGGAAACTAAGGGATATTAAGGCCTTCTTTTAATAGAGAACCGGAGCAAAGCATTAGCACATAGTGAATACATGAACTCCTCAAACTACGGTCATCACCGAGAAGTATCCCGATTATTGTCACTTCGGGGTTGTCGGATCATAACACATAATAGGTGACTATAGACTTGCAAGATAGATCAAGAACCCACATATATTCATGAAAACATAATAGGTTCAGATCTGAAATCATGGCACTCGGGCCCTAGTGACAAGCATTAAGCATAGCAAAGTCATAGCAACATCAATCTCAGAACATAGTGGATACTAGGGATCAAACCCTAACAAAACTAACTTGATTACATGGTAAATCTCATCCAACCCATCACCGTCTAGCAAGCCTACGATGGAATTACTCACGCACGGCAGTGAGCATCATGAACTTGGTGATGGAGGATGGTTGATGATGACGACGGCGACGAATCCCCCTCTCCGGAGCCCCGAACGGACTCCAGATCAGACCTCCCGAGAGAGATTAGGGCTTGGCGGCGGCTCCGTATTGTAAAACGTGATGAAACTTTCTCTCTGTTTTTTTCTCCGTGAAACGAAATATATGGAGTTGGAGTTGAGGTCGGTGGAGCCTCAGGGGGCCCACGAGACAGTGGGGCGCGCCCAGGGGGGTGGGCGCGCCCCCACCCTTGTGGACAGGGTGTGGGCCCCCTGGTCTTGATTCTTTCGCCTTTTATATTTTCCAAAATGTGCCTCCGTGGATTTTCAGGTCATTCCGAGAACTTTTGTTTTCTACACATAAAAGAACATCGTGGCAGTTCTGCTAAAAACAGCGTCAGTCCGGGTTAGTTTCATTCAAATCATGCAAGTTAGAGTCCAAAACAAGGGCAAAAGTGTTTGGAAAAGTAGATACGTTGGATACGTATCAACTTCCCCAAGCTTAAACCTTTGCTTGTCCTCAAGCAATTCAGTTGATAAACTGAAAGTGATAAAGAATTTTTTTTACAAACTCTGTTTGCTGTTGTTGTTGTAAACATGCAAAGCCAGAATTCAAGTTTCAGCAAATATTATGAACTAACCATACTCACAATAACACCTAGGTCTCACAATTACTCATATCTATAGCATAATCAGCTAGCAAGCCATAATAATAAAACTCGGATGACAACACTTTTTCGGAACAATCATAACATGATATAACAAAATGGTATCTCGCTAGCCCTTTCTGAGACCGCAAAACATAAATGTAGAGCACCTTTAAAGATCAAGGACTGACTAGACATTGTAATTCATGGTAGAAGAGATCCAGTCAAGTCACACTCAATACAAACCAATTGTAATGAATGCAAATGATAGTGTGCTCTCCAGCGGGTGCTTTTTAATAAGAAGGATGATGGCTCAACATAAAAGTAAATAGATAGGCCCTTCGCAGAGGGAAGCAGGAATTTGTAGAGGTGCCAGAGCTCGATTTTAAAATAGAGATGAATAACATTTTGAGCGGCATACTTTCGCTGTCAACACAACAACTATGAGATGGCAATATCTTCCATACTACATGAATTATAGGTAGTTCCCAAACAGAATGGTAAAAGTTTATACTCCCCAACCACCAACAAGCATCAATCCATGGCTTGCTCGAAACAATGAGTGCCTCCAACTAACAACAGCCCAGGGCGAGTTTTGTTTAATTATATTGATTTTCTTTGATCTTTTTGGATCATGGGACTGGGCATCCCGGTTACCGGCCCTTTCTCGTGAATGAGGAGCGGAGTCCACTCCTCTTGAGAATAACCCACCTAGCATGGAAGATATAGGCAGCCCTAGTTGAAACATGAGCTGTTCGAGCATACAAAACAAAATTCCATTTGAAGATATGGAGTTTGGCACATACAAATTTACTTGGAACGGCAGGTAAATACCGCATATAGGAAGGTATGGTGGACTCACTGGAATAACTTTGGGGTTTATGGAGTTTGGATGCACAAGCAGTATTCCCGCTTAGTACAGGTGAAGGCTAGCAAAAGACTGGGTAGCGACCAACTTAGAGAGCGACAACAGTCATAAACATGTATTAAAATTAATTCACACGGAATACAAGCATGAGTAGGATATAATCCACCATGAACATAAATATCATGAAGGCTATGTTGATTTGTTTCAACTACATGCGTGAACATGTGCCAAGTGAGCTCACTCAATTCATTCAAAGGAGGATACCATCCCATCATACCACATCATAATCATTCTAATAGCATGTTGGCACGCAAGGTAAACCATTATAACTCATAGCTAATCAAGCATGGCACAAGCAACTATAATCTCTAAATGTCATTGCAAATATGTTTACTTCATAATAAGCTGAATTAGGAACGATGAACTCATCATATTTACAAAAGCAAGAGAGGTCGAGTTCATACCAGCTTTTCCCATCTCAATCAGCCCATCATATATCGTCATTATTGCCTTTCACTTGCACGACCGAACGATGTGTATAATAATAATAGTGCACGTGCATTGGACTAAGCTGGAATCTGCAAGCATTCAACTCAAGAGAGAAGACAAAGTAATATGGGCTCTAAGTTAAATAAAAAATCATGCATATGAGAGCCACGAAACATTTTCAATATGGTCTTCTACTCTCTACCTGCAAGGAAAAGAAAATAAAATAAAACTATTTACACAGGAAAGCTCCCAACAAGTAGGAAGAAGAACGAGAAATCTTTTTGGTTTTCATTTTAGTTTCTACTACAAGCATGGAAATTAAACTAACTAATTTTTTTGGTTTTTCTTAAGGTTTAACAAACACACAAGAAGAAAGCTAGAAAAAGAAATTAAACTACCTTGGATAATACAAAAGAGTATGAGCACCAACGACTAGAATAGTGTGTGAACATGAATGTAAAGTCGGTGAGAAATACGTAATCCCCCAAGCTTAGGCTTTTGCCCTAAGTTGGTCTAATGCCAAGGACCGCTGCTACTCTCTCCAGTGTACTGAGAGGTGTAATCAGGATACCATTGGCTAGCCATCTCCGTGTCCCACAGGTAGGATGATGAACGATAAGGATCCAGTGTAGGTTCCGGCTCAGGCTCAGGTTCTGGAGTGGATGCTTGGCCTCGATGAGCGTACACCGCTTCCGGCGTGGCAAGAAAATCATCTGCAATCAAATCAAACAACAGAGGCGCATGCAAAATAATAGTCTCATTGTGTTTCTTATTAAATCTCAGGTTATACAGGAGCATTTTATGTTTGTTGTCAACAATAAACTCATGCGCTACCATGCTCTTGTAATCTAAAATGTAAGGAGGTAATTTTGTCTCCTCTTTCTCATGGTGCCTAATAGGTATCTCAAAATATCTAGCAAGACGTGCAGCAGAGATACCTCCAAAGATGGGGCCTTTTGTACGATTCAGGCTTAGTCGTTTAGCAATGACGTCACCCATACTAAAACTATTATCCCCAAACAAGGCATGGTGAAGAATAATAATATCAGGAACATTGAAGTTTCCACTATTTTCACGACCAATCAAGCATCTAGTAGCAAATATGGCAAAGTAGCGTAAAACAGGAAAGAGTATGCTAGAGATTCTCGCATCGGAACCCTTCTTTGGATCCACTACAGTGATAGTGTTAACAAAGCCATCCACATCTCTACGGTGTGGTTCCTCTAATTTTCCCTCAAAGGGTATCCTACATACCGCGCAAAAATTACGTAAAGACATTTCCCCGAATTCATCATATAAATGAAATGATACTGAAGGCAGTGACTTATTAGGATAATAATAAAAGTTTTGCACGAAAGTATTGGTGATTAAGTGATACTGATCGATCCGGTCATGGAGGAAATCAGTGAGGCCTTCATTCTCGATCAAAGAATAAAAATGTTCATGAATTCCAGCTTCTTTCAAGAAATTATCGCATGGCCATTCACACGGCCGTACTTTCGCTATGCGAGGAAGATTATACCTGGCTTTTTCCTTCTCTTTAGCTTGTTTTCCTGGGAGCCTTGGCTAGAAGAGCCCCTAAAAAATCTCCTTAAAATTTTCTGAAAATTTCTGAAATTTTAGTAACTTCAAAATAAAAGTGAATAAAACTAAACAAGATTGGTAGCAACTACTCCTACAAGTGCCTAGAACCTATATCATGCATTAGAATTACTTGGGACCTCATAAATTTAACATGCAAGCTCAAGAAGAGGGTCACCTATGCAGCAAAAATGTGCAATGAATAAAGAACTAGAACAAAATCTAATTGGACCAATGGAGGAGTCACATACCAAGCAACAATCTCCCAAAGCAGTTTTGTGAATGGAGCTTTGAGCAAGGAGATCGAAAATCGTAGCAAAATGAGCTAGAACTCGTGCTTGAGCTGGATGGGGATATTTTTGGGAAGAAGATGGAGTGTGTGGGTGCTGGCATAAGTGGAGGGGGTCCACCAGGGGCCCACGAGACAAGGGGCGCGCCCAGGGGGGTGGGCGCGCCCTCCACTCTCGTGGCCTGGTGCTTGCCCCTCCTGCAATGATTTCAGTGCCTAAAATCCTCAACTATTCCATAAAAATCATACTAAATTTGCACGGCATTTGGAGAACTTTTATTTTCGGGATATTTTTTATTGCACGGATAATTCAGAAAACAAACGGATAATACTATTTTTGCTTTATTTATTCTAAATACCAGAAAGTAAAAAGAGGGTACAGAAGGTTGTGCCTTCTAGTTTTATCCATCTCATGATCATCAAAATGAATCCACTAACAAGGTTGATCAAGTCTTGTTAAAAAACTCATTCCGAATAACACGGAACCAGAGAAATTTCGAATAACACTAAGTTACCTGATACGTCTCCAACGTATCTACTTTTCCAAACACTTTTGCCCTTGTTTTGGACTCTAACTTGAATGATTTGAATGAAACTAACCCGAACTGACGCTGTTTTCAGCAGAACTGCCATGATGTTGTTTTATGTGTAGAAAAGAAAAGTTCTCGGAATGTCCTGAAAATCCACGGAGGCACTTTTTGGAATTTATAAGAATTATTGGGCGAAAGAAATACACCAGGGGGCCCACACCCTGTCCACGAGACAGGGGGCGCGTCCCCTCCTCCTGGGCGCGCCCCCCTATCTTGCGGGCCCCCTGGACCTCCACCGACCTCAACTCCAACTCCATATATTCACGTTCGGGGCGAAAAAAATCAGAGAGAAAGTTTCATCGTGTTTTACGACACGGAGCCGCCGCCAAGCCCTAATCTCTCTCGGGAGGGCTGATCTGGAGTCCGTTCGGGGCTCCAGAGAGGGGGATTCGTCACCGTCGTCATCATCAACCATTCTCCATCACCAATTTCATGATGCTCACCGCTGTGAGTGAGTAATTCCATCGTAGGCTTGCTGGACGGTGATGGGTTGGATGAGATTTACCATGTAATCAAGTTAGTTTTGTAGGGTTTGATCCCTGGTATCCACTATGTTCTGAGATTGATGTTGCTATGACTTTGCTATGCTTAATGCTTGTCACTAAATCTGAGAATGGTTTCATACCTAAACCATACTTGAACCATACCCGTACATGTATCTCTCAAAACCATACTTGAACCATACCCGTTTAATGCCATTTTCAGCCCAACCAAAACTATACCCTCTATTTTTTCCACCCAAACTAATTTAAACCCAATACATAACTGTGGGTTTAAACCCAATACGTAACTATGAGTTTGCTTCAATGCATATATGATTGCACAAATCGACATGTCAAGAAGCAAATGGCATAGAAAAGACATAAGTGCATCTACAATAGTTTGGAAACAAAGTTATCATTGAGATATGGTCAACACACAACAAGTGTCAAAAAGACAACGCCCACGACTGAAAAGCTCACTGACAAGTGCATTAAAACCAATTGCTTAGCTAAAGCACAAGGAGACACATTCAATTTGCATGTGTTGTTTCCCCATAATACAGAATTACATAGTGCATCGCATCATGTACGCGGATCAAAGATACTCGTTGACGATGCGTCGTTGCTTATTGCACATAACCAATGCACTAAAACCGGTTTGGACCCATAGTTTACAGCCGTTAATAACCAAACTATTTAAGCCCATAACCAACTATACCCAAATTGGTTTCTTCACATACCCAAACCAAAACCAAACTAAAAAAGATTCAGCCCAATAAAACCTAAACCAACCAAACCCAAAGTAAGAACCCAACCGTTTCACCCAGTTTTTTAATAACCATTCCCAGGTTTACTTGTCACTAGGGCCCGAGTGCCATGATTTCAGATCTGAACCTATTATGTTTTCATGAATATATGTGTGTTCTTGATCCTATCTTGCAAGTCTATAGTCACCTATTATGTGTTATGATCGGACAACCCCGAAGTGACAATAATCAGGATACTTCTCGATGATGACCGTAGTTTGAGGAGTTCATGTATTCACTATGTGCTCATGCTTTGTTCCAGTTCTCTATTAAAAGGAGGCCTTAATATCCCTTAGTTTCCGCTAGGACCCCGCTGCCATGGGAGGGTAGGACAAAAGATGTCATGCAAGTTCTTTTCCATAAGCACGTATGACTATTTATGGAATACATGCCTACATTACATTGATGATTTGGAGCTAGTTCTGTGTCACCCTATGTTATAGCTATTACATGAGGAATCGCATCGGGCGTAATTATCCATCACTGATCCATTGCCTACGAGCTTTTCACATATTGTTCTTCGCTTATTTACTTTTCCGCTGTTATTGTTACAACTACTACAAAAACCCCAAAACTATTATCTTTACTTTTGCTACTGTTACCTTTATTATCATACTACTTTGCTACTAAATACTTTGCTGCAGGTACTAAGTTATCCAGGTGTGGTTGAATTGACAACTCGACTGCTAATACTCAAGAATGTTCTTTGGCTCCCCTTGTGTCGAATCAATAAATTTGGGTTGAATACTATACCCTCGAAAGTTGTTGCGATCCCCTACACTTGTGGGTTATCAAGACTAATTTCTGGCGCCGTTGCCGGGGAGCATAGCTCTATTCTCTGAGTCACTTGGGATTTATATCTGTTTATCACTATGAAGAACTTGAAAGACGACAGAACTACGATTTTGCCCTCAACTACGAGGGGAGGTAAGGAACTGCCATCTAGCTCTGCACTAGATTCTCCTTCTGTTATTAGTAAACTTGCGACACCTAAACCTGCTACCGCTATGAACTCTGATATGTTGCATGTTATTGATGATGCCACTTCTGCTATGCATGATGAAACTACTTCTGTGCGTGATACTACTTTGAGATTAGGTGAATTTCTTGATGAACAACTTGCTAGGGTAAGGGGGAATGAAATTATTGAAGATGCTATTATTGATGATAGTGATGATGAAAATTCTCCCAATGATTATGAATTTCCTATTGTTCCCGAGGGTCATGTAATGAATGAAGAAACTGCTAGAGCTATCTTTGCTTGCAATGATAGATATGATCTTAAGAAATTATTAGCTAAATGGAAGCGGCAATCTCTTAATGCTAGAATGAAACCTGACCCTGCTTTTGCTACTTCACCTATCTGTGTTATTGATAAGGATTATGAATTCTTTGTTGATCATGAGATTATTACTTTAGTTGAATCTGATCCTTTTTATGGCCTTGAATCTGAAACTGTTGTGGCACATCTTACCAAGTTGAATGATATAGCCACCCTGTTTACTAATGATGAGAAGTCTTGCTATTATTATATTCTTAAGATATTTTAGTTCTCATTAAAGGGTGATGCTAAGACTTGGTATAATTCTCTTACTCCTGGTTGTGTGCGTAGTCCCTAGGATATGATTTATTACTTCTCTGCTAAATATTTCCCTGCTCATAAGAAAAGCTGCCTTGCGGGAAATATATAATTTTGTGCAAATCAAAGAAGAGAGTCTCCCACAAGCTTGGGGGAGGCTTCTCCGGTTACTTAATGCTTTGCCTGATCATCCTCTTAGAAAAATGAAACACTAGATATCTTTTATAATGGACCAACCGATGCCTCCAAGGACTACTTGGATAGTTGTGCTGGTTGTGTTTTCAGGGAAAGAACAGTCGACGAAGCTAAAATATTATTGAATAATATGTTGACTAATGAAAATAATTGGACTCTTCCTGAGCCAATTCCTGAACCAATTGAGCCAACTCCTGAGCCTATTCCTAAACCCACTCTGAAGAAGAGAGGTGTTTTATTTCTCAGTCCTGAAGATATGCAAGAGGCAAAGAAATCAATGAAAGAAAAAGGTATTGAAGCTGAAGATGTTAAGAATTTACCTCCTATTGAAGAAATACATGGTCTTAATATACCGCATGTTGAAGAACCACATTGTCTTGATAACCCAACACAGGTAGTAAAGGTAAATTCTCTCTATAGATATGACAAAGTTGAAATCCCCTCTACTAAATTTCATAGCCCATGCTTAGATGAATTTGATGACTTTATGGCTAGACAAGAAAGTTTTAATGCTTATGTTGTCAGAGAGTTAAGGAATAATGCTTTCAAGGTAGGACGCGTGAGCGATAATATGGCTAGAGTTAAAGGTGAACTCAAACTCATTAGCAAATATACTTCTATGGTTGCTACTCAAGCTGAGCAAGTACTCAAAGCTCAAAATGATTTGCTTGATGAATTAAATAATAAAAATGACTTTGTTCTTAGAGTGGCTACTAGAACTGGTAGAATGACTCAGGAACCTTTGTATCCTGAAGGCCACCCTAAGAGAATCGAGCAAGATTCTCAGAGAAATAATTTAGAGGCACCTAGTTCTTCTAAAAAGAAGAAAAGAAAAAGCGATAGAACTTTGCATGCTTCTAGTGAACCTCATGTAGACACACCCGAGAATCCCAATAATATTTCTATTTCGATCTTTGAAACACAATCGGTGATGAACATGAACCTAGTGATAATGTTAATGATAATGTTCATGTTGATGCTCAACCTAGCAAAAACAATGAAGTAGAGATTGAACCTGCTGTTGATCTTGATAACCCACAATCAAAGAATCGACGTTATGATAAGAGAGATTTTGTTGCTAGGAAGCACGGTAGAGAAAGAGAACCATGTGTTCAGAAACCCATGCCCTTTCCTCATAAACCATCCAAGACAAAGGATGATGAGGATTTTGAGCGCTTTGCTGAAGTGATTAGACCTATTTTCTTACGTATGCGCTTAACTGATATGCTGAAAGTAAATCCTTATGCTAAGTATATGAAGGATATCATTACAAACAAAAGAAAGATACCGGAAGCTGAAATTTCCACCATGCTTGCTAATTACACTTTTAAGGGTGGAATACCAAAGAAACTTGGAGATCCGGGTGTCCCAACTATACCATGCTCCATTAAAAGAAATTATGTTAGAACTGCTTTATGTGATCTTGGAGCCGGTGTTAGTGTTATACCTCTCTCTTTATATCTTAGACTTGAATTGAATAAGTTGACACCTACTGAAATATCTTTGCAAATGGTGATAAATCAACTACTATACACTTGCCGGTATTTGTGAGGATGTGCCTGTTGTGGTTGCAAATGTCACTATCTTAACAGACTTTGTTATTCTTGATATTCCTGAGGACGATAGTATGTCTATTATCTTTGGTAGACCTTTTCTTAATACTGCAGGGGCTGTTATTGATTGCAACAAAGGCAATGTCACTTTTCATGTTAACGGTAATGAGCATACGTTGCACTTTCCACGGAAACAATCCCAAGTTCATAGCATCAATTCTATTGGAAAAGTTCCAACTATTATTTTTGGAGGTTTTGAATTTCCTCTCCCTACTGTCAAGAAAAAGTATGACATTCTTATTGTTGGGGATTTTCATATCCCCGTTGAGGTAACTTAGTGTTATTCGAAATTTCTCTGGTTCCGTGTTATTTGGAATGAGTTTGTTGACAAGACTTGATCAACCTTGTTAGTGGATTCATTTTGATGATCATGAGATGGATGAAACTAGAAGGCACAACCTTCTGTACCCTCTTTTTACTTTCTGTTATTTAGAATAAATAAAGCAAAAATAGTATTATCTGTCTGTTTTCTGATTTATCCGTGCATTAAAAAGTATCCCGAAAATAAAAGTGCTCCAAATGCCCTGCAAATTTAGTATGATTTTTTATGGAATATTTGAGGATTTTAGGCACCGAAAACACTGCAGGAGGGGCAAGCACCAGGCCACGAGAGTGGAGGGCGCGCCCACCCCACTTGGGCGCGCCCCCT
Organism: Aegilops speltoides; assembly: GCA_021437245.1. Taxonomy (NCBI): domain Eukaryota; kingdom Viridiplantae; phylum Streptophyta; class Magnoliopsida; order Poales; family Poaceae; genus Aegilops; species Aegilops speltoides. Next base: position 382,868,802 of record CM038144.1, on the reverse strand, counting down.
GTCTCATGGGCCCTAGGTGCCCCCCTCCACTTATGCCAGCATGCACACACTTCGTCTTCTACCCAAAAAAATCCCCATCCAGCTCAAGCACGAGTTCTAGCTCATTTTGCTGCGATTTTCGATCTCCTTGCTCAAAGCTCCATTCACAAATCTGCTTTGGGAGATTGTTTCTTGGTATGTGACTCCTCCATTGGTCCAATTAGTTTTTGTTCTAGTGCTTTATTCATTGCAAATTTTTGCTGCATAGGTGATCATGTTCTTGAGCTTGCATGTTAAATTTATGAGGTCCCAAGCAATTCCAATGCATGATATAGGCTCTAGGCACTTGTAGGAGTAGTTGCTACCAATCTTGTTTAGTTTTATTCACTTTTATTTTGAAGTTACTAAAATTTCAGAAATTTTCAGAAAATGTTAAGGAAATTTTTGAGGGGCGCTTCTAGCCAAGGCTCTCAGGAAAAACAAGCCAAAGAGAAGGAAAAAGCCAAGTATAATCTTCCTCGCTTAGCGGAAGTACGGTCGTGTGAATGGCCATGCAATGATTTCTTGAAAGAAGCTGGAATTCATGAAGACTTTTATTCTTTGATCGAGAACGCAGGCCTCACCGGTTTCATCAATGACCGGATCGATCAGTATCTCTTACTCACCAATACTTTCGTGCAAAACTTTTATTATTATCCTAAGAAGTCACCGCCTGCAGTATCATTTCATTTATATGATGAATCCAAAGAAATGTCTTTACGTAATTTTTGCGCGGTGTGTAGGATACCTTATGAGGGAGAATTAGAGGAACCCCATCATAAAGATGTGGATGGCTTTGTTCATACTGTCGCTGTAGAGGAGCCAAAGAAGTGTTCCGAGGCAAAAATCTCTAGCATACACTTTCCTGTTTTACGCTACTTTGCCATATTTGCTAGCAGATGCTTGATTGGTCGTGCAAATAGTGGAAGCTTTAGTGTTCCTGATATTATCATTCTTCAACATGCCTTGCTTGGAGACAATACTTTTAGTATGGATGCCGTCGTTGCTAAACGGCTAGCCCTGAATCATACAAAAGGCCCCATATTTGGAGGTATCTATGCTGCACGTCTTGCTAGACATTTTCAGATACCCATTAGGCACCATGAGAAAGAGGAGACAAAATTGCCTCCTCACAATTTAGATTACAAGAGCATGGTAGCACACAAGTTTATTGTTGACAACTAGGAGAAGATTCTCTTGTATAAACTTAGATTTAATAAGAAACACATTGAGATTATTATTTTGCCTGCGCCTCCGTTGTTTGATTTGCTTGCAGAAAATTTTCTTGTCACGCTGGAAGCGATGAACAATCATCGAGCCCAAGCTTTCACTCTAGAACCTGAACCAGAGCTGGAACCTGAACTGGACCCTTATCGTGCATCATCTGTCCAGTGGGATCCGGAGATGACCAGCCAGTGGTATCCTGATTACACCTCCCAGTACACCGGGGAGAGTAGCGGCGGTCCTTGGTACTAGACCAACTTAGGCCAAAAGCCTAAGCTTGGGGGAGTACGTATTTCTCACCGACTCGACATTCATGTTCACACACTAGTCGTCGGTGCTCATACTCCTTCATTGTATTATCCATGCTAGTTTAATTTTCCTTTTTCTAGCTTCCTTCTTATGTGTTTGATAAACCTTAAGGAAAACCAAAAAAAATTAGTTAGTTTAATTTCCATGCTTGTAGTAGAAATTAAAATGAAAACCCAAAAAGATTTCTAGTTCTTCTTCTTACTTGTTGGAAGCTTTCCCGTGTAAATAGTTTTCTTTTCTTTTCTTTTCTTTGGGGGCCGAGAAGACCATATTGAAAATGTTTAGTGGCTCTCATATGCATGATTGTTTATTTAATTTAGAGCCCATATTACTTGTCTTCTCTCTTGAGATGAATGCTTGCAGATTCCAGCTTAGTCCAATGCACATGCACTCTTATTATTATACACACCGTTCGGTCGTGCAAGTGAAAGGCAATAATGATGATATATGATGGACTTATTGGGATGAGAAAAGCTGGTATGAACTCGACCTCTCCTGTTTTTGTAAATATGATGAGTTCATCATTTCTGAGTCAGCTTATTATGAGGTAAACATATTGGCAATGACATTTCGAGATTATAGTTGCTTGTGCCATGCTTGATTAGCTATGAGTTATAATGGTTTACCTTGCATGCCAACATGCTATTACAATGATTATGATGTGATATGATGGGATGGTATCCTCCTTTGAATGAATTGAGTGACTCGACTTGGCACATGTTCATGCATGTAGTTGACACAAATCAACATAGCCTTCATGATATTTATGTTCATGGTGGATTATATCCTACTCATGCTTATACTCGGTGTGAATTAATTTTAATGCATGTTTATGACTGTTGTCGCTCTCTCAGTTGGTCGCTTCCCAGTCTTTTGCTAGCCTTCACCTGTACTAAGCGGGAATACTGCTTGTGCATCCAAACTCCTTAAACCCCAAAGTTGTTCCATATGAGTCCACTATACCTTCCTATATGCGGTATTTACCGCTGCTCCAAGTAAATTTGTATGTGCCAAACTCCAAACCTTCAAATGAAATTCTGTTTTGTATGCTCGAGCAGCTCATGTTACAACTAGGGCTGCCTATATCTTCCATGCTAGGTGGGTTATTCTCAATAAGTGTGGACTCCGCTCCTCATTCACGAGAAAGGGCCGGTAACCGGGATGACCAGTCCCATGATCCAAAAAGATCAAAGCAAATCAAAATAATTAAAAAAAAATCCCTAAGGGTTGTTGTTAGTTGGAGGCACTCGTTGTTTCGAGCAAGCCATGTATTGATGCTTGTTGGTGGTTGGGGGAGTATAAACCTTTACCATTCTGTTTGGGAACTGCCTATAATGCATGTAGTATGGAAGATACAACCATCTCATAGTTGTTGCGTTGACAGCAAAAGTATGCCACTCAAAATGTTATTCAATCTCTATTTTAATATCGAGCTCTGGCACCTCTACAGATCCCTACTTCCCTCTGCGAAGGGCCTATCTATTTACTTTTATGTTGAGTCATCTCCCTTCTTATTAAAAAGCACCCACTGGAGAGCACACTGTCATTTGCATTCATTACTATTGGTTTATATTGGGTATGACTTGACTAGATCTCTTTTACCATGAATTACAATGTTTAGTCAGTCCTTGATCTTTAAAGGTGCGCTACATTTATGTTTTGTGGTCTCAGAAAGGGCTAACGAGATACCATTTTGTTATATCATGTTATGATTGTTTTGAGAAAGTGTTGTCATCCAAGTTTTATTATTATGGCTCGCTAGCTGATTATGCTATTGATATGAGTAATTGTGAGACCTAAGTGTTATTGTGAGTATGGTTAGTTCATAATATTTGCTGAAACTTGAAAGCTGGCTTTTCATGTTTACAACAACAAGAGCAAACAGAGTTTGTAAAAGTTTTTCTTTATCACTTTCAGTTTATCAACTGAATTGCTTGAGGACAAGTAAAGGTTTAAGCTTGGGGGAGTTGATACGTCTCCAACATATCTACTTTTCCAAACACTTTTGCCCTTGTTTTGGACTCTAACTTGCATGATTTGAATGAAACTAACCCGGACTGACGCTGTTTTCAGCAGAACTACCATGATGTTGTTTTATGTGTAGAAAACAAAAGCTCTTGGAATGTCCTGAAAATCCACGGAGGCACTTTTTGGAATTTATAAGAATTATTGGGCGAAAAAAATACACCAGAGGGCCCACACCCTGTCCACGAGATAGGGGACGCGCCTCCTCCTCCTAGGCGCGCCCCCTATCTCGTGGGCCCCCTGGACCTCCACTGACCTCAACTCCAACTCCATATATTCACGTTCAGGGAGAAAAAAATCAGAGAGAAAGTTTCATCGCGTTTTACGACACGGAGCCACCGCCAAGCCCTAATTTCTCTCGGGAGGGCTGATCTGGAGTCCGTTCGGGGCTCCGGAGAGGGGGATTCATCACAGCGTTGTCGGTGTCAAAACCGGCGGATCTCGGGTAGGGGGTCCCGAACTGTGCGTCTAGGCATATGGTAACAGGAGACAAGGGACACGATGTTTTTACCCAGGTTCGGGCCCTCTCGATGGAGGTAAAACCCTACTCCTGCTTGATTGCTATTGATGATATGGGTAGTATAAGAGTGGATCTACCACGAGATCAAGGAGGCTAAACCCTAGAAGCTAGCCTATGGTATGATTGTTGTTGTGTCCTATGGACTAAAACCCTCCGGTTTATATAGACATCGGAGAGGGCTAGGGTTACACAGAGTCGGTTACAATAGTAGGAAATCTACATATCCGTATCGCCAAGCTTGCCTTCCACGCCAAGGAAAGTCCCATCCGGACACGGGACGAAGTCTTCAATCTTGTATCTTCATAGTCTTGGAGTCCGCCGATGATGATAGTTCGCTATCCGGACACCCCTAGTCCAGACTCCTCAAGAGCCCTCGAACCAGGCTTCAATGACGACGAGTCCGGCGCGATATTGTCTTCGGCATTGCAAGGCGGGTTCCTCCTCGAATAATTCATAGAAGATTGTGAACACCAGATAGTGTCCGCTCAGAAAATAAATTCCACATACCACCGTAGAGAGAATAATATTTACACAAGTTCAATCTGTTGACGTATTTTGTGGCGTGACGTCACACCACTACCAAGCCTTTACTCGAATCGTTTTTATTGTACCACCTCATCGTGTTTAGTGAAGCGGTTTCCTTGGCACGTCTTGTCGAAGCAGAGATCGTGTTCCCCTTATTCCGGGATTCCCATCAATACGGACGTGGGTAACCTAACTGCGCCATTGATTGTGGCGCTTGGGAGATAAGCGAGTTTTACTAGGCCGGTGGGGACGCATAGTTTTCGTCCGCCCATATATAAGGGGATAAGGATCCACCTTTTTAACTACGCCTTCTTCCTCCTTTGCTTATCCATCTCCGCACACTCGAGCTCCAACGCCCAAGTCCGCACATCTCACCTCGACCTTCTCCAGCCATGTCCGGAGCGGGAGGCAAGTGGATGGCATCCTCCGTTATGGAGGGGCACATCAAGAGGCTGCGCAGCGTCGGATATCTGTCCAGCGACATCGCGCACCGGCTCCCCGACGAGGGGCAGCTCATCCCCACCCCCGGGCCCCATGAGAGGGTGGTATTCCTTCCCCATTTCCTCCGCGGACTGGGCTTCCCACTCCACCCCTTTGTCCGGGGACTCATGTTCTACTACGGCCTGGATTTCCACGATCTGGCCCCGAATTTCATCCTCAACATCTCGGCGTTTATCATCGTGTGCGAGGCCTTCCTCTGCATCCAGCCCCACTTCAGCTTGTGGCTAAAGACCTTCAATGTCAAGCCGAAGGTTCTGAAGGGCAGCCAAGCGGAGTGCGGAGGCGCCATGGTGGGCAAGATGCCCAATGTTACTTGGCTCGAGGGCGCCTTTGTGGAAACCATCAAAGGGTGGCAATCGGGGTGGTTCTACATCACCGAGCCGCGTGACCCTAAATGGGCAGCGGCCCCCGAATTCAGGTCTGGCATCCCCATGCGGCTCACCTCCTGGAAAGAGAAGGGTCTGCAGTGGGGCGATTCAGAAGAGCTGACCGGACTCCAGTCCTGTCTCCAAACCCTGGTGAACAAGAAGCTCAAGCTTGTCAACGTAATCCAGGTCATGCTCATCCGCAGGATTCTCCCCTGCCAACAACGGGACTTCAATTTGTGGGAGTTTGATCCGGCACAGCACCAAACCCTGAGCGGCCTCTTCGACACTACGTACGAAGATGCCTGGAGGGTGCTGTTCAAGGGCGGCGAGGCCCCCGCATCCGCTACTGAAGATCGCGGATTCAGCTCGCAGCGTCCGGCTGGCGAGGTAAGCCATGTTATCCTTTATGGGACACTTGCTTTTCATGTTTTAACTTTATGCGGGATCTAAATTCCCAATGCCTTTAACAGGCCTGGCAGAAGACGTCCGGACAGGTCTACTATCCGGCTCCTCTTCCAGAAGACCCAGCGGATGCCCGTTCGACAGGGCTGCTGGTCCCGGCGCTTTACGTAGTGCCGGAGAAGAAGGCCAAGAAGAAGGCCACGAGAAACTGAAGGAGTTCCCGGTGTTAGGTGGTATCGGACTCATCGTCCGATAACTCCGAGGAGGACTCCTCCCACGAGGACGAGGAGGAGAAGAAAGAGGCCTCTCCCCTAGCGGGGGGAGAGAAGAAGAGGAAGGCCTCCCCAACGAGGGAGGCCGAAGGGTCCAAGAAGGGAAGGACCCTTCCCTCGGACTGCTCCGCCACCGCCAACGATGGCAACGAGGAGTGGCCCTCAAGGGCCAAGCCCCTGGCGAGATCGTAAGTATCCGGACTCCTAAATGATTTATAATTTTTCTTTTTGTCGCATGGTGTCTTTCTAATGCTGCATACAACCCTGAAGTCTGCCCAAGGACGATCTTCCCGCTTCGTCGAGCGGGTCTTTGGGCACGTCGGATATGGATTCTCTTCCGACCGCCTCCACCCCCCGCGATGCTGACGACGCGGAGGTGGGATCCCGGGAAGGGACCCACCAGGAGGAGGAGGCTCCGGAGGTGCCACAGGGCAACCTCCCGGACTTTGTGCCGGACTCGGCACCGGAACCTGCAGTGGTTCGGGAGTCCGGCGGGCGGCCCCTTCGTAAGAAGGGCAAGACTATGACGCCAGCAGCCTCCGTCCAACCGGAGGCGCCGGATACTTTGCTGGAGGCGCTCAACGGAGCTTCCATTGAAGAGGGACACCGCACTGTCATGAGTGCGGTGATTCGAAAGGTTCAGCTCGCTAAAAGCGGGCTGACCGAAGCCTGCAGCAGCCTTCTAATAGGCTTTGAGGTAAGAATTTTGAGATATGTAATATAATACCGCATAGACAGTAGCCCCTTATGCTCGGTTCGGTGTTCGGAAAGAAAAGCCGGACTGAGGATCTAAAAAGATATACGCAGGAGTCTTAAAAAATATGTCAATATGGGTTTGCAGTGCTCTTGCTATATCCTCTCGCCAGACCGATCATGGAGGTCAATGCTTTGAAGCAAAGCCTCGAGCGGTCCGAGAGCGAGCTCGGCCATGCCAAGAAGCAGCTCGAGGACAAGGAAGGTGAGTAACACCTTATTAAAGTTGTACCTTATAGAAAAGGAATTGGTTGCAAGAGAAATGACAAGGATAACGTGGGTACTCCAGGGGCCACGACTGAGGTGGCGACCCTGAAGGAGGCGGTGTCCGCGGCCAAACATAATGCGGCCGCGGAGCATGCTAGGCGAGAGAAGCAGGAGGCGCGGGTGGCGGAGGTGCAGCAAGAGCTCCATGCTCTCGTGGAAAAACACGAGAGTTTGGAGCGCGACTAGAAGACTCGAGAGTCCGAGCTTGCATCGGCTCTTGAGAGTTCCAAAGCTACTAAGGCCGAAGCCCACAAGGCCCTCCAGGAAATTGAGGCGTTGAAGAAAATAGCGGCGGGTAAGGCATTTTTCATGCAAAGCAAGCATGTGAATGTGAATTACCTATTACTTACCCGAATTCAGAGCTCTCCAGGAGCGTTCAGAGATCTGCCCATAACGTGTCCGATGCTGCCGCTTTCTCTGGTCAAGAGGGAGCTCGACGGAGAAGGTCTTCGTCTCAAGATGATGAGGCCGGACATCTAGTGTTTTTAGCGACCAGTGAAGCAGCTGGTCGAGCTCCTAAGGTGGCCGAACAGGCCATGAAGGGCCTCATAGTTCGGCTGTGGCCCAAGGAGGCCATGTCTGGAGCTACTTGACCTAGTGCGCGGCTGGTGGATGCTTGTCCATGGGTTGAAGTCATCAAGAACTCCGCCAGCATTGAAGGTGCCCGTTGGCCCTTGCCCGCAAAGGTGCATCAAGGGCAGATGGACGCCGAGAAGCTTGTGACGGACGTGCCGCCGACGGGCAAGGACTATCGCACACCCGAAATGTATTATAAGGGTGTCCTGAAGGGTGCCCGCATGATTGCGGGTGAGTGCTCCAAAGATGTAATATTTGAATAAACTCGCATTTTGTTATCCTGTGCACTGAAAACTTTGTTCATATGCGCTAAGCAACGTTTGTTAATTTGAAATATTACCTTCAGTGCGGCCGTTTATTAAATCTGAGAGATGGCAAGTCGTCGGCTTCAGCCCCCATGCCACGAGTGCTGGGGTGTTCGGGATAAACTTGACCGCTCTTGTTCGCGTTTTTGGGTCCATCTAGGGAGGCGCTCAACGCAACGAACAAGGCAACCGGACTTATAGTGCTTGAACACTCTCACTTAGCCATAGAATTCTATAATTTTAAATTTCGGTGAAGCCCCTAGTGTTCGGAAGGCCGAATTCGGGGCGCTATCCACGCCTGGGCCGGACAAAGTCGGTTCCTCGCTCTAAGCGGCATAAGTCTTTAGGGACTCGAAAGAACCTCTCGAACAGCGACCGGCTCTCGCCTCATCATGACTGTCAATTTTAGCTTTCTCCACTGAGGCGCTCGCCCAACTCAACTGGGGCGCAATCGCAGTGGTTCTCCCAGTGCTACCTTAGCCGATACAACGGAACATAAGGTACCAAAACATGGGAGCCGGGCAAAACCAACTATTGACCCAAGACATGATTCGGAGCCGATGCATATAATGCTATAAGTTCGGGGTGCCGCACTTGTGAAAGTGTTCGGACTTATCACACCATAACTTGGGGAACTTAAGCCCCTGGTGTATTTTAGCCGTACCAAAGTGTACAGATGCAACATGTCGTAAATGAACATATTATAAGAAAGGAATGCAATTATAAGCAAAAAGCGATGCATTGTTTATTCGAGAAATACTGCCATGAATGCAGAACGATACAAATAGTGCGGTAAGCAGAGGATGGGACTATTAAACGTGTCCCCCTCCAAGGGTAGGCTGCGGAATGGTGTATAAAACAGGTATAATGCTCGAAATGGAGACCACCTGGATACTCGTCGTAGCTTTTCTCCTTCCCTGGCTGTTGCATCGTGAGTTTGGCAGGTCTGCTGCCGGACAGGGCCTATGGTAAATGGAGTCCTATTGATAAGAAAAAAAAGGAAAAAAAAGATGACACACTTGGGAGTCCCTGGTGTGGTTGAGCCGCACTCTGGGCCTGTCGTGGTCGTGCCCTTCCCCCTATGCCCATGGTATCTCCAGAGCGTAATGATGTATGCGAAGGACCAGTTTTGCAATTTTGCAAGGGCTGAGGTTGGGGCCGCATTGCTACGCGTGCTCGGAACGTGCCAGGTGGTCTTGTTGTAGGTTACTCCGGGCGCGTTTAGCCGTGTCCGGTCGCTTAACGGCCGGACTCGAGAATTGTCTTAAGAGGCTACTCTGTACTTCTGCCACGAGAGCCGCTGTGTGTTCCTCCGTTCGGAGGGAGCGTTCAGTGTTTCCGTTGACTGTGATGACTCCTCGAGGGCCTGGCATTTTGAGCTTGAGGTATGCGTAGTGCGGCACCGCGTTGAACTTTGCAAACGCGTCCATCCGAAGAGAGCATGATAGCCGCTGCGGAACGGAACTATATCGAAGACTAACTCCTCGCTTCGGAAGTTATCCGGGGATCCGAAGACCACTTCCAGTGTAACTAAGCCTGTGCAATTGGCCTCTACACCTGGTATGACACCTTTGAAGGTCGTCCTTGTTGGTTTAATCCTTGAGGGATCTATGCCCATCTTGTGCACTGTATCCTGATAAAGCAGGTTCAGGCTGCTACCGCCGTCCATCAGGACTCTGGTGAGGTGAAATCCATCGACGATTGGGTCTAAAACCAATGCGGCGAATCCGCCGTGGCGGATGCTGGTGGGGTGGTCCCTTCGATCAAAAGTGATCGGGCAGGAGGACCATGGGTTGAACTTCGGGGCGACTGGGTCCATTGCGTATACGTCCCTGAGTGCACGCTTCCTCTCCTTCTTGGGTATGTGGGTTGCGCATATCATGTTCACCGTCTGCACTTGTGGGGGAAATCCTTCTGTCCACTATTGTTTGGCGGCCGGGTCTATTCCTCGTCATCGCTATGCAGCCCCTTGTCATTGTTTTCAGCAATTAACTTGCCTGCCTGCTTGAAAACCCAACAATCCCTGTTGGTGTGATCAGCTGGCTTTTCGGGGGTGCCGTGTATCTGGCAAGAGCGGTCGAGTGTTTGGTCCAAATTGGATGGACCCGGAGTAGTTATTTTGAATGGCTTTTTCGGTGACCGGTTTGAGCCTCTGAATCCGCGCGTGACCGCCGTATCCTCAGTGTTATCGCCGTTAACGCGGCGTTTGTTTTTGTAGCGACGCGACCTACCATTGCGGTCCTTGGTATCCGGACTGCCAGAATTTTTGCTGAGGTTGTTACTGCGGGCTAGCCAGCTGTCCTCTCCCGCGCAGAAGCGGGTCATGAGTGATGTGAGGGCTGCCATGGATTTCGGCTTTTCCTGTCCTAGGTGCCGGGCCAGCCACTCATCGCGGATGTTATGTTTGAAGGCTGCGAGGGCCTCTGCATCTGGACAGTCGACGATTTGATTTTTCTTTGTTAAGAACCGTGTCCAGAATTGTCTGGCCGATTTGTCTGGCTGCTGAATTATGTGGCTTAGGTCATAAGCATCTGGTGGTCGCACATAAGTGCCCTGGAAGTTATCGAGGAATGCGGCTTCCAAGTCCTCCCAACACCCAATTGATTCTGCTGGCAAGCTGTTAAGCCAATGCCGAGCTGGTCCTTTAAGCTTGAGAGGGAGGTATTTGATGGCGTGAAGATCATCACCGCGGGCCATGTGGATATGAAGGAGATAGTCTTCGATCCAAACCGCGGGGTCTGTTGTACGATCATAGGATTCAATATTCACGGGTTTAAATCCTTCAGGGATTTGATGATCCATTACTTCATCTGTGAAGCATAGTGGGTGTGCGGTGCCTCTGTATTGGGCTATGTCACGACGTAGCTCAAACGAGCTTTGTCTACTATGTTCGCCCGCCGAACTTATCATATCCGCGCGACGGATGTCGTCACAGATCATGGGCGCCAGCGATCCGTAGATCGATCTTGATTGTCTTGCCTTATCCTCCAATATATCTCGCAAGTCCGGCGCGTTCCCCTGTGGCTTTGTGCATTTCGAGCGATGCCGGGGTACGGTTCTAGTGGAGGGCCTGGAGGCCTATCTGTCACAGCCACGAGGTGGTCGGTCAGCCGTATTGTGCGCTGGTGATGCAGGTTCATGTGCCTCCTCCTCTAATCGGGGGAGCAACTTGCGTTTGGGGTAGCTTTTGGAGGGGCGTTCGAGTTCATGCTCTTCGGCCGCAAGGACTTTAGCCCATCTATCGGCTAGCAGATCTTGATCAGCTCTAAGCTGTTGCTGCTTTTTCTTGAGGCTGTTTGCCGTGGCCATAAGCCTGGTTTTAAAATGCTCTTGTTCGACGGGATCCTCAGGCATGACGAATTCGTCGTCGTCGAGGCTTGCCTCGTCTCCAGAGGGAGGCATATAATTATCATCCTCTATGAGGGAGTCCTGGACTAGGGGGTGTCCGGACAGCCGGACTATCAATATCCGCCGGACTCCCAGACTACGAAGATAGAAGATTGAAGACTCCGGCTCGTGTCCGGAAGGTACTTTACTTGGCGTGGAAGAGAAGCTTGGCAATACGGATATGTAGATCTCCTACCATTGTAACCGACTCTGTGTAACCCTAGCCTCTCCGGTGTCTATATAAACCGGAGGGCCGTAGTCCGTAGGACACAACATTACATCTCAACAATCATACCATAGGCTAGCTTCTAGGGTTTAGCCTCATTGATCTCGTGGTAGATCTACTCTTGTACTACCCATATCATCAATATTAATCAAGCAGGACGTAGGGTACTACCTCCATCGAGAGGGCCTGAACCTGGGTAAAAACATTGTGTCCCTCGTTTCCTGTTACCATCCACCTAGACGCACAGTTCGGGACCCCCTACCCGAGATCCGCCGGTTTTGACACCGACATTGGTGCTTTCATTGAGAGTTCCTCTGTGTCGTCACCAATAGGCTCGATGGCATCTTCAACCTTTGTTGCTGTCCAGGGTGAGACCTTCCTCCCCGGGCAGATCTTCGTATTCGGCGGCTTTGCACTGCGGGCCAACTCTCTTGGCCATCCGAGCAGATCGAAGCTACGCCCCTGCCGTCAGTCGATTCGAAGCCTAAACTTCACGGCCGATAACCGCAGAGACTTGATCTTCGACGGACTCGAGCCACGCCCAAGCCAGCCACGACTTTGGATTTATGGGCATGATCTAGCTCTGCCGCCACACGTTGCTTTGGCGGCCGCACTTGAATCCGCCCCGGCTACTTGCCCGGAGCCGATCGCCCATGACGAGGGTCGGTGGATAGACGCCGCCCCGGGGGCTCCAATATCTACGGCGATGGAGCCGAATACCAATCTTGTCCCCCGCGAAACTCATGATCCCGAGGCGCCGACTCCTTGCCGGACTCGAGCCTCCCGCACCCCGCCAATTAAACCAGATTAGGCGCGGTTATGGAATTCACCGCCATGACATCTTTCAACACTCGCCTTTTGGCGATATCTTGAATTCTCTCAAGCATTTCTCGCTATCAGAGAATCTGGCCGGACTATGGCCAGGCGGTTGGAGTTCGACGATGAAGAAATTCGAGCCCACCCACCACCCACTTTGTAGCCACTGCCGAGGACCTAACCGACATGTTAGACTACGACTCCGACGACATCGACGCTATGGACGATGATGCCGGAGACGATCAGACCCAGCGCCACAGACACCGGAAGGCCACCTCACATACGACGCCTACATGGTGGACACCCTGAAAGAAGGGGATGGCGAAAAAGCAGCGGAGGAAGATTCTTTGAAGAAGCAGCCTAAACGCCGGCGTCAGCGGCGCCGCTCTAAATCCCGCCACAACAAGAATAGAGAATCCGGCATGGGAGACAATAATACTCCGGAGAGTGCCGAAGACGACCTCCTCCTGCAAGATTTAGCGCAGGAGGACGCAGAAGCAAGCCCTCACGATAGGACGGCAGACAAAGGGGTTGAGGACGATAACTATATGCCTCCCTCCGAAGACGAGGCGAGCCTCAATGATGATGAATTCGTCATACCCGAGGATCCCGTCGAACAAGAGCGCTTCAGCGCAGCTCATAGCCACAAAGAAATAGTTTAAGGAAAAGCAGCAACAGCTTCAAGCTGATCAAGATCTGCTAGCCGATCGATGGACGTAAGTCCTCGCGTCAAGAGTATAAACTCGAACTCCCTCCAAAAGTTACCTAAGACGCAAGCTGCTCCCCGATTAGAGGAGGAAGCATACGCACCTTTATCACCAGCAAGACGACATGGTGACCGACCACCCCGTGGTCGCGACAGAGAAGCATTCAAGGCCCCAGCCAAGGCCGCACTCGACATCGATCCAGAGTACGGAGCCAAAAGGAACGCTACCGGACTTGCGAGACATCTTGAGGACAAAGCAAGGCAATCCAGATCCATTTATGGATCACGTGGGCCCCTACGAGCCACGACGAATACCGTCGCGCCGGACATAACGCCGCCGAGCCGAACACAGCAGATAGCGCCCTCGAGCTGCGCCGCGATATTGCTTAATACAGGCGCCAGACACCCGTTATGCTTCACCGATGAAGTAATGGATCACCAGATCCCCGAAGGGTTCAAACCCGTGAACATCGAATCTTACGATGGCACGACAGACCCCGCGGTGTGGATCAAAGATTATCTTCTCCACATCCATATGGCCCGCGGTGACGATCTACACGCCATCAAATATCTCCCACTGCTTAAAGGACCAGCTCGGCATTGGCTTAACAGCCTGCCGCAGAGTCAATTGGGTGTTGGGAAGACCTAGAGGCCGCGTTCCTTGATAACTTCCAAGGTACATACGTGCGACCTCCAGACGCCGACGACCTAAGCCACATTATTCAGCAACTGACGAATCGCCGCATAGTTCGACACGGTTCTTGACGAAGAAAAATCAAATCGTCGACTGTCCGGATGCGGAGGCCCTTGCAGCCTTCAAGCACAACATCCGAGACGAATGGCTAGCCCGGCACCTGGGGCAGGAGAAGCCTAAATCCATGGCAGCCCTCACATCATTAATGACCCGCTTTTGCGCGGGAGAGGATAGCTGGCTAGCCCGTAGCAATAATCTCCGCAAAAATTCTGGCAGTCCGGATTCTAAGGACAACCACGGCAGGTCACGACGGATCAAAAACAAGCGCCGTACTAACGGCGACGGCAAAGAGGATACGACACTCAATGCCGGATTCCGCGGCTCCAAACCCGGTCAACGGAAGAAGCCATTTAAAAGAACAACCCCAGGCCCGTCCAATCTGGATAGAATACTCGACCGCTCATGCCAGATACATGGCACGCCCGAAAAGCCAGCTAATCACACCAATAGAGATTGTTGGGTGTTCAGCAGGCGGCAAGTCAATTGCGAACACAAAGGACAAGGGGCTAAATAGCGACGACGAGGAAGAGACCCGCCCGAACAACAGAGGATGTATGGTTTCCCCCCGCAAGTGTGAACGGTGAATATGATCTACGCGACCCACATACCCAAGAGGGAGAGGAAGCGCGCACTACGGACGTCTATGCGATGGAGCCAGTCGCCCCGAAATTCAATCCATGGTCCTCCTATCCGATCACTTTCGATCGACGAGACCACCCGACTAGCATACGCCATGGCGGATTCGCCGCGTTGGTCTTAGACCCAATCGTCGATGGATTTCACCTCACAAGAGTCCTGATGGACGGCGGCAGCAGCCTGAACTGCTTTATCGGACACACGGTCGCAAAATGGGCATAGACCCATCAAGGATCAAACCTACTAAGACAACCTTTAAAGGTGTCATCCTGTGAGTGGAAGCCAACTGCATGCAGCTCACCACACTGAAGTAGTCTTCGGATCCCCGGATAATTTCCGAAGCGAAGAGTTAATCTTCGATATAGTCCCGTTCCGTAGCGGCTATCATGCCCTGCTCGGACGTACATCATTTGCAAAATTCAACGCGGTGCCACATTATGCATACCTAAAGCTCAAAATGTCGGGCCCTCGTGGAGTCATTACGGTCAATGGGAATACGGAACGCTCCCTCCGTACGGAGGAACATACAGCGGCTCTCGCGGCAGAAGTACAGAGCAGCCTTCTACGGCAATTCTCTAGTCCGCAACTAAAAGCCGGACACATTAAAGCGCCGCCGAGCAGCACCAACCAAGACCACCCGCGCGATCGAGCATCGCCAGAGCAACACGGCCCCCACCTCGCCGCAGATATCACAAGAATAACACTCGCGTACATCATTACGCTTTGGAGATACCATGGGCGCAGGGAGGGGCTTCACCTCAAGGATGGAAAAGTGCGGCTCGACCGCACCAGGGGCTCTGCTAGCGCCCCCCTTGGTGTTATTTTTATCTTTTCTTTTTATATATGCAGGACTCTACTAAATAGAAGCCCTGCCTGCCGTCGTGAACTTGCGAACTCACGATACAACAAATGTGGATTAAAGAAGGCGATTTACACTCGTGTGGTCTCCATTACGAGCATTAAATTCAATTACATACACCAAGTCTGCGGCTTATCCTCAAGGGGACACGCTAATTTAGTCCGAATCCCTTGCTTATCGCACTATTTGTATTAGTTCGCTTTATTAGCGTAACTTCATCATAAATAACGCAGCACTTACTTTTTGCAAGTTTATTACCTTTTCACGGCAATCGCGTTATCCTTTACAAATGTTCACCATGTGACATATTGCACCAGACACTTTGGTACGATCGAACACACCAGGGCTTCGCTCCCCATATTACGGTGTGATTAAGTCCGAACACTTTCACAAAGTGCGGCACCCGAACTTATAGCATTATATGAATCAGCTCGAATCATGTCTTGGGTCAATAGTTGGGTTTGCCTGGCTCCTATGTTTTGGTGCCTTACGCCCGCTCCGCCGGCTAAGGTAGCACTAGGAGAACCACTGCGATTGCGCCCCGGTTCGGCCGGGTTAACGCCTCAGTGGAGAAAGCTAAAACTGACTGGCATGATAAGGCGAGAGACTGGTCGCTGTTCGAGAGGTCTTTTCGGGTCCCTAAAGACTCATGCCGCTTCGAGCGAAGTTCCGGATTATGTCCGACGAAGGCGTGGATAGCGCCCCGGATTCGGTCTTCCGAATACCAGGGGCTTCGCCGAAATTTAAAATTATAGAATTCTATGGCTAAGTGAGAGTGTTCAAGCATTATAAGTCCGTCGCTTTGGTTCATCGTGTTGAGCGCCTCCTAGATGGACCCAAAGATGGGAACAAGAGTGCTCAAGTTTATCACCAAACACCCCAAAGACTTTCGGGCTCGGGGTGAAGCCAACGACTTGCCATCTCTCGATTTAACAAACGGCCGCATGAAGGTAATATTTTAAATTAAACAAAGCGTTGCTCATAGCGCATATAAACTTAGTTTCGCGCACGGGATAAACACACAGCGAAGTTCACTCAAGGATTACATTAAGGGGACACTCATCCGCGATATCGCGGGCTCCCTTCAGACTACTTTATAATATCGCCCGCGATGGTGCTCCTTGCCGGGCGGCAATGATCCGTGAGAAGCTTCTCGCATCCAGCTTGCCCCATTGCACCTTTATGCGGGCAAGGGCTCGACGAGCGCCTTCAACATGTGTGGGCGCTTGATCACATCCAGCCTAGGGCATGCATCCACTAGCTGCCGCACTAGGCCAAAGTAGCTGCCAGCATGGCTCGACCAGCCACACCGGACTATGAGGCCCTTCATAGCCTCTTCACTACCTTGTGGAGTTCGACCAGCTGCTTCACTGGTCGCTTGGGGCACTGGATGGCGGCCTCGGCATATCGAGACCAAGACCTTCTCCGCTGAGCTCCCTCCTCGCCACGATAGAATGCAGCGGCATCGAGGCGCACTCTGCGCAGATCTGCAAATGCCCTGAGAGCTCCGAATTCGGGTAAGTATCCGGTAATTTACATTAACATGCTTGCTCTGCATGAAAAACGCCTTGCCCGCTGCTATCTTCCTCATGTCCTCTACCTCCTCACGGGCCCTCTGGGCCTCGGCCTTGGCGGATTTGGCACTTTCGAGGGCCGAGGCAAGCTCGGACTCTCGAGTCTTGGAGTCACGCTCCAAACTCTCATGCTTTTTCATGAGAGCCTGGAGCTCTTGCCGAACCTCCGCCACCAGCGCCGCTTGCTTTTCTCGCTCATTCTGTTCCGTGGCCGCATTGCGTTCGGCCACGGACATGGCATCTCTCAGGGCTGCCACCTCGTTCGTGGCCCCTGCATTGCACATTTTATCCTTGTTAATCTTGTTTGCAACCAAAACCCTTTTCTGTAAGGTACATATTTAAAAGTGGTGTTCTTCACCTTCTTTTTCCTTGAGCTGCCTCTTGGCATGGCCGAGCTCTTGCTTCGACCGCTCAAGGTCCTTTTCAGCGCCTCGACCTCCACTGTCAATGCGGCAGAAGTCAACAACAGCAGCCTGCAAACCCATATTTTAGAAACCCTGTATATCTTGTTAAAGATCCTCATCCGACTTTTCTTTCCAACACCGGACTAAGCATCGAGGGCTACCGTCTATGCGGTGTTATATCGCTTAATTTTAAAACTTCTTACCTCAAAGCCCGTTAGAAGGTTGTTGCAAGCTTGGTCACCCGCCCTTGGCGAGCTGGACCTTCTCAATCACCGCACTCATGAGAGTGCGGTGTTCTTCTCAATAGAGGCGCCTTGAGCGCCTCCAAGAAGTTGTCCGGTGCCTCCGGTTGGGCGGAGGCCGCCCGGCGTCCACGGTCTGCCCCTCCTTCGAGGGGGTTGCTTGCGACTCGAACCGCTGCGGTTCCGGAGTCGAGTCCGGCGCAAAGTCCGGGAGGCTGCCTGGCGGCGCCTCCGGAGCCTCCTCCTGGCGCGTCCCCCTATGGGATTCCGCCTCGTCGTCTTTGGCGCGTGGGGTAGAGGTAGTCGGGATGGAATTTACATCCGACGGCGCCAACGACCCGCTCATCGAGTCGGGAAAGTCGTCACCGGCCGGACTAAAGAAATAGTGCGGCGTTAGAAGGACACTGTGTGACATACTATAATACGGCATATGAATGATCCGGCAACTTACGATCTTGCCGGACGCCGAGCCCTTGGAGGCCATTCCTCCTCGCCAACGCTGATGTTGGCGAAACTGTCCGGGGGGATGGTTCTCCCCCTCTTGGACCCTTCGGCCGCCCCGATTGGGGAAGCCTTCCTCTTCTTCTCCCCCTCCTATGGGAGAGAGTACTCCTCCTCCTCTTCCTCGTCTTCGGGGGAGGAATCCTCGTCGTCGTCAGATGCTTGATTGCAGGAACTCTTTCGAGTCCCCGTGGCCACCTTCTTGGCCTTCTTCTCCGGCACCACGTACGGTGCCGGAACCAGCAACCTTGCTAATTGGGCATTCATCGTTCTTCCGGCATGGGAGCCGGATCGATAATCAGTTCGGCCTTCTCCATCCATTCTGCCAAAGGAAAGAGGTAGATTAAAAACCTCACTAGAGTCAATCTAAATTATCGCAAGTGTCCCGTAATGGGGTCGAATCACTTACTCCGTCGACGGAGACCGCAAGCTGAAACCGCGGTCTTGATCGCGGATCTTGGCGATCAGCGCTCTTGAATAGCACCCTCGTGCACCTTCATATGTTGTATCAAGAGCCCGCCAGCGCTTGGTGCTGTTCGGATTAAACTCCCACAGAGTAAAAGCCCTTTCTTGGAATGGGAGAATCCGCCGGAGGAGCATGACCTGGACTACGTCGACGAGCCGGAGCCCATTGCTCACCAGCTTTTTGATGCAGGTTCGAAGTCCCGTCACCTCCACCGGGTTACCCCACTGCAAGCCCTTCTCTTTCCAGGAGGTGAGCTGCGTGGGGATTCCAGATCTGAATTCGGGGGCCGCCGCCCATGTAGGCTCGCGCGGCTCGGTGATATAGAACCACCCCGATTGCCACCCCTTGACGGAGTCCACGAAGGTCCCTTCTAGCCAAGGGATGTTGGGCAGCTTGCCCAACATAGTGCCTCTGCATTCCGCTTGCGCCCCCTTTACGATCTTCGGCTTGACGTTGAAGGTCTTGAGCCACAGGCTGAAGTGGGGCCGGATGCAGAGAAAAGCTTCGCACACGACGATAAACGCCGAGATGTTGAGGACGAAGTTCGGCGCTAGATCGTGGAAATCCAGGCCGTAGTAAAACATGAGCCCCCGGACGAATGGATGGAGCGGAAAGCCCAGTCCGCGGAGGAAGTGGGGAAGGAAAACGACCCTCTCGTGAGGTCCTGGGGTAGGAACGAGCTGCCCCGCGTCGGGCAGCCGATGCGCAATGTTTCCGGAGAGGTATCCGGCGTCGCGCAGTTTGGTGATGTCCTCCTCCTTGGCGGTGGAGGTCATCCACTTGCCTCCCCCTCCAGACATATTCAGAGAAGGGTCGAGGCGGAATGCGCGAGCTTGAGCGTTGGAGCTTGGGTTCGCAGGGACGGATGAGCAAAGGAGGAAGAAGGCGTAGGTGGGAAGGTAAATCCTTATCCCTTATATATAGGCGGACAAAACTATCGTCCCTCACCGCCCGGTAAAACTCGCTTAATCCCCAAGCGCCACCATCAATGGCGCGGTTGGGTACCCACGCACGTATTGATGAGAATCCCGGAAAGAGGGGAACACGATCTCTGCTTCGACAGGACGTGCCAAGGAAGCCGCTTCGCTAAACGTGCTGAGGTGGAGTAGTAAAAACGATTAAAACGAAGGCTTGGCTGCGGTGTGATGTCATGCCGCATAATACGTCAGCAGATTGGATCGGTGTATGTGTTTTATTCTCTCTACGTTGGAGTGTGGAAATTATTTTGCAGAGTCGGACACTATCCCGGTGTTCATTATCTTCTCCGGATTATTCAAGGGAGGAACCCGCCTTGCAATGCCGAACATTATGCACGCCGGACTTATCGTCATTGAAGACTGGTTCGAGGGCTACTCTTGGAGTCTGGACTAGGGGTGTCCGGACAGCCGGACTATCAATATCCGCCGGACTCCCAGACTACGAAGATAGAAGATTGAAGACTCCGGCTCGTGTCCGAAAGGTACTTTACTTGGCATGGAAGGCAAGCTTGGCAATACGGATATGTAGATCTCCTACCATTGTAACCGACTCTGTGTAACCCTAGCCTCTCCGGTGTCTATATAAACCGGAGGGCCGTAGTCCGTAGGACACAACATTACATCTCAACAATCATACCATAGGCTAGCTTCTAGGGTTTAGCCTCATTGATCTCGTGGTAGATCTACTCTTGTACTACCCATATCATCAATATTAATCAAGCAGGACGTAGGGTATTACCTCCATCGAGAGGGCCTGAACCTGGGTAAAAACATTGTGTCCCTCGTCTCCTGTTACCATCCGCCTAGACGCACAGTTCGGGACCCCCTACCCGAGATCCGCCGGTTTTGACACCGACACTCTACCTCTTCGTCTGCCGCTCTCTCATGAGGGCTGGCTTCTCCGTCCTCCTGTGCTGAATCTTGCTTGGAGGGGTTGTCTTCGGCACCGCTGTCGGGGTGTTATTGTCTCCGGTGCCGGAATCTCCATTCTTGCTGTGGCGGGATTTAGAGCGGCGCCGCTGACGCCGGCGCTTAGGTTGTTTCTTGGAGGGATCTTCCTCCGCTGTTCCCTCGCCATTCCCATCCTTTGGGGTATCCACCATGTATATGTCATATGACGAGGTGGCTTTCCAGTGCCCAGTAGGCGCTGGTTCTTGGTCATCTCCGGCATCGTCGTCCATACCGTTGATGTCTTCGGAGTCGTAGTCTAGCATGTCGGTTAGATCGTCGACAGTGGCTACAAAGTGGGTGGTGGGTGGGCTTTGAATTTCTTCGTCGTCCGCATCCCAACCATCATGACCGCAGCTCAGACAGGGCTCTCCTGATAACGAGAGATACTTTAGCAAATTCAGGATGTTGCCGAAAGGTGAGTGTTGAAAGATGTCCGCAGCGGTGAACTCCATGACCGGTGCCCAACCGGACTCGATTGGCCGGCACCTCGGAGTCACTAGCTTCACAAGGGACAAGGTCGGTATTTGGCTCCATCGCCGTAGATGTAACAGCCCCCGAGGCGGTGTCTAGCCACCCATCCTCGATCTGCGTAGTCAGCTCCGAATTAAGGGTCGGAGCGGACTCGTGTGCAGCCTCCAGGGCACTGTCCGGCAGCAGAGCTAAATCATGCCCATCGAGACAGTGCGGCGCGCTCGGCCGTGGCTCGAGTCCATCGAAGATCAAGTCTCCGCGGATGTCAGCCGTGAAGTTCAAACTTCGAATCGACTCGATGGCGGGGTAAGCTACAATATGCTCCAGATGGCCAAACGAATTGGCCCGCAGTGCAAAGCCGCCGAATATGAAGATATATCCGGGGAAAAAAGTCTCACCCTAGACTGCGTCGTTGTTGTTGACGATCAAAGGAGCCATCGAGCCTATTGGTGACGACACAGAGGAACTCTCAATGAAAGCACCAATGTCGGTGTCAAAACTGGCGGATCTCGGGTAGGGGGTCCCGAACTGTGCGTCTAGGCGGATGGTAACAGGAGACAAGGGACACGATGTTTTTACCCAGGTTTGGGCCCTCTCGATGGAGGTAAAACCCTATTCCTGCTTGATTGATATTGATGATATGGGTAGTATAAGAGTGGATCTACCACGAGATCAAGGAGGCTAAACCCTAGAAGCTAGCCTATGGTATGATTGTTGTTATGTCCCATGGACTAAAACCCTCCGGTTTATATAGACACTGGAGAGGGCTAGGGTTACACAGAGTCAGTTACAATGGTAGGAAATCTACATATCCGTATCGCTAAGCTTGCCTTCCACGCCAAGGAAAGTCCCATCCGGACATGGGACGAAGTCTTCAATCATGTATCTTCATAGTCTTGGAGTCCGGTCGATGATGATAGTTCGGCTATCCGGACACCCCCTAGTCCAGGACTCCCTCAGTCGTCATCGTCAACCATTCTCCATCACCAATTTCATGATGCTCACCGCCGTGAGTGAGTAATTCCATCGTAGGCTTGCTGGCGGTGATGGGTTGGATGGGATTTACCATGTAATAAATTTAGTTTTGTTAGGATTTGATCCCTAGTATCCACTATGTTCTGAGATTGATGTTGCTATGACTTTGCTATGCTTAATGCTTGTCACTAGGGCCCGAGTGCCATGATTTCAGATCTGAACCTATTATGTTTTCATGAATATATGTGTGTTCTTGATCCTATCTTGCAAGTCTATAGTCACCTATTATGTGTTATGATCCGACAACCCCGAAGTGACAATAATCGGGATACTTCTCGGCGATGACCGTAGTTTGAGGAGTTCATGTATTCACTATTTGCTAATGCTTTGTACCGGTTCTCTTTTAATAGGAGGCCTTAATATCCCTTAGTTTCCGCTAGGACCCCGCTACCACGGGAGGGTAGGACAAAAGATGTCATGCAAGTTCTTTTCCATAAGCACATATGACTATTTACGGAATACATGCCTACATTACATTGATGAACTGGAGCTAGTTCTGTGTCACCCTATGTTATAGCTATTACATGAGAAATCACATCCGGCGTAATTATCCATCACTGATCCATTGCCTACGAGCTTTTCACATATTGTTCTTCGCTTATTTACTTTTCCGTTGTAATTGTTACAACTACTACAAAAACCCAAAAACGATTATCTTTACTTTTGCTACCGTTACCTTTATTATCATACTACTTTGCTACTAAATACTTTGCTGCAGATACTAAGTTATCCAGGTGTGGTTGAATTGACAACTCAACTGCTAATACTCAAGAATATTCTTTGGCTCCCCTTGTGTCAAATCAGTAAATTTTGGTTGAATACTATACCCTCGAAAGCTGTTGCGATCCCCTACACTTGTGGGTTATCATTACCTCAACGGGGATATGAACATCACCAATAATAGGAATACCATACTTTTTCTTGACAATAGGGAGAGGAAATTCGAAACCTCCAATAATGATAGTTGGAACTTTTCCAACAGAATTGATGCTATGAACTTGAGATTGTTTCCTCGAAAAGTGTACCGTATGCTCATTACCATTAACATGAAAAGCTACATTGCCTTTGTTGCAATCAATGACAGCCCCAGCAATATTCAAAAAGGGTCTACCACAGATAATCGACATACTATCGTCCTCGGGAATATCAAGAATAACAAAGTCCGTTAAGATAGTGACATTTGCAACCACAACAGGCACATCCTCACAAATACCGACAGGTATAACAGTTGATTTGTCAGCCATTTGCAAAGATATTTCAGTAGGTGTCAACTTATTCAATTCAAGTCTATGATATAAAGAGAGAGGCATAACACTAACACCGGCTCCAAGATCACATAAAGCAGTTCTAACATAATTTCTTTTAATGAAGCATGGTATAGTTGGTACCCCCGGATCTCCAAGTTTCTTTGGTATTCCACCCTTAAAGGTATAATTAGTAAGCATGGTGGAAATTTCAGCTTCCGGTATTTTCCTTTTATTTGTAATGATATCCTTCATATACTTAGCATAAGGATTTAGTTTAAGCATACCAGTCAAGCGCATACGTAAGAAGATAGGTCTAATCATTTCAGCAAAGCACTCAAAATCCTCATCATTCTTTGTCTTGGATGGTTTAGGAGGAAAGGGCATGGGTTTCTGAACCCATGGTTCTCTTTCTCTACTGTGCTTCCTAGCAACAAAATCTCTCTTATCATAACCTTGATTCTTTGATTGTGGGTTATCAAGATCAACAGCAGGTTCAATCTCTACATCATTGTTTTTGCTAGGTTGAGCCTCAACATGAACATTATCATTAACATTATCACTAGGTTCGTGTTCATCACCTGATTGAGTTTTAGCATCAGAGACAAAGATATCATTGGGATTCTCATGTGTGTCTACAACAGGTTCACTAGAAGCATGCAAAGTCCTATCGTTTTTCTTTTTCTTCTTTTTAGAAGAACTAGGTGCCTCTAAATTATTTCTCTGAGAATCTTGCTTGATTCTCTTAGGGTGGCCTTCAGCATACAAAGGTTCCTGAGTCATTCTACCAGTTCTAGTAGCCACTCTAACAGCAAAGTCAGGTTTATTATTTAATTCATCAAGCAAATCATTTTGAGCTTTAAGTACTTGCTCAGCTTGAGTAGCAATCATAGAAGCATATTTGCTAACGAGTTTAAGTTCACCTTTAACTCTAGCCATATAATCACTCAAGCATCCTATCTCAAAAGCATTATTCTTTAATTCTCTACCAACATAAGCATTAAAACTTTCTTGTCTAGCCATAAAGTCATCAAATTCATCTAAGCATGGGCTATGAAATTTAGTAGAGGGAATTTCAACTTTATCATATCTATAGAGAGAATTTACCTTTACTACCTGTGTCGGGTTATCAAGACAATGTGGTTCTTCAACATGCGGTATATTAAGACCATGTATTTCTTCAATAGGTGGTAAATTCTTAACATCTTCAGCTTTTATACCTTTTTATTTCATTGATTTGTTTGCCACTTGCATATCTTCAGGACTGAGAAATAAAACACCTCTCGTCTTCGGAGTGGGTTTAGGAATAGGCTCGGGAGTTGGCTTCATTGGTTCGTGAATTGCCTCAGGAATTGGCTTAGGAAGAGTCCAATTATTTTCATTAGTCAACATATTATTCAATAGTAATTCAGATTCATCGACTGTTCTTTCCCTGAAAACACAACCAGCACAACTATCCAAGTAGTCCTTGGAAGCATCGGTTATTCCATTATAAAAGGTATCAAGTATTTCATTTTTCTTAAGAGGATGATCAGGCAGAGCATTAAGTAATCGGAGAAGCCTCCCCCAAGCTTGTGGGAGACTCTCTTCTTTGATTTGCACAAATTATATATTTCCCACAAGGCAGCTTGTTTCTTATGAGCAGGGAAATATTTAGCAGAGAAGTAATAAATCATATCCTGGGGACTACGCACACAACCAGGAGCAAGAGAATTAAACCAAGTCTTAGCATCACTCCTGAATGAGAATGGAAATATCTTAAGGATATAATAATAGCGAGACTTCTCATCATTAGTGAACAGGGTGGCTATATCATTCAACTTGGTAAGATGTGCCACAACAGTTTCAGATTCAAGGCCATAAAAAGAATCAGATTCAACCAAAGTAATAATCTCAGGATCAACAGAGAATTCATAATCCTTATCAAGAATACGATAGGTGAAGTAGCAAAAGCAGGTCGTTTCATTCTAGCATTAAGAGACTGCTGCTTCCATTTAGCTAATAACTTTTTAAGATCATATCTATCTTTACAAGCAAAGATAGCTCTAGCAGCTTCCTCTTCCATAACATAACCCTCAAGAACAACAGGTAATTCATAATCAGGGGGAGAACTTTAATCATCACTATCATAAATAATAGCATCTTCAATAATTTCATTCTCTCTAGCCCTAGCAAGTTGTTCATCAAGAAATTCACTTAATGGCAAAGTAGTATCATGCACAGAAGTAGTTTCATCATAAGTATCATGCATAGCAGAAGTGGCATCATCAATAATATGCGACATATCAGAATTCGTAGCAGTAGGTTTAGGTGCCGCAAGCTTACAAATAACAGGAGGAGAATCTAGTGCAGAGCTAGATGGCAGTTCCTGACCTCCCCTCGTAGTTGAGGGCAAAATCTTGGTTCTTTCGTCTTTCAAGTTCCTCATATTGATCAACAGATATAAATCCCAAGTGACTCAAAGAATAGAGCTATGCTCCCCGACAACGGCGCCAGAAATTAGTCTTGATAACCCACAAGTGTAGGGGATCGCAACAACTTTCGAGGGTAAGTATTCAACCAAAATTTATTGATTCGACACAAGGGGAGCCAAAGAATATTCTTGAGTATTAGCAGTTGAGTTGTTAATTCAACCACACCTGGATAACTTAGTATCTGCAGCAAAGTATTTAGTAGAAAAGTAGTATGATAATAAAGGTAACATTAGCAAAAGTAATATTTTTGGGTTTTGTAGTGATTGTAACAGTAGCAACGGAAAAGTAAATAAGCGAAGCACAAGATGTGAAAAGCTCGTAGGCATTGGATCAGTGATGGATAATTATGTCGGGTGCGATTCCCCATGTAATATCTATAACATAGGGTGACACAGAACTAGCTCCAATTCATCAATGTAATGTAGGCATCTATTCCGAATATAGTCATACGTGCTTATGGAAAAGAACTTGCATGACATCTTTTGTCCTACCCTCCCGTGGCAATGGGGTCCTAGCGGAAACTAAGGGATATTAAGGCCTCCTTTTAATAGAGAACCGGAACAAAGCATTAACACATAATGAATACATGAACACCTCAAACTACGGTCATCATCGAGAAGTATCCCGATTATTGTCACTTCAGGGTTGTCGGATCATAACACATAATAGGTGACTATAGACTTGCAAGATAGGATCAAGAACACACATATATTCATGAAAACATAATAGGTTCAGATCTGAAATCATGGCACTCGAGCCCTAGTGACAAGCATTAAGCATAGCAAAGTCATAGCAACATCAATCTCAAAACATAGTGGATACTAGGGATCAAACACTAACAAAACTAACTTGATTACATGGTAAATCTCATCCAACCCATCACCGTCCAGCAAGCCTACGATGGAATTACTCACGCACGGTGGTGAGCATCAGGAAATTGGTGATGGAGGATGGTTGATGATGACGACGGTGACGAATCCCCCTCTCGGGAGCCCCAAACGGACTCCAGATCAGCCCTCCCGAGAGAGATTAGGGCTTGGCAGCGGCTCCGTATCGTAAAACGCGATGAAACTTTCTCTCTGATTTTTCTCTCCGTGAAACGGAATATATGGAGTTGGAGTTGAGGTCGGTGGAGCCTCAGTGGGCCCACGAGACAGGGGGGCACGCCCAGGGGGGTGGGCGCGCCCCCACCCTCGTGGACAGGGTGTGGCCCCCTGGTCTTGATTCTTTTGCCAGTATTTTTTTTATATTTTCCAAAATGTGCCTCCGTTGATTGTCAGGTCATTCCGAGAACTTTTGTTTTCTATACATAAAACAACATCATGGCAGTTCTGCTGAAAACAGCGTCAGTCCGGGTTAGTTTCATTCAAATCATGCAAGTTAGAGTCCAAAACAAGGGCAAAAGTTTTTGGAAAAGTAGATACGTTGGAGACGTATCAATGATCCTTTCCATGGTTATGAAATTGAAACTATAGTGGCACACCTTACAAAGTTGAATGATATAGCCACCCTATTTGCTCATGATGAAAAGATTCATTATTACTATATCCTCAAATTATTTCCGTTGTCATTAAGGCGTGATGCTAAGACTTGGCATAATACTCTTGCCCCTGGTTGTGTGTGTAGTCCCCAGGATATGAGTTACTACTTCTCTGAAAAATATTTTCTTGCTCATAAGAAACAAGCTGCCTTAGAGGAAATATTTAACTTTGTGCAAATTGAAGAAGAAAGTCTCCCACAAGTTTGGGGGAGGCTTCTCCAATTGCTTAATGCTTTGACTGATCATCCACTTAAGATGAAATACTTGATACCTTCTACAATGGACTAACCGATGCTTCTACGGACTTCCTAGATAGTTGTGCTGGTTGTGTTTTCAGGAATGAACTGTTGGACAAGCTGAGGAATTATCGAATAACATATTGAAAATTTATGGTGATTGG
Source organism: Aegilops speltoides (assembly GCA_021437245.1). Taxonomy (NCBI): domain Eukaryota; kingdom Viridiplantae; phylum Streptophyta; class Magnoliopsida; order Poales; family Poaceae; genus Aegilops; species Aegilops speltoides. The sequence goes on along the minus strand of CM038144.1, from coordinate 382,841,074 downwards.
ACTCTTCCCGAACCACCGCATAAACCCACTCCAAAGAAGAGGAGTATCTTATATCTCAGTCCGGAAGATATGCAAGAGCCAAAGAAATCTATGAAGGAAAAAGGTACTAAAGGTGAGGATGTAAATTTTTTACCTCCTATTGAAGAAATACATGGGCTTGAAACACCACAACCGCCTAAGGTGGTAGTGGTAAATTCTTTAATGAAATTCAATGATAATGACAATCCTTATAATATGCATCCTAGTCAATACCTTTATGAGTTCGATAATTACATTAGAAAGCAAGATCACTTCAATGCAAATGTTATGAAACAATTGAAATACAACTCTGATATGATTGCTCGCTTGAGTGACTTTTTATTTATACTCTCAAATGATTTTAGAGGTGTAGGAAGACATGCCTCCATGGTTCAAACTCAACTAGAACAAGTTGCTAAATCTCAAAGAGAATTGCTTGATGAAATGAACAACAACATACATGACTTTGCTTTAGAGTAGCAACGAGAGGAGGTAAAATGACTCAGGAACCACTTTATCCTGAGGGACACCCAAAAAGAATTGAACATGATTCACAAAGGAATAACACCAATGCACCTAGTCCATCTAAAAAGAAGAAGAAAAAGAAAAACGATAGGACTTTGCATACCTCTAGTGAACCTGAGATAGAAAAACCTCCTTAAGCTAATAATGATGTTTCTATTTCTGATGCTGAAACTCAATCTAGTAATAAACAATCATCTACTGATAATGAAAAATATAATGATGAGGTTCATGAAGACACCCAACTAAACAATGAAAAAGAACCAGATAATGATGTTGAAATAGAACCAACTGTTGATCTCGATAACTCACAACCCAAGAATAAAAGATATGATAAAAGGGACTTTGTTGCTAGAAAACATGGTAAGGAAAGAGAACCATGGGTTCAAAAACCTGTGCCCTTTCCACCTAAATCAACTAAGAAAAAGGATGATGAAGAATTTGAAAGCTTTGCTGAAATGCTTAGGCAAGTCATTTTGCGTACTCGCTTGACTGATATTTTAGAGATGGCCCCTTATGCAAAATATATGAAAGACACAATCTCTAATAAAAGGAAAATACCTAAAGTTGAAATATCCACTATGCTTGCTAATTATTCTTTTAAGGATGGAGTACCTAAAAAACTTGGAGATCCGGGAATACCAACTATACCTTGCTCCATTAAAAGAAATTATGTTAAGACTGCTTTGTGTGATTTAGGAGTTGTTGTTAGTGTTATGCCTTTCTCCTTATATAAAAGGCTTGATTTGAGTAAACTCACACCTACTGAAATATCTTTGCAAATTGCTGACAAATGAACTGCCATACCTATTGGTATTTGTGGATGTGCCCGTTGTTGTTACAAATGTTACTATCTTGACTGACTTTGTTATACTTGAGATGCCCGAGGATGACAACATGCCAATTATCCTTGGTAGACCCTTCTTGAATACTGCAGGGGCTGTTATTGATTGCAATAAAAGCAAGGTCACTTTTCATATCAATGGTAATGAGCATATGGTGCACTTTCCAAAAAAACAATTCCAAGTGAATGGTACTATTGTTATTGAAAAATCTCGAACAATCACTATTGGAAGTTTTCAACAACCTCCACCTACTGCCAAAAAGAAATATGAAATTCTCATCGTTGGGGACATGCATATCCCCGTCGAGGTAACCTAGTGTTTTACAAAAGTTATTTGGTTTCATGCCTATCGAAAGAGGTTGTTAATAAGACTTGATCAACCTTGTTAATGAATCATTTTTGAGAGATATGAAGTTGATGAATTTAGTAAGCACAACTTTCTGTTTCCAACTTTTGTTTTCCGTTTTTCTTAGTTAAATAAAATAAAATACCATGTCTTGCCTGTTTTCTGAATTTCCCATGCAATAAAAAACGACCCAAAAATAAAAGTGCTCAGAATGCCCTAAAAATTTAATACGATTTTTTTCTTTTGATTATTTAAGAATTTTTAGTGCAAATAATATAAAGGGGGGGTGCTCCAGGTGGGCACAACCCACCTGGGCGCGCCAGCATCCCCAGGCGCGCCCTGGTGGGTTGTGGTCCCCGTGTGGGCCCCCTCACTTATCTCTTTAGCCCATGTCATCACCTACCTCCAGAAAAAGTTCACCATTGCTCTGTCTCTCTCTCTCTCTCTCTCTCTCTCTCTCTCTCGTGTTCTTGCTCTCAAACCCGTGGATTTCGATCTCTTTGCTTGAAGCTTCGTTTCTGAAACTGTTGCTACTTGGTATGTGACTCCTCCATTGGTCCAATTAGTTTTTGCTTTAGTGGTTTATATTTTGAATAAGTAGCTACTCTTTGTGCTGTTGTAGATGAGCTTGCATGTTGAATTCTTAGTGTTCTAAGTAGTTTGAATGCTTGAGATTGCCTCTATGCATCCCTATGAGTAGTTGCTATCAATCTTGTGAAGTTTTGTTGAAATATTTTGTGGACTAAAAATTTCAGAATTTTATCTATAGGAATAAGATGAGTTTCTTTAGGAAGTTTGCTTCCAAGAAGAACTCTAAGGGAGTCATTGGGGAGTCATCTGACAACGATCTCCGTGCTTGGAGAATGGCGGAAGTGCGGCCATGCGAATGGCCGCATAACCCCTTCATGGATCGTGCCGGGATCAGTCAAGAGTTTGCACAATTTGCTGCTAATGCTGCCCTCACCGACTTCATCGCAGCTAAGTGTGAACAATATCATCTCCTTACAAATTCCTTTGTGCAATGCTTTCATTTTCTGGGTAGGAATAACCCTCCTGAGGAGCAGTTTAATTTATATGTTGAAACCCGTCAGATACCACATACTGAATTTTGTGATATATGCTTGATCCTTCTAACGAGGAAATAAGAGAGCCTAGGCCTCCAGAGTTCAAGGACTTTTATCGTACTCTCTCAGTGGGAGATGAGAGAGGGGTGTCGAGTGTCACTTCCACTAGCTTGTAGTTTCCTTCTGTGCACTATTTTGCTCTATTTATCGCGAAGTGTTTACTTGCCATAGAGAAGGTTGGTGCGCTTAGTGCTCTCGATTTCGTTGTCCTACGCCGTGCACTTTACGGCGATAACACCTACAACCCTAGGGGCCATTATCGCACACAGTCTTTGTTGGGGAACGTTGCATAAAATAAAAAAAAATCAACGTTCACCAAGATCAATCTATGAGTTCATCCAGCAACGAGAGGGGAGTGCATCTACATACCCTTGTAGATCATGAGCGGAAGCGTTCAAGAGAACGGGGTTGAGGTAGTCGTACACGTCGTGATCCAATCACCGGAGATCCTAGCACCGAACGGACGGCACCTCCGCGTTCAACACACGTACGGTCAGCGTGACGTCTCCTCCTTCTTGATCCACCAAGGGGGAAGGAGAGGTTGATGAAGATCCAGCAGCACGACGGCGTGGTGGTGGATGCAGCAGGGATCCGGCAGGGCTTCGCCAAGCGTCTGCGGGAGGAGGAGGTGTAGCAAGGGGGAAGGGAGGCGCCAAGATGAAGGGTGCGGCTGCCCTTCCTCCCCTCCACTATATATAGGGGCTAGGGGGCGCATGCCCCCTTGGAGATCCCATCTAGAGGGGGGGGCGGCGGCCCCCGGGGCAACGGCCCCCTTAGGGTTTCCAACTAGGGGGGCGCATGCCCCCTCGGGGGGGAAACGGCCCCTAGGGTTTCCAACCCTAGGCGCCTTGGGCCCTTGGGTGGGGCGCACCAGCCCACCAGGGGCTGGTTCCCATGCCTCTTCAGCCCATGGGGCCCTCTGGGATAGGTGGCCCCACCCGGTGGACCCCTGGGACCCTTCCGGTGGTCCCGGTACAATACGGGTGACCCCCGAAAATCTCCTGATGGCCGAAACAGCACTTCCTATATATATTTATTCACCTCCGGACCATTTCGGAACTCCTCGTGACATCCGGGATCTCATCCGAGACTCCTAACAACATTCGGTTTGCTGCATACTAATATCTCTACAACCCTAGCATCACCGAACCTTAAGTGTGTAGACCCTACGGGTTCGGGAGATATGCAGACATGACCGAGATGCCTCTCCGGTCAGTAACCAACAGCGGGATCTGGATACCCATGTTGGCTCCCACATACTCCTCAATGATCTCATCGGATGAACCACGATGTCGAGGATTCAATTAACCCCATATTCAATTCCCTTTGTCAATCGATACGTTACTTGCCCGAGACTCGATCGTCGGTATCCCAATACCTCATTTAGTCTCGTTACCGGCAAGTCACTTTACTCATACCGTAATGCATGATCCCGTGACCAGACACTTGGTCACATTGAGCTCATTATGATGATGCATTACCGAGTGGGCCCAGAGATACCTCTCCATCATACGGAGTGACAAATCCCAGTCTCGATTCGTGCCAACCCAACAGACACTTTTGGAGATACCCGTAGTGCACCTTTATAGCCACCCAGTTACGTTGTGACGTTTGGTACACCCAAAGCACTCCTACGGTATCTGGGAGTTGCACAATCCCATGGTCTAAGGAAATGATACTTGACATTTGGAAAAGCTCTAGCTAAACGAACTACACGATCTTTGAGCTATGCTTAGGATTGGGTCTTGTACATCACATCATTCTCCTAATGATGTGATCCCGTTATCAATGACATCCAATGCCTATAGTCAGGGAACCATGATTATCTGTTGATCAACGAGCTAGTCAACTAGAGGCTCACTAGGGACTTGTGGTCTATGTATTCACACGTGTATTACGATTTCTGGATAACACAGTTATAGCATGAATAATAGACAATTATCATGAACACAGAAATATAATAGTAACCATTTATTATTGCCTCTAGGGCATATTCCCAACAGTCTCCCACTTGCACTAGAGTCAATAATCTAGTTACATTGTAATGAATCGAACACCCATTGCGTTCTGGTGTTGATCATGTTTTGCCCTAGGGAGAGGTTTAGTCAACGGATCTGCTACATTCAGGTTCGTATGCACTTTACAAATATCTATGTCTCCATCTTGAACATTTTCATGGATGGAGTTGAAGCGACGCTGATGTTCCTGGTCTTCTTGTGAAACCTGGGCTCCTTGGCAAGTGCAATAGCTCCAGTGTTGTCATAGAAGAGTTTAATCGGCCCCGACGCATTGGGTATGACTCCTAGGTCGGTGATGAACTCCTTCACCCAGATTGCTTCATGTACTGCCTCCAAGGCTGCCATGTACTCCGCTTCACATGTAGATCCCGCCATGACGCTCTGCTTGCAACTGCACCAGCTTACTGCCCCACCATTTAAAATATGCACGTATCCGGTTTGTGACTTCAAGTCATCTAGATTTGTGTCGAAGCTAGCGTCGACGTAACCCTTTACGACGAGCTCTTCATCACCTCCATATACGATAAACATGTCCTTAGTCCTTTTTAGGTACTTAAGTATATTCTTGACCGCTGTCCAGTGTTCCTTGCCGGGATTACTTTGGTACCTTCCTACCAAACTTACGGCAAGGTTTATATTAGGTCTGGTATAGGTCATGGCATACATGATAGACCCTATGGCTGAGGCATAGGGGATGACACTCATCTCTTCTTTATCTTCTGCCGTGGTCGGGCATTGAGCCGAGCTCAATTTCACACCTTGCAACACAGGCAAGAACCCCTTCTTGGACTGATCCATATTGAACTTCTTCAATATCTTATCAAGGTATGTGCTTTGTGAAAGACCTATGAGGCGTCTCGATCTATCTCTATAGATTTTGATGCCTAATATGTAAGCAGCTTCTCCAAGGTCCTTCATTGAAAAATACTTATTCAAGTAGGCCTTTATGCTGTCCAAAAGTTCTATATCATTTCCCATCAAAAGTATGTCATCCACATACAATATGAGAAATGCTACAGAGCTCCCACTCACTTTCTTGTAAACGCAGGCTTCTCCATAAGTCTGCATAAACCCAAACGCTTTAATCATCTCATTAAAGCGAATGTTCCAACTCCGAGATGCTTGCACCAGCCCATAGATGGAGCGCTGGAGCTTGCATACCTTGTTAGCATTCTTAGGGTCGACAAAACCTTCCGGCTACATCATATACAGTTCTTCCTTAAGGTGACCGTTAAGGAATGCTGTTTTGACGTCCATTTGCCATATCTCATAATCATAGTATGCGACAATTGCTAACATGATTCGGACGGACTTCAGCTTTGCTACGGGAGAGAATGTCTCATCGTAGTCAACCCCTTGAACTTGTCGATAACCCTTAGCGACAAGTCGAGCTTTATATATGGTAACATTACCATCCACGTCCGTCTTCTTCTTAAAGATCCATTTGTTTTCTATTGCTCGCTGATCGTCGGGCAAGTCTGTCAAAGTCCACACTTTGTTTTCATACATGGATCCTATCTCGGATTGCATGGCTTCAAGCCATTTGTTGGAATCTGGGCCCGCCATCGCTTCTTCATAGTTCGAAGGTTCACCGTTGTCTAATAACATGATTTCCAAGACAGGGTTGCTGTAGCACTCTGGTGCGGAACGTGTCCTTGTGGACCTTCGAAGTTCAGTAGAAGCTTGATCCGAAGTATCTTGATCATCATCATTAACTTCCTCTATTGTCGGTGCTGGCACCACAGGAACATTTTCCTGAGCTGCGCTACTCACCGTTTCAAGAGGTAGTACTTCATCAAGCTCTACTTTCCTCCCACTTAATTCTTTCAAGAGAAACTCTTTCTCCAGAAAGGACCCGTTCTTGGCAACAAAGATCTTGCCTTCGGATCTTAAGTAGAAAGTATACGCTATTGTTTCCTTAGGGTATCATATGAATACACATTTTTCCGACTTGGGTTCGAGCTTCTCAGGTTGAAGTTTCTTGACATAAGCATCGCATCCCCAAACTTTTAGAAACGACAGCTTAGGTTTCTTCCCAAACCATAATTCATACGGTGTCGTCTCAACGGATTTAGATAGTGCCCTATTTAAAGTGAATGTAGCTATCTCTAGAGCGTATCCCCAAAATGATAGCGGTAAATCAGTAAGAGACATCATAGGTCGCACCATATCGAATAGAGTGCGATTACGACGTTCGGACACACCATTTCGCTGAGGTGTTCCAGGCGGCGTGAGTTGTGAAACGATTCCACATTTTCTTAAGTGCGTACCAAATTCGTGACTTAAATATTCTCCCCCACGATCTGATCGTAGGAACTTTATCTTTCGGTCACGTTGATTCTCTACCTCATTCTGAAATTCCTTGAACTTTTGAAAGGTCTCAGACTTGTGTTTCGTCAAGTAGACATACCCATATCTACTCAAGTCATCAGTGAGAGTGAGAACATAATGATATCCTCTGCGAGCCTCAACGCTCATTGGACCGCACACATCAGTATGTATGATTTCCAATAAGTTGGTCGCTTGCTCCATTGTTCCGGAGAACGGAGTCTTGGTCATCTTGCCCATGAGGCATGGCTCGCATGTGTCAAACGATTCATAATCTAGAGACTCTAAAAGTCCATCAGCATGGAGCTTCTTCATGCGCTTGACACCAATGTGACCAAGGCGGCAGTGCCACAAGTATGTGGGACTATCGTTATCAACTTTACATCTTTTGGTATTCACACTATGAATATGTGTAACATTACGCTCGAGATTCATTAAGAATAAACCATTCACCAGCGGGGCATGACCATAAAACATATCACTCATATAAATAGAACAACCATTATTCTCGGATTTAAATGAGTAGCCGTCTCTAATTAAATGAGATCTTGATACAATGTTCATGCTCAAAGCTGGTACTAAATAACAATTATTGAGGTTCAAAACTAATCTTGTAGGTAAATGTAGAGGTAGCGTGCCGACGGCGATCGCATCGACCTTGGAACCATTCCCGACACGCACCGTCACCTCGTCCTTCGCCAGTCTCCGCTTATTCCGCAGCTCCTGCTTTGAGTTACAAATATGAGCAACCGCACCGGTATCAAATACCCAGGAGCTACTACGAGCACTGGTAAGGTACACATCAATTACATGTATATCACATATACCTTTGGTTTTGCCGGCCTTCTTGTCCGCTAAGTACTTGGGGCAGTTCCGCTTCAAAGGACCACTTCCTTGCAATAAAAGCACTCGATGTCGGGCTTGGGTACATTGCTTGACTTCTTCCTCGGCAATGGCTTACGGTAGCGCTGCAACTTCCTTGCCGTCCTTCTTGAAGTTCTTCTTACCCTTGCCCTTCTTGAACTTAGTGGTTTTATTCACCATCAACACTTGATGTTCCTTTTTGATTTCTACCTCAGCTGATTTCAGCATTGAATATACCTCAGGAATGGTCTTTTTCATCCCCTGCATATTGAAGTTCATCACAAAGCTCTTGTAGCTTGGTGGGAGCGATCGAGAATTTTTTCAATGATCGCGTCATCCGGAGATTAACTCCCACCGAGTCAGCGGTTGTGCAACCTGACATCTTGAGTATGTGCTCACTAATGTAACTGTTTTCCTCCATCTTACAGCTAAAGAACTTGTCAGAGACTTCATATCTCTCGACCCGGGCATGAGCTTGGAAAACCATTTTCAGCTCCTCGAACATCTCATATGCTCCGTGTTGCTCAAAACGCTTTTGGAGCCCCGGTTCTAGGCTGTAAAGCATGCCACACTGAACGAGGGAGTAATCATCAGCACGAGACTGCCAAGCATTCATAACGTCTTGGTTCTCTGGGATTGGTGCTTCACCTAGCGGTGCTTCTAGGACATAGTCTTTCTTGGCAGCTATGAGGATGATCCTCAGGTTCCGGACCCAGTCCGTATAGTTGCTGCCATCGTCTTTCAGCTTGGTTTTCTCTAGGAACGCGTTGAAGTTCAGGTGGACATGAGCGTTGGCCATTTGATCTACAAGACATATTGTAAAGATTATAGACTAAGTTCATGATAATTAAGTTCATCTAATCAAATTATTTAATGAACTCCCACTTAGACAGACATCCCTCTAGTCATCTAAGTGAAACATGATCCAAGTCAACTAGGCCGTGTCCGATCATCACGTGAGACGGACTAGTTAACATCGGTGAACATCATCATGTTGATCGTATCTTCTATACGACTCATGCTCGACCTTTCGGTCTTCCGTGTTCCGAGGCCATGTCTGTACATGCTAGGCTCGTCAAGTCAACCTAAGTGTATTGCGTGTGTAAATCTGGCTTACACCCGTTGTATTCGAACGTTAGGATCTATCACACCCGATCATCACGTGGTGCTTCGAAACAACGAACCTTCACAACGGTACACAGTTAGGGGGAATACTTTTCTTGAAATTATTATGAGGGATCATCTTACTTACTACCGTCGTTCTAAGTAAACAAGATGAAAAACATGATAAACATCACATGCAATCATAATAGTGACATGATATGGCCAATATCATATAGCTCCTTTGATCTCCATCTTCGGGGCTCCATGATCATCTTCGTCACCGGCATGACACCATGATCTCCATCATCGTGTCTCCATGAAGTTGTCATGCCAACTACTACTTCTACTTCTATGGCTAACGCGTTTAGCAATAAAGTAAAGTAATTTACATGGCGTTTCTCAATGACACGCAGGTCATACAAAAATAAAGACAACTCCTATGGCTCCTGTCGGTTGTCATACTCAATGACATGCAAGTCGTGATTCCTATTACAAGAACATGATCTCATACATCACATATATATCATTCAATATTCATCACAACTTTGGCCATATCACATCACAAGACACTTGCTGCAAAAACAAGTTAGACGTCCTCTAATTGTTGTTGCAAGTTTTTACGTGGCATCTATAGGTGATCTAGCAAGAACGTTTTCTTACCTACGATAAAGCCACAACGTGATTTGTCAACTTCTATTTACCCTTCATAAGGACCCTTTTCATCGAATCCGCTCCAACTAAAGTGGGAGAGACAGACACCCGCTAGCCACCTTATGCAACTAGTGCATGTCAGACGGTGGAACCCGTCTCACGTACGCATACGTGTAAGGTCGGTCCGGGCCGCTTCATCCCACAATACGCTGAAGCAAAATAAGACTAGTAGTGGCAAGAAAGTTGACAACATCTACGCCCACAACAAATTGTGTTTTACTCGTGCAAAGAGAACTACGCATAGACCTAGCTCTGATACCACTGTTGGGGAACGTTGCATAAAATAAAAATTTTCCTATGTTCACCAAGATCAATCTATGAGTTCATCCAGCAACGAGAGGGGAGTGCATCTACATACCCTTGTAGATCACGAGCGGAAGCGTTCAAGAGAACGGGGTTGAGGTAGTCGTACACGTCGTGATCCAATCACCGGAGATCCTAGCACCGAACGGACGGCACCTCCGCGTTCAACACACATATGGTCAGCGTGACGTCTCCTCCTTCTTGATCCAACAAGGGGGAAGGAGAGGTTGATGAAGATCCAGCAGCACGACGGCGTGGTGGTGGATGCAGCAGGGATCCGGCAGGGCTTCGCGCGTCTGTGGGAGGAGGAGGTGTAGCAAGGGGGAAGGGAGGCGCCAAGATGCAGGGTGCGGCTGCCCTTCCTCCCCTCCATTATATATAGGGGCTAGGGGGGCGCATGCCCCCTTGGAGATCCCATCTAGAGAGGGGGCGGCGGCCCCCGGGGCAACGGCCCCCTTAGGGTTTCCAACCAGGGGGGCGCATGCCCACTCGGGGGGCAACGGCCCCCTAGGGTTTCCAACCCTAGGCGCCTTGGGCCCTTGGATGGGGCACACCAGCCCACCAGGGGCTGGTTCCCACGCCACTTCAGCCCATGGGGCCCTCCGGGATAGGTGGCCCCACCCAGTGGACCCCCGGGACCCTTCCGGTGGTCCCGGTACAATACCGGTGACCCCCAAAACTCTCCCGATGGCCGAAATGCACTTCCTATATATATTTCTTCACCTCCGTACCATTCCGGAACTCCTGTGACGTCCGGGATCTCATCCGGGACTCCGAACAACTTTCGGTTTGCTGCATACTAATATCTCTACAACCCTAGTGTCACCGAACCTTAAGTGTGTAGACCCTACGGGTTCGGGAGATATGCAGACATGACCGAGACGCCTCTCCGGTCAATAACCAACAGCAGGATCTGGATACCCATGTTGGCTCCCACATACTCCTCGATGATCTCATCGGATGAACCACGATGTCGAGGATTCAATTAACCCCGTATTCAATTCCCTTTGTCAATCGGTACGTTACTTGCCCGAGACTCGATCGTCGGTATCCCAATACCTCGTTTAGTCTCGTTACCGGCAAGTCACTTTACTCATACCGTAATGCATGATCCCGTGACCAGACACTTGGTCACATTGAGCTCATTATGATGATGCATTACCAAGTGGGCCCAGAGATACCTCTCCTTCATACGGAGTGACAAATCCCAGTCTCGATTCGTGCCAACCCAGCAGAAACTTTCAGAGATACCCGTAGTGGACCTTTATAGCCACCCAGTTATGTTGTGACATTTGGTACAGCCAAAGCACTCCTACGGTATCCGGGAGTTGCACAATCTCATGGTCTAAGGAAATGATACTAGACATTTGGAAAAGCTCTAGCTAAACGAACTACACGATCTTTGAGCTATGCTTAGGATTGGGTCTTGTCCATCACATCATTCTCCTAATGATGTGATCCCGTCATCAATGACATCCAATGCCCATAGCCAGGAATCCATGACTATCTATTGATCAACGAGCTAGTCAACTAGAGGCTTACTAGGGACTTGTTGTGGTCTATGTATTCACACGTGTATTACGATTTTCGGATAACATAGTTATATCATGAATAATAGACAATTATCATGAACACAGAAATATAATAATAACCATTTATTATTGCCTCTAGGGCATATTTCAAACAGTCTTCACCTTAACAGGAGCAAGGGTAATATTCATGGCGGTATTTTTGCTACTCGTTTAGCGAGTCACTTTAACATTCAGATACACCAGCATGATTATCCCTTGCCCAAGGTTTACTGAGATCGCCAAGCTATGGCACATCATCACTTTATTGATGGCGAGAACACTACTATGGATGTTCCTTATAACCTTGTTTTTAGTGAGAATAGACATGATATTATTCCATTGCCTGCACCTGCCTTGTTTGATTCTATTGCCAGAGCGGATACATGATCATGCTAGAGGATATCGTCACCTACAGGAACAATCAGGCGGCAGCTGAGGAGGAGCCTCAAGAGTGGGACGCTCAGGTGCCCGCTCCCCAGCACTTCAACGTGGGACCGGATGGCTGCTTCGAGTGGTGATTACCAAGTTAGGCCAAAAACCTAAGCTTGGGGAGTACGTATTTCCACCGACATTACGTTCATGTTTACACATTTCACTCCAGTTGTTGGTGTCCACACTTTTTCATTATATCATCCATGTTAGAATTATTTTCTCACTTTCTGCTTGTGTGTTTGAAAAACTTTGAGAAAATCTAAAAAATGTTGCTTACTTCTTTTTCGGTTTTTCTTAGTTGTAGTGTTTAAAAGAAACCCAAATATATTTCCTTGTTCTTCTTTTGCTTGTTGGGAGCTTTCCCGTGTAAATAGTTTTTCTCATTTTGATTTTTCTCCTTTCTTTAATCGGCTTTCTTTTAGAAAAATCAAAAACTCCGTAAATATTTCTCTGTGTTTTTCTGAATTTCTTTTCTTCTTATTGAGTCATACCGAGGAGAAGACCACGAAGAAAATGTTGAGTGGCTCTCATATGCATTATTTTTGATCTAACAAAGAGATCAAATTGCCTTGTCTTCTCATCTTGAATAAAATATTTGCAGATTCCAGCTTAATCCACAATACTCTTGCACTATTATCATTTTCATATCATTCGGTTGTGCAAGTGAAAGGCAATAATGACGATATTTGATGAACTGGCGGTAGCAGAGAGAAACGGGTATGAACTCAACTTGTTCTGTTTTTGTAAATATGTTTAACCTAGTATACATGATTCAACCTATTACGATCAAGCATGTTTGCAATGACAATTAGAGATTATAGTTTCTCATGCAATGCTTATGTAGCTAGGAGTGGATAATGATTTATCTTGGACATCAACATTGCGTTAAAATGATTGTGATGTAGTATGATGACATGGTATCCTCCTCTGAATGTTCGAGTGCCTTGACTTGGCACATGTTCATGCATGTATAGTTGAATCAAAACCAACATAGCCTCTATGATATTTATATTCAAGGTGTTCATATTCTACTCATGCTAGTATCCAATGTTACTTATGCATAATGCATGTTCATGACCGTTTTCGCTCTCTAGCTGGCCGCTTCTCAACCTATTTGCTAGACTTCGCCTGTACTAAGCGGGAATACTGCTTATGCATCAAAATCCAAAAACCCATGTTATTCCAGATGAGTCCACCATACCTACCTATATGCGGTATTACCCAGCCGTCCTAAGTAAATTTGCATGTGCCACCTCTAAAAACTTCAAATAAATATCCTTTTTGTGTGCCTAGATTGTTCATAGAGTGATAGGAGGTAGTCGGTATCTTCCATGTTAAGCGGGTTATTCTCATGATGAGTGTTTATTCACTCGTCCTTGCACAAGAGGGCGGTAATAGGGATTCCTAGTCCCGAAATCAACTTGCAAATAATTAAACAAAACTCCCCCAGGACTGATGTTGGTATGGACGGTACACGTGGATTCGGTTAGCCATGGAGTATGTTTGTTGGTGGAGGGGGAGTAAACCTTTACCTTTTCACTTGGGAGCCGCCACTAACGTGTTTAGCATGGAAGATATCGATAACTAATGGTCGCGAAGTAAACAAGAAGGGTACATTTCTCAAAATTTAATTTATCTCTGTTTAATAATATATGAGCTCTGGCACCGCTACAAATCACTGCTTCCCTCTGCGAAGGGACTATTTATTTACTTTTATGTTGAGTCATCACCTTCTCAAATAAGCGCCAGACCTAAGAGCACTATTGTCATCCTCATGCATTGTGTGTAGCTAATATTGGGTGCATCATGACTGGATCTTTTCTACCATGAATTACAATGTTTAGTCACTGCTTGAACTTTGGAGGTGCTCTGCATTATGTTTTGTGGTCTCAGAAAGGGCTAGTGAGATACCACTATTGTCATATTATATCATGGTTGTTTTGACAAAGTGTTGTCGTTTGAGATATCTTATTATTGCTCGCTAGTTGACTATGCCATTGATATGAGCTAATATAATTTTTAAGAGTTATTGTTGACATGGTTAGTTATAATCTTTGTTGAAAACCTGGGTGCTACTTAAGCTTATTTATGTAAAGAAGAGCAAAAGAGTTTGTAAAAGTTTTTCTTTTTCACTTTCAGTTTATCAACTGAATTTCTTGAGGACAAGAAAAGGTTTAAGCTTTGGGGAGTTGATACGTCTCCATCGTATCTACTTTTCTAACACTTTTACGCTTGTTTTGGACTCTAATTTGCATGATTTGAATAAAACTAACCCGGACAGACGTTGTTTTCAGCAGAACTACCATGGTGTTATTTTTGTGCAGAAATAAAAGTTCTTAGATTGGAACGGAATTTTGCCAGGATTTTTTATATAATAAAAGACAATTACTGGAGCCAAGAACCACCGGAAGGGGGGACCTGGGTGGGCACAATCCACCAGGGCGCGCCCCCCTCCTGGCGAGCCTACGTGGGTTGTCCCCACCTGGTGGCCCCACTGACCCTATCTCCGACGCTATAAATTCACATTTTCGGAGAAAAAATCAGGGAGAAAGAATTATCGCATTTCACAAGACGGAGCCTCCGCTGCCTCCTGTTCTTCACCGAGAGGCCAGATCTGGAGTCCGTTTGGGGCTCCGGGGAGGGGGATCTTTGATCTTCGTCATCACCAACCCTTCTCCATCACCAACTCCATGATGCTCTCCATCAGGAGTGAATAATTCCTTCGTAGACCCGCTGGTCGATGAGGAAGTTGGATGAGATTCATCTGGTAATCACGTTAGTTTTGTTAGGGCTTGATCCCTAGTATCCATTATGTTCTGAGATTGATGTTGCTATGACTTTGCCATGCTTAATGCTTGTCACTTTGGGCCCAGGTGCCATGATTTCATATATGAACCGTTTATGTTATCACCATTATATCTATGTTCTAGATCCAATCTTGCAAGTTATAGTCACCTACTACGTGTTATGATCCGCAAACCCTGGAGCGACAGAAGTCGGGATACTTTCCGGTGATGACCGTAGTTTGATGAGTTGATGTATTCACTATGTGTTAATGCTTTGGTCCAGTTCTTTATTAAAAGGAGGCTTTAATATCCCTTAGTTTCCATTTGGACCCCGCTGCCATGGGAGGGTAGGACAAAAGATGACATGCAAGTTCTTTCCATAAGCACGTATGACTATTTACGGAATACATGCCTACATTACATTTATGAACTGGAGCTAGTATCGTATAACCCTAAGTTATGACTGTTATATGATGAATATCATCCAACGAATTCACCAATCCAATGACTATGAAATTTCCATATATTGTTCTTGCTAGGTTACTATTGCTACTGCTACTATCACAACTGCTACAAAACCATTGCTACTATTACTGTTACTGCTGCTATCAAAATTATCATACTACTGTACTACTGATCATACTGTTGCAGATATTTAATCTCCAAGTGTGGTTGAATTGACAACTCAGGTGCTAATACTTGCAAATATTCTTTGGCTCCCCCTGTGTCGAATCTATAAATTAGGGTTGAATACTCTACCCTCAAAAACTGTTGTGATCACTTATACTAGTGGGTTATCACACCACAACCGTATATAATGACGCCATGAGGTGGCCACTCGGTTCGTCCTGTAACATAGCTAGCTAGCTTACTCTCGAGTTTCCAAGTGTGCAGATGGAGCTTTCCAACCTTCAACCGACCTTGTTATGCTTAGCGCTCGCTCTCGCCCTATGCACTACCGACACCATTCCGCCGGCAGAACACCGCCACCTTCACATGCATGCTTTGGGAGTGGAAAGTGTCGATGGTGAAGGGCAATCTGCCCTCCCCAGTGGACTGGGAAGAAGGCCGCGACCTGCACATGCTTCATTGAGAGAATCATGTCGACGCTGAAGGATGATCTGCCCACTCTGAAGTTGAGCCAGATCTAACCCTAGTTTGAAAAAAATTGGGATCTGACCATTTTCTTACCACCGGGGTCAAAGACGGTAGGGTATACCAGCATACTGCCGAGGCCCCTGGTGGTAGGCAACTTATCCGTGTCGGCGTAGTGCAACCCTACCGCCAAACAGGCTAGCGGTAGCCTGTGCAACCCTACCGCCGAGGTGCCCGGCGGTAGGTGGGTACAGGCACTGTATTTGATACTTAGAAATTATTTGCGATCGGGCGTGCATCTCTTCCGTTGAGGGCCTCGGTGGTAGGCTGTTATACCCTACCATCATCCACCACGGCAGTGGAAAAAGAGTCAGATCTCGAGAAACTTTTGAACCAGGGTCAGATCTGACTCAACTTTCGCAAAAGGATCATAACACCAAATTTGCCTTCCTCCTGCTACCATTGGACTAACAAAGCTGCGATAAGCAGATTCAACTTTATGCTTAGTCATACACAATTAGGAGTACATTCAAATCTTTCTTTCTCAATGACATGATATGCATTCCATTTCGTTTGTTCATACATGTGCTGCCGGGCTTTGGCCATCACCGCATCCATCAAGGGCATGCACATCATCAAGACGGGGAGATCTCTCCGGCTATCGGCTTAGGAGATTTTTTTTGAACCAGGCATAACCCCTTTCCATTAATTAGCATAACGGAAATACATTTTACCAGTCTGTACCAGCAGTTTTAAGATACTAGAAAGGGGAAACCGGGTTCATGGCATCACTAGGAAACCCACTATAAGCAGTCGTCATTGAGCAACTCACCGTGGAGCAAAAACTCAGTGATACCTCAAACAAAACTAACCTAAACCAGTAACAGTTTTAACCAAACAAAAGCTCGCGCAGGAGCACTAATCATCAAAGTAACAGGACACTAAAAGACGCATAGGAAGACATCCATAGCAGCAACGAGAAGAGCTTTTTTAGTCCATCGCTGGACCAGCTGGAGCCGCGCGGATCCTCATCATAGTCAAGGCGTTCATCGTGAGCATCTTGGCTCCTCGCTCCATGGCTTCACAATCAACTCCAGTCATCAGACCTTCCCAGTAAGTTAGAAATCCACAAGCTGAAAACACCACATCAAAAGGGGTCCTATGTTTTTTCTACTCAAAGGTAACTTGGTTGCGACAATTCCAAATCTCCCAACACATCGCAGCAAGGCCAAATGTATAAAAAATTTGCTCCATTTGGTAAAAAGACATTACACCTGGAGAAGAATTGCCAGAGGTTGTTCCGACATAGTTCGGTGCCCAGCACACACCCAACTGTCCTCCAAACACCTTGGCAACTAGACAAGTAAAAAATAAATGTTGAGAAGTTTCTTTATCGCTACAAAACAAACATCTGGGATTACCAACCTAGTTTCATTTTTCATGACCTCTCTGGTCAGAATAGCATCCTGGAATAGCTGCCATAAGAAGATTTGGATCTTGAGAGGAAGCCTGGCTTTCCAAATCCATCTATAGTCACAACTTGCTAGGTGTCTTTCTAGATAAGCATAGACCGATTTGGTTGAGAAGCCTTTTTTCTTTTCCAGAGTCCAAATAATCCGATCTGGTTCACAGGATAGAGACCAAGAGTCCACTAAAGTCTTGAGCTCCCTCCACTGTTCCATAAGGGGAGGATGAAGACGTCTCCTGAAGAGATCATCACCAACATAGTTTCAGAATGCAGCTACTGTGATTTCCTGATGATTACACATATTGTATAACATGGGAAACCTAGCTCGCAAAAGAGATATATCCCCAGAGTTTAGGATCACCCCTCTCCCTGCCAAGTAATATTCTTTTACTTTCATAATGGCTTTCCAGATCGGGGAATCTCCAAATTTTCTCTTCGCCGAGCTCACCGTTGATACGTCTCCAATGTATCTATAATTTTTTATTGTTCCATGTTGTTATATTATCATTATTGGATGTTTTACAATCATTTTATAGCAACTTTATATCATTTTTGGACTAACCTATTGGCATAGTGCCCAGGGTCAGTTGTTGTTTTTGCTTGTTTTTTACTTCGTAGGAAATCAATACCAAACAGAGTCCAAACGCAGCAAAACTTTTTGGTGATTTTTTCTGGACCAAAAGACACCAGATGGGCCAAAAAAGTACGAGAGGGGTGCCCCGAGGGGGCAGAACCCACCATGGCATGCCTGGGGGCCCAGGCGCGTCCTGGTGGGTTATGCCCACCTCGGTGGCCTCCCGCACCGCCTCTTTGCTCTATAAATACCCCAATATTCCAGAAACCCTAGGGAAGTCGACAAAAATCAATTCTAGCCGTCGCAAGTTCCAGAAACACCAAATCTAGTCCATCACGGAGGGGTTCATCATCCTCATTGGTGCCTCTTCGATGATGCGTGAGTAGTTCATTGTAGACCTACGCTTCCGTAGTTAGTAGCTAGATGGCTTCCTCTTTCTCATTTGATTCTCAATACACTGGTCTCTTGGAGATCTATTTGATGTAACTCTTTTTGCGGTGTGTTTGTTGGGATCCGATGAACTTTGAGTTTATGATTAGATCTATGTTTTTATCCATGAAAGTGATTTGAGTCTTTTGATCTCGTATAAGCATGATTACTTATAGCCTCGTATTTCTTCTTAAAATCTTTGGTTTAGTTAGGCCAACTAGATCGTTTTTCTTGCCATGGGAAGAGGTGCTTTGTGATGGGTTCGATCTTATGATGCTTGATCCTAGTGACAGAAGGGGAACCGACACGTATGTATCATTGCCATTAAGGATAACAAGATGGGGTCTATTTCTACATAAATAGATCTTGTCTACATCATGTCCTCGTTCTTATTGCATTACTCTGTTTTTCCATGAACTTAATACACTAGATGCATGCTGGATAGCGGTCGATGTGTAGAGTAATAGTAGTAGATGCAGGCATGAGTCGGTCTACTAATCTTGGACGTGATGCCTACATAATGATCATTGGCTGGATATCGTCATGATTATTTGAAGTTCTACCAATTGCCCAATAGTAATTTGTTTACCCGCCATATGCTATTCTTCTCGAGAGAAGCCACTAGTGAAATCTACAGCCCCCGGGTGTCTTCTTTGCCTTCGTGATCTATTTTTATTCTCTTTTATTTTTAGATCTATTAATCCAAAAACAAAAATACCTTGCTGCAATTTTTATTTATTTATTTTATCTCGTGTTCCCGCGAGATCTATTTATCCAATCTACTACAATATTACCTATGCTTTTACCCGTGGGGGATTGACAACCCATCTATTATGTCGGTTTGCAAGTATTTGTTCTTTGTGTGCAGGAGCTATTTACGTGGTGTTGCGTGGTTCTCCTACTGGTTCGATAACCTTGATCTCATCACTGAGGGAAATACCTTCCGTAGCTGTGCTGCATCATCCCTTCCTCTTTGGGGAAATACCGATGTAGTTCAAGCCGCATCAAAAGGAATTTCTGGCGCTGTTGCCTGGGAGGATCAAGTAAAGATAGTCTCCCGACAGCTCGCCAATTTCTGGCGCCGTTGCCGGGGAGGATCAAGTCAAGATAGTCTCCCGACAACTCGCCAATTTCTGGTGTCGTTGCCAGGGAGACATCATCAACATCTACCAGGTTCCTAATCACAAACCTCATCTCCTTGAAATTTACATTCTGCCATTTGCCTCTTGTTTTCATCTCCCCCACTTCACAAAATTTGCCATTTTATTCGCCCTCTTTTTCATTCACCTTTTTCTCGTCAGATCTCTTATTTGCTATCTCTACTTGTGTTACCACGTGCCTTCTATTTGCTTGCATCTTCTCTTGCTAAAAATTTATTGATATGGATCCTCATTCACTTCCTAATATTTTCAAAAGATCCAATTATGATGAACCAATTGCTAGTGAATTGACTTCACTAGATTATCTTGATGAAATTTTGCTTGAGGTTTATGAATCTGAAAATTGTGATGAAGTGTTAAACGTAGGAATTTATAAAGTGACTCATGATAGCTCCTTAAATGAAAAGCATGATTGCAATGATGTTATTATAAATTCTATTAATGTCAATTGTGTTAGTGATATGCAAAACCACAAGCTTGGGGATGCTTGTTATGATATGTCCACTACTTACTGCAATGATCATGATTGGGGTGATAATGATTCTTATGATCTTGAAAATTTATTTGAGCCTCATGATGAATATGTTATTGATAACCATTTTTGCACTACTATTGAAAGTGGGTTTGGAAGAGTGTCAACTTTAGGTGAAAATAATCCCACATATTTGGAGAGTGTTCAATCTTGTGAAATTTTTGATAAAAGTGGGCTTGGAGAGGTCATGACTTTATTTGATGATAATCCCACTATTTTGGAAGAGTGACAAATTTGCATGCATTTGGATCATGAATAGAATATTTTATGTCATGGTATTATTGTTGAATTTGATTATGATCCCACATGGAATTATTATGAGAGGGGAAAATATGGTTGTAGAAATTTTCATGTTACTAAATTACCCCTCGTTATGTTGAGATTGTCAATGTTTTATTCCTCTCCTTTGCATATGCTAGATATTTCTTATCTTAATAATTTGTTTGCTTATAAAATGCATATGCATAGGAAGTATGTTAGACTTAAATGTGTTTGTCACATGTTTTATGATGCTCTCTTTGCGTTTCAATTATTATCTTTCATGTCAGCATCAATAAAATAATTCCTAGCTAGGGGCATAAAACGACAACGCTTGTTGGGAGGTAAACCCAATAAATAAAATTTATTTTCATCTTTTACTTTCTGTTCTTGAGTGTTTGCACAATTATGCCTCTGTTATGATTGTGTTTTTGTTTTAGTTAATGTTTGTGCCAAGCAAAGCCTTTGGGATCATGTTGGGTGATCGTTGATTTGATCTTGTTGAAAAACAAAAACTTTATGCCCAGAAAAATAATTTTAATAAATCACAGAAACGTGCTTTTGCTCCGAATTTCTTTACACAAGATTGATATACAAATTACCCACGTTGTCCTAATTTTGCAGAATTTTTGGGGTTATAGAAGTATATGAAGTTCCCTGATTACTACACATTGTTCTGTTTTTGACAAATTCTGTTTTCTTTGCGTTGTGTGCTTATTTCGATGAGTCTATGGTTTGTATTGGAGGGTATAAGCTATAGCAAAGTTGAATACAGTAGATATAATGAAAAAATAAAACATGAATGGGTTTGCAACAGTACTTAGAGTAGTGATTTGCTTTGTTATACTAATGGATCTCATGAAGGTTTTGTTGAGTTTTGTGTGATTGAAGTTTTCAAGTTTTGGGTGAGATCACAATGGATGATGGAATAAAGAGTAAGAAGAGCCTAAGCTTGGGGATGCCCCATGGCATCCCAAGCTATTATCTAAAAGAGAAGCAAGCAACTAAGCTTGGGGATGCCCCGAGTGGCATCCCCTCTTTCTTTTAATGACCATCGGTATTTTACTTGGAGCTATATTTTCATTCGTCACATATCATGAGTTTTGCTTGGGGCGTCTTGTATGACATGAGTCTTTGCTTGTTTTTCTTTTTGTTTTAAGTCATCTATCCTTTCTGGACACACCTATTTGATGGAGCCAAAATTATGCTATGACTTGTTAGAATTGCTCTGTATGCTTCACTTAAATCTTTATGTGCTATGGAATTGCTCTAGTGCTTCACTTATATATATGTTTAGCACGGTGTGCTTTATTATTTTTGAAGAAATGCTCTCATGCTTCACTTAGATTTATTTGAGAGTTAGTATTTTTTTAAGAAATTCTTTCTTGCTTCACTTAATTATTTTGAGAGAAGAAAATTTTATGCTCATGTTCTTCACTTAGATTTGTTTGAGCTATCAAAAGCAACATATGAAATTAGTCCCAAACTAATAGTTATTCAAGAGGGATATAATAAAAACTTTCATGAGGATCATTGGACAAAATAAACTTGATTCCTTGTAATAGTTTTGCGATAAGTTGATATAATATGTGAGTCATGTCGATGAGTAATTATGCTTTAGTAAGAATATTGGTGTTAAGGTTTGTGATTCCCTATGCAAGCACGAAAGTCAATAGTTATACAATGAAATTTATATCCTACTTGTGGTGCAATATTCGGTGTTAGTTATGCTTAATGCTCGCTTATGAGATTTTTCGTTTCTTGGTTGGATGCTTCCCAATCTTTTGCTAGCCTTCATTTGCACTAAGTATGATCACTACTTGTGCGTCCAAAATCCTTAAACCAGTTTTGCCATATGAGTCCACTATACCTACCTATATGTGGTATTTCCGTGTCGTTCTAAGCAAATTTGTATGTGCCATCTCTAATTTCAAAATAATTTCTCCTTTGTGTGCTCATACTGCTCATGAAACGGTAGGGGGTGGCTAACATTTTTCCATGCTAGATGTGTAATTCTCAAGATGTGTGTGTATCCACTTGTCATTGCATGAGAGTACGACAAAGGTATTAGGGATGCCTAGTCCCGACATGAAAAATGAATTTACTTTATGTTGTCGAATAATAAATTCCTTGGAAAGTGTTGGTATGGGTGGCACCCGTGGATTCGGTTAGCCGTGGAATGAGAAAGTATGGTGGAAAAAGGAATAAAATTTATTTTCTGTTTGAGAACCTCCTATGATATATCTAGCATGGAAAGTATTCGGAACTACTCGATCATTTTTGTTGACAGGAAAAGCATGCCACCCAAAATGTTTTATCTCTACCTTTTTCGCTTTGAGCTCTGGCACCTCTACAAATCCCTACTTCCCTCTACGAAGGTCCTTTCTTTTACTTTATGCAATTTTTATTAGAGTCTCCATCTTCTCTTATAAAGCACCAACTAATGGGCACTATGATCGTACTTGAGCATTGGGTGTAGCTAATACGCGAGTGTGTTTCATGAATGGATCAAATGATTGAGCATGTTGGGCTAGTGATAACTTGCTTTAGTGTTGATATTTTGAAAGACATGGTTGCTTGTTGATATGCTTGAGTATAGAAATCGTCATGTCAAAAATAGATTATTGCTTTGAATCATATAAAAGTCCAAATGTCCATGCTACAAAGAAAAGAATATGTGACGAATATGTTAGGCAACATTCCACATCAAAAATTCTGTTTTTATCATTTACCTACTCGAGGACGAGCAGGAATTAAGCTTGGGGATGCTGATACGTCTCCAACGTATCTATAATTTTTGATTGTTCCATGTTGTTATATTATCATTCTTGGATGTTTACAATCATTTTATAGCAACTTTATATCATTTTTTGGGACTAACCTATTGACATAGTGCCCAGGGCCAGTTGCTGTTTTTTGCTTGTTTTTTACTTCGCAGGAAATCAATACCAAATGGAGTCCAAACATAACAAAACTTTTTAGTGATTTTTTCTGGACCAGAAGACACCAGATGGGCCAAAGAAGTACGAGAGGGGTGCCCCGAGGGGGGCACAACCCACCTGGGCGCGCCTGGGGGCCCAAGTGCGCCCTGGTGGGTTATGCCCACTGTGTCAAAACCGGTGGATCTCGGGTAGGGGGTCCCGAACTATGCGTCTAGGTGGATGGTAACAGGAGACAAGGGACACGATGTTTTTACCCAGGTTCGGGCCCTCTCGATGTCGGTAAAACCCTACTCCTGCTTGATTGATATTGATGATATGGGTAGTACAAGAGTAGATCTACCACGAGATCAATGAGGCTAAACCCTAGAAGCTAGCCTATGGTATGATTGTTGAGATGTAATGTTGTGTCCTACGGACTACGGCCCTCCGGTTTATATAGACACCGGAGAGGCTAGGGTTACACAGAGTCGGTTACAATGGTAGGAGATCTACATATCCGTATTGCCAAGCTTGCCTTCCACGCCAAGGAAAGTCCCATCCGGACACGGGACAGAGTCTTCAATCTTGTATCTTCATAGTCTTGGAGTCCGGCCGGCGATGATAGTCCGGCTGTCCGGACACCCCCTAGTCCAGGACTCCCTCAGTAGCCCCTGAACCAGGCTTCAATGATGATGAGTCCGGCGAGCATATTGTTCGGCATTGCAAGGCGGGTTCCTCCTCCGAATAATCCATAGAAGATTGTGAACACCAGGATAGTGTCCGGCTCTGCAAAATAAATTCCACATACCACCGTAGAGAGAATATTATGTACACAAGCTCAATCTGCTGACGTATTATGTAGCATGACGTCACGCCACTACCAAGCCTTTACTTGAATCATTTTTTATCATACCACCTCAGCGCGTTTAGCGAAGTGGTTTCCTTGGCATGTCTTGTCGACGCAGAGATCGTGTTCCCCTTATCCCGGGATTCTCATCAATACGGACGTGGGTAACCCAACCGCGCCATTGATGGTGGCGCTTGGGAGATAAGCGAGTTTTACTAGGCCGGTGGGGACGCATAGTCTTCATCCGCCTATATATAAGGGGATAAGGATCCACCTTTTCACCTACGCCTTCTTCCTCCTTTGCTTATCCATCTCCGTGCACTCGAGCTCCAGCGCCCAAGTTCGCGCATCTCGCCTCGACCTTCTCCGACCATGTCTGGAGCGGGAGGCAAATGGCTGGCCTCCTCCGTCACGGAGGATCACATTGCAAAGCTGCGCAGCACCGGATACCTTTCCGGCGACATCGCGCACCGGCTGCCCGATAAGGGGCAGCTCATCCCCACCCCTAGGCCCCATTAGAGGGTCGTTTTCCTCCCCCAGTTCCTCCGCGGACTGGGCTTTCCACTTCACCCCTTTGTCCGGGGGCTCATGTTCTACTACGGCCTGGATTTCCACGATCTGGCACCGAACTTCATCCTCAACATCTCGACGTTTATCATCGTGTGCGAGGCCTTCCTCTGCATCCAGCCCCACTTCGGCTTGTCGCTCAAGACCTTCAATGTCAAGCCGAAGGTAGTGAAGGGAACTCAAGCAGAGTGCAGAGGCGCCATGTTGGGAAAGATGCCCAACATCATCTGGTTCGAAGGGGCCTTTGTGGAGTCCGTCAAGGGGTGGCAATCGGGGTGGTTCTACATCACCGAGCCGCGCGACCCTAAGTGGGCGGCAGCCCCCGAGTTCAGATCTGGTATCCCTATGCAGCTCACCTCCTAGAAAGAGAAGGGCTTGCTATGGGGTAGTTCGGAGGAGCTGACGGGACTCCAAGCCTGTATCCAGAAGCTGGTGAACAAGAAGGTCAGGCTTGTCAACGTGGTCCAAGTCATGCTTATCCGCCGGATTCTCCCTTGCCAACAACGGGCGTTTAATCTGTGGGAGTTCAATCCGCACAAACACTGTGCATTGAGCGGGCTCTTGACCTGACGCACGAAGGCGCTGGAGGGTGTTGTTCAAGGCGCCGAGGCTCTGTGATCCGCCATCAAGATCGCGGATTTCGCTCGCAGCGTCCAGCTGACGAGGTAAGTGATTCTACCCCTTTACGGGACACTTGTTTTTAATAGCTCGACCCTACGCGGGGTTCAATCTCCCTTTTCCTTTGACAAGACTGGATGAAGAAGGCCGAGCAGATCATCTGCCCGGCTCCCATGCCAGAAAATCCAGTAGACGCCCGTCTAGCGGGGCTGCTGGTTCCGGCAGCCCATGTGGTGCCGGAGAAGAAGGCCAAGAAGGAGGCCACGGGAACTCGAAGAATTTCCCAGCGCCAGGTGGTATCGTACTCATCGTCCGATGGCTCCGAGGCGGACTCCTCCCCCGAAGACGAGGAGGAGAAAGAGGACTCTCTCCCTGAGGAGGGAGAGAGAAAGAGGAAGGCCTCCCCAACAGGGGAGGCCGAAGGGTCCAAGAGGGGAAGAACTATGTAACGCCCCGGATCCGATGCGCCAGGTGTCCGTCAGTTATTCGCCTTCGTTGCCATGTCATTTGCTTGCGTGTTGCATTTGCCATGTCATCATATGCATTTCATATCATGTCATCATGTGCATTTCATTTTGCATACGTGTTCGTCTCATGCATCCGAGCATTTTCCCTGTTGTCCGTTTTTGCAATCCGGCGCCCTATGTTCCCCGGCGTCCCCTTCTTCTCTCCTGTTGTGAGCGGGTGTTAAACTTTCTCGGAATGGCCCGAGGTTTGCCAAGCGGCCTTGGTATAGCACCGGTAGACCGCCTGTCGAGTTTCGTGCCATTTGGAGTTCGTTTGGTACTCCAACGGTTAACCGGGTAACCGCAAAGCCCTCTTTTGTTGCAGCCCAACACCCCTTCCAAAGTGGCCCAAAGCCCAGCAAACTCCTCTCCATGCTCTCGGTCGTTCGATCACGATCGCGTGGCCGAAAACCGCTCCTCATTTGGACTCTCCTAGCTCCCTATGCCTATATAAACGTCCCTCCCCTTCCATTTTCGCGGTCTAATCCCCCGAAACCCTAGCAATCTCCTCCCCGCGCCGCCGGACGCGTCCACGCCGCGTCGGACATGTCCGCCCGCCACGTCGCTGCAGCCAATCATATCATGCCACGTAACCCGCGCCGCCGCCCAAGCCAATGGCGCCGCCATGTGTTACGCCCCGCCGCCTCGCCGCCTCGCCCGCCAGCGGCCGCTGCCGCTGGCTTGCTCGCCTCTCTGCCGCGGCGACGGCACCTCGCCGCTTCTCGCCGCCTCTGCCCGCCAAGCTGCCGCCGCTGCTGCTCGCCTCTGCCGCCGGCGACCGGCGCTTCGCCCGCCGCCGCGCCTCTGCGCCGCTGCCGCCGTGCCTCTCTGCTCCGCCGCCGCCGCGCGCGCTCGTCGTCCCGGCGAAGCCGCCGCGCCTCCGCGTCTCCTGCCGTGCCCTCCTCCGGATCCGGGCCGCCGCCGCCGATCCGGCTGTCCCCCGGCGCGCCGTCCCGGCAGCGCCCGCCTTCGTCGTTCGGACGGATCGGGAGGAGCCCGGTCCTGCGGCGATCGTTGACCCTCCGTGGGCCTCCTCCACCCACCACGTGGGCCCCAGCAGCCCAGCGCAGCGCCACCAGGCCCCACCTCCGCCGACTGGCTCGGCCCATGGGTGAGCAGCCCAGCGCCCATCTTTTTTTCTTCTTTTCTTTTTTCACTGTTGGGCCAGCCAGCCAAATTCGGCCCGCGTTTTTTTTTTCCATTCTGCGAATTTTTCTATTTATCCAGCTTAATCGCAGCTTTCTGATTGGCCCTAAACTTCATGCATTTAATAACTCACAATTGGTGCATCGGATTAAAATAAGTTATATATGTAAAATGCTTAGAATTTTATCTAGTTTCACAATATCCCACTTTCATCCATGTTTAAAATGTTTAACTTGCTGTTTATATAAATTTGCCTAAATGCCATGCTAAAATGATTTAATTCATAACTAAATAACCGTAGCTCGGATTTAAATGTTCTTTATATGTATATGGGGTGGAAAAATGCCTAGATTATCATGGTCCATTTTATTTTCCTGTTTAACAACTTTAAAATATGTTTTAGGGCAGAACAGTACCAAATTCAAATATTGCTTATGGGGATTTTCCGGAATTGTTGTTTGTTCTTCCGGCCTCATTTAAACTTGCCTAGTTAGGTAGTTTTGTTATGCTTCACCCCTTGCCATGTTAATCAACATTTAACATTGTTGTGTACCTAAACGAGAGCGAACTAAATAACTCGGATGTGGTGTTCCGTCAATATGCAACCCGTTGCATATTGAGCTCCACTTAATTTGTAGGATTGCTTGTGCACTTTGCCATGTCATGCCATGCCTCTTTAAACCGGACATGCATCATACTTGTTTGCGCATCATGCCACGTTATGTGATGGTTGTTTACTATGTTGTTTGCTTTTCCGGGTGCTTTCTCTCGTTAGCTTCGGTTTCGTTCCGGAGTTGTGAGGATTCGTTCGACTGAGTCCGTTTGTCTTCTTCATGGAATCGTTCTTCTTCCTTGCGGGATCCCAGGCAAGATGATCATACCCTCGAAATCACTACTATCTTTGCTATGCTAGTTTGCTCGCTCTTTTGCTATGCCAATGCTACGATGCCTACCATTTGCTTGTCAGCCTCCCAAAATGCCATGAACCTCTAACCTTTGACACCACTCCTAGCAAACCGTTGTTTGGCTATGTTACCGCTTTGCTCAGCCCCTCTTATAGCGTTGTTAGTTGCAGGTGAAGACGAAGTTTGTTCCTTGTTGGAACATGGAGATGTTGTTCCTTGTTGGAACATGTTTACTTGTTGGGATATCACAATATATCTTATTTAATTAATGCATCTATATATTTGGTAAAGGGTGGAAGGCTCGGCCTTATGCCTGGTGTTTTGTTCCACTCTTGCCGCCCTAGTTTCCGTCATACCGGTGTTATGTTCCCGGATTTTGCGTCCCTTACGCGGTCGGGTGATTTATGGGACCCCCCTGACAGTTCGCTTTGAATAAAACTTGTCCAGCAAGGCCCAACATTGCCTTTTACCATTTGCCTCACCTAGCCCTTTTCTTCCCTTGGGTTTCCGGAGCCCGAGGGTCATCTTTATTTTAACCCCCCCGGGCCAGTGCTCCTTCGAGTGTTGGTCCAACCTGAGCGATGTCCGGCGCCCCCTGGGCAACCAGGGTCTATGCCAACCCGACGTCTTGCTCATCCGGTGTGCCCTGAGAACGAGGTACGTGCGACTCCTATCGGGATTTGTCGGCACATCGGGCGGCTTTGCTGGTCTTGTTTTACCATTGTCGAAATGTCTTGATGTACCGGATACCGAGTCGATCGGAGTGTCTTGGGTGAAGGTCTATTCCTTCGTTGATCGCGAGAGCTTGTCATGGGCTAAGTTGGGACACCCTGCGCAGGTATAAACTTTCGAGAGCCGTGCCAGCGGTTATGTGGCGAGATGGGAATTTGTTAATGTCCGGTTGTAGAAAACCTGAAGTTGACCTTAATTAAAATACATCAACGCGTGTGTTACCGTGATGGTCTCTTTCCGTGGAGTCCGGAAGTGAACACGGTGTTGGAGTTATGCTTGACGCAGGTTGCTATAGGATCACTTCTTGATCATACTTTTATCGACCGTGCTTTGCCTTCTCTTCTCGCTCTCATTTGCGTATGTTAGCCATCATATATGCTAGTCGCTTGCTGCAGCTCCACCTCATGCCTTTACCTTACCCATAAGCTTAAATAGTCTTGATCTCGCGGGTGCGAGATTGCTGAGTCCTCGTGACTCACCAGATACTTCCAATACCAGTTTGCAGGTGCCTATGTTACCGAGCAGGTGACGCAACCAAGCTCAAGGAGGAGCTTGATGAAGATCTTGTTCATTGTGTTGTTTCGTTTTAGTTGATCAGTAGTGGAGCCCAGTTGGGGTCGATCAGGGTCCTTTGTCGCATTTGGGGTTCTTCTTTTATTTTGGTTCCGTAGTCGGACCTTGTTTGTATCTGGATGATGTAATGCTTTATTCATGTATTTGTGTGAAGTGGCGATTGTAAGCCAACTATGTATCTTTTTCCCTTATGTATTACTTGGGTTGTGTGAAGATTACCTCACTTGCGACATTGCTTTCAATGCGGTTATGCCTCTAAGTTGTGCTTCGACACGTGGGAGATATAGCCGCATCGAGGCGCTATGTTGGTAATCGAGCCTTCCCGACCTTAGGAGCCCCACCGCTTGATCGTTTTTAGTGGCGAGTTGTGTCTAGAAAAAAATTTTGAGTCATTTAGGATTATATATATCGGAGAGTTTAGGAATTCTTTTTACTCCCGGTCCTTCGACCTTACGGTGAGGTATCCCGACGAGAGTTTTGACTCTTCTCTTCTCAAATTTCACTAAAAATTTTTTAGGATCACGCTGGTATCTTAGAATCGTTCGATGGTTTTATGATGACAACATTGTCTTGGTTGCCTCCTGTCATTTAGGGTTGTGGCGGTGTCCCGGGAGTTGAGCTCCGAGGTGTTGTCGTCATAATTTTATCGTTGCAGTTCTCGAATACCGAGTTTAGTACGCGACATCGAACATCTCTTTTATGCGGTTGTTGGTGAGATAACCCGCTAACCCAATCTTCGAGGTGAGTACGGAGTATTGCCATGACTTGTATAACGGATGCTTTTGAAGGTTGAGGTAGACGATTTCGAAGGTTTCTTGGTTATGTGTTGAAGGATGGATACAATGGATGTAGGGATTGTTAGTTTGTGTGAGATATTATTGCTCCTGTATCCCCAACACGATTGCATAACCGAAAGTTTCGGAGTTTTATAGGTGGGAATTCAAGTAGCTCTTAGGATATCTTTCCGACGGATGTATGATATGAAATTGGGGTTCGACGCCTAGTGGTCCGCCTATTCACGGTTGGTTTTACATGGTCTCGTTGTGTCTTAAAGAGTCCTTGGCTATGCCGACTGGGGGCGCTTCGTATGTCATGTGCACTACCTTGTACATGATGGTGCTGTCTGATTGAGCCCGTGTAGGCCCCACCACGAAAACTTGGACGAAATCTCTATCATATGTTTGTTCCGCTTATTCGCAAGCCAGTCCTTTGTTTTTGTTTTGAGTTGTGGTATTCGAGTTGCTTCAATGTCAAGTGTTGATTCCATACCTTTCCGAAATGGTGTTCTCATACTCCGATGTGAATACCAATCCTTCTCGACAATTGAGGTTGTCATGTCAATCCTTTTCAACCGGCGTGTTTCTCTTTTGAGTGGATCCCATCATTTTTCCCACCCGCAAGATAAATTCTAAGTTTTCTCAACGGTGTTTGTTTCATCCGTCTCCAAGTTGCCTTTGTTTTTCCCGCCCACCCACCCTTTTTCTTCAAGGACTAAGATTTCTTTATCAAGTATCCTTTTATTTTTGTGAAGTTTCTCCATTCTTTTCCGTCAATGTTCTTACCCGGTGGTTCTCTAGAAGATGTTCTACTAGTTCGTCATTCCTCATTCCTTTCTCTTCTCCGGTGGATTCAAGTCAAGTTTTGTTGATCATATTCCTTTCCTCGTTTCAATGTCCTCTCATACCGGTGCATCTCATTATCATTCTACTTCTCGCTATTTGTTATTCCGGAGTACACAAGATATCTCGAAGATTCGTGTTTCCACTCTGCATTCGTTCAAGCTCTTTCGAGATTGCTATCTCATTCAAGTCTTTTAATTCAACCGGTGTAACATCTCTTTTAAATCTTTTCAATGGTGTTCTTTTGAGTGGGCCCTAACCCACAGGTCTTTTCCCAGGATCTTACCTGACTCTTCTATTTTCCCAGAGATATCCTAAATTCTTCTCCAAGTTTGACGTAAGAATGAGTTATCATCAGTCAAATGCTTTTCTCCAAGATCTTTCAAATTCTTCTCATAGTTGGCTCAACCTCTTCGCTTTTGATTCTTCCGGTGTGTCTCAATAATTCTTGGTGGTGTTTCTCGTTGTCATTCTCATTTGAAGACCGAAGAAGAGTTTCTCTTTAATCTTGCTCTATTCTCTTCAAGATTCATGGTGCTAGCTTGGTTGCCATCCTCTCATAATTGTTTTTGATTGTGAGAATCTTTTTCAACCATCCGGAGCATTTTAGGAGTCTTTTCAGTTTCATTCTTTGAAGCCCATCATCTCAGTATTATTCATTCAAGCTTTCAGCTCTCGTTCTCCAAATCATACCGGTGCATCATTAAAGTATTCTCTAATCAGCTCGTGTTCTATTCGTTCATTTGTATCTAAATCCCTTCAAGTATCTTCATTCATTTTCCAATTCTTCCCAGCTAATTGTGCCTTTGCTTCTTTCATTTTCAATTCTTACGGTGGTTCTTTCAAGATCTCACTTCCTTGTTCATCATATCATTTCATTTGTTGTTCCAATCCTACCGGTGGTTCATTGAAGACCTTCTCAAGTTTTGATATATCTCTTTTAATCCTTTATACGAGAATAAGTAGTATGCCAAATCCGTTGATTGTCATCAATTTAATTGGTGAAGGATACGCATAACATAATTCTTATTCTTGTTCATCCAAGTGATTAATTCTTTATTCCGGAGGCCCTTAAGATTCTCGGTTTCATTTGTTTTCATCTTCTCTTTTTCCCGGAGTTCCAAGTTCTCATCATCACGGAGATCCATTTAAATCATTGCAAGGTTTCACCTTGTGTTTTCAACTTCTCTTTCTTTCTATCATCCTTTTATTACCGGAGTTCTTCGTTGAGGCTCTACATGGTGGTTCATCAAGCATTCTCTTCATTATTCAATTGTTCTTCAAGGTTTCTCTCGAAGTTATGACCCGCCAAGCTATACTCAAAAATTAAACATGGTGCTCAACACATGTTTTTGTTTTGAGGAGCTCAAGTATTCTTCATCTTGCATTCCAAAGTGCAATTCCTTCTATCCTATCTTTTGAGATGGTGTTATATCATTCTTGACAATTTCCATTCATATTTCATGATTCATATGTTGGCAAGAATGAGGTATTTTAAATCCATCAATCCCTTTGTTGGAGTTATCTTGGGCTAGATTTCACCTAAAGCCTTCCCTAAGGAACGTTGCTATTTTGGTGCTTATTAATGACCCAAGTTATCTCTTTTCCATCTTGATGGAACAAGCTTTCATCTCTTCGTTAATCTCAAACAAGCAATTGTTTTTCAACAACTCCGTTCTAGCATTTCTTGTAAGCGTGCTCTTTCAAGATATTGTTTCCCTCCGTTCATTCCATTCCATTCTTTCATTTCTTCCGGAGGCATTGTGATGTTGCTCTTTTCTCTCATCATCTCGAATTGTGAGGATCATGTTCTTCATGCTTATCCATTTAACCGGCGTGTCGTGTCCTCCATTCAAGTTCTTTTCAAGTTTTCCTTCTTCTTTCGATGACAGTGCTGCCCAAATTATTTCAATCTTCTTCCTCTCCCATCTTGTTTTAACCGGAGTGGTTTCGAATTCTATTTTGTCCATTAAACTCTTGATTCATGTCTTTGCAACCTTCAAATTCTCGTAATACTCCTTGTTCATCTTTTCTAACAGATTGTTTGCAATCTCGTTCATCTCTATTGTACTCTTTCTTTTAAACTGCTCAACCTCTCAAGGTTCGTGGTTTCACTCGTTCGTCAAAGAAGCAACTTGGTTTTACCTCTTCTTTTTTCTCTTCCGTTTTCCCTCCGGTGCCATTCTAGATCTCGGGACGAGATCCTCTCATAGTGGTGGAGTGTTGTAACGCCCCGGATCCGATGCGCCAGGTGTCCGTCAGTTATTCGCCTTCGTTGCCATGTCATTTGCTTGCGTGTTGCATTTGCCATGTCATCATATGCATTTCATATCATGTCATCATGTGCATTTCATTTTGCATACGTGTTCGTCTCATGCATCCGAGCATTTTCCCGTTGTCCGCTTTTGCAATCCGGCGCCCTATGTTCCCCGGCGTCCCTTCTTCTCTCTGTTGTGAGCGGGTGTTAAACTTTCTCGGAATGGCCGAGGTTTGCCAAGCTGCCTTGGTATAGCACCGTGAACCGCTGTCAAGTTTCGTGCCATTTGGAGTTCGTTTGGTACTCCAACAGTTAACCGGTAACCGCAAAGCCCTCTTTTGTTGCAGCCCAACACCCCTTCCAAAGTGGCCCAAAGCCCAGCAAACTCCTCTCCATGCTCTCGGTCGTTCGATCACGATCGCGTGGCCGAAAACCGCTCCTCATTTGGACTCTCCTAGCTCCCTATGCCTATATAAACGTCCCTCCCCTTCCATTTTCGCGGTCTAATCCCCCGAAACCCTAGCAATCTCCTCCCCGCGCCGCCGGACGCGTCCACGCCGCGTCGGACATGTCCGCCCGCCACGTCGCTGCAGCCAATCATATCATGCCACGTCACCCGCGCCGCCGCCCAAGCCAATGGG
Organism: Aegilops speltoides; assembly: GCA_021437245.1. Taxonomy (NCBI): domain Eukaryota; kingdom Viridiplantae; phylum Streptophyta; class Magnoliopsida; order Poales; family Poaceae; genus Aegilops; species Aegilops speltoides. The sequence goes on along the minus strand of CM038144.1, from coordinate 382,807,255 downwards.
CGCCTGCCATGTGTTCGCCCCCGCCGCCTCGCCGCCTCTGCCCGCCGGCAGCGCCGCCGCTGCTTTGCTCGCTTCTCTGCTTTCGCCGGCGACCGGCGGCCGCCCTCGCCGCCTGCCCCGCCAGCGCCGCCGCTGGCTGCTCTCGCCTCTGCCGTCGGCGACCGGCGCTTCGCCGCGCCGCGCCTCTCTGCGCCGCCGCCCGTGCCTCTCTGCTCTTTCCGCCGCGCTCTGGCGTCCGCCGGCAGCCGCCCGCGCCTCCGCGTCTCCTGCCGTGCCTCCTCCGGATCTGGCCGCCGCCGCCGATCCGGCGGTCCGCCACCCGGCGCCCGTCCCGGCCAAGGCTGCCTTCGTCGTTCGGACGGATCGGGAGGAGCCCCGTCCGGCGGCGATCGTTGACCCTCCGTGGGCCTCCTCCACCCAGCCACGTGGGCCCTGACCCAGCCTTGAGCGCCAGCCAAATTTCACCTCCGCCGACTGGCTCGGCCCATGGGTGAGCAGCCCCAGCGCCCATCTTTTTTTTTTTTTTCTTTTTTTTTTTTCACTGTTGGGCCAGCCAGCCAAATTCGCCCGCGTTCATTTTTTTTTTCCATTCTGCGAATTTTTCTATTTATCCATTAATCTGCAGTTTTACTGATTGGCCCTAAACTTCATGCATTTAATAACTCACAATTGGTGCATCGGATTAAAATAAGTTATATATGTAAAATGCTTAGAATTTTATCTAGTTTCACAATATCCCACTTTCATCCATGTTTAAAATGTTTAACTTGCTGTTTATATAAATTTGCCTAAATGCCATGCTAAAATGATTTAATTCATAACTAAATAACCGTAGCTTCGGATTTAAATGTTCTTTATATGTATATGGGGTGGAAAATGCCTAGATTATCATGGTCCATTTTATTTTCCTGTTTAACAACTTTAAAATATGTTTTAGGGCAGAACAGTACCAAATTCAAATATTGCTTATGGGGATTTTCCGAATTGTTGTTTGTTCTTCCTACTCATTTAAACTTGCCTAGTTAGGTAGTTTTGTTATGCTTCACCCTTGCCATGTTAATCAACATTTAACATTGTTGTGTACCTAAACGAGAGCGAACTAAATAACTCGGATGTGGTGTTACGTCAATATGCAACCCGTTGCATATTGAGCTCCACTTAATTTGTAGGATTGCTTGTGCACTTTGCCATGTCATGCCATGCCTCTTTAAACCGGACATGCATCATACTTGTTTATGCATCATGCCACGTTATGTGATGGTTGTTTACTATGTTGTTTGCTTTTCCGGTGCTTTCTCTCGTTAGCTTCGTTTCGTTCCGGAGTTGTGAGGATTCGCTCGACCGAGTCCGCTTGTCTTCTTCATGGAATCGTTCTTCTTCCTTGCGGGATCCTGCAAGATGATCATACCTCGAAATCACTACTATCTTTGCTATGCTAGTTTGCTCGCTCTTTTGCTATGCCAATGCTACGATGCCTACCATTTGCTTGTCGGCCTCCCAAAATGCCATGAACCTCTAACCTTTGACACCACTCCTAGCAAACCGTTGTTTGGCTATGTTACCGCTTTGCTCAGCCCTCTTATAGCGTTGTTAGTTGCGGTGAAGACGAAGTTTGTTCCTTGTTGAACATGGAGATGTTGTTCCTTGTTGGAACATGTTTACTTGTTGGGATATCACAATATATCTTATTTAATTAATGCATCTATATATTTGGTAAAGGGTGGAAGGCTCGGCCTTATGCCCGTGTTTTGTTCCACTCTTGCCGCCTAGTTTCCGTCATACCGTGTTATGTTCCCGGATTTTGCATCCCTTACTACGCGTCGGGTGATTTATGGGACCCCCGACATTCGTTTTGAATAAAACTTGTCCAAAGAAGGCCCAACATTGCCTTTTACCATTTGCCTCACCTAGCCCTTTTCTTCCCTTGGGTTTCGGAGCCCGAGGGTCATCTTTATTTTAACCCCCCGGCGGTGCTCCTTCGAGTGTTGGTCCAACTCGAGCGATGTCCGGCGCCCCGGCAACCAGGGTCTATGCCAACTCGACGCCTTGCTCATCCGGTGTGCCCCGAGAACGAGGTATCGTCGACTTATCGGGATTTGTCGGCACATCGGGCGGCTTTGCTGGTCTTGTTTTACCATTGTCGAAATGTCTTGATGTACCGGATACCGAGTCGATCGGAGTGTCTTGGGTGAAGGTCTATTCCTTCGTTGATCACGAGAGCTTGTCATGGGCTAAGTTGGGACACCCCGCAGGTATAAACTTTCGAGAGCCGTGCCTGCGGTTATGTGGCGATGGGAATTTGTTAATGTCCGTTGTAGAAAACCTGAAGTTGACCTTAATTAAAATACATCAACCGCGTGTGTTACCGTGATGGTCTCTTTCCGGCGGAGTCCGGGAAGTGAACACGGTGTTGGAGTTATGCTTGACGCAGGTTGCTATAGGATCACTTCTTGATCATACTTTTATCGACCGTGCTTTGCCTTCTCTTCTCGCTCTCATTTGCGTATGTTAGCCATCATATATGCTAGTCGCTTGCTGCAGCTCCACCTCATGCCTTTACCTTACCCATAAGCTTAAATAGTCTTGATCTCATGGTGCGAGATTGTTGAGTCCTCGTGACTCACCAGATACTTCCAATACCAGTTTGCGGTGCCTATGTTACCGGCGGTGACGCAACCAAGCTCAAGGAGGAGCTTGATGAAGATCTTGTTCATTGTGTTGTTTCGTTTTTAGTTGATCAGAGTGGAGCCCAGTTGGGGTCGATCGAGGTCCTTTATCGCATTTGGGGTTCTTCTTTTATTTTGGTTCCGTAGTCGGACCTTGTTTGTATCTGGATGATGTAATGCTTTATTCATGTATTTGTGTGAAGTGGCGATTGTAAGCCAACTATGTATCTTTTTCCCTTATGTATTACTTGGGTTGTGTGAAGATTACCTCACTTGCGACATTGCTTTCAATGCGGTTATGCCTCTAAGTTGTGCTTCGACACGTGGGAGATATAGCCGCATCGAGGGCGTTACAAACTATTCCCCCGAACAGCTCCGCCAATGCCAACGTTGGCGATGAAGAGTGTCCCTCAAGGGCCAGGCCTCCGGCAAGATCGTAAGTATCCAGATTCCTGAATGATTTATAATTTCTTATGTGTCACATAGTGTCCTTCTAATGCCGCACACTGCCTGCAGTCCGGCCGATGATGATCTCCTCGCTTCGTCGAGCGGGTCATTGGCTTCGTCGGATGTAGATTCCATCCCGACTACCTCCACCCCTTGCGCCGCTGAGGACGCCGAGGTGGGATCCCGGGAAGGGACCCATCAGGAGGAGGCTCCGGAGGCGCCGCAAGGCAGGCTCCCAGACTTTGTGCCGGACTCCACGCCGGAACCCGCAGTGCTTCCGAGTCTGGCAGCGCCCTTCGCAAGAAGGGCAAGATTGCGGACGCCGGGCGGCCCGGCCCAACCGGAGGCGCCGGACAACTTGCTGGAGGCGCTCAAAGGCACTTCCATCGAGGAAGAACACCGCACTATCATGAGTGCACTGATTCAGAAGGTTTAGCTCGCCAGGAGCGGGATGACCGAAGCCTGCAGTAGCCTTCTAACAGGCTTTGAGGTAAGAAGTTAAAATGATGTAATGTAATACCGCATAGACAGTAGCCCCTGATGCTCGGTTCGGTGTTCGGAAAGAAAAAAGGCGGACTAAGGATCTAAAAAGATATACGCAGGGTTGCTAAAAATTATGTCAATATGGGTTTGCAGGCTACGTTGCTGACCTCTGCCGCACTGACAGCGGAGGTCGGTGCTTTGAAGCAGGACCTCGAGCGGTCCGAGGAAGAGCTCGGCCGTGCCAAGAAGCAGCTCGAGGACAAAGAAGGTGAGTAATACCTCTTTGGATAGTTACCTTACAGAAAAGGATTTAGGTTGCAATAAAAATAACAAGGATAACGTGGGTACTGCAGGGGCCACGAACGAGGTGGCAACCCTGAAGGAGGCTGTGTCCGTGGCCGAACACAATGCGGCCGCGGAACGGGCAGAGCGAGAGAAGTAGGAGGCGCGGGTGGCAGAGGTGCGGCAAGAGCTCCAGGCTCTCATGGAAAAGCATGAGAGTTTGGAGCGTGACTCGAAGACTCGGGAGTCCGAGCTTGCCTCGGCTCTCGAAAGTGCCAAAGCCGCCAAGGCCGAGGCCCATAAGGCCCTCAGGAGGTTGAGGATGTGAAGAAAATAGCGGTGGGTAAGGCATTTTTCATGCAAAGCAAGCATGTTAATGTAAACTTCCTGATACTTACCCGAATTCGGAGCTCTCCAGGGGCATTTGCAGATCTGCCTCGCAGTGCGTCCGATGCCACCGCATTCTACCGTCGCGAGGAGGGGAGCTCAACGGAGAAGGTCTTCTGGTCTCAGTATGCTGAGGCCGGCCATCCGGTGCCCCCTATTCACCAGCTGAAGCAGCTGGTCGAGCTCCACAAGGTAGCCGAGCAGGCCATGAAGGGCCTCATAGTCCGGCTGTGGCCTGGAGAGGCCATGCCTGGGAGCTACTTCGGCCTCATGCGGCGGCTGGTGGATGCGTGCCCCTGGGTGGAGGTCATCAAGCGCTCCGCCTGTATTGAAGGTGCTCGTCGGGCCCTTGCCCGCGCAAAGGTGCACTGGGGCAGGCTGGATGTGGAGAGGCTTATCACTGACGCGCCGCCAGCGGGCAAGGAGTATCGTACGCCCGAGATGTACTATAAGTCTGTCCTAAAGGGTGCCCGCAAGATTGCGGATGAGTGCCCCAGAGATGTAATTATTGAGTAAACTCGCTATGTGTTATCCTGTGCGCTGAAAACTTTGTTCATCTGCGCTAAGCAACGCTTGTTTAATTTAAAATATTACCTTCTGTGCGGCCATTTATAAAATCTGAGAGATGGAAAGTCGTCGGCTTCAGCCCCCATGCCACGAGTGCTGGGGTGTTCGGGATAAACTTGAGCACTCTTGTTCCCATTTTTGGGTCCATCTAGGGAGGCGCTCAACACGACGAACAAGGCAACCGGACTTATAATGCTTGAACACTCTCACTTAGACATAGAATTCTATAATTTTAAATTTTGGCGAAGCCCCTAGTATTCGGAAGACTGAGTTCGGGGTGCTATCCACGCCTTGGACGAACATTATCCGGTTCTTCGCTCGAAGCGGCATAAGTCTTTAGGGACTCGAAAAGACCTCTCGGACAGCGACCAGTCTCTCGCCTTATCATGCTAGTCGGTTTTAGCTTTCCATCGAGGCGCCGCCCAGCTCAACCGGGCGCAATCGCGATGGTTCTCCCAAAGGCTACCTTAGCCGACGGAACGGAACGTAAGGTACCAAAACATGGGAGCCGAGCAAACCCAACTATTGACCCAAGACATGATTCGAGCCGATTCATATAATGCTATAAGTTCGGGTGCCGCACTTGTGAAAGTGTTCGACTTATCACACCATAATGCGGGAGCATAAGCCCTGGTGTATTCGGCCGTACCAGAATATACGGGTGCAAGATGTCATTAATGAACATATATGTAAAGTAATGCAATTATAGGCAAAAGTGCTGCATTATTTATTTAAGGAATTCTGCTATGAGTGCGGAATGATACAAATAGTGCGGTAAGCAAGGGATTGACTAATTAAACATGTCCCCTCCAGGTGGGCTGCGGACTGGTGTGTATAATCAAATTTAAAGCTCGTAATGGAGACCACCTGAGTGTTCGTCGCAGCCTTTTTCCCTCCCTGGCTGTTGCATTGTGAGTTCGGCGGGTTCGCCACGGACAGGCCTCCGTGAACGGAGTCCTGTGTATAAAAAGAATCAAAATAAAATAAAAAGAGCGACACACTTGGGAGCCCTCGTGTGGTCGAGCCACACTGGTCTGTTAGGTCGTGCCCTCCCCTATGCCCATGGTATCTCCAAAGCGTAATGATGTACGCGGAGGGCTTGTCTTGCAATCATGCGAGGACTGGGGTTGGGGCCGCATTGCTACACGTGCTCGGAACGTGCCAGGTGGTCTTGATTGATATTGCTCCGGGCGCGTTTGGCCGTGTCCGGTCGTTTAACGGCCGGACTCGAAAATTGCCTTGAAAGGCTGTTCTGTACTTCTGCCGCGAGAGCCGCTGTATGTTCCTCCGTTCGGAGGGAGCGTTCCGTATTTCCGTTGACCGTGATTACTCCACGAGGGCCTGGCATCTTGAGATTGAGGTATGCGTAATGCGGCACTGCGTTAAACTTTGCGAACGCGGTTCGTCCGAGCAGAGCGTGATAGCCGCTGCGGAATGGGACTATGTCGAAGATTAACTCCTCGCTTCGGAAATTATCCAGGGATCCGAAGACCACTTCCAGCAGGATCGAGCTCGCATAATTGGCCTCAACACCTGGTTTGATGCCTTGGAAGGTCGTTTTGTAGGTTTAATCCTTGAGGGTCTATGCCCATCTTGCGCATTGTATCCTGATAAAGCGAGTTCAGTTATCGCCGCCGTCCATCGGGACTCTTGTGAGGTGAAATCCATCGACGATTGGGTCTAAAACCATCGCGCGAATCCGCCATGGCGGATCTCGGTCGGATGGTCTCCTCGATCGAAAGTGATCGGGCAAGAGGACCATGGATTGAACTTTGGGGCGACTGCTCCATCGCATATACGCCCCTTAGTGCACGCTTCGCTCCCTCTTGGGTATATGGGTTGCGATATCATGTTTACCGTCCGCACTTGTGGGGGAAACCTTCGTCCTCTCTGCTTGGCGGCCGTCTCTCTTCCTCGTCGTCATTTGTGCAGCCCTTGTCGTTGTTTTTGGCAATTAACTTGCCTGCTTGCTTAAATACCCAACAATCTCTGTTGGTGTGGTTAGCTGGCTTTTCGGGGGTGCCATGTATCTGGCATGAGCGGTCGAGTATTCGGTCCAAATGGGACGGACCCGGAGTGGTTCTTTTGAATGGCTTCTTCCGCTGACCGGGTTTAGAGCCTCGGAATCCAGCGTTGATCGTCAGATCCTCATTGTTGTCGCCGTTAACACGGCGCTTGTTTTGCTTCGACGTGACTCGCCATTGTGGTCCTTAGTATCCGGACTGCCAAAGATTTTTATCGAGGTTGTTGCTGCGAGCCAGCTAGCTATCCTCTCCCGCACGTAAGCGGGTCATTAATGATGTGAGGGCTGCCATGGATTTCGCTTTTCCTGTCCTAGGTGCCGGCTAGCCACTCGTCATGATGTTATGTTTGAAGGCTGCGAGGCCTCTGATCCGGACAATCGATTTATTTGATTTTTCTTTGTTAAGAACCGTGTCGAACTCGTTCGCCGATTCATCTGGCTGTTGAATTATGTGGCTTAGGTCATCGGCGTCTGGTGGTCGCACATATGTGCCCTGGAAGTTGTCGAGGAATGCGGCTTCCAGGTCCTCCCAACACCCAATTGACTCTGCGGGCAGGCTGTTAAGCCAATGCCGAGCTGGTCCTTTAAGCCTGAGCGGGAGATATATGATAGCATGGAGATCATCGCCACGGGCCATATGGATATGAAGGAGATAATCCTCGATCCAAACCGCGGGGTCTGTCGTGCCATCGTAGGATTCGATGTTGACGGGTTTAAACCCTTCAGGGATTTGATGATCCATTACTTCGTCTGTGAAGCATAGTGGGTGTGCGGCGCCTCTGTATTGAGCAATATCACAACGTAGCTCAAGGGAGCGTTGTGATGCGGAGCATCCTACGGACATCACCATGTCAAGAGCCCATTTGGTAAGTGACACGTACAACATCTACTTCACACACACTAAGGTGAATCATCTCCTTTACACGTGCTCACTTGACCCCTTCGAGGATGGCATACTACTTGACACTTCTCCCGTGTGCATGCATAGGTATTGTCGGAACATTACGGACGACGAGGAGGAGTGCAAGCGCCAAGGAACGACTACACCATCCGCGAGGGAAGCGTGGAAGAGCAGACGGAAGAAAGGAAGAAGAAGAACGAGCAGGATCGAGTTGTCGGATCATCCGGACTTCACCGGACGATCCGACCGAGCTCGAATGATCCGGCGACTCCCGGACGATCCGCTAACGCTACCAAGACAACAGAACCTGCTCGACGGCCAGATTATCCGGACGGTCGCCGGATCATCCGGACCCGACACCCGGATCATCCGCCACCATCCGGATTATCCGGACCCGCTGCGTCGTGACTTGGGCCGGCCCGTGTACCCCTTCCCTCACTTACCCATTCGCCTTTGGGCTATAAATAGACCTCCTCCACCTCCTTTCTAGGGTTAGCAAAGTGATAGCTCATTCTTAAGTGAGCTTTGCTCCTACCTATCTCTACTCTTGAGAGAGAGAGACCACTACTCCATTGGAGGCCAAGACCTCCATCTAGGAGAAGACCCCCCTGCGGATACAAGACCCCTCTTTAGGGAAGATCCATCTAGGATATCATCAAGACCTCCTCTTGGAGATGAACCTTACCTTGTATATTTCCCTTGGTTGTTCATGTACCTTGTGATCTTGTGTGTTTGATTGTCTAGTGGATGTGTGATTGGACTTGTTCTTGAGTGTTTCCCCTTGTGATTTCTCTCCGTTCTTCCCCGTGTTCATCGTGTTCTTCGAGGGATCCCGCTCCAAACATGAAAGATCGACGAATTAGGGTTCCACCCTACATCATATGGTATCATGAGCCACGTTGATCACGTTTTTGGAGTCCCTCCCACCGTTTTCTAGCCTTCTTTTGCTTGATTTCGTCCTAAATCCGAAAATCCCCACCAAAAATAGCCCCAAATTTTTTTGTGATTTGTTGGTTTGATGATGTTTTGTTGATTTTGATCCATGGATTCGCTTGGTTTCAAGTGGATCTAGCATTTCTCCAAGTTTCCCCACCTTCCATCCATGAAATCTCGTCAATTTTGACCCCTAAATCCCCCATTTCCGCCCAAAAATTCGTCTCCACGAGCAAATCCCGAGCGGATTGACCAGCCTGGATCATCCGGACCATCTCCCGGATCATCCGGACATCCCCCGGATCAGCTGGACGCCCCCCGGACGTCCGGATAACCCACGCACCCAGAAAACAGATCCGGCGCTGACGAACCCGGATCATCTGGATTTCCTCCCGTATCATCCGGACCTAGCCCGGATCATCCGGACCTCCTCCCGGATGTCCGGTTAACCCTGAAACTGACACGGCTGAAATCTTGTTTTGGCCATAACTAATTCATCCGGAGTCCGTTTTCGACATTCTTTAGCTCATTTTAAAGCTCTTGATACCTCCCATCCCACAAAAATACCACCAACATCATTTGACTCCATCATATTTTCTGGAAATTGGCAAGTTTGCCTAGGCCCTTGTCAGTGTCAAAACCGGCGGATCTCGGGTAGGGGGTCCCGAACTGTGCGTCTAGGCGGATGGTAACAGGAGACGAGGGACACAATGTTTTTACCTGTGTTCAGCCCTCTCGATGGAGGTAATACCTCACGCCCCGCTTGATTAATATTGATGATATGGGTAGTACAAGAGTAGATCTACCACGAGATCAATGAGGCTAAACCCTAGAAGCTAGCCTATGGTATGATTGTTGAGATGTAATGTTGTGTCCTACGGATCACGGCCCTCCGGTTTATATAGACACCGGAGAGGCTAGGGTTACACAGAGTCGGTTACAATGGTAGGAGATCTACATATCCAGATTGCCAAGCTTGCCTTCCACGCCAAGTAAAGTACCTTCCTGACACGAGCCGAGTCTTCAATCTTCTATCTTCGTAGTCCGGAGTCCGCGGATATTGATAGTCCGCTGTCCGACACCCCTAGTCCAGACTCCTCAAGAGCCCCGAACCAGGCTTCAATGACGATAAGTCCAGCGTGCTTGTAGTCTTCGCGCGCAAGGCGGGTTCTCCCTTCGAATTCCATGTTCCTGCCGAACAATGTCCGACTTTACCTCGAATACTGTGCTTCTTAGCTTCTACGCCAAATTATGGCCCTCTTCCAAGCACGAATGCGAAAAGCCAGGGAGCCTTTTACATTTCACCCCCTGGTTGTGCGGGTCACCAGCCTATTGAAGGGACAGGGATCCAGATCCAAACCGCACCATCCTCCTCCTGCGTGTACCCATCGAAGCGCCTCTGACTCTGAAATCCATTCCACCATGGATCGTCAACGCGGCTCTTCCTCACGCGCTCCCAGCCCATCGCCGGGTGATTGGAGGAGGTGCTCTATCTCGCACAACGAGCTAGTAAAGCTCCAAAAAGAGGGATGGCTCCCTCCAGACTTCATGGTTCCGGTCCGAGCCGGACTGGTTACTTATCGGGAGGAGCCAGCGGAGGACAACCCAAACCCCAACAAAGGGAGCGGTGTGCTTTGTCCCTTATCTAATAAGGGGCTCGGGTTTCAATACACCTGCTCCTCCGCTGGCCTCAAGTTCTATGGACTTCAGCTCCACCACCTCACGCCCGCTTCAGGTTGCACATCGCGGGCTACGAGCTCTTCTGAGCTATTCCCGGGCATCGAGCCCCATTTCGCATTGTGGAAGAGGCTATTCGCCTCGCACCTGCTCTCACCAGGGTCCATATATCAAGTGGGCGGCGCCAAATATGGCGATCGCTGGGACCGGATACCTATCCGCACCCCAAGAGGGCGTCCAAGACGGCCCTCGGAGTGGTTTTATATAGTAGACGCCCGCTGCTCGACCCAGTCCGGATCAGCCTCCGGAGTTTGATGCCTCCCTTGAAGAAACGCCTCGGTTGGCGCCCATGAGCCCCTGCCCGAGGAAGACAAAGCGCCCATTACCCGATGGGCCGGATAAGATTAATGGCTCATTCCGTTTGACCATGTTCGAGTCATGGCGACGCAGCATCAAGCGGGGTGCAGCCGCTGCAATACTGAGGCCACCCCATGTGGGATTTCAACGGGAAGACGACGCTATTTAAGCACGGCCAGAAGGGCCGGATTCGACCGAGGATCCGTGAAGATCCTATCCGCCTGTATAAGGGGAGAAGGAGGACTTCCTTCGTCCGAACCCCATGAACGGGTTTTCTATGGTCAACTCACGAGGATGGGTAAGTGAATGCCTCAAGAGGTCTTTTACCCGTATTTTCGAAGTTTAAGCTTCTCATGTTATGTCTTCGGCGCAGAGTCTACGCCGGACTGTGAAGGACATGGTGAGTCCCGCTCCACAGCCCGAGGACCCGGAAGGGTCCCTGGGTCCGGCCTCTGAAGAGGATCTGGACCTTGGGGTGGAGCTAATCGACGGGGTGTATCACCAGCTAAGCATTGATGATGCGCTAGTCGCCATTACGGCGGACTACCCCGGGCTGAGTTCGGCATCCCAGGTGACCAAGACCGAAGTCCGGACACCGTTATTTTATCCTTGCCTATTCTGACCTTCGCAAACGATGGTATTTTACAGGAAGCGCCATTACGGCAGGAAGCCGAGCCTGCGGCGGCCGACTTACAGGGGTTAGGCCGAACTAACAGGAGGAAAAGGAGCGTCGTGCGGGCGGAAACGTCGCCGCAGAGGTATAGCTCGCTTTTGACCTTTCTGAGCAACGTTCCGAAGAAACTTCTAAGTGCTCATGATCTTCATAGGAGAAAAAGCGCCGGCGGATCATGAAGACAGGAATTGCCCCCAAATAACTCCCCGCCAGCTCCAACGCCCGAATCGGAGGGGGGGGCAAGCGCAAGACACGAACCGGATCCTACTCCAACGGAGGATACCGACAGATCGTCCGCCACAACGCCGGAGGTGGAGAGCGCTATGAATCATAGACGCCACGGACAGTTCTTCAAGAGGCGTGCTTTTCCCGAGGCATTGGATGCCTTTAAAGCGGGGACGCGCATCTCCGGCTGCCCAAAATGGTTTTACCAGAGCTACAGAGCAAAGATGTTAAAGACATACGGTAAGGGAAATTTAATGGTTGTATACACCAAGAGTCCCCGAGACTTAAATTAGTTATGTTAACTGATTTAAGGATCATGGAAACTTTCGTGCTCTTAACGAGAAGAACGCCCACTGTCCCGGAGCTGCAAGATTGCAAGGCCCAATTTGAGGTCAAGACTTGCTGCCGCAGGAGGAGACGGAAGGACCCCTCCCGTAACACATTTGTATAAATGAATATAAGCGCCGTGCGGCGCGTGCGCGTGAGTCTAATAATGACATCAGAGGTGCCGCCAACAAGATCCGGACAGCATCGCTATTACGCCACTAAAAGTCGGCGAAAATGTGCCGAATGTAATTCAGCAGAGAGGAACAAGCTTCAAGATGCCAATGCCAAGCTCGGAGAAGAGCTGAAAGGCGCCTGAGCCGAGCTGTCCGCTCATAAGGAGAATCAACGGCTTCGCCGCAGCATCTATAGTAGTGCTTGAGCGAACTCTCTCGTGAAGAAGAGTTCGCGAGGAAGCGATTTGACGTGATATGTCTTGTAGGTGTACTCACGGGCCATCCCATGGAGGAGATGCCCGATCAATGGGTGATCAACTTCCGAATCTGTTGCGGCAGTGCGAACGAGTTCGACAGCAATGAGTGGCGTCAGACGGGCTTTATGGCCATCCTCGCCCCGCCCGAGACCTCGGGAGCTTGCAGAGAAGCTGCAGGAGGCGGCAGCGTTTCCATTTGTGGAAGGTTTCGCCCTGCCGTCAAGGTGCCGTGGAGGCTTGGGCCATGGTCAAGACGCTGTACAAGAAGGCGGATCCCAACCATATGGCGAGTTGGACCGGTGGGGCCCGACGGGAAGGAGATCCTGTGAGGTTAGTGTACAGCCAGTAGAACTGGCTGCTAAATTTTCCTAACGGACTGTAAGCTTGATGACTGTTAGACGGGATTGAGGAGGAATACAATCAATAAACTTGACAATGTATGTTATCCTTAAAATGACATGTGAAATGCCTTCTAGCCGGATTGTAGATCGCTTGCCGTTGCCGACCTTTTCGCTTCAACCTCGGGACCCTAGAGTCCGAGTGTGTCCGAATACCTTTTGGTTAATAAATAACCGTGGTATGCATGGAGACTAGGCGAGGGGTCATCGTTGCTTTATCGTGCAAGTGCCCAACTAGTTATGTTATATTACATGGTTAGTAAGAAACATCTTCCAGGAGAATAGTTCCGTTAAGGGTTCCTTTCGCTGGGTGGCATGCCCTAAAGTGCATGTCCGGACCGCCAATGGAGCAATAAAAACATCCGGGGCAGATGGAAAAATAGGTAAAAGTCATCTTTAAATCACCGACGGAATATTCCTTAAGAACGCTTAGCTTCGCTTCACCCACCGAGGTACACATCCGCCGACCCGCAAGAATAATCGCAGAGGTGCTCCTTTACCACCGGCCGAACAATCGGGAACGAGGGGTAAGCACAGAGCCAGCAACCCAGCTTGGCCAAAACTTAAGTCATATCGATGCATATAATGGCGAGTAAAAGGTACATGTGGAAGCATGACACATGTGTTGGGTATAAACCCATATAGTTGAGCTTCGTAAAAGAAGCCCCGGGAATAACGAAAAGGGTGGCACGTCGATGTATGCAAAAATGCGAAAATAGGCCTCAAGGGATTTGTTAATTTTAAAAAGGATAAAAGGAGAGATAAAAGACAGCCAAAGTATAAAAGATTGGACGGGGAAGGGACGAACTCTTAGTCCAAATAGCTAGGCATAGAATCGCTTGAGGCGGGCTGCGCTCCATGGGTTCGCTCGAGTCGGTTGTCCGACGATTATGTGAGACGGTACGCCCGCCGGTCAAGATTTGGTCAATGATGAAGGGCCTTCCCATCCGGGTTTGAGCTTGTCCTTTTCTTGTCCGCAGCGAGAACTAGTTCACCAACGTTATAGGTCTTGGCCCGTATTTCTACCTTTGATATCTTCGAGCTCGCTGTTGGTAAAATGCGGAACGAGCCTTCGCGACGCCACGTTCTTCCTCCAATGTGTCCAGCTGTCCCGCCGATCAAGCTCGGCTTCTCTTTCCTCGTATATGCGCACTCGAGGTGAGTCATGAATAATGTCGCAGGCGAGATCGCCTCTGCGCCGTATACCATAAAAATGGTGTGAATCGGTAGTACGGTTAGGCGTTGTCCGCAGCCCCAGTACGGAGTCGAGCTCCTCGACCCATTGGGTGTCTGATTTAGTGAGTGACCTCACTAGTCCGGGTTTAATGCCGCCATTATTAGACCGCTCGCTTTTTCCACTTGACCGCTGGTTTGAGGGTGATAGATCGACGATAGTCGAGCTTAATGCCCATATTTTTGCACCATGCCTTGACCTCATCGGCTGTGAAGTTCGTGCTGTTATCGGTGATGATGCTATGGGGACTCAGAACGGTGTACCACCTCGATATAAAGTCTATCACTGGTCCGGACTCTGCCGTTTTGACCGGTTTGGCCTCTATCCATTTGGTGAATTTATCCACCATGACCAATGTGTATTTTTTCTTGTGGGTTCCCCTTTAAGGGCCCCACCATGTCAAGCCCCTGCACCGCGAACGGCGTGTAATGGGTATGGTTTTGAGGGCGGTGGGTGGCATATGGCTCGATTAGCTAAGAGCGGCAACCGACGATCGCTGGACCAAGTCCTGCATCCGCCCGAGCTGTTGGCCAATAAAATCGATGCACGGAACGCCTTTCCTACCAGGGCCGGGCTGCTGCAGTGTCCACCTAGTCCGCATGGATTTCAGCCAGAGGTTTCGCCCTTCTTCTTCGGAGATACACCTTTGAAGGACTCCGTAGTACTTTTCTTATAAAGTTCTCCTCATGAACCTTGTAGGCCTTCGATCGCGGACTATGCAGCGGGCCTCATTTTGGTCCTCGGGAGCTCCTGCCTAAGTAAGTAGGCTAGAAAGGTTCTGTCCACGCCGCGATTCGCCATTATGTCGTAGGCGGATTGTGTTACGTTGTCTGCCGAGTCACCAATTGGTGCGGCTTTCTCCGGTTTGTCGCTACGGACTCCTCTTCCACAAAGACGGATGGCTTGAAGAGCCATTCCAGAAGATATTTGAGGGACAACATCACGTTTAGCACCGATCGTGCGCTGTAATGTCGGCCGCTTGGTTGTTATCTCGGGCTATGTGATGGAATTCGAGTCCTTCAAACCGAGTGACATTTTCGTGACAGCATTATGATATGCTGCCATTTTCGGATCCTTGGCATCAAAGTCTCCATTTATTTGGGATATTGCGAGGTTTGAATCCCCACGCACCTCTAGGCGTTGAATGCCCATGGAGATCGCCATCCGGAGACCATGTAACAAGGCCTCAGATTCGCCGCGCGTTGTTGGAGTCCGTGTACATTATTTGAAGTACATATTTGGATCAGTATCTCCGTGGGGGCGTAAGTACAACGCCAGCCCCTAGTCCGCCAACATTTTGGAGCCGTCGAAGTGCATAGTCCAATTGGAGTATGCGCCGCATTTTTTAGGTAGTTCGCTTCAGTCCATTCAATGACGGTCAGCCAAGACTTGCGACTTTATGGCTCGCCGAGGTTTGTAAGTTATGTCGAATGGCAAGTGCTCAATGGCCCATTTTGCAATCCTGCCCGTTGCATCGCAGTTATTTATAATGTCATTGAGTGGTACTTCAGAAGCCACCGTTATCGAACTCTCTTGAAAGTAGTGCCGAGCTTCCGGGGCGCCATGAACACCGCATATGCTATCTTTTGATAGTGCGGTAACGGATTTGCGGGGGTTAACACAAAGGATACGTAATACACTGGTTTTTGAAGAGGGAATTTATGCCCTTCGCTGTTGCTCGTTAACGACGAGGACAGCGCCACAACTTGATGTGTTGCAAATGATGTATAACAAAGATCGGTTCGCCTTGAGTGGGCGCAGCCAGACCGGATTTGTTGCCAATATGGCCTTTATTTCTTCGAGTCCGCAGTGAGCTGCATCCGCCCACTGGTGTTCCGTGGCGCCTTAGGAGGCGATAAAGAGGCAACGCCTTCTCTCCTAAACGGAGATAAACGGCTTAAGGCTGCCACGCATCCCGTTAATTTTGTATTTGCTTGAGGTCCTTTGGGATATCCAACTCGTGATGAGCTCGGATCTTGGCCGGATTTGCTTGATTCCTCTACCGGATACAATGAAGCCCAGTAGCTTTCCGGCTGATGCGCCGAAAACATATTTCTCCGGATTCACTTAATGTCATATGCTCGAGGTTGTCGAATGTGAACCTCAAATCGCCTACTAAAGTTCCGACGTGTTTTGTTTTGACGACTACGCCGCTCACGATGCCTCGATTGCTTTGCCTATCCGGGTAGCCGACATGTTTGAATCATGCGCTGATATGTTGCGCCGCATTTTTGAGTCCGAAGGGCATCGTGTTGAAGCGAATGGTCCGTATGGAGTGATGAATGCCGCTGCGGCTTGGTGCGCTTCCGCCATCTTGATTTGATGATAGCCGAGTATGCATCCGTGAAGCACAACGAATCGTGTCTCGCCGTGGCATCGATAATTTGATCGATGCGGGGAGGGGAAAGGATCCTTTGGGAAAGCCTTATTGAGGTCTTTGAAGTCGACGCAGAGGCGCCAGATTTGTCCTTCTTTGGTACCATCACCAAATTTGCTAGCCACCCGGATGTTTGATATCTCGATGAATCCGCTTCCAATAACTTGGCTAGCTCTTCTCCCATTGCTTGTCTTTTGGGCTCGGAAAATCGTCAAGAGCCTGTTTGATTGGTTTGAATCCTTTTAGGATGTTGAGGCTGTGTTCGCCAACCTCGAGGGATTCCGGCATGTCCGAAGGGTGCCAAAGCGAAGATGTCCCAATTTTCCGGCGAATTACAAGCAGGCAGCATCGACTTCGGGTTCAACTGCGCCCGATGGATGCCGCCTTTGTTGGGTCCGCGGGTGGACCTGAAATTTAACTATCTCATCTGCTGGTTTGAAGGAGGTGGACTTGGATCTTTTATCAAGTATCACGTCGTCCCTGCTTACCGTAGAGCATAGCGCGTGAGTTCCTCTGCCGCTAAGGCTTTTGATAGTGCCTCGAGGGCTAGTGCGGCTGTCTTATTTTCGGCGCGAGTGCTGTGGTCCGGATCATCGACGAGAGTGATTATTCCGCTGGGCCCGGCATTTTGAGCTTCATGTACCCGTAATGAGGTATTGCTTGAAAAATTGTGAATGCCTCTCGCCCTAATATGGCGTGATAGCCGCCTGCTGAACGGGCTACAGGCGTGACTTCTTCGGATCTGTAATTGTCCGGAGAGCCAACACCACATCGAGTGTGATTTTTCCGGTGCAGCGCTTCCCAGCTAGGGATTATTCCTCTGAAGGTTGTGCTTGCTTCGCTCAATACGGCTCCAATCGATTTCCATTTTCTGCGGGGTTTCCTCAGAATGAGGTTTAGTCCGCCGCAGCCGTCCCATGAGGACCTTTGTCGATCGAAAGCCATCCACTATGGGACTAAGTACCAAGGCGGCCGGGCTCTAGTAGTTCGAGATGTGGGCTGCTCGCTAGCGCCAAGGTGATAGCTGTGTCGCTCCATGGATTTGTTGTTGCTACTTGGTAGACTTCGCGAAGTTCGCAGATTGTTCGTTTTGATATTATTTGATGCGAAAGTCTCAAGACTGCTGACACCGTCTTTGGTATTGTTGGAGTGGTTTCCGAGCCGAAGCTCTTCGCCACTTTTGGCCACCGCCGTAATATCCAACATGCTCGAAGGCTATGCGCTGGGATAGCTCCCCGTGTTGTGAAGTTTACAGGTCCATTGAGCCATCCCTCCCGTCTGGTTCCGTTTCCCTTGCTGGGTTTTTGATTTTTTATCTTTGCATCTGAGGCACCCTTTTGCTGCGGACTAGGTTTGGGGCCGGATTATCCCAAAATTTATTTTCAGTTTTCCGAAACTTTCCGTCGCCGATTTCGCACTATGGACGCCAGATCGGTAAAACGCGTAATCTTGCGACGATCGATGGCGTTCAGATTCCTTGTCCGTGCAGCTTATTGCAGAATATTGAGATTATGCTTCTCCTCTCGGCAGTCCTTTATCCCGTCCATAACCGGGAGGAATCGCCCAAGAATGATGTATTGTTTCCGAGGGCTCTTGCCGAACTAGAGATAAGTCGCATATGTCTGGGCGGGAGGGTGGAATAAAATCCGGATCCCTGCCCATCTTTGGGCTCAATGGCCGAGGGACTTCCGATTTCGGAAGCTTGATTTGCTAGAAACAGCCCAGCGAGTCCGGAGCGACGCATGACTTTAGGTTCAATGCTCGATCAGAGTCCGTACCTCCGCGGGAATCCGGCGTGGAGGGTTCGGGAGTCCGGACACAGATTGTTTTCAACAATGGCAACGAGTTGCCGAGTTGTTCTTCTACCACTTCGATGTGGTGGGTAATCTGGGGAGAGTTAATCTCTCTCAGATAGGTTTTAAGCCCAATCTGATTGTAGTCTATTGCGACTCCCAGGGCGGCGATGCGATCCAAGAGCTCGCTAACAGACGAGAGCTCGATTGGATCTAACTGTTCGGCAGCTTTAGGGCTGACTCGAAGATTGCTTTCGACGACCTGAGAAATCATTGCCGAAGCGACGGCCGGACAGGCGGTCATAAGGAAACCGCCGAGCCGATTATCTCGACCAATGCCGTGGCCCCTTCGGTGAGAACACCGCCTTTGAAGACGGGTGAAGGCATCCGCTCTATCGGCGCATTTACACGCAGGAACTCTCAATGAAAGAACCAATGTCGGTGTCAAAACCGACGGATCTCGGTAGGGGGTCCCGAACTATGCGTCTAGGCGGATGGTAACAGGAGACGAGGGACACAATGTTTTTACCTGTGTTCACGCCTCGATGGAGGTAATACCCTCACGCCCCGCTTGATTAATATTGATGATATGGGTAGTACAAGAGTAGATCTACCACGAGATCAATGAGGCTAAACCCTAGAAGCTAGCCTATGGTATGATTGTTGAGATGTAATGTTGTGTCCTACGGACTACGGCCCTCCGGTTTATGTAGACACCGGAGAGGCTAGGGTTACACAGAGTCGGTTACAATGGTAGGAGATCTACATATCCGTATTGCCAAGCTTGCCTTCCACGCCAAGTAAAGTACCTTCCGGACACGAGCCGGAGTCTTCAATCTTCTATCTTCGTAGTCTGGGAGTCCGGCGGATATTGATAGTCCGGCTGTCCGGACACCCCCTAGTCCAGGACTCCCTCAGCCCTCCACCATATCATCCGCATTACCACCACCGACTTCCGCAACCTAACCCATTTTGTTCCCCATTGCATATGTGGTTGTTTGAGTTGTGACTAGAGTCTCCTAAGGTGTTTCGGCTACTTAGGGACAATTGCTTCTTCATCAACCACCACCACCACTTCCGCATTGCCAAGAGCAAACCACCACCGCTTTCCGCTACCACCATTTTGACATTTGTCATTTGAGATTTTGAGTTTGCGGTTTTTCCGTTTCCTAAGGTGTTTCGGCTACTTAGGGACGAGTCTCCATCTTCTTGGTATCTACACCAAGAACACCGCCACTCATCATCGCAAAGGACGGTAACCTCGACGACACCTTTGTATTTTCCCTTGCAATTGCATTGTTAACCCCTAGCCCATTTTGTGTTACTTGCCTATCGAGACTAGCCATTTGAGTATTCCCGGCAACGTTACTTGTGCACATTAATGGTCTACACCATCCATTGCATACATACCATATCATCTTGGTATCATATCATCCATTGTGTCTCAAGTTCGTTCCCGCATATACACAATTGCTATCTTGTTTTGTGCATTGTGCAAATTGGCCATAGAAAAAAAAGCTTTTAAGAAAAAAGAGAGCAAAGAGCTCGTGAGCAAGTGCCATAGCATCATACCCCCATTGCAAATAAGAGCCATACCAAAAACTACATCATATGATATCATGCTTGAGAGAAACACCGGGAACCACACATACATAGCATACTTGGGATAGAAGTTTATCCATTTCGCATCTATATGTGGTGCACAAGTGTCGTATCCGCCTATTGAGCAATCGTGCTAGCGTCTCTCTTGAGTTGTGCAACACGAGCGTTTTCCGTGGATTCCACATTTTGTGCTCATTCCTTGGTTGCACGACCCCATTTATCTATCCGTGTGTGTGTTTCCGTGTGCCATTCTTTGCTATTGGTCTACTTGTTTCACTTGCGAATTTGTGAATCTCTTTCAACATTATTGACTCTTGCTAACATTTTGCATCAAATTTTTGTGCCACTATCCTCACCGAGCTCTACCATAAGCCTTTACTTGTAGGTGTGAGTGAACAAGTCCGGTACCAATTCCAGTATTCTTTCATCTCACATTGGGTGAAACGAGATACATCCTCAACTTTGGGAAAAGGTAACTTGGTATTGTTTATCTCATTTCCTACTCACCTCTACTCGAGTCTTGTGAT
Source organism: Aegilops speltoides (assembly GCA_021437245.1). Classification (NCBI taxonomy): domain Eukaryota; kingdom Viridiplantae; phylum Streptophyta; class Magnoliopsida; order Poales; family Poaceae; genus Aegilops; species Aegilops speltoides. Next base: position 382,786,946 of record CM038144.1, on the reverse strand, counting down.
GGATAGGCAAGACATTTCACTTTCGGTCTACAACAACAACGACGAGTTCGATGCCATGAACAACAACTACGACGCCAAGATGGAGAAGCGCATGGAGGAGATCAAGGCCCTCATCAAGTCCTACAAGTGATCTTCCTCATCTTCGAGAAGACGCTCAAGAACACATGCTTCCGAGCTACCATCTCCGGCAAGATCACATCGGCATCGACACCATCACCAACAAGAACGTGAAGGTCAAGAGCTCAACACCAACAACCGCTCAACGACTTCACCATCTCCCTTGGCATCTTCGCCAAGCGACTTCAAGGCATCTTCGCCTACGGACATATGGCATCTTCGCCAACAAGAACCTCAAGACTACACTCAAGAGAAGCTACCCAAGCTCAAGTCCGCGACTTCCACGAGCTACTATGACCTCGACACCGACCACAAGATTCCTTTCTATGGGACTCAAGAACCCGAGGAGTACCTCGAGTGGGAGCGTTTGATGGACGACTACCTCAAGCTACATCAAGTTCGTCCCAAAGATCAAGTGAAGTGCTCCACAAGAAACTTCCACGACTACGCCTCGACATGGTGGCTTCACACACCTTCGGAGAGCTACGAGATGAGTTGGCCCAAGACGAAGAGAGCTTTATGGCGAGAGTTTGTGCCTCCAACCTACACGGAACAACTTCGACGCCAATTGGAGAACACCACCCAAGGATCCAAGTCCATCGACAAGTACTTCAAGGAGATCATGATTGCCTTGCGACGAGCCGGCGTGGACGACCCCATGTCAATGAAGTTCCACTTCATGATGGGATTGCACAATGACATCTCCAAGACCATCTTCATCGAGAACTACAAGTCCATCGACGACTACTACATTGGTGCTCTCAAGGCGGAACAAGAACTCATGAAGGCCAAGGCTTCTCCACCCCAAGCACACTTCGCGGCGACCAAGCTCTACGACAAGCATGAGGCTAGTACCACCACGATGCCCAAGGCCGACAAGCTCCAAGATGATGCTCCCAAGTGTGACTTCACTGCCATCCCTCTTTGTGGCATTGATGATGCCGAGTCTACTTCGACTCTTTTTCAAGACGGTGCGGCGATGAGTTCGACTACGGAGACCTTCAAGGACCAAGCTTTGGAGGCGAGAGACAAGGTGGCGAGCAAGGATGATGCTTCCATCTTAGGAGGCGAGAGTGATGATGTGCCATCTTCGGCCTTCATCCACGACGAGAGTGATGTTGAGCCATCTTCGGCCTTCATCCACGACGAGAGTGATGATGTGCCATCTTCGGCCTTCATCCACGGCAACCACGACGAGATGGTTGAGCATGGGACTTTCCCTTCGACCACGGCGACGTATGACTTGAGTGACTTGTGCCACCATATTGAGAGTGAGAGTGACTTCACCACTAGCCCCATATATGATGAGTTGCCACAATTCCCATGTGAGGAGAGCCACAACCCCCACCACTTGAGTGAGATGAGTGACTCCACCATACGTGAGTTTGAGTGCACCTATTTTGAGGGAGTGAGTGAACCACCACATAGAGAGAGTGAGATAGTTGATAGGTCTCGTGAGGCCATTTGCATTTCTAACAACTTGACCTCTACCTCTATTGTGTCTTCTCATTTGGTGCTAGGTCCCATTTATGATGACGCGCCAATCCTCAACGACTTCGTCCTCCCTTTGGACAAGACGATGGCCATGGTGGATTATGATGCACCCCCCACATGGTTCCATCAAGATGATGATGATGACCACCATTTGGTCTTTCCCACCTCACCTACACCACTTGAGTGGAATGACAAAGGTAACATAGGTGAAGGTGATGCTCTAGTCCCACTAGTGGACATTCTTGACATTGATTGCTTGCATGATGTTGATCCACCTATTGCCATGCTTCATGCTAGTATGATTTCCTCATGCGATGATTTGCCCATTTATGATGAGTATGATGATTCTATTGTGGAGTCTATTAGTTGTGATGCCATGTTACATAGGATTTCTTGTGACAATTCTTTAGGTCACATCATGTTTGATAATCCGCTTGACTTGTCATATGCTATGCATGAGATCAACCATATGTCTTATTTGCAATCTCTTCATAGTGACTATGCATATGCCATTAAAATAAACCCAATTTGCACATATGGCATAGATGACAAGCCCATGGTCATTGGCATTTGTTTCTCTTGTGACGATATTGATATGCTCCATTTGCATCATTTATCTCATATGCCATGCCATGACCACCTAGCTTCAGATATGCATTGTTTTGGATGTTGTCCATTTTCTCCATATGATGTTTCTGATATTGCTCATGAGGAGACCCCCATAGTTTCCTCATACATGTTAGGAGAATTTGATCCATCCCATTCATTGCATGATCCCAATACTCGTGTGCACCATATGCTCCCCATGAATAAACATGCTTTTGATGTGCCATATACTTGTTTGCTCAATTTGTGTCCCCATCGTGTCATACATAATAACTATTCTTTCATGATGGATGACATGTTCTTATACCATGCATCAAATTTCTTTGAGCGATGCTTATCTTGTGCTAACTCACACGTGCACATACACATCATGATGGATGATGTGTACATTTACCACGCCGCACAATTTCTTTGGATTGTGTCTCTTTGTGTAGGTACCCATGAATACTAGTCAACCTCGCAATCCCACGAGTTGACAAAACGAGCTCTTGAGAGCAATGACGATTTGGGATCCCGTGGACTATCCTTACCACCGTTCCTTGGCGCAAGGACTATGCTAACTCCTCTACTTGGCTCTCACACGGCTATGGGCCATTTACCACTTCTCACATTATGCTCATTTTACCGTGTTCACTTTGCATGCTATGCTTGCTTCTATGACTTTGCCATGCAATTGTGACCCTTGCTTGCATCTACCCATGTTTCATCATTATGATATTCCTATGTGTATTTGCATGCTTGGTGGAGATCCTTGTTGCTTTTGCCATGTTTATCATGTGCCCCATTCTATTGATGCTTGTTGTGTTGGGAGAGTCATGATGACCCATTGCTATTCACATATGGCCTCTCGCCAATACATTCATGATATTGTACTCATATCTTGCTTTCATGCTTGTGCTATGACTTGTGAATTATTCATGCCCACTATTTGCACCAATGAAATGTTTGCCATGATTCCTCCTAGTATGTTGCATCTTCGCACTACTAGCTTGCTTGATTTGATAGCTATAAATGCTCGCTATATTGCATCACCCATGTTCCACCTTTCTTGGGTTGATGACATATATGCCTTGTGTGTTGCATCTAGTTCTTCACATATGCCATGTCCCTTTGCTTATCACATGCTTGACTTGATTGCCTCACACATGATGAACAATTGCTCTTTCCATTGTGTTGAGTGCCACGATATCTACACTACACCCTATGCACGTTATGCTTGGATTGTCTTGCACTTGCCCCATGTGTTTAGACATTTCACTATATTTGGTGTTGTGAATGACTCTTATGCCTACCATAAACCGTTCGTTGAGCTCTTTATGCATGCTTGTTATGACCTTGAGGTAGATGCTTGTTCACTTATCACATATATTTGCATCTTGACATCCCATTTGCATGCTTGTTCCCATGATATACTTGATTGTGCTCAATTTATATGCTCAAATGCCATGCCACACTTCTTTGTCAAACCAGATGCTATGCTTGCTGACAACACTTGTTGGGTGAATCACCTCTTGAATGCTTGGTTTTGCTCTTATGACAACCACATTTGTTTTTCCAAGTGCTTGTTATCTTTGCTACTTTTGAAGGAATTACAAGACGGTGCGACATTGGAGGGTGCCCATTTGGAACTACAAGATGACGAATGCTTGGTGATCGTCCACTTCTACACGGCGACATCATCTCTTTCCCATGGTGATTTGGATTTCGATCCGAGGTCGGATCTTTCCCAAGGGGGAGGGGATGATGCGGAGCATCCTACGGACATCACCATGTCAAGAGCCCATTTGGCAAGTGACACGTACGACATCTACTTCACACACACTAAGGTGAATCATCTCCTTTACACGTGCTCACTTGACCCCTTCAAGGATGGCATACTACTTGACACTTCTCCCGTGTGCATGCATAGGTATTGTCGGAACTTTACGGACGATGAGGAGGAGTGCAAGCGCCAAGGAACGACTACACCATCCGCAAGGGAAGCGTGGAAGAGAAGACGGAAGAAAGGAAGAAGAAGAACGGAGCAGGACTGGAGTTGCCGGATCATCCGGACCCCACCGGACGATCCGGACCGAGCCGGATGATCCGGACGACCTCCGGACGATCCGCTAACGCGCTCAAGACAATCGAACCTGCTCGACGGCCGGATCATCCGGACGGTCGCCGGATCATCCGGACCCCGACACCGGATCATCCGCCACCATCCGGATCATCCGGACCCGCTGCGTCGCGTGACTTGGGCGGCCCGTGTACCCTTCGCCCCTCACTTACCCCTTCGCCTTGGGCTATAAATAGACCTCCTCCACCTCCTTTCTAGGGTTAGCAAAGTGATAGCTCATTCTTAAGTGAGCTTTGCTCCTACCTATCTCTACTCTTGAGAGAGAGAGACCACTACTCCATTGGAGGCCAAGACCTCCATCTAGGAGAAGATCCCCTATGGATACAAGACCCTCTTTAGGGAAGATCCATCTAGGATATCATCAAGACCTCCTCTTGGAGATGAACCTTACCTTGTATCTTTCCCTTGGTTGTTCATGTACCTTGTGATCTTGTGTGTTTGATTGTCTAGTGGATGTGTGATTGGACTTGTTCTTGAGTGTTTCCCCTTGTGATTTCTCTCCGTTCTTTCCCGTGTTCATCGTGTTCTTCGAGGGATCCCGCTCCAAACGTGAAAGATCGACGAATTAGGGTTCCACCCTACATCACGTTGTCTGCTGCGTTCAGCCCGACCGGGGTTGTTGTATCCGGCGCGACGATATTCGTCGTGGGTCGTGGGGAGCCCGCGTGATCCGTAGATGGATCTTGATTGTCTTGCCTTGTCCTCCAATATATCCTGCAAGTCCGGCGCGTTCCCCCATGGCTTCGTACTTTTGGAGTGATGCCGGGGTACGGTCTTGGTGGAGGGCCTAGGTGCCTCTCTGTCCCGACCACGGGGTGGTTGGTTTGCCGTATTGTGCGCTGGTGATGAAGGTATATATGCTTCCTCCTCTAATCGGGGGAGCAACTTGCTTTTTGGGTAGCTCTTGGAGGGGCGTTCGAGTTCATACTCTTCGGCCGCTAGGACCTCGGTCCATCTGTCGGCCAGCAGGTCTTGATCAGCTTGAAGCTGCTGCTGCTTTTTCTTTAGGCTATTTGTTGTGGCCATTAGCCTGCGCTTGAAACGCTCTTGTTCGACGGGATCCTCAGGCACGACGAATTCGTTGTCGTCGAGGCTTGCCTCATCTCCAGAGGGAGGTATGTAATTATCATCCTCGACCTTTTCGTTTGCCGCTCTCTCGTGAGGGCTTGCTTCTGCATCCTCCTGTGCTGAATCTTGCAGGAGGGGATTGTCTTCGGCACTCTCTGGGGTGTTATTATCTCCTGTGCCGGAATCTCCATTCTTGCTGTGGCGGGATTTAGAGCAGTGCCGCTGACGTCGGCGCTTGGGCTGTTTCTTTAAGGAATCTGCCTCCGCTGCTTCTTCGCCGTCCCCATCTTTTGGGGTGTCCACCATGTATATGTCATATGACGAGTGGTCTTCCAGCGCCTCTGTAGGCACTGGTTCTTGATCGCCTCCGGCATCGCCGTCCATACCGCTGATGTCTTCGAGTCGTAGTCTAGCATGTCGGTTAGATCGTCGACGATGGCTACAAAGTGGGTGGTGGGTGGGCTTTGAATTTCTTCGTCGTCCGTATCCCAACCATCCCGCCATAGTCCGCCGGGCTCTCCGGATAGCGAGAGATGCTTTAGCTAATTTAGGATGTCGCCAAAAGGTGAGTGCCGAAAGATGTCCGCGGTGAACTCCATGATCGGCGCCCAATCGATTCAATTGGCGGGGTGCAGGAGGTTCGAGTCCGCAGGAGTCCGCACCTCGAGTCACGAGCTTTATAAGGGACAAGGTCAAGGTGTTCGCCCCATCGCCGGAAGTTGCAGCCCCGAGGCGGTGTCCAGCCACCCGCCCTCGACCGCGCGATCGGCTCCGAATTATGGGCCGGTGCGGATTCGTGTCGGGCGTCCAAGGTACCGTCCGTGGCGAGCTAGATCATGCCCATCGTGATGATGCTTGCACGCTCGGTGGGCTCGGATCCATCGAAGATCAAGTCTCCGTGGATATCCGCCGTGAAGTCTAGGCTTCCAACCGACCGACGGCCAGGGGCGAAGCTTCGATCTGCTCCGGATGGCTGCGAATTATTCCAGCAGCCGGCCGCCGAATCTGAAGATCTGTCCGGGAGAAAAGTCTCACCGACGGCGTTGTTGATTGAAGAAGCCATCAAGCCTATCGGTGACGACACGAGGAACTCTCAATGAAAGCACCAATGTCGGTGTCAAAACCGCGGATCTCGGTAGGGGGTCCCGAACTGTGCGTCTAGGCGGATGGTAACAGGAGACAAGGGACATGATTTTTTACCCGTGTTCGGCCCTCTCGATGGAGGTAAAACCCTACTCCCGCTTGATTGATATTGATGATATGGGTAGTACAAGAGTGGATCTACCACGAGATCAAGGAGGCTAAACCCTAGAAGCTAGCCTATGGTATGATTGTTGTAATGGTTGTGTTGTCCTACGGACTAAAACCCTCCGGTTTATATAGACACCGAAGAGGGCTAGGGTTACACAGAGTCGGTTACAATGGTAGGAGATCTACATATCCGTATCACCAAGCTTGCCTTCCACGCCAAGGAAAGTCCCATCCGGACACGGGACGAAGTCTTCAATCTTGTATCTTCATAGTCCTGGAGTCCGGCCGGCGATGATACTCCGGCTGTCCGGACACCCCCTAGTCCAGGACTCCCTCACCCACCTCGGTGGCCTCCCGCGCCGCCTCTTTGCTCTATAAATACCCCAATATTCCAGAAACCCTAGGGGAGTCGATTAAAATCAATTCCAGCCGCCACATGTTCCGGAAACACCAAATCCAATCTAGACACCATCAGGTGGGGTTCATCATCCTCATTGGTGCCTCTCCGATGATGCGTGAGTAGTTCATTGTAGACCTACGGGTTCGTAGTTAGTATCTAGATGGCTTCCTCTCTCTCATTTGATTCTCAATACAATGGTCTCTTGGAGCTCTATTTGATGTAACTCTTTTTGCGGTGTGTTTGTTGGGATCCAATGAACTTCGAGTTTATGATCAGATCTATGTTTTTATCCATGAAAGTTATTTGAGTCATTTGATCTCTTATATGCATGATTACTTATAGCCTCATATTTCTTCTTCGAATCTTTGGTTTAGTTAGGCTGACTAGATCAATTTTTCTTGCCATGGGAAGAGGTGCTTTGTGATGGGTTCGATCTTACGGTGCTTGATCCCAGTGACAGAAGGGGAACCAACACGTATGTATCGTTGCCATTAAGGATAAGATATGCAGGCAGGATCGGTCTACTAATCTTGGACCTGATGCCTATATAATGATCGTTGCCTAGATATCGTCATGATTATTTGAAGTTCTATCAATTGCCCAACAGTAATTTGTTTAGCCACCGTATGCTATTTTTGTCAAGAGAAGCCATGAGTGAAATCTACGACCCCTGGGTCTCTTCTTTATCATATTTGCCTTCGAGATCTATTTTTATTCACTTTTATTTTCAGATCTATTAATCCAAAAACACAAAAATACCTTGCTGCAATTTTTATTTATTTATTTTATCTCGCATTCCCGCGAGATCTATTGATCCAATCTACTACAATTTTACCTATCTTTTTACTCGTGAGGGATAGACAACCCCTCTCTTACGTCGGGTTGCAAATATTTGTTCTTTGTGTGCAGGAGCTGTTTACGTGGTGTTGCATGGTTCTCCTACTGGTTCGATAACCTTGGTCTCATCACTGTGGGAAATATCTACGGTAGCTGTGCTGCATCATCCCTTCTTTGTTGGGGAAATACCGGCGTAGTTCAAGCCGCATCAACTTTATCGTTTTTAAGGTACTTAGCGCGGATCACATCCTGCCAAATACCATGTTGAGTTTCAAGTTTCCACCACCACTTGGTGAGCAGGCTAATATTTTTCTTATGGAGATATTTCACTCCCAAGCCACCTTTTTCCTTGGATCTACAGATCCTTGTCAATTTCACCAAGTGGTATCATTTACGACCGTTGTTCTCTTGCAAAAAGAATTTTTTTCGATGCTTATGCAATTTCTAAATGACCACTTTAGGAAGCAAAAACATAGACATGTAGAAATAAACTATACTAGTAAGGGAGGAGTTAAGAAGGGTCAGCCTCCTTCCCGAGGATGCCGCGTTACCAATCCAGGATTCACAACATTTTAGGAATTTATCATCGACAAAAGCTCCAGTCAAGGGCATGTAGTGTGGAATAGCTCACTAGCACTCCCAAGTATTTCATAGGGAAGTGCCCAATCTGACAATTTAATAGTTCAGAGTAGAAAGTTAGTAGCTCATCATCCCCTCCAACACACAGGATTCCGCTCTTGAGAAAGTTTATTTTGAGCCCTGACATGAGCTCGAAGATGTATAGTAGGAGTTTTAGGTTGACTGCAGCCTCCCTATCATGTTCAAAGCAAATGACCGTATCATTGGCGTATCACATAATGGCCACTCCCCCATTAATCAGGTCCGAAGCAAGGCCAGTTAGCATGCCCTCTTTTCGAGCATTAAGAATCATTCTCCAGAGGGCTTCCACAACAAGGTTGAACAGGAAAGGTGAAAACGGGTCGCCTTGACACACCCCTTTGGAATTTGGCAATAAGGATATATTTCATTTTTCAGTTTTATACTCACCCTCCCATTGTTTAGGATCTTTTTGACCCAGCCACACCACGTAGGTCCAAATCCACGGTTCTTGTGGCATTCAAGGTGGCAATCCCAATTGATTTTGTGTAAGATTTTTCGGAGTCTAGTTTAAGCACCACCCATGTGTGTGATGTGTACCTCATGGAGAGTAAGGATACCATGCATAATGTTTCTGTGTTTAATAAAAGCATTTTGGTTTTTGCTGATGAGTTTATCAGTGAAGATGGCCACTTTGTTATCCATTACCTTAGTAATCAATTTGTAAGGACAACAGAGGAGACAAATGGGCCTATAATATTGTATTTTTCTAGCACAATTCATTTTAGGAATAAGCATGATCACCCCGTAGTTAAGACGGGCAACATCCAAAGTGCTATTATAAAAGGCATGAAACAAGCGCATAATGTCAGGTTTAACAAAGTCCCAACAGTGCTTATAGAATTCAGCTGGGATATTATCAAGGCCCGGAGCTCTACTACTGTCAAACAAGCGCACATAAAAGGCATCAAAGGCTTCGGAGCTCGTGGACTGCGTAAATAGCAACAACGGCTGCAACAAGGACTTCCCCCAGGCGGCATTCAGCTGGATCTTGAAGAACGGTGGGATCGCAACGAATAGTGACTACCCCTTTGTCGCTCGACAGAACCAGTGCAAGGAATAGAAGCTGGGGATCCACGCCATCACGATTATGGGGTATGTCACAGTCGGCAAAACGGAGGCCGACCTCATGACCATCATGGCGGCGCAGCCGGTGGTGTCCGGGCTTGATATCTACTACACAACTTGTTCTTGTAGACTCGTGTTGAGCCTCCAAGCTCAGAGTTTTGTAGGACAATAGCAAATTTCCCTCAAGTGGATGACCTAAGGTTTATCAATCCATGGGAGGCGTAGAATGAAGATGGTCTCTCTCAAACAAGCCCGCAACCAAATAACAAAGAGTCTCTTGTGTCCCCCAACACAACAAATACAATGGTAAATTGTATAGGTGCACCAGTTCGGCAAAGAGATGGTGATACAAGTGTAGTAATTATAATATATATTGATTTTTGTAATAGGAATAATTAAAACAAAGCAAGGTAGCAAGTAACAAAAGTGAGCACAAATGGTATTGCAGTGCCTGAAAATATGGCCTAGGGGCATACTTTCACTAGTGCAATCTCTCAAGAGTGCTAGCATAATTGAATCATATAACAATCCCTCAACGTGCGATGAAGAATCACTTCAAAGTTCTTATCGAGAGGAGAACATCAGATGAAATTGTTTGTAGGGTACGAAACCACCTCAAAGTTATTCTTTCTAACCGATCTATTGAGCTATTCCTATAAGTGTCATAAACAGCCCTAGAGTTCGTACTAAAATAACACCATATGATACATGTCAATCAACTCTAATGTCACCTAGATACTCCAATGTCACCACAAGTATCCATGAGTTGATTATATGATATGCATCAAACAACTTCATATTCATAATATTCAATCCAACACGGAGGACTTCAAAGAGTGCCCCAAGAGTTCTACCGAAGAAAGTAGGACGAAAACATGCATCAACCCCTATGCATAGATTACCCCAATGTCACCTCGGGAATCCACGAGTTGAGGTCCACAACATATATCAAGTGAATCAATATGATACCCCATTGTCAGCACGGGTATTCATATGCAAGACATACATTAAGTGTTCTCAAATCCAACAAAGTATTCAATCCGATAAAAGTGAAAACTCAAAGCTAAAAAATTAATTCATCACAACAAAATAGATAAGGAGAAACACCATATGATCCAACTATGTTAACAAAGCTCGCAGTACATCAAGATCGTGCCAAATCAAGAACGAGAGAGAGAGAGAGAGAGAGAGAGAGAGAGAGAGGGAGATCAAACACATAGCTACCGGTACAAACCCTCAGCTCCGAGGGTGGACTACTCCCTCCTCATCATGATGGCCATAGGGATGATGAAGATGGCCATTGATGATGATTTCCCCCTCCGACAGGGCGCCAGAACGGGCTCCCGATTGAGTTTCGTGGATACAAAGGCTTGCGGCAGCGGAACTTCTCATCTAGGGTTATTTCTGAGGGTTTTTGTAGTTATAGTTTTTTTTGCTGTCGGTCTCACGCTGAGATGGGCTTCAAGGGGCCCACTACCCACCAGGGCGTGCTAGAGGGGTGACACGCCTTGGTGCCTAGTGGGCAGAAGCCCCCCCCCCCCTCTAGTGGGTCTTTGCTCTAGTATTTTTCTTTTATTTCAAAATAATTCTCCAAAAAGTTCCTTCCAGTTCCGAGAACTTCTATTTCTGCAAGAACAACAACACCACGGTAGTTCTGTTGAAAACAGCATCGGTTCGGGTTAATTCCATTCAAATCATACCAAAACAATGTAGAATTATTGTAAACATGGCATGAATACTTCACAAATTATAGATACGTTGAAGACGTATCAAAGCTCGCTTTGGCCAAGGACTATTCCTACAAGAACTAATGTGGATGCATCTTCAAGGGCCCTTGTGGCAACTACAAGCACGCCATCACAGTCGTAGGCTACGGAACCAGTGACAAGGGAGCAACGGCGGAGCTATCTATCTGTTGTGCTGGGGGGGGGTTGTGCCCCCCAACTTTGAACCAATTTGTGAAGAAAAAAATTAGGACAACTTAGATCAAAATATTTTTAGCTTTTGGACCCTCCAGACACTCGTGTTTTGCCATTGGCCCTCCAGCAGAATACGTCTAGCTCCGCCACTGCAAGGGAGTGCCGTACTGGATCGTCAAGAACTCATACGACACTTCATTGGGCGAGAAGGGATACATGTATATCCGACGTATAGTCCAGCAGCCTAGAGGGCTGTGCGGGATCGCCGAGAAGGCGAGCTACCCACTTATGTAATTCGCTGCAAGTTTATTCGCCCGGACTTCTCCAAAATCTTGATGTTCAAATAATATTATTTACAATAAAGCAAGGAGCATTGATCGGCGCTGAGCGTTCACTTCGGCGACATTTGGTTCCTGGGTGTGTCTACACCCTGTATGATTTTTTTTCGTAATCTAACAAAAAGTTAAAAAATTCTGAAAATATTTTGAAAATAAACTTGACCTTCCACTGTACTTGTGAGAAAAATTCCACAAAAAGAAAACCCCCATTTGACTTCTTTTCAAAAAAGACAAAATTTTAGCTAAAATAGTATGAATAGTGACCTATAATAGCAAATAAATTTTGTCTTTTTTTCCATGAAGTCAACGTTGTTTTTTTTGTGAAAATTTATATACTAGTGCGAAGGAGAGTCAAGTTTATTGTAAAAAAACTTCTAAACTATTTTGACTTTTTGTTTATTTATTAAAAAATTCCCCATATAGAGTGTGTATACAACGAGGTTCTGAAGTGTATTTCCCTTTGTTGTTGCGGACCGGCCGACAAAAGGTGACGTATGTTCAGTGTTCACTTTTCACCTGAGATCAGCTTCTGTTGTGGAGTAAAATGCGCAAAATCACCACTTTAGCATCATAACTCTCAGAAAACCATCACTTTGTACCGCACCGAAAATTTGACAGTGCAAAAAACACTGGCGGTAGATGCTAAGCGGTTTGATGACGTCACTAATCAGCCGGGCCCACTCACCAGGCTGAGTTAGCAATTTTTTTTGTCACGTAGGTAAATTGACTTGGTCTTCTTCTTCTTTCTCCTCCTTTCTTTGAAGCATTTTATCAAACACTTTTATGTGCATGTGTAACCCGTCGCGGAGCTCCTGCTCGATGGCGAGCTGGCGGTGGGCATGTGTAACCCATCGCCGAGAAAGAAGAAGAAGACCAAGTCAAGTTGGCTACGTGGCATTTTCTCCTGCCAACTCAGCCTGACGAGTGGGCCCGGCTGGTTAGTGACGTCATCAAACCGCTTAGCATCTACCGTCGGTGTTTTTTGTCACTGCCGAATTTTCGGCGCGGTGCAAAATATTACGTTTTGTAAAGTGATGGTTTTCCGAAAGTTATGACATTAAAGTGATGGTTTTGTGCATTTTACTCTCTGCTGTAGGACGACGACTTGCATATCAGTTGCCCAGTTGCCGGATGCACAAACTGTGATGCAAGTAGAGGCGCACCTCTCTGAAGAAATAACTAGATCATGCCGGCGCGCGTTGCCGCGCCCGTCCATTTTTGCTATAAAATGGTAGGAACTTTTGCAAGTATACAAAGATACAAAACATGCAAGTTATATAGGATATTTTGTAAATATATGGAGACACAAAGCCTACAAGTTAGATTTGCAATTTGGCATGAACAGAACTATGTATTGTGAAGATGGTCGACCCTTATGGACAAATGATCTGCAAAAGTCCTTCACAAACATTTTAGTGTGTGACATACTGCTGCCTTCTTAGCTTGAACTCCATGTGTGTTAGATTTCGTTGGACAAACATGCCATAACCTGCTTTCACTTCCCGTAGCTGCATGGACACATATTTGTAGAAGTAAGCGTATGCTTGTAATAATTGTTTACAGATCTATAATTTGTTGTCTTAATAGCACACATGAACTTCTGTTGAAGAATCAAGGCGCAGTAAGCCTACAAAACTTACCACCTATTGGTTTACAGGATATTTCTTCATTATGAATGCAAAATTAAAGGATATGTCTTAATGTTCACTATATATATGGAGTAAAGATCTCCTAATATATATATGGCGTGGCATTTGGTAACACAATGGCGAGTGCAAGTCAGCTTCAGCAGCCAAAGCTGTGTACCGATTCTCAATCTTTCGTTTCACCCATGCACCGCCTATCGATAAATGAGAGCTTCGACCAAACCGGACACCTACTGCAACGCATCAAGACTTTGATTTTCTCCAACCTGGATAAATAAAAAATATTAGCATTTTATGTTTGTTTGTAATTGTCATAAAAATGGCTACTTAGTTTTCCTTGTGCTTGCATGACATCCTAACCATTTTCCTAATTCCTGTGATTAACAGTTTAACACCCTTGTTCTTGAATACATTTCGTAGTGAAGATTTTCCATGCTTCCAGCCATGAAGATGCATAGACTGAAACCATCCGAATCGATCTCATCGCACGCAAGTTATTGGCGAAGAGAAGATCTGAAGGAAACAATAAGAACATGGCCCCTGAATTCAACACCCTTCAAGAGTATAATCACATCTCAGCTGGAAAGTTGATGTATGCCAAATATAGCAGGACCAATTAAAACCTTGACATCACATTTCAGACGGTCAAAACATCATAAAAATTCTAAATCTTCCTATCTCTCTCAGAAGGAACACAAAATTAATGTGAGAGGCTCACCTGACAGGAAAACCAGTGTGATGAGAAAATCAAGAAACTCAACATCCCAGTTTCAAATCGATCCAGAAGTCAATCAGGAAAGGTGCTGACCTAGGTGAGTAGGACGCAACAAGAACAACGGCCCCTAGCACAACAAGGAAAGGAACACCACATGCAAAAACCAGTGTGACAGCACGGACAACAGCGTCGGAGTGACCCACAATATTTTCATTTTATTCACAGTGTGATGTGGACGCATCAACGCCTTGTATATTTCTTTTTTGCATTTTTCACTTGCTAAATAACCTGCTAGATAAGATATAATTATTTCAAACAGTTCATCGTATCATACGATTAAAAGGTACATAGACACAGATATTGAGATCAAGCATAAATTTAGTTAAACGAGGCATAAGAGGACACCGATACTAACCTGTGCCTTAGACATTGGATACCGACAGATTCAGCTAGAAAAAGGTAAAAACCCAACAGTATGTTCCTGGAATTTGTCCTTGTAGAACCTGCATTTTTTTTGTGGACACTAAGAACATCATAAACAGAACAAATTCCAGTGATGGAGGAAGAATTGGGGGAAGAGGAGCTGCAGGAATGAGGGAGAATTGGAGAGCTAAAAATCACCCTAGTTGCTAGAGAATGATTTACTGAAGTGAGGACGGTGGGGAATGAGCAGCGGAAACATTGGGATTATATGGGCTTGCATAAATTGAATGAAAATTACGAATCACCAATTGTAACTGACCTGCAGTAATCAGCAGCCCGCGCATCGATTTTTAGTAATGGCTGATTAAACTCTCAATCAATCAACCGTCATCCGATTGGCGATAGAACTTCAAGACGGATCCATGTTGACCATCCTGCCGCGCCGTGCAACCGAACGGATCGAGTAAATCGAGCCGAACGCGGCGTAGGCGCTCGAACCAAAGACGATCTCCATGGATCCGTTGCTCTGGCCCAGCATCGGCCGTCGCTCAAGTCGGTCGCCTCACGAGAAGGGATGGGAGGCACGCGACTCCGCCGATCAACACAATGTTTTTGTTTTCGGAAAAGAACACTTACGCTGGTAAAGGCCCAGAAGTGCGCAAAGGCCCATGAGGCTGAAATTTACCACACAACAGGAAAAATGCCACCAGAGCAGCGGCCCGTAACTGTTGGCGCTCGTTAACAGCGAGCTGGGCTGATTAGGGCGATCGAGAGCAAATCTTACGGCCACAAATGCGCCAAACTAAGGATTCAACGGCTGATAACGCTAATGGTCTAAGAGGGCAGGAAAAGTGCTCAGTTATAATGTATTTAAATTACAGGATACATAAGTTGAAAATGAACGGTTGCACGCTCCAGCAATCGCTTTAACTCAACATCTCAAGCACGCGGGAATAATTGTGTCCTTCCACTGTCGGAGTAAGCTAGTATATGCTTACCACTACCCTATTCACCCTTCCTCAGTCTTCCACTTCCTCCAGCTCGAGCACTGCACGCAAGGTGTTCGACATCTTTTTTGATCGATTAACATGGTGTCAAATTGATGCGCTACGCTCTCTTCTACTGCTATGTGCGCTATGCGGAGGGGCATCAGTAGGTGCGCTACGGAGATAACTTGCGGGGCCGTGGAGGTGAACAATATGGAAGTACTCCCTCCGTAAAATAATATAAGAGCAAAACTGCGTTAAACAAATTTGAATTATGCGGATTTATGGATCAAGCAAGCTGTTGACAATGGCCGTCTATTATTCATTATTCTACCCCGACACGGGAGAGAAGAACACTGCTAGCGCTCATGGATTTTCTTAGATCAACAGCAGTCAGATATTTCTAGGCAGCAGAACTAGAGCTCGGGGTTGACGGCTTGCCCTGCAAAAAGCACTATGCCACTCTCGTCCTCCCTGATGAGGAACAGGAACGGGTGATCTGCAACGAAGTCGACGCGCACCGGCTCCTCCCATCGGATGGAGCAGCCCGTCATGATGTGAGCTTCGGTGGCCGCCGCGGCCATGGTTCCATCCTCGTCGACCTCAACCACGCACTCGTGTAGCACGCTACGCACCGCGAGAGGTTCCGAGTAGTCAACCATCTCCGCGAAGTCATGTGAAAAGCAGAACGGTCTCTCCAGCCCCATATCCTTCAGCAGTTCCGACGCCTCCACCTTGCGCGACACCTTGAACTTGGGGATCTTGAAGTCCCCCACTTCCACCGCCTGCGCGGGGGCGCTGCGGTTCAGGAACCCGGCCGTGTCGGAGCTGAGCTCGCGGATCAGCGCCTGCAGCCCGTCGCGCTCGTCAGGGAGATAGATGTGCATGCTGAAGCTCTGCCTGCCGCCGACCCTGCCGGAATCGTAGGGCAGCTGCAGTACTTTGAAGCCTGGATGGGAGCTGATGCGCTGGCGTTTTCCGCTCGTCATGAACGGCACGCGCACACTGCTCCCGTTGGCCAAGAAGAAGTCGCCGTCCACTGTGTCTTCGCGATCGAACGGGTGCAGCCATGAGCCTCTCAGGTAGAGTGCGTTGCCGATGACCAGGGCGGTGTCGCTGTCGAGGTGGCCGTCCGGCATGAGTTCTTTGATCAGGCCGCCTGTCTTGTTCTCGAACCAGCGGTTGATCTCAACTCTCGCCTCGTCAGGCTTCATTAGAGATTGGACACACAAAAGAGTTAATGCAGATAAGCGGTGATCAAATCTAGCCAGCAGAAAATTCGCAATAACAGCAGAAATAAATCATATCATATTGCTCATATAGATAAATCACCTTTTCTTGGAAAGGCATGGCTTGAGCTGTGGCGTTGTATTGGGAGGCGACCATGTCTGCGAAGGCAGGCCTAAGATGGAGCGACGAATCCACCCAAACGCCTACGCCGCACCGGACGTCGGGCTCCGAGCCATTGCCCCGAGCGAGGAAAGCAGAGGCTGCATGGGTGGCGAGGGATGCATGCGCCATGCCGCCGGAGGGGCCTAGGAAGGAGACGATCTGGTTGAGGGTGTCGCCCGTGGCACCGGCAGCGAGAAGGACGAGGACGTAGTAGAACGACAGCGGGGAGAAGGCCAGGTTGGTTTGGTTGCCGCTGAGGTGGAGGAGGAACCGCATGGAGAGGGCGGCCAAGTCCCTCACGGCGCCCGCCATGGCCGCCGTGTCCATGGAACAGCGGCGCGGTGTGGTACGGTGTTGCTGGAGGGGTTTTGGAAGACGAAGGCAGATGCGTACGTGGTGTGAAAATTGGTATGGCTGGTTTCTTTGCGTGCGTTTTGTAACCGGAGGTGAGGTGCTCCGGAGGTTTCCTATCCATTAAGGAAAGGGTTTTAAATCAACCGGCTGATCACGCCCGCGCATCAGCCGCTTCCCCTGCGAACCACGTGTCCAGGTGGGGGACCATAGCTCGTTCCTTCCACTTTTCCTAAGCGACGTGTTGAGGCGGTGCGTGCGTTTCTACCCCGCTCCACCACCTTTTTTTGGGGTAAACGGCTACTCCCTCTTCCGAAATGTAGGTCGTTTAAGCTTTCCTAGTGTAATTTTCTTCATGTTACGAAATTTCGTCATTTTCCAAAATTGCCCTCCCACTGCTCGCTGACTCACACTCGCACCATTTCCACTTGCTCGTTCTCCAGCGGCTCCCTCCCTCTCCCCATCGCTATCTCCCTCACAAATCCGCTCACCGGCGGCCTCTCACCATCGCGAGCGGCCTCCCCTCTGCTTCTCCCTCTCGACGTGGCCGGCCCTCTTCCACCACCCCCTTTCACCCCACTACCCCCTTTCTCCCCACCACCCCGCCACTCAGTCTACATGCGCCGGTGAGTCCGATGGTGAAAAGATTGAGTTTTTTTTGCGCCGGTGATGAGCTTCTATGCGACGGAGACGTGCACCGATGTTGTATGTGAGCGATGGAGGGGTAGGATGTGGAGCGGCGTCGTCGTCCTGACGGTGCCCCCACCTTGGTAGCGCGGGCCCTGCCCCGCCACGCCACGGCGTCGTCGTCCTCATGGTAATCTCCTCCATCGTCCATCCATCCATCCAACACCGTGGTTGATTTGTTAATCTTGCACGTCTTTGTTAATCTCCTTATGGATCTTCTCATGAAGCTTCTGTTACTCCAACTTCTGTAGCTTATTGATCTTCCGTAGCTTAGTCATGAATGTGCAGCTTCGCCGAGGCCAACCTTTGTTAGTCATGAATCGTCCTTTGGAGTAGCTTTGTTAATCTTGCAGTTCCCTTGCTACTGCTGCTAACCTGTAACACTGGATTCAGTGAAATGAAGTTGTACTCCTAATTCTGAAATAAAGTTATAAATTTGTCTGAAATTAAGTTGTAAATGTGAAGCCGCTGCTACTAGCCTGTAACAACTTCTACTCCTAATTCTGTAACTAAGCTACTGTTGTTAGCATGTAACACTAGATTGTCAAAATTTGACTGAAATGAAGTTGTCACACTGGATTTGTCAAAATTTATCTAAAATGAAGCATATTTTCTTACCTCTATTAAGTTTCAGCAACATTCAGTGGAGTATGTACTGTAATTTTGAACATTACAGTAATTTCAGTTGTTGTTAATTGTTGTAGCATTAGGAGTAGTTTTACTGCAGTACAAGCATTAGGAGTATTGTAAATGGAGTAAATGGAACCTCTCTTCAGTTAACTGAAACCTTTTTCTCTCAATTTAACTGAAACCTTTTTCAGTTACTTTAAATATAACCTTTTTCTATTAACTAATCAACATAACCCTTTTCTATTAATTTAAATTAACTGAAACATTTCCAGTTACTTTAATTAAACATGCAGTGTAGAGCTACTCATTTGATTCATTTGAAGAGAGGAGTAATTCTTTTTTCATTAACAGATCTCGTCTCTTTTCTTCTCTTCTCCTCTCTTCTCTTCTTCTCTTATTCTCTTTGCTGCTGTTAAGTTAGGACTTGCTAATGATGATTGCTGCTGTTAGAAATCCTGATTGCTTAGTTTAGTGTAGGACTTGCAAGTAGTAGTGCTTGCTTAGTTCAGTTTCTATTAGAGTAAACTGGGATAGTTAGAGTAGCTTCAGTAGCTTACAATGAAGTACTTCAGTATCTAATGGAGATCAATGAACTTGTAGTAGATCAAAATGTCCAGTTAACTTGCATTTGCTGTAATTTCAGTAGTTTAGTTTCTGTTGTCAAACTGCTGCTATTGCTCTCATATTCATACTGTATTTTCCAAAGTTCGATAGCACGACGTCCTTAGCATAAGTTGTTGATCAAAGAAATGGACTAAATTGAAGCATTCCCAGGAGTTGCTGCTATTGTTATTGACCTGCTGCTGTTGTCATTGACCTGCTGTTGCTACTGTTGTAGGAGAAGAAGGAGCACGGCCAGGAGAAGAAGAACGAGCAGGAGAAGAAGGCCCTGGATCGCTGCTACTGGAGTGCCGAGGACCTGGGATCTGTGACCTGGGCATGCTGCTGGATCCGCCTCCAGATCGCTGCTGCTGGAGACAAGGAGAAGCAGGGGACCTGTGTTGGGGTACGTAGTAATTTTAAAAAAATTCCTACGCACACGCAAGATCATGGTGATGCATAGCAACGAGAGGGGAGAGTGTTGTCCACGTACTCTTGCAGACTGTAAGCGGAAGCGTTATGACAACGCGGTTGATGTAGTCGTACGTCTTCACGATCGATCGATCCTAGTACAGAACGTACGGCACCTCCGCGATCTGCACACGTTCAGCTTGGTGACGTCCCACGAACTCACGATCCAGTAGAGCTTCGAGGGAGAGCTTCGTCATCATGACGGCGTGATGACGGTGATGATGAAGCTACCGGCGTAGGGCTTCACCTAAGCACTACAACGATATGACCGAGGTGGATTATGATGAAGGGGGGCACCGCACACGGCTAAGAGATCAATGATCAACTTGTGTGTCTATGGGGTGCCCCCTGGACACGTATATAAAGATGGAGGGAGGAGGAGGCCGGCCCTCATAGGGCGCGCCCAAAGTGTGGAGTCCTACTAGGACTCCCTAGTCCTAGTAGGATTCCACCTCCCACATGGAATAGGAAAAAGGGAAGGGAGAAGGAGAAGGAAGGAAGGGGACGCCCCCTTTCCCTAGTCCAATTCGGGCCAGTCCATGGGGAAGGGGTACGGCCACCCTTGAGGCCTTTCTCTCCTTTCCCGTATGGCCCATTAAGGCCCAATACAAATTCCCGTAACTCTCCGATACTCCAAAAAATACCTGATCACTCGAAACCTTTCTGATGTCCGAATATAGCCTTCCAATATATCGATCTTTACGTCTCGACCATTTTGAGACTCCTCGTCATGTCCCCGATCTCATCCGGGACTTTGAACAAACTTCGGTCATCAAATCACATAACTCATAATACAAATCATCACAGAACGTTAAGCGTGCGGACCCTACGGGTTCGAGAACTATGTAGACATGACCGAGACACGTCTCCGATCAATAACCAATAGCGAAACCTGGATGCTCATATTGGCTCCTACATATTCTACGAAGATCTTTATCGGTCAAACCGCATAACAACATACGTTGTTCCCTTTGTCATCGGTATGTTACTTTCCCGAGATTTGATCGTCGGTATCACCATACCTAGTTCAATCTTGTTACCGGCAAGTCTCTTTACTCGTTCCGTAATACATCATCCTGCAACTAACTCATTAGTTACATTGCTTGCAAGGCTTATAGTGATGTGCATTACCGAGAGGGCCCAGAGATACCTCTCCGACAATCAGAGTGACAAATCCTAATCTCAATCTATGCCAACTCAACAAGTACCATCGGAGACACCTGTAGAGCACCTTTATAATCACCCAGTTACGTTGTGACATTTGATAGCACACAAAGTGTTCCTCCAGTATTCAGGAGTTGCATAATCTCATAGTCATAGGAACATGTATAAGTCATGAAGAAAGCATTAGCAATAAACTAAACGATCATAGTGGTAAGCTAACGGATGGGTCAAGTCAATCACATCATTCTCTAATGATGTGATCCCGTTCATCAGATGACAACTCTTGTCCATGGCTAGGAAACTTAACCATCTTTGAATTACGAGCTAGTTAAGTAGATGCATACTAGTGACACTCTGTTTGTCTATGTATTCACATATGTACTAAGTTTTCGGTTAATACAATTCTAGCATGAATAATAAACAATTATCATGATGTAAGGAAATATATAAATAACAACTTTACTATTGCCTCTAGGGCATATTTCCTTCGGTCTCCCACTTGCACTAGAGTCAATAATCTAGTTCACATCGCCATGTGATTTAATACCAATAGTTCACATCACCATGTGATTAACACCCATAGTTCACATCGCCATGTGACCAACACTCAAAAGGTTTACTAGAGTCAATAATCTAGTTCACATCGCTATGTAATTAACACCCAAGAGCACTAAAGTGTGATCATGTTTTGCTTGTGAGAGAAGTTTAGTCAACGGGTCTGCCGAATTCAGATCCGCATGTATTTTGCAAATTTCTATGTCTACAATGCTCTCCACGGAGCTACTTTAGCTAAATTGCTCCCACTTTCAATATGTATCCGGATTGTGACTTAGAGTCATCCAGATCGGTGTCAAAGCTTGCATCGATGTAATGCTTTACGATGAACTCTTTATCACCTCCATAACCGAGAAATATTTCCTTAGTCCTCTAAGGACAATTTTGACAGCCGTCCAGTGATCTACTCCTAGATCACTATTGTACTCCCTTGCCAAACAAAGTGCAGGGTATACAATAGGTCTGGTACACATCATGGCATACTTTTATAGAACCTATGGTTGAGGCATAGGGAATGACTTTCATTCTCTTCCTATCTTCTGCAGTGGTCGGGCTTTAAGTCTTACTCAACTTCACGCCATACAACACAGGCAAGAACTCCTTCTTTGACTGTTCCATTTTGAACTACTTCATTTTTCAAGGTATGTACTCATTGAAAAAACTTTATCAAGCGTCTTGATCTATCTCTATAGATCTTGATGCTCAATATGTAAGCAGGTTCATCGAGGTCTTTCATTGAAAAACTCCTTTCAAACACTCCTTTATGCTTTCCAGAAAATTCTACATCATTTCCAATCAACAATATACCATTCACATATACTTATCAGAAAGGTTGTAGTGCTCCCACTCACTTTCTTGTAAATGCGGGTTTTATTGCAAGTCTGTATAAAACTATATGCTTTGATCACTTTATCAAAGCGTATGTTCCAACTCCGAGATGCTTGCACAAGTCCATAGATGGATCGCTGGAGCTTGCTCACTTTGTTAGCACCTTTAGGATCCACAAAACCTTATGGTTGCATCATATACAACTCTTCTTTAGGAAATCCATTAAGAAATGCGGTTTTGACATCCATTTGCCAGGTTCCATAAAATGTGGCAACTGCTAACATAATTCGGACAGACTTTTAAGCATCGATACGAGTGAGAAAATATCATCGTAGTCAACACCTTGAACTTGTCAAAAACATTTTGCGACAATTCGAGCTTTGTAGATAGTAACACTACTATCAGCGTCCGTCTTCCTCTTGAAGATCCATTTATTCTCAATGACTCACCGATCATCGGGCAAGTCAATCAAAGTCCATACCTTGTTCTCATACATGGATCCCATCTCAGATTTCATGGCCTCAAGCTATTTTGTGGAATTTGGGCTCATCATCGCTTCCACATAGTTCGTAGGTTTGTCATGGTCTAGTAACATGATTTCCAAAACAGGATTACCGTACCACTTTGGTGCAGAACGTATTCTGGTTGACCTACGAGGTTCGGTAGTGACTTGATCTGAAGTTTCATGATCATCATCGTTAACTTCCTCACTAATCGGTGTAGGCATCACTGGAACTGATTTCTGTGATGAACTACTGTCCAATTCGAGAGAAGGTATAATTACCTTATCAAGTTCTACTTTCCTCCCACTCACTTCTTTCGAGATAAACTCCTTCTCTAGAAAGGATCCATTCTTAGCAACAAAGATCTTGCCTTCAGATCTGTGATAGAAGGTGTACCCAACATTTTGGGTATCCTATGAAGACGCATTTTTCCGATTTGGGTTCAAGCTTATCAAGTTGAAACCTTTTCACATAAGCATCGGAACCCCAAACTTTAAGAAATGACAGCTTAGGTTTCTAGCCAAACCATAGTTTATATAGTGTCGTCTCAACGGATTAGATGGTACCCTATTGCATAACCCCAAAAACGATAGTGGTAAATCGGTAAGAGACATCATAGATTGCACCATATCTAATAAAGTGCAGTTACAATGTTCGGACACACCATTACATTATGGTGTTCCAGGTGGCATGAGTTGTGAAACTATTCCGCATTGTTTTGAATGAAGGCCAAACTCGTAACTCAAATATTCGTCTCCGTGATCAGATCGTAGAAACTTTATTTTCTTGTTACGATGATTTTCCACTTCACTCTGAAATTCTTTGAACTTTTCAAATGTTTCAGACTTATGTTTCATCAAGTAGATATACCCATATCTGCTCAAATCCTCTGTGAAGGTCAGAAAATAACGATACACGCCGCGAGCCTCAACACTCATCGGACTGCATACATCAGTATGTATTATTTCCAACAAGTCTGTTGCTCGCTCCATTGTTCCGGAGAACGGAGTCTTAGTCATCTTGCCCATGAGGCATGGTTCGCAAGCATCAAGTGATTCCAGAAGCCCATCAGCATGGAGTTTCTTCATGCGCTTTACACCAATATGACCCAGACAGCAGTGCCACAGATATGTTGCACTATCATTATCAACTTTGCATCTTTTGGCATCAATATTATGAATATTTGTATCACTACGATCAAGATTCAACAAACCATTCACCTTGGGTGTATGACCTCAGAAGGTTTTATTCATGTAAACAGAATAACAATTATTCTTTGACTTAAATGAATAACTGTATTGCAGTAAACATGATCCAATCATATTATGCTCAATGCAAACACCAAATAACATTTATTTAGGTTCAACGCTAATCCCGAAAGTATAGGGAGTGTTTTTAATGATGATCATATCAATCTTGGAACTACTTCCAACACACATCATCACTTCACCCTTAACTAGTCTTTATTCATTCTGCAACTCCCGTTTCGAGTTACTAATCTTTAGCAACTGAATTAGTATCAAATACTGAGGGGTTGCCATAAATACTAGTAAAGTACACATCAATAACATGTATATCAAATATACCTTTGTTCACTTTGCCATCCTTCTTATCCGCCAAATACTTGGGGCGCCCGCCGCTTCGATGACCAGTCCTTTGCAGTAGAAGCACTTAGGCTCAGGCTTAGGTCCAGACTTGGGCTTCTTCACTTGAGCAGCAACTTGCTTGCCATTCTACTTGAAGTTACCCTTCTTCCCTTTGCCCTTTTCTTGAAACTAGTGGTCTTGTCAACCATCAACACTTGATGCTTTTCTTGATTTCTACCTTCGTTGATTTCAACATCACGAAGAGCTTGGGTATCGTTTCCGTTATCCCTTGCATATTATAGTTCATCATGAAGTTCTAGTAACTTGGCGATAGTGACTAGAGAACCTGTCAATCACTATCTTATCTGGAAGATTAACTCACACTTGATCCAGGTGATTGTAGTACTCAGACAATCTGAGCACATGCTTACTGGTTGAGCTATTCTCCTCCATCTTGTAGGCAAAGTACTTGTCAGAGGTCTCATACCTCTCGACCCAGGCATGAGTCTGAAATACCAATTTCAGCTCTTGGAACATCTTATATGCTCCGTGGCGTTCAAAACATTTTTGAAGTCCCGGTTCTAAGCCATAAAGCATGGTGCACTAAACTATCAAGCAATCATCATATCGAGCTTGCCAAAGTTCATAACGTCTGCATCTGCTCCTGCAATTGGTCTGTCACCTAGCAGTGCATCAAGGACATAATTCTTCTGTGTAGCAATGAGGATAATCCTCAGATCATGAATCCAATCTGCATCATTGCTACTAACATCTTTCAACTTATATTTTCTCTAGGAACATATCAAAAATAAACGGGGAGCTACATCGTGAGCTATTGATCTACAACATATATCATGACTAAGTTCATGATAAATTAAAGTTCAATTAATCATATTACTTAAGAACTCCCACTTAGATAGACATCCCTCTAGTCATCTAAATGATCACGTGATCCATATCAACTAAACCATGTCCGATCATCACGTGAGATGGAGTAGTTTTCAATGGTGAACATCACTACATTGATCATATCTACTATATGATTCACGCTCGACCTTTCGGTCTCTAGTGTTCCGAGGTCATATCTGCATATGCTAGGATCGTCAAGTTTAACCTGAGTATTCCTCGTGTGCAAAACCGGCTTGCACCCATTGTATGTGAACGTAGAGCTTATTACACCCGATCATCACGTGCTGTCTCAGCACGAAGAACTGTCGCAACGGTGCATACTCAAGGAGAACACTTATACCTTGAAATTTTAGTAAGGGGTCATCTTATAAAGCTACCGTCGTACTGAGCAAAATAAGATGCATAAAAGATAAACATCACATGCAATCAAAATATGTCACATGATATGGCCATGATCATCTTGCGCCTTTGATCTCCATCTCCAAAGTACCATCATAATCTCTATCGTCACCGGCATGACACCATGATCTCCATCATCTTGATCTCTATCAATGTGTCGTCACATGGTCGTCTTGCCAACTATTGTTCTTGCAACTATTGCTATCACATAGCGATAAAGTAAAGCAATTATTTGACGCTTGCATCTTATGCAATAAAGAGACAACCATAAGGCTTCTGCTAGTTGCCGATAACTTCAACAAAACATGATCATCTCATACAACAACTTATATCTCATCACGTCTTGACCATATCACATCACAACAAGCCCTGCAAAAACAAGTTAGACGTTCTCTACTTTGTTGTTGCAAGTTTTACGTGGCTGCTACGGGCTGAGCAGTAATCGTTCTTACCTATGCATCAAAACCACAACAATTTTTTGTCAAGTACATGCTGTTTTAACCTTCAACAAGGACCGGGCGTAGCCACACTCGATTCAACTAAAGTTGGAGAAACTGACATCCGCCAGCCACCTGTGTGCGAAGCACGTCGGTAGAACCAGTCTCGCGTAAGCGTACGCGTAATGTCGGTCCAGGCCGCTTCATCTAACAATACCACTGAATCAAAGCACGACATGCTGGTAAGCAGTATGACTATTATCGCCCACAACTCACTTGTGTTCTACTCGTGTATATAACATCTACGCATAGACCTGGCTCGGATGCCACTGTTGGGAAACGTAGTAATTTAAAAAAAATCCTACGCACACACAAGATCATGGTGATGCATAGCAACGAGAGGGGAGAGTGTTGTCCACGTACCCTCGTAGACCGTAAGCGGAAGCGTTATGACAACGCAGTTGATGTAGTCGTACATGTTCACGATCGACCGATCCTAGTACCGAACGTACGACACCTCCGCGATCTGCACACGTTCAGCTCGGTGACGTCCCACGAACTCACGATCCAGTAGAGCTTCGAGGGAGAGCTTCATCAGCACGACGACGTGATGACGGTGATGATGAAGCTACCGGCGCAGGGCTTCGCCTAAGCACTACAACGATATGACCGAGGTGGATTATGATGGAGGGGGCATCGCACACGGCCAAGAGATCAATGATCAACTTGTGTGTCTATGGGGTGCCCCCTGACCACGTATATAAAGGATGGAGGGAGGAGGAGGCCGACCCTCATAGGGCACGCCCAAAGTGTGGAGTCCTACTAGGACTCCCTAGTCCTAGTAGGATTCCACCTCCCACATGGAATAGGAAAAAGGGAAGGGAGAAGGAGAAGGAAGGAAGGGAACGCCCCCTTTCCCTAGTCCAATTCGGACCAGTCCATGGGCAAGGGGCGCGACCACCCTTGAGACCTTTCTCTCCTTTCCCGTATGGCCCATTAAGGCCCAATACGGATTCTCGTAACTCTCCCGTACTCCAAAAAATACCCGAATCACTCGGAACCTTTCTGATGTCCGAATATATCCTTCCAATATATCGATCTTTACATCTCGACCATTTCGAGACTCCTCTTCATGTCCCCGATCTCATCCGGGACTCTGAACAAACTTCAGTCATCAAATCACATAATCATAATACAAATCCTCACAGAACCTCAAGCGTGCGGACCCTACGGGTTCAAGAACTATGTAGACATGACCGAGACACGTCTCCGGTCAATAACCAATAGCGGAATCTGGATGCTCATATTGGCTCCTACATATTCTACGAAGATATTTATCGGTCAAACCGCATAACAATATACGTTGTTCCCTTTGTCATAGGTATATTACTTGCCCGAGATTCGATCGTCGGTATCACCATACCTAGTTCAATCTCGTTACCGGCAAGTCTCTTTACTCGTTTCGTAATGCATCATCCCGCAGCTAACTCATTAGTTACATTGCTTGCAAGGCTTATAGTGATGTGCATTACCGAGAGGGCCCAGAGATACCTCTCCGACAATCGGAGTGACAAATCCTAATCTAGATCTATGCCAACTCAACAAGTACCATTGGAGACACCTATAGATCACCTTTATAATCACCCAGTTACGTTGTGACGTTTGATAACACACAAAGTGTTCCTCCGGTATTCAGGAGTTGCATAATCTCATAGTCATAGGAACATGTATAAGTCATGAAGAAAGCATTAGCAATAAACTAAACGATAATAATGCTAAGCTAACAGATGAGTCAAGTCAATCACATTATTCTCTAATGATGTGATCCCGTTCATCAAATGACAACTCTTGTCCATGGCTAGGAAACTTAACCATCTTTAATTAACGAGCTAGTCAAGTAGAGGCATACTAGTGACACTCTGTTTGTCTATGTATTCACACATGTACTAAGTTTCCGGTTAATACAATTCTAGCATGAATAATAAACATTTATCATGATGTAAGGATATATATAAATAACAACTTTATTATTGCCTCTAGGGCATATTTCCTTCAACCTGGACCTGGGAGCACCGAGGAGAAGCAGGGGCAGGCGACGACAGGGGTGGACGACGGAGGATTTCAAATCCCGGGGTGGAGGAAGACGGCGATGGGATACCGATTCAAAGTAGGGGCAGCGATGTAAAATCCATCATTTTTCACCTGGTCGGAAGCATATCTTCAGCGGCCTATATTTCAAAACGGAGGGAGTACATGCCACTGACATTACGCACAGTAGAACCGCTAGTTGATGCATGGAGAATGTATCCTGTGCACCAAGCCAATTTGTGCACCCAATGCACTAGTGGATTCTAGGCCTTTAGATGAAAAAGAAATGGGCTAAATTATGGTAAAAAAATTGGACTACGACTTTTTTGCGGAGACAACCTTATACTTTGTAGAAATTAACCCGCACTCCACAACCCACACTCCCATCAGAAAATTGCATGTTTATTTTTTTGGCACAAACACAAAATGATTCATATATTTTGAACCGAATGTTCGATTTCAGATCCGTTTTGACCGTCATATTTTTCTTGACGGGATCTTTGAAATAAGATCAATGTTGAATATGTTTCCAACATTTTTTTTTTTGCTTTTTTGAAACTTAACTTGAAACTTGATATACCAGAAGCATGTTGCACGCGAGACCCACGTGTGAGAGAGGTGGATGCTTCTCATAGACAAATTACAGAACTTGTATAAAAAAATTCAGTCAAGTTTCGAGTTAAGTTCCAAAAGGCAAAAAATATGAATTTTCAAAAATATACGTAATATTAATCTTGATTCAAAGATCTCGTCAAAACAAAGAAATCAGTCAAAACGTTTCCGAAATCAGAAGATTCGCTTAAAATATATGATCCCTTTTTTGTTTGAAGTAAAAAAAAATGAACACACAGAGTTATTTAGAGGAGAGGGAGATGTGGGTCGATTTTGATACAATAAAAGGACTATCTGCAATGGTTCAACAATCCACCTACCAACCTGATCATATCCCTTTGTTTTTCCATTCAATGGCTCATATAGCAACGGAGCATTGGGTGCATGAATTGAGTCGGTGCACCTGATACGTTCTCTTGATGCATGGCTGAATCTCCAGTGTGGATATGTGATGGTACGGCTCATCAGATGATACAGTGATCTCGTACCATCTCGGACGTTAGATCTGGACTGTAGGGACAGGATTGATCAACCTCTTCCCCACTGGAAAATATGCATAGGGCACCCTGTGTTTTGCCGTGAATGAGCAACTGCTGTATATCCCTTCGTCCTGTGCGCCTCGAACAGAATCCTGCTCAATTTCGTCGACAGAGTAGTCAGCGTAGTCAAAGACCTCTTTCGCGGGCCCCACCGATCTCACGGTCTGTCTTCTCCCCTCCACATCTCAAGTCTCTTCCAACCATGGCCACCACCGCCGCTTCGCCGCCGCCGACCGCCACCGAGGACAACGTCCGCCTCCTTCTCCCTGGATTCCTCTCCCCCGAGACCTGCAAGGTATATCACACGCTCCTGCCCCTAAACCCTCTTCCTCCGAGCCCCAAACTCCAGCTTGTTGCGATCCGAATCGACCGTTTCATACGCCGGCCACCGTGTCCAGGAGCTGGAGTTCGTGCACCGGAGCTGCGGGACGGCGGGGTACCGGCCTTCGGTGGTGTCTACATCGCTGCCGCATCTGGCTGCCACCGGCTGCGGCCACCTACTCCTCCCCTTCGTGCCCATCCGCGAGCGACTCCGCGACGCCGTCGAGTCCTTCTTCTCCTGCCACTTCGACCTCTTCGTCGAGTTCACCGGACTCGTCAGGTGCTGAACAGTCGCATCACCTCTTTCATGCCATTCTGTCTGGTCGATCCTAGTAGTTTCACATTGGTATCAGCATGTTTCCTTGGAGCAGATCAATTTTACATATATGCTCAGTGCCCTCATATAAGCACCTAGCATTGTACCTGCCCTCATGACTCCACTAACTTTATACGAATGCATAAATAACCCTTATAAAAAATGTTGTCACCTTATTAATGGTGTGCATAAACCTTGAAGGTAGTTTATGTAGGAGACCTGACATAACTTGACACTATAACGCTCTCCTTATTAAAAACCTCTGTATTTGGCGTGCAGTTGGTGCAAGGGTTCTTCTATTGGATGGCACAGTGACGACAACAAACCTTATCTTAGGCAAAGAGCCTTCACGGTGAGGACCAATCTGATTTGGGGAATTCAGTCAGTTTGCATGGTTTCTCCTTGTATCTTGAGTTTGTAATTCCGAGCCAGTGACATCACACAGTTCTTAGTGCTTATCTGTCATTTTGGTTGATTTAGTTCCCATTTGCCTACTTGCTGGCGAACTATAGGCAAGGAAGATGTTGTTAAGTATTGCTGTAAAACAAAAACATGCCATTATGTATCCTGCTTTGCATTAATAGACTGCTGCAAATACTTGCCAATTTCATGAACAATGTAAGAAATGATCGCCATGAAACTATGAGTTTGTTAAGAACCAACACACATTGAAAATATGCTTCGCTCTGTGTATTATCATTGTGATTAGATATTGAAGCCATTCATAACATGGAGAGGTTTTCTCTGCTATGATGACCACTTATAAGTTTTTGCCCACATCGATCGCTTGCTTTTCTGCTTCTTTTAGATGTGATCTTTCTCATGCTGACTTTGTTTCCCTTTTCTGAATTCAAATAAAAAGGCTGTGTGCTACTTGAACAATCATGGAAAGGACTTTAAGGGTGGACTTTTGAAGTTTCAGGATGGTGAACCCTCCTCTGTTGTTCCAGTTGCTGGTGTAAGTAGCACACAGTACATGCACTTTTTTCAGAATCATTAATGTGGATATTATCTTCCACTGGCTAAAATCTATTGGATAATTCTTTCATTTTATGACAATTAATATTGTTTTCAGGATGCTGTCATCTACACTGCTGATAATCGTAATGTCCATTGTGTAGATGAGGTATGCTTCTATTTTCTGCGTGGATCAGATTTTTTTTCCTGTAGTATGTGCACGCCTATTCTCCTTCACTAGTGTTGGTTATCATATTTTGTGCTATTATTTTGATACAATAAAAGTTCTCTATTTTTGTTGATGTTTTCTATTTACGAAACAAATGGGGAAAATGTGTTAAAGTCAACTGTAGCAATGGTTGATTGTGAACTAATTGTTTCATTGTCAAAATATTTTCTCGTTTCCCCTTGCATAGGCTTTGCAAAACTCAATTCATTGGCAGCCTTTGTTTTTTCCTCAAGATATTCTAGTCTTTTGATGCTTTACGCAAGAACTTTTCTTTTTTATCAACAAACTATAGCAAGTCTTTTTCAGGTAACTGAGGGTGAAAGGCTCACACTTACTCTTTGGTTCACCAGAGATAGTTCTTTTGATGAAGATCCAAAGCTCCTTAGTTTTCTCTCCCAGACGTCACTGAGCTATGAGCCAGCTGATCAGAACTCTTACATTCCTTTGCCAGCCTCAGATAACATGTACTGGTTTTCCTATGATCAGTCTGGCTTTGACATACGATGTGCTAGAATCTACATTCTTGGGTTTAGTTTTTATGCAAGCAGTGATGAAGACAGTAAGAGTAGATCTGTTGCACCGGCTGATGATCCCATAGAGTTGCTTGGGAAGCCACTGCAAATTGGGAGGGGAGATGATGTCTTTGGGAAGATATTCGCCAACAGCTTGCACGCTCTTCAGGTATCCGCATTTTGCATACTTTCCTTTTTGAGTGGATTTGATTCTGCAGTCAGATTAAGTGCAATAGGATCATATGCACATATTCTAGCAGTCAGGAGTGAATAGTTTTTTATAAAGAAGCTTTGTCTTCTTGCTGCTGATAAATGATAATTTGGCTTGTTATAACATAATTGTTGGTGAGTGCCCAACAGTCCCTTGCTGAAGTTACATGTCAAGGATAGGTGAAACCAATCTTCTTGCAAATCCATATTACAAGGGCACAAAAAATCTGATTCAACAAATAAATTCTTTCTCAACATTGCTTTGGTATTTAATTTCCCCTATAGTAGAATCTGTTGGAATTTTGTATGTTGCAACCTGCATTTATTATCCATGCCCAACAGAATCATGGCAAAATTCAGTGCATCTTGTACTAGTGTGTAATTGTGTGTGTGCCTTTGAAGCACTGTATGTCATTAGTGCCCCAAATGCAAGATCAACAGTATGTTATTATGCAACTGAACTTGGTCAAGAATGTCTGGCAGCCCATCTGACTGCTCAGATGCTATTTCAGAAAGTGGATGATAGTAAAGTTCCAAGAATAATTCTACTTCTACAGAGTTTCGGAACTAGTTGATTTCCTGTTGTAAATCAGTGAACCTGATGAAAATCTTCTTCTAAAACTGAGTTTAGTCATATGCGATTCTGGAATATTTATTTTTCCATCTCATGTATGTAGAAGACTGATCAGAAGCTTGAAAAGATCCAAAAGCTTAAGAACATCACTGCCAAAAGACCCTTTTAAACTAATTCTTAGTGGGGCTGTTTTATCATAGTATATGTGCCAAAGAAA
The DNA here is from genome assembly GCA_021437245.1 of Aegilops speltoides. NCBI lineage: Eukaryota > Viridiplantae > Streptophyta > Magnoliopsida > Poales > Poaceae > Aegilops > Aegilops speltoides. Next base: position 382,754,215 of record CM038144.1, on the reverse strand, counting down.
CTTAACCCAAGGGATGCCAAAACTGCTGAAGAATATGTGAAGACATTTTATAAAGTGCATTATATTATCCCTTTTAAAATTGTTGAATGTTTTTTTTTCCTGGCCACTCATTTCCTGCAAGTTTATCATGCCATTACTCCAACGTCACTGTAGATTGTAGAACTTGATCTGAAAGTATCAGTTTATTGTTCCGTGGATGTGCTTGTTGACACCGATCATGAACAAGTTTTTTTGAAATAGAACAACAGTTTTTCTACCTACATCTTTCAACTAGGTTACATTCGGCATCTTTTCTCTTAATTGAGTTGCTTTCATTTCAAATCTCTTAATTAGGTGGTGCAATTTTACTACTGGAAAGCACCTGAGCTGGCAGCAAGGAGAAACCATACTACTGGTGGTTCAGAAACAGTTAGCTATCCCACTATACAAGTACAGCAATCAAGTGGAAAGGAACTTCCATTACCGTGTAACCATGAACTTGCACAAATCATATTTGGATCATATAGCAATGTGGATTCTGATATTGAGTGGGATGATGTTGTGTTAGCACTTGCTATGTGGGAGAATTATTCAGAAGAATTGAAGAGGAAGTTGTCGACATTTTTGCCACATTGGCTGTCCAATGGAACCATTTTTGTTGTAGATCCCTCCGAGCCCACCCAGGTATGTGGTGAAGGGAACTAAACACTCGCCTGCTAAAAATGAAAATTTTGGCATATAGTAACATAGCGTGATGTTTGGTAGCATTACTTTTGACAAGGCCGTTGAGAGTTTTGGATTTAGATGTAGCTTATTTGGGTAATCTCTCTAAGATGGATCCGCTGGTGTTAAAACATTATAGAGACTGTTCCTTGATATATGTGTTTCAGACAGCTTTCCTATGGCTTAATATTGACCTTTCTGTTTTATAGAATGTTCTACCTGTTGTTAGCCTGTTACCTCTCAAGTTGGTTACCATTTTCTTGTTTGCCGAGTTTTTGCCACAAAATCATTCTGGTACTTACAGTTTGCATGCCTGAGGTAAATTTTTTTTTGGCAACTTTTGGTATCATGAAACACTTGAAAATGCAGTTAGGGGCCTCTGCAATCTGAGTGCTCAAACTTAATGCATGACCTGTTAAGTGGGTCTCTCTGATGGCCTGAAACATTGTGGTAAACCATTGATTGATTAATTTAAACTTGTTTCATTGGTTCTTGAAAATTTGAAATATCAGCTCATCAGATCCCCATGCATTCTCTCTTCCACACACAAACAAGTGCCCTTTATCTGTGAAAGCTGAAGAAAATAGTCTTTGCACTCTTGTTGAATCCTGATACCAATATGCAAAGGTCACCGCCAGATACTAGAGTTCATCTAATTTTTCGAGTGCAGGGTACAATATTAGAGTTTATGCATATTTCTCTACATGGACACCATACTGAGCATCTCTGCTCCTTTATTGTAGAATGTAGGCAATTCACAGCCAGTTCAATATTTCTTCAGCGCTGAACTACACACCATACTTAATACCAATCTATTACCTTTACCACTGTTACCACAGTGGCACATTCAATTTTTTTCACAAATAGCGCTACCAAACTAATTCACCTGCCATGATCTGCATCTCCCTCATTCTGCAGTGACATAGATGGAGGGCTGGAAGTGGTTTGTCTTGTACGAGGTAAACTCGTACAAGACTTTCCCAGAAACATCATAAAAGATGAAGTCAGCTTGGTCCTGGTTTAGCTGGAGGGACATGAACCCTTGCCCATCATAAAAGAACTGAAGCTTATCATCATTTGGCTGGTAGACTCCCCTCCATGCTTTTGAACCGCCTCCGCTAGTGAAGTATTGGATTGGACTGTACAACAGAAGCGCGTGCATTAAGGTTAGACAACTTCAACAAGTGTGAATTTAATGCCTTACTGCTCTGTTCTGAAAAGAACAATGTTTATCAAACAACGTTAACCTGTCTCTGCTGCTAATGTGTTCCAGGCAGTGGTCGTGCCCATTGATGTAGAAGTCGATGCCGTTAACCTGGAAGGGCATGACAGTGTCATAAAATGATTCTTTTTCTGGGCTTTTTAAAACTAATAATGAGGCTACTTATGATTTACCTCGAGGACTGGAAGAAGCAATTGCAGGAGCTCCTCGGTGTCCCCATGGTCACTGACACTCCTCATGGTATGATGCCCAACAGCAATCTTCCACTTTGCAGTTGATTTCTTCATTGCCTCGTCCAAATCCTAGATTGTAGAATTTACGGAAAAGGAGTGTGAATTTATTTTGCTTTGTACGTAACTAACATGGATGAGAATATTTATTTGACGTGTGCACCTTCAGCAGATTAGCTATGTAGTTTTCTCGAGGCGCCACTCCTCTCCAGTCGTAGTGACTGTCTTTAGGGTGAGTCCAGTACTTGAGTTGGAATGGAGTGGTGTCGATGAAGAAGAACTCCACCATCTCTGAGAGAAGAGGGTTGAATGATAGTCAAGCCTTATGCTGTTTTTACAAGTATATCATCTTTTTGAAAAAGAAAATCTGAAATGAACAAATATAAATCTTTTTCTCGGTTCAAACAAATATGACCATGTACCTGCATTGACAACAAATGATCTCATGCAAACGAATCGCTCATCGAGCTTGCGCATGACCGGATCAAGCTGTGCAAGCGCATCTCCCCGGTAGTCATGGTTTCCAAGAACTGGAAGGAACAAAAACGTCCAGGCCTTAGTAGCAAGCTAGTGACGAGCAGGTGAAAAAGCACTGAAAAGCTTCTCATTTTTATGAAAAAAAGGATGATAAATCGCTGATGCTTACCGAGGTACCACGGCTTCTGCAAGCTCTTGGCGGTGTAGATATTGGTGAAGGATTCCTCAAACTGCTGGTCATGGACGCCCGTCAGGCCGTTCTCGTAGAAGTTGTCGCCGGTGGAGACCACGAAGTCGATGTCCAGCTTCTCCCCGACCTTCCCCATCTGCACCGGCAAAGAAGAATCCCCATGAGGCCATGACTCAGCAGCAGCTCTGCCCGCCAAACTCGGAGACGCACGCGCCAAGGAGGCAGAAGATCAAGGCGACCCCTTCCAATCCAATAAACAATAACCGAAATGCCAAGTGGACCAACCACCAGGCGGTTTTCATTCCCCATCCATCCAATCGCAACGACCCTACCGCGGTGCGCGGTTACGAGCTCAAGTCGTACTACGATCCTACTGGCGAACCAAGAGGAAGAGGAGATCGGGCCTAGGAAGGATCATCGCGTACCTGCTCCGCGACCCTGGATTGGTTGTAGGTGCCGTTGCGGCCCCAGTCCCCGATGACGAGCAGGCTGAGCGACCCGTCGTTCTTGGCCGGGTGCTCCACCAGCGGGAGCTCCGCGGCGGCCGGCGCGCACCGGAGCGCCGCCACGGCCAGGACGGCGAGCGCCACGGCCATGGAACTCCTCGCCATGGTTGATGGCCGGAGGCAGACGGGGACGGCGGCAGTGTGGTTAACAAAGCCACAAAGGTGTAGCGAGAAAGCGATGGCCAGTGCGCGCGCGGATATATAGCGGCCACGCCCACACACACGCACGATCGAGGCGAGGAGGAGGGATACCACGGCAAGTCACCACTGCTCACTGGGAATCTGGGATGGTTAAGAAAGCGATGGGCAGTGTGTGCACGACGCCGATTAGGTGCCTTGCAAGCGTAATAATCGCAACGAAAAAAGGAGGTGGGCGAGGAGAGTAGGGAAGGAAGGATGCGAGATCGTGAAGCCGGTGAAGGTGCATGTCACTGTCTGCCTGCCCAGTTGGCGCGTGGCCAGCCTTTCTTTTTCTGTTTGGGCCTTTGGGGCTTTCTGCTTTCTTTTGTGCTACTTGTGGCGCTTGAGACGGGCCAGGATCATCTTGGTTTTTTGCTTTGCTGTTTTTTTTTTTGGTTTGCTGTTGATCTACAGCAATGGGATAACGCATCCATGTCATCTTTCCATGTGGCACCCATTGTTATTGGAGAGATTCGCGCAGCTAGTCGCACGGGTGGTGATGACTGATCCAATCGCTCATGACTTGGGTGAGTTTTCCCGTCACGTAAACCACGACGAGCTTATATAGTATAATAGTACTCCATACGGTTCACGTAAACCATGGTACGTACGGGCCAATCCGTTTCGTGGATCTCCGGTGCAGTTTTACGAACTCTTTTCTTACTGACACCAAGCTTGGTCCACCATGTGCGGGCATTATTGTAGGGCTGGTACTACATGTCCATGTAATCATGCTGCCCTGTTGGGCGCGTGACGAGGATGAGGCTCGCTAGTACTACATCGATCGCGGCGTTTTCTTGGACAGGAGAGAGCTCGCAGCTCAGTCAGGTAAGGAAGTGAACTGAACTGTCTCAATCCCCTAGTGTCCACACGTACGTCTCTTGTACTCCCTCTGTAAACTAATATAAAAACGTTTAGAGCAACTCCAACGTAGCGACTCGTATCGTTCGTCCGCGTCCGCCTGGCAAAAAATAAGTGCCCAAAACAGTGACCCATTCACATTTTGCGTCTGTTTTATGTCCGGTCGAACACATTTTCATCCTAAATTTGGGCCACATTTGGGTCAGACACAAATCAGACGTTTTCTGTGTCCTTCGCGTCCGCCTCCATCCGCTGCATGCGATTGCTAGCCCATCTGTCATGCAAACAAGAGGGGTCCACCACCCATCCCACCCCCGCTGCTTGCGAACCACCGACGATCTCATTCAGCTTCACCTCGTCAGGCGGTGAGGAGGGGCCGACGCTGACGCCCACCAGGCGCGCCCGCTGCTCGTCAGCTGCCGAGCTGTTGCAGCAGACGGGCTGGGGGTGGCGTCGCCGCTGCGGAGGTAGGGGAGACCGGCACGGGGGACACGCAAGCTCGCAGCAGAATGGGACCAAGAAGGGGCAAGCGCGAGCGCGAGCGCAGCATGTCATGGGACGGCGCGCGGCCTTGGGCTGGTCTGGCGAAGTGCCCGGCGAGCTCATGCGGCACAGGCGAGGCGAAGCTAGCTGGCGGGCGGCGCGAGCTTGCCCATCGGTGTTCTATGAATGCCGACGCGGACATGCATAAAATGGGTCTGCCTTCTGTTGGACTCACCAGCCGACCCAAACGAATAAAAAGACATGGGCAGGCGGACGACCGACCCAAATAAACAAAAAATGAACAAAATCGATGTCCGTTTGAATCGGTCCGTTGAAGTTGCTCTTAGGTCACAAAAGTTAAAACTTAAGTTGTTGTGGTGTATCATACTACTCCACGGCCGGCAAACACGATTGACGCGTGCATCCACATGGCAAGACTACCTCCGTTGGGTTGCATGCCGTCAGCCGCATGCAGTTTTCCGACATTTGCTGGTTTTCGTATTGTTCCGTCGAGCTTTTTTGTTGCGTGCAGGAAAAGAAAGGGAGTGCACGCTTTTAGCAGCTAGATCAGTACTACTCCTACGTGATATAGAAGGATAACACTTCCGCAAAAAAGAAACAAAAAAGGGGTAACATTTCGGGCACCAAATATTTCGCATGTGTGTAATCGTTCCATGAATAGCCGGTTTCTTCCCATAAGACTACTCTATGTCAAACTTACGTTGTCCTGCGCAGTGCCGCGCGCGGTGTGCGAATATTCGAGGTACATGTTTCGAGGGGGTCGACATATACGTTGGATATTCCATTGTACCGTGACAAGCTAGTATATAGAGCTCGTCATACGGGTTCCATCTTTGTTCAGGCTCGCAACAACTACGCTCTCCCGCGTGCATGCGGACGGAAAGCATTTTTTCTTTTTGAAACGGAATATGCGGGTTCAACTTGCTCCGCTGAAATGTCATGGCATCGTGCCCGCGTGACGGGTGAAGCAGGCTGTAGCGGGAGGGAGAGGATTCGTGGCACGCAGTTGCGGGGGAACGCAGATTTGCGGCCACCCGATTGCCTTGTGATTCATAAACTGGTTTGGTGCTGCATGTGCTTTATTAGCCCTTAATTACCTTAGACGCCCACGTCCCGTGCTATTTCTTAGCATTCAAATTTAAATCTATTATACCTTTTGAACCAAAAGTTAAATTTATATTTTGTTTGCATATTCATGTTTCTTGTGACGAGGACTTTCAAATAAGATTCATTTGAATACTTTCTCCGTTCCATAATATATGACGTTTTTGCAAGCTAAGCCTAGTGGAGATTGTAAGAATTTTTTTTATCAAGTTTTAGCGGGAATGTTTTCTTTTTCTTTTTCAAAAAGGACTTAGATCTATTTTTTGTAAGAAAAATAAATTAATTGCTTAACCATGGAGATTGTAATCATTGTGGTTCAGCACATTATTTCTTGAGGACCCAGTGTCAACCACACAGCAGTACAAATAGAGCTATGCCCCCGCTGGGCAGGACAATGAGCAACATAGTTTCGGGGGCGACAAATGAAAGAAATGGCATGTTCTTTTTCCATGCCTCCACTATAATTGCTCTATTATCATGCGCCGCCATCGCACAATCGGTCTCAAAGATGAATGGCGCTGAGCTCCAATCAAGGGTAACAACAATGCCTTCCAAGCACGGCGCAAGTTCCGCGTCCAGCGTGTTATCACATGTGTGCAGGAACCGGCAAGCCGAGAATACAATGGTGCTATCCTCGTCTAGAAGAATGATGCCGGGCCCTCCCATATCGTCGGAGTCAAAGTATGCTTCGTCAATGTTCACCTTGTTCCATCCGGTCGACGGCTTAAACTAGTGCTACGAGGGTCACCCGCTATCTGCCATCGCCACATACTTCTTCCGCCGTTCACCATGGTTCCGAGTCCCCATTTTCCCACAGACCATGTCCTCATCAGGATGATTTTTTCCCAAAAAGGAGGATTACCCCCGGCCTTTGCATAAGGATGATTTTGAATGCAAAGCAAAGAGTTGGTGCAACTAGTAATGAAACACCTTGAAGCTTCGGGGGGGGGGGGGGGGGTTGTGGTGCGTTTGATCACTTTCTAACAAGTAGGGCCAGATTGTAAAGACTCGACTTGGCAAAATGTTTGCCTACACACCCTGAATCTTAAAAAAAAAATCAACCCCACCCCCCTTCCCTCTCTCGTGTCACAGCCAGGAGAGACTTTGTTAAAAAATGTTAGCAACTCAAATCAATTTCCCAGAGTTCATTTTCCTTTAGTTTTCCGGTTGGTTTTCCACCAAAAAACCGACGGCTGTATATTACATTAAACTGGAAAACTCATATTTTTTAAAATGTGCACGAATTCTGGAAAAAATCAGGACTTTAAAATTGTGGACGAAATTTGGAAAATGTTCTCAAAATTAAAATGTACATTAAAAAACCTTTGTGAATTAAAATAAATCTTGAGTTTTTTTACTAAGCAGACGTTTGAGAGCTTGATGAGAATTCCAAAAAGTGTTTCCCGTTAAGAAAATGGTCATCACTTAAAAAATGTCCACTAATTTTTGAAAATGGTTGGAAAATTTAAAACAACAATCAAAGTTTAGAAATGATCTTGGATATATAAGAAGGTTCATGATTTGTTTTCGAAAATTAAATTTAAAATGTACGAATTTTATAAAATTATGTTTGTAATAATCATGAATTAGTTTTTTATTGAAAATTTTGAAAGATGATCACCAATTCAAAAATGTTTGTGAATTAAGAAAATGTTTATATGAATTAAACAATTTGGCCAATTTAAAAGTTATTCCTAAATTTATAAATGTTCATGGATGTATGAAGGTAAACCATGAAGAAAAGGAAAAAACGCAAATAAATAAAAAAGAAAAAAGAAAATAGAAAGAAACCTAATAAAACTAGCAGAAAAAACCAGAGGAAAAATCTCCAACAGAAAAACAGAAGAAAGCCATTTAGCGAACATACTGCTCGCTTTCTAGTGGCCGAGCCAAGATCGATGCTTCGTGCGTGAAGTTGACATTTAGACACACAAAGAGTCTAATAGGATTTGCTTTGCCATTGTGTGTGACCCTAAGTTGATTGTGTGTCCAATTTTTCTTTGTGCCCAAAGGCATCGACGAAGATTATGCCGAGGGATAATCTCATGGGCGGGCAAGCAGGCCAACTTCAATATGGCCTTACTCGCCTCGAACTGTCTCGTCATCAATCTTAATTTTTAGAGATCCTATCATATCATATTCCTAAGATTCCTAAACAATATCGCCTTTATAAATCAGTGTACATGGTCAAAGTCCTGAATTTTGGATCGTGCGCGCCAAGTGTCTTTGTACATCGGGCCAAGATTCAAGATGTGATATTAGCTTTGGTGCAGTCTCTTTTGTACATTGGGCCAAGATTCAAGATGTGATGTCAGCTTTGGTGCAGTCTCCGGCACCACAACAACGTAATCTTATTCTGCTCATGGGTTGCTACTTGCTAGACCACGAGCGAACATGTGAGATTTTGGGGCGGCCAAGTGCTGGGCGAGGTGTCCGTTGTTTCCATTCTTTTTTCCTTCTCACTCTCCTTTAGTTTATTTTTTTAATTTGTGTCTTTTTATTTACTTTTTGCTTTCTATTTTATAATTTTAAATATTACAAACAGTTTGTTTTGAAAAACCATGAACATCTTATATAAATTTCCTGGTTTTCTTAAATTATATTAAATTTCATGATTTTTAAAAAATTAGACGAAACTTTTTCTAAAAGGTTTGTAAACTTTTAGAAAATCTAGACATTCCAAATTCAAGCATATTTTTTAAAATTTAGAGAATTTTCAGTTAAAGGAATATTTTTAAAATTTCTTTTTAAATTAAAATTTTAATAATTCTAGATTTTTAGATTCTTTTCATAAAATAACAAATTTCGACTCCTATCACAGCGCCATGTGGGCACAGAGAGCAAAAATTTGCTTGTTCATAAACCAATGCATCTCTAGCTAGCTCTTGGATTTGGCCTCCCTCCCACGAAGTTTGCCAGCATTGCCGCTACTTTCCCGATCAATGACAAACAATAGTAGATATACAGGTCATCAGATACCTTGCCCGTTAATTTTCTCATGAATTTTAAAATGTGGTTCCCGTTTAAAAGATAATCATAACTTTAAAAATGTTCATTAATTTTAGAAAATAGTTGGAAATATTGAAAACAATAATATATTTTAAAAATGATCTTGGATTTAAAATAATGTCCTTATTTTGAAATTAAAAAATTTAGAAATAGGTAAAAAAAATTGAAAAATACTAAATTTTATAAACATCACGATTTTTAGTTTTGACTATTTTAAAAGGTGACAACCAATTTATATTGTTTCTGAATTAATAATTTTTTTATGAATTTATTTTTTTTGAAAAATTAGAAATTATGCGAATTCATATGTTGTTCCTAAACTTCTAAATATTCATGAACTGTAGAAGTAAAAAAAATGAAGAAAACAAAAAAACAAATAAAGAAAAAACTAAACTAGAAATAAACTGAAGAAAACTAACATGAAAAACCAGGGGAAAAAAATCTTCAGTAGTAAATAGAAGAAAGCCTTTTAAAGAACCTACTGCTCATTGTCTAGTTGCAGACCCAAGGATTGGCACTTTGTGCGTGAAGTCGACATTTAGACGCACAGAGCGTCAAATAGGATTTACTATTGTGTATGATCCTAAGTTGATTGAATGCCCACTTCCTCTTTGTGCCCATGGGCTCCACGGATACAAGGGCATCGAGAAAGGTATGTCGAGGGATACGGGCAGGCAACTGGGCCAACTTCAATAGGGCCTTACTCTCCTCGAACCGTCTCGTCGTCAACCTTAATTTTGAGAGACCCTATCATATCATATTCCTACGTTTCCTAAATAATATCACTTTTATCAACCAATGAAAAAGGTCAAAGTCATGAAATTTGGATCATGTAGGAAAGTTGATATCGTGCGCGTCAAGAGTCTGTGTATGTTGGGTCGAGGCTCAAGATGTGATGCCAACTCTGGTGCGGCCTCTGGAACTGCAATGACGCAATCTTATTCTGCACATTAGTCGTTAAACAATGAGCAAATGCGCGAGCACTATTTGTTTCTTCTCATTTTTCCATCAGTTTATTTTTATTTTTTATTTTTATGTGTCTTCTCATTCTTTGTTGTTTCCTTTTTTTTATATTTTTACAATTTATAATTTTTTCGAAAAATCATGATTATTTTATATAAAATTGGATAAATACAAGAAATATATTAAATTCATATTTTTAAAAGAATTAGATAGAACATTTTAAAAGTTCTGTACACCTTTAAAATTCGGATCATTTTCTAAATACATGAATATCTTTTTAAATATGTGAACATTTTTTAATTACTGAGATATTTTTAAATTCCTAACTATATTTTGAAGGAAATCGTAAACATTTTAATAATTCTGGAACATTTTTTTAACAAATTAATTATTTTAATAAACGAAAAGAAAAATTCATTCCTATCACAGCACCATATGTCCACGGAAAGCCAAATTTTGCTTGTTACTGACACAATATGCTTCTCTTGCTAGCTCTTGGATTTGGCCTCCCTCCCACGAATTTTGCCAGCAGTGAGCCAGCGTCGCTACTTCCCCGATCGATGAGAAACGATAGTCCCTCCGTGCACAAATAAGTGTGTATTTGATATTTAAAATTTGTCTAGAAAAGAGCGTACTTCTATCTTCTCTATGCACTTCAAAGTAGAAAAAATGTTTCTATCTCATCACACGGTAATTAAGACCAATGACATTCGAACACATAGCCTCCTCACTTTGTACTTGCACCGAGCTCATTGCGGGTGGGTCATTAAGGAGGAGAGATGGTGGCTTGCACCTTTCCAATGTATGTTTTTACTCTACTCTATAATCTGTTCTAAATTTTTTATATGTGCACTTATTCGTGGACGGAGGAAGTATATATATTGTTATACGGATCATCATATACTACGGTTGCCTTGCCACAGAACCTGTCCGTTGTTGCCTAACATGAACTGATTGAATAACACGGTTCAGTGGCGAACCAACCTGTGGTTGAGTTGGTTAGGTGGACAGTGGTATCCCCAACCCATCAGGGTTCAAATCCTGGTGCTCGCATTATTCCTGGATTTATTTCAGATTTCGGCGATCGCTTTCGATGGGAGAGACGTTCCGTCGACGACGAGCGCTCTGGTGGCCGTAAATCTCAAGATGATATGCCGGCCGGTCTCCGGAGGTGCTCATAGGGGTAGGGTGTGCGTGTGTGCGTTCATAGGGGTGAGTGTATGCGGCGTGTATATGGCGCCGTATGCATCTTGATGCTCAAAAAAAAACACGGTTCAGTGACTTGTACACACACTGCCCATTACCCTAGCCATACTACCTGTTTGCTGGATCGCCCCTCACAGCTCGTTAGCTTTGTACAATTGTACATACTGTTGCTCCTCCACATATCTCCATCGATCGCAATCAACCGGACGAATGGAAACGATCATGATCGAGACCGATATGTCGACCAGTTAGCTAGCGTGTCCGCATATAAAACTACAACTCGGAGGGCATAGTTTACTCGCATGATTAGCGAGGGACCGATCGATCGAACCCAGCCCGGTCCTTCCAATCACCACCAACTAATGATCTTATGATAAAATGCAGGCCCCGCCGTACATTTGTTATATAGCGGGTTACATAGCCTAAGTGCTTACTTTATGAGCTAATCTTGTTAACTAACTACACACACACACACATACAATCACAAGGTCGACCGCACATGCATGCAGCATGCATGCCAGCCAACCCCGTAAAACTCCAAAGCAAGCTGATGCGTCCGGTGCGCTCTTGCAGGCGGCAATAATCTCTCCTTCCGTTATTAAGTAACGAACTCGATCGGCTTGTCTTTACCGCCCTATCAGCGAGCACCGGCGGCGTCGACTGACCGGCCCCAAATGGGAAAGAAACGATCAACTTGCCCGTCCATCAACCTGTAAACTAAGACACATCGTGATCATGTGAAAGCTGGCGATGATAAGTTTGGTAAATGTATCATAATTTACAGGTTGTGGACGCTCTTGCGTCTGATCGCAGGCGCACCTGGCGAAGCAAGTGGCTCCAAAACTATTGCTGGAAATGTTAACCCGCTGATGCCACTTGACGATTGACATTGACCCCCTGGGCAATGGACTATTCCCAGTCTGTCCCACGACAGGCATAAAAAAGTTTAGACGATCGGTGGGAAGAAACATACAAAGATATCGTGATGGATCCATACGACAGAATCAGTAGGTTGGGGCGTGGAAGGTTCGGGAAGCCAAGACAAGCAACTCTTAGCCAAGACATGATAGTCCTGTTGCGCATATGTAACTGTATCACAGTACTTTCAGGCAATTGGGCAATGGATGAGTTGCATCAGCAGGGTTTGTAGCTATTTCTTTTCGTAACCAAAGCCTTGGGTGCAGCCTGTGGTGCTTAGTTTGGTACCCCGTTACCTCTTTTACCAATGGATGATGGCAAAGCTCCTGTCATTTCAACAAAGAAGGAAAAAGTGCAGCTGATCTATGCCAAGATGCTTACACATTACTAGGGTACACCCGCTAGACCGTGACCAATTTCAGATAGTATTACAATGCCGACTAAAACAAATCCTGATGTGGTAACAGCTAACAAGTTGCCCCCTTGACTGTGATCGAATGTGTTCTCTTAATTCGGCAGCGCCCACCGTTTTGTTGCAGCATGATTGGAAGCATAGTAGAGTTTTGACTTGGCAGGCAGGCCAACCTACCTATGTGCAGACCGATTGGTGTGAAGCCTACGAGTATTTGGGGCCAATTTGAAATAAAAAACCTGGACGAGAGTTAGGCGACAAATCTGTTAGTTAATCCCTCGCATTTGGTTAATCCTTGGAATACTTGGACGCTAGTATATGTATATGCACAATGTACCATACAAAATGTATATGTCTCTGTACAGGTAGAAGCTGTTGGTACTTAACCTGCCATAATTTTCTCCCCGGGAAGATCGAAACGGATACGTTCGGCATCAGCACCGGCAACTTGGCCGCTACTATATTGCTGTTGCTTACTCTCTCTTCTGACAAGGTACATACATTATATAATCCTTACCCGGCTCTGCGTTGTCCTAATGACTGCTGCTGAGATAGTTTTAGGTGCCTCCTGATCTCACACATGACAAACTTTTAGTTGCAACTTGCAGTGAGAACATTTCATTTTGTTAATCAAGTCGTATGACTGGCTCGCGCAGCTCCACGAGTCCCTTTCATGAATATCTCCCCAATTTGTTTTCTCTGACGTGGATGTTGTTCTCTCTGATCCAGCAGATTATCCGGAACTGGTGAGTGAAAATGTAGTTTGTGAGGCCATTTAATTTTATTTGCCTGGATCAGAAATATTGATGTTGGATTACAAATAAACATAGTATGTATGTAGCAGCTACCCTGTTGATAGAAATGTAACAGCATTTCAGGTCATAATTAAAAGAAATATTCCTGGCTCCATGAGTTTAGTTACTATCTCTGATGGAAGCAATGTATGTGCAGAATCTTGAGCTGTCCTTGGTTTTCCTCTGATCAATCTTTTAAGCAAATGGTGCTGCTCCTTGACCTGACTTTCATGCCCCATTCATTGGATGCAGCCGGATTCTTTTCTGAACAATCTACAAGAATTCTAGTGTAAGACATTCAAGGGCATCTTGCGATGTTTCTATAACTTCTGATGATGTGGCTCCTAGAAGGCTACATTAGTTTGAACTTTAAAGTAGAGTTCGTCCAAAAAGCCAATATGATGACGAGAATAATTCTCAAAATTTAACAAAGATACCATGATGAAATGATAAAAGTAAATTGTTTACAAATTTAAATATAACCTGGAAGTTTTTTCAGCCATAAAATTAGAAGTTAAACCTTATCAGTAACCCATTTAGCCGTGTCAAATTTATTCACCTTTTGTATTACCTGGTCTCTCTCTTCTCAAACTAACGATGCTTTTACAAGTACATATCTGAAACGGAAAGCATTATCCTCTTAATCCTTGAGTACATTGACAAAATAAAGTTGCGGACATTCTCTAAAATCTACAAAAATTCTAATGTGAGACATTGCTAAGAGCATCTCTAGCAGACCCTGTATAACGCCACGACCCGCAAAATAACCGCCAAAATGCGGGTCGGCGCGTAAAATGCTGCCCGAGCAGACCCCGCAAACCCCATAATACAAGTCTTCAATATATTCTAACAAAGGCACATTGATGAAATTGAAGTAAATAACAGGTGGTTAACAAATTTAAATATTCATGGAGAACAACTTGAAGTTACGAATTATCCTTTTACCGAGAACAAGAAAAATGTTGAAACGGTTTCTTTCAAAATTAAGGACACTCTTTATTCATAAAGGGAATATATTAATATCGAGAAGATATCTATTAAAGATTCTCTGTGAACACTTTTCAAAATTGACCTCTCTCTTCTCAGATGAAAGTTGGTGTTCCACATGCACATAGGCTTGGTTCTACCACTGAATTTTCATCATTTCTTGAGCTGTACCTTGTGATTTCTTCTTATAAAATAAAAGCATCCCTTGACCATTCCTCTTGTAATCACTTTGTGATAAATTGGGCAGTGTGCATCTTCTGGTGCAGAGTACGGGGGGAGGTGCTCTGCTCCATTATATAAGAATATTGTACATATGAGAAATGGACAGCTTTATCCTCTAAATCCTTGAGCACCTTGACAAATTAAGGTTGCCGGCTTGTTGGTTCATTTATGTACATCTAGTGCATATACTCAACTGCCCAAATTGAAACATAACTTTTTGCACATCTACGGAGTGAGCTCTTTCTCTTTTGCAGCACAAGATTGCAGTATAGATGTTTATATGACAGAATGCTTTATGCTACTTAATACTTGGTACAGTCTCCTTTTGGGAACTATATGCTGAAAGTTGCAAAAGGTCTAACAAAAGAAACAAGTATCTTGCAGTGGTTGTTACAATGATATTTCAGACACTGACGTAAACATAAAACAGTTCCAGAAAGTATCAAAAGTAACAAGTAATGGATTGGCCCTTCGCTTTTTCCTAGAAAATAGTTCAGGCTTTTGCCGAAATACATATTTAAAGATAATTAAAAAGGAATCGCCCGTACCAATGGTGATCATTATAGCCACTAATGACTCAGCTTTGTATGTACTAATCAACAAGGTTAGTTATATAATTCTGCATGATTGTGATTATTGTGTACCTTCTGGTTACACGTCAAGCAAACAGCTCCCTTTTCCCACCTTTGCTTGCCATTTTTCAGTTTCAAAACAATGATTGACCGGGCCTTAATTAGTGACAATATGAACAATTGAGGGCACTGAAACTGATAGACACCCAGAGCTAAATGAGGATGACAAAATAATCAGATGTGTGCATTGTGTCTAAATCGTAGCAGCTCCTTGCTTTGATAGTCTCATGGAAACTCACCCATTTGTAAGAGTAATGTATTATGTATTATGTCTGGCCTCTCGCACTATGTAATGAAATTAATTCATGAGGATAAGAGTAGCTATCTTCTTAGCCTTATGGTTGTTTATGACAGGCAATTCATAAAACAATCTTTGTAGTAGGATGCGTATGCATAAATCTTCTCTCAAGTTTAATAACAAGTGCAGAAATAGCTTCGACGTAACTCTTGTTCTTTTCAGAATAGGAATATGATTGCAAACTAATGTTTCCGTACAAGTAAAGAATTCCTGAATAGTGCCTTTTCCTATGATGTTCCCACTTCCGGTCACAAAAATTTTAGAATCCAAATTTGCGGGAATTTCTACATTAGGGATTTTACCATCTTCACTTTTCTCGATAACAAATTCTGACATGATGACAATGAAGCAAAAAAGCAAACAAGCAAACGAAAATGTTTTTATAATTTTTCGGAAAACTGTTTTAGAAGTGGGGGAGATGAAAACGAGAGGCAAATGACAAATGAAAGAAAATTGAAGTAGATGATGGTTTGTGTGCACGTACTTGATAGGTGTTGGTGATGCCTCCCCGACAATAGCGCCAGAAATTCTTCTTTCTACTTGTGAGCTGCGTTGGGATTTTCTCGAAGTGGAGAGGATGAAGTAGTCCAGTAGAGATAAGTATTTCCCTCAGTTAAGAACCAAGGCTGTCAATCCAGTAGGAGAACTACGTAGAACCTCTTTAGCAGCTCCACCTACACACACAAAAATAAATACTTGCACCCAATGCAATCAAGGGGCTGTCAATCCCCTCGGCGATTATTTGCAAGGATCAAATCTCGTAGTGATAGATAGATAAAATAAAATACAAAATAAAATAACGGTAAATAAATTGCAGCAAGGTATTTTTTGGATTTTATATATGATAAAAGTAGACCAGGGGGGCATAGTTTTCACTAGAGGCTTCTCGCTTGAACAAAAGCATACGGTGGGTAAACAAATTACTGTTGGACAATTGATATGAAAGTGCATAGTTATGACGATATTCAAGGCAATGATCATGTATATAGCCATCACGTCCGAGACAAGTAGAACAACACCTGCCTGCATCTACTACTATTACTCCACTAATCGACCGCTATACAACATGCATCCAGGGTATTAAGTTAATAAAAACAGAGTAATGCCTTAAGCAAGATGACATGATGTAGACAAAGTAAACCCAATAATTATGAACAAATCCCATCTTTTTATCCTTAATGGCAATGATGCAAGTACGTGTCAGGTCCCTTTCTGTCACTGGGATTGAGCACCACAAGCTCAAACCCATCACAAAGCACCTCTCCATTGCAGGATAAATCAATCTAGTTGGCCAAACTATACGGATAGATCGGAGACAAAGCAATAACGATCATGCATAAAAGAGTTCAGAGAAGACTCAAATAATATTCATGAATAATCTAATCATAAACCCACATTCATCGGATCCCAACAAACACACCGTAAAAAGGAATTACATCGAATAGATCTCCAAGAACATCAAGGAGAACATTGTATTAAAGATAAAAGAGAGAAGAAGAAGCCATCTAGCTACTAGCTATGGACCCGTAGGTCTGTGGTAAACTACTCACGCATCATTGGAAGGGCAGCAAGGTTGATGTAGAAGCCCTCCGTGATCGATTCCCCATCCGTCAGAGTACCGGAGAAGGCCTCCTGGTGGTATCGCGGAAGAATAGAGGTTTGTGGTGGCGGAAAAGTGTTTCGGATGGCTCTCTGATGTATTGGGAATATTTGAGAATTCATAGAAGTGGAATTAGGTCAAGAGGTGCCACGAGGAGCCCACAAGCCTGGGGGATGCGCCTACCGAGCTTGTCGCTCCCTCGTGACTCTTCAGGTCTTTTCCCGAAGCTTCTAGGGTCTCTCTGGGTCCAGAAAAAATGTCAAAAAGTTTCGTAGCATTTGGACTCCGTTTGTTACCGATTTCCTGAGAAGCCAAAAACAAGCAAAAAACAACAACTAGCACTGGGCACTAGGTTAATAGATAAGTCCCAAAAAAATACATCCAAGATTGATACTATAATATCATGTAACAATAAAAAATTATAGATACGTTGGAGACGTATCAACATGGCATAAATACCTCATAAATTATAGATACGTCGGAGACGTATCACGCTCCAGCTCACTAGGGTGCCCCGCACCACCCCTACGCCGCAAGAAGGAGGAGATCCTCCGCCACCACTATTTTTAGCCTCGATCCCTAAGCATCAAGATGATACATATGGAACCTATAAAATCTATCAAAAATAGAAATTTGTGCTCATCTTGTTAAATATGCAGTTGTTTTTCAACCTTCTTCTTGTCATTTCTATGAAGTACTACTTCATTATGATTTTACTCCACCTTCCTTGGCCATAAATACGTACAAAGTTTAGTTTAAAATGATACATGGTTTTGTGCTCACAAGAAAAATGATGCCTGGTTCCTAAACAACATGGACGTATGTTTCTGTGGATTCTAGTCATGCGGGAGATCGGAAGCGTGATCATTGTGTTTGTATCCCCATGATGCTTTATTATGATTCAATAGATAAACAATGTTTATCGAGAAAGAAATGTGACTATGACAAAACATAGATTTATGTACTCCCTCTGGTTCATATTACTTGTCGCTCAAATGGATGTATTTGGCACTGGAAATTTATATTAAATCACCGGGGTATTTTGACCTTCGTAGATATTGATTTCTGTAAAACCAAAAACATGCAGAAAACAGGGCACTAGATTAATAGTAGTCCAGAAAAGTAATATTAAAGTGCACTAAAACCATATATATTGATGTTTGTAGGATCGAAAGTATGTCTAGAGGGGGGGGGGGGGTGATTAGACTACTTGACCAAATAAAAATCTATCCTTTTCCCAATTTTAGTTCTTGGCAGATTTTAGCAACTTAGCACGGTTCAAGCAATCTTAACACAACTCAAGCAAGCATGCAAAGAGTATATGAGCAGCGGAAAGTAAAGCATGCAACTTGCTAGAATGTAAAGGGAAGGGTTTGGAGAGTGCAAACGCAATAGAAGACACGGATGTTTTTGTCGTGGTTCTGATAGGTGGTACTATCGTACATCCACGTTGATGGAGACTTCAACCCATGAAGGGTAACGGCTGCGCGAGTCCACGGAGGGCTCCACCCACGAAGGGTTCACGAAGAAGCAACCTTGTCTATCCCACCATGGCCGTCGCCCATGAAGGACTTGCCTCACTAGGGGTAGATCTTCACAAAGTAGGCGATCTCCTTGCCCTTACAAACTCCTTGGTTCAACTCCACAATCTTGTCGGAGGCTCCCAAGTGACACCTAGCCAATCTAGGAGACACCACTCTCCAAGAAGTAACAAATGGTGTGTTGATGATGAACTCCTTGCTCTTGTGCTTCAAATGATAGTCTCCCCAACACTCAACTCTCTCTCACAGGATTTAGATTTGGTGGAAAGAAGATTTGAGTGGAAAGCAACTTGGGAAGGCTAGAGATCAAGATTCATATGGTAGGAATGGAATATCTTGGTCTCAACACAAGTGTAGGTGGTTCTCTCACAGAAAATGTATGTTGGAAGTGTAGGCATGTTCTGATGGCTCTCTCCACGAATGAAGAGTGGGTGGAGGGGTATATATAGCCTCCACAGAAAATCTAACCGTTACACACAACTTACCAATCTCGGTGGGACCGAATTAAGAAACTCGGTCGGACCGATGTAGCAAATCATGTGACCGTTAGGGTTTTCGGTGGGACCGACATGCAACTCGGTAGGACCGATATGATTAGGGTTAGGGCATAACGTAATCTCGGTGAGACCGATTACACAAACTTGGTGAGACCGATTTTGGTAATGCACATACAAAGGGTTGGTCAGGCAAACTCGGTGGGACCGACTCGCTCATCTCGGTAAGACCAAAACGTTACGAAAAGGAAACAGAGAGTTTGCATTGTAATCTCGGTGGGACCGATTCGCTCATCTCGGTAAGACCGAAACGTTACGAATGGAAACAGAGAGATTACAACCCCATCTCAGTGAGACCGAGATACCTATCGATGAGACCGATTTGCCTAGGGTTTGTGGCAGTGGCTATGACATCTCAACTCGGTGGCGCCGGATAGGAAGAATCGGTGGGGCTGAGTTTGACTTTTGGTTTAGGTCATATGTGGATATGAGAAAGTAGTTGAGGGCTTTGGAGCATATCATTAAGCATTTTGAGCAAGAAAGCCATTAAGCAGCACCTCATCCCTCCTTGATAGTATTGGCTTTTCCTATAGACTCAATGTGATCTTGGATCATTAAAATAGAAAATGTAGAGTCTTGTGCTTTGAGCTTGAGCCAATCCTTTTGTCCATTGCATTTTGAGGGATCCACTTTTCTCATCCATGCCATGCCAATCATTGAGCTTTCCTGAAATATTTATCTTGAAGTAGCATTAGCTCAATGAGATATATGTTGTTAGGAATTACCAAAACCACCCAGGGATAGTTGCACTTTCAATCTCCCCCTTTTTGGTAATTGATGACAACATATAGATCAAAGCTTCGACAAATTATAATAAGATTGAAAAAACATTGTCGCTTTGAGAAGTATGTGAAAAGTAAGAGCTCCCCCTAAATTTGTGCATTATTTAAAATTTGCTTTGGACTGCAAATGCACAAAGAGTTAGAATCAAGGGTTACTCTTCCATGTCACATACATCTTGGTGGAGCGCTCAAAATTATAATAATTAAATACATGCACTCATCACCAAGCAAAGTGAATGATCATATAGGGATGTAAGAGGATAATGTCATTCAACAATCATTAAGGTAGCATATGATCAAACACATGATCATCCAAGTATCTCACAAAAGGCATAGAGTATTAAGCAAACAAGCAAATAACAAAGTTGAACGACCAAAAAGACAAGAGAGAACAAAAGCAACACTCTCTCTCGAAGTCTATGATCTATACATTTTCTCCCCCTTTGGCAACAAGTTACCAAAATGTTCATAAAAATGCATAGTGCTAAACGACTCTCAGGCTTGGTCTTCATGGGATGGTGTAGAGATGGCTCCTTGGACGAAGACTTCTGTTGATGTAGTTGGAGCTAGTGGAGTGGGTGCTGGAGCTGGAGGCACTGAAGCTGTAGCTGGTGCAGATGATGTAGCTCTGGTGTCTGGAACAGGAACTACAACAGATCTCTGTCCTCTGGGCACTCTAGCAAAAGCATCAGTAGTTGACTTGCCCTTCTTCTCCTCCACATCCTCCTGAAGTTGCTCAACTGTAGTCTGGATCTCAGTCACTTTGACATCAAGAGCATAGAACTTCTGCTCTATGATTCTCTCCAAGCTCTCCTGGTTTTGAGTCAGGGTGGCCAAGCCCTTCTCAATCCTTAGAGTGGAGGTAATCAAGTAACCAAGCTGATCTTGCTTGCTCTTTAGGAAAATCTGAGATGCCTCTTCATCAGTTGGCATCTTAGCAGCCTTCTCAGCCCTTGCCTTCTCTTTCTTCTCTTGTGCTTGCACAGAAGATGGTTCATTCTCATCCATCACAACAGTGTTGTCCTCAAATTTAGGGTAGATGGGCAGGTGTTCCTTGTACAAGAGATATGTGCCAGTGCCCATCTTGGAGTTTATAAGCTCCTGAATCTGTGGGGCATACCCACAACTCCTCTTCTGATCAGTAGCAGTCCTTTTGATTGTTTCCACAATCAGGCTCATGACTTTGAACTTCTGAGGCACATCAAATATATGGAGCAAATTAATTGCATGGCCTCTGATCATCTTGTGATCACCTGACTTGGGCAGCAAAGTATACCTTAAAATCCAGTTGATAGTGGGCAGTCCTGACAACAGATAGTGTACAGATCCAAACTTGTGTGTCTCAAGTGCAACATCTGGGATCTCTTTGTACATATGAGCCATGGAGTTGTGATCTTTCTTCTTCTTGGCATAGACATCCAAGTCATCCTCATTCTCCTTTGGAGGATTGATCAATTCAGACCATTCCTCAACTGTTGACTGGTACCTGGTACCCTCAGACATCCAGACTATCCTCCCATCTGGGTAGAAATGAGCTGTGGACTAGAATTGCATAATGAGCTTATCATTCCACTTTGTGAGCTTCTGCCTAACAAAGTTTACTACTCCACAGGACTTGAAACTGTCATAAACTCCTGGATAATGATCTTCATTCTTCCTGATGTACTCCCAGTCAACCCATCTCATGTCACAGACTATGGGATTCTTGTCAAGCAGCACTGTCTTGTAGAAATCCTGTTGTTCCTTAGTATGGAACCTGTAGTCCACAGCAGTCCTTCTCCTGACAGCATAGGGGTCTGTCAATCTCCATTGTCTCAGACCTGCATCCTTCCTGAGCTTCATGTCTTCTGCAACTGGGTGAGCATCATTATGATCTGGGATCTTGGGCTTCAGCTTTCTCAAGACTAATGAGTCTTCATCTTCTTCATCAGCAGCTTCAGGCACTGGGGCCTTGTTCTTTTCTGCAGCTGGAATACTCCTGGTGTTCCTCTTGGGTGCAGACTTGGGTTTTGGAGCAGCAGCTTTGGGAGCATCTTTGGGCTTAGATGGAGCAGCCCCTGACCTTATAGCATCTCCCATCAGCTTTTGAGCTTTAGGTGCTGGTGCAACAACCTCTTCCTCTTCATCTTCAGAGTCTCTCCTCATAGAGGGCTTGCCAAGTACCTTGGCAGTAGTGGTTCTGACTCTCTTCTTCTTCTTTTCTTGGCCAGCAACTTCATCTTCAGACTCAATGGTGAACTTCATGGTTTCACGAGTGGCAATCTTCCTAGGTTTGGAAGTGGGAATCCTTCTTGCAGGTGCTTTTTTCTGCATTCCTGGCTTGGTGGTAGCAGCTGTGCCATATTCCTTCTTCAGCACTTTCTTCTTTGAGGTGGCCTCATCCTCAACAGCCACATAGTTCTCATCCTCAGAATCTGAGGTCTTCTTTCTGGCCCTGGTGGCTGCCTTTGGCAAGTTGCTGGGTGTGCTCCTGCTGCCATCATCATAGCTGCTAGAGAGACTAGTGCCCTCACTCATCTAAACCTGCTCCTCAGACTTGTTCCGACTGTCACTCTGATCTGACATGGTGTAAACTCTGATAGCAGACCCTATGAATAGATATAGATGAGGTAGAGTAGATGAGCATCACAAAGTACAGAGGTTTTTGCAAAAAATTGAGTCAAAAACTTAGTTTTAGTTTTCCACAGAAAGCATTTCGGAGCTACCGATTTGTAAACTCGGTGATACCGAAGCAGCTTTTGGAACCTAAACTGGTGAACTCGGTCAGACCAAGTCATAGTTTGGTGGCACCGAGACTGCTAGGGTTTCACAAAGTCCTGAACTCGGTCACACCGATTTGCAATTCTCGGTCAGACCGAGAATCACATGTGCACTTGCCTCAGCCAAATCGGTGGGACCAATTTCTACAACTTGGTCGGTCCGAGATGAGTTCCGCGGAAACCTAACCCTAAATTTTCAGTCCAAAACTAATCTACGGAGTGTTTTCATTGGATAAGAAGATCTCAAACGTGGCAAGATTCATGGCAATGCAATGTGCTAGGAATCGAAGTGAGGAATAGCACAAGGTTTCAAATCCATACCCTAGTTCGGCGATGGATTTGCTACGGCGGCAACGACGGAGTTGAATCCCGTTGACGGCGGTGGAGGCCAGCGGCGGGAGGTCATTGGCGACGAGGAGGACAATTCGGAGACCCGAGGAGGCAGAGCAGGCAGTGCGCGGGCGAAGAGGTTCAGAAAAAATTCCAAATTTTGGCCCGGGGATATATATAGCCTGACCCTATCGGTGTGACCAAGTGGAACAACTCGGTGGCACCGAGATGCATAATCTATGACGATTCTTCGCAACTTCGGTGTGACCGAAAAGTTCAAATCGGTTGCACCAAGATTGAAAACCTAGATCAACTTAGTGATCTCGGTGTGACCGAAATGGATGAATCGGTCAGACCGAAATACGCAAAGAGGTTTTGGAAGTTTAAGTCTATGACGAATCGGGGACTCCGAGTGCTCCTCACACAGAGTGGTTCGAATCTGACTTGATCAAACTTTGTGATGTAGCATGAATAGAGTTTGAGACAAGAAAAGCATAGATAGCTAGAGAGGGTTCTTAGGCATTCTTGTCCATCCACTTGGCAAAAAGAAAAACCAACCAATCAAAACTACAAGTGGATGTCCTCGAATGAGTAAAATATGCAACCAACATGCTCACACAATAAAATGTCAAATGGAATATGTGGCAAAGCATGCACAACCATTCTAGCATCTATCAAGCAATTGGCGATGACTAGGTTATCTATATATGAGTATATTGACTTAGGAGTCAAATGAGAACATTTGATCATAGGTCATACTCAATGTTTAAGCACAAGTGGGGTTACCACTTTTACATAAGGCATTGTTGTGTTCACACCATTAGAGTTGCTTTAGCTCAATTCTTAGAGTAAATCCCCCCTAGATGTGAGATCCCCCCTAAGAGGGGTGAACTAACCTTGGGTTTTGTCAATGATGACTTCATATAGGTGTTGAAGATGTGGATGCTCAATGTTAATGTAGATCATTTGGAGCAATCCATTGGAGTGAGTTGCACTTTCAATACCTACATGGGTTAGTCCCACAAGGAACAAACAAGGATATCCATAGACATAGAGTGATGCACACACAAGATGATGTCCATGAAAGAATTAGGTTACCTTGTCCCTTGTCTTACCAACAAGAGGGTTTGTGACTCCTTGAACTAGTGCAAGATGTGGAAGTTGATTGCACTTGTCCTTGCCAAAATGATATGAGTGAAATATGTTGGCGAAGTCACCCTCAAGAACTCTCTAGTTCTTCTTCTTCGGGATCCACATCATCTTGATGGGAATCCTCGGAGTTGTAGTTGTACTTGATGAAGTAGAACTCGACGTAGTCTTGGGAACCCACTTGACCAAGGCCTTAGGAGCTTCTTCAAATGCATCAATCTCCTCTTGAAGCTTGTCCTTGCCTTTTTGCTTGTGGTCTTGTGGTGGAAGATCATCTTGAGCTTGTGTCCCCTTGAAGGAAGTAGGATCATACTTCTCTTGTTGAGGAACAAACTTCGTCTTGGGGTATTGATCTTCTTCCCACTCAACTCCATTGTCATTGAACTTTCGTTCAAAACCAACACCTTGGTTCTTCCGGTGCCTTCCTTGCTTGCATACAATTTCCTCGAATTGCTTACTCCCGGCAAGGCTCTTGTAAACACCTTTCTCTATAATTCCCTTCAATAAGCCATTTTCTTGCTCAAGTGTAACTTGGCTAAGAGAATCATTAGTGGAATCAAGATAACTACTAGAAGCAACAACATTGGATTTGGCATGGTTATTGTTACTACTAGAGGAAGAATCTTTCTTGTTCTTGTTACTAGACTTGACTTGAGGCATGTAAGTGGATAAGAGTAAACGCTTGGCAATGTAAGAAGAACTTTTCTTACGAAGATCATCATTGATTGCCTTTAAGAACTCATGCTCTTGCTCAAGGTTGAGCTTTTCGAAACGTAACTTCTCATGAGTCCTTAAAAGTTCTCGATGATCTTCTAAGATAGTTTCATGAGCTAACTTAAGAGTGTTTAGTTTGTTAGTTAAGTGCTCAATATTCTCCTTATCATTGTCATTCGTTTTATCTTGATTAGCATGATTAATTGACGTTTCATCATAGTATTCATCACTAGAGTTGTCAACAAGTAAATCATCATCACCTAGCAAGTCATCTTCATCACTATTGAAATCAACATACTCGGGGTGTGATACCTTTGGGCCTTTAGCCATGAAGAATCTTCCAAGTCCTTCATTTGGTGAATCAAATATGTCATAGGAGTTGGTTGACACAAGTGCTAGACCGGCAACACCTTCATCTTGAGTATATTCGGAGTCGGTGTGATAGCTTCTCTCGGAGTGATTGTCGGAGTCAGAGCCGGATACCCATTCACCAACATGAGCTTGATGTCTTCATTTTGTGTAGCTCCTTTATGACTTGTCCTTCCTTTCTGAATCCTTGCTTCTCCGGGATGTTCTTCGTTCATAACGATCATCTCTACTCCTTCT
Source organism: Aegilops speltoides (assembly GCA_021437245.1). Classification (NCBI taxonomy): domain Eukaryota; kingdom Viridiplantae; phylum Streptophyta; class Magnoliopsida; order Poales; family Poaceae; genus Aegilops; species Aegilops speltoides. The sequence goes on along the minus strand of CM038144.1, from coordinate 382,728,763 downwards.
CTCTCTTGATGGTGATTCTTCTCTTCTACTTCTTCTTTTTGGAGAATCTTCTCTTCTTTTGTAGGGTGCCATACACTCATTGGAATAGTGTCCGGGTCTTCCACAATTGTAGCAATTATGCTCACGACTAGAAGATCTTTTGTCATTGTATGACCTTGACTTGGAACTTCTCTCCTTGCTTCCACTCTTGTAGAACTTGTTGAAGTTCTTCACTATTAGGCTCAATTCTTCATTGAAGGTTTGTTTCTCACTTGATGATGTGGGAGCTTCACATGAGGCTTTGTAAGCACCACTTGACTTGTTGTGGAGCTCCTCCTTATCCTTGAGTGACATCTCATGAGCAACAACTCTTCCAATGACTTCTGTTGGCTTGAGATCTTTGTAATTGGGCATCATTTGGATCAATGTGCACACGGTATCATATTTTCCGTCCAAAGCTCTTAGGATCTTCTTGATGATGAATTTGTCGGTCATCTCTTCACTTCCTAAGCCGGCAATCTCATTTGTGATAAGAGCAAGCCTAGAGTACATTTCAGCAACACCTTCACCATCCTTCATTTTGAACTTGTGAAGCTGACTTTGAAGCACATCCAACTTGGATTCCTTGACGGAGTCGGTACCTTCATGCATATCAATCAAAGTATCCCAAATTTCCTTTGCATTCTCAAGACGACTGATTTTGTTGAATTCTTCGGGGCACAATCCGTTGAAGAGGATATCACAAGCTTGAGCGTTGTATTGCAGCATATTCAACTCTTCCGCGGTGGCTTCACGGTTCGGTTCTCTCCCATCGAAGAATTCACCTTGCAAGCCAATACACACAATAGCCCAAACGGCGGGGTTATGTCCAAGAATATGCATTTTCATCTTATGCTTCCAACTAGCAAAATTAGTACCATCAAAGTAAGGACCTCTACGGTGGTAATTTCCCTCGCTAGACGCCATACTCTCCTAGGTTGTGAAACCAAGGCTATGACCACCAAAAGCTATGGAGATCAAGGCAAATGGAGACCAAAGCTCTGATACCACTTGTAGGATCAAAAGTATGTCTAGAGGGGGTGGGGGTGTGATTAGACTACTTGACCAAATAAAAATCTATCCTTTTCCCAATTTTAGTTCTTGGCAGATTTTAGCAACTTAGCACGGTTCAAGCAATCTTAACACAATTCAAGCAAGAATGCAAAGAGTATATGAGCAGCGGAAAGTAAAGCACGAAACTTGCTAGAATGTAAAGGGAAGGGTTTGGAGAGTGCAAACGCAATAGGAGACACGGATGTTTTTGTCGTGGTTTCGATAGGTGGTGCTATCATACATCCACGTTGATGGAGACTTCAACCCACGAAGGGTAATGGCTGTGCGAGTCCATGGAGGGCTCCACCCACGAAGGGTCCATGAAGAAGCAACCTTGTCTATCCCACCATGGCCGTCGCCCACGAAGGAATTGCCTCACTAGGGGTAGATGTTCACAAAGTAGGCGATCTCCTTGCCCTTACAAACTCCTTGGTTCAACTCCACAATCTTGTCGGAGGCTCCCAAGTGATACCTAGCCAATCTAGGAGACACCACTTTCCAAGAAGTAACAAATGGTGTGTTGATGATGAACTCCTTGCTCTTGTGCTTCAAATGATAGTCTCCCCAACACTCAACTCTCTCTCACAGGATTTGGATTTGGTGGAAGAAGATTTGAGTGGAAAGCAACTTGGGAAGGCTAGAGATCAAGATTCATATGGTAGGAATGGAATATCTTGGTCTCAACACAAGTGTAGGTGGTTCTCTCTCAGAAAATGTATGTTGGAAGTGTAGGCATGTTCTGATGGCTCTCTCCACGAATGAAGAGTGTGTGGAGGGGTATATATAGCCTCCACACAAAATCTAACCGTTACACACAACTTACCAATCTCGGTGGGACCAAATTAAGAAACTCGGTCGGACCGATGTAGCAAATCATGTGACCGTTAGGGTTTTCAGTGGCACCGACATGCAACTCGGTAGGACCGATATGATTAGGGTTAGGGCATAACGTAATCTCGGTGAGACCGATTACACAAACTCGGTGAGACCGATTTTGGTAATGGACACACAGAGGGTTGGTCAGGCAAACTCGGTGGGACCGATTCGCTCATCTCGGTAAGACCAAAACATTACAAAAAGGAAACAGAGAGTTTGCATTGTAATCTCGGTGGGACCGATTCGCTCATCTCAGTAAGACCGAAACGCTACAAATGGAAACAGAGAGATTACAACCCCATCTCGGTGAGACCGAGATCCCTATCGGTGAGACCGATTTGCCTAGGGTTTGTGGCAGTGGCTATGACATCTCAACTCGGTGGCGCCGGATAGGAAGAATCAGTGGGGCCGAGTTTGACTTCTGGTTTAGGTCATATGTGGATATGAGAAAGTAGTTGAGGGCTTTGAGCATATCATTAAGCATTTTGAGGAAGAAAGCCATTAAGCAGCACCTCATCCCTCCTTGATAGTATTGGCTTTTCCTATAGAATCAATGTGATCTTGGATCACTAAAATAGAAACTGTAGAGTCTTGTGCTTTGAGCTTGAGCCAATCCTTTTGTCCTTTGCATTTTGAGGGATCCACTTTTCTCATCCATGCCATGACAATCATTGAGCTTTCCTGAAATATTTATATTGAAGTACCATTAGCTCAATGAGATATATGTTGTTAGGAATTACCAAAACCACCCAGGAATAGTTGCACTTTTAATGTTAATATAGCATGAAAACCTCGTAATTTATAGATACGTTGGAGACGTATCAACATCCCCAAGCTTAATCCCTACTTGTCCTCTAGTAAGTAGAGGAAAAAGAAATAATTTATGAATGCTGGAATGGTACATACCTTTTACCAGTGATAATTCTAATCACTTTTGCTAGCATTATATATCATAAACAACAACTCTTTCTCATTAAACTTCTCGTGACCAAGTAGCAATCTATTCACATGTTAAGATTTAAACAAAAAACACTCTGAAAACTCAACCACTATGGTATCAATCATGAAATAATTACAATTCATATTGTTTTGTAGAAGAGTCTATGTAAGAGCTTTTGTTTAGCAAACTTCACATACTCAACTCTCATATAGTCTTCTAATTATTGTTCTCACTCAGGAGCATATTTTTTAGAACAAACAATTTTCATCAGACACAAAGGAACATGGGGGGTTTAGTGTTTCTCCTCCCAACTTACTTATCATAGGGATAATTATCAACACTAATAACTCGTGATCATATATATTCAACTGGATATATGTCCCAGGATCTTTCCCCAACATACAATGTTTTCCAAGTGGAGAATACTGAGGTTGGAATAACAAGTTGACTCAAACATAAAAATAAAGTTGACAAAAAAAGTAAAATACATGCCCTTCTGATAACCCACAAGTATATGGGATCGCATCAGTTTTCGAGTGTAGAGTATTCAACCCAAATTTATTGATTTGACACAAGGGGAGCCAAAGAATATTCACAGGTATTAGCAGTTGAGTTGTCAATTCAACCACACCTGAAAGACATAATATCTACAGCAAAGTATTTAGTAGCAAAGTGGTATGATAGTAATGGTAACTGTGGAAATAGTGACAGTAGCAGTTTTGTAGTGATTGTAACAGTAGTAGCAACGAAAGTAACTTAGGAAAGATCAATATGTGAAAAGCTCGTAGGCATTGGATCAACGATGGATAATTGTGTTGGATACTATTCATCATGTAGCAGTTATGACCTAGGGCGACACAGAACTAGCTCTAGTCCATCAATGTGATGTAGGCATGTATTCCATATATAGTCATACATGCTTATGGAAAATAACTTGCATTACATCTTTTGTCCTACCCTCCTGTGGCAGCAGGGTCCATAAGGAAAATAAGGAATATTAAGGCCTCCTTTTAATAGAGAACCGAAACAAAGCATTAGCACTTAGTAAACACATGAACTCCTCAAACTACGGTAATCACCAGAAAGAATCCCAATTATTGTCACCTTGGGGTATGCGGATCATAACTCGTAATAGGTGTCTAAAACTTACAAGATCGGATCAAGAACATAATAGGTTCAGAACTGAAACCATGGCACTCGTGCCCTAGTGACAAGCATTAAGCATAACAAAGTCATAGCGACATCAATCTCAAAACATAATGGATACTAGGGATCAAGCCCTAACAAAACTAACTCAATTACATGATAAATATCATCCAGCCCATCACCGTCCAGCAAGCCTACGAAGGAATTACTCACTCCTGGGGGCGAGCATCATGAAATTGGTGATGGAGGAAGGTTGATGATGACGATGGCGACAGATTCCACCGTCCGGAGAAAATTGAGTATCGGGTATGGGCACTCCCCTTGGCTTTTGGGGGAGGTGCCCCGGTATCGTATCATATCCACTAGCTTTTGCCTTTACTTTTCTTAGTTCTATGCATGGTTATCTTTTGCTTTAGATGAATAAAAGTTTAGTTTGATCCTTTCTTTTCGAGAGTCTGCTTAGTGATCAATCTTTGTAATCGTGTGCGAGATATATAATAAAGTTTAGGTTGAGTTTTACCTTCTTTACTTTATTGTTTCAAAAAAAAGGAAATAAATGAAAAAGATCATATGCTAATCTTATGGTAAGTGATGACATTACACAAGGAAAAGTATAAGTAGAAAATTTCATTGTAGATTGACAAACATAGCATTGGTCAAAGATGCAACTCATGAAAGAATTAATAAGGGAAGAGAAGATTCACATGCAAATACACTATCCTGGAAATATTTTGTGATTGTGAGCACCCATCAAAATATTATATGCCAAAATTGTTGACGTTGAACAAGAAAGACAATGTAATGAATTATGTTTGTTCCCAGATCTGACTCCAAATTAGCCCTCCTGATACGTCTCGAACGTATCTATAATTTATGAAGTATTCATGCCATGTTTACAAAAAAATTATATGGTTTTGGTATGATTTGATTAGAACTAACCCGGATTGATGTTATTTTCAGCAGAACGACCGTGGTGTCATTTTTTGTGCAGAAATAAAAGTTCTTGGAATGGGCTAAAAATTTACAGTGATCAATTATGGACCAGAAGAGACCCACGGAGCACCGAAGCTGTGCCAAGAGGTGACCGAGGAGGCAACAAGCCAGAGGGCGCACTCCTAGGGCTTGTGCACCCCTCGGATGTCCCCTGACTTGTTTCCAACGCCAAGTACTCCTATATATATACAGAAACCTTCGAAAAGAACCCTAGATGAGAAGTTCTACCACCGCAAGCCTCTATATCGATGAAAAACCAATCAAGACATGTTCCGGCACCCTGCCAGAGGGGAAAATCATCACCGGAGGCTCCATGACGAGGGGGAGTAGTTCACCCTCGGGGCTGAGGGTATGTACCAGTAGCTATGTGTTTGATCCCTCTCTCTCGTGTTCTTGATTTGGCACGATCTTGATGTACCGCGAGCTTTCATACTATAGTTGGATCATATGGTGTTTCTCCCCCTCTATCTTCTTGTGATGAATTGAGTTTTACCTTTGAGGTTTCACTATTATCGGATTGAATACTTTTATGGATTTGAGAACACTTGATGTATGTCTTGCGTGGGATACCTATTGTGACAATGGGGTGTTCTATTGATTCACCCGATGTATGTTTTGGCACTCAACTCGCGGATTCCTGAGGTGACATTGGGGTAATCTATGCATATGGGTTGATGAATGTTTTCATCCTTGTTTCTGCGGTAGAAATCTTCGGGCACTCTTTGAAGTTCTTTATGTTGGATTGAATATTATGAATCTGAAGTTGTATGATGCATATCGTGACCCACAAATACTTGTGGTGACATTGTAGTATCTAGGTGACATTAGGGTTGATTGATGTGTATCATATGGTGTTATTTTACTATGAACTCTAGGGATGTTTGTGACACTTATAGGAATAGCTCAACGGATTGATCAGAAAGAATAACTTTGAGGTGGTTTCGTACCCTACAAGCAATTTCATCTTATGTTCTCCGCGATAGGTATTTTGAAGTGACTCTTTGTTGCACGTTGAGGGATTGTTATGTGATCCAAATATGTTATCATTGTTGAGAGACTTTGCACTAGTGAAAGTATGAACCCTAGGCCTTGTTTTCAAGCATTGCAATACCGTTTTTGCTCACTTTTGTTACTAGTTACCTTGTCATTTTTAACTATTTAGATTATAAAAATATATTTCTACCACCAATATTACACTCGTATCACCATCTCTTCATTGAACTAGTGCACCTATATAATTTACCATTGTATTGGGTGTGTTGGGGACACAAGATACTCTTTGTTATTTGGTTGCAGGGTTGTTTGAGAGAGACCATCTTCATCCTACGCCTCCCATGGAATGATAAACCTTAGGCCATACACTTGAGGGAAATTTGCTACTGTCCTACAAAACTCTGCACTTGGAGGCCCAACACGAGTCTACAAGAAGAAGGTTGCGTAGTAGACATCAAGATCTTTTCTGGCGCCGTTGCCGGGGAGGTGAGTGCTTGAAGGTATACATTTAGATCTTGCAATTGAATCTTTTAGCTTCTTGTTTTTATCACTAGTTTGGTTTATAAAAGAAAACTACAAAAAATGGAATTAAGGTTGCCTCATATTATTCATCTTTATAATGTCTTTCATGAAAATGTTGGAGCGGAAAATTGTGCTCAATTAATAGAAGAGGAATTCTATAAAATGTTTGGCATAAAATCTTTGCATGATGAGCATGATTGCAATGTTACTAGTATGAATTCTTTTAATATCCTTGATGCTAATGATATGCCAAGCCATAAGCTTGGGGATTCTATATTTGATGAAGATGATATTTTTAGTCCCCCAAGTTTTGATGAGTGTCGGTGTCAAAACCGGCGGATCTCGGGTAGGGGGTCCCGAACTGTGCGTCTAGGCGGATGGTAACAAGAGACGAGGGACACAATGTTTTTACCCAGGTTCAGGCCCTCTCGATGGAGGTAATACCCTACGTCCTGCTTGATTAATATTGATGATATGGGTAGTACAAGAGTAGATCTACCACGAGATCAATGAGGCTAAACCCTAGAAGCTAGCCTATGGTATGATTGTTGAGATGTAATGTTGTGTCCTACGGACTACGACCCTCCGGTTTATATAGACACCGGAGAGGCTAGGGTTACACAGAGTCGGTTACAATGGTAGGAGATCTACATATCCGTATTGCCAAGCTTGCCTTCCACGCTAAGTAAAGTACCTTCCGGACACGAGCGAGTCTTCAATCTTCTATCTTCGTGATGCAGGAGTCCGGCGGATATTGATAGTCCGGCTGTCCGGACACCCCTAGTCGAGACTCCTCGGTAGCCCTGAACCAGTCTTCAATGACGATAAGTCCGGTGTGCATAATGTTCGGCATTGCAAGGCGGGTTCCTCCTTGAATAATCCGAGAAGATAATGAACACCGGGATAGTGTCCGCTCTGCAAAATAATTTCCACACTCCAACGTAGAGAATAAAACACATACACCGATCCAATCTGCCGACGTATTATGCGGCATGACATCACACCGCAGCCAAGCCTTTGTTTTAATTGTTTTACTATACCACCTCAGACGTTTAGCGGCGGCTTCCTTGGCACGTCTGTCGAGCGGATTGTGTTCCCTTTTATTCCGGGATCCTCATCAATACGTGCGTGGGTAACCCAACCGTTCCGTCGCCACCTCCTCTATCGAAGGGAATCTCAAGCGGTCACGAGACGGCCCTTGGTATTATTTCCCTTTATAAGAGGACCAAGGCCTGTCCTTGTCTCTTAACCTCGCATCGAATCTTTCCTCTGCTCCCAATTCCAACACCAAGAGCTTGAGACTCGGCGCCGGATCCACAGCAATGTCGGCTCCGACCTCCGGGGCGGTGGGTGCCCTCCTCCGTCACGGAGGAGGACATAATGAAGTTGCGTGAGGCCAAGCACAGCCTACAAAGTCTCGCTGACAGTTGCCTGCCCACAGGCAGGCCGTGCCAACCCCCGAGCCCGGCGAATGTGTCATTTTGCATCCCATCTCCGTCGGGATTAGGCTTCCACGGATCCTTTCGTGAGGGGCTTCGTTCTTCTACGGGCTGGACTTCCACGACTTGGCTCCGAGTCCATCCTCCATATCTCCGCATTCATTATTGTGCGAAGCCTTCCTCCGTGTCATCCCCCACTTCGGCCTATGGCTGAAAACATTCAAGGTGGAGCCGAAGATGATCGGGGGGCGTCGAGCGGAGTGTGGCGGGGCGACCATAAGCAAGATGGTCGATGCCCGTGGCTCGAAGGTTCCTTCAAGAGGAACAGGATTGTGGCAGCAGGTGGTTCTACATCACCGCTCCAAGGCGCACAAGCAAAAGCCGCCGCCCTCCTTCCACGGGACCTCCACAACAATGGATGTCGTGGGTCAACCAAGGCTCAAGCGGGGCCGTCCAAGGACGTGCCCGCACTGCAGGGCCGGATTCGGGACCTCCAAACAAGGGAGATCGATCTGGTCAAGGTGATGTAGGTTATGCTAACTAGGCACCTCCTACCCTGCAAACGTCGTCCTCTCCGTTTATGGGAGTTCAATCCGGAGGGACCTCGTATCCTCCGGCATTTCATGGGGGCGACACCCCTGGAGATGTACGAGCTGTTCTTCGGACCGCAAGTGGCGTGTCCGGATTCGGCCGAGGATGCGGGACTAAGCCGCGATCGTCCGGATACTCAGGTAAATAGCTCAGAGCCCGGACATCCTGCTTGTATGCCTTTCAAAAGATCATCTCCTAACCCTTTTTATTCTTTACAGGAATGGGTGGCGCGATCAAGGCTGATAAGGTGTCCGCCCCCCCTCCCAGAGACCGCACTGGAGCCCGTGCTGGTCAGAATGTTGGAGGCCGCACCCACAGAAGGGGGCGATGGGGGAGAAAAAGGAGCTAATACTTCGTCCAAGGAGGCGACTGAAGAGGAGAGGACCAAGGATCCCTCCCCTCAGAGGGAAAAGAGGGCCGCCCCCAAAGATCCGGAGGTCAAAGCCCCCAAGCGTGGGAAGAAATCCTCACCGGGAGGTCTGGCGTCCGGAGAGAATCCGGACGCACAGTCATCGCCCAAGGACCAGCCCTCCAACGAGCCGTGAGTATGAAAGAAGAAGTTAAATAAGAAAGTACCTTCGTTTTATGCTTCTGTAGGTAATCGAAATATTTATATCGCAGTTCAGATCTGCAGCCGTCTCAGATGAGTTCGTCCTCGGGGGATCTTCTTCCGGAGATGATGGAGAGCGATACACCTCCGTCCGACGCGCCGCCAGATGAAGCGGGCGAGCCCGAAGTGTCGTCACGGAGGGCGTCCCCGAGTCCGGAGGGGTCGAAGAGTTCAACACCCACCAGAGCTCGGTCGGGAGAACTGAAGAGTTTGCTTGAGAGGGCGTCCATTTCAGAAGATCAACATGCGTTAATGCGTATGGTGATTGGAAGGATTTCGTCCACTGAAAGCGGATTGCGTGATGCTGCCATGAGCTTGCTGGCGGGTTTTGAGGTATGCGAAAATAGCGTACCCCTTTGCTTTTTAACAGTTGTGCATATAAAGATGCGCTCTGTATAGATAGTAGCCCCGAGACTCGGTAGGTTGTCGAAGGCGACAGCGTGCGAGGATCGAAAATCTAGACATCTCGGGTAATAATTAACGCCGTCGATCGGTGGCGGATAGTCGAGGCCAGCGGATGATCGGTTTGCGAACCGAAGTCGGCAATCGGACATGGCGAATCTTGACATGGCACTTGTCAATCAGCGACTTGACGAGTCGCAAGGTAAATAAATTCTCCATAGCTGTTTTATTGAGTGGGTTAAAGCCCTCCTCTGATAAGTTATGTGTTGTTTATACAGACAGTGCTGCTGCTGCTGTGGAGAGACTTCGAGCCGAGCTTGCACAAGCCAAGGAGCAAGCCCAAAGAAGTAATTCGGCTGCCGCGAGGGCGGCCGAGGAGTTGAAGGTCGAAAAGGCTGCGCCTTTGCCTAAGCAGGCGAAGTGGCAATTGGCTAAAATTTAAAGGATGCTACCGACCGTGGCGAGGCTCTTGAAAAGGCGCCTATTGGAGCGGGAAGGCTGAAGAAGGCCACCGCCGAGACCAAGGATGCCCGCTCGCAATGCGGGCTATGAAGGAGGAGCTGCGCCAAGCCGAGAAATCGCGGTGGCGAGCCGTTTCTCATCGTCGCCGGTTTATGGATGCCGGTATGCCCAATTTGAAAAGCAGTGGAGTTCGGAGGATCCCTACATGGACTTGGCTGCGAGTGCGGTGGACGCCGTTAAGCACTTCCGGAGCCGGGGATCACGAGGTGGAAGAGTTATATTGGACTCGGTTCCACAGTCCGGATCGTCCTCTTCATTGTCGGACAGAGTTGGCGAATAGGCGAACTGAATAGACTGTCCGGCTGGCTATGGTCGACATCGTGGCCCATGTGTGGCGAGAGGTCCAAGGCAACGAGCTATTTTGGCCCACTGCAGCAGTTCCTTGGGGCGGTGCCGCATATCAAGGAGATGAAGCGGTCGGCCTGCATAGAGGGCGCGTGGATGGCTCTGGCCCGTGTAAAGGCGTAGTGTCCGGAGATGGATGCCACCGCTATTGCTGCCCAGGGTTCGGATGGGAACGGCTTCTGCCGAACATTATTTCGGGAAGTTATCGCGGCGCTTCGTATAATAGAGTCGCGATGCTCGAAGAATGTAACGTTCAATTGAGCGCATTAACTTGTTTATGAATGATTATAGTATGAATGCTTTTTATACTTGTGCTTCCAAGTAATAGTACTTCTCCTTGCGGCCGTTTAAGTATACTTGTGTATAACCCGAAAGATGCAGATCTTGACTTCAGCCCCCATGCACAAGGTGTTTGGGCGTTCATAAAATAAGCGCTTTTCACACTTTAATCCGGCGTCTCGGTCTGTTATAAGGAGGTGGTAGCATAGCGAGCGAGGCAATCCGGACTATAATGCTTTATCTCTTTCACTTAGCCAATGGAGCTCGAGGGTGGGGCTACGACATAGCCCCTAATGGCACCGCACATCTCCGGATTCGAGTGCGTATGTGCCTTCTTCGAAGCGGCCCTTCGTCAAAGCGAAATTCTAAACATTCCGTAGTCAATCAAGTGGTGACGGACTCTCGCTATATCATGACAATCGGTTTTCGGCTTTCTCTCTTGAGGTGCTCACCCAAATTAACCGGGGCACAATCGCAGATAGTTCTCCGGTGCGCGTTAGCGGATGATACGAACGTAAGGCAGCAAAACACGAGAGCCGCAAACCCAACATTTGACCAAAGACATGATTCGAGCTGATGCATATAGTGCCCAACTTGAGACGCCGAACACTCCACGAGGTGTTCGGACTTTATGATAACGGGCAGAATTATACCCTAAGCCCCTTGTGTCGGTATGGGCGTTGTCTTGACGCGCCAATGCCAAATCGTCGAGCTCCGCCTCGGCTATAGGAAGAAGCGAGGCTGATATAGCAACAAGAGACGATAATAAAAAGGTCCACGTAGGGTCTTAATCTAAAAGAAACCTTGCGACGGGTCCCTCTGCGCGTCTGCGCTGTGTCTCCGTTGTGCCGTTATCCTGATCCTAGACGCACGCGTTGCTCATCTGTAGAAAAGAGAGGAACACTTCAAAAACAGTTAAATGCGAAAATAATGCAAAAGAATAAGCGTAAATAATTAAGGGTAGGTTTATATGAAACCAATACTAATTGTCGCGCAGCCCCTTAATGAAAGGGTATGCGGCTAGGGAGCCCCTAACTCGCTGAGTCGGATTCGCTCTATCCGAGTCCGGGCTTTAAGTGACCCTCGCCTTTGAAATAGTGCCGTGTGGACCGGGCATCTTAAGTGTAAGAGATGCGTAATGCGGTATGGCATTGAAGCGGACAAAAGCCTTTCGTCCTAATAGTGCTTGATGTTCACTTTTAAATGGGACGATATGGAAAATTAACTTTTCTCGTCGGAAATTGTTCGGTGATCCAACACGACTTGAGTAATATCGAGCCTGTGCACTTGGCGTAAGGGCCGGGCGTAACTCCTTTGAAGGAAGTGCGGCTGTGTCGAATTTTGGTAGGGTCTATCCCCATCCGACGGATTGTATTTGAATATAGCAGGTTTAAGTCACTGCCTCCGTCCATTAGGACGTTTGTGAATTGTAGTCCGTCTATTATCGGATTCAATATCGAGGAGTCCGTCCGTGGTTCAACACTTTTGGAATAATCCGGTGGTCGAAAGTGATTGGTTTTGATATCCAATCTCTACGGTTTGTGGGGCGGACCATGCGAAGCTCTTTTAGAAAGTGCCGCCTTTGTTTTTTGTATCCTCACATGAAGTGAGTTTATTTGCTTTGACCCCTTGTGGGAAAGTCTTTTGTTTTCCGTGCCTCTGGCGGGTTTATCTTCTTCGCTGACGCGTCGAGCCCTTTGCGTTCGGCGTTTAATCGGCGGACTGTTTGAAAACCCAACAATCCTGTGGGTGTGATTTGCGAGCCTTCCGGGTACCGTGGATTTGATGATCCGACCGAGATTTTGTGTAGGTTAGACAGTTCGTTGCTGTCGTCCTTGATGGGTTGAGCTTTATTATTCGGCCGTGAGCTTTTAAATCCGGCGTTGACTGCCGTGCTCTTTGGGCTTTTCTCTTTATTCCGGTGCTGATCTTTTCTACGCCGTGATTTTCCGTTTCCATCTCTTATCTCGGATGTACTTGGGTCGCTGGTGCTGCTTCTTGCCAACTAGCTGTCCTCTCCTGCGCAAAAGCGGGTCATGAGTCTTGTTAATGCGGTCATTGTCCTCGGTTTTTCTTGACCAAGGTGTCTGGCAAGCCATTCGTCTCGGACATTGTGCTTGAAAGCTGCTAAGGCTTCGGCGTCCGGACAGTCGACTATTTGGTTCTTTTTGGTGAGGAACTTGTTCCGAATTTCCTTGTTGACTCTCCGGCTGTTGATTTATGTGACTTAAGTCGTGCAGATCCGGAGGCGGACATAAGTCCTTGAAAGTTTGCTCTAAACGCTTCCTCAAGCTCTTCCCAACTTCCAACAGTTGTTTTCTCGGGAGGCTTTTGAGCGATCGACGAGCTGGCCCTTTGAGTTTGAGGGTAGATATTTTATGGCGTGGAGATCGTCTCCTCGGCCATATGTATATGTAATATATAGTCTTCTATCCGCACTCGAGTCCGTTGTTCCATCGTAGGCTTCTATGTTTATGGGTTTAAACCCTGCTGGGAATTCATGTTCCAAAGACTTCGTCTGTGAAGCATAGTGGGTGTGCGGCACCCCACATTTGTTATGCGTGCAGTGTCGTCGGACACTTGACGTGTTCCTTTGTTTATTAGGGCTTTCCTTTTGGGTCCATAGATGGACCTGGCAGGGCCATTGGACGGTGGGGGCTTTACGGCCTCTTCGTCAAATTCTGGGAGCAGCTTGCGCTTTGGGTAGCTCTTCGGTTGGTGGCTGTTGCCTTGTTTGTCTGCAGTTTTGAGCACTTTGCTCCATCTTATCCGGAGCGCGTCTTCCGCTGTGTTGAGCTTCCGCTCTTCCTTCTTGAGCTTCTTCTTTGTAGCGATGAGCCTGCGTTCTGCGAATTTTGTTCGACGGGCTCTTGAGTTAAATCGTCATCGGGCTTGATTCGTCCTCGGAGGAGGTACATAGTTGTGATCCTCAACCTTTTCTTCCGCCTCCCTTTCGTGAGGGCGTGCTTCTTCATCCTCCTTCGCTGATTCTTCTGGAGGGTTTGTCTTGACACTCTCCGGTGTTATTATCTCCGTGCGGATTCTCCATTCTTGCTGTGGCGGGATTTAGAGCGGCGCCGTCGGCGCTTGGGTTGCTTCTTTAAAGAATCTTCCTCCGCCGCTTTCGCCATCCCCTTCTTTGGGGTATCCACCATGTAAACGTCAGATGACGAGGCGGCCTTCCGTGTCCGTTGGCGCTGGTCTGATCGTCTCGGCATCATCGTCCATAGCGTCGATGTCATCGGAGTCGTAGTCTAGCATGTCGGTTAGATCCTCGACAGTGGCTACAAAGTGGGTGCTGGGTGGGCTCCGAATTTCTTCGTCGTCCGAACTCCAACCATCCTGGCCATAGTCCGGCCAGGATTCCCCTGATAGCGAGAGATGCTTCAGAGAATTCAAGATATCGCAAAAAAGCGAGTGTTGAAAGATGCCCGCGGCGGTGAATTCCATAACCGGCGCCCGATCTGGTTTAATTGGCAGGGGCGCGGGAGGCTCGGAGTCCGGCAAGGAGTCCGGCGCCTCGGGATCACGAGTTTCGCGGGGGACAAGATTGGTATTCAGCTCCATCGCCGTGATATTGAAGCCCCAGTGGCGGCGCTATCCACCGACCCTCGTCATGGGCGATCGGCTCCGGGCAAGTAGCCGGGGCGGATTCAAGTGCGGCCGCCAAAGCACTGTGCGGCGGCAGAGCTAGATCATGCCCATCGTCACAGTGCGGCACGCTTGGTTGTGGCTCGAGTCCGTCGAAGATCAAGTCTCCGCGGTCGTCGGCCGTGAAGTTTAGGCTTCCAAATCTGACCTGACGGCCAGGGGCGTAGCTTTCGATCTGCTCCAGATGGCCAAGAGAGTTGGCCCGTAGTGCAAAGCCGCCGAATATGAAGATCTGTCCAGGGAGGAAAGTCTCGCCCTGGATAGCGTCAAAGATTGAAGATGCCATCGAGCCTATTGGTGACGACACAGAGGAACTCTCAATGAAAGCACCAATGTCGGTGTCAAAACCGGCGGATCTCGGGTAGGGGGTCCCGAACTATGCGTCTATGTCGGTGTACTAAGGTAGGGGTACCTCATTACCCCAACTTGTGCACGGGCAGTCGCAGCTCCCCGCAGCTAGATATACCACATGCTTGCCGGAGACCATTCTTGCTCCATATCAAGCCATTCAAGAACAAAGTATACAAGCTAGAAGATCGAGACCCCGGCAAGAGGAGCTTGCCGGGAAGGCCGTTCCAGGCTCAAGTTTACATCACTCACACAAGGCCCTGGCGAGAGGAGCTCGCCGGGGAGACTAGAAGATTGCATCGTAGAAGACACGCCTCGGCGCTATACGCGTCCCGGCGAGGGCCCGGGAAGCGACAAGCTACAAGCCCGACAAGCTCCCGGGTCCGGCAAGATCAAGACCCCGGCAAGGTACTTGCCGGGAGAGCTGCGCTGTGTGCCCGCACTCCAGCTCATCTGCCCACGCGTCGCCTTGAGCCCTCTCCAGAGACGCGTGGCGGATGGCTGTGCAGCATGGGGGGTGCGGTGGCACTCCACGGTGGTGGATCCATCGCCGTGGCAGACGGAGACGCAAGGGCGGGAGCTTTTGGGGTCGACGGCGACGGGCATTAAATGCCCTTGTCCCCTACTGTCAAAGTAGGTAGAATCCACTGTTCAAGCACTGTAGCTGCACTGTTCCCAAGACTGCTCCAACTACCACCTCTTTTACACTTTTACCCCTTCCTCCTCGCTGACACTGTCGGTGACCCTTGCCCTATAAAAGGAGGCCCATGCACAACGAGGGGGGTTCGAGGTTCGGCTCATTTGCCACTCGGCTAGTTCGATCCACTCAACACAACACCACCATACGCCGCATCCTCGAGCAAGATCAAATACAACACAAAGCAGCGGAGGGTTTCTGCGACCATCGCGCCCGGCCGGGTAAAACTTCGCCAGCGTGCATCGCCTCGATCTGCTCTCTCAGCCTCCTCCGCCTCGCATCAACACACGAAAGGGGCCCTCCGGCCCCATAGATGCTCGCGGCGGGCGGCTCCTCCCATCGCCGTCCCGTTCCCCGGCATCTTTGGCGCGCCAGGTAGGGGGCGTCGAGGTTGTGCGGACCTGATCCGGCGTTCGCGCGGCCGCGTTCTTCATCAACCTCTCCGACTTCGTCAGCAACTTCATCGACAACTGCGCCATGGCCCCGAAGACGAGGGCTTCAAGGGTTGCAGACCCGTCTGCGTCTCACCCACCGCCACCGGAGCCAACGGTAGGCGGAGGGGACGCCAGCGGAAGGGTGGACACCGGCGAGGGCACTCGCGGCGCCACCAGATCCAGGGACAGGACGGATGACCGCGCCTCGGTCTCCGCAGATCCACGTCCATCTCAGCACACTACGACCCAGCAGCGCTATACCACGGGAGGTGGTATCCGCCTGCTGGGGCAAGAGCATGCCGGAGGCTTGCGGGATGCTCCGGACCGCTGTCCATGCATGAGCAAAGCGAAAGTGCCGAGACAGGATCTTGCTCCTCCTAACGCTGTTAGGAGTCCGAGCATATCCTGTTCCTCGCGCCGCTCGCCCCGCTCCCCCTCCGCTTTGGCGAGCGCGTCTCCTTGGAACGCTACGCTGCCGTCGAGGATGCGCCATCGAGCTCTAAGTCCGGCAAGGACGGCTCTGGTGCTCACTCCGGCGAGCGTAGCCCCTCGGAGCGCTCTAAGCCCGGCGAGGGCATCTCTGGTGCTCGTTCCGGCAAACGCGCCTCCCCGGAGTGCTGCGCTGCCGTCGAGGACGCGCCATCGAGCTCCACCAGCTAATGCAAAGAAAGCAAGAAAAAGAAAAGCTAAGTCGCTCGAGCCTTTGTGCAGAGCACTCCTTAATTCCATGCTTTTATATGTTATATCCCTCGTGCGTTCGTCCTTTGTGCGCAAAACCTGTGCGCGGAGGAGCCTGCCCGTGGATAGCCGCACCCTTACTTTGCTTCGAGCACACTCAACGAGTTAAAAGTGAGCCGCGACCAGCTTCGCGCCCTTGTTTCGTTTCGAGTCTGCTCAGCAAGTTAAGTGCGTCGCGACTAGACGCGGCAAGGTTGCTTGCCGGTAGCAACACCAGCCAGCGGGCTGCTGATGTTCCGCACTCAGCAAGTGTGTTGAGCGCCGGCAAGTTCCCTAGAAGCGTAGGGTAAAAGCGCACAAAGGGTGTAAAGTAGAGGGTGTAACGTGGCAAGCCTTGCCGTAAGATGTCCTCCGTATGAGAGACTTGAGCGCAAGAGGAGCCAAGTCGTGGCCCAGTTGCGTACTTGTTTTGTTTCCGAGTCCGCTCAACAAACACAAGTGTGCTGCTGCACCCTTATCTTGCTTTCGAGCCTGCTTCGACAAGTTAAGCGTCGAATCGCCCGCCCGGCAAGGTTGTTTGCCGGAAGCGACACCGCCAGCGGGCTGTCCCGCACTCGGCAAGCGTGTTCGCCCCGGCAAGCTCCCCGGGAGCGTAGAGTACAAACATACGAAGGGCAGGGCACGACATCGTATTGCGTAATCAAGATTTGCATACATATACATGTAGATAATGAAGCTGTTGCAGATCTATCTCAGTTGTTTTCATGATTGAAATTACAGCAACAAGGAGAAACCAGAAGAGCGCACCAGCACCTGGGCCTCGGCAAGCCAGAGTTGCCGGGGGCTGCGAGTGCCAAGATTCTTTCCCTGCAAGCCAGCGTCGCTGGGGGCTGCGAGCACTAAGATTCGTCTCCGGCAAGCCAGCGTAGCTGGGGGCTGCGGAATCAGATGAGTTTTTCATCCCTCGTCATGCATCCTCTTATGGACCGGGAAGAGCGGGGCTGCGTCTTTGAACGAACGTGTCTTGTGAAAACCCGTACGCGGAGGAGCCGAGTCGTGGCCCAGTTGCGTACTTGTTTTGTTTCCGAGTCCGCTCAACAAACACAAGTGTGCTGCTGCACCTTACCTTGC
This sequence comes from Aegilops speltoides, assembly GCA_021437245.1. Taxonomy (NCBI): domain Eukaryota; kingdom Viridiplantae; phylum Streptophyta; class Magnoliopsida; order Poales; family Poaceae; genus Aegilops; species Aegilops speltoides. The sequence goes on along the minus strand of CM038144.1, from coordinate 382,711,095 downwards.
TTTCGAGCCCGCTTTCGACAAGTTAAGCGTCATAATCGCCCGGCAAGGTTGCTTGCCGGAAGCAACACCGCCAGCGGGCTGTCCCGCACTCGGCAAGCGTGTTCGCCCCGGCAAGCTCCCCGATAGCGTAAGAACATACAAGGCACGAAGTCAAGTAAAGGACTCAGTCCGGCAAGTTTTCCCCTCTTTTCATTAAAAACATCCTAGCATAGTACAAGTCCATAGAGGATGAAAAACATGATAGAGAGGATTACAAGTTTTTAAATACAGCCAAGGCCCGAAGGCTTACAAATTAAAAGATAAGGTGCCCGTGATCCCTCTCCTGTTTCTCTGTTCAGGAGTTCAGGAGGTAGGTCAAGGAGCCCCCGGCAAGAGAAGCTTGCCGGGGAAGGCGAAAGGAGCGCCTAGGAGGGCGTGGCGGTGGCGCCGCCGTGCCCCAGGAGCTGCGCAAGGTGACGGGCATGGGGAACGCCCCCCCCGGAGAGCTACGGGCGCCAGAAGACACCAAGAGAACTTCCCGGGGGCCGGCCAGGAGCTTGGCGGAGACAAAGGCGTCGGAGGCAGAGCTTGAAGACGGGGTGGCGGGACATCGGCACGCTGTCGAGGGCACCTCGCCCTCGTACTCCGATTTGACGGCCTTGCCGCCATCCCCCTCTTCCTCTTCCGCAGCCTCCCTCGCCACCGCCCAAGGAGACGGCCCGGGAGTTCGAAGGCAGGCGACACAGACGGGTCGCCGTAGCCGAGGCAGCGGTGTCCGACGCCTAGTCGGGCCCGCCATCCCCCTCGTCGTCGTTGTCGCTCCCCTCCTCATCACTCTCGCTCGAGGAGGGGCCTTCGCTATCCGAGGAGCTGTCCACGCAGCAGCGCACCCGGGTCCCGTAGTCGCCGAAGACCTTGACGGCGAGGAGGTCGCCCTCCATTAGCCTAAAATGGAGGGTAAACCCCGCCGTCAAGCTATGGATCCGGGCGAACGTCTTCCACCCTCGGTCGAAGAACATCACGCCGGGGGCTGGGGACACGACACTCACTCGAGTGCCGCTGATCCCGCAGCCCCTCATGCGCAACTCCATCACGTCGGGTGGATCCGGCCCCATCGCGTCCGCAAACGGGGCCGGCAACCGGAGGCGCCGACGAGGCGCTCGGCGAAGCTTGATGAAGAACTCCCAGGGGTCATCTCCGGTGTGGACCGCATCGTGGACAGGGGACGTCGGGGGAGACGGGGGAGGCGCACCAACACGACCGCCTCTCCCCCGACCGCCTCGGCCACGCCCTCGGCCTCGTCCGCGGCCACGCCCCCTGCCCCTCCCCCTCGTGGCTGGCTCCGCCACCACGGGGGCAGGATAGGGAGAGGTGCGCTGCCTGGAGGCAACCCTCGCCGCCACCGTCGAAGAACCGGGATTCCCTCCTTCCATGGCGGCAAGGAGAACAGAAGATGAAGACGAAGGGAGAAGAGGATGAGTGTGGCCATTGTGCTCCCCTTCCGCCTTTTTAAAGGGGCGAGGTGGGGCTCAACCGCCCTTCGACCAATCAGAAGCAAGGAGGCGGAGGAGCGGGCCGACTCGCCTTCCGCCCGTGGCGGCTAGGTCTCCCACCTTCGCCGCCCGACCCCCTGTGCATGAGGGCAGCGTGGCGGCGGAGCCGAGCGACGGGTGAAGCGACCTCGCTCTGCACCACGATCACGGGTGGATGCCTTAAAGATCGCATCGCCGCCCGTCTCCCACGACGCCGCGATCGACGCGTGCCATTCTTGGGAGGCGGCGGATGCGAGAGTGGGCGCAGACGCGCCGTGGGCAGCGTGTGCCCGCAGACGTCTTGGGCCTGCCCAACAGCGCTCGGCACCGTGTGTGGCCAGCCCGGGGCTCTGCCGGTGTACTAAGGTAGGGTACCTCATTACCCCAACTTGTGCACGGCATCGCAGCTCCCGCAGCTAGATATACCACATGCTTGCCGGAGACCATTCTTGCTCCATATCAAGCCATTCAAGAACAAAGTATACAAGCTAGAAGATCGAGACCCGGCAAGAGGAGCTTGCCGGAAGGCCGCTCGTGCTCAAGTTTACATCACTCACACAAGGCCTGGCGAGAGGAGCTCGCCGGGAGACTAGAAGATTGCATCGTAGAAGACACGCCTCGGCGCTATCGCGCGTCGGCGAGGGCCCGGAAGTGACAAGCTACAAGCCCGACAAGCTCCGGGTCCGGCAAGATCAAGACCCGGCAAGGTACTTGCCGGAGAGCTGCGCCAGTGTGCCGCCTCCAGCTCATCGCCCACGCGTGCCTTGAGCCCTCTCCAGAGACGCGTGGCGGATGGTCAGGCAGCATGGGGGTGCGGTGGCACTCCACGGTGGTGGATCCATCGCCGTGGCGACGGAGACGCAAGGCGGGAGCTTTTGGGGTCGACGGCGACGGCATTAAATGCCCTTGTCCCCTCTGTCAAAAGTAGGTAGAATCCACTGCTCAAGCCTCGTAGCTGCCTGCTCCCGCACTGTTCCAACTACCACCTCTTTTACACTTTTACCCCTTCCTCCTACGTTGACACCTGTCGGTGACCCCTTGCCCTATAAAAGGAGGCCCATGCACAACGTAGAGGGGGTTCGGAGGTTCGGCTCATTTGCCACTCGGCTAGTTCGATCCACTCAACACAACACCACCATACGCTCGCATCCTCGAGCAAGATCAAATACAACACAAAGCAGCAGTAGGGTTTTACGCGACCATCGCGGCCCGAAGCTGGGTAAAAACTCGCCCGCGTGCATCGCCTCGATCTGCTCTCTGTGCCTCCTCCGCCCTCGTACCGAACACACGAAAGGGGCCCTCCGGCCCCATAGATGCTCGCGGCGGGCGGCTCCTCCCATCGCCGTCCCGTTCCCCGGCAGTCTAGGCGGATGGTAACAGGAGACGAGGGACACAATGTTTTTACCCAGGTTCAGGCCCTCTCGATGGAGGTAATACCCTACGTCCTGCTTGATTAATATTGATGATATGGGTAGTACAAGAGTAGATCTACCACGAGATCAATGAGGCTAAACCCTAGAAGCTAGCCTATGGTATGATTGTTGAGATGTAATGTTGTGTCCTACGGACTACGGCCCTCCGGTTTATATAGACACCGGAGAGGCTAGGGTTACACAGAGTCGGTTACAATGGTAGGAGATCTACATATCCGTATTGCCAAGCTTGCCTTCCACGCCAAGTAAAGTACCTTCCGGACACGAGCCGGAGTCTTCAATCTTCTATCTTCGTAGTCTGGGAGTCCGGCGGATATTAATAGTCCGGCTGTCCGGACACCCCCTAGTCCAGGACTCCCTCAATGAGAATATTTATTATGATGATTACATGACTCTATTTATGATGATTACATTGATGAAAGTGGGTTTGGAAGAGTGTCAACTCTAGGTAGTAATGATCCCACAATTTTGAAGGGTGTTGAATCTTATTGTAATAATTATGAAAGTGGATTTGGAGAGGCCATGACTTTATTTAATGATGATTCCACTATTTTGGAAGAGGTTTCAATTGATTATGACAACAAAGTTCCTATCTATGATGATTATTGTGATGACACCTATGTCATAAAGAATACTAATAACCATGAAACTTGTCATCATGATTTTAATCAAGTGTCATATGATAGTTATTTCATTGAATTTGCTCCCACTATTATGAATGAGAATAAATTTGCTTATGTGGAGAGTAACAAAAACTCTATGCTTATGTATCATGAAAAGAATGGTCTATGTGATATTTATATTGTTGAATTCATTCATGATGTTACTGAAAATTATTATGCGAGAGGAACATATGCTTTTACATATCGCAATAATATCAAGTTTCCTCTCTTTATGTTAAAAGTTTTGAAGTCATGCTTGTTTTGCCTTCCTATGCTAGTTGATTTTTGCTCCCATAAATTGTTTGATCACAAAATCCCTATGAATAGGAAGTGAGTTAGGCCTAAATGTGCTATTCATATGATTCATGATGCTCCCATTATGTTTCAATTTTTATCCTTTATGTGAGCATCATTGAAATCATCATGCCTAGCTAAAAAGGCAATAAAGAAAAGCGCTTGTTGGGAGACAACCCAATATTTACCCCTACTGTTTTTGTGTGTTTTACATGATTATACTACTATAGTAATCATGTTTTATTGCTTTTGTTACAATAAAGTGCCAAGTAAAGCCTTTGGGATAGTGTGGATGATGGTTGATTTGATTTTGTGCAAAAACATAAACTTTGGCTCTCAGTACAAGAATTTTGAAAATGCACTGGAATGTGATTTTGATCTTAATTTTTGAAAAAAATATTTATATATAAATTGTCTACGTTTTCCTAATTTGTCAGAATTTTTGGATTTGCATAAGTATGGTGGTTGTTCAGATCATTACAAACTGTTCTATTTTTTACAGACTTTGTTTGCAATGCATAGTTTGTTTGTTTTATGGTTCGTATGGTTTATATTGCTTAATATAAATTGTGGAAATTGTAGAGTACAGTAGACATTATGTGGAAAAAATTATGAATATTATCTTGAAAGTACGAAAGTGAATGATTTGTCTTTATCATACTAACCCATCTCACGAAGTTCCGTTAAGTTTTGAGTGATTGAAGTTTTCCAGTTTTGGGTGAGATATTGATTCTAGGAGAATAAGGAGTGACAAGAACCTGAGCTTGTGGATTCCCAAGGCACCCCAAGGTAATATCCAAGGAAGATCCAAGCAACTAAACTTGGGGATGCCCCGGAAGGCATCCCCTCTTTCGTCTCTAACATTATCGGTAACCTCACTTGGAGTTATATTTTTATTCGTCACATGATATGTGTTTTGCTTGGAGCATCATTTTATTTTGTTTAGATTTTCTTGCTGTTATTTAGAATAAGGTTTTTTATCGTTTTGTTTCAATAAAAGTGTCAAGGATATCCTTCACCATACACAATTTGCAAGTATATGAGTTGTTGTTTCAAAACAGAAAGTTTGTCGCTATTGCAAAAATTCCCTAGAAAAGTCAGGATGTGATAAAACCTTGAAATTTTGACACAACATGCAATGATAAATTCTTTATGGTGTTCTAAATTTTCAGAATTTTTTGAGTTAAATAAGTATGGACATTCCTTAATCCTATACATATTGTTTTGTTTAGACAGATTGCTGTTATGATTGCATTGTTTGCATATGTTTGCTTGTTTAATGATTCTATTTGAGGATGGGAGTATTAAATATGCAGAGGAATTTAGTATGCAATGTCAAATATAAGTATAGTGATTTTCTACAGTAGAGAATGATAAGGTTTTAGATGGATTTATACTAACTTATATCACGAGTTCTTGTTGAGTTTTGTGAGGACAAAGTTTTTAAGAATTAGGGAAACCATGATATGAGAGGAATTAAGGAGACACAAGAGCTCAAGCTTGGGGATGCCCAAGGCATCCATAGTTAATATTTCAAGAAGCGTCAAGCACCTAAGCTTGGGGATGCCCCGGTTGGCATCCCATCTTTCTTCTTCAACAATGATTGGTCAGTTTTGGTTGAGCCTAAGTTTTTGCTTCTTCACATGATATGTGCTATCCTTGGAATGTTATTTTATTTTGTTTTGCTTGCTATTTGAATAAAATACTTAAGGTCTGAAATTTTTAAATGAGAGAGAGAGAGAGTCTTCACATAGCTACTTAATTATTTGACTACTCATTGATATTCACTAATATCTTTTTGGAGTAGTTTGTCATTACTCTCATACTTCACTTATATTATTTGGAGAGTCTTAGAAATAGTATGGAAATTTGATTGGGTTATAAATTTAGTCCTAATATGATGGGTATTCAAGAGGGATCTAATAAAAACTTTCATGAAGATCATTGAATAAGTTTTATTCATCACATTGGTTTTGAGATATAAAGATGGTGATATTAGAGTCATGCTAGTGAGTAATTGTGGATTGGTAGAAATACTTGTGTTAAAGTTTGTGATTCTCGTAGCATGCATGTATGGTGAACCATTATGTGATGAAGTCGGAGCATGATTTATTTTTTGATTGTCAACCTTTGTGTGGAGGTCAGGAGCGCACGATGGTTAACTCCTACCAAACTCTCCCCTAGGAGCATGCATGTAGTACTTGTTTTGATGGCTAATAAACTTTTGCAATAAGTATTGAGTTCTTTATGACTAATGTTGAGTCCATGGATTATACACACTCTCACCCTTCCACCATTGCTAGCCTCTCTAGTACGGTGCAACTTTCGCTGGTGCATTAAACTCACTATATACCTTCCTCAAAACAGCCACCATACCTACCTACTATGGCATTTCCATAGCCATTACAAGATATATTGCCATGCAACTTCCACCATTCCGTTTATTATGACACACACCATCATTGTCATATTGTTCTCATATGCATGAGGCATTCATATAGAGTCATATCTTTGTTCTAGCATCGAGTTGTAATTCTTGAGTTGTAAGTAAATAAAAGTGTGATGATCATCATTATTAGAGAATTGTCCCATGTGAGGAGATGATGATGGAAGCTATGATTCCCTCACAAGTTGGGATGAGACTCTGGACTTAAAAATAAAAGGGGCCAAAGAGTCCAAACAAAAAAAGCGAGAGACAAGAGAGAAGGGACAATGTTACTATCCTTTTTCCACACTTGCGCTTCAAAGTAGCACCATGTTCTTCATGATAGAGAGTCTCCTATTTTGACACTTTCATATACTAGTGGGAATTTTTCTTTATAGAACTTGGCTTGTATATTCCAATGACGGACTTCCTCAAATTGCCCTAGGTCTTCATGAGCAAGAAAGTTGGATGCACACCCACTTAGTTTTTTTCGAGCTTTCATACACTTATAGCGCTAGTGCATCCGTTGCATGGCAATCCCTACTCACTTGCATAGATATCAATTAATGGGCATATCCATAGCCCATTAATTTTCCTACTTGATGTGAGACTTTCTTCTTTTTGTCTTCTCCACAACCACCATATTCTATTCCACTTATAGTGCTATATCCATGGCTCACGCTCATGTATTGCGTGAAAGTTGAAAAAGTTTGAGAACATAAAAGTATAAAACAATTGCTTGGCTAACATCGGGGTTGTGCATGATGAATATTTTGTGTAATGAAGATAGAGCATAGCCAGACTATATGATTTTGTAGGAATAAATTTCTCTGTCCATGTTATTTTGAGAAGACATGATTGCTTTATTAGTATGCTTGAAGTATTATTGTTTTTATGTCAATATTAAACTTTTTTTGAATCTTATGGATCTGAGTATTCATGCCACAATAAGAAAGATTGCTTGACCATGAGAAATTTTATGAGATGAGCTACTTTTTAAGATATATATTGATGCTAGAAAAATTGTTTGGAATTATCATTGATCAAACTTATGCACTATGCTAGTATTCACACTTCATAAATCATTTCTTTTATTGTTTACCTACTCGAGGACGAGTAGGAATTAAGCTTGGGGATGCTGATACGTCTCCAATTTATCTATAATTTATGAAGTATTCATGCCATGTTTACAACAATTTTATATGTTTTTGGTATGATTTGATTAGAACTAACCCGGCCTGATGCTGCTTTCAGCAGAACTACTCTCGTGTCGTTTTTTGTGCAAAAATAGATGTTCTCGGAATGGGATGAAAATTTACGGTGATCAATTATGGACCCGAAGATACCCACGGAGCACCGGAGCTGTGCCAGGAGGTGACTGAGGAGGTCACAAGCCAGGGGGCGCGCCCCTAGGGCTTGTGGGCCCCTCGAGTGTCCCCCTGACTTGTTTCCATGCCAAATACTCTTATATATGCAGAAACCTCCGAAAAGAACCCTAGATGAGAAGTTCCGCCACCGCAAGCCTCTGTATCCATGAAAAACCAATCAGGACCCGTTCCAGCACCCTGCCGGAGGGGGAAACCATCACTAGAGCCCATCTTCATCATGTCGGCGGTCTCCATGACAAGGAGGTAGTAGTTCACCCTCGGGGCTGAGGGTATGTACTAGTAGCTATGTGTTTGATCCCTCTCTCTCGTGTTCTTGATTTCGCACGATCTTGATGTATCGCGAGCTTTGTTACTATAGTTGCATCATATGGTGTTTCTCCCCCTCTATCTTCTTGTGATGAATTGAGTTTTACCTTTGAGGTTTCTATATTATCGGATTGAATACCTTTATGGATTTGAGAACACTTGATGTATGTCTTGCGTGGGATACCCATGGTGACAATGGGGTGTTCTATTGATTCACTTGATGTATGTTTTGGCACTCAACTCGCGGATTCCCGAGGTGACATTGGGGTAATCTATGCATAGGGGTTGATGCACGTTTTCATCCTTGTTTCTGCGGTAGAAATCTTGGGGCTCTCTTTGAAGTTCTTTGTGTTGGATTGAATATTGTGAATCTGAAGTTGATTGATGCATATCGTATAATTGACCCACGGATACTTGTGGTGACATTGGAGTATCTAGGTGACATTAGGGTTGATTGATGTATATCATATGGTGTTATTTTACTACGAACTCTAGGGATGTTTGTGACACTTATAGGAATAGCTCAATGGATTGATCGGAAAGAATAACTTTGAGGTGGTTTCGTACCCTACAAGCAATTTCATCTTATGTTCTCCGTGATAGGTACTTTGGAGTGACTCTTTGTTGCATGTTGAGGGATTATTATGTGATCCAAATATGTTATCATTGTTGAGAGGCTTTGCACTAGTGAAAGTATGAACCCTAGGCCTTGTTTTCAAGCATTGCAATACCATTTTTGCTAACTTTTGTTACTAGTTACCTTGCTATTTTTATTCATTCAAATTATAAAAATATACTTCTACCATCCATATTACACTCGTATCACCAGCTCTTCGCCAAACTAATGCACCTATACAATTTACCATTGTATTGGGTGTGTTAGGCACACAAGGGGCTATTTGTTATTTGGTTGCAGGGTTGTTTGAGAGAGACCATCTTCATCATACGCCTCCCATAGATTGATAAACCTTAGGTCATCCACTTGAGGGAAATTTGCTACTGTCCTACAAAACTCTGCGCTTGGAGGCCCAACACGAGTCTACAAGAAGAAGGTTGCGTAGTAGACATCACCTCCCAATGAAGAACATGAGGTGTCGGCGGATCCGTATCATGAAACGCAATGAATCCTTCTCTTCAAATTTTTTCTCCGTGAATAGGTATATATGGAGTTGAACTTAGGGTTGCCGGAGCTCCAGGGGGCCCACAAGCCTGGGAGGCGCGCCTTGGGGGAGTAGGCGCGCCCCAAAGCTTGTGGCTCCTGGGTGGCCCCCCTCTGGTATCTTTTTCCGCTAGTATTTTTTATTTATTCCACAGAAACTCTCCATAAATTTTCATATCAGGTTGAGAACTTTGATTTCTTCACAAAAATAACACCATGCCAATTCTGCTGAAAACAACGTCAGTCTGGATTAGTTCCATTCAAATCATGCAAATTAGAGTCCAAAACAAGGGCAAAAGAGTTTGGATAAGTAGATACGATGGAGATGTATCAACTCCTCCAAACTTAACCCATTGCTTGTCCTCAAGCAATTCAGTTGACAAACTGAAAGTGACAAAGAAAAACTTTTACAAACTCTATTTGATCTTGTTGTTGCAAATATGTCTAACCAATGTCCAGGTTTTTAGCAAAGATTATAAACTAACCATATTCTCAATAACACTTAGGTCTCACATTTACTCATATTAATAGCATAACCAACTAGCAAGCAATAATGAAATACCTCGGATGATAAAACTTTTTTCAAAACAATCATGATACAATATGATATAATGTTATCTCGCTAGCCCTTTCTGAGAATACAGAACATAAATGCACAACACCTCTGAAGTTCAAGCACTGACTAGACATTGTAATTCCTGGCAAAAGAGATCCAGTCACAATTATACTCAACATCGACTAAAAACAAAGCATATAAATGACAATAGTGCTCTCAGCTAGTTCTTTAATAAGAAGATCATGACTCAACAGTAGAAGTAAATGGATAGGCTTCACAGAGGGAAGCAAGGTTTTGCAGAGGTGCCAGAGCTCGTAGCTGTTAAAACAGAGATGAATATAATTTTGAGAGGTATGCTTTCATTGTCGACATAACATCCGAGAGATCTCACTATCTTCCATGCTAGACACATTATAGGTGGTTCCCAAACAGAATGGTAAAGTTTTTGCTCCCCCTCCACCAATAAACACAACCCATGGATAGCCGAATCCACGGGTGCCCTCCATACCAACAACAATCTGGGGGAGTTTTGCTTCGTTATTATATTTTGATTTTGATCATAGGACTGGGCATTCCAATTACCAGCCACTTTCTCGTGAATGACAAGTGAATAAACACTCATCATGAGAATAACCCACATAGCATGGAAGATATTGATAGCCCACAGTTGCTACATGAGCGATTTGGGCATACAAAACATATTATTATTTGAACCTTTAGAGTTTGGCACATGCAAATTTACTTGGAACGGTAGGTAAATACCACATATAGGTAGGTATGGTGGACTCATATGGAATAACTTTAGGTTTAAGGAAGTGGATGCACAAGCAGTATTCCACTTAGTACAAGTGAAGGCTAGCAAATAGATTGAGGAGCGACCAACTGGAGAGAGCAACAATGGTCATAAACATGCATTGAGGTTAATCAACATTGAACACAAGCATGAGTAGGATATAAATCACCCTGAACATAAATATTGTGGAGGATATGTTGGTTTTGATTCAACTACATGTGTGAACATGTGCCAAGTCAAGCCACTTGAATCATTCAAAGGAGGATACCATCCTATCATACTACATCATAATCATTTTAAATGCATGTTGACATACAAGATAAACCATTATCCACTCCTACCTATTTAAGCATGGCATGAGTAACTATGGTCCCTAATTGTCATTGCAAACATGTTCATCCATAATGGGATGAATCAAGAACAATGAGCTAATCATATTTACAAAAACAAAATAGGTCGAGTTCGTACCAGGTTTTCTTCATCTCAACCATTCCATCAAATTTCGTCATTATTGCCTTTCACTTGCACGACTGAACGATGTGAATAATAATAAGAGTGGATGTGCATTGGACTAAGCTAGAATCTGCAAACATTTATTCAAAGGAGAAGACAAGGTAATATGGGCTCTTTGTTAGATCAACAGTAATGCATATGATAGCCACTCAACATTTTCATCGTGGTCTTCTCCTTATGACCCAAAGAAAATAAAAGAATTTCAGAGAAACACGCTGAAATATTTTTGGAGTTTTTGTTTTTATGAAGAAAGCAAATTATCGAAAGGAAAACAAAAACGAGGAAAACTATTTACACGCGAAAGCTCCCAACAAGCATAAGAAGAACAAGAAATAATTTTGGGTTTTATTTTAATACGACAACTAATTTAAGCAAGAAAGAAAAACTAAAAAGAAGCGAGATTTTTTTTTGGATTTTCGCAAAGGTTTCAAACACACAAGAAAAAAGCAAGAGAAATGAACTAACATGGTTAATACAACAAAAAAGTATGAACACTAACAACTGGAATGAATGTGTGATGCATGAATTAATGTCGGTGAGAAATACCTACTCCCCCAAGCTTAGGCTTTTGTCCTAAGTTGGTTTATTGCCACAGATCTAAGTAGCCCTCTCCTGGATATTGCGGAGGGTCCTGAGGGTTCCACTGGTTGGCGAGCTCCTGTGGCTCCCACTGATAAACCGACTCCTCATATGGCTCAGGTGCTGGTGCTGGCTCAGGTGTTGGGGGTTGTGTCAGACCCCAGTGTGCATAGATGTCCTCGGGCATAATAATGTACTTGCCTGAATAAATATTGAACAAAGAAGGTGCAGGCAACATAATACTAAGTTATAGAGGAGTCACTTTTGCTTATCTTTGTCAATAAAATTATGCGCTACCATACTAGCATAGTCTAAATACTTAGTGGGTAGTAGCATGTCCTCCACCTCATCATGCCTAATAGGAATCTCAAAATGCTTAGCGAGGCAAGAGGCATAGATACCACCATAAATAGTACCCTTCAAATGGTTTGTGTGTAACCGTCGAGCAACAATAGCGCCCAAACTAAAAGTTCTATCAACATATAAAGCATGGAGCAAAATAGCAATGTCAGGTGCACTGAGGCCTCCGCTCTCCCCACGACCAGTCAAACATCTCTCGGTAAATAATGCATAGTAACGTAAAATGGGAGAATGTAAACTAGCCACTCTAGCTTCTGACACTCCTCTCTCTTCTCCCATGGTAGTGTCAGAGATGAAATCCTCCATGTCTGTAGGACGTGGCTCACTGATATTGCCCTCATAAGGTGTTTTGCAAACATTGCAAAAATCATATAATGTCATTTCCTTAGGCACATCATACAAGTGAAATTCACCATGGGTGGTTCCTTCCTAGGATAAAAGAAAAAGTTTTGCACGAAGGTATTAGTGAATAGGAGGTATTGGTCACACTTATATTCGAGGAAGGGAATGGTGCCGACATTGTTCACCAAATAATAGAAATCCTCCTATATTCCCGCCTCCTTAAAAAATGTGTCACTTGGCCACTCACACGGCCGAACCTCCGCCGCACGAGGGAGACTGTACTTGGGCTTTTACTCCAAAGTTTCCTCCGAATTACGACTTGATGAGCCCCTTGAGCACCTCCTCATGGTTTTTCTTTTCTCTAATTTTTTTGAATTTTTTAGTGACTCAAAATAAAAGTGAACAAAACTTAACATAATTGATAGCAACTACTCCCACAAGTGCATAGAGGCTATATCATGCAACAAAACTACTTTGGACCATAAATATTTGACATACAAGCTCAAGAACATGGTCACCATAGCAGCAAAAATTTGCAATTTATAAAACACTAGAACAGAAACTAATAGTACCATTGGAGGAGTCACATACCAATGAATAATCCCCCGAAACAGTTTTGCAAATGACGCTATGAGCAAGGAGATCAAAAATGGCAGTAAGATGAGCAAGAACACGGGTTTGAGCAAGGGAGTGATTTTTTCTAGAGGAAGGAGAAGTGCATGGGTGGCTGATAACCCACAAGTATAGGGGATCGCAACAGCTTTCGAGGGTAGAGTATTCAACCCAATTTATTGATTCGACACAAGGGGAGCCCAAGAATATTCTCAAGTATTAGCAGTTGAGTTGTCAATTCAACCACACCTGGATTTCTTAGTATCTGCAGCAAAGTATTTAGTAGCAAAGTAGTACGATAGTAATGGTAACAGTGGTAAAAGTAACGATAGCAGTTTTGTAGTGATTGTAACAGTAGCAACGGAAAAGTAAATAAGCAAAGCACAATATGTGAAAAGCTCGTAGGCATTGGATCAGTGATGGATAATTACGTCGGATGCAATTCATCATGTAATAGTTATAACATAGGGTGACACAGAACTAGCTCCAGTTCATCAATGTAATGTAGGCATGTATTCCGTATATAGTCATACGTGCTTATGGAAAAGAACTTGCATGGCATCTTTTGTCCTACCCTCCCGTGGCAGCGGGGTCCTAGTGGAAACTAAGGGATATTAAGGCCTCATTTTAATAGAGAACCGCACCAAAGAATTAACACATAGTGAATACATGAACTCCTCAAACTACGGTCATCACCGAGAAGTATCCCGATTATTGTCACTTCGGGGTTGTCGGATCATAACACATAATAGGTGACTATAGACTTGCAAGATAGGATCAAGAACTCACATATAGTCATGAAAACGTAATTGGTTCAGATCTGAAATCATGGCACTCGGGCCCTAGTGACAAGCATTAAGCATAGAAAAGTCATTGCAACATCAATCTTAGAACATAGTGGATACTAGGGATCAAACCCTAACAAAACTAACTTGATTACATGGTAAATCTCATCCAACCCATCACCGTCCAGCAAGGCTACGATGGAATTACTCACGCACGACGGTGAGCATCATGAAATTGGTGATGGAGGATGGTTGATCATGGCGACGGCGACAAACCCCCCTCTCTGGAGCCCCGAACGGACTCCAGATCAGCCCTCCCGAGAGAGATTAGGGCTTGGCGGCGGCTCCGTATCGTAAAACGTGATGAAACTTTCTCTCTGATTTTTTTTCTCCACGAAACGGAATATATAGAGTTGGAGTTGAGGTCGGTGGAGCACCAGGGGTCCCACGAGACAGGGGGGCGCGCCCAGGGGGAGGGGTCGCGCCCCCACCCTTGTGGACAGGGTGTGGGCCCCCTGGCCTTGATTCTTTCGCCAGTATTTTTTATATTTTCCAAAAGTTATCTCCGTGGATTTTCAGGTCATTCCAAGAACTTTTGTTTTCTGCATAATAAATAACACCATGGCAGTTCTGCTGAAAACAGCGTCAGTCCAGGTTAGTTTCATTCAAATCATGCAAGTTAGAGTCCAAAACAAGGGCAAAAGTGTTTCAAAAAGTAGATACGTTGGAGACGTATCAACTCCCCCAAGCTTAAATCTTTGCTTGTCCTCAAGCAATTCAGTTGACAAACTAAAAGTGATAAAGAAAAACTTTTACAAACTCTGTTTGCTCTTGTTGTTGTAAACATGTAAAGCCAGCATTCAAGTTTTCAGCAAAGATTATGAACTAACCATATTCACAATAACACTTAGGTCTCATAATTACTCATATCAATGGCATAATCAACTAGCGAGCAATAATAATAAATCTCGGATGACAACACTTTCTCAAAACCATCATAATATGATATAACAAGATGGTATCTCGCTAGCCCTTTCTGAGACCGCAAAACATAAATGCAGAGCACCTTTAAAGATCAAGGACTGACTAAACATGGTAAAAGAGATCCAGTCAAGTCATACCCAATATAAACTAATAGTAATGCATGCAAATGACAGCATGCTCTCCAGCGGGCGCTTTTTAATAAGAAGGTGATGACTCAACATAAAAGTAAATAGATAGGACCTTCGCAGAGGGAAGCAGGGATTCACAGAGGTGCCAAAGCTCGATTTTAAAATAGAGATGAATAGCATTTTGAGCGGTATACTTTCACTGTCAACGCAACAACTATGAGATCTCGATATCTTCCATGCTACATACATTATAGGAGGCTCCCAAACAGAATGGTAAAGTGTATACTCCCCCACCACCAACAAGCATCAATCCATGGCTTGCTCGAAACAACGAGTGCCTCCAACTAGCAACAACCCTGGGGGAGTTTTGTTTAATTATTTCGATTTGCTTTGATCTTTTTGATCATGGGACTGGGCATCCCGGCTACCAGCCATTTTCTCGTGAATGAGGAGCGGAGCCCACTCCTCTTGAGAATAACCCACCTACCATGGAAGATACAGACATCCCTAGTTGAAACATGAGCTGCTCGAGCATACAAAACAGAATTTCATTTGAAGGTTTGGAGTTTGGCACATACAAATTTACTTGGAATGGTAGGTAAATACCGCATATAGGAAGGTATGGTGGACTCATAAGGAATAACTTTGGGGTTTATGGAGTTTGGATGCACAAGCAGTATTCCCGCTTAGTTCAGGTGAAGGCTAGCAAAAGACTCGGAAGCGACCAACTGAGAGAGCGACAACAGTCATGAACATGCATTAAAATTAATTAACACTGAGTGCAAGCATGAGTAGGATATAATCCACCATGAACATAAATATCGTGAAGGCGATGTTGATTTGTTTCAACTACATGCATGAACATGTGCCAAGTCAAGTCACTCAAATCATTCAAAGGAGGATACCACCCTATCATACCACATCACAACCATTTTAATAGCATGTTGGCATGCAAGGTAAACCATTATAAGCTCCTAACTAATTAAGCATGGCATAAGCAACTATAATCTCTAATTGTCATTGCAAACATGTTTATTCATAATAGGCTGAATCAGGAATGATGAACTCATCATATTTACAAAAACAAAAGAGGTCGAGTTCATACCAACTTCTCTCATATCAATCAGTCCATCATATATCGTCATTATTGCCTTTCACTTGCACGACCGAACATTGTGTATAATAATAGTAGTGCATGTGCATTGAAGTAAGCTGGAATCTGCAAGCATTCAATTCAAGGGAGAAGACAAGGTAATATGGGCTCTAGGTTAAATAAACAATCATGCATATTAGAGCCACTAAACATTTTCATTATGGTCTTCTACTCTTGACCCCCAAAGGAAAGGAAAGAAATAAAACTATTTACACGGGAAAGCTCCCAACAAGTAAAAGAAGAACGAGAAATCTTTTTGGGTTTTCTTTTAATTACTACTACAAGCATGAAGAGTAAACTAACTATTTTTTTGTTTTCTTAAGGTTTATCAAACACACAAGAAGAAAGCTAGAAAAATAAATTAAACTAGCATGGATAATACAATGAAAGAGTATGAGCACCGACAACTAGAATAGTGTGTGAACATGAATGTAAAGTCAGTGAGAAATACTCCCCCAAGCTTAGGCTTTTGGCCTAAGTTGGTCTATTGCCATGGAAAACCTGGTTGATATCCGAAGTTATAACTGGGGTCATACTGATATGCAGCAGCCAATGCCTCCTGAGCTGCGGCATGTTGGCGAGCTGCCTCCACTCTCCTCTCGTGTTCGGCTGCCTCCTCCCTGGTGACAACATATCTTCGTTTTTTCCTGGTAATCAAAAAGGGAAGGAGCAGGGAGAGTAACATGGACAGCGCGACGTCTGTCAAAGATTAGTCGATACTGGAGGAATTGTTCATTCCTCGAAAGAAAACGATGACTGACCATAGCTTCATAATCTAAATAAGCAGGAGGCAACTCCCTATCATCCTCACGTGGAGGTATACCAAGATAATTAGCAACACGGGTTGTATAAATCCCTCCAAAAAAATCTCCAGATATACCATTATTATGCAACCTACGTGCAACAATTGCCCCCAAGTTGTAATCTTTATTACCTAATACAGCACTCTTAAGAACACACAGACCAGGGACACCTATGCAGCAAAAATTTGCAATGAATAAAGAATTAGAACAAAAACTAATTGGACCATTGGAGGAGTCACATACCAACGATCAATCTCCCAAAGCAGTTTTGTGAATGGAGCTTTGAGCAAGGAGATCGAAAGTCGCAACAAAATGAGCTAGAACTCGTGCTTAAGCTGGATGGGGATTTTTTGGGAGGAAGATGGAGTGTGTGGGTGCAGGAATAAGTGGAGGGGGGCCACCATGGGCCCACGAGGTAGGGGCGCGCCCTGTAAGAGTGGGCGCGCCCTGGACCCTAGTGGCCAGGTGCTTGCCCCCCTGCTGTGTTCTCAGTGCCTAAAATCCTCAAATATTCCATAAAAAATCATACTAAATTTGCAGGGTATTTGGAGAACTTTTATTTTCAGATATTTTTTATTGCATGGATAATTCAGAAAACTGATAGATAATACTATTTTTGCTTTATTTATTCTAAATAACAGAAAGTAAAAAGAGGGTACAGAAGGTTGTGCCTTCTAGTTTCATCCATCTCATGATCATCAAAAGGAATCCACTAATAAGGTTGATCAAGTCTTGTTAACAAACTCATTCCAAATAACATGGAACCAGAGAAATTTCGAATAACACTAGGTTACCTCAACGGGGATATGAACATCCCCAATAATAAGAATATCATATTTTTTCATGACAGTAGGGAGAGGAAATTCGAAACCTCCAATAATGATAGTTGGAATTTTTCCAATAGAATTGATGCTATGAACTTGAGGTTGTTTCCTCGGAAAGTGTACCGTATGCTGATTACCATTAACATGAAAACTGACATTGCCTTTGTTGCAATCAATAACAGCCCCTGTAGTATTCAAAAAGGGTCTACCAAGGTTAATCGACATACTATCATCCTCAGGAATATCAAGAATAACAAAGTCCGTTAAGATAGTGACATTTGCAACCACAACAGGCACATCCTCACAAATACCGACAGGTATAGCAGTTGATTTATCGGCCATTTGCAAAGATATTTCAGTAGGTGTCAAATTATTCAATTCAAGTCTACGATATAAAGAGAGAGGCATAACACTAACACCGGCTCCAAGATCACATAAGGCAGTTTTAACATAGTTTCTTTTAATGGAGCATGGTATAGTTGGTACTCCTGGATCTCCAAGTTTCTTTGGTATTCCACCCTTAAAAGTATAATTAGCAAGCTTGGTGGAAATTTCAGCTTTTGGTATCTTTCTTTTATTTGTAATGATATCCTTCATATATATAGCATAAGGATTTACTTTAAGCATATCAGTTAAGCGCATACGTAAGAAGATAGGCCTAATCATTTCAGCAAAGCGCTCAAAATCCACATCATCCTTTGTCTTGGATGGCTTAGGAGGAAAAGACATGGGTTTCTGAACCCATGGTTCTCTTTCTTTACCGTGCTTCCTAGCAACAAAATCTCTTTTATCATAACATTGATTCTTTGATTGTGGGTTATCAAGATCAACAGCAGGTTCAATCTCTACATCATTATTATTGCTGGGTTGAGCATCAACATGAACATTATCATTAACATTATCACTAGGTTCATGTTCATCACCAGATTGTGTTTCAGCATCAGAAATAGAAATATCATTGGGATTCCCAGGTGTGTCTACAATAGGTTCACTAGAAGCATGCAAAGTCCTATTGTCGGTGTACAAAAGTAGGGGCCTAGCTTTTGACCCCTTTACTTGTGCACGGGCAGCCAGAGCCACCTGCCACGACCGCACATGAGCATGGAAAGAGAGGGAAGCCGGAGAAAAGCCAAGGCCACAGGGACAAGCAAAGCAAAACAACAAAGGACCAAGACCACAAAGGTTGCACGGGCAATGCAGGTTGCCCCGGCAAGGACCCTTGCCGAGGGCAGCCCCAACAGCCCCGGCAAGATCCTTGCCGGGGCAGCTTGTCCACACCCGCTGAGCGAGCCACCTTCGAGCCCACCGACACCGAGCAGTCGCGTTGGGATAGGGTTCGGGAGGCACCTCCGTGGTGGCATGCAGATCTTTGTGAAGGCATAGAGCAATCAAGATCAAATGGGGATAGGAAGGCAGCCATCCCCACCGAAGAAACCCACAGGACCCCCCGGCAAGATCCTTGCCGGCGAAGCCGGCGCGCCGCGGCAAGACCCTTGCCGGGCCACCCGGCAAGACCATCGCCAAGCGTCCTGGCAAGGCCACTGCCAGGCCCGCACCAGCCAAGTTCCTACCACCGTTCATGCGCAGCCACCGACCCAACCAGCTGGGCAGGCACCTGCGTGGCAACATGCAGACCTTCGTGGAGGCTCCACCATCGCGCCACCTCAGCTGTATGCCTGCCTACATGGCGCTGCATGCGTTGCTGGCTGGGGCGCGTGTCGAAGCCAGGAGGGGCAGCGACGGATGGGACAGGCCTCACCCCCGTCCCCCAATAAAGTGACGGACACCTAAGCCCCGCATTTAATGCGTCTTGTCCTGTAATACTAGCGATAACCTCGCAACGCTGTAGCACTTTTCACCTCCTATGTGCCACTGTGGCAGCCCCTTTCGCCTATAAAAGGAGGCCCATGGCATCCTCAGAAGGGATTCGGCTCTTTTGAACCTCGCAGCACCCAGAGCTAGTTCGAGAGCTCAAGAACACTAATGCAACCACCAAAGCAGAATCGTAGGGTTTTACGCATCTTTGCGGCCCGAAGCTGGGTAAATCCCCTGTGTGCCATCCCCTAGTCCCGCTCTTCTCACGATTCCGCGCCCGGCAACCGCAGAAGGGATTCCAGTGATCCCATAGGTGTCGTTTCCCACCGACATCTTTGGCGCGCCAGGTAGGGGGCAATGCTATTGTGAGAATCTAGTCTAGCAGTTGGCCTGACTGTTCTTCATCGCCATGGCTCCTAAGAAGAATACGACCACGACAATCGGTTCGTCCGGGACCAAGTTGCCGGCACCGGTGCGAACCAGTAGCGGGCCAGTCGCGAAGAGAACCCGTGGCGCGGCCCGTGAACATCCACACCACCCTGGCGGTTCAGGCCTGGCGAGTGGCGCCGTTCGTGCGCCAGGCGATGAGCCACCAGTCATGGGCTCCAGAGACGGAGTCAGACCCCCCGCAGGCGGCGCGGGGCCCTTCAGGGGTGCCACCGTCCCACCAGGCGGCGGCACAACGACCTCCAAGACGCCAACACCGGCGCCCACGGCGCGCTCCTCTCAAGTTGTGCGTGATGAGCAGCGTCACCCTACCGGTGATCCTGCACGCCACCCTGGGAAAAGTCCCGTGCGCCCATCACATGAAGAGGAGGGCCAGCGTGCACACCGGGGTGCTGGTGGAGGTGGCGAATGGCTACGGAGCCGTGACGTAGCTCCTTCTAACATGGTTAGGAGTCGAGGTGCATCGCGGTCCACCCAGCTTTTGCCGCCACCCACGTCAGCGGAAGCCCTAGCGCGCGCACAACTGCTCCTTGATTTTCCTCCCACCGCGGAGAAGCTTGACGAATGGAGGGCCACCGTCCGGAGCCTCATCGGTATCACCAACAATGACGGGCCGTGGCCGGCGGAACCCGTCGGCCGTCGCTCCGCCGGGCTACCACGTGCTAGCGGAGACCACACCGGAGGCGACGCGGCCACTGTGTATTCCCCGCCTCCATCCCGACCGCCCCAGGCGTCGGCCCGCTGCAGCGACGCTCGTGATGATATCTCCATCGCGTCGTCCGACCCGCGAACCAACCGCGATTAGCACCAGGTCCTCCGGGAGCGGGCTCACAAGGACGCTCGAACTACGATCGAGCGCCGACATGACACGCGCCACTAGTCGGACAGGCGGGCAGGGCCCGCTACGGACCACCCAGCGCCGGGAAGCTACGATGGCCTACCTTACAAGGTGGGTTGTCCGGCTTTCACCCGTGAGCTGCGACAGTTCCAGTGGCCCTCCCACCGTACGTTCAAACCTGATGTTGGCGAGAAGTACAATGGCAAGACCCACCCGTCAGAGTTCCTCAGCATCTACACCATCGCGATGCAAGCTGCTGGGGCCCGCGATGATAAGGTGCTTGCCAACTACTTCCCGTTGGCGCTCAAGCTTAATGTCATGTCATGGTTGATGCGCTTGCTGGTGGATTCCATCTCTTCTTGGGCTGATATGTGCCATGAGTTGGTTGGCGCCTTTACTGGAGGTCACCAAGCTCATGGCCAAGCGAGTGATTTACACATCATCCCCAGAAGGATGGAGAAAACCTGCGCAAGTACATCTAAAGGTTCAGCTGGGTGCAGTACAACATCCCCGATGTTCATCCTGCCGCCGTGATCAGTGCGTTCCACCAGAACATGCGCAACCACAAAATGCGTGAAGAACTGGCGATGAACAAGGTTAAGGATGTGGCCGAACTCTATGTTCTGGCTGATCGGTGTGCTTGTGCCGAGGAAGGAAGGAAGTACACCAGCGAAGATGCCGGTGCGGAACCGACTCCACTGGCGATACCGCCACCACAACAAAGAAAGGCCGACGCCGTAATAGGAAGCGCAAGGGCAAGGTCTTGGTTGCCATTGAGGGATCCGACGACACCGGTACCATCAAGAAGACCAAGGCGAGCGACCCCGGCAAGGAGGTTGCTAGGTGTGACGCTTGCCGTGCCTTGGCGGCTACCGATAAGCCAGGAGGCTCCGACAAGCAGTACTGCAAGATCCACCGCAACAAGGGCCACGATCTCCAAAACTGCCGGCAGGTAGAACTGCTCGCCGAGAAGCAGAAAGCTGAGTATGAGCGGCGGGACAAGGAGAAAGGCCCAGATGGTGCCGAGGGATCCGGCAAGAAACGTGGCGGCCAAGGAGGCCGTTGCGGCAAGGATAATCAACAAGAGAGGCCCGCCCGGGGCCGCCACAAGAAGACGGAAGACAATGATCATGACGAGGACGACGAGTCCGGCGACGACGAGTTTTAGAAAGCCACAGAGGCCATGTGCGTCGATGGTGGCGCCTTGCTACATACGTCTCACCGCCAACTCAAGCAGTGGGCGCGTGAGGTCGCGACGGTGGAACCATCATTCGACGCACGAAAGCCGCTGAATGGTCCAGCACCCCCATCATCTTCGACACCGAGGACCACCCTGACCGCACCACTGCGGTCGGGTGCTTGCCGTTGTTGGTTTCACCAACAATCCGCAACCTCAAGGTGACAGAGATGTTGGTTAACGGCGGGCCGGTCTGAACTTGATCTCGCCCGTTGTGGTCAGAAGGCTGCAGATCCCTGATGGAGACCTCGAGGAGACGGGTACGTTCCAAGGGGTCAACCCGGGGAGGAGCCAGCCGAAGGGTAAGATCACGCTGCCCGTGATGTTTGGGGGCGAGCTGAACCACAGGACGGAGTGGATTGTCTTCGACATGGCTGAGATCCCCTTGCCTTACAATGGGATCCTCGGCCGCCCGGCGCTAGCCAAGTTCATGGAGGCTTCACACTACGCCTATAACATGCTGAAGATGCCCGGGCCGATTAACATCATCACCGTCCCCTCCGACAAGAAAGATGCACTGATCTGCGCCGACCAACTCTACTGGGAAGCAGTTGCACCAGCTGCCGCTAAGGCACCCGCTCCTGCCGACGGAGCCCTAGAGGAGAAGAAGACCGGCAAGATCCCTTGCATCCACTCCGGCAAGCGCACCTCTTCGGGGTGTCGCGCTTCCATTGAGAACGTGCCAGAGAGTTCCACCGGCAAGAGCAAGAAGTCCATGGCTCCACCCTTGACAGCAAATAGGAAAGCGAGCTCGTCACCTTCCCGCGGGCGAATGTCGACATGTTTGCATGGCAAGCCTCCGACATCCCCGGTGTTCCCAGGGAGGTGATTGAGCACCACCTTGCTATCTGTCCTCATGCGTGGCCCGTCAAACAGAAAGTCAGGAAGCAAGCTCTAGAAAGACAAGAGTTCATCACGGAGGAAATCAGAAAGCTAGAAGCGGCAGGCTTGGTGAGGGGAGTACTCCATCCGACGTGGTTGGCCAATCCGGTAGTGGTGCGCAAGGCAAATGGGAAGTGGAGGCTATGCATTGATTACACAGACATCAATAAGGCATGTCCAAAGGATCCCTTGCCGTTACCGTGCATCGACCAGATTGTTGACTCCACGGCTGGATGTGACCTGTTATCATTCCTTGACGCCTACTCGGGATACCACCAGATCTTCATGGCGAAAGAAGACGAGGAAAAGACAGCATTCATCACCCTATGTGGTACGTACTGCTTTTTACAAATGCCTTTCAGGTTGAAGAGTGCTGGCTCGACCTTTGCAAGAGCAGTCCAAATTGGTTTTGAACCCCAACTACATAGAAATATGGAAGCTTATATGGACGACATAGTGGTCAAAACCAAGGACAAAGCAACGCTTGTGCAAGATCTGGAGGAAACATTCGGGAACCTGCGCAAGATCATCCTCAAATTTAACCCTGAGAAGTGTGTCTTTGGCGTCCCGTCCGACAAGCTTCTCGGGTTCTTTGTGTCCCAGCGCGGTATTGAAGCAAACCCAGATAAGATCAAGGCCATCGAGCAGATTGAGGCACCCAAGCGGATCAAGGACGTGCGTCGGCTCACTGGCTGCGTTGCTGCCATGAGCCGGTTCATCTCCAAGTCCGCGGAGCGTGCCGTACCTCTCTTCAAGATCTTGAAGAAGGCAGGGCCAGTGGAGTGGACCCCAGAAGCCGAGGCAGCGCTGCAAGATTTGAAGAAATACCTCTCTTCTACCCCAATGCTGGTTGCACCCAAACCACAAGAACCATTGCTGCTTTACCTAGCGGCAACATATCAAGTGGTTAGCGCCACACTAGTGGCGCAGAGAGAGGTCAACGAGAAGGCAGCAACAGCAGCAAAGCCAACAGAAGGCAAACCAAAACCCTCTCCGGTAGGGCTCGATCCCGGCAAGATCGATTCCCCGGCAGGGGCCGGCGCCAACACGACAGGACCCACACGGTCGGGTGAAGAGGCGCATAAAAAGAAAATGGTGCAGCACCCAGTGTACTTCGTCAGCTCCCTCTTGCAGGGGGCTAGGTCGAGGTACTCAGGTGTGCAAAAGCTGCTCTTCGGCCTCCTTATGGCCTCGAGGAAGCTGCGCCACTACTTCCAAGCGCATGAGATCACGGTAGTCACCCGCCTCCCATTGCAACGGATACTACACAACCCAGATGCAACGGGGAGGATCGTGGAATGGGCCCTGGAGCTGTCGAGTTTCGGTTTGAAGTTTGAAAGCACCTCGACGATTCAGAGCAGAGTCTTGGCCGAATTTGTTGCGGAACGGACCTCGACGCCCGACGAAGAGGTACAGGAGACCACTCTCCCCGGTAGGGAAGCGAGCTGCAACTGGATCATGTACTTCGATGGTACCTTCTCGCTGCAAGGCGCCGGTGCTGGTGTGCTGCTTGTCGCACCCACCGGAGAGAACCTCAAGTATGTGTCTAGATGCATTTCCCCCGGAAGATGTCGACCAACAACACTGCGGAGTACAAGGGTTTGCTTGCCGGTCTCAGGATCGCGGCAGACCTCGAAGTTAAGAAGCTCATCGTCAGGGGCGACTCATAGCTCGTCGTCAGGCAGGTCAACAAAGATTATCAAAGCCCGTTGATGGAAGCTTACATAGATGAGGTGAGGAAACTGGAGGAGCGCTTTGACGGTATACAAGCGGAACATGTCCCTCGAGCGGAGAACGACATCGCCGACTACCTGTCAAAGCGCGCTGCCCTCAAGCTACCTGTGGAACCAGGTACGTTTGTGCTTCAGTTAACCCAACCATCCGTTGAGCCGTTGACCGGGCAGAGCAAGCGGAGGAAGCTAGGCCCCGGCAAGTACTTCCCCACCGAGCTCCCCGGAGCCACTGGCGAAGATGTTGCCATGGATGCCGGTCCTGTCGCAGGGCAACCGACTCCGGCAGGACCTCAGGTCATGGCCGTGGAGCCGGCCGCTCCCGCGGCAGAAGAAATGCCTTGGGTCCTTGCCGTCGAGCCATAGGCTCCGGCATGGGCACAGCACACCGTCCGATTCCTTCAAAAAGGGGAGCTTCCTGAGGAGCAGGAAGAGGCAGAAAGAGTAGCCCGCCGGTCTGCTCTATACCAGTTCGTTGATAGCGTATTGTACAGAAGAAGGCCAAATGGGGTGAAATTGATGTGCATCTCCCGGGAGGAAGGACTAAAGCTGTTGGCGGAGATACATGGAGGCATATGTGGCTCCCACATAGGGTCGAGGGCCCTTGCCGGCAAGGCTTTCCGGCAAGGTTTCTTCTGGCCCACTGCCCTCCAGGATGCGACGGAACTAGTAACCAAGTGTGAAGCATGCCAGTTCCATTCGAAGAAGCTTCATCAACCAGCTCAAGCCCTTCAAACTATCCCTCTCTCCTGGCCCTTCTCGGTCTGGGGGCTCGACATCTTGGGCCCTTTCCCCCGTGCAGTCAGGGGCTTTGAGTACTTGTACATCGCAATCGCCAAGTTCACAAAGTGGCCAAAAGTGGAAGCAGCGGGGAAGGTGACAGCGCAGTCAGCCATCAAGTTTTTCAAGGGACTAGTGTGCCGTTTTGGGGTACCCAACAGGATCATCACCAACAACGGCACACAGTTCACGAGCCACGCCTTCATGCGATACGTTGAGGATCTCGGCAGCAGGGTCTGTTTTGCTTCCGTGGCACATCCACGGAGCAATGGCCAAGCGGAGAGGGCGAATGCAGAAGTCCTGCGAGGCCTAAGGACGAAGACTTTTGACAGGCTGCGCAAGAGTGGAAGGCACTGGATTGATGAGTTGCTGGCGGCTCTTTGGTCGATCAGAACGACGCCAAATCGAGCCACCGGCCAGACACCCTTTGCCCTGGTCTACGGGGCAGAGGCAGTTCTCCCCACGAAACTCATATACGGGTCACCTCGAGTGCTCGCTTATGATGAGTTTGAGCAAGAGCGATTGCGGCAAGATGACGCAACGCCCTTGAGGAAGATCGCCTCCGCCGGCTGTGAGAGCAGCACGCTACCAGCAAGCTTTGCGCCGCTACCATAGCCGCAAGGTTCATGCCCGGAGCCTTGAGGAAGGCGACCTTGTTCTTCGGCACGTTTAGTCGGCCAAGAATTCCAACAAGTTGACGCCAAAGTGGGAAGGCCCTTATCGGGTAACGCGAGTCACTAGGCCCGGTGCAGTCTGGCTGGAGACCGAAGATGCCATTCCAGTGAGCAACTCATGGAACATTGAGCATCTTCGCAAGTTTTACCCGTAAGGCGCGGCTGCCGGGCCTCCCGACAAGCCACCCTTTTGTACAAGCCTTGCCAGCAAGTCATGTGACCCTTTGTACAATGCCAGGCGCAGACCCTGAGCATAAATAAACGAAGCGCTGGTGCCCTAAGTTATAGCATGCATGCTAGGTTGAGTCTCTTCCTCGGTTAGGGTTGATAGTGCTTAGCGGCGGCTAACCCCTAGCTTAGAGATCGAGTGCGCGTCTCTCTGTTCTTTTTTGTCTTTCTTTGGTTCGCAGGGCACACAAGTATTCTTGTCGTGCTGTCCTGGAAGAAAAGGAACAGACCGGCCCCCGGGCCCCGGCAAGCCAGAGTTGCCGGGGGCTGCAAGAACAAGGATCCTTCGGCGGCAAGCCAAAATCGCCGGGGGCTGCAAATCCAGATAAGTCCTTTATCCCCTATCATGCATTTCATTATGGACTGGGATGCGTGGAACCCCGTTCTATCTCTGAGCTACCATGCTCCTCCTTTTCGGCACCCAAGGATTATTTCCTGGGTCTGGATCTGGTCGTAGCCACGGAAGAAGAGGAGGGGAACGAGGGGCCTAAGCCCACCTCATCCTTGCCTCTGCCAAGAGCGTGGGAAAGGTCAAGCGAGGTGGGAAGACGGCAAGGCCTGTTGCCGAAAAAAACGTTTATCTTAAGGATGACAAGGACTCACCCCTTGTCGTGGGTTCCTCCCACGAACGAAAATCCCCAGCAAACATCCCTTTTTCATTAAAAAACATCCTGTACAGGTACAATCCAAACGAAATGAAAAACATGAAAAAGGGGGATTACAAGTTCTAAAGCTAGCAAAGGCTCGAAGGCTTACAACACTAAAAAGATATAAGGTGCCCGTAATCCCTTTCTTGTCCCTCTCCTCAGGAAATGGAACAAGAAAGCAGAAGGGCAAAAGGGGCGCCTAGGCGAGCTACGAGTGGCAGAAGACACTGAGAGAACATCTTGGTGGCCGTCCAAGGGCTGGATGGTGATGGCGGCGCCCGAGGCAGAGCTCGAAGACGAGGCGGCAGGACGCCAACACGCGACGAAGGCATCGGTGTCCGCGTACTCCGACTTGACGGCCTCGCCGCTCGTCCTCTTCCTCTTCTGCAGCCTCCCTGCACCAGCCGCCCAAGGAGGCGACCCCGAGAAGTTCCAGGAGACGGCAACACGGATGATGGGGTCGCCTGTGCCGCTCGGTGCGGCGCCCGACACCTAGTTGGACCCGTCATCCTGCCGCCCGCTGCCCTCGTCGTCGCTGCCGTTGTCTTCCTCGCCACTCTCGCTTGAGGAGAACTCTTCATCGTGAGAGGAGCTCTCTACGCAACACCTCACGCGGGTCCCGAAGTGCCTGAAGATCTTAATGGAGAGGAGGCCGCCCTCCATTAGTTTGAAATGGAGAGCGAGCCCGTCCATCAAGCTGTGAAGGCGAGCAAAGGTCTTCCACCCTCAGTAAAGATACATGACGTGAGGGGCGGGGAACTCGACGTCGACCCACGTGCCGCTGTTCCCGCAACCCCTCATGTGTAGCCGCAGAGATGGGAGGAGTGATGCGCTGTCTGGCCGAAAGCCTCGCCACCACTGATGAAGCATCGCCACGCCCCCTCGCCATGGCAGAAGAAGAAAGGAAGCAGAGATGGGAAGAGGCAGACGGCGAAAGGTTGGGAGGCACCATCCCTCCCGTGCCCCTCTTTATAAAGGGGCGGGGGCGAGGCTCGGCCGCCCCCTCTCGGCCAATCCGGCCTCTTGAGATGACAGCGTGCGGGGCCGTCAACCGCCCTCCCTGATCCATTGAAGGCGCGTGGGAATCGACCCGCACGCGCGTGACTATCCACGAACCCTGCGCCTGTCATTCGCTCTGCATGCAGCGAACATGGCGCAAGGAGCGGGCGCGATGGGGCGCGTGGAACGACGGTTCCCAAGCAAGGGTAGTAAATGGGAGGTGGCCCTGCAGTCTCGAAGGGACAGGCAAGCCGCCTATTTACTGTCCATCGAAAAGTGAGGCCAGCGTGCCCACGTCATGCGCGCGCATGACCCCCACATCGCGCGTTCAACGCAGGTCGGGGGAAGCGCAGCGGGCGGAACAGTGGCCGCGGTAAAATCCACCTCAACTGCCCGCGCACCGTTCTGGGCCTGGCCCAACAACGCACTGCGCCTATGTGTGACCCAGGCCCGGGGGCTCCTATCGGTGTACAAAAGTAGGGGCCTAGCTTTTGACCCCTTTACTTGTGCACGGGCAGTCAGAGCCGCCTGCCACGACCGCACATGAGCAAGGCAAGAGAGGGAAGCTGGAGAAAAGCCAAGGCCACTGGGACAAGCAAAGCAAAACAACAAAGGACCAAGACCACAAAGGTTGCACGGGCAATGCAGGTTGCCCCGGCAAGGACCCTTGCCAAGGGCAGCCCCAACAGCCCCGGCAAGATCCTTGCCGGGGCAGCTCGTCCACACCCGCTGAGCGAGCCACCTTTGAGCCCGCCGATGCTGAGCAGTCGCGTTGGGACAGGGTTCGGGAGGCACCTCCGTGGTGGCATGCAGATCTTTTGAAGACATAGAGCTATCAAGATCAAATGGGGATAGGAAGGCAGCCGTCCCCACCGAAGAAACCCATAGGACCCCCTGGCAAGATCCTTGCCGGGGAAGCCGACGCGCCGCGGCAAGACCCTTGCCGGGCCACCCGGCAAGACCATCGCCAAGCGTCCCGGCAAGGCCACTGCCAGGCCCGCACCAGCCAAGTTCCTACCGCCGTTCATGCGCAGCCACCGACCCAACCAGCTGGGCAGGCACCTGCGTGGCAGCATGCAGACCTTCGTGGAGGCTCCACCACCGCGCCACCTCAGCTGCCTGCCTGCCTACATGGTGCTGCATGCGTTGCTAGCCGGGGCGCGTGTCGAAGCCAGGAGGGGCGGCAACGGACGGGACGGGCCTCACCCCCGTCCCCCAATAAAGTGACGGGCACCTAAGCCCCGCATTTAATGCGTCTTGTCCTGTAATACTAGCGATAACCTCGCAACGTTGTAGCACTTTCCACCTCCTGTGTGCCACTGTGGCATCCCCTTTCGCCTATAAAAGGAGGCCCATGGCATACTGAGAAGGGATTCGGGTCTTTTGAACCTCGCAGCACCCAGAGCTAGTCTGAGAGCTCAAGAACACTAATACAACCACCAAAGCAGGACCATAGGGCTTTACGCATCTTTGCGGCCCGAACCTGGGTAAATCCCTTGTGAGCCATCCCCTAGTCCCGCTCTTCTCACGATTCCGCGCCCCGCAACCGCAGAAGGGATTCCAGTGATCCCATAGGTGTCATTTCCCACTGACACCTATCGTTTTTCTTTTTCTTATTTTTAGAAGGACTAGGTGCATCCAAATTATTTCTCTGAGAATCCTGCTCGGTTCTCTTAGGGTGGCCATCAGGATACAAAGGTTCCTGAGCCATTCTACCAGTTCTAGTAGCCACTCTAACAGCAAAATCATGTTTATTTTTTAATCCATCGAGCAAATCACTTTGAGCTTTAAGTACCTGTTCTACTTGAGTGGTAACCATAGAAGCATATTTGCTAATGAGTTTAAGTTCACCTTTAACTCTAGCCATATAATCACTCAAGCATCCTATCATGAAAGCATTACTCTTTAATTCTCTACCAACATAAGCATTAAAACTTTCTTGTCTAGCCATAAAGTCATCAAATTCATCTAAACATTGGCTAGGAAATTTAATAGACGGGACTTCAACTTTATCATATCTATAGAGAGAATTTACCTCTACTACCTGTGTCGGGTTATCAAGACAATGTGTTTCTTCAACAGGCGGTATATTAAGACCATGTATTTCTTCAATAGGAGGTAAATTCTTGACATCTTCAGCTTTAATACCTTTTTCTTTCATAGATTTCTTTGCCTCTTGCATATCTTCAGGACTGAGAAATAGAACACCCCTTTTCTTCGAAGTTGGTTTAGGAATAGGCTCAGGAGTTGGCTCAATTGGCTCAGGAATTGGCTCAGGAAGAGTCCAATTATTTTAATTAGTCAACATATTATTCAATAGTAATTCAGCTTGGTCAACTGTTCTTTCCCTGAAAACACAACCAGCACAACTATCTAAGTGGTCCTTGGAAGCATCGGTTAGTCCATTATAAAAGATATCAAGTATTTCATTTTTCTTAAGAGGATGATCAGGAAAAGCATTAAGTAATCGGAGAAGCCTCCCCCAAGCTAGTGGGAAACTCTCTTCTTCGATTTGCACAAAATTATATATTTCCTGCAAGGCAGCTTGTTTCTTATGAGCAGGGAAATATTTAGCAGAAAAGTAATAAATCATATCCTGGGGACTACGCACACAACCAGGATCAAGAGAATTAAACCAAGTTTTAGCATCACCATTTAATGATAATGGAAATATCTTAAGAATATAATAATTGTGAGACTTCTCATCATTAGTAAACAGGGTGGCTATATCATTTAACTTGGTAAGATGTGCCACAACAGTTTCAGATTCATTGACATAAAAAGGATCATATTCAACCAAAGTAATTATCTCCGGATCAACAAAGAATTCCTAATCCTTATCAGTAACAAAGATAGGTGAAGTATCAAAAGCAGGGTCATATTTCATTCTAGCATTCAGAGTTTTCTGTTTAAGTTTAGCTAGTAACTTCTTAAGATCAAATCTATCATTGCAAGCAAAAAGATCTCTAGGAGTTTCTTAATCATAACATAACCCTCGGGAACAACGGGCAATTCATATTTACGGGGAGAACCTTCATCATCACTATCATCAATAATTTCATCTTCAATAATTTCATTCTCTCTAACCCTAGCAAGTTGTTCATCAAGATATTCACCTAATGGCACAGTAGTATCAAGCACAGAAGTAGTTTCATCATAAGTATCATGCATAGCAAAAGTGGCATCATCAATAACATGCGACATATCAGAATTCATAGCAGTAGCAGGTTTAGGTGTCACAAGCTTACTCAAAATAGAAGGAGAATCTAGTGCAGAGCTAGATTGCAGTTCCTTACCTCCGCTCGTAATTGAGGGGAAAATCTTAGTTCTTTCATCTTTCAAGTTCTTCATAGTGACCAGCAGATATAAATCCCAAGTGACTCAAAGAATAGAGCTATGCTCCCCGGGAACGGTGCCAGAAAGTAGTCTTGATAACCCACAAGTATAGGGGATCGCAACAGTTTTCGTGGGTAGAGTATTCAACCCAAATTTATTGATTCGACACAAGGGGAGCCAAAGGATATTCTCAAGTATTAGCAGTTGAGTTGTCAATCCAACCACACCTAGATAACTTAGTATCTGCAGCAAAGTATTTAGTAGCAAAGTAGTATGATAGTAATGGTAACAGGGGTAAAAGTAACGATAGAAGATCTGTAGTGATTGTAACAGTAGCAACGAAAAAGTAAATAAGCAAAGCACAATATGTGAAAAGCTCGTAGGCATTAGATCAGTGATGGATAATTATGTTGGATGCAATTCATCATGTAATAGTTATAACATAGGGTGACACAGAACTAGCTCCAGTTCATCAATGTAATGTAGACATGTATTCCGAATATAGTCATACATGCTTATGGAAAAGAACTTTCATGACATCTTTTGTCCTACCCTCCCGTGGCAGTGGAGTCCTGGTGGAAACTAAGGGATATTAAGGCCTCCTTTTAATAGAGAACCGGACCAAAGCATTAACACATAGTGAATACATGAACTCCTCAAACTACGGTCATCACCGAGAAGTATCCCGATTATTGTCACTTCGGGGTTGTCGGATCATAACACATAATAGGTGACTATATACTTGCAAGATAGGATCAAGAACTCACATATATTCATGAAAACATAATAGGTTCAGATCTGAAATCATGGCACTTGGGCCCTAGTGACAAGCATTAAGCATAGCAAAGTCATAGCAACATCAATCTTAGAACATAGTGGATACTAGGGATCAAACCCTAACAAAACTAACTTGATTACATGGTAAATCTCATCCAACCCATCACCATCCAGCAAGGCTACGGTGGAATTACTCACGCATGGTGGTGAGCATCATGAAATTGGAGATGTAGGATGGTTGATGATGACGACGACGACGAATCCCCCTCTCCGAAGCCCCGAACGGACTCCAGATCAGCCCTCCCGAGAGACATTAGGGCTTGGCGGCGGCTCCGTATCGTAAAACACGATGAAACTTTCTCTCTGATTTTTGTTCTCCCCGAAACAGAATATATAGAGTTGGAGTTGAGGTCGGTGGAGCACCAGGGGGCCCACGAGATAGGGGGCACACCCAGGGGGAGGGGGCATACCCCCACCCTCATGGACAGGGTGTGGGCCCCCTGGCCTTGATTCTTTCGCCAGTATTTTTTATATTTTCCAAAAGTTATCTCCATGGATTTTCAGGTCATTCTGAGAACTTTTGTTTTCTGCACAATAAATAACACCACGGCAGTTCTGCTGAAAACAGCGTCAGTCCGGGTTAGTTTCATTCAAATCATGCAAGTTAGAGTCCAAAACAAGGGAAAAAGTGTTTGGAAAAGTAGATGCGTTGGAGACATATCAGTAGCTGGAATAAGTGAGGGGGGCTACATGGGCCCCACAAGCCTGCTAGGCGCGCCAAGGGGGTGGGCGCGCCCTGTGAGCTTGTGGCTCACAGGTGCACCCGCTTGGGTGTGTTCAGTGCCAAAAAAATTTAAATGTTGCAGAAAAAATCATATTAATTTTTCAGGGCATTTGGAGAACTTTTATTTTTTGGTCATTATTTATTGCATGGATAATTCAGAAAACAGTAAAATAATAGCATTTCTACTTTTTTAATTTTAACTAAAAGAGAGAAAAAGGGTGGGTACAGAAAGTTGTGTCTCCTAAATTCATCGACCACATGCTTATCAAAAGGAATCCATTAATAAGGTGATCAAGTCTTATTAACAAACTTCTTCTGAGTGACATGAAACCGGAGAATTATCGAATAACACTAGGTTACCTGAATGGGGATATGTCCCCAATAATGAGAATTTCATATTTCTTTTTGACGGTAGGAACAGGGAATTTAAAACCTCCAATAGCATTTGTTGGAATTTCTCCAATAGAGTTGATACTATTCACTTGAGGTTGTTTCTTCGGAAAGTGTACCGTATGCTCATTACCGTTAACATGAAAACTGACATTGCCTTTATTGCAATCAATAACAGCCCCTGCAGTATTCAGAAAAGGTCTACCAAGGATGATCGACACACTATCGTCCTCGGGAATATCAAGAATAAGAAAGTCCGTTAAGATAGTAACATTTGCAACTACGACAGGTACATCCTCACAAACACCGATGGGTATAGCAGTTGAGTTATCATCCATTTGCAAAGAGATTTTAGTTGGTGTCAAGTTATTCAAATTAAGTCTTCGATACAAAGAGAAAGGCATAACACTAACACTGGCTCCTAAATCACATAAAGAAGTTTTAGCAAAGTTTCTTTGAAAGCACATTTGCTCCCTGGGTGGTTTTGGTAATTAATGACAACATACTTTGTGGTTGGACTAATACTTTTATCAAGTATGTTTCAGGAAGGTCAATCACATTGGCATGGCAAAAGGACTGAAGAGGTGGACCCCTCAAAATGCTAAGGCAAGCATTGGCAAAAGCTCAAGACTCCATTTTTGGTTTAGTGATCCAAGATCACATTGAGTCCATAGGAAAGCCAATACTATTAAAAGGGGATGAGGTTATGTTGATGATCCGGTTGCTCAAAGTGCTTAGTGATACATCTCCTAAACTATCAGCAACTCTCACCGCAATATACACTCATAAGTAATCTCGGTCCCACCGATTTCCTAAACTCACCACACCGAGATGAACCACCTCACCACAAAGCCAAACCCTAGAAATTTCGGATTTTCCGATTCTCAACTCGGTCTCACCGAAACTTGAGTTGCCAAGCTTCAGAACCTTCATCATCAAATCGGTGTCACCGAGATGATGAAGTCGGTCCCACCGAGATTGGCAAGCTCTTGTCTTTGGACGAATCGGACTAACCGAGATTGTATTTTCGGTCCCACTGAAAATCCCAACGCTCACATGATTTGAACTTTCGGTCTCACCGAGTTGTCAACTTCGGTCCCACCGAGATTGGTCAAATGTGTGTAACGGTTGGATTTTGTGTGGAGGCTATAAATACCCTCCACCCCTCTTCACTCGTGGAGAGAGCCATCGAAAAGAACTACCACTCCTACCTTACATTTACGAGAAGAAAACTACCTACCCTTGTGTTGAGATCAAGTTGCTCCACTCCCACCATATGAAGCTTGATCTCTAGCCTTCCCAAGTTGCTTTCCACTCAATCTTTTCTTCCACCACAGCCAAATTAGTGAGGAGAGTTGAGTGTTGGGGAGATTATCATTTGAAGCACAAGAGCAAGGAGTTCATCATCATCAACACCATCTATTACCTTTTGGAGGGTGGTGCCTCCTAGATTGGTTAGGTGTCGCTTGGGAGCCTCCGTCGAGATGTGGAGTTGAACCAAGAAGTTTGTAAGGGCAAGTAGATCGCCTACTTCGTGAAGATCTACCCCGAGTAAGGCTAGCCCTCCGTGGGCGTATGCCATGATGGCATAGACAAGGTTGCTTCTTCGTGGACCCTTCGTGGGTGGAGCCCTCCGTGGACTCTCGCAGCCGTTACCCTCCGTGGGTTGAAGTCTCCATCAACATGGATTGACGATAGCACCACCTATCGGAACCACGAGAAAAAATCTCCGTGTCTCCAAATTGCGTTTGATCTTCTCCACTTCTCTTTACTACTTGTGCAATTTACTTTCCGCTGCCCATACTCTAGAATTGCATGTGTAGTATGCTACTTGACTTGTGTGTGATGCAAAATCTGCCAAAAACTTGTCTTTGTCAAAAGGCATAATTTTTATCTTGTTGAGTAGTCTAATCACCCCCCCTCTAGACACTCTCACCTTCTTCGATCCTACAATTGGTATCAGAGCATTGGTCTCCATTGCTTTGGTTTACACACCATTGGAGGAAGATGGACGTGTCTACGTTTGGGAGTGTTAGCCATAGAGTGCCTTTTCTTGATGGAGTGTCCTATAACTCGTGGAGGATTGAAATGCTTATTATCTTTAAGATGTATAACTTGCATAAATATGTTGAAACCCCATATGTGCCTCCATTTGACCCCTTGCACCCTACCATGGATGAAGAGCTTGATTTTCTTCAGTAACCTTGAATCTGTAAATCTTATCATTAGAGGTTTGCCCGATAACTTGCTTAAGCTTGTCACAAACTTTGAGTGCGCCTATGCTATGTGGAAGTTCTTGGAAGAACTTTATCCGGACTACTCTTTGAGAGGTCTTGATGAAATTCTATACAAGACTATTGAATTTGATATGATGCGCCCCAATGATCCCAACTTTGATAAATGCTTCTTTGAGCTTCGTGATCTTATGAAAAAGAAGGGTGATCCTTGTCTTATCAATGATCTAATTAGAAATGCTCTTGTATTGCATTCCGATGATTATTGTCACATTGACAAAACTAATGCAAGTCATTGTCAAATTGACCTAGGTGTTGATGATGAACAATCTATGGGTCAATATGATGATGAGCATGAGCATGATGATGATTACTCCGATTCGGACACCGAGCTAGACAAGATCATGAAGAGTCTCAATCTTATGGCGAATCTGAGAGACTACATATCCGGTGGAAAAGAGTGGATTCTTGATAGTGGATGCACCGATCACATGACCGGAGACGAAGACATGTTTCGAGAGCTTGCAAAGAACGAAGGTCCACGCAAGTATGTGACTTTTGGGACAACTCCAAGGGTAAGGTACTTGGCCTTGGTAAGGTGGCCATATCTCATGATAGCTCTATTCAAAATGTCATGCTTGTTGAATCACTTGGATACAATTTACTTTCCGTGTCTAGATTAGCTGACTTTGGTTTCAATGTGCTATTCACCGAAGTAGATTGCCAAGTCTTTCGTCGTGACAATCATAACATGGTTTTTACCGGTATCCGTAGAGGTGATCTATATATTGTTGATTTCACTAAGAAAGCCCAACCTAGAACTTGCTTCATTGCTAAATCCGCTAAAGGTTGGTTATGGCATAGAAGGCTTGGACATGTTGGTATCGTAATCTAGACAAGCTAATCAAAGGTGATCATATTCTTGGTGTTAAAGATGTTCTCTTTGACAAAGATAGACTTTGTAGTGCTTGTCGGCAGGGAAACAAGTAGGTGGAAGTCATCCCGTGAAGAACATCATGACCACAAGGAGACCGCTTGAGCTTCTTCATATGGATCTCTTCGGTCCCAATGCTTACAAAAGCCTTGGTGGTAACTCCTTTGGTCTAGTTATAGTTGATGATTATTCCAGATTTACGTGGGTATTTTTCCTTGATGACAAATCACAGGTTCAGAGAATCTTCAAAACCTTTGCCAGAAAGGCCCAAAATCAATTTGAGGTGAATATCAAGAAAGTTCGGAGGACAATGGAGCGGAGTTCAAGAACGCCAATGTAGACTCTTTTCTCGATGAGGAAGGAATTCTACATGAGTTCTCAACTACGTACACCCTCAACAAAATGGAGTTGTTGAGAGGAAGAACCGAACGCATAGAGATGGCGAGAACGATGCTTGATGAATACAAGACACAAGCACTTTTGGGGAGAAGCCGTCGAGACAGCTTGTCATGCTATCAACAGCTTTATCTTCACAAGCTCCTCGGCAAGACTTCATACGAGCTCCTCACCGTAACAAACCCCAAGTGGGATACTTTCGTGTCTTTGGTTCAAAATGCTATATCCTTGATAAGCATCGTCGGTCTAAATTTGCTCCTAAAACTCATGAAGGCTTTTTCCTCGGTTATGGATCAAACTCCCACACCTACCGTGTCTACAATAATTTCACCCGAAAGGTTGAAGAGACGGTAGATGTGAAGTTTGATGAATCTAATGGCTCGCAAGTAGAGCAAATGCCTATTGATGTAGGAGACAAGGACCCATCGGAAGCCATCCAAGATTTATCTATTGGGAAGATCCGTCCCATGGAAGTGAAGGAGAGTACCTCATCTACATATGTGGAGCCCCCTTCCTCACGGCAAGATGAACCTCAAGGCAACATGGAGGCTTCCACAAGTGGAACTCACCAAGATGAGGAAGAGCAACAAGAAGATCCACCACAACCTCCTTCTCCACCGCCTCAAGAAAACACCAACAACAATGATGAAGAAGAGGAAGATGAGGATGATGAGGAAGCTCAGCCACAACCACAACAAAAGCTATCCCGAGTCCGAGCAAGAGTCAAGAAGAATCATCCCGTGGAACAAATGATGAATGACATCGACTCCGGGAGAATTACTCGCTCTAAAACTCGCTTAGCTAACTTTTGTGAGCATTACTCATTTATCTCTAGTCTTGAACCTATGAAGGTAGAAGAAGCACTTGAAGACCGGATTGGGTGAACGCTATGCACGAAGAGCTACACAACCGAGAGGAACAATGTATGGACTTTGGTAGAAAGCCCAAGGATGATCAAAACGTCATTGGAACCAAATGGGTGTTTCGGAACAAGCAAGATGAAGATGGACAAGTCATCCGCAACAAGGCTCGTCTCGTAGCTCAAGGTTACACACAAGTCGAAGGTATGGACTATGGTGAGACCTATGCCCCCGTTGCTAGACTTGAGTCTATTCGCATTCTTCTTGCTTATGCCAATCACCATAATATTACTCTCTATCAAATGGATATCAAAAGTGCTTTCCTAAATGGAGAAATTGAGGAGGAAGTATTTGTGAAACAACCTCCCGGATTTGTGAATCCTAAAAAGCCTAATCATGTTTACAAGTTGCACAAAGCTCTTTATGGTCTTAAACAAGCTCCTAAAGCTTGGTACAAATGCTTGACTAGCTTTCTTCTTGAAAAAGGATTTGAAATTGGAAAAATAGACTCAACGCTATTCACGAAAAGGGTTGATGGTGAACTATTTGTGTGCCAAATATATGTTGATGATATTATCTTTGGTTCAACTAACCCTCATTTTAGCGAGAAGTTTGGAAAGCTCATGTCGGAGAAGTATGATATGTCCATGATGAGTGAACTCAAATTCTTCCTTGGGTTGCAAATCAAGCAATCTAAGGATGGTACCTTTGTCTCACAAACAAAGTACACCAAGGATCTCTTCAAGAAGTTCAACATGCAAGAAAGCAAAGGTATGAGAACCCCCATGCCTACTAGTGGACATAATGACTTGACAAAAGATGGAGAACCTGTTGATCAAAAGGTTTACCGATCTATGATTGGTTCTCTACTATATCTCTGTGCTTCTCGTCCTGACATAATGTTGAGTGTATGCATGTGTGCTCGATATCAAGCAGCCCCTAAAGAATGTCATCTTAAAGCTGTTAAAAGAATTGTGAGATATTTGATACACACACCTAACTTTGGCATTTGGTATCCTAAGAGGGCCTCTTTCGACCTTGTTGGCTATTCCGACTCGGACTATGCGAGACAGGTTGATAGAAAGTCAACTTCGGCGTGTCAATTCCTTGGTCGATCCCTTGTATCTTGGTCCTCCAAGAAACAAAATTCGTATCTTTATCCACCGCCAAGCGAGAATATATTGCTGCTGGATCATGTTGTGCTTAGTTGCTATGGATGACACAAACGCTTAAGGATTATGGGATACATGTGAGACATGTTCCTTGCTTTGTGACAATGAGAGTGCGATTAAGATTGGACACAATCCGTGCAACACTCTCGAATCGAAACATATTGAAGTTCGTCACCATTTTATTCGTGATCACATTGCCAAGGGTGACATCAATCTTAAGCATGTTCGAACTGACAAACAACTTGCTGATATCTTTACAAAACCGCTTGATGAGAAAGTGTTTTGTCGCTTAAGGAGTGAGTTGAACATCATTGATGCTTCAAACTTGGAGTGAAAAACTCCATTGATGCATGCAAGGCATGAGCCTACTTGACTAATCCTTGATATTTCTCTTATGATGATGATCATATGTCTTGGACACATTTGCCTCCTTGTATTGCATCTAACTCCTTGCAGGTACTTGGATGATCTACATTCCACAAGATTACCACACACTCAAATCTCGAGTAATCTTGCCATTGACCAAGTATCTAGCCCTTTGGGATGTTGAGTTCAAGGAACAAGATTCCACATATCCTTTTTGACACCTTATACATCTAGTATTTCAATCTTGTCATCTTGGATATTCTTGAGTATTTCCTTGCTTGCCTAACCCATGTAGGAAGATGAACTGCACAAGTGGAAATGGCGCTCTAATTTCACATTCAATGAGCACCTACATCAAGTTCACCTACATGAGCAAAGCAACAACAAGCCCAAGGTATGTTGTTCACATCTTTAAGGAGCTTTGCTCAAAGACATGAGTACAAGCAGCTTCATAAGATGTGATCACATCAAATGCTTAATCGAAAAATGGCAACCCCATTTTGAGCTTAAACGATGAGTATGACCTATGATCAAATGTTCTCATTTGACTCCTAAGTCAAAATACTCAAACATAGGTGACCTTGTCACCGACCCCTATCTAGATGAAGTACATATGTTTTTGGAGTATTTCTACTTTCTTTTATGTTGTCTCATTGAGTTTTTCAAAAAAAAACTTCATCTAGCAATCTTTTTCATTTCTATTCTTCTGTCTTTGTGAATATCCTTTTGGCTCTGATCAATTCCTTGAAAATCCTTTACAAATTCATTGCAAATCCTTTGATACATCCCTTGCAAAGTGAGCTGAATTATTTCTGTATTTCCTTGGAATTAAACTCGGCGTCACCGACTTAAAATTTCGGTCTGACCGAAAAAGGATCTGCCCTAAGTCCCTGACTTTCGGACCCACCGATCTATCTAATTCGGTGTCACCGATTTTCTTTCAGGATATCATC
Organism: Aegilops speltoides; assembly: GCA_021437245.1. NCBI lineage: Eukaryota > Viridiplantae > Streptophyta > Magnoliopsida > Poales > Poaceae > Aegilops > Aegilops speltoides. Next base: position 382,671,006 of record CM038144.1, on the reverse strand, counting down.
TTCTGCAGCTCCACTCAATGATTTTCTTTGCATATTTCTTATTGCCCAGTTGTGATTCTTAAGGATCCCACTTCTTTCCTTCCATCTTCCCTGACCTTCCTAATTTGCTGTCCTTTTCGGCACTTGATGTCAAAGGGGGAGAAGATTTAGGGGGAGATAAGGGGAGAAGAGAAGATTTAGGGGGAGAAGAAGAGCAATCTTATCTCAAGGGGGAGAGAATCACATCAAAGCTTTGCCGTGTTCCACATTGGATATCACATTTGGCATCATTCTTTTGATTTTGCTTTCACAATTGATATCTTATGGAAAGCAAAATCTCTCGAGTTCATTGAAAATCTTTTAGTTTCGGGAGACATGTTTGGTGATTCAAGCTTGTGCTCAATATGAGACACTCTTTATACATGTCATCCTGGCTTGGTACTCTTGATGTTCTTGCTGTTGGATGAAGAAATACTCTTGTGTTATCTAACCTTGTTTTCCCAAGTTTATTTCTTCAGGTACAATGCCAAGGAACCTCAAGGTAAGTATATGCACCTTGCGAGAATGTGCATGATGGTGACTTGCTTGTGAATACTTGTTTGCAAGAAATCACCATGCACATATGTATTATCACTCACTTCTTTTCATCTGCTCTGATGCATATAGCCAAGCTGCATGTAGCACATCTTGCCTTTCTCTCTTGTGTGCTTGTGGTAGTCCAAAACCATAATCTATGAAAATCTTGCACACTTGTAGGGGGAGCCTGTGTACTACATGTTTGTCAAAGCTTTAGTGATAATTCTGTCTTTCTTTCAGTAAGCTTTGATGTCTTGTTTTGTGTGTTGCCATCAATTACCAAAAGGGGAGATTGAAAGCGCATTTGCTCCTGGGTGGTTTTGGTAATTAATGACAACATACTTTGTGGTTGGACTAATACTTTTATCAAGTATGTTTCAGAAGGTCAATCACATTGGCATGGCAAAAGGATGAAGAGGTGGACCCTCAAAATGCTAAGGCAAGCATTGGCAAAAGCTCAAGACTCCATTTTTGGTTTAGTGATCCAAGATCACATTGAGTCCATAGGAAAGCCAATACTATTAAAAGGGATGAGGTTATGTTGATGATCTGGTTGCTCAAAGTGCTTAGTGATACATCTCCTAAACTATCGCAACTCTCACCGCAATATACACTCATAAGTAATCTCGGTCCCACCGATTTCCTAAACTCACCACACCGAGATGAACCACCTCAGCCACAAAGCCAAACCCTAGAAATTTCGGATTTTCCGATTCGAACTCGGTCTCACCAAACTTGAGTTGCCAAGCTTCAGAACCTTCGTCATCAAATCGGTGTCACCGAGATGATGAAGTCGGTCCCACCGAGATTGGCAAGCTCTTGTCTTTGGACGAATCGGACTAACCGAGATTGTATTTTCGGTCCCACGAAAATCCCAACGCTCACATGATTTGAACTTTCGGTCTCACCGAGTTGTCAACTTCGGTCCCACCGAGATTGGTCAAATGTGTGTAACGGTTGGATTTTGTGTGGAGGCTATAAATACCCTCCACCCCTCTTCACTCGTGGAGAGAGCCATCGAAAGAACTACCACTCCTACCTTACATTTCGAGAAGAAAACTACCTACCCTTGTGTTGAGATCAAGTTGCTCCACTCCCACCATATGAAGCTTGATCTCTAGCCTTCCCAAGTTGCTTTCCACTCAATCTTTTCTTCCACCACAGCCAAATCAGTGAGGAGAGTTGAGTGTTGGGGAGATTATCATTTGAAGCACAAGAGCAAGGAGTTCATCATCATCAACACCATCTATTACCTTTTGGAGGGTGGTGCCTCCTAGATTGGTTAGGTGTCGCTTGGGAGCCTCCGTCGAGATGTGGAGTTGAACCAAGAAGTTTGTAAGGGCAAGGAGATCGCCTACTTCGTGAAGATCTACCCCGAGTAAGGCTAGCCCTCCGTGGGCGTATGCCATGATGGCATAGACAAGGTTGCTTCTTCGTGGACCCTTCGTGGGTGGAGCCCTCCGTGGACTCTCGCAGCCGTTACCCTCCGTGGGTTGAAGTCTCCATCAACGTGGATTGATGATAGCACCACCTATCGGAACCACGAGAAAAATCTCCGTGTCTCCAAATTGCGTTTGATCTTCTCCACTTCTCTTTACTACTTGTGCAATTTACTTTCCGCTGCCCATACTCTAGAATTGCATGTGTAGTATGCTACTTGACTTGTGTGTGATGCAAAATCTGCCAAAAACTTGTCTTTGTCAAAAGGCATAATTTTTATCTTGTTGAGTAGTCTAATCACCCCCCCTCTAGACACTCTCACCTTCTTCGATCCTACATTCTTTCAATCGAGCAAGGTATAGTTGGTATTCCTGGGTCTCCTAGTTTCTTTGGTATTCCACCTTTAAATGTGTAATTAGCAAGCATGGTGGAAATTTCAGCTTCAGGTATCTTTCTTGTATTTGTAAAAATATCTTTCATATACTTAGCATAAGTGTTAGGAGCAAGAGTATATCAACTAGAGGGGGGGGGGCGAATGGGAGATTCAAAAATTCTTTCGAATGTTTTGAACTGTTCCTAAACACAACAACGGTAATAATGTTTGGCAGAATATAACTTAACCAATCACACTAGAGAGGAACATATCTTTTGAAGATGGCAACAATAATCATTCGAGCATAGGTTATCACAAGTTTGACAATGATGATGGTAATGCAATATGCAAACAGGTGCAACAACATGAATGAGAACAAAGTACGAACGATGAAGGATAACATGTGAAGGAACACAGACAAGGTGAATGAAAACGATACAGTGAAAAACACACCTAAGTTAATAAGGACGAACATAATGTATAAGACTAGAAGGACTACACATATAGATGAGAATGCAATAGGGTGAGTGACGAATGATAACTGAATGGATTGACAGAAATGATAGATACCAATGATATGCAATATACAACAATAGCTCAGATGAACTATCATCACAGAGCACAAAAGTAAACTACTAAATGTAATGCAGTAAAGTAGAGTGAACCAGTGGTGCTTGATGGAGACAGATGGATTTGGTAGACCAGTTCGCCCTTCTGCCAAAGGACAACATCTGGTTGGAGGCGTTGTGATTTAAAAGATAAACTCTCTTCACCATATTCTCCTTCAACTTGGAGCTAATCATACTCCAGTTGATTTCACTCGTGGTAGATCCTTGTCGGCGATCACCAAACCTTTGGCCGACCTTCACAAAGCACAATGACTCTTGGTTGCTGAAGATCTAGCTCGGTGAAGACAACAACTCTTCAACACTCAAGCCGAAACCTATCCATCTAGAGAGTGCGCAGCTCTCAAGAGTAATAGGTACAAGAACTCTAACTCAGAATTACTATGATGCACAACCACTGTCTAAGTTTTGGGCTCTTGATTTTTCTCTCGATGGATCTTAAACTCAAATCACTCGGAGAGGGGATGCTCAGTCAATCTTCTCAAAAATCTTAAGCGGAGCAGCCAACGGGCAATGTTGGATCGAGGTGGCTATTTATACCCACAACCTTCCCTGAAGGGAAATGACCAAATTGGACGTGCGCAACATCCAATGGCCGAACGACACGAGTCCAACGGTCAGAAATTGAGCACAATGGTAACATTACTTGCGAAGCAAGTAATGCTAACTCCTCAGTTCGAAGGATATCTCCTGCAACACGAAGACAACATCTACTGCTGCCAGGTAATCATTTGAAACATAAGGAGATTTCTCTCGCATCTTGCATAGGTTTGGGCTAAGCATCACAGGATCTAAGCTTCAAGAACCTATACCCCTCTTAATAGTATGGAGGTCCTATGGCTCAAAACAATGATAGAAGAACAACAAAATGAATACTACGACTTCACTTGGTCTTCGACTTCCATTCGCTGCAGTCATTTATCTTCAGATAGAAACTTCGAACCAATTTCTTCACGTCAGCAATAAATCTTCGAGGTTAACTCCTTCACATCAATCCCCTCGACTACATGTGTTCAACAGATGTAGCTCATCCTTCTCTGCAATGCAGATATTCTTCGGCGAAGTTCCTCAAACTTGGCACCGGAGACAGCATTCTCTTCAGTTCTGCATGGACTATTTCTCTCTGTGTGCACTAGCAAACAAATCAGTCCATGCATGTTTCTATGAGCAATCTCCAAAACATAGGAGGGCAAATATTGCGCCAACCATAAGGGGACATTTTCAGAATATCAGTCAAATGAAGGCGCAAAAAGACAGGTCTAAGCATTTTAACAAAGCGCTCAAATTCTTCATTATCTTTATTCTTTGGAGCTTTAGAACGAAAAGGCATGGGTTTCTGAACCCATGGTTCTCTTTCTTTACCATGACTCCTAGCAATGAAGTCTCTCTTATCATATCTTTTATTCTTAGGTTGTGGGTTATCAAGATCAACAACAGGTTCTATTTCCACATCATTATCATTACTTGGTTGAGCATCAACATGAACATCATCATTATCATTGTTATTACTAGGTTCATGTTCATCACCATATTGTGTTTCAGCATAAGAAATAGAAATATCATTTGGATTCTCAGGTGTGTCTACAGTAGGTTCACTAGAAGCATGCAAAGTCCTAACATCTTTCTTTTTCTTTTTAGATGGACTAGGTGCATCAGTATTAACTCTTTGACAATCTTGCTCAATTCTTTTAGGATGACCATCAGGATACAAAGGTTCCTGAGTCATTTTACCACCCCTAGTCACAACTTTAACAACATGATAGTTCTACTTGAGTTTTTATCATGGAAGCATGTTCATCTCATTAAGCAAATCATTTTGTGCTTTAAGAACTTGTTCCACTTGAGTTTTTATCGTGGAAGCATGTTTACTCACACATTTGAGATCATTGATAGTTCTAAACATATAGTCACTCAAGCGTTCAATCATGTAAACATTTCGTTTCAATTGTCTACTAACATATGCATTGAAGTTTTCTTGTTTAACAATAAAGTTATCAAATTCATCGAAGCATTGACTAGCAAATTTAGTATAAGGAATATCACCTTCATCAAATATATAGAGAGAATTTACCTCTACTACCTATGTCGGGATACTGAGACCATGTCTTTCTTCAATAGGTGGTAAATTCTTGACATCTTCAGCTTTAATACCTTTTTATTTCGTAGATTTATTTGCCTCTTGCATATCTTCAGGACTTAGAAATAGAATACCTCTCTTCTTCGGAGTTGGCTTAGGCGGTGGTTTGGGGAGAGTCCAATCATTATCATTCCTCAACATATTATTCAATAATTCTTCAGTTTGTTCAACAGTTCGTTCCCTGAAAACAAAACCCGCACAACTAGGTGGTCCCTAGAAGCATCATCTAGTCCACTATAAAAGATATCAAGTATTTCATTTTTCTTGAGAGGGTGGTCAGGAAAAGCATTAAGTAATTGGATAAGCCTCCCCCAAGCTTGTGGGAGACTCTCTTATTCAATTTGCACAAAGTTAAATATTTCCTGTAAAGCAGCTTGTTTCTTATGAGCAGGAAAATATTTTTCAAAGAAGTAGTATATCATATCCTGGGGACTACACACACAACCAGGAGCAAGAGAACTATACCATGTATTAGCATCACCCTTTAATGAGAAATGAAACAACTTAAGAATAGGGTAGTAGCGAATTGTTTCCTCATGAGAAAATAGGGTAGCTATATCATTCAGTTTAGTAATATGTGCCAAAATAGTTTCAAATTCATAACCATGGAAAGGATCAGATTCAACCAAAGTAATTAACTCAGGATCAACAAAGAATTCATAATCCTTATCAGTAACAAAGATAGGTGAAGTAGCAAACTTAGGATCATATTTCATTCTAGCATTCAAAGATTTTTTCAACTTGACTAGTAATTTCTTAAGATCCTCTCTATCCTTACAAGCAAGAAAATCCCTAGCTACCTCTCCATCCATAACATAACCCTCAGGTATATTGGCAATTCATATCTAGGAGAGCTAGATCTAATAGGTGTTTCAAAATTTTCAGTTTCAATAATTTCATCAGTTCCAGCATTTTCAATTTCTTTAGCTCTAGCAAGTTGTTCATCAAGAAATTCACCTAGTGGCACAGTCTTATCAAACAAATTACTAGCATCATCGTAAGCATCATTCATAGTAGAAGTAGCATCATCAATTACTTGCAACATATCAGGATTTAATAGCAGGTGGTGGAGGTCGCAAGCTTACGCAAAACAGAAGGTGAATCAAGTGCAGAGCTAGATGGCAGTTCCTTATCTCCCCTAGTCTTAGAGGGAACAATCTTGGTTCTATATCTTTTAGATTCTTCATAGTGATCAACAGATATAAATCCCAAGTGACTAAGCAAATAGATCTATGTTCCCCTGCAACAGCGCAAGAAAAAGGTCTTGATAACCCACAAGTATGGGGGATCACAACAATTTTCAAGGGTAGAGTATTCAGCCCAAGTTTATTGATTCGACACAAGCAGAGCCAAAGAATATTCACAAGTATTAGCAATTCAGTTGTCAATTCAACCACACCTGAAAGACTTAATATCTATAGCAAAGTATTTAGTAGCAAAGTGGTATGATAGTAATGGTAACAGCGGCAATAGTGACATGCAAAAAAAAGTGGCAATAGTGACAGTAGCAGCTTTGTAGTGATTGTATTAGTAGCAGCAATGAAAGTAACTTAGCAAAGGTCAATATGTGAAAAGCTCATAGGCATTGGATCAGTGATGGATAATTGTGTTGGATAATATTCATCATATAGCAGTTATAACCTAAGGCGACACAGATTTAGCTCCAATTCATCAATGTAATGTAGGCATGTATTCTATAGTCATACGTGCTTATGGAAAAGAACTTGCATGACATCTTTTGTCCTACCCTCCCGTGGTAGCGAGGTCCATAAGGAAACTAAGGGATATTAAGGCCTCCTTTTAATAGAGAACCAGAACAAAGCATTAGCACTTAGTGAATGCATGAACTCCTCAAACTACGGTAATCGTTGGAAAGAATCCCAATTATTGTCACCTTGGGGTATGCGGATCATAACTCGTAATAGGTGTGTACAACTTGCAAGATCGGATCAAGAACACACACACACACACACACACACATATATATATATATATATTCATGAAAACATAATAGGTTCAGATCTAAAATCATGGCACTCGGTACCTAGTGACAAGCATTAAGCATGGCAAAGTCATATCAACATCAATCTCAGAACATAGTGGATACTAGGGATCAAGCCCTAGCAAAACTAACTCGATTACATGATAGATCTCATCCAACCCGTCACCGTCCAGCAAGCCTATGAAGGAATTACTCACTCCCGGTGGTGAGCATCATGAAATTGGTGATGGAGGAAGGTTGATGATGATGATGGCGACGGGTTCCAGCTCCAAATGGACTCCAAATCAGCCCTTCCGTTGAAGAACATGAGGTGGCGGTGGATCCATATTGTGAAACCTGATGAATCCTTCTCTTCATTTTCTCTCTCCATGAATAGGTATATATAGAGTTGGACCTAGGGTTGCTAGAGCTCCAGGGGGCCCACAAGCTTGGGAGGCGTGCCCTGGGGGGGAGGGGGGTAGGAGCACCCCTAGAGCTTGTGGTTCATGGGTGCCCCCCTCTGGTATCTTTTTCCGCCAATATTTTTTATTTATTCCACAAAAATTCTCCGTAAAATTTTCAGGTTAATCCGAGAACTTTGATTTCTGCACAAAAATAACACCATGGCAATTCTTCTAAAAACAGCGCCAGTCCAGGTTAGTTCCATTCAAATAATGCAAATTAGAGTCCAAAACAAGGGCAAAATAGTTTGGAAAAGTAGATACGATGGAGACGTATCATCTTTGCAGAGGGAAAGAGAGATTAACATGTATAAGAGCTCATTTGGTTAAAATAGAGATAAACTTATTTTGAGAGGTGTACTTTTCCTGTCAATGGTTTAAGGACAAAGGTTTCCAATATCCTCCATGCTAAACAAATTAATGGTGGTTCACATGCTTTTACACCCCCCTAAACCATACTAACACAAATCATGGCATGAGTGCCTGCCAACTTTCAACTATGGGGAGGGGGTGTTTTTATAAACAATCACGGACTGGGCATCCCTATTACAAGCCCCCTCATAAATTTGACAAGTCGAGTAAACTCTCTTCGTGAGTAAAACATATTTGCATGGAATATATTGACCAACCCCGCTGCTCCATGAGCTGTACAGGCACACAAAACAGAAGTTTATTTAAAGGTTTTGATGCGGCACATGCAAATTTATTTGGGATGGCAGTGAAGTACCATATATAGGTAGGTATTGTGGACACTTCTGGAAGAAACTTGGCTCAAGGGTTTTGGATGCACAAGCGGTAATTATGCTTAGTATAGGAGTTTTGGGCTAGCAAAGATTATAAGGAAACATCATATGTTGGAGGATCCATGACAATATAACTTCTATGCAAATATACACAAACATAACTCATTATGTAGTCTTCCTTGTCCAACATCAATTCCTTGTCCAAAATCACCTATTTGATCAATTTTTGAAAATATTCATTGAGGGTTCACAATCACAAAAGATGCCTAAGATAATGTATTTTCATGTGAAATTTCTCTTCCTTGTACTAATCTTTCATAAAACTTTCAACTGACCAATGTTGTGTTTGTTAAATTTCAATAGATTTCACTTCCTAAACCCAATGTAAAGCCACTACTTCCCACAAGATCAGCATATAAGATTGAATTGTAATGCTAGGACACATTTTTATTTGTCAACACATATATAATTTTCAAGTGTATGATATTCAATTCATTCATGGGTTCACTCTAAGGATATAAGTGAAGCACATGAGTGAATAATTCACTACTCAAAAAATATAAGTGAAGAACAAAGAGTAGTTTGAGTAAGTAAGTAGATATGAATAAACTCTCTCCAAATCATAATTTAAGATCCAAGGATTGTATCCAACATCAAACAAGCACACAACAAAACAAAAATATGCTCCCATAATGGCACATATCATGTCAAGAGATAAAAAGTTAGGCTCAACCGAGACTAACTAATAGTTGTTGATGAAAAAAAGGTGGGATGCCTACCAGGGCATACCCAAGCTTAGATGCTCGAGACTTCTTGAAATTTTACCTTGGGGTGCCTTGGGCATTCCTAAGCTTCAGCTCTTGTGTCTCCGTAATTCCTCTCATATCACAGTCTCCCCTGAGTCTTAAAAACTTCATTCACACAAAATTTAGCAGAACTCATGAGATATGTTAGTATAAAATAAATTGAAAACCTCAAGGTTCTCTACTATAGCAACACAAAAAATATAACTAAACATTTCATACTAAATGCCTACACATATTTAACATCTCTATCTACTAATATAAACATTAAACATGCAAACATGAGCAAACAATGCAACTAAAACAGTAATCTGTCTAAACAGAACAATTTGTAAAGGAAGAATAAATTATCATCCTTCTGCAACTTCAAAACTTGTGAAAAACTACCAAGATTCAGGCCTTCTCGAAAAGGTAAAACCCTATGCACTACTTTGTTTATATTGATTGTGGATGGCATACAAAGTACATGCTGATCTACCTCGAGATCATGTATATATGAATGAGTTGCTTGGCCTCTACAGACTACACCCCTCGGTCTATATAATACATCAGAGGCCTAAGATAACAAGAGTCCTTGTCTTGCACACCAAGTCTTGTGAAATATCTGTTATATGTGTCATGGGTCTCTCCAAGTGGCCCGTTCATGAACTGCCACCGGGGTCCTTGGCCCGGCCCTCCTGACCGGACACGACATGGTGAGTACCCCTCGTCCTGGACACCATCACATGCCAACAGACCTAAAACGACCACAAACACAAAGGAAACCAATAAAAAACTAAATAAAAATAAAGGTTGCGCAACGAACTTGGTGAAACGAGTTAATACCGAAAACTATGCATTGGGGACATGAATTAGTGATATATATAAGGGTCATTTGCATTTATATCCCTAACTCGAACCACCTAGTCAGATTTGCCCCTAATTTTGAAGTCTGCTCAAATTTTCCCCTCCGCCGTTAGGTGCCCTTACAAAAATGCCCTTCTGCGCCGTTACCGTCCGGTCAAAGAGCTTTGACCGTGCTGAAAAAATAGCAAAAAATCTAAAATATCTAAAATTTTGTGAGATCGAAATACTCATGTGCGCAAGGTGCGTGCAAATTTTTGTGCTATTTGGACATTCCAGGAGCTCGTGGTGAGGAAAAACAGTTAATCTGCTCTCTTGTGAACAATAAATTTGAAGTAAAATAGCAAATAAATTCAAAAAATATGTAATTTTTTGTCATCAAAGAGGCTTGGGTGCACAAGGTGCTTGCAAGTTTTTATGATCAAATGACATGCGAGGAGCTCTAGCAAAAAAACAAAATAGTCATTTTTTCCAAAGTTTTTTCCCGAGCCAAATTTTGTTTTTTTCTCCATGAGCTCCTACAGTGTCTGAATGCAACAAAAATGTGCACGCACCTTGCAGACCCAAGCCTCTTGATGCCAAACAAATTCATATTTTTTTGAATGTTCTTGCAAATTTTTTGAATTTACTGTTCACAAGCATCCATATCTACTATTTTTTCTTTGCCACGAGCTCCTGGAATGTCCAAACAGCACAAAAGTTTGCACGCGTCTTGGAAACCCGAGTATCTCTGATCCCACAAAATTTCAGATTTCTAAGGTTTTTTTGCTATTTTTTCAGGACGGTCAAAGCCCTTTGACCGTCTTTGACTGGACGGTAACGGCGCAGAAGGGTAATTCTATAAGGGCACCTAACGGCGGAGGGGCAAATTTGAGCAGGCTTCGAAATTAGGGGCAAATCTAAGAGTGGGCGCAAATTAGGGGAATAAATGTAAATGTCCCTGTATATAAATAGGTAGGTATGGTGGCTGTTTTGAGGAAGATATAAGGAGTCTTGTGTGTGATAGAGCGTATCATATCACAGGGTTTTGATGCACCGACAAAGTTTGCACCACATCTCAAGGTGAGAAAGGGTAATGCATGGTACCGAAGAGGCTAGCAAATTGCGGAAAGGTGAGAGTGTGTATAATCCATGGATTCACATTAGTCATAAAGAACTCACATACTTATTGCAAAAAGTTTGTTAGCCCTCAAAGCAGAGTACTACTAGGCATGCCCCTAGGGGGATAGATTTGTAGGAAAAGGCCATCGCTCATCCCCGATCGCCATTCATAAGGAAGACAATCAATAATAAATCATGCTCCAACTTCATAGCACAACTAGAGACCATATGCTTCGGGAATCACAAACCTTGACACCAATATTCTTACCAAACCACAATTACTCACTAGCACAACCCAAATATTACCATCTTTATATCGCAAAACTATTGCAAGGAATCAAACGTATAATATTCAGTGATCTACATGAAAGTTTTTATTATATCCCTCTTGAATACCTATCATATTAGGACCAAATTCATAACTTGTGCATATTGCCATTTCTATTATCAACACTAAAAATAATATAAGTGAAGCATGAGAGTGCAACTATTTCTTTGAAATATAACCACTGCCGTGCTCTAAAAGATATAAGTGAAGTACTAGAGCAACTTCCTAGCTCAAAAGATATAAGTGAAGCACATAGAGTATTCTATCAAATCATGAATAATGTGTGCCCCTCTCAAAAAGGTGTGTCCAGCCAAGATGATTGTGGCAAAATAAAAATAAAACAAAGCAAAGACTCATATAATACACAATGCTCCAAGCAAAACTCATATCATGTGATGAATAAAAATATAGCTCCAAGTAATATTACCGATAGTTGGTAGAAGAAAGAGGGGATGCCTTCCGGGGCATCCCCAAGCTTAGATGCTTGGGAGTCCTTGAATATTACCTTGGGGTGCTTCGGGCATCCCCAGGCTTAGGCTCTTGCCACTCCTTATTCCTTCATCCATCGTTATCTCACTCAAAACTTGAAAACTTCAGCACACAAAACTCAACAAAAACCTTCGTGACATCCATTAGTACAACAACCAAATCACAAACTTTAGGTACTGTTTTAAACCTATTCATATTTTATTATTGCATTATACCTACTGTATTCTAACTTCACCATGGCTTATACCCCCTGATACAATCCATAGATTCATCAAAACAAGCAAACAATGCAATGAAAATGGAATCTATCAAAAATAGAACAATCTGTAGTAATCTAAATTATACTTCTTGAACTCTACAAATTCTAAAAAATTAGGACAACATGGAAATTTTGTGTATCAATCATGTGTACAAATTTCATACCAAAAGCATATTCCAGTGAATTTAAACAATTCTGCGACTGGCCACAAAAGTTTTTGTTTTTTCACACAATCAAATCAACTATCATCCAAATCATCCCAAAGTCTTTACTTGGAACAAACACTAATTTAAACACAAAAACACAACCTTAACAGTAGCATAATTGTGTGCACACCAAAATACAGGAAAAGAAACAAGAAAAATAATATAACTATTGGGTTGCCTCCCAACGAGTGCTCCTGTTTTACGCCCTAGCTAGGCGTAATGCATAGTTTCAAGTGTTGTCATCTTTCTTCTCCTCTAGAGATGTGTTTTTGTTGGGAGGTTTTTCAAAAACAATATGTAACACATCATCAGTTGAAATTTTAGCATTATCAAGCTCATTATCATTAAATCCTTCTTGGTTCCCTTTTACAATCCACGAATACTTTTTATTAATAGCATTGAAAACTTGTTGGATTGTGTTTAAAGGCGGGACTTCCTTTTTGGTATTCTCATCAAAAGTGTGATCATCGCGAAATAAATATCTCAACAATTAATCTTCATTTTATAAGATCTCATCTATCACTAGTTTTTCATGATTCATTTCTTAATAAAACCTTTGCAAAGTAGGATGGGTGAGAATAAATCTCCAATCAAGTTTAAGAACAAGTGAGAAAATAGCTTAGGCATAATTTTTGGTTTTCTTAAGAATAGGAATATCATCACAAAAAGTTCCCGTGCAATTAAAGAATTCTTGGATAACACTTTTTCCTATTATATTCCCATGTACCGTCACAAAAAATTTAGCATCTAAATTTGTGGGAACCTCAACTTTAGGAGTTTTACCATCCTCACTTTTCTCAATGACAAACTCAACCATGATAGCAACTTCAAGCAAGCAACAAGCGAACATGTAAAAAGGTAAACGAAAAATATTTTTGTGTTTTTGTGAATACATATTATAAGTGGGGGGGGGGTGAAAATGATAGGCAAATGGAAACTAAAGTAAATGCAAGGAGATGAGAGTTTATGCAATGGTACACGATAGATGTTGGTGATGTCGCTCCGGCGTCGGCGCCAGAAATTTTTCCTGCTACTTGTGAGCTGCGTTGGAATTTCCCCGAAGAGGAGAGGATGATGCAGTATAATAGAGATAAGTATTTCCCTTAGTTAAAAACCAAGGTTATAAATCCAGTAGGAGAACCACACAACACCTTGTTAGCAGTACCTACACACAAAATAACAAATACTTGCACATGCAAACAAGGGGTTGTCAATCCCTCGATGGTCCATTGCAAGGATCAAATCATGTAGTGATCACTACAAAAAAAACACTTCCGTGATGATACGTGTTTGTCACAGTAGGTCACGTTTTTTGTCATGCATGTACATCCATGACAAATTTATGGCAGAATCAAGATAGTCATACCTGTGCTATCGTAGAAGTGTTCCATGACATTACCAAAATTATCATCACGGAAGTGTCCACTTCCATGACGATATATCACACGTCATAGAAGTCCTTTCGTCAAGGGTGACCGACACGTGGCATCCACCGTAACAGAACGCCGTTAAGCTACCGGGTCGGGTTTTGGATCCGATAACCCGTTAATAGCCCCGACCAATGGGAAATTTCCACGTGTAAAATTACGATGGCGAAGGAACACTGTCGGCCGTCAAGTGGGCGGATGTCGCCCATCCATTGTAGGAGACATGCCTATGGTACGTTGACACGTGGCTGGGCCCAACAGAGGCCCATCTAGGTTAAAAAGGCTGGCCCAGTCAAAGGCCCGTAGAACTTAATCAGGTACTAGTGGGCCAGCCCAATAACGACCTGCTTAATAAAGGCCCATTTACAGCCGAAACCAGATCTGGCCCGTTAATTGTTCGCCCAATATTTGGGCCCTTTACGGCCCGAAGCCAGATCTGGCCCGTTAATTATTCGCCCAATATTTGGGCCCATTTGCGGCCCGAAGCCAGATCTGGCCCGTTAATTGTTCGCCGAATATTTGGGCCCAACTACAGCCCAGTGACTTTCAGCCTGTTAGAGGCCTAATATAGACATGGGCCCATTTCAGCCCGGTGTGACTTTCTGCCTGGGAATGGCCCATGCTGCCCATGGGCCATATATGGTCCGACGGGACATCGGGCCCACTAACGGCCCTTGCTAAAGGTGGCAACAGTTAAGCCCAACGTGACTTTGGGCCTGTTAAAGGCCTGTCATGTAATTTGGCCTATTGATGTCTGTACTAAGCTTTCGGCCTCTTAAAGGCCCATGATATCAGTGGGCCAACTAAGGCCTGAGATATGTTTCGGCCTGCTAACGGCCCGTGAGCTAACTGGGCCCATAACGGCCTGGTCTACATTTCGCCTCATCAAGGCCCGTCGACGACTAGTGGCGAGGCCCAACATGCATTTTGGCTCGCTAAAGGCCGTGGTTTCATCTCGGCCGTAATAGCCAAGACAATATTCAGCTCATTAATGGCCCAACGCTACCTGGGCTGAACTAAGCGCTGGGTCGACAAAAGGCCCAACTAAAATATAGGCCGGTGTAAGTTTGGGCCTGGCGCAATGTGTGAAGGCCCCAATCATTCGGGCCCAAGAAAGACGCAGGCCGGCCCAATTGTGGCCCGCTAAAAACCTGACCCGTTGTCGAATGTTTCGGCCCGGTCGACTACATCTGATTTTTTTTCAGATAGCGAATGATGGCAGTAACTAGTAGGAATTAAGAACAAACCTACTCTACACAATAAAGAAATTACGGCATAGTAACTAAGAATAAACCTACACTATACAATAAAGGATTTAAGGTATATTACATCCACTGGGCATCGAAGTTCGCCACCAGTGATCATAAAGCGCAATGAAGAAGCAGGTTACAAAAACTGGGCACCATTGTAGCGTAACAAAATAATACTGAACCGAGACCACTTCCAAGACAGTTCAAGAAAGGTTAGCCTTGCGGGGAACTACTGCGCAAGCTGCTGAGCAAGGCTCTCAGACCGGCCTAGCATGTCGGTCATAGCTTCCAGGTGTAGCTGTTTAGCGATGAGGTTCTCATTGGTGTTCTCCGCAATCTTTCTTAGAGATAGGACTTCAAGTCGAAGTTGAGTTGCAGAATGCCTTTCTGCTAGAACTTGGGACTGAAGAAGTCGAACTGATTCAAACAACGAATTCTGTGAGCTTGTCTGATTGTTAGTCTCAAGTAACTTGAACACTGCATCAAGAAAAGACTTTGGGGTTGTCTCGCTATCTTCAAGATGTTTTGCCTTCTTTGCTGCAATATATGTTGGGTTTGTCTCACAGCCTTCAGCAGACTTATGCATGCCATCAGGCATATCACCCTGAAACAAAGCAGGGAGATGACAGGTTTTTGCACGTGTATAAACAAAGATGATAACTGTTCTGTCAATTCTATCCAATTTCAAATTAGAAAATAAAGAGTAAGTTCAAAATATCAATAGCATAATTTGGCATTGTTCATAATGCGGAGAGCTTCACCACACTACTGGATTACCATGTCAACATAACAAGCATAGATGAAGGGCAAAGAAAATCATTGTATCTATTTTGGATAATGTGCATGGCATGTTGTTCATATCATCAGCCACATCAGTAAGATAAAACAGGAGATGACAAGGTGCAAACGTGGGCTGCTTCACCACACACTGGATTATAGATCCACAAAACCAAACATACATATAGGGAGTATTAAGTAATGTGCATGGTATGCATAAGTAATTTGGTTTTACAAGTAAAACTTAGAACTTACGGTTCTTACGAACATGCATTTTGGTAGAAACAGCAAACTAAACAGCAGTAAACGATAGGGAGTATGAGCAAATTAAACAGCAGTTGAGGATAAAGGCTTTAGAAGGACTGACTTACATTAACAGTTAACACCGGCTTTATAATGCCCTTCTCCATGTCAAGGGAAGGATAACTCAAGAATTTCAGCACAGAATCTTCTTCATAAGCATTGCCTGTACTCTACATTTTGTAGAGAGTAATTATAGATATGATAATACTGGAAGGGATAGAGGATAATGAAGATAAGATGCAGATTGATGCTACATAATCAACTACCAATCCCTGGAAGTACAAGCGTTACAGGACAAAATTTACTGACAAGAGCAATGGGCTACACTTATGCACTGGCATTGTTTGTGTATTCTACTTGTTGGTAAGATTAAATATAGATCTGATCTTTTTAGTAAATGGTGGGCGAGGGAGATAAGATGCAGAATGCTACAAAATGAACCAATCCCTCTTCCCATAACACAAGCGTGTTTTGAACATTGGTGTACTGTACAAAACGTTCTTATATTATGGGACGGAGGGAGTAGCTATTAATGTAAGTACAATGATAGATCATGTTCAGTCCTTACAAGAGGACTGCAGAGCTAAACCTCTTCAAAAGCATTGGGTTGATTCTAAATTTGTGTAAGAGTCCATACGGATCTTAGAATGTCCACCAAATGGGCGATTACGAGGCTAACATGTGCAGTGATGCTGCATAATCAAATAGCTATGAAAGTAAGTATGGTCATACAGGGCAAGAGGTACTCACGAGAGCAATGCAGTGTGCAGTATAGTTGCGAGATTCTGTGGTCCCTTGAGAACGAATGTTCTTCTGCTAACAGTTTTCGTACAAGTAAGACATTAAGGCAAATGCAGAAATGTAGTTCAAATTGTGATGTGATATCATAGATAGTACCTTACGCTGCAGCCGAGACCAATGTGTAACAAGATTATTCCAGTCACCGTCGGATAAATGTAGCACCGGAGACTTTACAGAAATTTTGTTCAGAGGCTTGCCATCGAAGTGCGCTTGCCTCAAGTAGGAACGATACTTCATCAACGAGTGCTTGAAAAGTGCAACCAACTCTTGCTCATCATCACAATCCAGTTTGCTCCTCGCCTATTTAAAAGAATGAAATCTTGTGTCTTCTGTCAGCAGAAACATATGCAGTAATGACCATGATAACATTAGTACATTACTTACGCGTAAGTTGCGGAGGAAGACTGGAAATTGTTCTGTGTCTGCGGTATAATCTTTCCATGAAGGAAAGATGCGCACAAAGTTCCTGACAACAACATAAGCTTTGTCTTCTAAACTGGGAAGAAATGGAACATGGGTCCTATTTGCTGCAATTGGGGCTCTCTCTGGTTCGAAAAGGGATTTGGCAACTCGATTCGGTGTACTCTTTGCTGGAATGGGGTTTTGCGTCAGATACAATGGTGCTATGTCAATGGCATAATCATCTTGTTTTGCAGTTGGGGTCTGCTGAGTTGGGGCATCAGAAATGACTAGTGTAGTAGGGCTAGAGTCTACTAGAGTTGGGGTATTTTGTGGGTCAGGTGATATTGCAACTACACCTAATGGGCTATTTGATTTATCAGGTGCCACTACCTTTTCCAAATCTTTGCTTGTGCTCCTCCACGATCAGCAATCGCCCTCTTCCTTTTGAACGTCTAATACACAAGAAAAACATTTGAATGGATAAATATGGTATGATGACAGTGGAATATGTACTGAAAATGGATAGGCAGGGCGTATTCAGATACACGATGTGTAAACTAAGCTAATGGCAGTTCAACAAAGTAGAAGCAATGCAAAGCATCAGTTGCAAGATATGTGCGAGCAATGTAACCTTGGAAAGTTAGAGCAAGTACCTTGATGGGTGAATAAGATAGGGCATCTTCCTCTGACTCCTCCACTAGGGAGCTACATTGACTTAGGTCTCCCTCTAGCTCAGAATCACTGTTAGAGTCCCTTAATGCCAAGTTTGACAGCCATGGCATTGTTCTGCTTTATTCTTTTCATGTGCGCAAGCTCATAATCATTATGATGCTGTTCAGAATCTGGGATTCACGAAAACATAAAAAGTAGTCAGATTATCTATGGAATGCATTGCGGATTCAACTCGGAGAGTGTCTCCCTATAAACCCGTGCATATGCAAAGTTCACCTCCCCAATCGTGCTGACTAGACCACACACAGAAATACAAACCCCTTATGTCTCTATAACAGGCAGGCACAAATTTCAAAACTGAAGTAGGAACATTAGAATCATATGAAATTCGTATTTGAACAAATAAACTAAGCAATTATGAGTGGCGTAATGTTTAGGTTCAAGGGTGGAGTGTTGGTAGTGCGACACAAAGCAAGTATGCAGATTGTATTCCATGTAAAAGATCGAAACCTATGTAAAAGGTGGAAATGACACTTTCTTTCTATCTATACAATGTTCGTTACCCACATATGATGGAAGAGATCACATAGAGAAATACTATTCACTCAGGTCTACGGTTCCAGTATTTAGAAACAGGGTGGTCCACCCTAAAAGAATATTTACAACAAATATGACAAGGCAAGCATAGATGTAGTGAATCAATCATTTACTTGTGAGCTTATTAGGACAAGTATGCAGAATTGTAACTGAAGTAAGAGACCGTCCAAAATCCGAATGAAGAAGTTTGTCTAGCACTTATTGTTTGCAACTAATCGACATGAATAATTGGATATTATATCGAATGAGTAAGAAAGACAAGTAAAATTGTCAACAAACCTGGCTTGCAGTAGTAATCTGGGTCAATGTCACTACGACCAACAATCTAAAATGACTAATTTCTGCCCGAGGGCGAATTTTGAAAACCCCGTGAACTTTAGAGGTACTAAAGATTACGAAATACATCTGAACCATTAAGTGTAGGTAGCATCGAGCACACAACAAACCCTAATGACAGTCCGCCTAATGAGTAATGAATCAATTAGAAAATGCGTGATGAGGAGGGCTCTTGAGTGTTGAGGACGTATCTCGGGATAAATTGGGTTGGCTTGGTGGGTGTTGCACGCTGATCCCGAACGGATTTGGGAAGGTAGGCACGGCGCGCGCCGAACGTGATGACGCTGTTGGGCGAGCGGCTCCTGGCCTCCTGTTAGTCCGGCGTCTCCTCCTAGATTCATGCCGGCCGGGGCGAGGCAGGCGGCTGGTGGCAAGAAGAGATCGGAAGCGCACAGCAGAACAGAGGGCAATCGGGGCCTGGGACGACCCAAAATCCTAGGGTGGGCCGGCCCACCGTGGGCACCCTGTAGAGATACACACCCGAGTGGCGAACATGCATTTTCGAAACTAATTTAGGAACATTTAGCTGACCAATTAAATAACTCTGTTTTAATAATATCATATTCGTATTTGAACATCTAAGCTTGTTTAGCTTGATGCGTGGAGCAGTGTTATTATGACACGAAGCACGTATCTGATCGTATAGTGATCATAAAAGGGGGAAACTCTAAGCATATTCTTTTTTAGCAAAAGAGGGGTTTCCCTCCGATTTCTATTAAAGAAACCACCACGGAACCAACATGATCAATTAAACCCTAAGCATGATCAATCAAACCGTATTGTGGTTGTGCCATGGCAGATTTGAAGCTGCAAACCGGAGAAATGATATTTAGCATCCATTGTTTGCTTCGAACTAAGAACTAAATTCAAAGAGCTGAAAAGAAAGTAGAGTAACCAAGTTAAGATCTATTTTCTGGTTGAGATCAAAAAGTTGAGGAGACATGAAGTACCACCTCTCTTGCGGCGCCGTGTAGGCATCGGGGGTGTGATGGCTGTCGGTGGTGTTGAAGCAGATCTGCGACGGTAGACGGGTGCATCGGGGGATAAGTCCCGTTGCGGTGGAAGAGAAGGTCGTGTGAGCGGCCCCGGCAAAGAGGATGACGGGACCGATGAAGCGAGAGGACGCGATGCAAGGCTATTGGTCCGTCGCCGTGGATGAGAAACGTCCATCTCAAGCAGTGGACGACGCGGTCTTGGTAGGCGCTCCGGCATGGTGGAGGATGGTGGCAATGGATGTGGTGGAGGACAGCGGCGATGGATGGGGTGGCAGACGGAGGCTGGTGTGGGGATGGGGTGTTCTAGCGCGGATGGTGTATGAATGGGAAAATGGAGGGAGAGGTACGGGGAACCATGTTTTGGGACGCGCCTGTCTGAAATATGGGAAAGTTATGAACTTATCCCCCGTTTAAAATTTGGACGTCTCGTCGGTTGGGGATAGGACGGTAATCTCACATCTTGCCAATATTTGCCCAGAGCGATTTCGGGTGAGGAGAGGGTGGTTGGCGCCCATGGTTGGCGCCCACGGTGTATGAACGGGGCTGACAGGTAGGGCGGTTGTGTCACGTCTGAGTGAAGTTACAAACCTGCCCCTATTGAAAATAGTTGCCTACATCGATTTCGACCGAGTCGAGTTTGTTTTGCTGCCCACCGTGTATGAATCGGGAATGGAAGGAGAAACAGAGGTCTTTCGGACGAGCTTGAATCAAATGTGTTTTGCCGCCCATGTTTGACGCCCACCGTGTCGGAATGGGCTCAGAGGCGGTCGTGTCACGTCTAATTGAAGTTACTAACCTACCCCTATTTAGAGCAGTGGAAATCGGGCCGATGGATTGTCCGTGTAATGGGTAGACAGTAATTTCCATCTCCCAAACACTTGGCTTCGGGCAGCCGACGTGGGAGTGGACATTTTGCAGCTTCTTTCGAATTTTGGGACAATAAGCATCCACGTTAACCTGGCAACTAAATTCGAATCCATTTTGTATTCCTATATTAATCTTTATACATCGTTCTATGTGTTTTATATATCTTCAAAAGGACGACAAAGATGTATTCCACTGTCATATATGAATATGGTTTACAAATGCCGATACTCAAATTCAGAAACTAGTATCCAGTTTAAGGTGAATTCGAATATTTGGAACACTTCATGTCCAACTCAAATGTCACACGCAGCATAATGTGTACTCCCATTTAGATATGTACACAAGTGATGTATCAAGATTGAAATACCGAGTCAATCAACCAAGAATGTATAGAACTATCAGACATATAAACACTTATAGAGTATATGGATCAATAATATCAACTAACATACATAAGCCAGGCCGCTGTACTTTTTTTTGGCTACAACAGCATCCTTTTTTAGCCAGCATCTTGGCCCTTTCCGATGCGTGCCACGGTCCATATATACTACTACTATTGTTGAATGCACATTCAGCCCGATTGGCATATTTGTAGGTCTGGCACAACAATCCAAATGAAATGTCTCTGAGTCTTATCAATTAATACAGACTTGTGCTCAAATAAAATTACAAACCAAAAAACAAAAAAAAAATATTACATGATCTCTAAAACAAATGGTTTGATTGATTACATGAACAGACAACACAAATGTTATTCAACTATGGAAAGAACATTTCACCTATGATTTACCAAGTAGGAATTTAATTTCCTTTTTTCCTTCAGGACCTTAACAATCTGGTCAGTCTCAGCTTGCTTCGTTTTGAAATCCACCAAATATTTAATGGTTGTCTTGAGTACTGCTTGTGATTGTGCTGTTTGCTTCCTCAACATGTCAACTTCATCTCTAAGTGCAGAAGCAGAATCTCTTTCTACCACTAGTTTAGCCTCTAGAGCATCAACAGTTGGCAATTCATAATGCACGATTGGGCCGGTGGCACTGTTGTGGGATGATGCAACGTCCATGGGGACCCCGCTCTTTGATCTTGGGCTAACCTGTTTTGCCATTAAAGTTCCGATTAGCTTCAGAAAAGTTGAAGTTAGCAAAACATCTCAACTGGGAGTTATAACAGCAAACCAGTTAAACAAACAAGGAATTAAAGAGTTTCAATTGGATGTTGAAAAGTACTCCCTCCGTCCCATAATGTAAGACATTTTTTAACACTATGCTAGTGTCAAAAAACGTCCTATATTATGGGACGGAGGGAGTAGTTATTAACATCATTGTAACCCGTTGTTGCAGTAGCAAAGCAGTTAAACAAACAAGTAGATATTTAAGTTAAGGCAAGCAGGTAATTCTTAACAATAAGTATCAAACACATAGATAGGCGCGATCTACAATATGATTAACAGTGTGCCATTATGTAATCAATAGCAAACTAAATTAAGCCAAGCAACGTAATTGAACAATTTTGCAATAAGTGGCTAACTAAAATTCGAGAAGCGTGTAATCGAACTTACGCTAGTTCTTTGTGCAGCACACCGCAACTTCTTTTTTCGCTACAAGGTTGTACAAAGGAGTCCATGGCATCAATTGCTTGGATACGCAGTCCCAATACTTCTTTCTTCCCACACTGCATGGGTAAGTCGAATGGTTAATCTGGTAAGATGGTGCGTCCTTGATATGTTATATGAGGACGTGTAGTTAGACTAGTTGTAGCCAAACACATCACACTAGCTTTTACTGTATATTTCATGGGATTACTTTTGGCATATCGAGATCTAAGAAATCTAAAATAGGATGAAAAGACTGGCATCCTTCACATTATTGGCGAACTCAGTTCATAGAAACAAGCAATTCAACCATTCTATGGGTAAATCAAAAGCGCCACTGGAATATTTTTCACTATCCAATCATACACGCAAAAAGGGGCGACGCCACCATAGGGGCTGGTATGGGTGGCTGCCTCAGGTGGCTGGAAAGTGTGCACCTAGTTTGAGTCGTCCAGGTTGGCCCACGCTAGTTTTGTTCATCCCAACGCATGAGTAGGCAATGTAAAAAATGAAGAAAAATGTTTCATTTTGGATGGGCCAATAGCATAAGTGCAAGGCAGGCCCTATAGCAGGCTCGCGGCCCAAACGAGCTCCTACCATATCGATCGACAGCAGGAAAAATCCCAATTCATTCGCTCCAGCCTCCAGTCTGGTTCGCTCCTAACCTAGCCGCCGCTGGACAGACCGACATAGCACTTCCTCGCGCCCTCGTTGGAGGGCGGTCGCCGGTCTTCAAGCGAACAGAAGGACAAGAAGATGAAGATCCAACCCTAGGTGTAGCCTGCGTGGGAGGCAGCGGGCAAAGACAGCATGGCATTGAGCTTGCATGAACAGGCGATCGCGGCTTGCCGAGTAGCATGCGCAACGCGGCAGTACATCACATCCCCGATTATATCTAATTCAACTCTTCAATTTCGGCCAATAGTTAAACTGGACGGTGTTGTAAAACTGCTTGTATGTAGGGAATCTATGAGAAAATGAAACCAATTTCTACTTATTTTATAACTCCCCCAATCAATACTGAACTGACTGAATCTGATGTATCTAATCAACTTTCCGGTGCAAACATACAAGCTCATGTTGTTCTTGAGCCTGAAATGTCTAATGAACAGATTGCTAAGGAAGGATTTGATGCAAACATTTTACATGCTCCTGGTGATGAACATATAGTGTCTAATGAGGGATCTAATGCAAGCATTTTGCAAGCTGATTGAAGGATTTAGTGTCCAATGATGATCTACTATGTTGAGAGAGACAGAGATTTGCAGGCATTGATGACAAGCAAATTATAGTGCATTTTCATAGCTTGAGGAAAACGTCGAGGCCATCTACCAGAAAGTCCCCGTATCATGACAACATAGCATAAATACTTTTCTAATCTGTTGTTTGAAACTATTGGCATACTTGTGTAGGATAGATATATTGATATGCAGTTTGCGCACTGGTTATATGTGCAATTACACTTCGATATTTTCAGCCAGAGAACGAATAATTCAGGCAGGTACATACCATGTTTGTAGTCCTTGTACACCATGTTGCATTTTGTGTTTTTTGGTGCTTGCATCATTTAGTGTTTATAACCTGAACTACTTTGGATCATTAGCTGGTTTTCAAAGTGCATGTAGCTTCACATTTCTCAAGTTATGTTGATTTCGGTGCAAGTGCCTTCGTATTTTTAAGTTAAATGTTCACCTGGTAACTTGAATTGTGGATCAGCCACGCACACAAATCATACACGAATGCCAAGATGAATTAAATGAAATGCGAGGACTTACGGTAGCTCGTTTCTGTGCTCGCATTGCAGCTCGCTTGCGCTTGGGATGTTCCATGTACAAGTACATGTTACCACTTGCTTGGATGTGCAGGCCTTGTGCTCCTTGCATCCCCTCTCGCATTTTGACACGGCGAATGGTTGATTAAATAAGAGGAATCGACCTTGATGTTGTACCAGAGGACAGATACTTACATGGTTATACGGCTGTGCAGGATGTGTACCAGATCCCGTAGCCCCGTCATGCTATCTCCAGAAGAAATAAGAGTTAAAGTCAGAGTTGCATAGGCGTGTAAGCTAAGAGAGCAGTGAAAGGATATCCAAACATCGTTGGAACAGTGCACAAGGGAGTGATGTGTGGATACCTAGTTCGGGCCGGCGTTTGGGCATGCTCGCCTAGCTAGAGTGCGGGTCACTTCAGAGCCATTGAGGGTGATGCGCTGGCGTTGGCTGGCCGCGCACGGATGCAGATCTTGAGTGGCAGCGAAGCGCTACGATGCGGTGGACGAGACCGTTGGTGAAGCCCCAACGACCTCGGGTATCGGAGGTGCGACGATGTGCTCGGTGAAGTACCCCCGGTGAGCTAGGAGACGGCATCGATGAAGCGCACCTGATGCGGTGGAACTCGGTGTCTGTGAGGCACGTCTGTTGCGGCGGCCGACGTTGTCGGTGGACCACCCGGTGCGGCGGACGAGAGCGTAGATGAGGTAGCTCCGGTGCGGTGGTGAAGCGCGACCATCGTCTTCGTCGTCGTTGTCCGGCACAGAGGTGGGGAACTGTGGGGAAAGAGACGAGACGAGGGGCGATTTGAGGGATGGCGGCGAATTAGGGATTTTAGCAATCTGGGCGCGGAAGGGGACGGTGGAGAAGAGAGATTTTGCAGGGCTGGAATTGGGGCCGCCAGATATTTCAATCCGAAACATGGAAGCGCGAACTTATATTGTCATCGTCCTTTTTTTGGGGGAGAGGGGGGTGGGTGGCTGGGTGCTACGCGTCCGTCCGACACACGCGACCACCCCGACAGGACTCGCTTAGGTGCCTTAAGGCACCTGCCTTTGTGCCCATGACATGTGGGCCCAACAGGTGGCTGGCCCACATGTCAATCACCCAAGGGCTGTTGCCTTTAAGGCACCAAAGCAGCGTCCACCCCGACACGACCCTGGTCTGCCTGGTGCTCCTACATTTGAGAATGCAAACAAATCTTCTTTCATTTGCAAACGAATCTGTATGTATTACCATGCCCATGTTTTCCTTGCAATAATTAGTCATTCAAAACGAGATACTCCATCCGTTCACTTTTGTAAGTCGTTTCAGACAACTTAAAATGAACTGTTTTGCACATTGTCTGAAATGTCTTCAAGGTCTTATAAAAGTGAACATAGGGAGTACTATAAATTAATTAATGAGGAGTTATTTGAAAAAAATCGAAACAGTACCCACGCTAACGTGGATTAGAGTGTGTCACATAATTAGTTATTTGAATTAGTGTGTGTGTCACGTAGTTAGTTATTTGAATTAGAGTGTGTGTCACGTAGCGATCTCCAATTCTAACGTGGATTTCACATTTCACTGTATCCACGCTACTTTTTTAATGGGATAATTAGATTTATGCCCCTAGTTGTGTCCCACTCGTCTGTTTTATCCCTAATTTCCAAAAGTCACAGGTTCTGTCCAAGTCACTTTGCTCCTCTTATGCTTTTGCCCTTTGACCGTTTGACCGTCAGTTTGAAAACTTCATAACTAATTCATACTAAATCAGAAAAATGCAAATAAGATAGCAAAATGTTCATAAAAACATCACCTATATGTCAGTGTCATTTGCATTCATGAAAAAAGTGTTGGAAAGTGCCCATTCGAGTTTTAGCTCTTATGCTACCACCATGAATAGTAAAATCTAAAAAGTTCAAAAAAATTCAAAAAAATTTGGTGGCAAAGAATGAAAAATATTTTAAGTGCCTGCCAAGTTTCATCAGGGAATAACATTCATGGGTGCCGCGGCAAAAAAACAATCAACACTCCAAAATAGATTATTATTTTTGCCACGACTTCCACGAATGTCGTTCCCTAATGAAAATTGGCAAGCACTTAGAACATTTGTCGTTCTTTGCCACCATATTTTTTTGATTTTTTTGAATTTTTTTAGAGTTTACTATTCATGGTGGTACCAAAATAGCTAAAACTCGGATGTGCACTTTCCAACACTTTTTTCATGAATGCAAATGACACTGAGATATAGGTGATGTTTTTACGAACATTTTGGTATCTTATTTGCATTTTTCTGATTTAGTATGAATTAGTTATGAAGTTTTCAAATTGACGGTCAGACGGTCAAAGGGCAAAAGCATAAGAGGAGCAAAGTGACTTGGACAGAACCGGTGACTTTTGGCAATTAGGGGTAAAACAGACGAGTGGGACACAACTAGGGGCATAAATCTAATTATCCCTTTTTTAATACAAATTCATATGTATATGATGAACACCATGGTAGTGAGAAAACTTTTGGATGGATTCAAACATATGACCTACAAAATAGCACAACAAATTGAGCCAATGTCAACTTTTCGAAACTTAGTATGGCACTAATTCGAAATAATTACCCGTATGCCTGGTCCTCGGTTCAAATCTTACAATGTACACCAAATTGAAACATCGATATTAAGTCTCGTACTATGTACATTCAAATATTGTTTTAGCCCCCCATAAACGCTACATACTTCCTGTATCGGTCAATCTTCCTCTCCTAACCACCTTAGCAAGCTATTGGTTTCCAACACACGTTCATTCTTTCTCTCCATGTTTCGATCTCTAAGTCTCTCAACTACACAACCCCTTTTTCCACTCCTGTTACCAAATGTATTTACCTCACACACCCGCCATTGCACCCCGTGCCGAGCTCTCTCTCTCTCTCTCTCTCTCTCTCTCTCTCTCTCCCGTCTCCCTCTCACCCTCTCGCGCTAAATACATGCATTGCCTATCTAGCCCCCCAACCTCTCGTGCGCACGAAAGCACGTTGTATATCTAGGTCACTCCCTCGAGACTGTCTCACTCTTTCTTCCGCATGGCGGGCCACACTCTCTCAATATCACTCTCTTTATCTGAGTCTCGTTTAACCTCGTTTTCTTTCACACACAAATGATATATCTCCCTGTTCGGGCCTCGATCGACACACTCTATACTCCCTCACGCAGATTGTCTATCTAGGCCAGTCCATCCAAGCCACTGCCACTCTTTCGACCTCATGGTGGGCCACGCTCACTCAATCTCTCTCTCTCTCTTTGTCTGTGTGTGTGTGTGTGTATGTGTGTGTATGTCTCGATTTACCTCGCTCTTTCTCGGACAAAAATGATATATCACCATGTTTGAGCCCAATTCGACCTATTCACATTGTATACTCTCTCACGCACATCGTCTATCTAGGTCACTCTCTCCAACCCGTCTCACTCTTTCGATCGCACGGTGACCCTATGTGATCGGTTGACCTTGCTTCCTCCCACACACAAAATATATCTACACGTCTGTGACTGGATCATCTCTCAAGCTCTATCTTACAGCCCTCACCCTTACCAAAAGCTCAATCGGACAATATCTCTCCGGAGCATATATATTTGTTCAATGAATGTCGGACCACACTCACTTTGTCTCTCTATCTATATGTCTCTCGATTGACCTCGCTTTCTCATACCGTATCTTTCCACGCGTTGAAGCTACTACCTCTCCATCCCTCGCAAAGACGGAGCTATTTACATTGCGAGGGGCACTCCAACCTTGGATTAATTTGTGTAGGCATTTATTCCGGTCAGTTTAGATTATATTTTCGTAGCATTCGGCCCACAACTACTCCAAACTCCGTTGCAACCCACGCAATTCCCCTAGTTGATTTCCCTCTGGCTCGGTCATCGCTCTCTCGCACGTCCTTTCTCACCTTCAACATCGCACTGGTATTATTGAAAAAACTATGTTGTTCTCTTTAATTATTATAAATAAGCTACAAAACTACACACCGATAGTCCACTTGGAATGGAACAAATTTCAACCCACAAATTAAAGTGCTACAAACTACACACCAAGGGGCCCACATGTCATGAAACAAATTTGTACCCATATACAAATTAAAAAATAAAGGACGAGGATCGAACATGCGACCGGGCCTTCAAGCCGCACGTCAATAGGCAACATACATAGAATAGCAATGTTTGTTGTACCCCCTTTGTTCACATAATGTTTTTATATTACCACAGCCTAATTAATGGATAACATGTAATATTATTTTTAGTACTATTCGCCTTCACTTACTGGTGGGTTCCATGTGTGCTCTCTCTCTCTCTCCTCCCCTTCTGCGTTTAGACGCACGGGCAAAAGGGAAGAACTCGCGAGCGATGTTGTCGTTGACCATATTTGGACGCGTTCACAACTCACAAGTCACGGCTCCAGTTTCACGTACTAGCAGCACTAGTCAGTGTGTACGTGCAATGCACGTTAATTTGGAAGTATATTAAGTGCATGCGGATATTAACTATACTAGGATATTATTTGCGTGTTGTCATGTGATTAGCACTATTTTTGGCATGAAATTAACTGCACGCTAAACGTGTTGAGCGCTCGACATTGAAGCAGTCTAGGTCGTTGGATGACAAGGAATACATGTGGCTTGATGACGTTTTATATTTAATTTGATACGGCTCTAGCAAAACATCCAATCGATCAAACCATACATTTCGTTCAGTCTGACTCCGACTTTAAATTATACGATGATCGATATAAAATAAACGGAAATGATAAACGTTTGAATTTTAAGCATGGCAATCCGAATGTTTTTCATGCCAAATTTAGATTACGCGGTGGCAGCGGGGGCGTCTCGCGGTGGGAAGCGGCTCCTCTGCCGTGCTCTGTATGTCGTCAGGCCACTGATCGATGGCGACGGCGGCGTCTTGCGCCGTTGTTGGCGTACTCCTGGACGTTGGCCTAGCTTCAAGGAAGGCCAAAATGTTCTAGACTTTGGAGCGAGTCAACTGGCGGGAGGAGGCGATTGGCCTTGGTGCACGGAAGCGGTCGACGGCGGCCATCCATGCCGCTGAGGGGGGCACTGGCACCCGCGCGGGGACATGCGCTGTCAACGGCGCGGCAGAGACGTTCGTGTGCATGGGCACCGCACGGCGCGCGCGCGTCGAGACGCGCAGCGCATCTTGTTGGCAGTGCACGGCACCGCACGGCATGCGCGTCAGTGCACACGCATGCGCTGGCAGGTGCACGGAAGCGTGAATGTCGGCGGGGACCTCATGGAACCCCGTGGCATCAAGCTCGGCGACAATGTGCAGCTCCCAGCCCATCAATGCCACGGGGATGGGCGCCGCGCAATGGGCGACGGAGCAGAACGCGAGACGGCGCGGCATCTTCCCGCAAGGCCAGTTCAAGCTCGTCCCAAAGCGCCTTATGTTCTTGAGACTCCGGCTGGGTGTCTTCCTCATGAAACTAGAACACTAAGGGCAGACCATCGTGATGCAGCATGGCGTACGTTTAGGTCAGGCTAGTTGGAGGTAGACGACAGGAGAATCAGAGAGGAAGAGAGAGGATTGTATCGATACCGGGTAGTGCGGGGTTGATTTTAAACTGCAGCGCTGGCGACATTAAAAGTGGGAGCAGTTGGGACGACGGTGGGCGGCGGAGCCTGGTCAAAGGGCTCGCCTCCTGGGGAGTCTGCACACTGTGTCTGCTCGCCGCGCGCCTCGACACGCAAGGCGCAGCGATCGCTTTCGCACGCCTCCTGTCGACTCACTCGCTTGCTGGGACGACACCTGCCAATGAGAAGCGGGGACTCGTGGCGGCACGTAAACGCCCACGGTTTCAATAGTGAAAGCATTCGCCTTAACGTGATAGGTCTTTTCCCTAAAAAAAACGTGACAGGTCTTTGTTCCAAAATACCTTGGCTCTTCATTTGTGCAACTTGTCATAAGCAGCTTGTCTCGAATTGAAGAAAAAACTTACGAAGTAATATTTGTGCCATATCACGTGACCATCCTCAGTTTCAAGAATTTATGCTCCCTTTTGGATTTTCTGAAATTTAAGACCCGAGATTGAAACAATATCATAACCAGCATCATGCAATAAATTTTCAAGCCGTACATCTGTCCTGTTGTATTTCTTAAGAAAGGATTTGGTCAAACATTTTGCTTAGTTAAATCTCCTTTCCGGTTTATAGGGCTCAATTCAAAATCTCACCAACCAAGGTAGATGGTGAGTGGTGGAACAATTGTTGTAGTTTGCAAAACCACTCAATTAATGCGCTTGTTTTCCTCAAAATTGTGTTTACTGAATGCATTAATTGCAATGCATGCATGCATAAAGTACATGCACTGGTCAATTTTCTCTTAATACTTGCATGTAATGATTTATTGCACCTTGAAATCTGAACATGTGATGGGGAACAACCAAATTGAGACTTATAAAATGGGAAAACTAAAATTTTGAGATAAGCCCTATAAACCAGAAAGGATAATCCCTCCGTACCAGTGCATTGCCTGATATATTAACTCAAGTACTAGGCACGAACAAACGGGCTCAATTCTGTGCTCATCCTGCTGTAGTAGTAGTAGTACTAGGCAATGCAGTTGACGGGTGCCATTGACGAGTGGCGATCGAGGGAATTGAACCGTGCTCGGCACGGTAGGTAACGTTGTCTAGTTACTAAAGCATCCCTCCGTTGTTCATCGGTAGTCATTATGGACCGGGGACATGAGGGGAATTTCCTAGGGCTGGAATTCTGGCCGCCAGATATTTCGACTTGAAACGCTGAGGCTCGACTGGTTGGGGTTGCCTAATGTGCATACCACGCACGCCACCGAAGGACATGAGCCCGTTTTTTATCTGGCTGGTACGCCATTGGGTCCTACCATTTGAGAATACGAAAGGAACCTTTTAAATTGCCGAACGAATCTATGTGTATTACAATACCCGTATTTTCCTTGCAAATACTAATATCAACGTGGTAATTGATTTATGACGAGCCGTTGATTAGAGTGAATTTGTGATATAGTGATCTCAACGTGGATTTCACATTTCATGGTATCCCTAGTAAGTTTTCCAATAAAATTCAAATTTAAAAGATGAACAATATGGAGGTGAGAAAACTTTGTATGTATCAAGCATATGACCACACACACACACACACACAGAGACACACACGCACGAATACGACAACAATCCAATAAGTATGGTGCATCTATTTTTCCAACCCATGCATGTATGACACGAGTACAAAAATACTCCTTCTATTCCTAAATATTAGTCTTTTAGAGAGTTCAATAAGTGACTACATACGGAGCAAAATGAGTGAATCTAGACTCTAACATATGTCTATATACATTTGTATGTGCCAGTCCATTTGAAGCCTCTAAAAAGACTAATATTTAGGAACGAAGGGAGTGAAATGTAAGACATCCATGGTCCTCAGTTCAATATTTAAAATGAACATGAAACTGAAACATGAATATTAAGTCTAGTACTACAGTACATACAAATGTTGTGTTTAGGCGGAGCTATGATTGTCAGGGGTCAACCCCTCGACCTTAGATAAAACTGTGGAGCTCTGTTTTGGGTTGTTTAGATTATATTTGTTCCCACCCTCCCAACCACCGATTGGTTGTGCACCCCCACCCCTCCTCCCTAGGAGAATATCATGTGTCCCCATACCTTACATGCTATATGCCGATACGAGTTGCTTGGAGCTTGTAGATCTGAGATATAGCAGCTCACATGATGTGTCTTAATTTTTTTGCAGGAAACCTTGATGAGTTTGAGAATTGCACACAATTTGTACAAAAACTACTTAGATGCCCTTTGATCCCTTATCCAACAACCTCGAAGCTCGTATCACCGTAGCATCTAAGATGAAGGAGGACATCATATTCTCCTGTATGTAAGAATATCATATGCCACCACACCTTAGATGCTTTGGTGATACAAGCTCTTTGGAGGCGTTGGATTTGTGACCCAACACCTCCTCGGTCGTTCGAATGGTTTTTTGCAGAAAAGCCCCAAAAGAGTTCGGCCAGTGCTTACAAGCACAAAGACTGCTCAGATGCCATTGGATCTCAGATCAAACAACCTCCAAGCTCGTATCACCGTAGCATCCAAGCTGCGATAGCACCTTATGTTTTCTCGCACGGGAGAGTATGAGGTGCTCCCGCACCGTAGATTCTATGGTGATACGAGTTCATTGAGATCTAACGGCCCACGGTAGGACGTTTGAATGTTTTTGCAATATACGGCTGATAGAGTTTGGGAAATGCGCAGAAAGTACAAGTACTATGCATGTGCCATCTGATCAATGATCATACGACCTAGATGCTCATATCACCATAGCGGGTAATTAAGCTACGGGGAGCACCTAATATTAGCACCGGGGAGCCGTTGGATTGAAGGTGCAGCGGCACACACGAGGCCTGGATGTTTTATTTGCAAAAAAACTTCGGAGAGTTTGGAAATTGCGCATAATTACAAAGACTACTCCCAAGCCATTGGATCTCACTTCCAACGGTGTAAAAACTCGTATCACCATAGTATCTAAGCTGCGGGGTGGATGTGATATTCTATGCCGCTGTCATTTTTGTTCGTAAACTTGCAAAATACGTGTAACTCGTGCCGTTACTTGTCTAACCGCGCAAAGAGTTTGTTCAAAAAAGACATCCTACACTGAAATATCGGAACAACACACGGGGGTCCCGCTTGTCATTAATCAAATTTGGACCTAAAACTAACAAATCTGAAAGACGAGATTCGAACTGGCAACCGGGACTACAAAGCGTAAGTTGATAGCCTGAAAAAATGAACGGTTGTTGGCTTTGTCCCATAACTTGATTTTATATAGTACTTGCGTTGAGTAGAGTAGAGGGAGTGCCTCGTCAACACGTGCATGACCTTTGTCTCACTTACGGGTGGTCCCAGGTCTGTGATCTCAATCTCTCTTCTCTCCATCGTCTAACCTTTGCACGGGCACACACGAAGAGTGGCGCTAGCTTGCCGTGGTTTTATTACAACTAAAAAAAGCTTGGAAAATAGAAGAATCACCTAGAACAAGAGACGTTGCGGCTGGTCGAGATGGAGCTAACCGTGCCACGTTTGCATGATGAAGCTGTGTGGCTAGTGGGCTGTTTTCGACCAACTTGCTGGGTCCCGAGGTCGAACCATAGGTACGTCTGATACAATATATTTTTACACACACATTTTTCCTCCGTGTCGAGACATGGCACACCCTACTGGGCGGTTTCGGGGTCCTCCCGGGTGGTGCACGCATATATTCTTCCTAACGTGGGACACCCTACCACGCGTTTTCTGGGTCCTCCTCAGTCGTAGCGCAGAAGCAAGTAAATGAGTCATCAAATCACGAAAGACCACCTTTCCCGCCGAGTACATCAGTGAAGCACGGTGGCTAGCTAGTTGGGCTAGTTCGACCGATTAGCTAGGCCGCCACCACATTTGTTTTTTCACCCCTTTTTTTATCTACTTGCTGGCAGGTAAATTTAAATATCCACCGCGGCGTTGCTCTGGTGATTGGGCACGGCAGGATTTTAAATTTTTTGATTGACGGGAGCAGGCACGACAGGATTTTAAGTTTTTTGATTGACGGGAGCAGGCGCGGTAGCAATTAGTCACGATGACTCCGCCTGTAAAAACCCAATGCTCCCTGATGTGAGAAGTCATCGACTGGTGTTTTACCGTGGTGAAAACCAAAAGATTCCCCGCTCCTCGGCTGGCTCCCTCCACCTTCCCGTAGATTGCATTGCCTTTCAGCCGTTTCGCCCCCTTTGCTTCCTCTCCCCATTGCTTCTACCTGGTGCCATGGCAGCGCAGCAGATCACGGAGTCCGAGGTGAGGCGCCTGACACAGGAGCTCCATGCCAAGGATGCGGAGCTCAGGGCCAAGGACGTGGAGCTCCATGAGCTCAAGGAGGAGAGGAGTGCCATGCTCCTCCGTTATGTGCGGGGTTCACGGAGCTTCAAAAGCGGCAGCGTCCACCACAAAGATGCTCGGCGTCGGCGGCGCTGCAGAAAAGCGGGAGATATGATAGGCCGTCGGGGGCCGGCCGAGCGCGAGTGGGCGATCGTGACGAGGTCGAGGATCGCCTCAGCCACTTGGTGAACCAAGTTGCCACGCACGTGTTGCGGCTGCGCGATGCCTACCATCGTGCCAGCGCGATGATGCCGGCCGTCGGGCTAAACCCATTCGACCACCCGGTCGACTTCAATGAGCTGCGGCTTCCTGACCTGGTCTCCTTCTTCACCTATATCTCCGAGGAGCTGAGCCGTCTCCGCGCGATGGTGGGGGTTGAGCTGGACAAGGAGGGGTTGCGCGCTGCCGTCGCCGTTGCCGGGCGAATCCTTTTAGGGCTCCGCCACCAAAATCCATTCGTGCCATTGGATGCCATCTTTGACGAGCTGACTCCCGTCGACTAGGAGCGGGCTATGCGGGCGGTTGCACCCTGCATCACCAACGTCGTGCGCCTCGAGAAGCAGAGGGACTTCAGTGGTGTTTAGGCACCCTCTGCATGGGCATGTCCATGTCTCGGTGCAACATGACCATTGGATCAAACTCAGACGGTGCAGATCCGTCACTGTAGCACAAAGCGTGTGGGTGTGTTTGGTTGCATTCTCATCTCAATATAGTTGTTCCCTCTTCGTGTATTTTTGTCAACCTACTAGTGTGGACTCATGCACCCTGCATGCACTCTGCCAATCACCCAAAAGTGGGTCGAGAAGGGAACTTTTGCTCCCATCCCGTGCACCCTTCATACACCCTGTCTAACACTATAGGATGTGCTTCATATGGTTCATGTTTCGTGGAGTACTGTAGCACCATACTCTCCGTGCGATGTGGACCTAGTTCTATTAACATCGATCTCACCGTTCATTCTCGACCGGACAGTTGAAAAACCGGTACTATGTTACATATAGGAGTAGTTGACATGCGCACAACACAACAACAAGATTGTGTAGTACTGACGTATGAACCACTGCAAATGCCTAGTAGTAGGAGCACTGTGTATGTTCAAGTGGCTGCCGTGTTTCGCACTCGTCCGTCGTAAGAGTGGAAACGCTTGCTGTAATCATTTTTTTCTTCAAAATGAAAAACAGTGGACACGCTCTACCGTGCAAATCCTCCTCCAGCCATGCACTAAATTACTCACTTTCGCCGATGTGTGGGACTGCCAGCACCTGGGTCCACCAGCCATGCACTAAATTACTCCGTAGTAGAGTGACGGTAGACTACCCCGATCGAACCGCCGCAGTAATGCCCAATGAGCCGTCAAATCACAAAGCCCCCTCCTTTCCAGCAGTAAGTTGGACGGACGAAGCAACCATCATTTCACTCTTCTCTCTCAGCTTCCTCTCTTGAAGAAAACCCCCACTCGCTTCGCTTCTCTCTCATCTCGTTCCTCCTTTCACTCTTCTCTCTCAGCTTCCTCTCTTGGATGGATGCCGGAGCACTGGCCGACGTGATGTCTATGGCTCTGGTCAAAACCGTCGAGGCTCATGGTCGAAGAAGCGCAAGCACCCCACCGAGACTACCGTAGACAAGCTCAAAGCCATCGCCCTGTCCAAGCCCCCCTCTCCGGGATCCCTCATTAAGCAAGTCCAGGTAATGTCTCTTGTTGACGATATTTTTCTCGATCTTGATCGTGTTTTTTCATCTAACACGCAGTACTAGTACTGGTAGTACAACTTTCTGGGTGATCTTGCATGTGATTTTAGTGTGCCAAATGACGGTTCTAAATTCCTCTTTTGACCAAAACACGCGAGAGGTTGACACTGATTTCTTATAGATTACTTTCAACTACTCCCTCTGTCCCAAATTTCTTGTCTTAGATTTGTCTAGATACGGATGTATATAATACTAAAATGTGACTTGATACATCCGTATCTAGACAAATCTAAGACAAGAATTTTGGGATGGAGGGAGTACTATAATTTATCAATGCTACCTTTTAAGAGGGTATATTTGCCTCAGTAACTTGTGTTATGGATAATGAATGTAATCCCTCTGCTCTCATGCCTTTGAAGACATGTTCTAGTGTCTTTGTTCACTCATTTCTGTGTGTATATGGAGTATAATA
The DNA here is from genome assembly GCA_021437245.1 of Aegilops speltoides. NCBI lineage: Eukaryota > Viridiplantae > Streptophyta > Magnoliopsida > Poales > Poaceae > Aegilops > Aegilops speltoides. Next base: position 382,634,766 of record CM038144.1, on the reverse strand, counting down.
TCGAAAAACATCTTATATTTTTGAACGGAGGTATTATTGAAATATGGTTTCTGTTTGAATTAGAACCAGGTCCGCGGCGGAGATGAAGTTCTCAAAGTCATGCTGTGTGAACTGGAAGACCTGATGATGAGTTCTACTGCTGAACTATCCAGCTGTTGTGACCTTGTCGCCACGTGTCCTGAACTAGTGTTTTCCTGTAGCATTGTTGTCAGGCGTGTTCTCGAGGCTGTACTTGACCACTACAATTTACTGGTTGTGCCTTCGATTACGAAGGGTGTGGTTCTTGTAAAGCTTCCCAACAAATCTTATGCGGCATGTCTTCATCATCATGTTTATGAGTGGAAAGACCACTCTGTTAGGTTCTCCAAGGTTGACAAGATGGTGATGGTGCATGTAGACATCTCACAGAAGTCCATGGCCTAGTCAGTTATGCGGGGTTCATCCCATAGATCGGTGGCAAGAAATAGTCTGGAGAGTTTAGTTAGTGCAACTTTGCTTGTCTGTAGTAAGTACTATTATTCAATACTTGATTTGTGTTTGTGAACCCTGTATTGTTTATTAGTACTGCCACTTTTGGTGTGTGGTCAGTCCTGAGAACGGTCTGTGTTAATGTCTGTCCACTCAATTCAGTCTATACATTTTGAAGTATTCAGATCATATTTTTTGTGAGGACGGTTTATCAATTATGGTTACACTCCAATATTTGTATGCATTGCAGGGTTTATCGCACCCACCAGGATTTCCAGTCCCATGGATGTTCGGTCCATATGATTTTTCACGACCTTTGGACTGTTCTGCTTGTGGGAGTATGCAGGGCCCCTGCATGCCATGCGTAGTTGGACGATCAATCTTCTGTTTAGTACTTCAACATAGTGATTTCCTGGTAAGGATTCACTCGTGTCACATCAAGTAAATCTTATTGATTTACTGTCTAAATCTTATTGATTTAATGTCATGTTTTCTTTCTTTTCCTTCAATTTTATGATGCGAGGTTTTGCCATGTGACATTCATCACGAATAAACCGTTTGGTTTGCTCTCGATGGCTATTTTTGCAGGTTTCACTTCTTATGTCGTGTCGATGCTTGAAGGCACCGTCCATCACTTATATTCTTGGAAAAATTGGATCTATCTATTGTCCGAGTACAAGCTGAATCCCTATGATGAACTGCAGTTTGGTTTAACGCAAACGCAATTAGTCCTTCTCGCGTTTAAAAGAAATGAAGAAAAAACTAGATCACGGTCACGGATCCTAGTCAAGTTAGAAAGCTGATCATAGCGTATCGGACACGATCGCCATTGTCTCGCATAGATCGAGCATCGGCGATTGCTCTAGCATCGACAATGGCGAGCTCGACCGATCCACCGAGGATTGGGCACCGACCGCGTCGGTGATCGGTCCGATCTGGGAGGATCGGGCATCGACACCGCACCAAAGACTACATGGAGCACCATCTCCGCAGCAGCAGCTGCTTCGCACTGCACCAACACTTGCACTTGCATTTGGTGCAGCCCGTGCGGTTGCACCGCAACAGATCGGGCTTCAGCCGCACTTCATATACCAAACTCCTTACAAAAACCGACATGTCCACCTTCTTGGTAAGCATTGGCCGCCCAAGTGCTTCATTCTTTTTTCTTTCCATGTTGTTTCACATGATTCACTGTGTTGATCTAACTGTTTGGGTATGTCTTCTTGTTTTCAAACAGAGAATTCCTAGAGCACCGAGGGAGTCGTTCAACAATCCGGGTGACCGCGGCCATGTTTCTCTTACCATGCGCAGCCTTGGTGTGAATGAACCTGCTCAATATACCGTAAGTACAAAGGATGGTCGCATGATGATTGATGCTAAAGGATGGTCAAGGTTCAAATCTAAATCATATCTTGTGGTAGGGGATGATGTCAAAATCAAACTTTCTCGACAAGGAGAGCTGGTCCAAATCAACTTTGAAATTCTTCAGTAGCAGCACACAACTGCCGAACTGATCTATCCTCCGAGGGATTTTGATGTAATAATCTGTCATGGTGAAACAAGTGTCCTATGTGTATAAGTAGTACAACAGTATTATTTATCACATGGTATATCGCTGATAAATTGCAACTCGATAGCTGGTTAGGAACGTAGCTCGATTTCATTCCAACAATACGTCGTGCTTTATTCAATTTTGTGTATTCGCCTTGCGACAACATCTAAAACCAGCGAGATCCGATCGCTTTTAATATGAAAAGCGCCGAGGTAGAACACATGGGCCCCCAAACATGCGAGGTCAGCTGCGCCCAAAGTCCGAACCGTGAGCCTATCTCGAGTATTATATTCTCAATGAACCCCCATAAAAAAGCTGAACCCCATAATGCCCGTGCGTTGCGGAGGGAGTATATTTCTCGGCAAGGTGAGCCTGTGATATACAAGATTTGTATATTTCTTTACAGAGGAGTATCTCTCACAAAAAATATATTCATGTGTAACTAGCTACTCCTGTCTTTCTACTTCCTTTCACGATATGTGGGGCAACCGGCAACGGGGTCCACGTGCCATATGCACAAATTAGAGTGCATAACTTCACGGTAGACACACCCCGGTCATAGCGCCGCAGTAATGCCCAATGAGCAGTCAAATCACAACCCCCCCTTTCTAGCTTTAGCGATGAAGTCGACGGACGAAGCGGCAATATTTCACCGGGCCAAATCCCTTCTCCTCATCGCTTGTTCAGAGAAAACCCCCGCTCGGCGATTGCATAGGGTTTTCTCATGGAGAACCAGGTACGAATTCTTCATCCATCCCCGATAAATCCAAGCCCCTTGGTCGCAGGTAATCCTAGGATGGCAGCCGCCGCCGTTGATGCATTTTTTCGTACTGAATCTAGTGTGTTTCAGTTGCATTGCCCAAAGTGCGAGTACCCTACAGATTTCTACACCCACGGCGAGACGCCACACTTGTTCCTTCTCATCCTACCACAGCATTTTGAAACGCGCATATTATGTTCCTAGAATCCTCTTCTCTATCCGGGAGGGTGGGTTTTTTTTGAACATGTTGTGTTCTCATATTATTTTTCCTGCAGTGTATTATTTACTCTGCCAGAACACATGTACTCAAGATGCTTGGACTTGCCATAACTGAATACACTAGTTTAATGGTCACAGTGAAGAAAATCCATGGATATTGCTTCCGAGTTGGGTTCATGAACCAAGAAGATCGCTGCTTTTTTTATGGCCGAACTTGGATAAACTTTCTCAAGTGTTACGGATGAAAAGTCGGCGCATCGAATGTTGATGGAAATAGCAGAACCTGGTCTCATCTTCACCGCGATCTTCCACCCGACGTCGTTCAATTGTTCATCCATGTTAGTTTTGTATCTGGTTCTTGCTTGTTGCCTCGATTACTTCTTAATCCACCTATTCTGTCTAACTAATCACAATTTAACTTTAGAAGTAGCAACGAATCTCTCACGAAGATGCTACTTCTAACTAATATTGTGTTATAATTGGTGGCACGTGTAGGTTTTTTCAGAGTTAAGCAGTCTGCTCGTTTGTTACTCTGTAATAACTCGGCTGTTACTAATGGCACTGGAGTTGGCTGGATCGACATCCACATGTTCCTACACTTTATTGATCGTCTTGAGGTCCTTGTGGGGCGTTTCAATGGTAGAAGGCCACGTGGGATATGTGTGCCACTGCTGCACTCGTTGAACAGGTCCAACTGTGTCGAGAAACTTATGGTACAAGCTGTTATCTGTTATATATGTTGTTCATAAACTATTGCTTATACACAATTTTACAGCTGTGATCTTCTTGAAACAGGAACTGCCGAGTTCTATTGTTCCTATACAGATGCCTGACCATGGTCGGGTCAGACTTGTGCTTGGTCACAACATGATGTTTATGTCGACCTACTCAATTCCCCTTGGAGGCGAAAAGATACTTATTCGTGGGTGGTCTCAGATAATGAAGGCTCGTCCATCTTGGAGAATAGGACAGAAGATTATGTTCATGCTTTTCCATGGCTCTAAAGCGAATATCCTGTTTATTGACCACGTTGCGAGATGAAGCCGCTTTCAGAAGGTTGTGGATGCGCGGGGTGGCGCCTGGGCCTTGTCCTGGGGCTTGGCGGCCTCACCCTTGGTTAACTGTAGGCAAAGTAGCACTGTTCGAGGCGTGCTTTGTACGGTTGAACCTGTATAAGTACTCATACTGCTTTCAGCTTTGGTTGTTAAGTGCCCTATTGGTTTAAGTTAAGGTTGTTAAGTACTCCTGCTGCTTTTACGATGCGTCGTGTTTCTTGATCTGTCTTCCTCCAGCCGCCAAAACCAAACCAGCGCCGGCGGGGCCGCCTGCTTCCGCATCCCACGGCTGGCTGCGCCTCAGCGCACACATCGCCGCCCCACCGTCTCCTAAATCGTTAACGCTGATGTCCTCCGCGCACTTTAGTGCGCTCGCCGCGGCGCCGCCCTCTCGCATTGTCAACATGGTCAACAAACAACATGAATCGGCAGAAGTACGTGGAGAGGATGACAGTAGGGGCCCACCACGTCAGCGTATGGAAAAATAAAATGCTTGCTCCTAGTGTTTTCCTGACATCTAGGACCCACGACATTGTGAGCGTATATAGTCAATAGACAAGAGAACAACACAAGATCGGCTAACACCTGGGACGTAGCTACTCGAGCAGTATTTTTTGTTTGGTATTGTTGAGACAGAGCAGGGTTTGAACTGGGTTGTGGCCTGTCTAGCCCAGGCTTATATTTTATGTTCACCATGTGACCAGCCCAGCTATTTTTTCTTTGTGCAAATGAGCCCAGTTTATTTTTTCTGAAGAATACCCAATCCAGGCCTACTTATTTTTCTACGCCTTGAAAGTAATATGAAATTGGTTGGAAATATAAAAACAAATGACAAATTGGCAATTACTTTATAATTTCTGATTTTTCACATTTTCAGATTCCTATTTCACTGGGCATTAACCTAAATCAAATATATCTTCAAAGTACTTTAAATCTGGCTCGACATTTCGGTATTAAAAATAGTTTGGAACCCACAAAAATATGCGAAATTGGCCCTGGCCAACCAAAAAAACGTCTGCAATAAATTGCATAAGAAGTTGCCATGAGCTATATATAAATTATTAAAAAAAGAGGGAGTGGTCTGACTTGTGGGCCTGTTTAGTTGACGCGTATGCAAGATTTTTTTAGTTATTATATACTACATCAACAAACGATTCTAGCAGACGTAACCGTTGGATGTCAATCCAACGGCCGTCGTCATTTCTTCAATCTCGATCTTCTTGCTCCACCGCCAAAGCAAAGACCGGCGGGACCGCTTTGCTCCCGCCTCCGTGGCGGGGTGTCTTTGTCGTGCGGCCTCGGCGCCCCTACTACGCCCACCGCTGGCGGCATCCCTCTACTCACCCACACCCCCTGTTATTCTGAGGCGACGGCAGCCTCACACCGCAGTCGAACCGGTGAACCCTCGTACTCCTCTCCGCGCGGTCTTCCACTGCCGCGTCTTCCCTGGCTCCGCGTCATCCCCTTCCTAGGCCTCGCCGTCGTCCACCGCCGTGGTGCTCTCGGCGCGGCGTGGTCAATGTGGTCAACGACCGACTTCCATCGAAAGAGTACTATACGTGGAGAGGCTGACAGCTGGGTCCATGACAGCCGCAAGGAAGTGCCTCCTTATTACGCGGAAAATAATTATTCCTCCACGACATCGAGGATCCACCGACGGGCCACCAGATTTCGCGAAAAAACGTTTCCCCATCGCTGGGACCCACAGTGTCGGGCCACCGATTTCGTGAAAAACGTTCCCCATTGTCACTCGGACCCACCGGAAGTGCCTCCTTATTACGCACAAAAAAAATGAATACCCCCTGCTAGCTGGGACCAACCTTGGTGGGAGGCTGACTTGTGGGCCTACTAAGTTGACTGGGACGGAGGCCTTTGTCAACTTTAGTCAACATATGAACGATTCTAGCTCCAGTGACCGTACGATGTCCATCCAACGGCCGTAGTGCTTCTTCAACCTCTGGTCTTCTTGCTCCAGCCGCCCAAAGCAGCGCCGGTCGTGCCGCCTGCTCCTACCGCCCGTGGCCGGTTGTGATGCCGCAGAGGCCTCACCGTCCCCTACTACTCCCACTGCTGGCCAGGCCATCCCTCTACGCACCCACACCCCATGTTATTCTGCGGCGACGGCAGCCTCACACCGTAGCCGAACGAGTGAACCCTCATACTCCTCTACGCGTGGGCATCCACTGCCGCGTCTTCCCCGGCTCTGCGTCATCCCCTTCCTAGGCCTCACTGTCGTCCACCGCCCTGGTGCTCTCGGCGTGGCGTGGTCAACGTGGTCAAGGAATGGCTTCCATCAGACGTGGACTGTACGTGGAGAGGCTGACAACTGGGTCCACGGCCGCAACAAGGAAGTGCCTCCTTATTACGCGCAAAATAATTATTCCTCCACCTGGCAGCAGGGACCCACCGGACGGGCCACCGTATTTCGCGAAAAAAAAAACGTTTCCCCCTGTCTGCTAGGACCCACCAGCTACATCTTCACACGCAAGGAAGTGCGTCCGAAAAAAAACGATTCGCCCCCCTGACTGCTGGGACCCACCAGCTACATCTTCGCACGCAAGGAAGTGCGTCCGGGCAAAAAAAAAGAACAAAACGATTCGCCCCCCTGACTGTTGGGACCCACCAGCTACATCTTCGCACGCAAGGAAGTGCGTCCGGGCAAAAAAAACCAAAACGATTCGCCACCTTGACTGCTGGGACCCACCAGCTACATCTTCGCAGGCAAGGAAGTGCCTGACAGTCGGGACCCACCTGGTCGAAGCGTACGTACCGTTGCCATTCTGGTCGCGAACGTTACGTACATACTGGTCGATGTAGAGGCACGCACGGGTCGTAGAGGCGCGCGCGTAGCATGTACACGCACGCATAACGGCGAGGTGCAAGAAAGAATACGCCACGCACGTACATACGGGCGGGTCTCAAACGCCTACTCGCGCATACGTACATGGCTGGGTCGGAACGGAGAAATAGGGTCGTCGTCATGTTCATGGGGAGCCAACTGGCTGGGTCGGAACGGAATGCGTGGTCATGTTCATCGGGAGGGCTTGGACGGAACAAGCAATGGAAACGAGGCCTGGCGTACCGCACAACGGAGGAAACGGCCTTGTGTTCGACCGGCCACGTTCGAAATGGGGTCCTGTTGATCGGGAGGGGCCTGGCGTACCGCAAAACGGAGGAAACGAACCTCCTACGGTCGAAACGGGGGTCCTGTTGATCGGGAGGGGTGTGGCGTACCGCAAAGCGGAGGAAACGGACCTCCTACGGTCGAAACGGGGGTCTTGTTGATCGGGAGGGGTGTGGCGCACCGCAAAACGGACGAAACAGACTTGTGTTGGAGTGCTACGATCGAAATGGGGGGTGTGGCGTACCGCAAAACGGGACTCCACGAGATATTGTTCATCTCCACCGTCGACCTCCTCTAGCCTCCACGGGCTACCGTCGACCTCCTCCAGCTCCACGGGCTCTTGTTCATCCAGCCTCCACCGCGCGCTACTCCACCGGCTACTGTTCAACGAGCCCTCCACGGGCACCCCTCCACCGTCTATTGTTCATCCAGCCCTCCACACCACGGGGTCCTGTTCAACCACCCCTCCACGGGCACCCCTCCATCATCTCTGCTCATCCACCCTCCATACCACGGGTCTGTTCAACCACCCTCCACGGACACCCTCCACCGTCTCATGCTCATCCAGTCCTCCACACCACGGGTTCTGTTCATCCAGAGGCAACGCCACGGCTCACTGCTCATCAAACCCCCCGCAACGCTCACTTTGCTTCATCCCAGGCGGCATCGACCGGCTTGATTAGCAGCAGTAGCAAAGAATCGCTCCATCGGGTTCGATTAACGACCATCGATCGATCGCTCGGGTTCGATGAACGCGTAGCTCAGTAGTGCAATCGCCGGGTTTAGTGCCTCGCTTCGGGTTCGATTAGAGCTAACGCCTTGCACACACGCCAATATACATGCGAGAGAAATGCGCATCACTCTCCCACCATAACCGGCAACTCCCCGAAATTTTCCTCCCCCTCGCTTCTACCACGGTTTTTCCGTCATGGACGGCCCAAAGAATGTCATGCAGCTGCGTCTCCGGCCCGCCCAGGACGAAAAGCCCATTTTCTGTCATGATTTTTTGTCATAGAAGTAGGAGCCCACCACATCTATGATGATACCGGGTTTTGCCACAAGTATCGTCATAGAAGTGTCATATGTATGAGAGAAAAAAATTTCGTTTGGCCCAAAATGTCACGGATGTGTCTTTTTTTGTAGTGGATAGATAGATAAACAAAAAACGCAAAATAAAACAATGTAAATAAAATTGCAGTAAGGTATTTTTGGATTTTATGTATGATAAATATAAGACCCGGGAGACATAGTTTTCACTAGAGGCTTCTCTCTTGAACATAGTATATGGTGGGTAAACAAATTACTATTGGACAATTGATAGAAAAGTGAATAATCATGACGATATCCAAGGCAATGGTCATGTATATAGGCACCACGTCCGAGGCAAGTAGACCGACTCCTGCCTGCATCTACTACTATTGCTCCACCCATCGACCGCTATCCAACATGTATCTAGGGTATTAAGTCAATAAAACAAGAGTAACGCCTTAAGCAAGATGACATGATGTAGACAAAGTAAACCCAATCAATATGAATAAACCCCATCTTTTTATCCTTAATGGCAACAATACAAATACATGTCAGGTCCCTTTTTGTCACTGGGATTGAGCACCGCAAGCTCGAACCCATCACCAAGCACCTCTCTGAAAGCACAAGTGCTCCCTGGGGGATTTTGGTAATTTATGTCAACATATCTCTTATTGGACTAATACTTCTATCGAGTATATTTCAGATGAGTTCAACATTGGAGTGGCAAGACAAGAGGATGTGGAACCCCTTCATGATGCAAGGACAAACATTGGCAAAAGCTCAAGACTCTACATTTTCATTTTAGTGATCCAAGATCACATTGAGTCCATAGGAAAGCCAATACTATTAAAAGGGGATGACGTGTTGCTTAATGGCTTGCTTGCTCAAAGTGCTTAGTGATATGCTATAAAGCCCTCAACCACTTTCTCATTTCCACATATGTCCTAAACCTAAAAGTCAAACTCGGACCCACCGATTTGGTCTATCTAGCGCCACCAAGTTCACTTGACATAGCCACTGCCAGAAACCCTAATCAGTTCGATCTCACCGATGGGATCTCGGTCTCATCGAGATGGCCTTGCAAACTCTCTGTTACCTATTGCAGTTATTTTGGTCTCACCGAGATATGTAGTCAGTCCCATCGAGTTTGCTTGACCAAGTCTCTGTTTGCTTATTGTTGAAATTGGTCCCACCGAGTTCATGCAATCGGTCTCACCGAGATGAGGTTTTGCCCTAACCCTAGCACATAGGTCTCACCGAGTTGACCTTGTCGGTCCCACTGAAAACTCTAACGTTCACATTTTGAACCATATCGGTCTGACCGAGTTTCACTATTCGGTCCCACCGAGTTTGGTAAATTGTGTGTAATGACTAGATTTTGTGTGGAGGCTATATATACCCCTCCACCCCCTTCTCCATTTGAGAGATAGCCATCAGAACACGCCTACAATTCCACTACTCATTTTTTGAGAGAGAACCACCTACTCATGTGTTGAGATCAAGACATTCCAATCCAACCACAAAAATCATGATCTCTAGCCTGCCCCAAGTTGCTTTCCACTCAAATCATCTTCCACCATATCCGAATCTGTGAGAGAGAGTTGAGTGTTGGGGAGACTATCATTTGAAGCACGAGAGCAAGGAGTTCATCATCAACACACCATCTATTACCTTTTGGAGAGTGGTGTCTCCTAGATTGGTTATGTGTCACTTGGGAGCCTCCATCAAGATTGTGGAGTTGAACCAAGGAGTTTGTAAGGGCAAGGAGATCGTCTACTTCGTGAAGATCTACCCAAGTGAGGCAAGTCCTTCGTGGGCGATGGCCATGGTGGGATAGAAAAGGTTGCTTCTTCATGGACCCTTCATGGGTGGAGCCCTCCGTGGACTCGCGCAACCGTTACCCTTCGTGGGTTGAAGTCTCCACCAATGTGGATGTACGATAACACCACCTGTCGGAACCACGCCAAAAATCTCCATGTAATGTGTTTGCACACTCCAATCCCATCCCTTTACTTTCTTGCAAATTTCATGCTTTACTTTCCGCTGCTCATATACTCTTTTCATGATTGCTTGAATTGTATTGTGAATGCTTGTAATTGTTATAATCTCCAACCTTAACTTGAAAAACATAAAACTGCTACCTTTACTTGTTGAGGGTCTAATCACCCCACTCTAGAAACCTTTTCTTGATCCTTTCAATTGGTATCAGAGCTTTGGTCTCCATTGCTTTGGTTGAAACACCATTTGAGGAAGATGGATGAGTCTACGATTGGGAGTATTAGATGTAGCGTGCCTATGCTTGATGAAGAGTTCTATAATGCTTGGAAAAATGAGATGCTTGAGATTTTCAATGAATATCACTTGAACAAGTACATTATTACCCCGTGTGCGCCCCTTGTTGACCCCTTGCATCCTACCCCTGATGAGTCTCTTGACATGATTCGCAATCTTAGAACTGTCAATATTATCACTAGAGGATTACCTAGAAATTTGATTGCTTGCTTGCCAACTCTTAAATGTGCCTACACTATATGGAGATTTCTTGAGGAACGATTTCCAAAGTATTCCTTGAAAAACTTAGATGAGATTCTTCACTAGTCTATTTCTTTGAATAATATGAGTCCCAATGATCCTAAGTTTGGTGATTGTCGATTTGAGCTTCGTGACCTTATGCGTGCCAAAGGAGATGTTGGAATCATTAGCAATATCATTTCTGAAGTCATTAGAATTCATAGAGATGCACATTGTCATGATCACAAAACTAATGAATCACTCCCTCTAGGAAATGATCAACCACAAGATGATGTTGAATGGATACAATGATGAGGATGATGATAGTGACTATGATCTCGATGAGTCTATGAGACACTTTGGTCTTATGGCTAACCTTCACGGCTACATGGCAGGAGGAAAGGAATGGGTTCTTGATAGTGGATGAACCAATCACATGACCGAAGACAAGGATATGTTCGTGAGCTTGCTGAAAACAACAACCCTCAAAAGTATGTCACTTTTGGTGATAACTCAAAGGGTAAGGTGGTCGTCCTCGGTAAGGTGGTCATCTCACATGACAGCTCCATACAAAATGTTATGCTCGTTGAATCTCTTGGCTATAATTTACTTTCTGTGTCTAGCTAGCCCATTTTGGTTTCAATGTCCTATTTACTAAACTAGATTGCCAAGTGTTTTGAAGAGATAATCATAATATGGTCTTTATCGGCATACGTAGAGGTGATCTATACATTGTTGATTTCACTAAAAAGGCTCAACTGAGAACTTGCTTAATTGCTAAATCTTCTAAAGGCTGGTTGTGGCATAGACGGTTAGGTCATGTGGGCTTGCGAAATCTTGACAAGCTTATTAAAGATGATCATATCCTTGGTGTTAAAGATGTTATATTTGACAAGGATAGACTTTGTAGTGCTTGCCAAGCAAGAAAACAAGTTGGAGGAAGTCATCTCGTGAAGAACATCATGACCACGAGAAGACCACATGAGCTACTTCACATGGATCTTTTCGGCCCCAACGGCTAAAAAAGTCTCGGTGGTAACTCATTCGGATTGGTCATTGTTGATGATTTTTCAAGATTTACGTGGGTGTTCTTTCTTGATGATAAATCGCAGGCCCAAAAGATCTTCAAGAACTTCGCTTGGAAGGCCCAAAATCAATTTGAAGTGAAGATCAAGAAGGTTCACAACGACAACGGAATGGAGTTCAAGAACGCCAATGTGGACACCTTTCTTGGCGAAGAAGGGATTTCAAATGAGTTCTCGGCTACGTACACGCCTCAACAAAATGGAGTTGTTGAGAGGAAGAACCAGACGCTCATCAAAATGGCAAGAACTATGCTTGATGAGTACAAGACGCCAAAACACTTTTGGGCGGAAGCGGTTGAGACGGCTTGCCATGCAAAGAATCGTATATATCTTCACAAGCTACTCGGCAAGACGGCATATGAGCTTCTCACCGGTAACAAACCCTAAGTTGGATACTTTCGGGTATTCGGCTCAAAGTGCTACATTATTGATAAGCATCGTCATTCAAAATTTACTCCTAAATCTCATGAAGGTTTCCTACTCGGTTATGGCTCAAACTCTCACACATACCGTGTCTACAACAATTTCACCTAAAAGGTTGAAGAGACGGTAGATGTGAATTTTTATGAATCTAACGGCTCGCAAGTAGAGCAAATACCAATTGAGATGTAGGTGACAAAGATCCTTCAGAAGCAATACAAGACTTGTCTATTGGCAAGATTCGCCCAACGAAGGTGAAGGAGAGTACCTCGTCCGTCCAAGTGGAAGCCTCAACTTTCACGCCAAGGTGAACCACAAGTTGACTTGGAGGCATCCACAACTGGAACACATCAAGACGATGGAAATGAGGATGTACAACAAGATGAACCTCGTCGACCTCCTACTCCACCTCCACGAGAGAACAATAATGCCAACAACAACGGAGAAAGACAAGAAGAAGAACAAGACAATGAAGGTGATGTTCCACCCCGATCCAAACAAAAGCTCTCACGAGTTCGAGCAAGAGTCTCAAGAGATCATCCCGTCGAACAAATGTATGATGATATTCAAACTGGCAGAATTACTCGCTCTAAAACTGGTTTGGCTAACTTTTGTGAACATTACTCATTCATTTCTAGTATTGAACCTATGAAGGTTGAAGATGCTCTTGATGATCCGGATTGGGTGAATGCCATGCATGAAGAGCTACAAAATTTCGTGAGGAACCAAGTGTGGACGTTGGTTGAAAAGCCCGATGAGAAGCACAATGTCATTGGAACCAAATGGGTGTTTTGGAATAAGCAAGATGAATATAGACAAGTTGTACGTAACAAGGCTCATCTCGTCGCTCAAGTCTACACTCAAGTCGAAGGTATGGACTACGGTGAGACATATGCCCTCGTTGCTAGGCTTGAATCCATTCGCATCTTAATTGCTTATGCCAATCATCATGATATCACTTTATATCAAATGGACATTAAAAGTGCTTTTCTTAATGGTGAAATGGAGGAGGAAGTTTATGTTAAACAACCTCCCGACTTTGTTAACCCAAGAAACCCGATCATGTATACAAACTTCACAAAGCTCTTTATGGTCTTAAACAACCTCCTAGAGCGTGGTATAAGTGCTTGACTAAGTTCCTTATTGAAAAAGGCTTTGAGATTGGAAAGATTGATTCTACACTTTTTACTAAAATGGTTAATGGTGAACTATTTGTGTGCCAAATATATGTGGATGATATCATATTTGGTTCAGCTAACCCTCATTTTAGTGAAAAGTTTGGAAGGCTAATGTCGGAGAAGTTTGAGATGTCTATGATGAGTGAACTCAAGTTCTTTCTTGGTTTGAAAATCAAGCAAACTAAGAAGGATACCTTTGTTTCTCAAATGAAGTACACCAAGGACTTATTCAAGAAGTTCAACATGCAAGAATGCAAAGGTATGAGTACCCCTATGCCTACTAGTAGACATCTTGACTTGACAAAGGATGGTGAACTAGTTGACCAAAAGGTTTACCGCTCTATGATTGGTTCATTTTTATATCTATGTGCCTCCCGTCCCGATATTATACTAATGTGTGCATGTGTGCATGATATCAAGCGGCCCCCAAAGAATGTCATCTTAAGGCTGTGAAAAGGATAGTGAGATACTTAATTCACACACCAAACTTTGGCATTTGGTATCCTAAGAGGTCTTCTTTTGATCTTGTTGGCTACTCCGATTCAGACTATGCCGGTGACAAGGTTGATAGAAAGTCCACTTCGGGTACTTGTCAATTTCTTGCTAGATCTCTTGTGTCTTGGTCCTCCAAGAAACAAAACTCGGTATCCTTATCCACCACCGAAGCGGAATACATTGTCGCTGGTTCATGTTGTGTTCAATTACTTTGGATGACCCAAACTCTTAAAGATTATGGGATATATGTGAAACATGTTAGATTGCTATGTGACAATGAAAGTGCTATTAAGATTGCTCATAATCCCGTGCAACATTCTCAAACTACGCATATTGAAGTTCGTCATCATTTCATTTGAGATCATGTTGCTAAGGGAGATATCAATCTTAAACATGTTCGTATCGATAAGCAATTGGCAGATATATTCACCAAACTGCTTGATGATAAAGTATTTTGCCGTTTGAGTGGTGAATTGAACATCATTGATGCCTCAAACTTGGAGTAGAAACTCCATTTGGATGCATGCAAGGCATGAGCCTCTCTATGACTAATCCTTGATATTTCTCTTATGATGATGATCATATATCTTGGATATACTTGTACTCTTGCATGCTATCTAACCCTTGTATGTAATTGGCTAAGTCTCACTCCATGAGATTGCAACTCAATCACAACCTAAGCAATCTCTACATCACCAAGTCTCTACAATATGGTGGTTGAATACAAGGAAGCATGAATCCCTTCAATATATCCTTTGACAATTTCTATATATCAAATTTCATTTGGTATCAAATTTCATGATTGTCATTTTGGATAAACAAGTGCTCTTCCTTGCAAAACTAACCCATGTAGGAAGATGAACTCAAACTATAAGTGATGCTCCAAACTCTTGATGAACTACATCAACCTTGAGCATCCTACACAATTTCAACTACATGATCAAGATCAACACCACCACCAAGGTATGGCATTCCATCTTAGAGAAGCTTTACCCCAAGACATGGGTCAAAGCAACTCAACAAGATGTGAATACATCAAAATGCTTAAACAAAAAATGGCAACCCCATTTTGAGCTTAAGAGATGAGTATGACCTATGATCAAGTGTCTTCACTTGACTCCTAAGTCAATATACTCTAACATAGGTGACTTTGTCGCCGACCAATTCTAGATGAAGTTCTCTAGTGTTTCTCTGTGTCCTTGCATTTGTCTCTTGAATGATTGTGCATGTTTGTTTCCCCTTTAAAAAAACTTCATCTAGATTTCTTTTCTTTTCTCTGATTATTTTCTGCATTCCTTGCATTTAATTCATTGCAAATTCTTTAGTTAATTCCCTGCAAATCTTTGTGAGATCCTATTTGCCTAGTGAGCTGAGATGACAAAATCTTTCTCTGTGATGAACTCGGCCTCACCGATTTTTTTCGGCCAGTCCGAAACAACTCGGTGTCACCGAAGAAACAGACTCGGTGTTACCGATTTCACTACCGTGGAAACATTTTGCCATTTGCATCCTACATATCTAATCCAGCTCCACTCGATGATTCTTATCCTCTACCCGCATCACATTCTACATGTTGCTTTGTCATGTGACTCAAGGACCAAACCTATTTGACTTACACTCCAGAAGATCCCTTCTTGGAAATTGATGTCAAAGGGGGAGAGAGAGATCACATCAAAGCTTAACCACATCAAACGGGAGAGAGAGACCCTATGGGAGAGAAAGACTTCTTAGTCTCCCCACATGCTTGGTATTCAAAGAGGAGAGAAGCCACATGTCTTTAAGATGGGAAAGACATGTTAGTAGAAGATGTTTCTTTATGTCTTTTGCTCTGTTCTTCATTTGCTTTGATTTTCTATTACCCTATCTTCTCCCATTATCCAATATCAGATTCAGGGGGAAAAAGACATCTAAGGGAATAAAATATTTACCCTATCTTTTGCTCTGTGGTACGACAAATGGGCTAATGATACCTTGGAAACCACTATGGCTCATCTGCTCTCATATGCTAAGAACAAGCAAACCACCGTGGCACACGCCACCAATCTAGATGAGGATATTTTTTATGATATGTTTCATCTTCCTATGTCATCTATTGCTGTCAAACAAAGTCTTATTATAAGAGAAATGATCAATGGCAGAGCTAGACTTCAAACTCCTGACATATGGAAGTTTTATTGGGGTGGTACCAAATACTCCAATCAAAGGATTTATCTGGAATTCATTGGAAATCCACCTGATGCCCCTAAACCATTTCAATGGACATGGAAGTCAAATTCTCTTCCTAAATTAAAGTTCTTCTTTTGTATCCTACTCCAAGACAGACTTAACACCAGAGACCTCCTTGTGAGGAAAAACTTCCATATTGAGAGCAGTAGATGTGTCCTCTGTGATGATGAACCCAATGAGCAGCTCATCCACTTATTTTTTAGTTGTGACTTTAGCCACAATTTTTGGTTAGCTATTGGATTCCAATGGAACAATGATCTTGATCTGGTTGATATGCTTAAGGATGGTAAGAATCACAATAACATATGTTGCTTCAAAGAATGCCTAATTGCAGGATGTTGGAGCATTTGGAAGCATAGAAATAGTATCATTTTTTATCATCAGAACAGGAACATCAACCACTGTATTGCTAGCTTCAAGGAGCATTGCCAAATGATCATAAAAAATGCTAGGCCTAGTGTGGCACCCCGGCTCGGAGAGACTGGAATCCCCTGTATTCCAACTCAGAGATCGAGGTAAGTCTCTGGAATAGGATACTGCTTGGCATAGAACAAATCAGCTCTTCATTACAATCGATAGGGTTACAAGGGAATTACATCATCATGACGGCACTACTCCTGCCAAGGTTGCTCTATGCAAGCAGTAGAACAACACATAGCAGCGGAATAAATTCTAGCAGCGGAACAATGACGATGACGATGGACTCCACTCCGCAGGGACGCTGGCTAGAAATTTTATCCTAGCTCGGAAACTCAAGATCCTTGGCAAACAAGCAAGCAGACATGGGATGACCTGCAAACTGGCATGACATGCCAGGTCAGTACATTGAATGTACTTGCAAGCTCACAGCAACTAAAGCAATCAAGACAAACAACAGCATGGCAATTACAGGTTACTTAGCAAGGATGAACATGATATAGCTAGATCAACATGGCATGGACATGGTGAACAAGATAGCACTAGAACAATACCAGATGAGCATGGCATGAACATATGATGATACTAGCATGCAACATGTTTAACAATATCATGCACCAACTTACTCTGTTCTGGGTTACCTCGTAACCACCACATGAATCTCTTACCATCATGGTCATCACACGATCATCTCAGGATCAAATCAAGCTTGGTATTAACAATACCGTAGTAATCATTACGTGACCACAAGGAGCTTGATTTTTACCTTTGATTCTCGCATAACACCATAATTCTCAACCATCTTCGGTATCCTCGATACCACTATGATCCTCTCGCGATCACATAAGGATCAACCACTCCTTTCATCATCGAACCGGGGTTATTATTATTACACAAGTTACTATTACTATTAACTCATAGTGTGACCTACTACGAACTGGGGCCATATCCGTGGGTGCGGCTATCGATAGATTAAACACACTCTGTAGTGGTTACCAAACTGTACCCACACCACGGAACCCAAGGCCTCGTACTTCCATTCGGGTGGACCAACGGTGTTCCAACAAAACCAATTTACTGCCAGGACACTCTCCCGGCCACTCCAACCAACTCCCCTTTGGGATCAGTCCTTGGTGGCCCCGATGTCACCTCGTGCAACCAACGACCACAGTCGTGGCAAAACAAAAATGGTCCCAAACGGGGACATGGTACCAAAACAACAACGGGCACATAAGGCTTATGTCCGCCTACCTGATCAGGGTAGCGCGCGCCCATAACCTTCCCTAGTTGGAGGCACCGGCGAGAGGCACGACAATAGACCACATCAGGGCCGGGCCTTCCCATAAAGGTAAATGTGGCTGCACTGGTCAGTTTGATTTTGATGGTGCCATGACTCAGCCAACAAGTGTTCAAGTTCAATTAAAGTCCGGTTAAACTTGAATGCAAATGATGCTGAGTCATACAATATGACATGATAAAATAAAAGTGAATATGAGCATGATATCAACATGAGCATGGGTAGAGCAACATAACCATATGAATCATTAGCATCAATAATATAAAGCACTTAGTCTACTTGATGCAGATGAACATGGCATAGCGATGATCGTACATAACACATGTGCTTCATAACAGATGGTAATCATGCATCATACGAACATCACTATCACCAGTATGTACTGCTACCAAGCATGGCATATGAGAATAATACTAATAAGTAGTACATACTAACAAGGTGCATAAGAACATAGCATGAAGATAAGCATGTACCCATAAGCATAACCGAAACGATACTAGCAGTATTATACGAGAAGCCATTTATTAAATATTCAAGAGAAAACCATGGCTACTGCAAATCCATCATGCAAGTGGCTGTCGTGGCTTGCCTGGGGTTGAGGGATGCTCCGGGGAGAGGTACGATAAGCTCGCGGAAAATTCGGTGGACAATTCTCTCTCGGAGGGGCCGACAAGGGAAAGGGTATAAAGGTCATTTTCATAGTGGGACCACCTAGTGAAAATGGTACCAAAAGATAGAGCTCGATGAGACAAATAAGTGGGCATTGGATTCACCACATTCGGAGTCTCAGTTGAAAAGATACGGACAGTTGAAACTCAGGGATTAATCTGTAAAAAGACTATTCACAGACAGGCCCCTGGCGGTTTAACCGATCGTGTCTTTCTGAGAAATACGCTTTCATCAGAGAAAGCGAACTTTGGGCTGAAGAAAGGCAGAATACTCTTTCTTTAACGGTAAACGTAAACCTTGGAGTACGCTTTCAGAACGAGAAAATTCACTCTGAGGAAAACGTGTCCACTTATCCACGCGGGCCCGGGGTGGGGTCAACGCACGTTGGGCTGCCAGGTGGGGCAAAGGGGAGCTGGGGCCCATCTAGCCAGCTTGTCCTCTTCCTCTCGCCATCCCCCCGCACGGGGCAGAGGAGAAGCAGGGGAGGGGCGCAGCTCCGGTGCTGGCCCGGCCGGCTCGGTCACCTCCGGTGAGGGTCGGACTCCGGCAGGTTCGGGGAAGGGCGCCGCAGCGGGGAGGTCTCACAGGAGCAGTAGGGAATGGCTATGGCGATGGGCACGGTGGTGAATAGAGGCGGGCGCCAGCAAGAGGCTCGGGCGGCTCCGACCGTCTCCGGCCCAGCGGGAGGCACCGGCGGGCTCAAGGTGACGTATCGCGTCCATTCAGAGGGAGAACAGGCGCCCGGGAGGAGCAAGGTGGCCGGGGCACCAAGCAACAGAGAGCTCGGGCAGGGCGGCGGCCGGTCTTGGGACGACGGCCTCGGGCACTCTGGCGAGGGGGCGAGGGGTGGAGGAGGAGCGCCGGAGAGTGGGGAAGGTGCTGGTGGTGGCTAGAAGTGGAGGAAGAGATCGGGTGGCTCGAATGTAAGCCAAGGCCGAGGCGACCATGGTGGACGGCGGCGGCCATAGGAGGAGAAGTGGTGCTCCGGTGGTCGGGGAGGCTTCGGGAGGAAATGGTGAGGTGCGGAGGAGCTCGGGGGCGCTTATATAGCCACGGGGGAAGTGTCTGGAGCTCACGGGCGAGCTCCAACGTGGCTCCAATGGAGGACAGGGGCTGGACGCGGCATGGGCATGGCGTTTGTGGTCCAACGGCGAAGAGATAAGACGGGGACTGGGCACCAGAGGATGCAGACGAGCACGGGGTTGCTCCTTGACAAGGAGAGGCGTCGAGACGCGGAGGAACAGGGTGGCTACACGGCACGCGGTCGGCCAGAGCGCGAGTTTTGGCTGGCATCACCCATGGTCACCGCGTGAACTGGTGCAAGCGGCGCGTTTTGGCCAGACCGACCATGTTCAGTAGATAGTCCATACTGCCCTTAGTATCAATGAAGAAAGAAATGAGCTAAGGGGCAAATAAGAGAAATGCACTAAGTGCCAAAGTAGATCAACATCAACCTGTTTGTGCTGTGGTGAGGAAGATCCGAGCAGGGCTAGACTCTGGACTTTGGCATGGTGTTATTACATGCTAAGATCACTGAGGTGGCCTAGTTTCAGCTTAATGGGAGGGGTTTAGTTGGCATTTGCTGTAGAAAGTGCCACACTGTCCAGATTTGGAAATGATGAAGTAGCACTCACACAAATGCTTTGCATGAGCTGAAATTTGGAGGAGATGTATTTGATGATATGAAGCTGCTGTAAAAGTTTCATGCCATTTGGAAATACTAAAATGGCACTTGCTTCACAAAGCTTCATTCTGGACAGAAACTTAGGAAAATTGCACAAGGCAAATGGCTAGATGAAATAAGCCAAAACTTTGTGGAGGGAGGTTATATGGATAGGATAATTTCCTGGTAAATTTTCAGCCATAATGAAGAAATATAAAATATAGTTACTTCACAAACTGAAATTCTGACCATAAACCAAGATTTGATGCTGAGCTCACATGAAGGGATGACACGAGCTCAAATTTGGTGGAGAGTCATGATTTGGTCATATGAAGGATGTGGAAAAGTTTCAACTCATTTGGACATGCCAAGCTTGCACCTCCTTCCCAAAGTTCCTTTCTGGACAGAAACTTCAGAAATTAGCTGAAAAGTATTTACTATGCCAATTGAGTTGAATCTTGGCATGAGGCAATGATATGGACAGGAAAAGATTTTCAAAAAGTTTGGAGTCAATTAAGAGAAGATAAATAGCACTTCCTTCACAAAGCGCCATTTAGGGTAGAATAGGAAAAGAATTATTTGAGGATTTTTTTGGACATGGCAATGAAAAGTTTTGCCATATTTGAGGAAGATTTGACCCAATTAATTTATGAGAATGATTTTGGAATTTTTTAAATGGCAGAAAGGTGGGTTGCTTCACAACCTGGGGCAAATAGGATAACTCCTTTAATAGAAAAGGAATATTCCCAATAAAAAGAATATTGGGATTTGGGATAGGATGAAAATGACATGATCTAGGGAGGGTTTTGAGGATGACAAGCCACTATGAAACCTAGGAAGACATGATCTTCCCAAGTTTTAGGTTCGCAGAGCCACGAAAAAGCAAATCAAAGCAATAATCCAAGGGAAATCAAAAGAAAAAGAAAAAGCAAAAATCCAAGGTGTTACAAACCTTCCCCCCTTAAAGAAATCTCGTCCTCGAGATTTGGTTGCTCAGGGATGAAGTCAATATTCTAACTCAAGGAAACCGTTTCCAACTCGGATTTTCCTTTATATTATGTTCCCATTAAATTTCATCTGAGTAATTGTATTGCCTGGGGTGGTTTGCTTCACCACATCTGACATTTTGACTTACCTCGTATGCTCCTGTTCACACTGGCTCCAATTTCTTTCATATCTTCTGACTTAGCTGAGGTCCGAAAGATTACCATAATGGACATGCGTGTCCTTCTCGCTAGTGATTCTCTATGGAGGTGTATATTCTTGTATCCATTACCGAGAATATTTCACAGAGTGCATCTCCTCGGGGAACAAGGAATCGTTTCTACCAAGGTATCGGGTTGTTCGATTATATGCATGACCTCTGGGTTTAAAATAGTGATGTGAATCTTACCTGTTCTCCTGACGGATTCTGACTTCTCGCAGGCATTTCTTAATTATCTTGACTAGTTCCACCTTCTTGAGTATCCAATCCGTACCAAGTACTTGACTATCGCTGGTGAGGTTTTACATAAAAGTGCACCACCTTGTGTCGATAATATTCACAGACTTGACTGGCGGTGTTTTTGGCAAAAGAATCTTGTCCACGACAGGCTATTCTCTAATCAATTACCATAAGTGAGGGCACATGTTGTGAGACTGTCGTTCAACGTCCGGATCACTCATTTGTCCGTGTATTCATGTGGATGGTAAGTCGTGTGCTACCATAACACGGTTGTTGGAGTTGACCTGTTGAGGTGGCCTTTGGTCTGACATGATGGGCTTGGATATTCGATGCTGACAATACTGAGCACATATGTTTGGCTAAGTGAGTTACCTGGCTATGAGGTCCTTACCGAGATGAAGTAGACCCCTTAGGTGTATCTTCATGGTGATCGATACTGACTCAAACTATTAGGGGTATCTGTACCATGTTGGTCATGCAACAATGATCTTTCTTGTATTGCCGACCTTGCTCCTTCATTATTTTTTTATTGGTCGAGATCCTTTATTTGAAAGAGAGTTGCCATATATACTCTTGATTCTTGAGGTGACCATGGATGCTATCATATGCAATATTTGGCATTATACCTTGGCCTTGTTGATGTCTCGATTCTCGAGATATTTGTCAGGCTCATGTGTGCTTGTACGAAGCTTATTGTCGTCGTCAATCATACGAGATAGTGACAAATGTTAATAATATCACTTTGTCTGGTGTGAAGAGGCTGATCTTGATAACCACTACCAAAATAGTTGTCTCAATGTTGCCTTTCTTTAAGGCTTGTTGGTTCTTACATCACCCACTGGCTTTCTTTCTCTGGTATAACCAACGATGTTGTCAGATGCTCACCTTGAATTCTTCCTTGTATGAGTGACTTGCATGAACTTGGCAACATACTCATTGTATATAGAAATATCTGATTCTCGAGGTATACTTGTGTTCTATCTGAGTTCTTGCTTTTTGACCAATCCGTTGCAGATCTGAGACTTGTGATGTACTGCCATAAGCTTGACAACTCATCATTTAATATCTTATAACCGTGTCATACTGAGGAAGATTGGATAGCTTGTGTTGGAAGCCATCGAGAGTATCGTGCTGTGGAAGACTGGATGGCTTGCGCTGGAAACTTTCGTTAGACAACTTGTTGAAGAAGATTGGGTACCGTACCTCAGAAGCTTCCCCCTTGGTGACTTGCTAGGGAAGACTTGGTACCTTATGCCAGAAGTTTCTTGCGGTATCTTACTGAAAAAGACTGAATATTTTGCACGGGAAGTCATTCATACCTTACTAAGGAAGATTGAGGAGTCTTGTACTGTAAGCTTTGCTGGGCTACTTTTCTTTGTGAACGGAATTCCATACATATATATTCTTGACATTCCGGTTGTTGATTACTTGTATGACAAATATTGCTTGGCTGTCCTTCTTGCTGAATTTATCGCATATTTGGACTGTCTTTCGGGTGTAGCATGTTTCAAATCTTATCCATAGCAGAATTAAACCATGCTTTTGACTTGAAATGTTCGGTTGGCCTTGGACCCAATTTTGTTCTCCTACTGGGTTAATCATTGCAGCAGTGAAAATGTCTCTCTGTCGGGTACCTGATGCTAAAAATCTGAGCGAGATATAATTTGTATTCAGACCGGATGTCTGCAATACCATGTTGTCAACTGAAATCTCATTGGGTTTAACTGAGCTTCTAGTATATATATATATATATATATATATATATATATATATATATATATATATATATATATATATATATATATATATATATATATATATATATAGCTATACATTCTTGTCGGTTGATGAGCAACTTCCATATGGGGAAAATAGGGTAACACCGAAGATTCAAATAAAGAAGCACAAGAAACAATCGATTCCAACAAGGCACACAGCATACATGGCATATAAATATATTCAAGCAACATCACAATTACTTCTACTCACAACAACAATATGTATGCATGCTTAAGCACACAAATCTCGCGGAAATCTCCGGTACTATGGTCTAATATGTTGTGGCGGTGTGCATGAAAGTGAATCCACGTGTGGAAGGAGTTGGTGTAATCGGGGCTACACCAAGCGCTGGCGGAATTCCGGTTGCATCTGGACGGATACAGAGGTGAGGACGAACTTGGTGATCATGCAGCGAAACACGGATGTCACGACCACATTATCATCAAGCGGACAGAATAAAACCGTACACGTCCAAAGAATAGGATGACGGGGTAGGATAGTGGTGGAAAATTGGGCTTGTTGGCATTGCCCTTTTCTAATAATAAAGATCAGTAAGGGTTTCTCCGGAGACGATTAGCTCTGGACGGCGGAGCACTGCCGGATCATGAAGACCGTATGCTTGCAACTCGTAGAGAGGCGTGATATGTCCCCAACGTATCTATAATTTATGAAGTATTCATGTTGTTATATTATCATTCTTGGGTGTTTTACAATCATTTTATAGAAACTTATATCCTTTTTTGGGACTAACCTATTGACCCAGTGCCCAGTGCCAGTTGCTGTTTTTTTGCTTGTTTTTACATCGCGGAAAATCAATATCAAACGGAGTCCAAACACCGCAAAACTTTTTGTGGATTTTTTATGGACCAGAAGACCACAAATGGGCCAGAGCAGCACCTAGTGGGTGCCTCGAGGGGGCACAACCCACCAGGGCACGCCTGGGCCCCCAGGCGTGCCTCGGTGGGTTGTGCCCACCTCAGTGGCCTCCCGCACCCCCTCTTTGCTCTATAAATTCTCAAATATTCCAAAAACCCTCGCAGAGAACCTAGATCAGAAGTTCCGCCGCCGCAAGCCTCTGTAGCCACCGAAAACCAATCGGGAGCCCGTTCCGGCACCCTGCCGGAGGGGGACATCATCACCGGTGGCCATCTTCATCATCTCGGAGGCCACCACAATGAGTAGGGAGAAGTCCACCCTCGGGGCTGAGGGTTTGTACCAGTAGCTATGTGTTAAATCTCTCTCTCTCTCTCTCTCTCGTGATCTTGAGATGTCACGATCTTGATATATCATGGGCTTTGTTAACATAGATGGATCATATGATGTTTCTCCCCTGTCTACTCTTGTTGTTATGAATTGAGTCTTTACCCTTTGAAGTTTTGTCTTGTCGGATTGAATGCTCAGATCTGAGAACACATGATGTATGTCTTGCGGTATGAATACTTGAGGTGACAATGGGGTATCATATTGATTCACTTGACGTATGTTATGGCACTCAACTTGCGGATTCCCGAGGTGACATTGGGGTAATCTATGCATGGGGGTTGATGCATGTTTTTATTATCTTTTCTCTGATAGAAACTTTGGGGTCTCCTTGTAGTTCTTTGTGTGGATTGAATATTATGATCATGAAGTTGTTTGATGCATATCGTAGAATTAACTCACGGATACTTGTGGTGACATTGTAGTATCTAGGTGACATTAGAGTTGGTTGATGTGTGTCATTTGGTGTTATTGTAGTACGAACTCTTAGTTAGATTGATTGGAAAGAATAGCTTCGTGTTATTTTAGTACGAACTCTAGGATAGATTGATCGGAAAAAAATGCTTTGAGGTGGTTTCGTACCTACAAACAATTTCTATCTTTTGTTCTCCGCTAATAGGAACTCGAGAGTGATTCTTTATTGCACTTTGAGGGATAATCATATGATCCAACTATGCTAGCATTGTTGAGATTGCACTAGTGAAAGTATGCACCCTAGGCTTCATTTTCCATCATTGCAATACCATTTGTGCTCCGTTTTACGATTTACTACCTTGCTGTTTTTTATTGTTCGCACTATAAAATCTCATATCTACTATCCATACTACACTTTTATCACCATATCTTCGCCGAACTAGTGCACCTATACAATTTTCCATTGTTTTGGGTGTGTTGGGGACAGAAGAAATTTCTTTTATTTGATTGCAGGGTTGCTTGAGAGAGACTATCTTCATCCTACACCTCCCATGAATTGATAAACCTTAGGTCATCCACTTGAGGGAAAATTGATACTATCCTACAAAACTCTGCGCTTGGAGGCCCAACACGAGTCTTCAAGAATAAAGTTGCGTAGTAGACATCAAGCTCTTTCTGGCGCCACTGCCAGGGAGGTGGGTGCTGGAAGGTATATATTTAGATCTTCCAATCGAATCTTTTAGTTTCTTGTTTTATCACTAGTTTGGTTTAAAAAACGAAAACAAAAAAATGGAGATTCGGTTATCTCATATTGTTCGTTATCTTTACAGTGTCTATCTTGAAAATAAGGGTTCCGATAATTGTGCTCAGTTGCTAGAAAAAGAATCAATAAAATTTATGGCATAGAAACTTTGAATGATGAGCACAGTTGCAATATTGTTAGTATAAATTACTTGAATATCCATGAGGTTAATGATGATTGCACTAGCCATGATAATGATGTCTGCTACAAGGATGTCAATTTTTGCGAAGTAAATTGGGAGTGCACACACACACACCAAAAAGGGAAGATAGATTTTGTAAGAAGCATAAATATTTAGAAACAAAAAATTTGCAAGAGAGTCTAGATGATTGTGCTGAAATATTTATTTTTTTCGCCATCCTTGTGAACTTTGCAATGAACGTGGCCATTTAAATCTCCAATGTTATTTGCTTCATGATCAAATAATGTCCAAAAATTGTGATAATTTGATTACCCTTGAGCATCATAAAGAGCTTAGTCTTCTTTTGGGGTATGAAGAAATGAAACGTATAACTAAGGGTACTCGAAAATTTAATCTCAATAGGTTTCTTGATTTTGATCTAGAGGAAATTCATATGTTTTCTTGCGGTAAATTGCATTGAAAATCCTTATATTGTGATACGTCCATTTTACATCATGCTTTGATATTGATATTTATTGCATTATGGGCTGTTATTACACATTATGTCACAATACTTATGCCTTTTCTCTCTTATTTTACAAGGTTTACATGAAGAAGGAGAATGCCGGCAGCTGGAATTCTGGGTTGGAAAAGGAGCAAATATTAGAGACCTATTCTGCACAACTCCAAAAGTCCTGAAACTTCATGGAGGCACGTTTTGGAATTGATAAAAAATATTCGAAAGAATCAACCAGAGGGGGCCCACACCCTGGCCACGAGGGTGGGGGCGTGCCCTACCCCCTGGGCGTGCCCCCTGTCTCGTGGGCCCCCTGGCAGGCCTCCGGTGCCCATCTTTTGCTATATGAAGTCTTTTGCCCTTGAAAAAAAATCAGAAGGAAGCTTTCGGGACGAAGCGCCGCCGTCTCGAGGCGGAACCAATCTAGGGCTCTGACGGAGCTATCCTACCGGGGAAACATCCCTCCGGGAGGGGGGAATCGTCACCATCGTCATCACCATCGATCCTCTCATTGGGAGAGGGTTAATCTCCATCAACATCTTCACCAGCACCATCTCCTCTCAAACCCTAGTCATCTCTTGTATCCGATCTTTGTCTCAAAACCTCAGATTGGTACCTGTGGGTTGCTAGTAGTGTTGATTACTCCTTGTAGTTGATGCTAGTTGGTTTATTCAGTGGAAGATTATATGTTCAGATCCTTAATACATATTAATACCCCTCTCATTATGAACATGAATATGATTTGTGAGTAGTTACATTTGTTCCTGAGGACATGGGAGAAGTCTTGCTATAAGCAGTCATGTGAATTTGGTATTCGTTCGATATTTTGATAAGATGTATGTTGTCGTTCCTCTAGTGGTGTTATGTGAACGTCGCCTACACGACACTTCACCATTATTTGGGCCTAGGGGAAGGCATTGGGAAGTAATAAGTAGATGATGGGTTGCTAGAGTGACAGAAGCTTAAACCCTAGTTTATGCGTTGCTTCGTAAGGGGCTGATTTGGATCCATATGTTTCATGCTATGGTTAGGTTTACCTTAATTCTTCTTTCGTAGTTGCGGATGCTTGCGAGAGTAGTTAATCATAAGTGGGATGGTTTTCCAAGGAAGGGCAGCACCCAAGCACCGGTCCACCCACATATCAAATTATCAAAGTAACGAACGCGAATCATATGAGCGTGATGAAAACTAGCTTCACGATAATTCCCATGTGTCCTCGGGAGCGTTTTCCTTTATATAAGAGTTTGTCCAGGCTTGTCCTTTGCTACAAAAAGGATTTGGCCACCTTGCTGAACCTTGTTTACTTTTGTTGCTTGTTACCCGTTACAAATTACCTTTTCACAAAACTATCTGTTACCAATGATTTCAGTGCTTGCAGAGAATACCTTACTGAAAACCGCTTGTCATTTCCTTCTGCTTCTCGTTGGGTTCGACACTCTTACTTATCGAAAGGAGTATGATAGATCCCCTATACTTGTGGGTCATCAAGACTCTTTTCTGGCGCCATTGCTGGGGAGTGAAGCGCCTTTGGTAAGTGGAAATTGGTAAGGAAAATTTTATATAGTGTGCTGAAATTTACTGTCACTTGTTACTATGGAAAGTAATCGTTTGAGGGGCTTGCTCGGGGTATCTTCACCCCGACTAGTAGAGCAAAGAGTTGCTCCTCAACCTACTGAATCTACTGAAAATGTTTACTTTGAAATTCCTTCGGGTATGAAAGAGAAACTGCTAGCTAATCCCTTTACAGGAGATGGAACATTGCATCCTAATTTGCACCTAATCTATGTGGATGAAATTTGTGGATTATTTAAGCTTGCAGGTATGCCCGAGGATGTTATCAAGAAGAAGGTCTTCCCTTTATCTTTGAAGGGAGAGTCATTGACATGGTTTAGGCTATGTGATGACATGGGATCATGGAACTACAACCGATTGAAATTGTAATTTCATCAGAAGTTTTATCCTATGCATCAGGTTCATCGTGATCGTAATTATATATATAATCTTTGGCCTCGTGAAGGAGAAAGCATTGCTCAAGCTTGGGGGAGGCTTAAGTCAATGTTATATTCATGCCCCAATCATGAGCTCTCAAGAGAAATTATTATTCAAAATTTTTATGCTCGGCTTTCTCTCAACAATCGCTCCATGCTCGATACTTCTTGTACTGGTTCTTTTATGATGAAGACTATTGAATTCAGATGGGATTTATTGGAAAGAATTAAACGCAACTCTGAAGATTGGGATCTCGACGAAGGTAAGGAGTCAGGTATGACACCTAAGTTTTATTGTGTTAAATCTTTTATGGATACCGATGTTTTCCGTAAATTTAGCACTAAATATGGACTTGACTCTGAGATAGTAGCTTCTTTCTGTGAATCATTTGCTACTCATGTCGATCTCCCTAAGGAGAAGTGGTTTAAATATCATCCTCCCATTGAAGTAAAAGTAGTTGAACCTATTAGAGTTGAAGAAAAGACTATCACTTATAATGTTGATCCTATTGTTCCTACCGCTTATATTGTAAAACCACATTTCCCTGTTAGAATAAAGGATCATGCTAAAGCTTCAACTGTGGTTCGTAAGAGTAATACTAGAACACCTACACCCCCTGAGCAAATTAAAGTTGAACCTAGTATTGCTATGGTTAAAGATCTCTTGGCCGATAATATTGATGGGCATATTATTTACTTCTGTGATGAAGTGATACGTCTCCAACGTATCTATAATTTTTGATTGTTCCATGCTATTATATTATCCGTTTTGGATGTTTATGGGCTTTATTATACACTTTTATATTACTTTTGGGACTAACCTATTAACCGGAGGCCCAGCCCAAATTGCTGTTTTCTTACCTATTTTAGTGTTTCGAAGAAAAGGAATATCAAACGGAGTCCAAACGGAATGAAACCTTTGGGAGAGTTGTTTTTGGAACGCAAGCAATCCAGGAGACTTGGAGTAGACGTCAGGGAAGCTTTTGTTGGGGAACGTAGTAATTTCAAAAAATTTCCTACGCACACGCAAGATCATGGTGATGCATAGCAACGAGAGGGAAGAGTGTTGTCTCGTGCCCTCGTGAGACCCGAGCGAAGCGATCTGGCGTAGAGGAAGTAGTCGTCGTTCTCCTCGCGATCCAACCGATCCCAGCGCCGTTACTCGGCGCCTCGAGTTCTTGACACACGTGCAGCTTGGTGGCGCTCCTCGGGCTCCAATCCAGCAGAGCCGTGGAGGGAGAGTTCCGTCGGACGACGGCGTGGTGGCGATCTTGATGTTCTACCGACGCAGGCTTCGCCTAAGCACCGCCACGATATGACCGAGGTGGATTATGGTGGAGGGGGCACCGCACACGGCTAAGGAACGATCTCAAGGATCAACTTGTGTGTTCTAGGGTGCCCCCTGCCCGTATATAAAGGAGCAAGGGGAGGCCGGCCGGCCCTAGGGCGCGCCAGGGGGGGGAGTCCTCCTCCTAGTGGGAGTAGGACTCCCTTTCCTAGTCCAACTAGGAAGGATGAAGGGGAAGGAAGGAGAGGAGAGGAGAGGAGGGGGGCCGCCTCCTCCTTTCCTATTCGGACTCCCACAGGGGGCGCGCCACCTCCTGGTGCGGCCCTCTCTCCCCTCTTGGCCCACTAAGGCCCATAACTTCCCGGGGTTCCGTAACCCCTCCCAAGACTCGTTTTCTCCGAAACTTCCGAACCTTTCCGTGTCCGAATATAGCCATCCAATATATCAATCTTTATGTCTCGACCGTTTGAGACTCCTCGTCATGTCCGTGATCACATCCGGGACTCGAACTCCTTGGTACATCAAAATACACAAACTCGTAATATAACCGCCATCGAAACCTTAAGCGTGGACCCTACGGTTCGAGAACAATGTAGACATGACCGAGACACGTTTCGGTCAATAACCAATAGCGGGACCTGGATGCCCATATTGGCTCCTACATATTCTACGAAGATCTTTATCGGTCGGACCGCATAACAACATACGTTGTTCCTTTGTCATTGGTATGTTACTTGCCCGAGATTCGATCGTCGGTATCCAATACCTAGTTCAATCTCGTTACGCAAGTCTCTTTACTCGTTCCGTAATACATCATCTCACAGCTAACTCATTAGTTGTAATGCTTGCAAGGCTTAAGTGATGTGTATTACCGAGAGGGCCGAGAGATACCTCTCCGACAATCGGAGTGACAAAACCTAATCTCGAAATCGCCAACCCAACATCGCCTTTGGAGACACCTGTAGTACTCCTTTATAATCACCCGATTCGTTGTGAAGTTTGGTAGCACCCAAAGTGTTCCTCCGTAAACGGAGTTGCATAATCTCATAGTTATAGGAACATGTATATGTCATGGATAAAAGCAGTAGCAACATACTAAGCGATCGTGTGCTAAGCTAATGGAATGGGTCATGTCAATCGGATCATTCACCTAATGATGTGACCTTGTTAATCAAATAACAACCCTTTGTTCATGGTTAGGAAACATAACCATCTTTGATTAACAAGCTAGTCTAGTAGAGGCATACTAGTGACATTACTGCTTGTCTATGCATTCACACATGTATTATGTTTCCGGTTAATACAATTCTAGCATGAATGATAAACATTTATCATGAAATAAGGAAATAAATAATAACTTTATTATTGCCTCTAGGGCATATTTCCTTCATCTCCCACTTGCACTAGAGTCAATAATCTTGATTACATAGTAATGATTCTAACACCCATGGAGTCTTGGTGTTGATCATGTTTTGCTCGTGGAAGAGGCTTAGTCAACGGTCTGCTACATTCGAGATCCGTATGTATCTTGCAAATCTCTATGTCTCCCACGGACTAAATCCGGATGGAATTGAAGCGTCTCTTGATGTGCTTGGTCCTCTTGTGAAATCTGGATTCCTTTGCTAAGGCAATTGCTCCATATTGTCACGAAGATTTTCATTGGACCCGATGCACTAGGTATGACACCTAGATCGGATATGAACTCCTTCATCCGACTCCTTCATTAGCTGCTTCGAAGCTGCTATGTACTCGCTTCACATGTAGATCCCTTTCGACGCTTTGTTTAGAACTGCACCAACCGACAGCTCCTCCGTTTAGTGTAAATCGATCCGGTCTGCGATTTAGAATCGTCCGGATCGGTGTCAAAGCTTGCATCAACGTAACCGTTCGATGAGCTCTTTGTCACCTCCATATCGAAAACATATCCTTAGTCCTTTTCGGTATTTCAGATGTTCTTGACCGCTGTCGATGATCCACTCTGGATTACTTTGGTACCTCCTGCTAAGCTTATAGCAAGGCACACATCAGTCCAGTACACAAGATCGCATACATGATAGAGCCTATGGCTGAAGCATAGGAACATCTTTCATTTTCTCTCTATCTTCTGCGGTGGTCGGGCATTGAGTCTTACTCAACTTCACACCTTGTAACACGAGCAAGAACCCTTTCTTTGCTTGATCCATTTTGAACTTTTCAAAATTTTGTCAAGGTATGTGCTTTGTGAAAGTCCAATTAAGCGTCTTGATCTATCTCTATAGATTTTGATGCCCAATATGTAAGCAGCTTCACCGAGGTCTTTCATTGAAAAACTCTTATTCAAGTATCCCTTTATGCTATCCAGAAATTCTATATCATTTCGATTAGTAATATGTCATCTACATATAATATCGTAAATGCTACTGAGCTCCCACTCACTTTCTTGTAAATACGGGCTTCTCCAAAAGTCTCAGATGAACCCAAATGCTTTGATCACACTATCAAAGCGTTTATTCCAACTCGAGATGCTTGCACCAGTCCATAAATGGATCGTTGGAGCTTGCACACTTTGTTAGCTCCTTTGGATCGATAAAACCTTCGGTTGCATCATATACAACTCTTCTTCCGTAAATCCATTCAGAATGCAATATTTACATCCATTTGCCAAATTTCATAATCATAAAATGCGGCAATTGCTAACATGATTCGGACAGACTTAAGCATCGCTTCACGGTGAGAAGGTCTCATCGTAGTCAATCCCTTGAACTTGTCGAAAACCTTTGCGACAAGTCGAGCTTTGTAGAACGATAACATTACCGTCGGCGTCGGTCTTCTTCTTGAAGATCCACTTGTTTTCTATTGCTTGCCGACCCTCGGGCAAGTCAACCAAAGTCCATACTTTGTTTTCATACATGGATCCCATCTCAGATTTCATGGCCTCAAGCCATTTTGCGGAATCTGGGCTCACCATCGCTTCTTCATAGTTTGTAGGTTCATCATGATCTAGTAGCATGACTTCCAGAACAGGATTACCGTACCACTCTGGTGCGGATCTTACTCTGGTTGATCTACGAGGTTCTGTAGTAACTTGATCTAAAGTTTCATGATCAACATCATCATTTTGCTCATTATTTGGTGTAGATGTCTCAGAAACCGGTTTCTGCGATAAACTACTTTCAAATAAGGGAGAAGGTACAATTACCTCATCAAGTTCTACTTTCCTCCCACTCACTTCTTTCGAGAGAAACTCCTTCTCTTGAAAGGATCCATTCTTGGCAACAAATGTCTTGCCTTCGGATCTGTGATAGAAGGTGTACCCAACTGTCTCCTTTGGGTATCCTATGAAGACACATTTCTCCGATTTGGGTTCGAGCTTATCAGGTTGAAGCTTTTTCACATAAGCATCGCATCCCCAAACTTTGAGAAACGACAACTTTGGTTTCTTGCTAAACCATAGTTCATAAGGTGTCATCTCAACGGATTTTGACGGTGTTCTATTTAGTGTGAATGCGGCCGTCTCAAGAGCATAACCCCAAAACGATAGCGGTAAATCTGTAAGAGACATCATAGATCGCACCATATCTAGTAAAGTGCGATTACGATGTTCGGACACACCATTACGTTGTGGTGTTCCGGGTGGCGTGAGTTGCGAAACTATTCCGCATTGTTTCAAATGTAGACCAAACTCGTAACTCAAATATTCACCTCCATGATCAGATCGTAGAAACTTAATTTTCTTATTACGATGATTTTCAACTTCACTCTGAAATTCTTTGAACTTTTCAAATGTTTCAGACTTATGTTTCATTAAGTAGATATACCCATATCTACTTAAATCATCTGTGAAGGTGAGAAAATAACGATATCTGCCACGAGCCTCAACATTCATCGGACCACATACATCTGTATGTATGATTTCCAACAAATCTGTTGCTCTCTCCATAGTGCCGAGAACGGGTTTTAGTCATCTTGCCCATGAGGCACGGTTCATAAGTGCCAAGTGATTCATAATCAAGTGACTCCAAAAGTCCATCGGTATGGAGTTTCTTCATGCGCTTTATACCGATATGACCTAAACGGCGATGCCACAAATAAGTTGCACTATCATTATCAACTCTGCATCTTTTGGTTTCAACATTATGAATATGTGTATCACTACTATCGAGATTCATCAAAATAGACCACTCTTCAAGGATGCATGACCATAAAAGATATTACTCATATAAATAGAACAACCATTATTCTCGATTTTAAATGAATAACCGTCTCGCATCAAACAAGATCCAGATATAATGTTCATGCTCAACGCAGCACCAAATAACAATTATTTAGGTCTAAAACTAATCCGAAGGTAGATGTAGAGGTAGCGTGCCGACCGCGATCACATCGACTTTGGAACCATTTCCCACGCGCATCGTCACCTCGTCCTTTGCCGTGTTCGCAATCCGTAGTCCTGCTTGAGTTGCAAATATTAGCAATGAACCGAGATCAAATACCAGTGCTCTCATGAGCTCTAGTAAGGTACACATCAATAACATGTATATCACATATACCTTTGTTCACCTTGCCATCCTTCTTATCCGCCAAATACTTGGGGCGTTCCACTTCCAAAGACCAATCGCTTGCGGTAGAAGCACTTAGTTTCAGGCTTAGGTCCGACTTGGGTTTCTTCTCTGAGCAACTTGCTTGCTTGCTGTTCTTCTTGAAGTTCCTTCTTCTTCCCTTTGCCTTTCTTCTTGAAACTAGTGGTCTTATTGACCATCAACACTTGATGCTCCTTCTTGATTTCTACCTCCGCAGCCTTTAGCATTGCGAAGAGCTCGGTATAGTCTTTACTAACCCTTGCATATTATAGTTCATCACGAAGCCTTTGTAGCTTGGTGGCGGTGATTGAAGAATTACATCAATGACACAATCATCCGGAAGATTAACTCCCAGTTGAGTCAAGTGATTGTAATACCCGGACATTACGAGTATGTGCTCACCGATGTAACTATTCTCCTCCATCTTGCAGCTATAGAACTTATTGGAGACTTCATATCTCTCAATCCGGGCATTACATTGGAATATCAACTTCAACTCTGGAACATCTCATATGCTCCAAGACGTTCAAAACGTCGTTGAAGTCCCGGTTCTAAGCCGTAAAGCATGGCACATCGAACTATAGAGTAGTCATCACTTTGCTCGCGAGACGTTCTTAACGTCGTCGGTTACATCGGCGAGAGCTGGCACCTAGCGGTGCATCCAGGGCGTAACTCTTACATGCAGCAATGAGGATAATCCTCGAGTTACGGACCCAGTCCGTGTAATTGCTACCATCATCTTTCAACTTTGCTTTCTCAAGGAACGCATTAAAATTCAACGGAACAATAGCACGAGCCATCTATCTACAAACAAACATAGACAAGCAAGATACTATCAAGTACTAAGTTCATGATAAATTTAAGTTCAATTAATCATATTACTTAAGAACTCCCACTTAGACAGACATCCCTCTAGTCATCTAAGTGATCACGTGATCCAAATCAACTAAACCATAACCGATCATCACGTGAAATGGAGTAGTTTTCAATGGTGAACATCTTATGTTGATCATATCTACTATATGATTCACGCCGACCTTTCGGTCTCCGTGTTCGAGGCCATATCTGCATATGCTAGGCTCGTCAAGTATAACTCGAGTATTCTGCGTGTGCAAAACTGGCTTGCACCCGTTGTAGATGGACGAGAGCTTATCACCCGATCATCACGTGGTGTCTCGACACGACGAACTTTGGCAACGGTGCATACTCGGGAGAACACTACTTGATAATTTTTAGTGAGAGATCATCTTAAAATGCTACCGTCAATCAAAGCAAGATAAGATGCATAAAGGATAAACATCACATGCGATCAATATAAGTGATATGATATGGCCATCATCATCTTGTGCTTGTGATCTCCATCTCCGAAGCACCGTCGTGATCACCATCGTCACCGGCGCGACACCTTGATCTCCATCGTAGCATCGTTGTCGTCTACGCCATCTATTGCTTCTACGACTATCGCTGCCGCTTAGTGATAAAGTAAAGCAATTACAAGGCGTTTGCATTTCATACAATAAAGCGACAACCATATGGCTCCAGCCGATTGCGATAACCGGTTACAAAACATGATCATCTCATACAATAAAATATAGCATCACGTCTTGACCATATCACATCACAACATGCCCAGCAAAAACAAGTTAGGCGTCCTCTACTTTGTTGTTGCAAATTTTACGTGGCTGCTACGGGCTTAAGCAAGAACCAATCTCACCTCGCATCAAAACCACAACGATACTTCGTCAAATAGACTCGTTTAACCTTCTCAAGGACCGGCGTAGCCATACTCGGTTCAACTAAAGTGAGAGAGACAGACACCCGCCAATCACCTTTAAGCACGAGTGCTCGTAACGGTGAAACCAGTCTCGCGTAAGCGTCTGGCGTAATGTCGGTCCGGCCGCTTCATCTCACAATACCGCTGAACCAAAATATGACATGCTTGGTAGGTAGTATGACTTGTAATGCCCACAACTCACTTGTGTTCTACTCGTGCAAAACATCAAACCATAAAAACCTGGCTCGGATGCCACCGTTGGGGAACGTAGTAATTTCAAAAATTTCCCTCGCACACGCAAGATCATGGTGATGCATAGCAACGAGAGGGAAGAGTGTTGTCTCACGTACCCTCGTGAGACCGAAGCGAAGCGATCACAATGTAGAGGAAGTAGTCGACGTTCTCCTCGCGATCCAACCGATCCCAGCCGTTACTTCGGCGCCTCCGAGTTCTTGACACACGTACAGCTCGGTGGCGCCCTCGGGCTCCAATCCAGCAGAGGCGTCGGGGAGGAGAGTTCCATCAAGACGATGGCATGGTGACGATCTTGATGTTCTACCAGCGCAGGCTTCGCCTAAGCACCGCTGATATGACCGAGGTGGATTATGGTGGAGGGGCACCGCACACGGCTAAGGAACGATCTCAAGGATCAACTTGTGTGTTCTAGGGTGCCCCTGCCCCGTATATAAAGGAGCAAGGGGAGGCCGGCCGGCCCTAGGGGCGCGCCAAGGAGGGGGGAGTCCTCCTCCTAGTGGGAGTAGGACTCCCTTTCCTAGTCCAACTAGGAAGGAGGAAGGGGAAGGAAGGAGAGGAGAGGGAGGGAAGGGGCGCGCCTCCTTGTCCTATTCGGACTCCCACAGGGGCGCGCCACCTCCTGGTGCGGCCCTCTCTCTCCCTCTTGGCCCACTAAGGCCCATAACTTCCCGGGGTTCGGTAACCCCTCGGCACTCCGGTTTTCTCCGGAAACTTCCGGAACCTTTCCGGTGTCTGAATATAGCCGTCAATATATCAATCTTTATGTCTCGACCATTTGAGACTCCTCATCATGTCCGTGATCACATCCGGACTCGAACTCCTTCGGTACATCAAAATACACAAACTCATAATATAACCGTCATCAAAACCTTAAGCGTGCGGACCCTACGGTTCGAGAACAATGTAGACATGACCGAGACACGCTTCCGGTCAATAACCAATAGCGGACCTGGATGCCCATATTGGCTCCTACATATTCTACGAAGATCTTTATCGGTCGACCGCATAACAACATACGTTGTTCCCTTTGTCATCGGTATGCTACTTGCCGAGATTCGATCGTCGGTATCCAATACCTAGTTCAATCTCGTTACGCAAGTCTCTTTACTCGTTCCGTAATACATCATCTCACAGCTAACTCATTAGTTGTAATGCTTGCAAGGCTTAAGTGATGTGTATTACCGAGAGGGCCCAGAGATACCTCTCCGACAATCGGAGTGACAAAACCTAATCTCGAAATCGCCAACCCAACATCGCCTTTGGAGACACCTGTAGTACTCCTTTATAATCACCCGATTCGTTGTGACGTTTGGTAGCACCAAAGTGTTCCTCCGTAAACGGAGTTGCATAATCTCATAGTTATAGGAACATGTATATGTCATGGATAAAAGCAGTAGCAACATACTAAGCGATCGTGTGCTAAGCTAATGGAATGGGTCATGTCAATCGATCATTCACCTAATGATGTGACCTTGTTAATCAAATAACAACCCTTTGTTCATGGTTAGGAAACATAACCATCTTTGATTAACAAGCTAGTCTAGTAGAGGCATACTAGTGACATTCTGTTTGTCTATGCATTCACACATGTATTATGTTTCCGGTTAATACAATTCTAGCATGAATGATAAACATTTATCATGAAATAAGGAAATAAATAATAACTTTATTATTGGCTCTAGGGCATATTTCCTTCAGCTTTGAGGTGGACACGAGGGTCCATGGCACGCCCTACCTCCTTGGGCATGCCCCCCCACCCTCGTGGGCCCCTCATGGCTCCCCTGCCCGATTCTTTCACCTATATATATCCATGTACCCAAAAACATCGGGGAACACAATAGATCGGAAGTTCCGCCGCCGCAAGCCTCTGTCGCCACCAAAAACCTCTCGGGAGCCCGTTCCGGCACCCTGTCGGAGGGGGAATCCAACACCGGTGGCCATCTTCATCATCCTGGTGCTTTCCATGACGAGGAGGGATTAGTTCACCCTCGAGGCTGAGGGTATGTACCGGTAGCTATGTGTTTGATCTCTCTCTCTCTCTCGTGTTCTTGATTTGGCACGATCTTGATGTACCGCGAGCGTTGCTATTATAGTTGGATCTTATGGTGTTTCACCCCCTCTAGTCTCTTGTAATGGATTGAGCTTTCCCTTTGAAGTTATCTTATCGGATTGAGTCTTTAAGGATTTGAGAACACTGGATGTATGTCTTGAATGTGCTTATCTGTGGTGACAATGGGATATTCACGTGATCTACTTGATGTATGTTTTGGTGATCAACTTGCGGGTTCTGTGACCTTGTGAACTTATGCATAGGGGTTGGCACACGTTTTCATCTTGACTCTTCGGTAGAAACTTTGGGGCACTCTTTGAAGTACTTTGTGTTGGTTTGAATAGATGAATCTGAGATTGTGTGATGCATATCGTATAATCATGCCCACAGATTCTTGAGGTGACATTGGAGTATCTAGGTGACATTAGGGTTTTGGTTGATTTGTGTCTTAAGGTGTTATTCTAGTACGAATTCTATGATAGATCAAACAGAAAGAATAGCTTCGTGTTATTTTATTACGGACTCTTCAATGGATTGATCAGAAAGGATAACTTTGAGGTGGTTTCGTACCCTACAATAATCTCTTTGTTTGTTCTCCGCTATTAATGACTTTGGAGTGACTCTTTGTTGCATGTTGAGGGATAGTTATATGGTCCAGTTATGTTATTATTGTTGAGAGAACTTGCACTAGTGAAAGTATGAACCTTAGGCCTTGTTTCCGAGCATTGCAATACCGTTTACGCTCACTTTTATCACTTTTTACCTTGTTGTATTATATTTACAGATTACAAATACTCATATCTACCATCCACATTGCACTTGTATCACCATCTCTTTGCTGAACTAGTGCACCTATACAATTTACCATTGTATTGGTTGTGTTGGGGACACAAGAGACTCTTTGTTATTTGGTTGCAGGGTTGTTTGAGAGAGACCATCTTCATCCTACGCCTCCCACGGATTGATAAACCTTAGGTCATCCACTTGAGGGAAATTTGCTACTGTCCAACAAACCTCTGCACTTGGAGGCCCAACAACGTCTACAAGAAGAAGGTTGCATAGTAGACATCATGAAGCTGCTAGAATTGATAGACCCGATACTAAAAATAAACATAGACATGTTGTAGGCATGCCTGTTATTTCCGTTAAAATAGGAGATCATTGCTATCATGGCTTATGTGATATGGGTGCTAGTGCGAGTGCAATACCTCTTTCTTTACACGAAGAAATTATGCATGATATTGCACCTGCTAAGTTAGAAGGCATTGATATTACAATTAAGCTTGCCAATATAGATACTATTTCACCAGCTGGGGTTGTTAGAGATGTTGAAGTCTTGTGTGGGAAAGTTAAATATCCTGCTGATTTTCTTGTTCTTGGTTCCCCACAAGATGACTTTTGTCCCATTATATTTGGTAGACCCTTCTTGAATACTGTTAATGCTAGGATAGGTTGCAAAAAGGATATTGTTATGATTGGCTTAGGGGATATGTCTCATGACTTTAACTTTGCTAAATTTCCTAGACAACCCCATGATAAAGAATTGCCTAGTAAGGATGAAATTATTGGTCTTGCTTCTATTGACGTGCCTCCTAATGATCCTTTTAGAACAATATTTGCTAGACCATGAAAATGATATGTTTATGATGAAAGAAGGAAAATAGATGAAGTATTCTTTAAACAGGGACCCATTTTGAAACACAACTTGCCTGTTGAAATCCTAGGGGATCCTCCACCACCCAAGGGTGATCCCGTGTTTGAGCTTAAACCATTACCTGATACTCTTAAATATGCATATCTTGATGAAAATAAGATATATCATGTTATTATTAGTGCTAACCTTTCAGAGCAGGAAGAGGAGAAATTATTGAAAACTCTGAAGAAGCACCATGCTGCTATTGGGTATACACTTGATGACCTTAAAGGCATTAGTCCCACTCTATGCCAACACAAGATAAAATTAGAGAAATACGCTAAACCGGTTGTTGATCACCAATGACGGTTAAATCCTAAGATGAAAGAAGTGGTAAGAAAAGAAATACTAAAGCTTCTAGAGGCAGGTATAATTTATCTCGTTGCTGATAGTCAGTGGGTAAGTCCTGTCCATTGTATCCCTAAGAAGGGAGGTATTACTGTTGTTCCTAATGGTAAAGATGAATTAATCCCACAAAGAATTGTTACAGGTTATAGGATGGTAATTGATTTCCACAAATTAAATAAAGCTACTAGAAAAGATCATTACCATTTACCTTTTATTGATCAAATGCTAGAAAGATTATCTAAACATACCCATTTTTGCTTTCTAGATGGTTATTCTGGTTTTTCTCAAATACCTGTGTCAAAAGAGGATCAGGATAAGACCACTTTTACTTGCCCTTTTGGTACCTTTTCTTATAGACGTATGCCTTTTGGTTTATGTAATGCACCTGCTACCTTTCAAAGATGCATGATGGCTATATTCTCTGATTTTTGTGAAAAGATTGTTGAGGTTTGCATGGATGATTTTTCCGTATATGGAACTTCTTTCGATGATTGCTTGAGCAACCTTGATCGAGTTTTGCAGAGATGCGAAGATACTAATCTTGTCTTGAATTGGGATAAGTGCCACTTTATGGTTAATGAAGGTATTGTCTTGGGGCATAAAATTTCTGAAAGAGGTACTGAGGTTGATAAAGCTAAAGTTGACGCTATTGAAAACATGCCATGTCCCAAGGACATTAAAGGTATAATAAGTTTCCTTGGTCATGCCGGTTTTTATAGGAGGTTCATTAAAGACTTCTCTAAAATTTCTAGGCCTCTGACTAACCTCTTACAAAAAGATATTCCTTTTGTCTTTGATGATGATTGTGTAGAAGCATTTGAAATACTTAAGAAAGCTTTGATTTCTGCACCTATTATTCAGCCACCTGACTGGAATTTACCCTTTGAAATTATGTGTGATGCTAGTGATTATGCTGTAGGTGTTGTTCTAGGACAAAGAGTTGATAAGAAACTAAATGTTATCCAATATGCTAGTAAAACTCTAGACAGTGCCCAGAGAAATTATGCTACTACTGAGAAAGAATTTTAGCAGTTGTATTTGCTTGTGATAAGTTCAGACCTTACATTGTTGACACTAAAGTAACCGTTCACACTGATCATGCTGCTATTAAATATCTTATGGAAAAGAAAGATGCTAAACCTATACTTATTAGATGGGTTCTCTTACTATAAGAATTTGATTTGCATATTATTGATAGAAAGGGAGCTGAGAACCCCGTTGCAGACAACTTGTCTAGGTTAGAAAATGTTCTTGATGATCCACTACCTATTGATGATAGCTTTCCTGATGAACAATTAGCTGTCATAAATGCTTCTCGTACTACTTCATGGTATGCTGATTGTGCTACTTACATTGTTGCCAAATTTATACCACCTAGTTTCACATACCAGCAAAAGAAAAGGTTTTTCTATGATTTAAGACATTATTTCTGGGATGACCCACACCTTTATAAAGGAGTAGATGGTGTTATTAGACGTTGTGTACCTAAGCATGAACAGGAACAGATCCTACGCAAGTGTCACTCCGAGGCTTATGGAGGGCACCACGCTGGAGATAGAACTGCACATAAGGTATTGCAATCTAGTTTTTATTGGCATACTCTCTTTAAAGATGCCCGTAAGTTTGTTTCGTCTTGTGATGAATGTCAAAGAATTGGTAATATTAGTAGACGTCAAGAAATGCCTATGAATTATTCACTTGTTATTGAACCATTTGATGTTCGGGGCTTTGATTATATGGGACCGTTTCCTTTCTCTAATGGGTATACACATATTTTAGTTGTTGTTGATTACGTTACTAAGTGGGTAGAAGCTATTCCAACTAGTAGTGCTAATCATAACACCTCTATTAAGATGCTCAAAGAAGTTATTTTTCCGAGGTTTGGAGTCCCTAGATACTTAATGACTGATGGTGGTTCACATTTTATTCATGGTGCTTTCCATAAAATGCTTGCTAAATATGATGTTAATCATAGAATTGCATCTCTAGTTGCCAAGTAGAACTGAGTAATAGAGAGCTCA
This sequence comes from Aegilops speltoides, assembly GCA_021437245.1. Taxonomy (NCBI): domain Eukaryota; kingdom Viridiplantae; phylum Streptophyta; class Magnoliopsida; order Poales; family Poaceae; genus Aegilops; species Aegilops speltoides. Next base: position 382,592,285 of record CM038144.1, on the reverse strand, counting down.
AATTAATTTTGCAAAATACTATTAATAGATCTAGAAAGAATTGGTCCAAGAAACTTGATGATGCATTATGGGCCTATAGAACTGCATACAAAAATCCTATGGGTATGTCTCCTTATAAAATGGTTTATGGAAAAGCTTGTCACTTACCTCTCGAACTAGAACATAAGGCGTATTGGGCCATTAAAGAGCTCAATTATGATTTCAAACTTGCCGGTGAGAAGAGCCTATTTGACATTAGCTCACTTGATGAATGGAGAACTCAAGCCTATGAGAATGCCAAACTGTTTAAAGAAAAAGTCAAAAGATGGCATGACAAAAGGATACAAAAGCGTGAGTTTAATGTAGGTGATTATGTTTTGCTATACAACTCTCGTTTAAGATTTTTTGCATGAAAACTTCTCTCTAAATGGGAAGGCCCTTATGTTATCGAGGATGTCTATCGTTCTGGTGCCATCAAAATCAACAACTTTGAAGGCACAAATCCGAAGGTGGTGAACGGTCAAAGGATCAAAAATTATATCTCATGTAATCCCATAAATGTTGACGCCAATGTTATTGAAACCGTAACCCCGTAGGAATACATAAGGGACACTTTCCAGAACGTTTCAGACTCCGAAAAGGAATAGGTATGTGGTACGATAAGTAAACCGACTCCAAAACAGTTCTAATAGCATTTTTTCTCCGTTTTGGAATATTTAAGAAAATAGGAAAATAAGAAGTAGTCCGGGAAGGACACGAGGCATCCACGAGGGTGGAGGTCCCGCCCTACCCCCTTGGGTGCGCCCCTCTGCCTCGTGGGCACCTCGTGTGCTCTCCGGATTCCGTTTTCTTGCATGATACTTCTTTTGGTCGATAAAAATTCATTATATAATCTCCTGAAGGTTTTGACCACCGTATCACGCAAATATCCTCTGTCTTTGTTTCGAGCTGTTTTTCTGACAGATCTAGATCACCATGACGTCTCCAAGCGCCCCCAAGGACAAGTTCTTCGAGAAGGTCATCAACCCCTACCTCACAGAAGTGCTGCAACATCCTCAAACCATTGACATGCGTGAGGGGTTGCTGCACTTCCGCGATGTTGAGGGACTAAGGAGGACCGGAAGCGCGGAGACAAGGCTCGAAGCAATGGAGCAACAATTTTTCAAGTGCCAGGAGATGGTGGAACACGAACTCGACGCCAACCACATAATGATCACGGAGTTCACCAACAACCACAAGCTAGATGTCAAGAACATCAGGGAGACCATCTTCAAGCTTCACGAGAAAATCGAGCACCTCCAGGCTCAGATCTATGACCTGCAAAACCAAAACTGTGAGTATGAATATATATTCAAGAGGATGAGTTTGGCTGCAGATTTGAGGATCCCGGAGACTCGATCATCCTTTTATGATGGTGAGCCTATGCCGTGGAAGATGGACGACAAGCCTACATCATCAACAACTCTACCATCACCACCTCCAAAGAAAGAGACATAAATACATGGGTATGGGCACTCCCCTTGGCAACTGCCAAGCTTGGGGGAGGTGCCCCGGTATCGTATCACCATCACACTCCTATCTTTATCGTTTTTCTTAGTTCGATCCTTTTGGTAATATCTTGATCTATTAGAATAAAGTTTTAGTATGATTTAGTTTTGAGTTTTGCTTTATGATCCTTCTATGTAATCAGGTCCGTGAGCCATATATATAATAAAGATTAGTGTTGAGTCAAGGGCTTGATTATCCTGTTATGATCTTGAGGGAATTAAAGAAAAAAGAGAGAATATACGAGATCATATTGATCTTATGGAGAGTAATGACTTCACATATAAAGAGTATGGTGAATAAAAGTTGTTGAGAGTTTACAAACATAGTTTTGGTCATCGTTGCAATTAATAGGAAGTAATAAAGAAAGAGAGGTTCTCACATATAAATATACTATCTTGTACATCTTTTATGATTATGAGCACTCATTAAAATATGACATGCTAAAAGTTGATGTTGGACAAGGAAGACAACGTAATGGTTATGTTTTCTTATATCCGCAATAAAGTATATTGTCATGGATCATCCAACATGTTGAGCTTGCCTTTCCCCCTCATGCTAGCCAAATTCTTTGCACTAAGTAGAGATACTACTTGTGCTTCCAAATATCCTTAAACCCAGTTTTCCATGAGAGTCCACCATATCTACCTATGGATTGAGTAAGATCCTTCAAGTAAGTTGTCATTGTTACAAGCAATAAAAATTTCTCTTTAAATATGTATAATTTATTAGTGTGGAGAAAATAAGCTTTATACGATCTTGTGATATGGAAGTAATAAAAGCGACGGACTGCATATTAAAGGTCCATATCACAAGTGGCAATATAAAGTGATGTTCTTTCGCATTAAGATTTTGTGCATCCAACCATAAAAGCACATGGCAACCTCTGCTTCCTTCTGCGAAGGGCATATCTTTTATTTTTGTCTTATGCCTTATGCAAGAGTCATGGTGATCTTCACCTTTCCTTTTTACATTTTATCCTTTGGCAAGCACATTGCATTGGAAAGATCCTAATACATATATCCAATTGGATGTAAGTCATCATGAACTATTATTGTTGACATTACCTTTGAGGTAAAAAGTTGGGAGGCAACATTATAAGCCCCTATCTTTCTCTGTGTCTGATTAAAACTCCATACCCATAAGTATTGCATGAGTGTTAGCAATTGTGAAAGACTAAATGATATTTGAGTATGTGGACTTGCTGAAAAGCTCTTATATTGACTCTTTCCGATGTTATGATAAATTGCAATTGCTTCAATGACCGAGATTATAGTTTGTTAGTTTTCAATGAAGTTTCTTATTCATACTTGACACTGTGAATAGATTGTCACTTTAGCATAAGAAGTCATATGACAATATGTATTTAAATATATGTTGTTGTTTCAAGAATGATCATGATGCCCTCATGTCCGTATTTTATTTTATCGACACCTCCATCTCTAAAACATGTGGACATATTTTCGATTTTGGCTTCTGCTTGAGGTCAAGCGAGGTCTAAGCTTGGGGGAGTTGATACGTCCATTTTGCATCATGCTTTGATATTGATATTTATTGCATTATCGGTTATTATTACACATTATGTCACAATACTTATGCCTTTTCTCTCTTATTTTACAAGGTTTACATGAAGAGGGAGAATGCCGACAGCTGGAATTCTGGGCTAGAAAAGGAGCAAATATTAGAGACCTATTCTGCACAACTCCAAAAGTCCTGAAACTTCATGAAGGCACGTTTTGGAATTGATACAAAATAATGTCGAAAGAATCAACTAGAGGGGGCCCACACCATGGCCACGAGGGTGGGGGCGCGCCCTACCCCCTAGGCGCGCCCCCTGTCTCGTGGGCCCCCTAGTAGGCCTCCGGTGCCCATCTTTTGCTATATGAAGTCTTTCACCCTGGAAAAAATCAGAAGGAAGCTTTCGGGATGAAGCGTCGCCGTCTCGAGGCGGAACCAATCTAGGGCTCCGGCGGAGCTGTTCTACTGGGGAAACATCCCTCCGGGAGGGGGAAATTGTCACCATCGTCATCACCATCGATCCTCTCATCGGGAGAGGGTCAATCTCCATCAACATCTTCACCAGCACCATCTCCTCTCAAACCTTAGTTCATCTCTTGTATCCTATCTTTGTCTCAAAACCTTAGATTGGTACCTATGGGTTGCTAGTAGTGTTGATCACTCCTTGTAGTTAATACTAGTTGGTTTATTCGGTGGAAGATTATATGTTCAGATCCTTAATGCATATTAATACCCCTCTGATTATGAACATAAATATGATTTGTGAGTAGTTACATTTGTTCCTGAGGACATGGGAGAAGTCTTGCTATAAGTAGTCATGTGAATTTGGTATTCGTTCGATATTTTGATAAGATGTATGTTGTCTTTCCTCTAGTGGTGTTATGTGAACGTCGACTACATGACACTTCACCATTATTTGGGCCTAGGGGAAGGCATTGGGAAGTAATAAATAGATGATGGGTTGCTAGAGTGATAGAAACTTAAACCCTAGTTTATGCATTGCTTCGTAAGGGGCTGATTTGGATCCATATGTTTCATGCTATGGTTAGCTTCACCTTAATTCTTCTTTTGTAGTTGTGTATGCTTGCGAGAGTAGTTAATCATAAGTGGGATGCTTGTCCAAGGAAGGGCAGCACCCAAGCACTGGTCCACCCACATATCAAATTATCAAAGTAACGAACGCGAATCATATGAGCGTGATGGAAACTAGCTTGACGATAATTCCCATGTGTCCTCGGGAGCGTTTTCCTTTACATAAGAGTTTGTCCAGGATTGTCCTTTGCTACAAAAAGGATTGGGCCACCTTGCTGCACCTTGTTTACTTTTGTTGCTTGTTACTCGTTACAAATTACCTTATCACAAAACTATCTGTTACCGATAATTTCAGTGCTTGCAGAGAATACCTTACTGAAAACCGCTTGTCATTTCCTTCTGCTCCTCGTTGCGTTTGACACTCTTACTTATCGAAAGGACTACGATCGATCCCCTATACTTGTGGGTCATCATATTACCAATTATATAAATACAAGAAAACTAATAGAAGATGAAGAGAACACTAATGAAAGGGGAAATATTGCCCAATACCCTCCTAGTGTTTCTTATGACGAATCAGGTAACGAGGAGGAGCTTCCTATGCAATCAATCTCTTCAACGAAAAGCTCGAATTTTTTTATTAAACCCACACATGAGGTGGTGAAGAAGAAAAAGAAAAGAAGAAAAAGTAGAGGTAAAAAGGTAACTCTCCCAAGTAACATTGCTCCTATCACCATTATGCCTCATGAAAGTGAATCAAATATGTTGATGGAGGATGATGATATTGAGTATGATTTTGTGATGCCTACTACTTGTTGTGATGATTATGATTGGGAAGACAATGATGTCTCTTATGATCTTGAAAATCTTTTTGGCACTTGTTTGGAAGAATATGGTAATAATATTTACTATACTATTGGTTCCATTCATGCTATTGATACGAATGATTATGATGCTATGCAAAGCCACAAGCTTGGGGATGCTATGTTTGATGAGTATGAAATGTTTGAAGATTTATTTGCTGAAATTAATGCTTGACCTAAGCTTGGGGATGCTGCATAATGAATATGATCCTTTGATTCCTTCTACTTTCCATAAGAAAATTTATTATGATGATAGCATGCCTCCTCTTTATGATGATTACAATGATGAAAGTGGATTTGGAAGAGTGTCCACTCTAGGTAGTAGTGATCCCACTATTTTGGAGGGTGTTGAATCTTACTAAAATATTGATGAAAGTGTATTTGGAGAGGTCATGACTTTATTTAGTGATACATCCACTATTTTGGAAAAGGTTTCAATTGACTATGACAATAATGTTGCTATCTATGATGATTATTATGATGACATGTATGCCATAAAGAGTAATAAATCTTCTATGCTTGAGCATCATGAAAAGAATGCTTTATGTGATGGTTATATTGATGAGTCTTTTCATGGTGATACTGAAAATTATCACGAGGGAGGAACTTATGATTCATGATGCTCTTGTTATGTTTCAATCCTTATCTTTTATGCGAGCATCATTGAACTCATCATGCCTAGCTTAAAAGGCAATAAAGAAAAGCACTTGTTGGGAGACAACCCAACAATTTTACCTGTTGTTATTGTGTGTTCACATGATAATGCTACTGTAGTAATCATGTTCTATTGCTTTTGTTTCAATAAAGTGCCAAGTAAAGCCTTTGGGATAGTTTGGGTGATAGTTGATTTGATCTTGCTGAAAAACAGAAACTTTTGCGCTCACGAAAATAATTCCCGTTTTTAAAAGAAGAGAGATTTTTTGTTGGTTATTTTTGCATAATATTAATAAACAAATTGCTCATGTTGTCCTAATTTTTCAGAATTTTTGGAGTAGAAGAAGTATGGTTGGAGTACAGATTAGTACAGACTGTTCTGTTTTTGACAGATTCTTTTTTCAATGCATAGTTTGCTTGTTTCCTAGTTTCTATGGCTTATATTGCTCAATATAAACTGTGGAAATGATATGCTACAGTAGGCATTGTGTTGAAACAATTATGAATCTTTTCTTTGACAGTACCAAAGTGAAATGGTTTGCTCTTTATCATATTAACCTATCTCACAAAGTTCCGTTAAGTTTTGTGTGATTGAAGTTCTCAAGTTTTGGGTGAGATGTCAATATGAGGAGAATAAGGACTGACAATACCATAAGCTTGGGGATTCCCAAGGCACCCCAGGGTAATATTCAATGAAGATACAAGCAACTAAGCTTGGGGATACCCGGGAAGGCATCCCCTCTTTCGTCTTCAACATTATCGGTAACCTCACTTGGAGCTATGTTTTCATTCGTCACATGATATGAGTTTTACTTGGAGCGTCATTTTATTTTGTTAGGATTTGCTTTTTGTTATTTACAATAATGTTTTGCATCTTTATTTTCAATAAAAGTGTCAAGGATAGCCTTTACCATGCTTATTTTGCAAGTCTACATGTTGTTGTTTCAAAACAGAAAGTTTAATGCTGTTGCAAAAATTCCCGAGAAAAGTCAGTTGATAAAATGTTGAAACTTTTTGCATAATAATATCTGATAAATTTTCTATAGTGTGGTAAATTATCATAATTTTTGGAGTTAGGGAAGTATGATGAATCTTGAATTCTTTACAGACTGTACTGTTTTGGCAGATTGCTGTTATGGTTGCATTGTTTGCATATGTTTGCTTGTTTAATGATTCTATTTTAGGATAGGAGTATTAAATATGCAGAGGCATTTAGTATGCAATGTCAAATAATAATTTTAGTGATTTGCTACAGTAGAGAAGGATAAGGTTTTGCATTGATTTATACTAACTTATCTCACAAGTTCTTGTTGAGTTTTGTATGGGTGAAGTTTTTGAGATTTAGGGAAACCGTGATATGAGAGGAATTAAGGAGACACAAAATCTCAAGATTGGGGATGCCCAAGGCATACCAAGTTAATATTCCAAGAAGTCTCAAGCATCTAAGCTTGGGGATGCCCCGGTAGGCATCCCACCTTTCTTCTTCAACAATTATCGGTTAGTATTGATTGAGCCTAAGTTTTTGCTTCTTCACATGAGTTGTGTTATGCTTGGAAAGTCATTTTGTTTTGTTTTGCTTGTTGTTTTAATAAAATACTTAGATCTGAACGTTTTTAAATAAGAGAGAATCCACAATTAGCTACCCATTTACATAACTAATTGCTTGATCTTCACTTATATCTTTTTGGAGTACCTTGTCATTTACTCTTGTGCTTCACTTATATCCTATGAGTAAATTGTTGAATGAATTGAATATCATGAAGTTGAAATTGTATTCTCATATCATGTCTAGTGGTAGCCTCACATTGGGTTTAGAAAGTGAAATCTTTTGAAGCTTGACAATCACAATGTTGGTCATACAAGCAATTCATGAATGATTAGTAGAAGGAAGAGAACTTCACATGCAAAAACACTATCTTGGAACTCTTTTGTGATTGTGAGCCCCCATCAAAATATTATATGTCAAAAAAAATTAAGTTGGACAAGGAAGACAACGTAATGATTTATGTTTGATCATATTCACATAGAAGTTATATTGTCATAGATCCTTCAACATGTTGTGCTTGTCCCCTATCTTTGCTAGCCAAAAATTCCGCACCAAATAGAGATACTACTTGTGCATCCAAAAACCCTTAAACCCAAATGTTGTTTTGAGAGTCCACCATACCTACCTATGGATTGAGCAAGATCCTTCAAGTAAGTAGTCATCGGTGCAATAAGGCAATAAAATTGCTTCTAAAAGGGTTAGATCATTTAGTGTAAGAGACAATTGAGCGTTGTACAAACTTGTGATGGTGAAGAATAAAAGCGACAGGCTGCATAATAAAGGTTGCTATCACAAGGGGCAATATAACGTGATGTTCTTTTAAAGTAAGGGGTTGAGCATACAAACAAATAAGCGCACGGCAACCTCTGCTTCCCTCTGTGAAGGGCCTATCTTTTACTTTTCAGTATTTACTTTTATGCAAAGAGTTAAAGTTTTTCTCTCTATTCCTTTTTATTTTTCTCTTTTGGCAAACATCATGTGGTGAGGAAAGATTTAGGCACATATATCCAGTTGGATATGGGTAGCATGAGTTATGATTGTTGACATCACCCTTGAGGTGATATGTTGGGATGCAGAATTATAAGCCCCTATCTTTCTATGTGTCCGGTTGAAACGTTTTGCTCATGTGTATGCGGTGAGTGTTAGCAATCATAGAATATTATATGATGGTTGAGTATGTGGGGCTCTTACTTAGACTCTGTTGAATAAGTTGAATTGCAATTGCTTGGTGACTGAGATCATAAGTTGTTGAGTTTCAAGAGAATTCAGTGTTTGAACCTTAACATGTGAATTGGTTGCTACTTTATCATAATAAATTTTATAAGAAAGAGTTGTTGTTATGATGCTAGGGAAAGTGATTGAAATTATCATTGACCAAACTTATGCACTTTGCTAGCATTCACACTTCATAAATTATTTCTTTTATCATTTACCTACTCAAGGACGAGTAGGAATTAAGCTTGGGGATGCTGATACGTCTCCAACGTATCTGTAATTTATGAAGTATTCATGTTGTTATATTATCATTCTTGGATGTTTTACAATCATTTTATAGCAACTTTATATCATTTTTTGGGACTAACCTATTGACCCAGGCGTGCCCCGGTGGGTTGTGCCCACCTCGGTGGCCTCCTGCACCCCCTCTTCGCCCTATAAATTCTCAAATATTCCAAAAACCCTCATGGAGAACCTAGATCGGAAGTTCCGCCGCCGCAAGCCTCTGTAGCCACCGAAAACCAATCGGGAGCCCGTTCCGGTACCCTACCGGAGGGGAAGATCATCACTGGTGGCCATCTTCATCATCTCGGTGGCCACCACGATGAGGAGGGTGTAGTCCACCCTCGGTGCTGAGGGTTTGTACCAGTAGCTATGTGTTTAATCTCTCTCTCTCTCTCTCTCCCGTGATCTTGAGATGTCCCGATCTTGATATATCATGGGCTTTGTTAACATAGATGGATCATAAGATGTTTCTCCCCTCTCTACTCTTATTGTGATGAATTGAATCTTTACCCTTTGAAGTTTTGTCTTGTTAGATTGAATGTTCAGAGGTGACAATGGGGTATCATATTGATTCACTTGACGTATGTTATGGCACTCAACTTGCAGATACCCGAGGTGACATTGGGGTAATCTATGCATAGGGGTTGATGCATGTTTTTATTATCTTTTCTCTGATAGAAACTTTGGGATCTCCTTGTAGTTCTTTGTGTGGATTGAATATTATGATCATGAAGTTGTTTGATGCATATCGTAGAATTAACTCATAGATACTTGTGGTGACATTGGAGTATCTAGGTGACATTAGAGTTGGTTGATGTGTGTCATATGGTGTTATTTTAGTACGAACTCTTGGTTAGATTGATCGGAAAGAATAGCTTCGTGTTATTTTAGTACGAACTCTAGGATAGATTGATCGGAAAGAATGGCTTGGAGGTGGTTTCGTACCCTACAAACAATTTCTATCTTTTGTTCTCCGCTAATAGGAACTCGAGAGTGATTCTTTATTGCACTTTGATGGATAATCATATGATCCAACTATGCTAGCATTGTTGAGAGTTTGCACTAGTGAAAGTATGCACCCTAGGCCTCATTTTCCATCGTTGCAATACCGTTTGTGCTCCGTTTTACTATTTACTAACTTGCTGTTTTTTATTGTTCGCGCTATAAAAACTCATATCTACTATCCATACTACACTTTTATCACCATCTCTTCGCTGAACTAGTGCACCTATACAATTTGCCATTGTATTAGGTGTGTTGGGGACACAAGAGATTTCTTTTAGTTGATTGCAGGGTTGATTGAGAGAGACTATCTCCATCCTACGCCTTGCTACGTCTTGAGCTTGTGTTGGTTTTCCTTGAAGAGGAAAGGGTGATGCAGCAATAGTAGCGTAAGTATTTCCCTTAGTTTTTGAGAACCAAGGTATCAATCTAGTAGGAGGCTCCTCAAAAGTCCCACGCACCTACACAAACAAACAAAGAACTCGCAACCAATGCAATAAAGGGGTTGTCAATCCCTTCACGACCACTTGCGAAAGTGAGATCTGATAGAGATAGTATGATAAGATAAATATATTTTTGGTATTTTATAATATAGGTAAGAAAAGTAAAGATGCAAATAAAAGTAGATTGAAAGCATATATGATAAAAGATAGACCCGGGGGCCATAGGTTTCACTAGTGGCTTCTCTCAAGATAGCATAAGTATTACGGTGGGTGAACAAATTACTATCGAGCACTTGATAGAAACGCGAATAATTATGAGATTATCTAGGGATGATCATGTATATAGGCATCACGTCCGGGACAAGTAGACCGACTCCTGCCTGCATCTACTACTATTACTCCACACATTGACCGCTATCCAACATGCATCTAGAGTATTAAGTTCATAAAGAACAGAGTAACGCATTAAGAAAGATGACATGATGTAGAGGGACAAACTCATGCAATATGATAGAAACCCCATCTTTTTATCCTCGATGGCAACAATACAATACGTGCCTTGCTGCCCCTATTGTCACTGGGAAAGGACACCGCAAGATTGAACCCAAAGCTAAGCACTTCTCCCATTGCAAGAAAGATCAATCTAGTAGGCCAAACCAAACTGATAATTCGAAGAGACTTGCAAAGATAACTCAATCATACATAAAAGAATTCAGAGGAGATTCAAATATTTCTCATAGATAAACTTGATCATAAACCCACAATTCATCGGATCTCGACAAACACACCACAAAAAGAGTTACATCGAAATCTCCAAGAAGATCGAGGAGAACATGGTATTGAGATCCAAAAAGAGAGAAGAAGCCATCTAGCTAATAACTATGGACCCGAAGGTCTATGGTAAACCACTCGCAACTCATCGGAGGGGCTATGGTGTTGATGTAGAAGCCCTCCATGGTTGATTCCCCCTCCGACGGAGCGTCGGCGAAGGCTCCAAGATGGGATCTCACGGATACAGAAGGTTATGGTGGTGGAAATAGTTTTTCGTTGGCTTCCTGGATGTTTTCGGGGTATGTGGGTATATATAGGAGGAAGAAGTTGGTCGGTGGCCGCCCGACGGGCCCACTAGATAGGGGGCGCGCCCTGTAGGGGGGGCGCCCTCCACCCTCGTGGCCGGTTCAGCTACTTCTTGACTTGCACTCCAAGTCCTCTGGATCACGTTCGCTCCAAAAATCACGCTCCCGAAGGTTTCGTTCCGTTTGGACTCCGTTTGATATTCCTTTTCTTCAAAATACTGAAATAGGCAAAAAAAACAGCAATACGGGTTGGGCCTCTGGTTAGTAGGTTAGTCCCAAAAATGATAAAAATGTGTAAAGTAAAGCCCATAAACATCCAAAACGGGTAATATAATAGCATGGAACAATCAAAAATTATAGATACGTTGGAGACGTATCAAGCATCCCCAAGCTTAATTCCTACTCGTCCTCGAGTAGTTAAATGATAAAAACAGAATTTTTGATGTGGAATACTACCTAACATAATTCTCAATGTAATTTTCTTTATTGTGGCATGAATGTTCAGATCCAAATGATTCAAACTAAAAGTTCATATTGACATAAGAAATAGTAATACTTCAAGCATACTAATCAAAGCAATCACGTCTTCTCAAAATAACATGGCTAAAGAAAGTTCATCCCTACAAAAATCATATAGTTAGGCTATGCTTCATTTTCGTCACACAAAAATGCTCCCAAATTCTACACCCCCGATGACAAGCCAAGCAATTGTTTCGTGCTTAAATAATCTCAAACCTTTTCAACTTTCACGCAATACATGAGCGTGAGCCATGGATATAGCACTATGGGTGGAATAGAATATGATGATGGGGATTGTGTGGAGAAGACAAAAAAGTAGAAAGTCTCACATTGACGAGGATAATCAACAGGCTATGGAGATGCCCATCAATTGATGTCAACATGAGGAGTAGGTATTGCCATGCAACGGATGCACTAGAACTATAAATGTAAGAAAGCTCAACAAAAGAAAACTAGTGGGTGTGCATCCAACTTGCTTGCTCACGAAGACCTAGGGCATTTTGAGGAGCCCATCGTAGGAATATACAAGCCAAGTTCTATAATGAAAAATTCCCACTAGTAAATGAAAGTGACAACATATGAGATTCTCTATATGAAGAACATGGTGCTACTTTGAAGCACAAGTGTGGAAAAGAGATAGTAACATTGCCCCTTTTATTTATTCATTTTTTTCTTTTTTTTGGGCCTTTCTTTTTCCTTTTTTGGCCTTTCTTTTTTTCTTTTTTTTCTTTGGCCTTTCTTTTGGGGGGGACAATGCTCTAATAATGATGATCATCACACTTTTATTGATTTACAACACATGAATTACAACTCAAAACTAGAACAAGATATGACTCTATATGAATGCCTCCGGCGGTGTACCGGGATGGGCGATGAAACAAGAGTGACATGTATGAAAAATTATGCAAAGTGGCCTTGCCACAAATACGATGTCAACTACATGATCATGCAATGGCAATATGACAATAGTAATGTGTGTCATGATGATAAACGGAACGGTGGAAAGTTGCATGGCAATATATCTCGGAATGGCTATGGAAATGCCATAATAGGTAGGTATGGTGGCTGTTTTGAGGAAGATATAAGGAGGTTTATGTGTGATAGAGCGTATCATATCACGGGGTTTGGATGCATCGGCGAAGTTTGCACCAACTCTCAAGGTGAGAAAGGGCAATGCACGATACCGAAGAGGCTAGCAATGATGGAAAGGTAAAAGTGCGTATAATCCATGGACTCAATATTAGTCAAAAGAACTCATATACTTATTGCAAAAATCTACAAGTCATCAAAAAACAAGCACTACACGCATGCTTCTAGGGGGATAGATTGGTAGGAAAAGACTATCGCTCGTCCCCGACCGCCACTCATAAGGATGCACAATCCAAGGACACCTCATGTTTCAAATTTGTTACACAAATTTAACCATGCGTGCATGCTACGGGACTTGCTAACTTCAACACAAGCATTCTTTAAATTCATAATCACCCAAATAGCATGACTTTAATATCACTACCTCCATATCTCAAAACAGTTATCAAGTATCAAATTGATCATAGCATCTAATTCACTTCCTATGATAGTTTTTATTATACCCAACTTGGATGCCCACCATTCTAGGACCAATTTTATAACCATAGCAAATACCATGCTGTTCTAGGAGACCCTCAAAATAATATAAGTGAAGCATGAGAGACTAGCAATTTCTACAAAATTAAGCCATCGTCGTGCTCTAAAAGATATAAGTGAAGCACTAGAGCAAAAACTATCTAGCTCAAAAGATATAAGTGAAGCACATAGAGTATTCTAATAAATTTCAATCAAGTGGGCTTCTCCCAAAAGGTGTGTACAGCAAGGATGATTGTGGAAAAGTAAAAGGCAAATACTAATATCATACAAGACGCTCCAAGCAAAACACATATCATGTGGCGAATAAAAACATAGCTCCAAGTAAAGTTACCATTGAATGAAGACGAAAGAGGGGATGCCTTCCGGGGGCATCCCCAATATTAGGCTTTTGGCTATTCTTGAATATCTTGGGGTGCCATGGGCATCCCCAAGCTTAGGCTCTTGCCACTCCTTATTCCATAGTCCATCAAATCTTTACCCAAAACTTGAAAACTTCACAACACAAAACTCAACAGGAAATCTCATAAGCTCCGTTAGTGAAAGAAAGCAAAACCACCACATAGGGTACTGTAATTAACTCATTCTTTATTTATATTGGTGATAAACCTACTTTATTTCAAGTTCTATATGGTTCATACCACTTAATACTAGCAATAGATGCATCAAAATAAGCAAACAACACACGAAAAATAGAATCTGTCAAAAACAGGACAGTCTGTAGCAATCTGTAACCTACGAATACTTCTGGAACTTTAAAAATAGTAAAAAAAATAGGAAGTCCTGGGAAATTTGTCTATTGTTATACATCAAAAAGAATCAATGCAAAAGCACATTTCTGTGATTTACTAAAATTATTTTTGTGCGTGCAAAAGTTTCTGTTTTTCAGCAGAATCAAATTAACTATCACCGTAGGTTATCCTATAGGTTCTACTTGGCAAAAACACTAATTAAAACATAAAAACACATCTAAACAGAAGGTAGAAGCAAAATTTATTATTAAACGGAAACAAAAACAAAAAACACAAATAAAATTGGGTTGCCTTCCAACTAGCGCTATCGTTTGACGCCCCTAGCTAGGCATAAAATGAGGATAGATCTAGGTAGTGCCATCTTTGGCACTCAATTCATAAGTAGCTCGCATGATAGATTCATAAGGTAATTTAATTTTCTTTCTTGGAAAGTGCTCCGTGTCTTTCCTTAATGGAAATTGGAATCTAATATTCTCTTCCTTCATATCAATAATCGCACCAATCGTTCTAAGGAAAGGTCTACCAAGAATAATAGGGCAAGAAAGATTGCAATCTATATCAAGAACGATAAAATCTATGGGCACCAAATTTCTATTTGCAACAATGAGAACATTATTGATCCTTCCCATTGGCTTTTTAATGGTGGAATCCGCAAGGTGCAAATTTAAAGAGCAATCCTCAAGATCGGTGGAAACCTAGAATATCACCTAAAGTTTTCGGAATCGTGGAAACACTCGCACCCAAATCACACAAAGCATAACACTAATGATCTTTAATCTTAATCTTTATATTAGGTTCCCACTCATCATTAAGTTTTCTAGGTATAGATACTTCCAAATTAAGTTTTTCATTAAAGGATTGCATCAAGGCATCAACAATATGCTTGGTAGAAGCTTTATTTTTACTATAAGCATGAGGAGAATTCACAACGGATTGCAACAAGGAAATACAACTGAGGGAGTCCTGGACTAGGGGGTGTCCGGATAGCCGGACTATCATCATCGGCCGGACTCCAAGACTATGAAGATACAAGATTGAAGACTTCGTCCCATGTTCGGATGGGACTTTCCTTGGCGTGGAAGGCAAGCTTGGCAATACGGATATGTAGATCTCCTACCATTGTAACCGACTCTGTGTAACCCTAGCCCTCTCCGGTGTCTATATAAACCGGAGGGTTTTAGTCCGTAGGACGAACAACCATTACAACAATCATACCATAGGCTAGCTTCTAGGGTTTAGCCCCCTTGATCTCGTGGTAGATCCACTCTTGTACTACCCATATCATCAATATCAATCAAGCAGGAGTAGGGTTTTAACTCCATCAAGAGGGCCCGAACACAGGTAAAACATCGTGTCCCTTGTCTCCTGTTACCATCCGCCTAGACGCACAGTTCGGGACCCCCTACCCGAGATCCGCCGGTTTTGACACCGACATTGGTGCTTTCATTGAGAGTTCCTCTGTGTCGTCACCGATAGGCTTGATGGCTCCTTTGATCATCAACAACGACGCAGTCCAGGGTCAGACTTTTCTCCCCGGACAGATCTTCGTGTTTGGCGGCTTTGCACTACGGGCCAATTCGCTTGGCCATCTGGAGCAGATCGAAAGCTACGCCCCTGGCCGTCAGGTCAGATTTGGAAGCCTAAACTTCACGGCTGACATCCGCGGAGACTTGATCTTTGATGGATTCGAGCCACAGCCGAGTGCGCCGCACTGTCACGATGGGCATGACTTAGCTCTGCTGTCGGACAGTGCCCTGGAGGCCGCACATGAGTCCGCTCCGATCCTTAATTCGGAGCCGACCGTGTAGATCGAGGACGGGTGGCTAGACACCGCCTCGGGGGCTGCAACCTCTACGGCGATGGAGCCGAATACTGACATTGTCCCTTGTAAAGCCTGTGACTCCGAGGTGCCAGACTCCTCGCCGGACTCCGAACCTCCTGCGCCCCTACCAATCGAATCCGATTGGGCGCCGATCATGGAGTTCAGCGCTGCAGACATCTTTCAGCACTCACCCTTTGGCGACATCCTGAATTCGCTAAAGTATCTATCGTTATCAGGAGAGTCCTGGCCAGATTGCGGTCAGGATGGTTGGGATGCGGACGACAAAGAAATTCAAATCCCACCCACCACCCACTTTGTAGCCACTGTCGACGATCTAACCGACATGCTAGACTACGACTCCGAAGACATCGACGGTATGGACGACGATGCCGGAGACGACCAAGAACCAGCGTCTACGGGGCACTGGAAGACCACCTCGTCATACGACATATACATGGTGGACATCCCAAAGGATGGGAATGGCGAAGAAGCAGCGGAGGCAGATTCCTCTAAGAAACAGCCCAAGCGCCGACGTCAGCGGCGCCGCTCTAAATCCCGCCACAGCAAGAATGGAGATTCCGGCACCGGAGATAATAACAACCCAGAGAGTGCCGAAGACAACCCCCTCTAGCAAGATTCAGCACAGGAGGACGGAGAAGCCAACCCTCACGAGAGAGCAGCAGATGAAGAGGTAGAGGATGATAATTACATGCCTCCCTCCGGAGACGAGACAAGCCTCAACGACGACGAATTCGTCGTGCCTGAGGATCCCGTTGAACAAGAGCGTTTTAAACGCAGGCTTATGGCCACGGCAAACAGCCTAAAGAAAAAGCAGCAACAGCTCCGAGCTGATCAAGACCTGCTGGCCGACAGATGGACCAAAGTCCTCGCGGCCGAAGAGCATGAACTCGAACGCCCCTCCAAAAGCTACCCAAAACAGTTGCTCCCCCGATTAGAGGAGGAGGCATATAAACCCTCATCACCAGTGCACAATACGGCAGACCGACCACCTCGTGGCTGCGACAGAGAGGCATCTAGGCCCTCCACCAGAACCGTACCCTAGCACCGCTCGAAAAGCGCGAAGCCACGAGGGAATGCGCCGGACTTGCGAGACATATTGGAGGACAAGGCAAGACAATCAAGATCGATCTACGGATCACGTGGGCGCCTCACGATGCGCGACGACTACCGTCGCGCCGGATACAGCAACTCCGGCCGGGCTGAACACAGTAGACAAAGCTCTCTTGAGCTACGTTGTGATATTGCCCGATAGAGGCGCCAAGACACCCACTATGCTTCACAGATGAAGTAATGGATCATCAAATCCTCAAGGGTTTAAACCCGTGAACATTGAATCCTACGATGGCACAACAGACCCCGCGGTTTGGATCAAGACTATCTCCTTCATATCCATATGGCCCGCGTGACGATCTCCACGCCATCAAATATCTCCCACTCAAGCTTAAAGGACC
Organism: Aegilops speltoides; assembly: GCA_021437245.1. Lineage (NCBI taxonomy): Eukaryota > Viridiplantae > Streptophyta > Magnoliopsida > Poales > Poaceae > Aegilops > Aegilops speltoides. Next base: position 382,574,939 of record CM038144.1, on the reverse strand, counting down.
AGCTCGGCATTGGCTTAACAGCTTGCCGCCAGAGTCAATTGGGTGTTGGGAGGACACGAAGCCGCATTCCTTGACAACTTCCGGGGCACATATGTGCGACCACCGACGCCGATGACCTAAGCCACATAATTCAGCACCTGAGCGAATTGGCGGACAATTACGGACACGGTTCTTAACAAAGAAAAATCAAATCGTCGACTGTCCGGATGCAGAGGCCCTCGCAGCCTTCAAACACAACATCCACGACGAGTGGCTGGCCCGGCACCTAGGACAGGAAAAGCCGAAATCCATGGCAGCCCTCACATCACTCATGACCCGCTTCTGTGCGGGAGAGGACAGCTGGCTAGCCCGCAGCAACAACCTCAGCAAAAATTCTGGCAGTCCGGACAACAAGGACCGCAATGGCAGGTCGCGTCGAAACAAAAACAAACGCCACGTTAATGGCGATAACACTGAGGATACGGCAGTCAACGCCGGATTCAGAGGATCCAAACCCGGTCAGCGGAAAAAGCCATTCAAAAGAACTACCCCGGGTCCGTCCAATTTGGACCGAATACTCGACCGCTCTTGCGGATACATGGCACCCAAAAGCCAGCTAATCACACCAACAGGATTGTTGGGTATTTAAGCAGCAGCAAGTTAATTGCGAAAACAACGACAAGGGCTGCATAGCGACGACGAGGAAGAGACCCGCCGCCGAACAAGAGAGATGAAGGTTTCCCCCACAAGTGCGGACGGTAAACATGATATCGCAACCCACATACCCAAGTGGGAGCGAAGCGTGCTTAGGGATGTATATGCGATGGAGCGATCGCCCAGTTCAATCCATGGTCCTCTTGCCCGATCACTTTCGATCGAAGGACCACCCACCATATCCGCCATGGCGGATTCGCGCATTGGTTTTAGACCCAATCGTCCGAGGGATTTCACCTCACCGAGTCCCGATGGATGGCGGCAGCAACTGAACCTGCTTTATCGGGATACAAGGCGCAAGATGGGCATAGACCCCTCAAGGATTAAACCTACAAAGATGACCTTCAAAGGCGTCATACCGGTGTAGAGGCCAATTATGCAGCTCGACCACACCGAAGTGGTCTTCGGATCCCCGGATAACTTCTGAAGTGAGGAGTTAATCTTCGATATAGCCCCGTTCCGCAGCGGCTATCATGCTCTGCTCGGATGGACCGCGTTTGCAAAGTTCAACGCGGTGCCGCATTACGCATACCTCAAGCTCAAGATGCCAGGCCCTCGAGGAGTCATCACGGTCAACGGAAACACTGAACGCTCCCTCTGAACGGAGGAACACATAGCGGCTCTCACGGCAGAAGTACAGAGCAGCCTCTTAAGGCAATTCTCAAGTCTGGCCGTTAAGCGACCGGACACGGCCAAACGCGCCCGGAGTAACATACATCAAGACCACCTAGCACGTTCCGAGCACGCATAGCAATGCGGCCCCAACCCCAGCCCTTGCATGATTGCAAGACTAGTCCTTCGCGTACATCATTACGCTCTGGAGATACCATGGGCATAGGGGGAGGGGCACGACCACGATAGGCCCAGAGTGCGGCTCAACCACACCAGGGGCTCCCAAGTGTGTCACTCTTTTTCTTTTTTTCTTTTTTTTACCCACAGGACTCCGTTCACCAGAGGCCCTGTTCGGCAGCAGACCTGCCGAACTCACGATGCAACAGCCAGGGAAGGAGAAAGGCTACGACGAACACTCAGGTGGTCTCCATTACGAGCATTAAATCTGTCTAATACACCATTCCGCAGCCTACCCCCAGAGGGGGACATGTTTAATAGTCCAATCCCTTGCTTACCACACTATTTGTATCATTCTGCATTCATAGCAGTATTTCTGGAATAAACAATGCATCACCTTTTGCTAATAATTGCATTTCTTTCTTATATATGTTCGTTTATGACATGTTGCATCCGTACACTTTGGTACGGCCGAATACACCAGGGGCTTAAGTTCCCCGCATTATGGTGTGATAAGTCCGAACACTTTCACAAGTGCGGCACCCGAACTTATAGCATTATATGCATCGGCTCGAATCATGTCTTGGGTCAATAGTTGGGTTTGCCCGCTCCCATGTTTTCGTACCTTACGTTCGCTTTATCGGCTAAGGTAGCATCGGGAGAACCACTGCGATTGCGCCCAGCTTGAGCTGGGCGGCGCCTCGAGGAAAGCTAAAACTGACCGTCATGATAAGGCGAGAGCTGGTCGCTGTTCGAGAGGTCTTTTCGAGTCCCTAAAGACTTATGCCGCTTAGAGCGAGGAACCGCTTTGTCCGCCCAGCGTGGATAGCGCCCGAACTCGGTCTTCCGAACACTAGGGCTTTGCGAAATTTAAAATTATAGAATTCTATGGCTAAGTGAGAGTGTTCAAGCATTATAAGTCCGGTTGCCTTGTTCGTCGTGTTGGCGCCTCCTAGATGGACCCAAAATGGGAACAAGAGCGCTCAAGTTTATCCCAACACCCCAAAGACTTTCGTGGCATGGAGGTGAAGCCGACGACTTGCCATCTCTCGATTTGATAAACGGCCGCCTGAAGGTAATAGTTTAAATTAATAAGCGTTGCTTAGCGCATATGAACAAAGTTTTCAGCGCACATGATAACACATTGCGAGTCTACTCAAATATTACATCTTTGGAGCACTCATCCGCAATATTGCGGGCACCCTTGAGACACTCTTATAATACATTTGGCGTGCGATACTCCTTGCCCGCCGGTACGTCCGTCGAAGCTTCTCAAGATCCAGCCTGCCCGGTGCACTTTTGCACGGGCAAGGCCCGACGGGCACCCTCAATGCAAAGGAGCGCTAGATGACTTCCACCGTGGACACGCATCCACCAAAGGTGCGCACCAGGCGAAGTAGCTCCAGGCATGGCCTCCTCGGGCCACACCGAACTATGAGGCCCTTCATGGCCTTTTCGGCTACCTTGTGGAGCTCGACCAGCTGCTTCACCGGTCGCTAAAAAGCACCGGATGTCCGCCTCGGATATCGAGACCGAAGACCTTCTCCATCGAGCTCCCCTCGTCGGCCTGGTAGAATGCGGCAGCATCGGACATGCTGCGATGCAGATCTGCAAACACTCCTGGAGAGCTCCGGATTCGGGTAAGTAACAGGTAATTCACATTCACATGCTTGCTTTGCATGAAAAATGCCTTACCCGCCGCTATTTTCTTCACCGCCTCGATATCCTGGAGGGCCTTATGGGCTTCGGCCTTAGCGGCTTTGGCACTCTCAAGAGCCGAGGCAAGCTCGGACTCTCGAGTCTTCGAGTCGCGCTCCAAATTCTCATGTTTTTTCACAAGAACCTGGAGCTCTTGCTGCACCTCCGCCACCCGCGCCTCCTACTTCTCTCGCTCAGCTCATTCCGCGGCCGCATTATGCTCGGCCGCGGACACGGCCTCCTTCAGGGTCGCCACCTCGTTCGTGGCCCCTCCAGTGCCCACGTTATCCTTGTTATTTCTCTTGCAACCAAAATCCTTTTCTGTAAGGTACAAATTTAATACGGTGTTACTCACCTTCTTTATCCTCGAGCTGCTTCTTGGCAAGGCCGAGCTCGTGGTTCTGCTTCAAAGCACCGACCTCCGCAGTCAGTGCGGCAAAGGTCAGCAGCACAACCTGCAATCCCATATTGACATATTTTTTAGAACTCCTGCATATATCTTTATAAGATCCTCAGTCCGGCTTTTCTTTCCGAACACCGAACCGAGCATCAGGGGCTACTGTCTATGCAGTATTATATTACATATTTTAAATTTCTTACCTCAAAGCCTGTTAGAAGGCTATTGTAGGCTTCGGTCAGCCCGCTCTTGGCGAGTTGAACCTTCTGAATCACCGCACTCATGATAGTGCGGTGTTCTTCCTCGATGGAAGCGCCGTTGAGCGCCTCCAACAAGTTGTCCGGCGCTTCCGGTTGGACGGAGGCCGCCGGTGTCACGGTCTTGCCCTTCTTACGAAGGGGCCGCCTGCCGGACTCCAGAACCACTGCTGGTTCCGGTGCGGAGTCCGGAGCGAAGTCCGGGAGGTTGCCTTGCGGCGCCTCCAGAGCCTCCCCCTCCTGGTGGGTCCCCTCTTGGGATCCCACCTCGGCGTCATCAGCGTCACGAGGGGTGGAGACGGTCGAAAGGGAATCCACATCCGACGGAGCCAAGGACCCGCTCGATGAAGCGGGAAGATCGTCCTCGGCCGGACTACAGGTTGTACGAGGCATTAGAAAGACACCGTGTGGCAAAAAGAAAAATATAAATCATTCAGGAATCCGGATACTTACGATCTCGCCAGGGGCTTGGCCCTTGAGGGCCACTCCTCGTTGCCGTCGCCGGCGTTGGCGGAGCAGTCCGGAGGAAGGGTCCTCCCCTTCTTGGACCCTTCGGCCTCCCTCATTGGGGAAGCCTTCCTCTTCTTCTCTCCCCCCTCTTGGGGAGAGGCCTCTTTCTCCTCCTCGTCTTCGGGGGAGGAGTCCACCTCGGAGCCATCAGACGACGAGTCCGATACCACCTGGCGCCGGGAACTCCTTCGGGTTCCCGTGGCCTTCTTCTTGGCCTTCTTCTCCGGCACCACGTAAAGTGCCGGGATCAGCAGCCCCGTCAAACGGGTGTCCGATGGGTCTTCGGAAGAGGAGCCGACGATTAACTGTTAGGGCGTCTTCTCGCGATCTGTTAAAGGCATTGGGAGTTTAGATCCCACATAGAGTCAAACTATGAAAGAAATGAGTGTCCCATAAAGGATAACATAGCTTACCTCGCCGTCGGGCGCTGCGTCTTGAATCCGCGATCTTGATTGCGGATGCGGGGCTTCTCCGCCCTTGAACAGCACCCTCCGTGCAGCTTCAGCGTCATGTCGAAGAGCCCTCTCGGGTCGGTGCTATGCGGATCAAACTCCCATAAATTGAAGGCCCGTTCTTTGGCGGGGAGAATCCGGAGGACGAGCATGACTGGATCACGTTGACAAGCTTAAGCTTCTTGTTCACGTGGTCCGGAGACGATCTCGAGTCGGTCGGCTCCTCGAACTACCCCATAGCAAGCCCTTCTCTTTCCGGAGGTGAGCTGCATGGGGTACCAGATCTGAACTCGGGGCCGCGCCCATTTAGGGTCACGCTGCTCGGTGATGTAGAACCACCCCGATTGCCACCCCTTGACGGATTCCACAAAGGCACCCTTGAGCTAAGTGACGTTGGGCATTTTGCCCACCATGGCGCCTCTGCACTCCGCTTGGACGCCCTTCACCACCTTCGGCTTGACATTGAAGGTCTTTAGCCACAGGCCGAAGTGGGGCTGGATGCAGAGGAAAGCCTCGCACACGACGATAAACGCCAAGATGTTGAGGATGAAGTTTGGCGCCAGATCGTGGAAGTCCAAGCCGTAGTAATACATGAGCCCCCGGACGAAAGGGTGAAGTGGGAAGCCCAGTCCACGGAGGAAGTGGGGAAGAAATACGACCCTCTCATGGGGCCTGGGGTGGGGATGAGCTGCCCCTCGTCGGACAGCCGGTGCACGATGTCGCCGGACAGGTATCCGGCGCCGCGCAGCTTCTCGATGTGCCCCTCCGTGACGGAGGAGGCCATCCACTTGCCTCCCGCTCCGAACATGGCTGGAGAAGGTTGAGGCGAGATGTGCGGACTTGGGCACTGGAGCTCGAGTGCGTGGAGATGGATAAGCAAAGGAGGAAGAAGGCGTAGGTAAAAAAGGCGGATCCTTATCCCCTTATATATGGGCGACGAAGACTATCGTCCCCGGCCGGTAAAACTTGCTTATCTCCCAAGCGCCGCAATCAATGGCGCGTTGGGTTACCCACATCCGTATTGATGGGAATCCGGAATAAGGGAACACGATCTCGCTCGACAAGGCGTGCCAAGGAAACCGCTTCGCTAAACGCGCTGAGGTGGTATGATAAAAACAATTCAAGTAAAGGCTTGGTAGTGGTGTGACGTCACGCCAGAAAATACATCAGCAGATTGAAATTGTGTAAATATTATTCTCTCTACGGTGGTATGTGGAATTTATTTTGCAGAGCCGGACACTATCCTGGTGTTCACAATCTTCTATGAATTATTCGGAGGAGGAACCCGCCTTGCAATGTCAAAGACAATATGCACGCCGGACTCATCGTCATTGAAGCCTAGTTCAGGGGCTACTGAGGGAGTCCTAGACTAGGGGGTGTCCGGATAGCTGGACTATCATCGTCGGCCGGACTCCAAGACCGTGAAGGTACAAGATTGAAGACTTCGTCCCGTGTCCGGATGGGACTTTCCTTGGTGTGGAAGGCAAGCTTGGCAATTCGGATATGTAGATCTCCTACCATTATAACCGACTCTATGTAACCCTAGCCCTCTCCGGTGTCTATATAAACCGGAGGGTTTTAGTCCATAGGACGAACAACCATTACAACAATCATACCGTAGGCTAGCTTCTAGGGTTTAGCCTCCTTGATCTCGTGGTAGATCCACTCTTGTACTACCCATATCATCAATATCAATCAAGCAGGAGTAGGGTTTTACCTCCATCGAGAGGGCCCAAACCTGGGTAAAAACATCGTGTCCCTTGTCTCCTGTTACCATCCGCCTAGACGCACAGTTTGGGACCCCCTACCCGAGATCCGCCGGTTTTGACACCGACAACAACCTTCTAAAGAACAATTATAATAATTAAATTCCTTGAAATCCAAGATAGTGGGTTCAATGCTATTTAAAGTCTTGACCTCTCCAATCCCACTTTTACCAAATTTAGCATCAAGATCTAAAAACTCTGAATCATTGGGACACCTTTTAACTAAAATTCACTCATCTCCAGTCCCATCATTATTAAGATTCATATTGCAAAACAAAGATCTAATAGGGGACACATCAATAACTTTAAGATCTTCATCAGTATTTTCACGGAAACTAGAAGAACACGCCTTTACAAAGCAATCTTTCTTAGCATACAATCTAGCGGTTCTTTCTTTGCACTCATCAATGGACACTCTCATTGCTTTGAGAGACTCATTGATATCATGCTTAGGAGAAGTAGATCTAATTTTCAACGAATCAACACCAAGCGAAAGTCTATCAACGTTCCTAGCCAAATCATCAACTTTGAGCAATTTATCTTCAAGCAAGGCATTAAAATTCTTCTGAGAGATCATAAATTCTTTTACACTATTCTCAAAATCAGAGGGCAACTTATTAAAATTACCATAAGAATTATTGTACGAATTTCCATAATTATTAGAGGAATTGCTAGGGAACTGTCTAGGATTAAAGTTTCCTCTATAAGCATTGTTACTGAAACTATTGCTACCAACAAAATTCACATCCATAGATTCATTATTATTCTAAATCAAAGTAGACAAAGGCATATCATTGGGATCAAGAGGAGTATTCTTAGTAGCAAACAACTTCATAAGTTCATCCATCTTTCCACTCGAAACATTAATTTATTCTATAGCATGCACTTTTTTACTAGTAGATCTTTTGGTGTGCCATTGTGAATAATTAGCCATTATATTATCAAGAAGTTTTGTAGCATCTCCTAAAGTGATTTCCATAAACGTGCCTCCTGCGGCCGAATCTAAAAGATTTCTAGAAGCAAAGTTCAATCCGGCATAAAAAATTTGTATGATCATCCATAAATTCAAACCAGGAGTAGGGCAATTGCGAATCATCAATTTCATTCTTTCCCAAGATTGGGCAACATGCTCATGATCAAGTTGTTTAAAATTCATAATATCATTTCTAAGAGTAATGATCTTAGCGGGAGGAAAATACTTAGAGATAAAAGCATCTTTGCACTTATTCCATGAATCAATACCATTCTTAGGCAAAGACGAAAACCAAACTTTAGCACGATCTCTAAGTGAAAATGGAAATACCTTCAATTTAACAATATCATTATCTGTATCTTTCTTCTTTTGCATATCACACAAATCAACAAAGTTGTTTAGATGGGTAGCGGCATCTTCACGAGGAAGGCCGTCGAATTGATCTTTCGTAACAAGATTCAGCAAAGCAGTATTGATTTCACAAGACTCAACATCATTAAGAGGAGCAATAGGAGTACTAAGGAAATCATTATTATTGGTATTGGAGAAATCACACAATTTGGTATTATCTTGCGCCATGGCAACAAGTAATCCAACACACAAGCAAACAGAAAAAGGCAAGCGAAAAAGAGAGTAGAAGATTGGGAAAGAGAGGGCGAATAAAACGGCAAGGGTGAAGTGGGGGAGAGGAAAACAAGAGGCAAATGGCAAATAATGTAAATGCGAGGGAGATGAGTTTGTGATGGGTACTTGGTATGTCTTGACTTGAGCAAAGACCTCCCCGGCAACGGCGCTAGAAATCCTTCTTGCTACGTCTTCAGCTTGCATTGGCTTTCCTTGAAGAGGAAAGGGTGATGCAGCAATAGTAGCGTAAGTATTTCCCTCAGTTTTTGAGAACCGAGGTATCAATCCAGTAGGAGGCTCCTCAAAAGTCCCACGCACCTACACAAACAAAAAAAGAACTCGCAACCAATGCAATAAAGGGGTTGTCAATCCCTTCATGGCCACTTGCGAAAGTGAGATCTCATAGAGATAGTATGATAAGATAAATATATTTTTGGTATTTTATAATATGGATAAGAAAAGTAAAGATGCAAATAAAAGTAGATTGAAAGCTTATATGATAAAAGATAGACCCGGGGGCCATAGGTTTCACTAGTGGCTTCTCTCAAGATAGCATAAGTATTATGGTGGGTGAACAAATTACTGTCGAGCAATTGATAGAAACGCGAATAATTATGAGATTATCTAGGCATGATCATGTATATAGGCATCATGTTCGCGACAAGTAGACCGACTCCTGCCTGCATCTACTACTATTACTCCACACATCGACCGCTATCCAGCATGCATCTCGAGTATTAAGTTCATAAAGAACAGAGTAACGCATTAAGAAAGATGACATGATGTAGAGGGATAAACTCATGCAATATGATATAAACCCCATCTTTATATCCTCAATGGAAACAACACAGTACGTGCCTTGCTGCCCCTATTGTCACTGTGAAAGGACACCGCAAGATTGAACCCAAAGCTAAGCACTTCTCCCATTGCAAGAAAGATCAATCTAGTCGGCCAAACCAAACTGATAATTCAAAGAGACTTGCAAAGATAACTCAATCATACATAAAAGAATTCAGAGGAGATTCAAATATTTCTCATAGATAAACTTGATCATAAACCCACAATTCATCGGATCTCGACAAACACACCGCAAAAAGAGTTACATCGAATAGATCTCCAAGAAGATCGAGGAGAACAAGGTATTGAGATCCAAAGAGAGAGAAGAAGCCATCTACCTAATAACTATGGACCCAAAGGTCTGTGGTAAACTACTCACAACTCATCGGAGGGCTATGGTGTTGATGTAGAAGCCCTCCATGGTCGATTCCCCCTCCGACAGAGCGCCGGCGAAGCCTCCAAGATGGGATCTCGCAGATACAAAAGGTTACGGCGGTGGAAATAGTTTTTCGTTGGCTCCCTGGATGTTTTCGGGGTACGTGGGTCGGTGGCCGCCCGAGGGGGCCATGATATAGGGGGCGCGCCCTGTAGGGGTGGGCGCGCCCTCCACCCTCGTGGCCGCCTCGGCTGCTTCTTGACTTGCACTCCAAGTCCTCTGGATCACATTCGTTCCAAAAATCACACTCCCGAAGGTTTCATTCCATTTGGACTCTGTTTGATATTCCTTTTCTTCGAAATACTGAAATAGGCAAAACAAACAGCAATACGGGTTGGGCCTCCGGTTAGTAGGTTAGTCCCAAAAATGATATAAATGTGTAAAGAAAAGCCCATAAACATCCAAAAAGGGTAATATAATAGCATGGAACAATCAAAAATTATAGATACGTTGGAGACGTATCACGCCTCCCACAGATTGATAAACCTTAGGTCATCCACTTGAGGGAAAATTGCTACTGTCCTACAAAACTCTGCGCTCGGAGGCCCAACACGAGTCTACAAGAATAAAGCTACGTAGTAGACAACAAGGCGGTGCTTTCATTATTTTGTTCGAGGTATTATTCATGGGTGGTTTGTGGGTGAAAGCACAAGTGTTCCCTTGGTGATTTTCATAATTAATGTCAACATATCTTTTGTTGGACTAATAGTTTTATCTAGTATATTTCAGACAAAGTTCAACAGTGGCGTGGCATGGATAAGAGGATTGTGGACCCCTTCAATATGCTAAGGAAATGGATTGGCACAAGCTCAAGACTCTTCATTTTTGTTTAAGTGATCCAAGATCACATTGAGTCCATAGGAAAGCCAGTACTATTGAAAGGGGATGATGTGTTGCTTAATGATCCTGTTTCTCAAGTGCTTAGCGATATTGCTCCAAAACCCTCAACCATTTTCTCCATCCAAATGTGTCCAGACCCTAATTTCCAACTCAGCCCACACCAATATTTCCTACCCGGAGCCACCGAGTTCATCTGGACTTGGCCACTGCCAAAACCCTAACAATTCGGTTCAACAGATATGGATCTCGGTCTCACTGAGATGGCCTTGCCATCTCTCTATGACTTGTTGAAATCACTTCGTTCCCACCGAGATGTTGCATCGGTCCCACCAAGATGACTTGACCGATTCTATGTTGCCTTATTGCTTCACTTCGGTCCCACCAAGATGATGTAATTGGCGCCACCTGATGAGGTTTGCCCTATGCCCTTGCACATCAGTCCCACCAAGTTATTACCATTGGTCCCACCGAGATTCCTAATGTTCATATTTTTACGCAGATCGATGCCACCAAGTTTTCTGATCGGTGCCACTGAGATGGGTCAAAAGTGTGTGACAGTTGGATTTTGTGTGGAGGCTATATATACCCCTCCACCCCCTTCTTCTCCAAATAGAGAGCCATCAGAACGTGCCTACACTTCCACCTTTCATTTTCTAAGAGAGAACCACCTACTCATGTGTTGAGATCAAGAGTTTCCATTCCTACCATTTGAACCTTGATTTTTAGCCTTCCCCAAGTTGCTTTCCACTCAAATCTTTCTTCCACCATGGTCAAATCGGTGAGAGGGAGTTGAGTGTTGGGGAGACTATCATTTGAAGCACAAGAGCAAGGAGTTCATCATCAACACACCGTCCATTATCTTTTGGAGAGTGGTGTCTCCTAGATTTGTTAGGTGTCGCTTGGGAGCCTCCAACATGATGTGGAGTTGAACCAAGAAGTTTGTGAGGGAAAGGAGATCGCCTATTTCGTGAAGATCTACCCGAGTGAGGCAAGTCCTTCGTGGGCGATGGCCATGGTGGGATAGACAAGGTTGCTTCTTCGTGGACCCTTCCGTGGACTCGCGCAACCGTTACCCTTCGTGGGTTCAAGTCCCCGTCAATGTGGACGTATGATGACACCACCTATCGGAACCACGCCAAAAATCCTCCATGGCTCCATTGAGTTTGCATTCTCCTATTCCCATTCCCTTTACATTCTTGCAAATTTCATGCTTTACTCTTTCCGCTGCCTATACTATTGTCATGCTTATATGAAATGTATTGGGTGCCCTTTAACATGTGAACTCAGCCCTAACTTGAAGAAACTAAAATCTGCCACTTTTACTTGTTAAGGGTCTAATCACCCCCCCCCTAGATCCCTCTTCTCGATTCTTTCAGTGGGATCGTTCATCTACAATTTGAGGGACTCCAAGTACGATCTACACCGACTTGTGTTCTTTTTTTGCAACTCGGAGTCGGTAACAATCAAATCCAAATTGTTAATGCACCTTCATATTGTTCCTGGGTGATTGTTGGGCGAATTTTTTTCTACTATGTTTCCCAAAAAAATTTGTGAACCCCTATAACATATTAGCATGTCTTGTAATGCAAAGTACATAATAGGCAGGTTTCAAAATATGTCCATGTAGTATGGATAATGTATTTTCTATTTTTTCACATTGTATTGACAGCTAAGGATAAAGAGACAGTGTTTAAAATATGGTGAGCATAATATGACATCATTCATATCATGAGACAACTAAGATAAGAGAAAAAGTAATTGTAACACTACAAGAAATATGTTAATCCATGACGGTAAAAATCTGTCATGGTGTACAAAACTGTCAAGGAAGCCCGATTATGATGGATTCAAAATCTGCCATGTATATCGCGTCATAATTTGACACCACACCTTCCATGACAGTTCTTGACCGTCATGAGTCGCCCCCAAGCCCATCCAATCCAAACTAGGCCCGAGTCATTGTGACGGAACAAACTGTCGTGTACTTACACCATGTAGGATTTTGGGTCGACCAGTTGGAATGACATGGCTGTCTACGTGGACACTATTTTCAACACAAAAGTCATCACGTATTTAGGCACAATTTAATGTAGTCAAGCCCATTAGCACATATATTTCAACAAATTTCGACTCGATAGTTTTTTTGACCTTCATACTTTACATAGATACTTCCAATTTTTGCCCCAAAACCAAGTATTTCCGAGTGTCGTACAATACACAGATCACATATTATTTACATAGCGATCCAGCAGTATCTACAACATAACAGTTTACAAAATCATCTATGTAATGATAATTTACAACATCAATTAACAAAATATAGCACTAGGCAAGGTTAGAAACTAGCACAATCTAGTTTACATCATCAAAACATACACTCATGATGGCAACTATCATGTCACAGCAGATTGTGATGGGCAGCACCAAGAGCCCACTACCCGATCATACCTAGCATATTTACAACAACATTAGATATGTGTGATGTGAATAGACAGTAGAAAGAGAATTACAACATACGTAAAAATGACTTACAAGTTGTCTGAAGTTCTGAAATCTTACGTGCCTACAGATGAGAATAACAAAGTATCTACGCCAAAAAATGGGTCGGCATAAACTTCAAATATTCATGTGTCAAAAAGTGTACACATGAACCTCAATGTGTAGGCTGCATGTTCATCTTAAAACGCTAACAATAGTAGACAATACTTTGCTTACCAAGTAAACCTCAACTTGTTCATGCTTGTTTAAATTGGCCCATGATTATGTTACCTCATTAACAGAAAACACACACACACACACACACACACACACACACACACACACACACACACACACACACACACAGAGAGAGAGAGAGACAGACAGACAGAGACAGAGAGGGAGACCTTCCGTGGCGTTGGCGTCAGCCCTCCCCTCCTAGCATGCCCTTGCGGCTGCTCCATGACATTGCCCTCTTCCCTTCCCTTGACACAACCCAACCAGACATTTCCCCCTTCCCTTCCCTTGACACAACTCAACCAGACATTTCCCCCTTCCCTTCCCTTGACACAACCCAACTGGATTAGATGGGAGCAAAGTTCCTGCACAAACGAAAAGAACGGAGGTTTTGCTTAGACTATCGCAACAGTAAAATTGTCTAAAACTCTGAATCAAAAGAGAAACTGATGATATTGCAATGATATTGCAGCAAAATTGTCAAAATTATATTAGCTACCAAAACTCTCAGGTCTTGCAGCAGCAAGATAATAGAAAGTGATGTGTCGGGAACATAACAAAATTTGCTCTTCCAACATGTTAAAATCGGGCAGAGGAATAAAGAAAAAACCAAATAGAGAGAGGAGAGGAGTGTCCAATGCAGTAAATAATTTAATCCAGTTTCTGAATGCAGGCAAGCAGAAAATAGCAACATAATAGTCCTAACTAAGAAAGTTCCAAGTCCACAAAACCATGGTTCATCAGTTCTAATTTTCACAAGTATCAAACAACTAGTTTCACAAACTAAAGATTGTAATGCTAACTTGCTCAAATTTATTTATCAAAACTCAATGGAGTGACTGTGTTAGAGGTCTGAATGTAATGGCGATTTCTAGCTCCCAGAGCATTCAAAACATCTATTGAGATATGTCCCCATGTGGGAAAGGACTGCCTCTCAACTAAGAAAAGTGACAATCCTAAAATTTATTTAGTTTGCATCGTAGGTCTATTATTTGGATTTAACATTATGCCTTCTCTATAATGCAAGAGTACAATGGTCCAGTTCATTCGTGTCTATGCATCTTCAATTGGCACTGCAAACATTACCAATTTTAATATTTATCTTAGTTAGTTACTGTGAATAACTAAGCTATGTACCCAACTGTTCTAAATAGTAGATGGTTAGTCCACTTTATTTTGTTTGTACATCAGCATTTGACATGCCCAACTCATTGTATATGTCATTTTCCAGATGTTGAAATTACAATTTGTATCTTTGTTCTGACGCTATACTTGAGATCTTTATGTTTTCAAGCAATAATCTATTACACTTGTACGAAGTAAGTGAAAATGTACAAAATTCTGTTTGCGGACATGCTACTCCTATCTAAAGATCGCATTTACTATTATTTTGGAAGATAATACCGACCAAATATCTAGAGAATGCATTAGTACGTACATGATAATTAAAATGTAAATATTCAGACCAAAATATCATATCAAAGGAGATTATATTCACATAAACTTGACTAAAATTAAATCAGAAAAAGCAATGTAGTAGAGGACCACAACTAGAAATATGTTGTGCCACTATCCAAGTATTGAAAAATTGCATCACGAAAGGTATTGAGTACATGACAGGAACAACACACATGCACTGCTAGCTTCCAATGATTCGTTTCAGTACAGGAAGAATTAAAGGGTAGTTTTGTTCAAAATGACAGTCAAGGAGCAGCCATTTACATACTGATGGACGCATACAAATGGACAACCAAGGAGCGGCCGTTCACTACAAGTGCCATCCAGATCCAAACGCATACAAACTGAACCAAACCATTGTGCTTATTGATATGTATCTATGCAAAATATGCAAGTGCCATCCAGATTTGGCGGTAGATGGTAGGAGAGAGAGAGAGAGAGAGAGAGAGAGAGAGAGAGAGAGAGAGAGGAGAGGGAGGGAGGGAGGGAGGGAGGGGGAGGAGAGAGAGAGAGAGAGAGAGAGGGAGGGAGGGAGGGAGGGAGGGAGGAAGGAGGAGGAGGAGGAGGAGAGAGAGAGAGAGAGAGAGAGAGAGAGAGAGAGAGCTCACCACGTCCACGTTGCAAGTGTCATGTACCAGAGGAGGCGAATCCACGGGCGTGAGGATGAGTTGGACATCGGTGGACGGGATTCAGGGACGGGGGTGCCTAAACTGTACCAGCGCATGTCCTTGGAGGTAGAGGACGAGAAGGAGCACCACCGTTCGCCACTGCCATCGTCGAGCGGGACAAGGCCATCGCACCCGCGCTCATCCAGAACATGCCGTTGCAGGGTGCATCGTGTCAGCACATCCTACGGGAGGAGGGCCTCTGTGCGGCCCTATTCCAGGAGCACCATCTAGCAGGTGGCAGGGGATGGAGAGAATCCGATGGAGCAATGCCGGTGACGAAACTCTAGGTACGGAGATGGGTTGAGAGCGAGCGTTGGTGGATGGGGGTAGTGAACCTAACCGGAGGGAAGGAAAGAGCGGGGCGCCGGGAAGATGGGGGTGTGTTGCGCGCCGGCCATAGCTGCCAGAAGTCGTTGGAATCGGGGGCGGTGACGTGGAGTCGCGATGAGTCGCGTGGGACAGAGATAGGGGTCTGGCTGCGCAAGAGGGAGTGAGAAGCGGGCGAGGAGGGTTTAGGGTTAGCATTGTATATGGGGGATGGTTAGCCTGGCTTGAGCGGGCCTGCTGGGCTGTAGTATCCGTCCATGATAGTGTTCGAAACTGTCATCAGAAATCCGTCATGCATTAACAAGTTTCTTGTAGTGTATATGTGGGCATCCCAACACGCAACTAGATAGATCAACACCCAAAAGAACATCATTCCTCTCTTTTAAACCTTGTAAGGTTCAATGATACGTTAAGACAACTGTGTGTAAAATTGAAAAGAGTAACTCACAGTAGCTGTAAACCATGCAGTTCAACACACGCCATAGTAACCAGGAGTTCAAAGGCATGAGGAGGAAGGACTGACACCAGCGTCTTTGACTGGTATAGTCATGCCATTCATTTTGTTGGTGTGACAATCCTTGAACATTTCCACCACATTTACTTTAGGTTCTTTTTGGTCCTCGCGGGCTTTCCTCTGCATTGGAACAAGTCAATATAGATATGACAATATGCACAACCAAAAGAGGGAAAGATCAGCTAGTTATAGGAGCATTGTAGTGTCAATATAGCTATGAGATCCTATTGTCTATTGAAATTTCACTTTAGAACGGTTGGCCTTATTCTTCGAACAACTTGCCTAGAACAACATAGATTTGTAGGGCACATGCGTAAATAGGAGTTCAATATGTGATCTGATCACATATAAATACCATACCTGATACTTTGCATCAGAACAATGTTTAACAAGGGTTGTCCAGTCTTCACCGTTATATTTTCAAAATTGAAGATGTTTGGGCAATTTCCTTGTTAGCCTTGCATTCAAAGTGAGTTCTTTTCAGGTCATGCCGATATTGTCGTAGAGCAAACTTGAAAACATAAGTGCATACTTGTCTGGTTGCATCATCTTTCCAATCCAACTTGAACGTCATCTCTTGAAAAGAATGAGAGTCTAATTAGCAGCAAGCTAGAAAGCATGAGACAGATCAAGACGATATTACTAATTGTCATGAATAACATTACTTATAGATAAATGGTCGAGGAAAGTGTAGTAACAGCACATGATGACTTTGATTTGATGGTGCTTCTTTAGTATTAGGTCTCGAGCTCCGGGGTGAAAACCCTAGTTCGCTATACCAGGCAATGGCGGTGTTTTTGCGTCGTGACCTTGTTGAACCCATTGTTCAAATTTTTGGACTTGATCTTCATAGTGAAAATCCAAGATCTGACTTTCGGTGGTTAGATTCTGTGACGGCCACTCTTGAGCGACATTCTCTTCCTGGAGACATTGTTGCTAGAGAACCCTTCTCGTTGTCCTTCTAATACCAATAGATGGTTGATGCAGATGGTCGTTTTGTAGTTTGTCGATTGTTGTTTTGAACAATTAAGATTTATTTTTTATATTTTTTCGCCTAGGCATAACTTCAGTCTTATATGACTTTGCTCATTTGCCGGCATGATTCTTTGTATGTGTGCGTTTGTGTTAGCTGTGTGCATATTGGTTATGCGGAGGGAGGGTGTATTTTCATTGTGTTAGTATCCCCCTGATGCTTTATTTTGAGCTAATAAAGTCCATTGTTTGTAGAAAAATTGCTGAATGTTGAAGTTTAGACTACGGATTTCCCTGATTCGTCGAATAAGTATAATAGTACCATTTTCAAGTATTGGTGGTGGTGTGCAGAAGAAAGGGCACAGGAGCATACCTAAATTGGATAGACGACAATTAAGAAGTTTCCTTTTCTCAAAGTGGATTAATCGGGAGAGATAATGTCTTAAATCCACATGATGTGATTTAGTTAACTATATATCACATACACGACGTGGCACGCAGTACAAGTTGCTCATGTTGAGCCTGAAAACTCTATAGACCTCAACCCCCCTACTAGGCCTATATGTCCTAGGTATAATACTTAAACACGTGCTGGGAAAAAACTTGTGCTCCCTCTTAAAGAATGTGCAATAATACAGCTAGTTGTACATGTACAAACAAGAAGATATGCGTTTGCAACCAGGCACTGACCATTTTATATATGCAAAATTCACAGTAGCATGTTGGAACAGGGGCACATCAACTGGACATAGATTTTGTACACCCAAGCACATGTGTTTTGTTTATTTTCAAGAACAAAAAACAGAAAGTGAATTTTGAAGTTGAGAGAAAAGAAAAAATTACTTGCACACTCATAATATGGCCTATATGTGTATTTGCACCATTTTATGATAAAATGGGTTAACTCGTAGTCTAAACAAAAAATGTAAATCAAGAGGTGCGCAAAATCTGACATCTATTTAATACTCAATCATTTATTGTTCAAAATTTCTAAGACTGCATGGAATCATTCAATCCTATATAACTAAATAAATAGGTGATCCAACTAATCTATTTTTCTAAACATCTAAGTATCTCAAAATGCAACATTGAACGAGAAAATGCGCATCTCAACATGCCACCATGCATGGAAATGATCTTTCTATTCTATTGTGCTACCGATATTCAACGAATATTTTACAACTATACAATAATCAAATCTAATATATCATATGTCTTAGTTCTCCTATTATTAATTCAAATATTTATATTTCATACAACCAAGTTTCAATGCATTATATTCCAGTGATTTAGAAAAAGAGTGGAGATCACATGCAAACTTATATGTGCTCACCTAGAGACGACTCTGCATTCGCCTACGTGCTCTCTTGTTAACTCTAGACATTTTTTCGGGGAAACCTGAAAGGCCCAACCGCGAAACAAAACCTGAAGGGCCAGGCACTCTCGTAATTGATTAAGAGTAAACTCTAGACTTGGACATCATATTTCAGATTAATTCCAAAGGTGGAACATATGTGTTATATAAACCATTTTAGCGACTGAATAAAAAATATGGTCAAACAATAAAATAAAATAAAAAGAAGAGCCGCGAGAAAGCAGATTTTTGTCGACAATTGGCATACTAGAATTCTCAAAGGCATGATATGCGCGCATGCACACACACACACACAAATATGTTACAAGTATGAAAGTAAAAAATGCAGCGTACTGCGAATTACCAAAAGCCACCCGCGCAATTATTTTACCGAAAACCTATAGAACATACCATTAATCTATTATTGCAGTTGAGCTCGCGGATGACAAGAAGTTACAACAATAATGATCTTTCATGTCACCTCATAGATGGAGCGCGAGACGCGTGAGACACGCTGGCGCGTCATGTACGTCGCCGACCTCATCTCGGCACGCGTCCTCACCGCCGCCGCCGGCGAGATCGTTCTACGGCACGGCGCACTGCGTATGATATTGGTCGACACGCATGGCGTGACGGTGAATGCACGTTATCTGCACGAGGGGGAGCACATCGAGCCGGATCAGATCATTCCTTTCCCGTGTCACCGGGCTAGGGTTGACTGTGCGCCATGCACGGAGACGCGGGAGGTGGGGGCATGCATGCTGGTGGGGGAGGGGGGAATCATGCAGCGGTTGGATGCGGTACATCTGGCAGCACGGGAGAGGTGGATCCATGGCGGTCTCACCGCCACAGCGGGCCCAAAGACCAGGGGGAGACTGCGGGGCGTGGAGAGGGAGCGGACGCATCATAACCTCCACCCACCCCACCTACCTCCATTATTGAGAGCCGCGACTCTCGTCTCGCTCCGCTCTTGGGGCACCTATGGGAAAAACTAGGGTTTCCTCCTCTCCTCCCTCGCGAGATTCGTTCCGGTGGTGGCGAGGCAAGGTGGGCGGCGACGAGCGTTCGTTCGCTCAGGTGATGGGTGCGCGCCCGCGCGGGTGCGGTGCTACATCCGCATCGTTGGGGGATCGAGGAGGAGGCAGATCTGGCGGATGGCGCGACTCCTCGCGCAGATGGATTCGGGCGGGGGCAAGGCGGCGCAGCGAACTCCTCACGCCACATAGTGTGGCAATGTCCAGATCCGCCGTCGCCACCATCTGGCGGGGCCAGATCTGGCGGGGGTACCGAAGATCGATGGGAAGCTGCGGCAAGGACGATGGGTGGAGACGCCAAGGTGCGGGCGAACACGATGACGTCGACGGCTCAGACGGCTTCATCGACAGTAGTGGATGCTCCAGATCCAGCTGCCAAGGCCAACGACAAGCTCTGCCTCAACTGCAATCTCCCAGGTCACTTTGCTCCTCGCTGTCCTATTTGCATTGTGAAAAATGCAATAAGCTTGGGCATATGGCGCAGTTGTGTCAACTCTGAGGCCATGGGAAAGTATCCCCTTCCTGTGTGGTTTCCAATCTCCTGGGCAGGGTTTTTTCTATATCCCTTATGCGTGTGCTGCTAAGAAGAATGAGAAAACTAATAGTGTAGTGATTTCCATTGTGGAGGGGAGTGCCACAGGTAAAGAGATTGAATCTGAGTGTAATGGTTTCTTTGCTCATAAGCCTGGTAAAAAGAAATGGAGCTGTACTGCTCATTCCATAGGGCATAATCAATTTGTGATGAGATTTCCTAATGCTAGTGAGGTGGAGAGGGCCTGTTGCTATGGGAAACGCTTACCTGTGAAGGATGGGGCTGCTGTGGTCAATATAAAGCCCTGGTCAGCGTCTGTTGGTGCTAAGGGGGAAATGGAGAAAGCTTGGGTTAGAGTTAGTAATATTCCTTTAGAGAAAAGATGTGATGAGCATGTTGCTTATGCAGGAGCACTGGTAGGTATCACTCTTGAGGTGGATGAATCTACTCTGCATAAACCTGAGTACGTTAGAATTCTCCTTGGATGTAGAGAGGTGAAAAAAGCCCCCCCCCACTGCTGAGGGAATGTTGGGAGAGCATATCTATGACTTCTATTATGAGGTTAAAAATATTGTGACGGGGGGAGGAGAAAAAAGTCAAGCCTCTGTCACTGTGGACAGCAGTGCATCACCATCCTTTAAAAAGAAAGCCAGGATGAATTCCTATCCTGCTTCTTCTGATGGACAAGGAGAAACCAGTGCATCTGTGTGTTGGAAATATGCCCTAGAGGCAATAATAAATTAGTTATTATTATTATATTTCCTTGTTCATGGTAATCGTTTATTGTCGTTGATAACGGGATCACATCATTAGGAGAATGATGTGATGGACAGGACCCAATCCTAAGCCTAGCACAAAGATCGTGTAGTTCGTATGCTAAAGCTTTTCTAATGTCAAGTATCATTTCCTTAGACCATGAGATTGTGCAACTCCCGGATGCCGTAGGAATGCTTTGGGTGTACCAAACGTCACAACGTAACTGGGTGGCTATAAAGGTGCACTACGGGTATCTCCGAAAGTGTCTGTTGGGTTGGCATGAATCGAGACTGGGATTTGTCACTCCGTGTGACGGAGAGGTATCTCTGGGCCCACTCGGTAGGACATCATCATAATGTGCATAATGTGACCAAGGGGTTGATCACGGGATGATGTGTTGCGGAATGAGTAAAGAGACTTGCCGGTAACGAGATTGAACAAGGTATCGGGATACCGACGATCGAATCTCGGGCAAGTACTATACCGCTAGACAAAGGGAATTGAATACGGGATTGATTGAATCCTCGACATCGTGGTTCATCCGATGAGATCATCGTGGAACATTTGGGAGCCAACATGGGTATCCAAATCCCGCTGTTGGTTATTGACCGGAGAACGTCTCGGTCATGTCTGCATGGTTCCCGAACCCGTAGGGTCTACACACTTAAGGTTCGATGACGCTAGGGTTATAGGGAATAGATATACGTGGTTACCGAATGTTGTTTGGAGTCCCGAATGAGATCCCGGACGTCACGAGGAGTTCCGGAATGGTCCGGATGTAAAGATTTATATATGGGAAGTACTGTTTTGGTCACCGGAAAAGTTTCGGGTGCTATCGGTAACGTACCGGGACCACTGGGAGGGTCCCGGGGGTCCACCAAGTGGGGCCACCGGCCCCAGAGGGCAGCATGGGCCAAGTGTGGGAGGGGACCAGCCCCAGGTGGGCTGGTGCTCCCCCCCCCCACCAGGGCCCAAGGCGCCTAGGGTTTGGGGAGGGGGCGCCTCCACCTTGCTTGGGGGGCAAGTTTCCCCCTCTCCCCCCTTGGCCGCCACCCTAGATGGGTTTTGGGGCTGCCGCACCCCTTGGGGTGGGAACCCTAGAGGGGGCGCAGCCCCCTCCCTCTCCCCTATATATAGTTGAGGTCTTTGGGGCTGCAAACACAAGAATTTCAACCTCTCCCTGGCGCAGCCCTACCTCTCTCCCTCCTCGTCTCTTGCGGTGCTTGGCGAAGCCCTGCTGGAGTGCCACGCTCCTCCACCACCACCACGCCGTCGTGCTGCTGCTGGACGGAGTCTTCCCCAACCTCTCCCTCTCTACTTGCTGGATCAAGGCACGGGAGACGTCACCGGGCTGCACGTGTGTTGAACGCGGAGGTGCTGTCCGTTCGGCACTAGGATCATCGGTGATTTGGATCACGACGAGTATGACTCCATCAACCCCGTTCACTTGAATGCTTCCGCTTAGCGATCTACAAGGGTATGTAGATGCACTCCCCTTTCCCTCATTGCTAGATTACTCCATAGATTGATCTTGGTGATGCGTAGAAAATTTTGAATTTCTGCTACGTTCCCCAACAGTGGTATCAGAGCTAGGTCTATGCGTAGTTTCTATGCACGAGTAGAACACAAGTTGTTGTGGGCGTTGATTTTTGTTCAATATGCTTACCGTTACTAGTCCAATATTGTTTCGACGGTATTGTGGGATGAAGCGGCCCAGACGGACCTTACACGTACACTTACGTGAGACAGGTTCCACCGACTGGCATGCACTTGTTGCATAAGGTGGCTAGCGGGTGCCAGTCTCTCCCACTTTAGTCGGATCGGATTCGATGAAAAGGGTCCTTATGAAGGGTAAATAGCAATTGACATATCACGTTGTGGTTTTTGCATAGGTAAGAAACATTCTTGCTAGAAACCCATAGCAGCCACGTAAAACATGCAAACAACAATTAGAGGACGTCTAACTTGTTTTTGCAGGGTATGCTATGTGATGTGATATGGCCAAAAGATTGTGATGAATAATATATGTGATGTATGAGATTGATCATGTTCTTGTAATAGGAATCACGACTTGCATGTCAATGAGTATGACAATCGGCAGGAGCCATAGGAGTTATCTTAATTTATTGTATGACCTGCGTGTCATTGAACAACGCCATGTAATTACTTTACTTTATTGTTAAACCGTTAGCCATAGTAGTAGAAGTAATAGTTGGCGAGACAACTTCATGGAGACACGATGATGGAGATCATGGTGTCATGCCGGTGACGATGATGATCATGGAGCCCCGAAGATGGAGATCAAAAGGAGCAAAATGATATTGGCCATATCATGTCACTATTTGATTGCATGTGATGTTTATCATGTTTTTGCATCTTATTTGCTTAGAATGACGGTAGTAAATAAGATGATCCCTCATTAAAATTTCAAGAAAGTGTTCCCCTAACTGCACCGTTATGAAAGTTCGTTGTTTGAAGCACCACGTGATGATCGGTGTGATAGATTCTAACATTCACATACAACGGGTGTAAGCCATATTTACACACGCGAAACACTTAGGTTAACTTGATGAGCCTAGCATGTACAGACATGGCCTCGGAACACAAGAGACCGAAAGGTCGAGCATGAGTCGTATGGTAGATACGATCAACATGAAGATGTTCACCGATGATGACTAGTCCGTCTCACGTGATGATCGGACACGGCCTAGTTGACTCGGATCATGTAATCACTTAGATAACTAGAGGGATGTCTATCTGAGTGGGAGTTCATAAGATGAACTTAATTATCCTGAACATAGTCAAAAGATCTTTGCAAATTATGTCGTATGCTCGCGCTTTAGTTCTACTGTTTAGATATGTTCCTAGAGAAAATTCAGTTGAAAGTTGATAGTAGCAATTATGCGGACTAGGTCCGTAAACTGAGGATTGTCCTCGTTGCTTCGAAGAAGGCTTATGTCCTTAATGCACCGCTCAGTGTGCTGAACCTTGAACGTTGTTTGTGGATGTTGCGAACATCTGACACACACATTTTGATAACTACGTGATAGTTCAGTTAAACGGTTTAGAATTGAGGCACCAAAGACGATTTCGAAACATCGCGGAACATATGAGATGTTTCGAGGGCTGAAATTGGGATTTCAGGCTCGTGCCCACGTCAAGAGGTATAAGACCTCCGACGATTTTCTTAGCCTGCAAACTAATGGAGAAAAGCTCAATCGTTGAGCTTGTGCTCAGATTGTCTGAGTACAACAATCACTTGAATCAAGTGGGAGTTGATCTTCCAGATGAGATAGTGATGTTTCTCCAAAGTCATTGTCACCAAGCTGCTAGAGCTTCGTGATGAACTATAACATATCAGGGACAGATATGATGATCCTTGAGATATTCGCAATGTTTGACACCGCAAAAGTAGAAATCAAGAAGGAGCATCAATTGTTGATGGTTGGTGAAACCACTAGTTTCAAGAAGGGCAAGGGCAAGAAGGGATACTTCATGAAACGGCAAATCAGTTGCTGCTCTAGTGAAGAAAACCAAGGTTGAACCCAAACCCAAGACTAGGTGCTTTTGTAATAAGGGGAACAACCACTGGAGCAGAATTACCCTAGATACTTGGTAGATGAGAAGGCTGGCAAGGTCGATAGAAGTATATTGGATATACATGATGTTAATGTGTACTTTACTAGTACTCCTAGTAGCACCAGGGTATTAGATACCGGTTTGGTTGCTAAGTGTTAGTAACTTGAAATAAAAGGCTGCGGAGTAGACGAAGACTAGCTAAAGGTGAGCTGGTGATATGTGCTGGAAGTTTTCCAAGCTTGATGTGATCAAGCATCGCACGCTCCCTCTACCATCGAGATTGGTGTTAAACCTAAATAATTGTTATTTGGTGTTTGCGTTGAGCATAGACATGATTGGATTATGTCTATCGCAATACAATTATTCATTTAAGGAGAATAATGGTTACTCTGTTTATTTGAATAATACCTTCAATGGTCTTGCACCTAAAATGAATGGTTTATTGAATCTCGATCTTAGTGATACATATGTTCATGCCAAAAGATATAAGATAGTAATGATAGTACCACCTACTTGTGGCACTGCCATGTAAGTCATATTGGTATAAAACGCATGAAGAAGCTCCATGTTGATGGATCTTTGGACTCACTCGTTTTTGAAAAGTTTGAGACATGCGAACCATGTCTATTGGTGTATATGCATGAAGAAATTCCATGCAAATGGACCGTTTGGACTCACTTGATTTTGAATCACTTGAGACATGCAAATCATAACACATGGGCAAGATGACTGAAAGCCTCGTTTTTAGTAAAATGGAACAAGAAAGCAACTTGTTGGAAGTAATACATTTTGATGTGTGCGGTCCAATGAGTGCTGAGGCACACAGTGGATATTGTTCTGTTCTTACTTCACGGATGATTTGAGTAGCTACTGAGTACATTTACTTGATGAAACACAAGTCTGAATTATTGAATGGTTCAAGTAATTTCAGAGTGAAGTTGAAGATCATTGTGACAAGAGGATAAAATGTCTATGATATGATCATAGAGATGAGTATCTGAGTTACGAGCTTTGGCACGCAATTAAGACATTGTGGAAATTGTTTCACAATTAATACCGCCTGGAACACCATAGTGTGATGGTGTGTCCGAACATCATAGTTGCACCCTATTGGATATGGTGCGTACCATGATGTCTCTTATCGAATTACCACTATCGTTCATGGGTTAGGCATTAGAGACAACCGCACTCACTTTAATAGGGCACCACGTAATTCCGTTGAGACGACACCATTTGAACTATGGTGGAGAAACCTAAGTTGTCGTTTCTTAAAAGTTTGGGGCTGCGACGCTTATGTGAAAAAGTTTGAGGTTGATAAGCTCAAATCCAAACTGTGCACCATTGCGAAAGTTCGTTGTTTCAAAGCACCACGTGATGATCGGGTGTGATAGATTCTAACGTTCACATACAACGGGTGTAAGCCATATTTACACACGCGAAACACTTAGGTTAACTTGATGAGCCTAGCATGTACAGACATGGCCTCGGAACACAAGAGACCGAAAGGTCGAGCATGAGTCCTATGGTAGATATGATCAACATGAAGATGTTCACCGATGATGACTAGTCCGTCTCACGTGATGATCGGACACGGCCTAGTTGACTCGGATCATGTAATCACTTAGATAACTAGAGGGATGTCTATCTGAGTGGGAGTTCATAAGATGAACTTAATTATCCTGAACATAGTCAAAAGATCTTTGCAAATTATGTCATATGCTCGCGCTTTAGTTCTACTGTTTAGATATGTTCCTAGAGAAAATTCAGTTGAAAGTTGATAGTAGCAATTATGCGGACTAGGTCCGTAAACTGAGGATTGTCCTCGTTGCTTCGAAGAAGGCTTATGTCCTTAATGCACCGCTCAGTGTGCTGAACCTTGAACGTCGTTTGTGGATGTTGCGAACATCTGACACACACATTTTGATAACTACGTGATAGTTCAGTTAAACGGTTTAGAGTTGAGGCACCAAAGACGATTTCGAAACATCGCGGAACATATGAGATGTTTCGAGGGCTGAAATTGGGATTTCAGGCTCGTGCCCACGTCAAGAGGTATAAGACCTCCGACGATTTTCTTAGCCTGCAAACTAATGGAGAAAAGCTCAATCGTGGAGCTTGTGCTTAGATTGTCTGAGTACAACAATCACTTGAATCGAGTGGGAGTTGATCTTCCAGATGAGATAGTGATGTTTCTCCAAAGTCATTGCCACCAAGCTGCTAGAGCTTCGTGATGAACTATAACATATCAGGGACAGATATGATGATCCTTGAGATATTCGCGATGTTTGACACCTCAAAAGTAGAAATCAAGAAGGAGCATCAATTGTTGATGGTTGGTGAAACCACTAGTTTCAAGAAGGGCAAGGGCAAGAAGGGATACTTCATGAAACGGCAAATCAGCTGCTTCTCTAGTGAAGAAACCCAAGGTTGAACCCAAACCCGAGACTAGGTGCTTTTGTAATAAGGGGAACAACCACTGGAGCAGAATTACCCTAGATACTTGGTAGATGAGAAGGCTGGCAAGGTCGATAGAAGTATATTGGATATACATTATGTTAATGTGTACTTTACTAGTACTCCTAGTAGCACCAGGGTATTAGATACCAGTTCGGTTGCTAAGAGTTAGTAACTCGAAAAAAAAGGCTGCGGAGTAGACGGAGACTAGCTAAAGGTGAGCTGGCGATATGTGTTGGAAGTTTTCCAAGCTTGATGTGATCAAGCATCGCACGCTCCCTCTACCATCGAGATTGGTGTTAAACCTAAATAATTGTTATTTGGTGTTTGCGTTGAGCATAGACATGATTGGATTATGTCTATCGCAATACGGTTATTCATTTAAGGAGAATAATGGTTACTCTGTTTATTTGAATAATACTTCAATGGTCTTGCACCTAAAATGAATGGTTTATTGAATCTCGATTGTAGTGATACACATGTTCATGCCAAAAGATATAAGATAGTAATGATAGTACCACCTACTTGTGGCACTGCCATGTAAGTCATATTGGTACAATACCCATGAAGAAGCTCCATGTCGATGGATCTTTGGACTCACTCATTTTTGAAAAGTTTGAGACATGCGAACCATGTCTATTGGTGTATATGCATGAAGAAACTCCATGCAAATGGACCATTTGGACTCACTTGATTTTGAATCACTTGAGACATGCAAATCATACCACATGGGCAAGATGACTGAAAGCCTCGTTTTAGTAAAATGGAACAAGAAAGCAACTTGTTCAAGTAATACATTTTGATGTGTGCAGTCCAATGAGTCTTTGAGGCACACAAGGATATCGTTATGTTCTTACTTCACGGATGATTTGAGTAGATACTGAGTATATTTACTTGATGAAACACAAGTCTGAATTATTGAATGGTTCAAGTAATTTCAGAGTGAAGTTGAAGATCATCGTGACAGGAGGATAAAATGTCTATGATATGATCATAGAGATGAGTATCTGAGTTACGAACTTTGGCACGCAATTAAGACATTGTGGAAATTGTTTCACAATTAATACCGCCTGGAACACCATAGTGTGATGGTGTGTCCGAACATCATAGTTGCACCCTATTGGATATGGTGCGTACCATGATGTCTCTTATCGAATTACCACTATCGTTCATGGGTTAGGCATTAGAGACAACCGCACTCACTTTAATAGGGCACCACGTAATTCCGTTGAGACGACACCGTTTGAACTATGGTTTGGAGAAACCTAAGTTGTCGTTTCTTAAAAGTTTGGGGCTGCGACGCTTATGTGAAAAAGTTTCAGGTTGATAAGCTCGAACCCAAAGCGGATAAAATGCATCTTCATAGGACACCCAAAACAGTTGGGTATACCTCCTAATTCAGATCTGAAAGCAATAGGGATTGTTTCTTGAATCGGGTCCTTTCTCGAGGAAAAGTTTGTCTCGGAAAATTGAGTGGGAGGATGGTGAAGACTTGATATGGTTATTGAACCGTCACTACAACTAGTGTGTAGCAGGGCACGGGAAGTTGTTCCTGTGGCGCCTACACCAATTGAAGTGGAAGCTGATGATAGTGATCATGAAACTTCGGATCAAGTCACTACCAAACCTCGTAGGTTGACAAGGACGCGTACTGCTTCAGAGTGGTACAGTAATCCTGTCTTGGAGGTCATGTTGCTATACAACAATGAACCTACGAGCTATGGAGAAGCGATGGTGGGCCTGGATTCCGACAAATGGCTCGAGGCCATAAAATCCGAGAGAGGATCCATGTATGAAAACAAAGTGTAGACTTTGGCAGAACTACCCGATGGTCGTAAGGCTGTTGAGTACAGATGGATTTTAGAAGGAAGACGGACAATGATGGTAAGTGTCACCATTAAGAAAGCTCAGCTTGTCGCTAAGATGTTTCCAACAAGTTCAAGGAGTTGACTACGATGAGACTTTCTCACTCGTAGCGATGCTAAGAGTCTGTTGGAATTATATTAGCAGTTATTGCATTATTTATGAAATCTTGCAGATAGGATGTCAAAACAATGTTTCCTCGACGATTTTCTTGAGGAAAGGTTGTATGTGATACAACCAGAAGGTTTTGACAATCCTGAAAGACGCTAACAAATATGCAAAGCTCCAGCAATCCTTCTAAGGACTGGAGTAAGCATCTCGGAGTTGGAATGTGCGCTTTGATGAGATAATCAAAGATTTTGGGTTTATACAAAGTTTATGAGAAACTTGTATTACCAAAGAAGTGAGTGGGAGCACTATAGAATTTCTGATGAGTATATGTTGCTAACATATTGTTGATCAGAAATGTTGTAGAGTTTCTGGAAAGCATATAGGGTTGTTTGAATTGTGTTTTTCAATAGAAAGCCTGGATTAAGCTGCTTGAACATTGAGCATCAAGATCTATGAGGATAGATCAAAAACGCTTAATGGTACTTTCAAATGAGCACATACCTTGACATGATCTTGAAGGTGTTCAAGATGGATCAGTCAAAGAAGGAGTTCTTTCCTGAGTTGTAAGGTATGAAGTTAAGACTTAAAGCTCGACCACGGCAGAATAGAGAGAAAGGACGAAGGTCGTCCCCTATGCTTAGACGTAGGCTCCATAGTATGCTATGATGTGTACCGCACCTGATGTGTGCCTTGCCACATGTCTGGCAAGAGGGTACAAAGGTGATCAAGGAGTGGATCACCAGATAGCGGTCAAAATTTTCCTTGGAGTAATAAGCACATGTTACTCGATTATGGAGGTGATAAAGAGTTCAGCGTAAAGGGTTACGTTGATGCAAGCTTTAACACCTATCCGAATGGCTCTGAGTAGCAAACCGGATACGTATAGTGGAGCAACCATTTGGAATAGCTCCAAGTGGAGCGTGGAAGCAGCATTTACAATATGACCTAGAGATTTGCAAAGTACATACGGATCTGAATGTTGCAGACCCGTTGACTAAAACCTCTCTCACAAGCAAAACATGATCAAACCCCAGAACTCATTGAGTCTTAATCACATAATGATGTGAACTAGTTTAGTGACACTAGTAAACTCTTTGGATGTTGGTCACATGGCGATGTGACCTGTGAGTGTTAATCACATGGCGATGTGAACTAGATTATTGACACTAGTGCAAGTGGGAGACTGTTGGAAATATGCCCTAGAGGCAATAATAAATTAGTTATTATTATTATATTTCCTTGTTCATGATAATCGTTTATTATCCATGCTATAATTGTATTGATAGGAAACTCAGATACATGTGTGGATACATAGACAACACCTTGTCCCTAGTAAGCCTCTAGTTGACTAGCTCGTTGACCAATAGATGGTTACGGTTTCCTGACCATGGACATTGGATGTCGTTGATAACGGGATCACATCATTAGGAGAATGATTTGATGGACAGTACCCAATCCTAAGCCTAGCACAAAGATCGTGTAGTTCATATGCTAAAGCTTTTCTAATGTCAAGTATCATTTCCTTAGACCATGAGATTGTGCAACTCCCGGATGCCGTAGGAATGCTTTGGGTGTACCAAACGTCATAACGTAACTGGGTGGCTATAAAGGTGCACTACGGGTATCTCCGAAAGTGTCTGTTGGGTTGGCATGAATCAAGACTGGGATAGTCACTCCGTGTGACGGAGAGGTATCTCTGGGCCCACTCGGTAGGACATCATCATAATGTGCATAATGTGACCAAGGGGTTGATCACGGGATGATGTGTTGCGGAATGAGTAAAGAGACTTGCCGGTAACGAGATTGAACAAGGTATCGGGATACCGACGATCGAATCTCGGGCAAGTACTATACCGCTAGACAAAGGGAATTGAATACGGGATTGATTGAATCCTCGACATCGTGGTTCATCCGATGAGATCATCGTGGAACATTTGGGAGCCAACATGGGTATCCAGATCCCGCTGTTGGTTATTGACCGGAGAACATCTCGGTCATGTCTGCATGGTTCCCGAACCCGTAGGGTCTACACACTTAAGGTTCGATGACGCTAGGGTTATAGGGAATAGATATATGTGGTTACCGAATGTTGTTCGGAGTCCCGGATGAGATCTCGGACGTCACGAGGAGTTCTGGAATGGTCCAGAGGTAAAGATTTATATATGGGAAGTACTGTTTTGGTCACCGAAAAAGTTTCGGGTGCTATCGGTAACGTACCGGGACCACCGGGAGGGTCCTGGGGGTCCACCAAGTGGGGCCACCGGCCCCAGAGGGCAGCATGGGCCAAGTGTGGGAGGGGACCAGCCCCAGGTGGGCTGGTGCTCCCCCCCCCCCACCAGGGCCCAAGGCGCCTAGGGTTTGGGGAGGGGGAGCCTCCACCTTGCTTGGGGGGCAAGTTTCCCCCTCTCCCCCCTTGGCCGCCACCCTAGATGGGTTTTGGGGCTGTCGCACCCCTTGGGGTGGGAACCCTAGAGGGGGCGCAGCCCCCTCCCTCTCCCCTATATATAGTTGAGGTCTTTGGGGCTACAGACACAAGAGTTTCAACCTCTCCCTGGCGCAGCCCTACCTCTCTCCCTCCTCGTCTCTTGCAGTGCTTTGCGAAGCCCTGCTGGAGTGCCATGCTCCTCCACCACCACCACGCCGTTGTGCTGCTGCTGGACGGAGTCTTCCCCAACCTCTCCCTCTCTCCTTGCTAGATCAAGGCACGGGAGACATCACCGGGCTGCACGTGTGTTGAACGCGGAGGTGCCGTCCGTTCGGCACTAGGATCATTGGTGATTTGGATCACGACGAGTACGACTCCATCAACCCCGTTCACTTGAACGCTTCCGCTTAGCGATCTACAAGGGTATGTAGATGAACTCCCCTTTCCCTCATTGCTAGATTACTCCATAGATTGATCTTGGTGATGCGTAGAAAATTTTGAATTTCTGCTACGTTCCCCAACACTGTGATGGGTAATTTCTCTTCTCAAAACTATGATAAGGGGTCACAAAGGTTACCTGCGGTAGCTGAAAGTGAGGAAGATGGGGAAAGCGACGAGGGAAATCATACTGAGCTTTTGGTCAATGACACAATCATCCGGAAGATTAACTCCCAATTGTGTCAAGTGATTGTAGTACCCAGACATCTTGAGTATATGCTCACTAACAGAACTGTTCTCCTCCATCTTGCAGCTATAGAACTTATTGGAGACTTCATATCTCTCAATCCGGGCATTCATTTGGAATATCAACTTCAACTCTGGAACATCTCATATGCTCCATGACGCTCAAAACGTCGTTGAAGTCCCGGTTCTAAGCCGTAAAGCATGGCACATCGAACTATAGAGTAGTCATCAGCTTTGCTCGCCAGACGTTCACAACATCTGGCGTTGCTCCAAAGAAGAAGTTCTGTCACCTAGCGGTGCATCCAGACGTAGCTCTTACGTGCAGCAATGAGGATGATCCTCAAATTACGGACCCAATCCGTGTAATTGCTACCATCATCTTTCAACTTTGCTTTCTCAAGGAACGCATTAAAATTCAACGGAACAACAAAGACGAGCCATCTATCTACAATCAAACATAAACAAGCAAGATACTATCGGTACTAAGTTCATGATAAATTTAAGTTCAATTAATCATATTACTTAAGAACTCCCACTTAGAAAAACATCTCTCTAGTCATCTAAGTGATCACGTGATCCAAATCAACTAAACCATAACCGATCATCACGTGAAATGGAGTAGTTTTCAATGGTGAACATCTTATGTTGATCATATCTACTATATGACTCACGCCGACCTTTCGGTCTCCGTGTTCCGAGGCCATATCTGCATATGCTAGGCTCGTCAAGTATAACCCGAGTATTCTGCGTGTGCAAAACTGGCTTGCACCGTTGTAGATGGACGAGAGCTTATCACACCCGATCATCACGTGGTGTCCGGGCACGACGAACTTTGGCAACGGTGCATACTCGGGAGAACACTTCTTGATAATTTAGTGAGAGATCATCTTATAATGCTACCGTCAATCAAAGCAAGATAAGATGCATAAAAGGATAAACATCACATGCAAATCAATATAAGTGATATGATATGGTCATCATCATCTTGTGCTTCACGATCTCCATCTTGCAGCACCACCATGATCACCATCGCCACCGGCGCGACACCTTGATCTCCATCGTAGCATCGTTGTCGTCTCGCCAAACTTATGCTTCTCGACTATCGCTACCGCTTAGTGATAAAGTAAAGCATTACAGAGCGATTGCATTGCATACAATAAAGCGATAACCATATGGCTCCTGCCGTTGCCGATAACTTCGTTACAAAACATGATCATCTCATACAATAAAATATAGCATCACGTCTTGACCATATCACATCACAACATGCCCTGCAAAAACAAGTTAGACGTCCTCTACTTTGTTGTTGCAAATTTTACGTGGCTGCTACGGGCTTAAGCAAGAACCAGTCTCACCTCGCATCAAAACCACAACGATACTTTCGTCAAATAGACTCCGTTTAACCTTCTCAAGGACCGGGCGTAGCCACACTCGGTTCAACTAAAGTGAGAGAGACGCAGCACCCACCACCACCTTTAAGCAACGAGTGCTCGCAGCGGTGAAACCAGTCTCGCGTAAGCGTCTGGCTGTAATGTCGGTCAGGCCGCTTCATCTCACAATACCGCTGAACCAAAGTATGACATGCTGGTAGGTAGTATGACTTGTATCGCCCACAACTCACTTGTGTTCTACTCGTGCAAAACATCAAACCATAGAAAAACCTAGGCTCGGATGCCATTTGTTGGGGAACGTAGTAATTTCAAAAATTTCCTACGCACACGCAAGATCATGGTGATGTATAGCAACGAGAGGGAGAGTGTTGTCTACGCACCCTCGAGACCGAAGCGGAAGCGATCACAACGTAGAGGAAGTAGTCGACGTTCTCCTCGCGATCCGACCGATCCGGCGCCGTTACTCCGGCGCCCGAGTTCTTGACACACGTACAGCTCGATGGCGTCCCTCGTACTCGATCCAGCCGAGTGTCGAGGGAGAGTTTCACAAGACGACGGCGTGGTGACGATCTTGATGTTTCACCGGCGCAGGGCTTCGCCTAAGCTTCATGACGGTATAACCGAGGTGGAATATGGTGGAGGGGGCACCGACACGGCTAAGGAACGATCTAAAGATCAACTTGTGTGTTCAAGGTGCCCCCTGCCCAGATATAAAGGAGCAAGGGGAGGGGGCGGCCAAGGGAGGCGCCAGGAGTCCTACTCCTCTCGAGTAGGATTCCCCAATCCTAGTTGGACTAGGATTCCTGGAGGGGGAAAGAGAGAGAGGGGGCGGCCCTTCTCCTAGTCCTAGTAGGACTAGGGAAGGGGGGGCGCCCCACCTAGGGCTGGCCCCTTCTCCTTTCCACTAATGCCCATCGAGGCCCATTTACCTCCCGGGGTTCCAGAACCTCCCTCCGGTACTCAGAATTTCCGTTTTACCGGAACCATTCGAACTCCAAACATAGGCTTCCAATATATCAATCTTTATGTCTCGACCATTTCGAGACTCCTCGTCATGTCCGTGATCACATCCGGGACTCGAACTCCTTCGTACATCAAAATACATAAACTCATAATAACCGCCATCGAAACCTTAAGCGTGCGGACCCTACGGTTCGAGAACAATGTAGACATGACCTAGAACTATTCACGGTCAATAACCAACAGCGGGACCTGGATTCCCATATTGGTTCCTACATATTCTACGAAGATCTTTATCGGTCGACCGCATAACAACATACGTTGTTCCTTTGTCATCGGTATGTTACTTGCCCGAGATTCGATCGTCGGTATCCAATACCTAGTTCAATCTCGTTACGCAAGTCTCTTTACTCGTTCAGTAATACATCATCTCACAACTAACTCATTAGTTGTAGTGCTTGCAAGGCTTCATGGACGTGCATTACCGAGAGGGCCCAGAGATACCTCTCCGACAATCGGAGTGACAAAACCTAATCTCGAAATACGCCAACCCAACATTTGCCTTTGGAGACACCTGTAGTACTCCTTTATAATCACCCGATTCGTTGTGACGTTTGGTAGCACCAAAGTGTTCCTCCGTAAACGGAGTTGCATAATCTCATAGTTACAGAACATGTATATGTCATGTATAAAAGCAAGTAGCAACATACTAAACGATCGTGTGCTAAGCTAAGAGAATGGGTCATGTCAATCGATCATTCTACTAATGATGTGACCTTGTTAATCAAATAACAACTCCTTGTTCATGGTCGGAAACATAACCATCTTTGATTAACAAGCTAGTCTAGTAGAGGCATACTAGTGACATGTTGTTTTGTCTATGCATTCACACATGTATCATGTTTCCTGTTAATACAATTCTAGCATGAATGATAAACATTTATCATGAAATAAGGAAATAAATAATAACTTTATTATTGCCTCTAGGGCATATTTCCTTCAGCCTCCCACTTGCACTAGAGTCAATAATCTAGTTTACATAGTAATGATTCTAACACCCATGGAGTCTTGGTGCTGATCATGTTTTGCTCGTGGAAGAGGCTTAGTCAACGGTCCGCAACATTCAGATCCGTGTGTATCTTGCAAATCTCTATGTCTCCCACCTGGACTAAGTCCCGGATGGAATTGAAGCGTCTCTTGATGTGCTTGGTCCTCTTGTGAAATCTGGATTCCTTCGCTAAGGCAATTGCTCCAAAGATTGTCACGAAGATTTTCATTGGACCCGATGCACTAGGTATGACACCTAGATCGGATATGAACTCCTTCATCCAGACTCCTTCATTAGCTGCTTCCGAAGCTGCTATGTATTCCGCTTCACATGTAGATCCCGCTATGACGCTTTGTTTAGAACTGCACCAACTGACAGCTCCTCCGTTTAGTGTAAATACGTATCCGGTCTGCGATTTAGAATCGTCCGGATCAGTGTCAAAGCTTGCATCAACGTAACTGCCACGATGAGCTCTTTGTCACCTCCATATACGAGAAACATATCCTTAGTCCTTTTCGGTATTTCAGATGTTCTTGACCGCTGTCCAATGATCTACTCTGGATTACTTTGGTACCTCCTGCTAGGCTTATAGCAAGGCACACATCAGTCCGGTACACAAGATTGCATACATGATAGAGCCTATGGCTGAAGCATAGGGAACATCTTTCATTTTCTCTCTATCTTCTGCAGTGGTCGGGCATTGAGTTTTACTCAACTTCACACCTTGTAACACGTGCAAGAACCCTTTCTTTGCTTGATCCATTTTGAACTTCTTCAAAATTTTGTCAAGGTATGTGCTTTGTGAAAGTCCAATTAGGCGTCTTGATCTATCTCTATAGATCTTAATGCCCAATATGTAAGCAGCTTCACCGAGGTCTTTCATTGAAAACTCTTATTCAAGTATCCCTTTATGCCATCCAGAATTCTATATCATTTCCGATCAGCA
Organism: Aegilops speltoides; assembly: GCA_021437245.1. Taxonomy (NCBI): domain Eukaryota; kingdom Viridiplantae; phylum Streptophyta; class Magnoliopsida; order Poales; family Poaceae; genus Aegilops; species Aegilops speltoides. The sequence continues at coordinate 382,538,876 of CM038144.1, read as the reverse complement.
ATATGTCATCTACATATAATATCGTAAATGCTATAGAGCTCCCACTCACTTTCTTGTAAATCTGAGGCTTCTCCAAAAGTCTCAGACAAACCCAAATGCTTTGATCACACTATCAAAGCGCTTATTCCAACTCCGAGATGCTTGCACCAGTCCATAGATGGATCATTGGAGCTTGCACACTTTTTAGCTCCCTTTGGATCGATAAAACCTTCGGTTGCATCATATACAACTCTTCTTCCGTAAATCCATTCAGAATGCGGTCTTTACATCCATTTGCCAAATTTCATAATCATAAAATGCGGCAATTGCTAACATGATTCGGACGGACTTAAGCATCGCTACGGGTGAGAAGGTCTCTTTGTAGTCAATCCCTTGAACTTGCCGAAACCCTTTGCGACAAGTCGAGCTTTATAGACGATAACATTACCGTCGTCGTCGGTCTTCTTCTTGAAGATCCACTTGTTTTCTATTGCTTGCCGACCTTGTGCAAGTCAACCAAAGTCCATACTTTGTTTTCATACATGGATCCCATCTCGATTTCATGGCCTCAAGCCATTTTGCGGAATCTGGGCTCACCATCGCTTCTTCATAGTTCGTAGGTTCATCATGATCTAGTAGCATGACTTCCGAATGTGATTGCCGTACCACTCTGGTGCGGATCTTACTCTGGTTGATCTACGAGGTTCTGTAGTAACTTGATCTGAAGTTTCATGATCAACATCATCAACTTCCTCACTACTTGGTGTAGGTGTCTCAGAAACTGGTTTCTGTGACGGACTACTTTCAAGTAAGGGAGAAGGTACTATTACCTCATCAAGTTCTACTTTCCTCCCACTCACTTCTTTCGAGAGAAACTCCTTCTCTAGAAAGGATCCATTCTTAGCAATGAATGTCTTGCCTTCGGATCTGTGATAGAAGGTGTACCCAACTGTTTCCTTTGGGTATCCTATGAAGACACATTTCTCCGATTTGGGTTCGAGCTTATCAGGTTGAAGCTTTTTCACATAAGCATCGCATCCCCAAACTTTAAGAAACGACAACTTTGGTTTCTTGCCAAACCACAGTTCATAAGGTGTCGCCTCAACGGATTTCGACGGTGTTCTATTCAGGTGAATGCGGCCGTCTCTAGAGTATAACCCCAAAACGATAGCGGTAAATCAGAAGAGACATCATAGATCGTACCATATCTAGTAAAGTACGATTCGACGTTCGGACACACCATTACGTTGTGGTGTTCCGTGGCGTGAGTTGCTAAACTATTCCGCATTGTTTCAAATGTAGACCAAACTCGTAACTCAAATATTCACCTCCACGATCGATCGTAGAAACTTAATTTTCTTGTTACGATGATTTTCAACTTCACTCTGAAATTCTTTGAACTTTTCAAACGTTTCAGACTTATGTTTCATTAAGTAGATATACCCATATCCGCTTAAGTCATCTGTGAAGGTGAGAAAATAACGATATCCGCCACGAGCCTCAACATTCATTGGACCACATACATCAGTATGTATGATTTCCAACAAATCTGTTGCTCTCTCCATAGTACCGAGAACGGTGTTCTAGTCATCTTGCCCATGAGGCACGGTTCATAGTGCCAAGTGATTCATAATCAAGTGACTCCAAAAGTCCATCAAGATGGAGTTTCTTCATGCGCTTTACACCGATATGACCTAAACGGCAAGCCACAAATAAGTTGCACTATCATTATCAACTCTGCATCTTTTGGTTTCAACATTATGAATATGTGTATCACTACTATCGAGATTCATCAAAATAGACCATTCCTCAAGGGTGCATGACCATAAAAGATATTACTCATATAAATAGAACAACCATTATTCTCGATTTAAATGAATAACCGTCTCGCATCAAACAAGATCCAGATATAATGTTCATGCTCAACGCAGCACCAAATAACAATTATTTAGGTCTAAAATTAATCCCGAAGGTAGATGTAGAGGTAGCGTGCCGACCGCGATCACATCGACTTTGGAACCATTTCCCACGCGCCGTCACCTCGTCCTTTGCGAGTTCGCAATCCAGTAGTCCTGCTTTGAGTTGCAAATATTAGCAATGTAACCAAGATCAAATACCAGTGCTACTACGAGCTCTAGTAAGGTACACATCAATAACATGTATATCACATATACCTTTGTTCACCTTGCCATCCTTCTTATCCACCAAATACTTGGGGCAGTTCCGCTTCCGGTGACTATCGCTTGCAATAGAAGCACTCGGTTTGTGTTTAGGGCCGACTTGGGTTTCTTCTCCGAGCAACAACTTGCTTGCTGTTCTTCTTGAGATTCCCTTCTTTTTCCCTTTGCCTTTCTTCTTGAAACTAGTGGTCTTATTGACCATCAACACTTGATGCTCCTTCTTGATTTCTACCTCCGCAGCCTTTAGCATTGCGAAGAGCTCTGTATAGTCTTTACTAACCCTTGCATATTATAGTTCATCACGAAGCCTTTGTAGCTTGGTGGCGTGATTGAAGAATTCATCAATGACACAATCATCCGGAAGATTAACTCCCAATTGTGTCAAGTGATTGTAGTACCCGGACATCTTGAGTATATGCTCACTAATGTAATCGTTCTCCTCCATCTTGCAGCTATAGAACTTATTGGAGACTTCATATCTCTCAATCCGGGCATTCTGTGGAATATCAACTTCAACTCTGGAACATCTCATATGCTCCATGACGCTCAAAACGTCGTTGAAGTCCCGGTTCTAAGCCGTAAAGCATGGCACATCGAACTATAGAGTAGTCATCGCTTTGCTCGCCAGACGCTCACAACATCTCGGCGTTGCTCAAAGAAGAAGTTCGTCACCTAGCGGTGCATCCAGACGTAGCTCTTCGTGCAGAATGAGGATGATCTCAAATTACGGACCCGATCCGTGTAATTGCTACCATCATCTTTCAACTTTGCTTTCTCAAGGAACGCATTAAAATTCAACGGAACAACAAAGACGAGCCATCTATCTACAATCAAACATAAACAAGCAAGATACTATCAGTACTAAGTTCATGATAAATTTAAGTTCAATTAATCATATTACTTAAGAACTCCCACTTAGAAAAACATCTCTCTAGTCATCTAAGTGATCACGTGATCCAAATCAACTAAACCATAACCGATCATCACGTGAAATGGAGTAGTTTTCAATGGTGAACATCTTATGTTGATCATATCTACTATATGACTCACGCCGACCTTTCGGTCTCCGTGTTCCGAGGCCATATCTGCATATGCTAGGCTCGTCAAGTATAACTCGAGTATTCTGCGTGTGCAAAACTGGCTTGCACCCGTTGTAGATGGACGAGAGCTTATCACACCCGATCATCACGTGGTGTCCGGGCACGATTTAACTTTGGCAACGGTGCATACTGGGAGAACACTTCTTGATAATTTAGTGAGAGATCATCTTATAATGCTACCGTCAATCAAAGCAAGATAAGATGCATAAAAGGATAAACATCACATGCAAATCAATATAAGTGATATGATATGGTCATCATCATCTTGTGCTTCATGATCTCCATCTTGCAAAGCACCACCATGATCACCATCGCCACCGGCGCGACACCTTGATCTCCATCGTAGCATCGTTGTCGCCTCGCCAAACTTATGCTTCTACGACTATCGCTACCGCTTAGTGATAAAGTAAAGCATTACAGGGCGATTGCATTGCATACAATAAAGCGATAACCATATGGCTCCTGCCGGTTGCCGATAACTTCGTTACAAAACATGATCATCTCATACAATAAAATATAGCATCACGCCTTGACCATATCACATCACAACATGCCCTGCAAAAACAAGTTAGACGTCCTCTACTTTGTTGTTGCAAATTTTACGTGGCTGCTACGGGCTTAAGCAAGAACCAGTCTCACCTCGCATCAAAACCACAACGATACTTCGTCAAATAGACTCGTTTAACCTTCTCAAGGACCGGCGTAGCCACACTCAGTTCAACTAAAGTGAGAGAGACAGCACCCACCACCACCTTTAAGCAACGAGTGCTCGCAGCGGTGAAACCAGTCTCGCGTAAGCGTATGCGTAATGTCGGTCAGGCCGCTTCATCTCACAATACCGCTGAACCAAAGTATGACATGCTGGTAGGTAGTATGACTTGTATCGCCCACAACTCACTTGTGTTCTACTTGTGCAAAACATCAAACCATAGAAAAACCTAGGCTCGGATGCCACCGTTGGGGAACGAGTAATTTCAAAAATTTTCCTACGCACACGCAAGATCATGGTGATGTATAGCAACGAGAGGGAGAGTGTTGTCTACGCACTCGTAGACCCGGCGGAAGCGATCACAACGTAGAGGAAGTAGTCGACGCTCTCCTCGCGATCCGACCGATCCCGCGCCGTTACTCGGCGCCCCGAGTTCTTGACACACGTACAGCTCGATGACGTCCCTCGTACTCGATCCAGCCGAGTGTCGAGGAGAGTTTCACAAGATGACGGCGTGGTGACGATCTTGATGTTTCACTGCGCAGGCTTCGCTTAAGCTTCATGACAGTATAACCGAGGTGGAATATGGTGGAGGGGCACCGCACACGGCTAAGGAACAATCTAAAGATCAACTTGTGTGTTCCAAGGTGCCCCCTGCCCCAGATATAAAGGAGCAAGGGGGAGGGGCCATGGCCAAGGGAGGCGCGCCAGGAGTCCTACTCCTCCGGGAGTAGGATTCCCCCAATCCTAGTTGGACTAGGATTCCTGGATGGGGAAAGAGAGAGAGGGGGCGGCCCTTCTCCTAGTCCTAGTAGGACTAGGGAAGGGGGGCGCGCGCCCACCCAGGGCTGGCCCTTCTCCTTTCCACTAATGCCCATCGAGGCCCATTTACCTCCGGGGGTTCCAGAACCTCCGTTACTCAGAAAATTCCGTTTTACTTGGAACCATTCGAACTCCAAACATAGGCTTCCAATATATCAATCTTTATGTCTCGACCATTTCGAGACTCCTCGTCATGTCCGTGATCACATCCGGACTCGAACTCCTTCGGTACATCAAAATACATAAACTCATAATAACATCCATCGAAACCTTAAGCGTGCAAGGACCCTACGGTTCGAGAACAATGTAGACATGACCTAGAACTATTCACGGTCAATAACCAACAGCGGACCTGGATGCCCATATTGGTTCCTACATATTCTACGAAGATCTTTATCGGTCGACCGCATAACAACATACGTTGTTCCCTTTGTCATCGGTATGTTACTTGCCCGAGATTCGATCGTCGGTATCCAATACCTAGTTCAATCTCGCTACGCAAGTCTCTTTACTCGTTCCGTAATACATCATCTCACAACTAACTCATTAGTTGTAGTGCTTGCAAGGCTTCAGTGACGTGCATTACCGAGAGGGCCCAGAGATACCTCTCCGACAATCGGAGTGACAAAACCTAATCTCAAATACGCCAACCCAACATTTGCCTTTGGAGACACCTGTAGTACTCCTTTATAATCACCCGATTCGTTGTGACGTTTGGTAGCACCAAAGTGTTCCTCCGTAAACGGAGTTGCATAATCTCATAGTTACAGAACATGTATATGTCATGTATAAAAGCAGTAGCAACATACTAAACGATCGTGTGCTAAGCTAAGAGAATGGGTCATGTCAATCAGATCATTCTACTAATGATGTGACCTTGTTAATCAAATAACAACTCCTTGTTCATGGTCAGGAAACATAACCATCTTTGATTAACAAGCTAGTCTAGTAGAGGCATACTAGTGACATGTTGTTTTGTCTATGCATTCACACATGTATCATGTTTCCGGTTAATACAATTCTAGCATGAATGATAAACATTTATCATGAAATAAGGAAATAAATAATAACTTTATTATTGCCTCTAGGGCATATTTCCTTCATAATCAATTTTCAGTGCTGGATGATACTGCTATTGTTGCTCGAGCTGCTATGATGGGGGTGCATATTCCTGATGATAGCTTAGATACGATAGATGTGTTGCGGGAGTTAGAAGTATCTAGGACCCTATTACATGATAAAAGGGCTGAAACTAGCACTCCTCCTATTACTGTTAATGATGGGCTAGGTAATGATATTCCCTTATTGTTAACCTGGGAGAATGAAAGTGTAGATGAGGAGGAGCCTTATATTCTGGTACAATCCAGGCAAAAAAACAAATCTGCTCAGCAGAGAAAAAAAGTGAAGGTCCTATCCCCCCATGATAAGGACAGGCCGGTAACGAGGAGTCAGATAAAAATAAAGATGGTAAGTCTGCTCTGGATCCTGGCAGACCTACCAGGGAGAGGGGGAAACCTGCTAGGTATAAATGATAGGACTATTATGGAACTGTAGGGGGCAGGCAAGAAAGGCATGTCTACCTGCCTCACTAATATCATATATGCCAATGATGTGGATTTTATTGGTCTGCAAGAGACTATGAAAAAAATCTTATAATCCTTCCTATTTCAGGAAGTTGGACCCTGAAGGTAAATTCAAATGGGATTGGATTCCTTCCAGGGGTAAGTCAGGAGGTATTTTGGGTGGTATTAATAAAGACAAATTTGATCTGATCAATGTTAGACATGGAAAATATGTCCTTCAAATGGACCTTTTTGATAAGGTAAGAAATGCAACTGGGCCCTGCTAGTGGTTTATGGAGCAGCTCAGGATGAAAATAAACCAGAATTCATTGCAGAATTATCTAGTATGTGCAATAATACCCACATTCTTACCTGGTGGGAGGAGACTTTAATATCCTTAGGCATAGTGGAGAAAAGAACAAAAAAACTCCCATGTCCCATTTTTCTGAGGTGTTCAATTCAGTCATCCACCTCCTTGGGCTTAGAGAGATCAGTATGGCAGGAGGATGTTATACCTGGTCTAACAAACAGGAAAACCCTACACTGGAGAAGTTGGATAGGATATTGATGTCATCTGACTGGGAGGACTTGTATCCTCTTGTTTCAGTTAGTAAGCTAGTAAGAGAGTTATCTGACCATAATCCTTTGTTATTGAATGGGGGTTTGGCTTCCTCTAGAGCACTAGGTAATAGATGCTTTAAGTTCGACAATAACTGGCTTAATAACCCAGAATTTTTGCCTCTAGTTGCTGATATTTGGTCGAAACCTGTATATACCGAGGACCCTATTGACACTCTGAACATAAAGCTGAAGAGAATTAAAAAATTCTTTAAAGGGTGCGGCTCCAATATTTTTGGCCACAACAAGATCAGAAGAAACATCATTAAGCTAGAATTGCAAGAGCTGGAAGGACTTGAGGAGACGGTTGGGTTATGTGGACAGGCTTATACCAGGAAACTGGAAGTTTTGCTAGAGCTCAGTAACATGTATATAAAGGAAGAGTTGTATTGGCATCAATTCTCTACTCAGAGATGGCTCCTGAAGGGAGATAACAATACTAACTTTTTCTATAAAGTAGCAAATGGCCGCAGGAGGAAAAATTCCATGATCTCCCTGGAGTGTGGTGCGATCATTATTGAAGGGACTAAGAACCTTCTGGCGCATGCCACTGAATATTATAAAAATCTTTTCGGACCTGCCCCTGGAAACCTTTATCACATTGATGAAGATCTATGGTCACATGAGGAAAAAATTTCTTCTGAAGACAATGATGAACTGACAAAACCATTCTCTATTGAGGAAATTAGAAAAGCACTATTTGACATGAATTCTAACAGGGCACCTGGGCCAGATAATATCCCGGTTGAATTTTATCAACATTGCTGGGAGGTCGTAGCTCCGGACCTATTTGCTTTGTTTGAATGGTTTTATGAGGGGAAACTAGATGTGCAAAGGTTGAACTATGGCATTATCACCCTATTCCCTAAGTCGAATGATGCTAGTAGAATATAGCAGTACAGACCAATTTGTTTACTGCGTTGTCCGTATAAACTTATTACCAAGGTCATGGACCTTAGGGCTGGCAAATATGCTCATAAACTATTTAGTATACAACAAAATGCTTTTATCAAGGGGATGCATATAGTAGATGGCATTTTATCCCTGCATGAGATCATGCACTACACTCATATCAAAAAACAAAAAGGAGTGATTCTCAAACTTGACTTTGAGAAAGCCTATGACAAAGTCAATTGGGATTTTTTGCTGGATTGTCATGTTAAATGTGGCTTTAACCAAAAATGGTGTGGGTGGGTAAATCAGATCTTAAGGAATGGGACGGTCAGTGTTAAAATCAATGATGAGATGGGTCCTTATATTCAGAGTGCCAAAGGGGTAAGGCAAGGTGACCCTCATTCTCCGTTCCTATTTAATCTTGTAGCAGAATGTCTGACCAAGATGATGACCTCGACCCAGAAAAATGGCCTTATCAAAGGGTTAGCTTCTGATCTTATAAAGGATGGAGTGGGGATTTTGCAATATGCAGATGATACTGTCATTTGCTTCGAACATGATAATGATAAAGCTGTTAATGTGAAACTATTGCTTTATCTGTTTGAGCTCATGTCCGGATTGAAAATTAATTTCGACAAGAGCGAAATTATTACTATAGGTGGGGATAATGAGACTGATGCAATATATGCTGAGATGTTTGGATGTCAGGTGGGTTCTTTACCCATGACATACCTGGGTACACCGATCTCCTACTCCACTTTAAAAAAATATTGAGTTGGATTCATTGGATGCTAAAATGATTAAAAAACTTGATGCCTGGATAGCCTATGCGGCGTCTTCTGGAGCTAGGCTCACCCTGTTAGGTTCGAGCCTGGATGGCATCCCTTCCTATCTTATGTCTATGTTCTTATTCAACAAGACTTTTATTGGTAAGTTGGATAAACATCGGAGAAGATTTTTCTGGAGGAGAACGAACAATAAACGTGCTTATCATATGGTGAAATGGGCTAGGGTCTGTCGGTCCAAAAGAATAGGCGGGTTGGGGATCAAGGACCTCCATAAGCAGAACGTTAGTCTGTTGACCAAGTGGTGGTGGAAGCTTGAAACTAAGGATGGGTTGTGGCAACAAATTATTCGGGCAAGATATTTCAAAAACAAAACTGTGGCTAATATTCGTAGTCGCTTTTCGGATTCCCCTTGCTGGAAGGCGATTATGAAAGTTAAGGAGACATATATGGCGGGGAGGGCTGTCAAGATTAATAGTGGTAACTTGGCTAGGGTTTGGCATGATCCATGGTTAGATGCTGCGCCCTTGTGCGAAAAATTCCCTATCCTGTTCAGTATATGTCAGGATGGATGGGACTATCACAGATTTTGTGACAAAGAACTATAAGCTGGGCTTCAGGCACAGGTTGTTTGGGGAGATTTATGATCAATGGGAATGGGTGGTGTCTGAGGCAAGAAAATATGCTTTAAACACTATCCCTGACACTGTATTTTGGAAACTTTGCAAGAACAAAAGGTTTACCACTAAATCTGTGTATGAATGGTTGGAGAGAGATTTAGCTGGTCCTAACTATAAGTGGATCTGGAAAGCCAGCATCCCATTGAAAATCAAAATATTCTTGTGGCGGCTTTTCCAAAATGTTGTGCTGACTCGGGATAATTTACAGAAGAGGAATTGGCCTGGGAACCCTGTTTGTTCTTTCTACACCAGCATAGAAACTGCATACCATTTGTTCTTTACATGTTCTCTTGCTAGAACTGTTTGGGGGACCCTGGGGCTCACGGCTGGAGCATCCTGTTGCCCACGATCGCTATGGCAAAGCTGGGCGTGGTTGTATAAATTTTTCCCAGGTGGAAAAAAGTTTTACATGATGATTATTGCTGCTTTGTGCTGGGGGATCTGGTGTCTTCGAAATAAAGTTACTTTTGACAAATATAATGCTCGCTCTCCATTAGAGGTTGTTTTCAATGCATGTTCTTTTATGTTGTATTGGGCAGGAATGCTAAAGGAAGAAGATAGGTCGAAGTTTCAGGCGGGCGTGAAGAGATTGGCGTATGTGGCAGCAGCTCTGGCGGACAGGACTCAATCGCGAGATGTGATGCTGTTGAAGGATGGAGATGGGATACAGATCGGCTAACTTGCTCATTTTGCAGTCCACTGGGGTTTGATGCCCGTCCTGGAGTGTCCTATGATTTTGCAGAATTGCTTCTTTCTGCCCTGAGTAGGCTAGGTAGCCTCTCAGGGTTCGCTTTATTGTCGCTGGTGGTTAGGATAGAGGCTAGTAAGTGTCGTCAGGTTTTCGTCCCATGGCGGTTGATCCGTTTTAGGGTCATCTTGCGGTGGGTTTCATCTCGATGCTCCAGCTCGCTCTTCCCCTTTCAGTCTTATTTTGTATGGATGTCTTGGACTACTACTGGAATAATGTATTTCCGTTGATTGCAAAATTAATGAAAAGGGGTGTGAGCCCGGTTGGAAAAGTTGAGCTCGCGGATCACAACCCCAAGATCTTGCTTTCTTGGACCATGGACAGCGGCCCTACTTGTCATAGCAAGGAAGCGCAGAAGCACTTCCACTTTTCATGCGTATACACTTTTTTTTTGATAAAAGGGAGATATTATTTCAAGGAGATGTGTAATTAAACATGTGTAACAATGAGATCTCAAAAGCTATTCAAAACATCGAGAATGTATATGTAGCTATATATAACCTGCTGAGAAAAACTACACTTGTAAAAATAAACATTAGTCAAGCAAAGCTTAACTGGCCAATAAATTCCCAGAACATTACCAGACTGGAACCTTTTTCCTAATCCCAAGCAAAAGCACACCGAAAACGATCAAGAGCAACTCTCCAAACGAAGCTGACAGTCACTAGTCAGTAGGCGTTGGATGGACTCGCTTTCGTGGCAATATGTAGCACACCAGTGTCTTAGCTGGACATAGGAGTTTTGTTGGCATGCACCACGGCTTAGCCAGTGTACACCAGTCCACCACAACTGCTGTTGAACAGCTTCTCACCGGCCCGTTGGTCCCAATAAAAATCTAGTTTATCTTCGCCGTGATCCCACTCCTCTTTGACCACCTAGAGATGAAGGCTCAAAAGGCGGCTTTTATCCCCACTGTCACGGCCACCGGTCCTCCCCCTTTCTTCCCTGCCCGGCGTCACTGCATCAGGCACCATGCAGTGCAAGGCGTAGACTGATCGACATCCGGTCACATCCACCCCCGCGTAGTGGCACGATTTGTCTATTGGCTCCCCGTCGCGTAGCGTCCCGCGGCCTATTTAAGCCCGCTTTGCCTACCCCGTCCAACGTTCCCTCCCCCTCCATTCCACTTTACCTAGCACAAGCACAACCCAGGAGGACCTAGCGATAGCTAAGCTAGCCTGGTGGCCACGGTGCATGCACGCGCTCGACCTCACCATGCTGGAGAATCAGAGCCAGGCGGAGGTAGGCATCACGTACCCTCTCGATCCGCTTTACCCCGGCCCTAGCTAGCTTTTGTAGCATGTAGCTAACTTTGCTCTGTGCATATGGTGGCGGCCAGGTTCTGTGGCCGAGGCTGGTGGCCAACAAGCTCTTCAGGAAGCCCTCCGGGAGCCACGCCTTCGTCGCCGACTTCCCGGCGGCCGCCGGCGCCGCGGAGGAGGAGTTCGACGGGTGCGGCAGCCCCGACGCCGACGCGCAGCGCTGCGTGAAGCGCCCGCGGCCGCAGCAGCGGAACAAGACGCTCAAGTACAGGTATGTGCGTGCATGCATGTCTGCTAGCTCAATCAGCGACCACCAACCACCATGCTTAGGCTCTAGCTAGTAGATCATCATCACCCCAACTTGCGCCGTGGCGTGGAGTGCATGCTGGTTTTTCTTATTGTTAATCGGCCACTGAGCGTTCATGGATGGATCGACCAGGCTGTTCGCGAGCACGTGGAACGTCGGCGGCGTGGCGCCACCGGACGACCTCGACCTGTCCGACTGGCTCGACACCAGGAACGGCACCTACGACATCTACGTCCTCGGGTACGTAGTGATTATCAAGCGATTGGCCTCGATGCTACCTCGTGCTGCATAGGCTTGTGGATGCATGGTTAGTAACAAGATGGCATGTGCAGATTTCAGGAGGTGGTGCCGCTGAGAGCGCGGAACGTGCTGGGCGCGGACAAGAACCGCATCGGCATGCGGTGGAACGAGCTCGTGCGGGCCGCGCTGAACCGGTCGTCGCCGTCGCCGTCGCCGAGCGCCACCGGGGGAGGGGAGAAGCAGAAGGTGCACCCGGTGAGGGACGGCGCCAGCGGCCTGCAGTCGCGTGACTTCCGGTGCGTGGTGAGCAAGCAGATGGTGGGCATCCTGCTCACCGTCTGGGTCCGCGGCGACCTCCGCCGCTTCGTCCGCCGCCCCAGCGTCTCCTGCGTCGGCTGCGGCGTCATGGGCTGCCTCGGCAACAAGGTGCGTGCGTGCATGCCCTACCCTACGTGCATACAGACAGACATGCGCGCGCTTGGGGAGTATACGAATACGAGGATACATCGGACGGCAACTGACATAGGATTCAACTCAACTCTGTGCAGGGTGCTGTGTCCGTGAGGTTTTGGCTGCGTGACACGAGCTTCTGCTTCGTGTGCTGCCACCTCGCGTCCGGCGGCAGGGAGGGCGACGAGGCGCACCGCAACGCCGACGCCGCGGAGATCCTCCGGCGGACGAGCTTCCCGCGGCGCCACTGCCCCTCCTCCTCCCCGTCACTCGCCACGCCCCACAAGATTCTAGATCACGAGTAAGTACATCGCCCTGCATTATTTTCGTGCGCTCCGTGCATGCCGCAAGTCGATGAAGTCCGTTTAGTTTGCTGCCCATGCCAAAGAATGGGCTGCCTATGGGTAATGGGTATACACCCATTCCTCTCACATAAGTATTTTTGCCAAACAGTTGGCCAAAAAATTGGCAAGCCCACCCTTGCCAACATTTGGTAAGGCTAGAGAGGGCATCAGCCTGCAAAAAAAAATCAGCAGTACACTAGTAGAACGTACTATAGAATGCATCACATCGTACTGCCGGTTTTGTCGCCGTTGACCGGCCAAATGTTAAGCGAGGGAAATATCAACGGCCGCCGTCCTTGCCGGTTACAGCCACGATTTGATCGAGCTCACCACCGCGGTCGTTGTCTTATCCGGTGGTTGCACCGTCCACGGCACCGGTAAATCAAGGGCAGGTACGTATTTGCCGTTCAGCATCGGGTTACTTGCCAGCCAGCCAGTTTACCACTGTACGCACGTATTGATCATGTCACTGCATGCACGTAGGCACGCACGACAAATACTACTTAACTACTCCAGCAAGTAGCCAGAGTGAATGCGTCGTATCTATTTTCTATGCTAGACCGGTGATCCAGGGAAGTGGTAGTATGAAATATCCTCTTAATAGCGACGGTAACTGCAAGTTTCCACAATCAGAATGCTTAATTTCACCGGGCGGCGCCCGTGACAAAGACGGCTCGGAACCAAGTGGTGATCATGCATGCATGTTGATGCGGTAGACGGACCTTGACCGGCGTGGTGTGCCAGGTATAGTTTCTTACTGTTTGTACTCTTGCGCAGCCGGGTGATCCTGCTTGGCGACCTCAACTATCGGATCTCCCTGCCCGAGGCCAAGACCAGGTTGCTGGTCGAGAGGCACGACTGGAAGACCCTCCTGGACAACGACCAGGTACAAATTCAACTATGGCAAACAATGATCCAACTTATCACAAAACACGAGGAAATTCAAATTTCAAACTTTAAAAACTTTTGCAGCTGCGGGGCGAGGTGTCGTCGCAAGGAGGGACGTTCAACGGGTGGAACGAGGGGGCGATCACGTTCTCGCCGACGTACAAGTACCACCGGAACTCGGACGCCTACTACGGCTGCGCGCAGCTGGGGAAGAAGGGCGACAAGCTGAAGCGGCGCGCGCCGGCGTGGTGCGACCGCGTGCTGTGGCGCGGCGCGGGCCTGAGGCAGACCCGGTACGACCGGTGCGAGTCGCGGCTGTCGGACCACCGCCCCGTGCGCGCCGCCTTCGCCGTCGAGGTGGACGCGCCGTGGAACCTCAACTCCCTCCGGAGCTTCTTCCTGTCCGAGCGGTTCGACGACCGGGCCAAGAGCCCGGCCGACGGCCTGTTCCTGCTCCGGGAGGACGACCACACGGCCGCCAGCGCCAGATACGCCGAGGATGTTTGAGTCTTTGAGACATGCAATGGCTGCACACAAACGAAAGAGAGTACATAAAATCATTTCGTCGATAGTACTAGTAAAGATCCATCCTCTCGATCTGTTCTGTCTCTTCTGAGTGTCCATACATGTCTACAGCACAAGCTAGGATACGGTTGCAATTTTTCCCCACACCCTGTCCCTGACTTCCTGTAAATTACAGTGCAGTGGTACAGTAGATCGCACTCTTGTTGATGCAGTGAGTTTGTCCCGACCCAGAACTTGTTTGGCCAGACTAGTGACGAGTTGTCGCTGTAAAAATCCTACGAGGAAATATGGGACTTTGTCGCCATGAGCAACCTTCATATATCAGTTGATGTACGAATGAGTGGTACCTTTCTGCAGTACACCTAGGGGTAGCGTACATGTGTTTTTCCACCCCGTTCCCGACTTTATGCACCTACATTTTGTACTCTTCTTGATCCAATGAGCTGTCTCAAACTTGTCCAGCAACGAGTTGTCGCTGTAACAAGTAGTGCGCGGACGGGATCCGATTCGACCGGTGGCCATAAACAACTGCAGATAGGCCATGAACGACACTTTTCTATTGGGCATGTGGGTGTAGATTAAAATCCAAAAGGCTTGCTACCAAGCATTGTCAACCTCTAATCACAATATCTCAGGATTGGTTTCATCCCTCTCAGCGTGCGTCCGTAGTGTACATGCACAGTATTCTCCATTAGAAAAAGTGCCGCGGTGACACTGTCATGGGCCATGGCACTTGGTCACTGCACACTAGCGGTGGTCGCATTCCAGCAGCCCAAAATCAAGGGCTCTGTTAAGATTGTCTGCCCCCCTTGGTGTTCTCTGCTGCTTGTTCCTTCTGCTTGTCAGCATTGCGCGGAGCGGATGAAGTGCATCCAAGGATAAGGTTGCTGTCGCCAATTTGCCCAATTTGCCATGCAAGTTGCGATGATCTTGCATAGCTGCGAGGCAACGGCCGATGATCTTGCGCGTACCTGGCGTCGGCATCGGGCCACATGTGTTTTTCTGTATTCTGTATGATTGTATGGTGTGGTGTGACCAATGTATTTGTGGTTGCGGTTTAATTTTGGTGGCCGGTCGGGTCAGGTAAAATCAATTCATTAAGATATGGAAGGCTCACAATGTGACAACATTTGAAAATTTAGTCTTGGTGCGAAGAAGCCCGAACTCGGGGGCTGATCGGAATGGATGTGTGAACACTTGACCGTCCTCGTGAATAGTACGTGGTGTCGTCTACTCCTAAAGAAATCTCCTCACTGCAATGCAGTCTGATTAATGTATGGTTAGTCCTAAACAAGGGCAGCCCTGAAGATTCTTTCCGGCACCCCAAAATTAAATCAAGCATGGGTTCCTTATACTAGAATAGAAAAGAGCTAGTTTACGATAGCATTGGACTGGACCATTCGTGATGTCTCACTTGATAACCACATGGAACCCTTGTCCTTTATGATAACCAATCATCTTATATCGCCATCTAACACCTGCTAAACCATATGGGTCCAGTTTTATTTGGGGAAGATCGTGAAATCATTACATCCATAACAACAGAGCGCCGCTGATGATGATATAAGAATTAGTAGCAAGATAAGGTTTCCAAATTACATCCATGATCAAACTTTCGAGTACCAGTTTGTTCAGGGAAAGGCGACCATTCACTACAAAGACTACTTTACCCATTAATTAAAACTAGCATAGTGACCATGCGTTGCAGCGGATCCGAAATTGAGTACATGTTCAAATCCCCAATACTTGTTCACCCCCACATGATCGTGTTGGATAAATTGTGACCTCATACGACCATATCTGGTGAGCAACACACGCTTCGTCACTGTATCGACTTGTAGGCTAAGAGGTCGCACTTTGTCAAGTTCCATCTCTGCGCGTGCAAATTTGTTTACTGCTTGGTCGGACTTGGCTCTTCGACCAGGGAACCATGAAGGTACGGATGCTGGCCAATACATAAAGCATAAGCAAACACTGGCCCAAACTTGAAAAAGAAAACCAAAGCAGCGTTTGGATCTCAATGACGGGATGATGTAGATAGGTCCTGTATCCGCTTATGCTGGTACAAAATCCGCACTCATCACTAAAAATATGTAATGTTTTACCCAAAATGCATTCCTTATTTGTTTAGATGAGACGGGGGAGGGATGTGCCCGGTGTGGAGCTAACTAATGGGTTTTCTATAAATATGGATCAATGTTATCGGGTAGTTTCTAAAAATCCAACGGGTTACCTTACATGCATTAAATGCAGATCAGATGGTCGGAAATGAAGGATGACATACACACCATCACCATCAACTAACTCTTTTATTGGAGTGTCTTCTGTATTAAAATAAAAAAAAACAAGTACAGACTTATACCACTATGTAACAAATGGCGCATCACACTTTGGCTAGCACCCACCCACAGAGCCAGTACATCACATTACTCGTACTATGGTCCACCGGTCTACTCACCTTGGCCCACATCCACAGGGAAAACTCACTGTGAATTCACAAGGTAACAATCGAGGGCAAGGATGCCACTCTGTCAAAAACGTGGCTATTCCTCTCTAGCCAAATCATCCTTAGAGTGCAGCACACCAAAGTGTTGATCTCCTTCATACAAGCATCTAAAACATGAGAACCGAACCTCGGCCACCAGTTTCTGAGTTCATCGAGCGGTCGCGGGGTGAATCTATGCAGCCTCCATGATAACAACACCTAAGATATTGCACCCTTGTTCCCTACGCTACAATTGTTGCAATTATTTGGGCCTAACCCATTATTAATGTCAAATTATTCCTAGGACCACATAGATCATTCATGCACCACAAGGGGTGTTAAAGGTTACTCTCACTTTGCTAGTGGTTGAAGGTTGAATTAGACAAACATATATGGTTGGTTGTTCTACACACACTAGGAGCATGAGAAGAGAACGCATACACGCTCACTTCTCCTCCTACACCCAACTTGCCACACCTTGTGTCTGCCCGCTCATCAGTGATTCGTGACCAAGCCAAGACGTGCCAGGACCGATCATGTATCTTGTCTTTTTTGCCACACGTGTAAGGAGCCGAACCATTGCCGCAAACCGTTGTTGTGGGACTACTTACCTAGCAAAGACTACTTCCTTGACGGTGAATACTACTACCATCACAACATGTCAACCTCCGACAATGCTGTCACTGCAAACGTATATTCATCCACCAAATTTTATGTGCTCTTATCCTTTCTATGAGGGATCATTTTCAGAACTTTGGTACTAGCAATCGATATGGACATGTTATATTTGTCTTACATACTTGATTATTTGTCTAGTTCGTCTAGTACTTTTCTTAGTCCAAATATTATGTCTACTATGTTCATCGTTTTTTACCTACTGTATTTCCGGATTAAAATTTACAAAAATGCACATATTCTCAGCAACAATCACATCAACATATCAGATGAGCAGCTCATGAACAACTTGCATTCTTTATTTTAGTTTTTCTCTGAAAGCTACATTCATTTTCCATGTTTTAACCTGTATCGCATGGAAGAGCATGTAGAAGACAAATGCCATCTTTCATCCAATTGCACAACGCGCGGTCAAATGCAAAAAAAAAAAATGTTTACAGGAAATAATACTCCAGTCAGATGATGCAAGTAGGCCCCCCTGCATATCTTCATGGTGCCATTGTGGCTCTTAGGTCAACTGCCTCGCAACCACTTTTAGCAATGCATGAGCAAGCAACGGAACAGTGTTGGCAAAGAAGGAAGTAGTCTAGAGAACTCCATATTCCTCTCTTCCATTCTAGGAGAATATCCAGCTAGCTGCAGCATCAATATGTGCTAAGCTTTAAGTACACAAAAAAACTCAAAGCTAAGTGGTAGACTTTCTAAATTTGATCAGAAAGTCTGGCTGGGCTATGTTGCCAGTATTGTGGAGCTTACCATAAGATTGAACGATATGTCCAAGTGTCACTTTCGGCCCATGGCAGCTTCGACTTTTTTCGCCATTCTCAACGATCAGCATGGTCCTATATCGTCAATAATGCACTGTGTGTGTCACACTGGCCTCAAATCCGCCCCCCCACCCCCCCGCACCCCTCGCGTCGCCTCCCCCTGGGCGACGCCAGGGGCCCCAACCCTAGCGCCGCCAGTACCTCACCCTCCATCCCTTCCTGCCGCCGGCGTGAGCATGGGCGCGGCGGCCCGTGACAATGGTTCGGCGGGGAGGCGGCGGATCCCATCTGAGGCGGCGGCGGCCTTCTCATGGGATCCAACGGCGGCGGCTAGGACGGAGATTCCGGTCAGGCGGCGGGGCTCGAGCATCATCGCCGGCGAGCGGCGGCCTACATGGACGGCTGCGGTGGCGGCGCCCATCCGGCGAGTGGGCTGTCTGCTTCGTGATGGTGACGACGGCTACCGGATCCAACGCCCGTTTGGATCTGTCGCGGGAGGCTTTTTACCGATCGGCGCGCGTGGAGGACCGTGAGGAGATGTTGGATCTCCGCCGAGTACCGACGGCAACATACGTCTTCGTGGCGAGGTTCGCTTTCGGTTCGATCGACCACGAGATCGGGAAGACGTGGCTTCGGTGAAAATCGCGCCATCTGCGGTCTTGGCGACGATGGCGGCGTCTCGAGCGTCATTTCCTTCGGAGGCATCGTCGTTGCGGTGTCTCATCAACTTTGATCGGAAAGTTCCGGGAAACCCTAGATCTGGTCTCACCGGATCGGACGATAGCGGTGCTATCGGATCGTTTCTCCCTCCCGGGGCATCGTTTTGGAGCGAGTGTTGGTTGGAGGGACAAGAGGATGGCGGTGTTTCATCTTCTCCATTGATGACGGCGGATCTCGGCGGCGTGGCGCGATGGAGACTTCGGCGCTGATGAGCGGAGATGGACTCGCGCAGAGGGTGACGCTGGCGTCATGGTGGCGCCGGCGGCGATTGGACCGCCAAGGTGGATGCTGTGATCTGACTCTGAAGATGGGTTTGTGGCGGTGGTGCGGCGGCCTCATACCCGGCGAGGGTCTGGTTGAGAAGCACGCCGGTGGTGGGTGCCCATACCACGCAGCGTCTGGGTGGGACCTCAAGTCTTTAGATGGTTAGGTTTGGCTGCGTGGTGCTTTTAGTATGAGGCCCGACTTTCAAATACCTACATCAATCGGATAGGGATAGCTACGTTGTTGCTTAGTTTGGTGGCTTTAAACTTATTGTTGTATGACTGCATGCGGTCTTGTGTCAATAATTAATAAAGAAATGCCGTGATCATTGTCGGACGCACGAGGCGGGTCGTCCTCCTTTTTCTAAAAAAAACACTGGCCTCAAATCCATGCAAAGCATGCTGATCCTTTACGGCCGTTTTTTTTCACATGCTTTACGGCCGTGTTCTGCCGCGGAAAGCGCACGTTCTGGTAGTGTGTAGAGTAGGTGGATAAGGCGGGGACATGACCAATACTAGTACGTTGCATAAAGTCAGACGTGCCATTTTAAGTTACTGGCTAGCTAGATGACACGCTATGTTGCAACCGAAAGGGATTATGTTGATAATGGCTCAGGCAAAGCATCGTCCCGAGTAGCTATAAGCCTGCACTGCAATGATGCCCCGTCGCTCGGTGAGTGGCCGCCACCGCCGTGTGCTATCCTTCAAATGTCCTGAAAAATTTGCATAGGTACCCTTTCTAGGTTTCTGGCTCCGTTCCTGGCCGTGCTCCACGCAATGCCGGATCTCCTGCCGCGTCAGGTCATCGATGATCTTTTTTAGGATAATAAGGTCATCGGAGGGTTTTTTTTTTAGAAAATAAGGTCATCGGAGGTACCACTCGCATCGGCGCACCGCACCACACGGTCCACAGATAGAGAAACTAAGCGATGATGCACAATCAGTCTCTGGTTTCTGTACTAACTTTGTTTTTGAGAACTACCAACTTTTTGTTGGGGCACGTCAAGCCTCTCAATTGGCCCACGGGCTAGCCAGCCACAATATCACGCTAGAGCGACTTTTATCGAAATAACTAGTTGAGGAATACTCGTTGCAAAGATCACTCCAACTCCCCATGTTGCGACATGTGACGCGCATGCAGCGCGCCACATGTCGCAACATGGGAGTTTTCTTTTCTTTTCTCGTAGATCCGTTTATTCAAAACGTTTTATCTCTCAAACCATGCGTCCAAATCTCAAACCGCTTTCACCGTTGGATTCCTCGCATCGAGATCTACAAAACTAGATCACATGTTGATAGGTTTTGACGAACTTTTTTTCATAAAAAAAACCGAACCGGAAGCACGGGTTTTTTCCCATTCCGAAAGAGGCACGTCCGTGCTCTCACGAAATCAGAACCGTGCCTCTCGCGGAAGGAAAAAAACATTTTTTTTCGTTTCCGAGGAGGCACGGCCGTGACTCTCGCGAAAGCACACTCGTGCCTCTTGCGGAAGCAAAACCGTGACTCTTTTGAAAGGAAGGAAAAACAAAGAACGTGTTTTTTTTTCATTTCCGAGAGGCACGGCCGTGACTATCGCGAAAGCACACCCGTGCCTCTTGCGGAAGCAAAACCATGACTCTTCCAAAAGGAAAAAAGAACAGAAAACGCGTTCTTTTCGTTTTCGAGAGGCACGGCCGTGACTCTCGTGAAAGCAAAACCGTGCCTCTCGCGGAAGCAAAACCGTGACTCTCGCGAAAGGAAAAAAACGCATCTTTTTTTCGTTTCCGAGAGGCACGGCCGTGACTCTCGCGAAAGCACAGCCGTGCCTCTCGCGGAAGCAAAACCGTGACTCTCGCCAAAGGAAAAATAAAACAGAAAATGTGTTTTTTCCCGTTTCCGAGAGGCACGGCCGTGACTCTCGTGAAAGCACAACCATGCCTCTTGCGGAAGCAAAACCGTGACTCTCGCGAAAGAAAAAAAAAGCATTTTTTTGCGCAAATTTTTTTTTGTCGGAAAGCTAAGGAAGACCGGTGGAAAACCAAAACATCGAAAAAACCAAAAAAAAAAACCGTTTAAATAGCCAAAAAAGCGTGCGGAAAAATTTAAAAAAATCCGAAGGGAGCGTCCAGAGCGCGACACGTGGCGAATGGCTGAGAGCGCGCCAAGTGGCGCTGATTGTTGCGAGGATCCCGAAGGAGCGCTCGTTAACTAGTGGCTCCCAACTTTTATCAGCCTGCCTAACAGGTGGGTTGGCTTGCGGGAGCTCCTATTCCGTGCACTCCGCCCTGGGAAAAGGCGCCGCGACTATATCTCGCCTTAAGCGAGGTTGTAGGTTGACTCGCGTCGATAAAAAAACAGTATCAGGCCGACCCATTTAGTGCGCGCAGAGTTCAAAAATCGGGAAGAAAAGGGGGCAGGGATCAAACACTGCCACCTTTTCTTCCCGATTTTTCTATTTTTAAATTTTCTTTTGTTTTTACTGGGTTTTCTTCGTTTTTTATCTCCTTTTATTATTTTTCTCTTTCTTTTTTCATTATTTATTGGTTTTCTTTGTTTCTTTCTCGGTTTCATGTGTTTATTATTTAGTTTTTGTTTTTTTAGTGTTTTCTTCTTTTTATTTTTTTAAATACAAGTTTAACATTTTTTTAATATATGGTCAACATTTTTCTATACACATTTAATGTTCCAAATGCTTGATTAACATTTTTCAAATACATGTTCAACATTTTCTCAGATGCTTGATAACTTTTTTACATACATGGTCAGATATTTCATCAATTTTTTAATACATGGTTAACATTTTTTCTACACACACTTAACATTTTCCAAATTCCAAATTAACATGTTTCAAATGCTTTTTCAACATGTTTTCAAATGCTTGTTTGACATTTTTATATACATGATCAATAACTTTCATCACTTTTTTAATACTCCCTCCGTCCCAAAATTCATGTCGTAGATTTGTCTAGATACAGATGTATTTAATACTAAACGTAACTAGATACATACATACTTAGACAAATCTAAGACAAGAATTTTGGAACGGAGGAGTACATGGTTAAAAAGATTCTACAAACATTTAATATTTTCCAAATACATAATCAATATTTTCAAATATTTGGTCAAAAATTCAAATGCTTGATCAACATTTTATATACGTGATAAAAAATTCATCATATAATACATAGCCAACATTTTTCTATACACATTGAATATTTTTAAATGCTTATTCAACATTTTATCTAAATGATAAAAAATCATCATTTTTATAACACATAGTCAATATGTTTGCTATACACATCTAACATTTTAAATGCTTGATCAACAATTCTTAAATAATTGTTCAACGAAATTCCAAATGCTTAATTAATATTTTTAATACTTGATCAATTGTTTTATACACATTTTTTACACATTTTCTTATACATGATAAACATTTTATCTATACACATTTAACATTTTTCAAATATCTTTCATAGAAACTTTTTTCTAATATATATATTAGAATATTTTCAAAGTGTAAACATAATTAAAATAAATCAAAAAACCAAAACATAAAACATAAAGAAAATAAAAAAGGAGGTTGTGGCCTCCCATGCTCCTTGGCCGGCCCATCTCGCTCCCCTTCAGAGAGTATCCTGTAGGTCTTGCTGAACCCGAGATATAGGGGCTCTCCGGAAAAGGTGCACCGCGCATCCCCTGGCTCCATGCTCGAACTTCGGTCGGCCCAGGGTGGGAAGGGGGTCCCTTGTTTTTTGTCAATTACTAGTAAGATGCCCGTGCTTTGCAAAGAACATCAAGATGCATTTATATGAGTAGTTTATTTTACAAAATATCTGTTGTGATTGACCCATGCGGGAGAAATTCCATGTGTAAAAACTACCGATATTTTTTTATAAATTATTCAATCCTGCTCCCCGACAAAAATGCATATCATATGGTTCTAGTTGTGTGCAAAACTTCATGAAGAAATAACATTCGTGATGGTTTGCACAAAATTAAACAAAACTGTAACTGTAGAAGCTTTATAAAAGTATCGGGGTTTTCTGTGTCCAGACAGACCACCATTAATGCTATTCGTTTCATGAAATGTTGCACACAGCTATAACACACCTACTTGTTATTTCAATTTTTTTTTAAAATATTGTGTTTAAGCCGCCATAATATGAACTGGGAATGGAATTTTCACAGATCACTAACAATGAGTTTCTCTGCCACTAGCACAATCCACACAATATAGTTCATCCAAAATCCCTACATATTGAACCTGTTCCCCTGTTCTGAAAGATCGAAAAAGTCATCAATTGATTTCCAATAGAACATGCCGGCATCATGCACGCATTTGCACTTTTGCACAAGAATGGAATTAACTCAGTCGGTAGGATGTAAATACACAAGAATTTGCATTGCGCGAAACAACATCAAATGGATGGAAAAGGGCGCGTTGGAGTCATGTGCTACTTCTTGAGCTTGCGTTGTTTTTTCTATTGAAGAGGAAAGGGTGATGCAATAAAGTAGAGATAAGTATTTCCCTTAGTTAAGAACCATGGTATCAATCCAGTAGGAGGCACAAGTAAGTCTCCAATATATGCACCTGCACAAACTAACAAACACTTGCACACAACACGAAAAAGGGGTTGTAAATCCCTTCACGATCACGAACAAGAGTGAGATCTGATAGAGATAGGTATACAAGATAAATAAAAGAGCAAACTAAAATAAATATAAATAAATTGCAGCAAGGTATTTTGGGTTTTATTTGTTTTATAGATCTGAAAATATATGATAGAAAATAGACCCGGGGGCCATAGGTTTCACTAGAGGCTTCTCTCTTAAAAAAACATACGGTTGGTAAACAAATTACTGTCGAGCAATAGATAGAAAAGCGCATAGTTATGACGATATCTAAGACAATGATCATGGATATCTGCATCATGTTAGTGATAAGTAGACCGACTCCTGCTTGCATCTACTACTATTACTCGACACATCGACCGCTATCCAGCATGCATCTAGAGTATTAAGTTCATAAGAATGGAGTAACGCTTTAAGTAAGATGACATGATGTAGAGGGATAAACTCAAGCAATATGATATAAACCTCATCTTTTTATCCTCGATGGCAACAATAAAATGCGTGCCTCGCTACCCCTTCTGTCACTGGGAAAGGACACCGCAAGATTGAAGCCAAAACTAAGCACTTCTTCCATTGCAAGAAAAACCAGTCTAGTTGGCCAAACCAAAATGATAGTTCGAAGAGAAATACAAAGATATCTTAATCATGCATAAAAGAGTTCGGAGAAGACTCAAATAATATTCATAGATAAACTGATCACAAAGTCATAATTCATCGGATCTCGAGAAACACACCGCAAAAAGTTATTACATCGGATAGATCTCCAAGAACATCGAGGAGAACATTGTATTGAAGATCAAAGAGAGAGAAGAAGCCATCTAGCTACTAGCTATGGACCCGTAGGTCTGTGATAAACTACTCACGCTTCATTAGAAGGGCAGCAAGGTTGATGTAGAAGCCCTCGTGATTGAATCCCCCTCCGTCAGGGTGCCGGAAAAGGCCCCAAGATGGGATCTCACGGGAACAAAGGCGTGCGGCGACGGAAAAATATTTTCGTGGATGCTTCTGGCATAGGGCGAATATTTGAGCATTTATAGTGCCGAGATTAGGATTAGGAGACCCCCGAGGGGGCCCACAAGCCTAGGGGCACGCCCCTAGGGCTTGTGGCCACCTCGTGTGTCTTCTGGCCTCATCCCAAAGCTTCCTAGGTTTCTTCTAGTCCAAGAAAAATCATCGTAAAGTTTATTTTGATTGGACTCCATTTGATATTCATTTTCTGTAAAACTCAAAAAAAGGAAAAAAAACATAAACTGGCACTAGGCTCTGGGTTAATAAGTTAGTCTAAAAATAATATAAAATAGCATATTAATGCATATAAAACTTCCAAAATTGACAATATAATAGCATAGAATAATAATAAAAATGTAGATACGTTGGAGACGTATCATCATGATGCACTGCTCATTATTCATCCTTCTCGGACCACATGGAATATGTATATTACAATGTTGCATATCATTTCTACATGTCATGTCAATTAGCACTTCCAGGCAGAAATCTTCTACCGGTGGATGTGCTAGAGACAAAAAATTTGACTGCGCTCCTTGCTCCATTGTTCTCACTAAATTGCTATATATATATATATATATATATATATATATATATATATATATATATATATATATATATATATATATATATTTGGAAAAGTGGATTATTTCAATTTGCATCCAAACCACAACAATACCATGTAACAACATAATTTAGATGCAGATTTAACTTCTAGTTAGAAATGCACAGCAATACTAAATTGCACAACTAACGTACTTTTTCTTGGCACACATCACATCTTGGGTATCCGTACAAATTCAGAGTCAATTTGTGCCTGGACATAATCTTTGTTGGACTCCATGCGGCTCCTGACTATTTACCTATTGACAGAAGAATTCGCAAGGTGGAAGGCCAGAACTACTTTGCACAGTTACAAGATTATGGGCGAAGTGGTGGTAGGTGGCGGCGCTGCCACCGAGGATGGGCAGGGTGTAGCCTATCGTGTACTTGCGAAGGTCGGCCCCGAAGGAGACGAGGGACGGACGGAGGTGATAGCAATTAGGAGGGTTGGTAGTGGTGCTCGATGGTGAGGCAACTAAGGTGTTCGGACACGGACGACGCCGTCGACGTGCTTTGTGGAGGTCAGTGTCGGAGAGGATCTGCATCAGCGGCGTATGTGATGAGTTATGTGTGGGGGAGACGAGAAATGTAGCGACCAGACCTCAGATGGTCAAGTCTCTGTGCTTAAGTGTCATCCCTGGATCAGTAATGCTGATACACATAGTACTCGAGGATTTATAACAGAGTTCAGTCACACACTTATTACATCGAGTGTCTCAAAATAGAGTACTTATTATAATAATATGGCTGAAGACCATCTAAATAAGATAATTGCAGAAGCATCGAAGATAAATGAGTCCATCCAACTCCACGGCAATACTGAGTGCACGACAACGACCTAGCGCACCTTACTCTTCGTCTGAAAATTCTGCAACATTATACGTTGCAGCCATGTAGGTCAGCACATGGAATATGCTGGCAAGATAACACTATGAGCAATGAACAAACAGCTATCAGTACATGCATATATGGCTGGTGGAGGCTCTAAGGTTATCATTTGCATAAAGCAAACTTTTCCCTACAACAAAGGAATATATTTTATTTAACTACAAAGTTTGTTGAAATATTGAAAAGCTTTCTCCAACTCAATCCCAAATTAACATGAATAACCCAACAAATTTATTAAGTAAAGTGATGAGATCAACATGATAATCCAGGTACCAGATACTCAAGATGTCCATAACCGGGGACACGGCTAATCATGATTAGTTTGTACACTTTGCAGAGGTTTGCGCACTTTTCCCCACAAGACTCGATCTCCTCCGTTGAATTTCTCGCACTACATGTTGTTTGAGAAACGGATGATCGAGACACAGTCTTTCCGAAGCATTAACTCTTTACTCTAGGTAGATAGTACCACCTACTTCCCTTACATCTGCTAGCCTACCACTGAAAGAGGTCACACAACATACTCAACTATGCCAGAGCCCATAATGGCTTATGGCTGCACACGGAAGTTTCTAGCATGAAAAATCTTATGATCCCTTTGAGCCTGGGCCGCAAACCGTAGGATGATCACATGGGTACTCTAGGATATCCTAGGACAACACTGGATTGCTCCAGGTGCCCGCAACCAATCCACCCAGATGTGTATTTAAGTAGCCACCTTAAGTTTCCCTTAGTTAAAAACTCTCACATCTTGCATGAATCTCACATACCAATCCACGTCTACGAGCATAGCATATCAGTATAAGCATAACGCAGTAACACCTAGGGTTTGAATATAAGACAATAGGTTCCTACCTCATCATCTACTTCTCAATACCCACATGTTATCAAATTCCTACTCATGCAATGTTTGAGGGCTGAAAATAATGCATAAAAACTGGGTAATAAAGCGAATATGATCAAAGTGTTACTTGCCTTGCTGACGATTGGAAAACCCTAGTGATTCGTAGTAGCAAGCTTCGCACTCCGGAAACTCTATCGTGAAAAAACAATAGCATACATAAGCACTCAAGCATAAGATGCAAAGATAAAACCAAAAGAAAAGATCTAAACAGAAAGTACAAGTGAAGATCTTCGATTTGCAAAAAGAATCAATCGAATCAGAGATACGAAACTCAAACTACGATCAAAAGAAGTTCGAAAACAAATATGCTTGAAACCAAATTTTAAAATTTTAAAATCATGTTCAAGTTGTATATCTGAACAGAGGCGATCAAGACGAAGATTTTGGCGTTGCTTTCACTGGATTTGGATAAATGAGCAAAAAGTAGTGAGGGTTTGAAGATTAGGGACTAATCTGTAAGAAAACTATTCGTGGATAGGTCCCTGGCCGAAAATAAAAAGGAAAAGAAAAATCTATCTAACGAATGTCCGCTAACAGAAACTAATGAACTAATTCATTCGTTAACCGATCTAAACCAGTGAACGCTCGCTAATTAACCAAACCTAAAAATAAAAACCGATCTAAAAGAATAAACCAAAATAAAAAAACGAGCGGTTTTCTCGGTTTATACCGGTTCGGGGATGGAAGAACTGGCGGCGGCGGCATTCTCCCATGAGAGGGGCAAGCAGCAGGCGGGCAAGGCAGGGCGTGGTAAGGCGGCGGCGGCGGCAGCAATGACGTGCGTGGCTTAGCGGTGGCGGTATTAAGAGGGGTGGTGGCGGCGGTATTTAAGAGGGGGGTGGCGGCCTGCTTGAGAAGGGGGCAAGGGCGAGGCGGCGGCGGAGAGGAGTCCGGTTCGGACTCCGGCGGCGGTGCATTGCGTGCGCGAGGCGGACTCGGCGAGGTAGCGGCGTTGCGGGCCGGCTAGGCCTCCGGCCAAGTCGGTCCGAAGATTTTTTTTAAAATAATAAATAATTTCGTCAAAACGAAAAAAAATCAAAATAATAAAATAACAATAAATCCTAAAATTCCAGAAATAATTTTCATGGTCCGCTCCTAATATTTAGGACCACGTGAACATTTTTCTGGGCTAAAAATGCAATTTTTAAAAATGCAATTTTCCCGATTTGGCCGAATAAAACCTCAAATAAAAATTCAAAATAAAAAAAATATTTAGAATTAAATTTCCATTATTTCCTCTGTTTTGAAGAAGTCATATTATCTTCTCTCATTATTTTATTTATTTCGAAATAATTGGAAAAATAATTTCAAATAAAAATCACCTTGATCCAATTTACCACTTTTGAAAATTCAAAAATGGAATTTTTAAGAAACCTCCAACTCTCTTAAATGGTCCTTGGGTTGCTTAAGGTCTATTGGATCAAAATGTCCAAATAAAACCAATACAAAAATGCCAGAATCATGGATGCATATGATGACCTAATGATTAACATCCAAATTGAAAATTGGGATGTGATGAATCTCGCCCTCGAGATTTGGGTTGGCTAGCAAATAGGTGTGGGTGGTCTTTCTTAGGTCTTCTTCTCGCTCCTAGGTGGCTTCTTCCTCAGTATGGTGGCTCCACTGAACTTTGCAAAACTTGATAACCTTGTTGCGTGTAACTCTGCTGGCAAACTCGAGAATCTTGATGGGTTTCTCCTGGTAGGTTAGGTCACTCTCCAACTGAATTGCTTCCAAGGGCACTGTATCTCTTAGGGGAATATCGGCCATCTCTGCATGGAACTTCTTCAACTGGGTAACGTAAAACACATCATGAACTCCTGACAATCCTTCAGGTAACTCCAACTTGTAGGCCACTTCTCCCAAACATTCCAAAACTCGGTATGGTCCTACCAACCTTGGGGCTAACTTTCCCTTGACTCCAAATTGTTTAACTCCTCGAAGTGGTGACGCACGAAGATATGCGATGTCTCCAATTTCATAGGCTACCTCCTTGCATTTGGTGTCCGCATAACTTTTCCGCCTGGACTGAGCTACCTTCAGTCTATCACGAATCAACTTGATCTTCTATTCAGACTCTTTGATTAAATCTGGTCCGAACAACTGACGGTCTCCAACTTCATCCCACATCAAAGGTGTCCTGCACCTCCTTCCATATAGAGCTTTGAAAGGTGCCATCTTCAAACTAGCCCGGTAACTATTGTTATATGAGAACTCTGTGTAAGGCAAATTATCATCCCAACTAGATCCATAATCCAGCGCACAAGCTCTCAACATGTCCTCCAGAATCTGATTAACTCTCTCAGTCTGTCCATCTATCTGCGGATGAAAGGCTGTACTGAACTCTAGCTTGGTACCCAAATTCTGGTGCAACTGATTCCAAAACTTCGAGGTAAACTTCATTCCTCTATCTGATACGATGGTCCTCGGAACTCCATGCAGACATACGGTCCTGGTCATATATATCTTGGCCAACTTCGCGCTCGTATAAGTGGTTTTCACTGGGATAAAGTGATCCACTTTGGTCAAGCGATCAACTACTACCTAGATGGAATCGTAATGTCCTGGTAATCCGGTGATGAAATCCATGCCAAGCTTATCCCACTTCCATTCAGGTATCGGCATAGGCTGAAGTAATCCTGCTGGCTTCTGGTGTTCTGCCTTAACTCTCTGACATACATCTCATACTGCTACATACTCAGCAATATCCTTCTTCATACCCGTCCACCAGAAACGTTCCTTCAAATCCAAATACATCTTAGTGTTTCCGGGGTGAATCGATTATGGTGAGTCATGAGCTTCCTGAAGTATTAACTTCCTGATCTCTTCATCATTGGGTACATAAATATGATCCTCAAACCACAAAGTTTCGTGTTCATCCTCCTGAAAACCTTTGGCTTTTCCTTAACTCATCTTCTCCTTTATCTCCGCAATCTCTGTAAGGGCATATTTATCCCCAAGTGGTTTTGGTGATTGATGACAATGCTTTTGCGGACTAATCGTGTGCGTTAAGTTCTTTCAGAGATTCATCCATTGGCACGAGACGATTTCCTCCCCTCGGTGTTTTATTCAAGACGGTGTAGCTCCTTCGTTTCGTTGTTGGTGGACTAGTTTCGTAGGAGTCACTGTACTATTAAGAGGGGATCCGCTTTGGTAAGACTAGGGTGGAATCAACATGTACACATCCCAATCACACCCGTCGTCTTCCTTTCGCATCTTTGAGCTGCAACTTCTCTTCGTACTGCTTCGTCTGTGCGGTAGTACCGCTGATCTCAATGATAGTACCACCAAGCCCTCCAGCGTAGTACCGCTCTCGGTGGTAATACCGCTCCATGAGCGGTAGTATCTTTCATGAGCTTGGTAGTAATACCGCAGCTGTTCCACGCCTCGCTGCCTCGATTCGAGACTGTGTTTTCTCGTGTTGGGTTTTGCGGCACTAGAAGCGGTAGTAAAGCGGTAGTACCGCTTCAAGCGGTAGTACCGCTCCTACTCCCGATAGTACCGCTCTGGGGCCGATGGCTTTGTCTTCCTCGCCAGTAGCAGTAGTACCGCTGGGTAGGAAGCGGTAGTACCGCTCTCGGTGTAATACCGCCCTGCCCTAGCGGTAATACCGCTCTATCTTGAGGCTGCTCGATGGGGTAACGGTTGGAATTGTTCCCCACTATATAAAGGTGTCTTCTTCCTCCAAGTTGACCTACCTCTTTCCCCAAAGCTCCATTGTTGCTCAAAGCTCCTTTTTCCTCGATCTCTCTCCCTAGCCAATCAAACTTGTTGATTTGCTCGGGATTGGTTGAAAGGCCCAGATCTACACTTCCACCAAGAGAAATTTGATTCCCTCACTTATCCCTTGCGGATCTTGTTACTCTTGGGTGTTGAGCACCCTAGGCGGTTGAGGTCACCTCGAAGCCATATTCCATTGTGGTGAAGCTTCGTGTGTTGTTGTTGTTGTTGGGAGCCTCCGATTGTTGTGGAGATTGCCCCAACCTTGTTTGTAAAGGTTGATCGCCGCCTTCAAGGGCACCAATAGTGGATTCACGGCATCTCGCATTGTGTGAGGCGTGAGGAGAATCTGATGGCCCTAGTGGCTTCTTGGGGAGCATTGTGCCTCCACACCGCTCTAACAGAGACGTACTTCCCCTTAAAAGGAAGGAACTCCGGTAACACATCCTCGTCTCCACTGGCTCCACTCTTGGTTATTTCGTGCCTTTACTTTTGTAAGCCTATTTGTTTTTACATCCTTTGCATGCTTATGTGCTAGTTGTTATTGCATCATATAGATTGCTCACTTAGTTGCACATCTAGACAACCTATTTTGTTGCAAACTTTAATTTGGTAAAGAAAAGCTTAAAAATTGTTAGTTGCCTATTCACCCCCCCTCTAGTCAACCATATCGATCCTTTCAATTGGTATCAGAGCCTCGTCTCTTTTTAAGGATTTTACCGTCCAAAGAGTATGGTTGATGTCGTAGATGAGGTGGGAGAGCACTCGGTCTTGAATCCAATATCATCTACGGAGATGGGGTAACTTCGATCTCACGTGAGGAATTCAATGTGGCTTTGGAAACATTAAAAACCTCCATGACGGCCGAGGTCAAGGACATGTTTAAAGATTTCCTAGAAGGACTTAAACAATCTACCTCGCCGATGAAAGTGGGTGATCCCACCAACAAGGTGAGGATGCTTCCTCCAACAAGGGGGAAGCTAACATTGAAAAGAGTCCTTCTATTAGTGGTAGAAATGGTACAGCATCTTTTCCCATGTGGAACCCCAGGTTTATGGAGGGCCAATCCCTCCACTCATTTGAATCATGCGGTCCTCCTCCTAAATATGAGAAACATGAAGATTTTGATTCTTGGGTCTATCGCTTTAAGCGTCATTTAAAACATGTGAACACTAACCTTTGGAGAATCATTGAAGAAGGTTTTTATCCTCATGACCCAAGCAACTTCACCCCTCGAGAAGCCATGGATAATCAATTCAATGAGAGTGCTCTCTTCATCATCCAAGATGCTATCCTCCCCGAAGATCTTCCTCACCTTTGACCGCATGTCATGGCTAAGGAAGCATGGAAATGTGTCGAGGGTCTCTATCGAGGAAGTGCTAGCATTCAACGCTCCAACTATGAAGTGGTGCAAGATGAAGCCGATGAGTTTGCA
Organism: Aegilops speltoides; assembly: GCA_021437245.1. NCBI lineage: Eukaryota > Viridiplantae > Streptophyta > Magnoliopsida > Poales > Poaceae > Aegilops > Aegilops speltoides. Next base: position 382,506,701 of record CM038144.1, on the reverse strand, counting down.
ATGAAATAAGATGAAGAACCTCGTGAGCTCTTTTGAAGAGTGACCAAACTCGCGGTCGCACTCCGAGATCATGGAAGCAAGGACACGGAAGACAATTGGATCAAGCGAAAGTTCCTCAAGGCCATGATGCCTTACAACAAGGCCATGTCCTCCGTCATTCGTCAACGACCGGACTTCCACTCCATGACCTCAAGTGAAGTGTTGGATGAGTTCGTTGCAATGAGCATCTTGGACAAGACCGCCGACAATGCGGTGCTCCGTTCTCAAAGGGCAAAGAAGCCCAACCTTGCTTTGAAGGCCAAGGTTATTATGGAAGAAGAAGAAGAAGTGGAAGATGAGGAAAGCAACCCCGAAGACACCAAATTTGATTACCATGAGCACATGGCCCTTGCTTCAAGACAATTTTGGAGCAAGAAGAGTTCAAGACCCAACTTCAACAAGAACAACTCAAGTGGCGTCAAGGGCAAGCAACGAGTTAGAACTTGCTTCAACTATGGCAATGTGAGCCATTTCATTGCGGATTGTCCTTACGAGAAGCGGGAAGACAATGGTGGCAAGTTCATCAGAAAAGACAAAGCCAAGTTCTTCCCAAACAAGAACAACTTCGCCAAGAAGACTCCCACTCGTGGGTTGGTGGTTCAAGAAGAATACCAAGAGGATGACGATGATGATGAAAATGAAGAAGCTATGGCCATGGCATCTGTTGCCATTGCTACTCCTTCCCGGGTGTCTCTCTTTGATTCACCCAACGAAAACATCACCGCCAAATGCCTCATGGCTAAAGCTACAAACAAGGTAACCCCCAACATCACAACCACCATCATTACTAATCCCTCCTTGGAGGATTGCATTGATGAACATGTTGAGTCTAATGAGGAAGTGAATGAATTTGAGTCTTTTATGAACAAGCTCAAGGGTAAGTCCAAGAAGCACTTTGTTGCTCTCTTGGAACAACTTGGTGAGGCCAATGACATGATCGAGGCTCACGAAGAAACCATCTCCAAGATGGAAGGTCATAGTCGTGACTATGTTGATGAAATATCGGATCTCTCTAATGCTCTTGAGGAAGAGTGTGTGCATCGTTTGACTCTTGAGGAGTCACACAATGATGACCATGCTAAGTTAAAGAAAGATCTTGATCATGCTCTTGTCGTGTCTCGTGTGCTAACCTCCAAGAAGGCTAAACTTGGGGTTGATCATGCTAGACTCAAAGAGGAGTTTGAGATACTTGACAAGGCCCACAAAGTCTTTAAGGGTACTCATGCTAACCTCAAAGAGTCTCATGCTCAACTCCAAGTTAAGCTAATCAAGGAAAAGGCCACCTTTCCTCATATGGTATTAATTGATAATGCATGTGCTACTAACCCGTGTTGTGAGCATGTGCATCTTGTGGAGGAGAATGCCAAGTTGAAGGATCAACTTGAGGAAGGCCTTGTGACTTGCATTCAAGGTGAGAAGAACCTCAACGACCTTTTGAGCAATCAAAAGGAAGTTGTGGCCAAAGAAGGGATTGGGTTTGCACCCAAGACCAAGAGCAAGAAGAAGAACAACAAGACCAAACGTCCCCCCTCTCAAACAAACATTTGTGAAAGAGGGAGAGGATGCTCCTAAGGATAAGAAGGAAAAAGTGAAGGGAGTCGATGTCCAAAAGGGCAAAAGCATTCCCTCAAACAAAGCCGGCGACTTTAACCCGTCATATGTGTTGCGCCGTGCTAGTGATGGACATGTCTTTGCTAAATTTGTTGGTTCTTCTTATGAGTACATTGAATGGTCCATTTGGGTTCCCAAGACCCTTATTACTAACATCAAAGGACCCATTACTAAATGGGTACCTAAAACCAAGCATTGATCTATTGTAGGTGTTTGCTTCCGGTGGGGGATCATGGTTGCTCGATAGTGGAGCAACAAATCATATGACCGGGAGCAAAGACTTGGTGGTGGACGTGCAAGAGATTCCATCTATGCCCACCAATGTCGAGTGGGGTGATGCATCACATTCTAAGGTATTGGGTCTCGTCAAGGTTGTCATTTCTCATGATCTAACGATCGAGAAAGTCATGCTTGTTGAGTCCCTTGCATTCAATTTGCTCTCCGTTCGTCAACTTGCACTCATGGGTTTTGCTACTTTCTTTGACATTGATACCGTGGCCCTCTTGTGGAGCAAGACTCTTAAAGTAGCCTTTGTTGGGCATGTCGAGAACGGTCTCTATGTGATTAACTTTTCAGAGCGACCCACTAAGACTGCAACATGCCTAATGGCTAAAGTTGACATGGGATGGCTTTGGCATCGCCGTTTGGACCACATCAATATGAGATCTTTGCAAAGTCTTCTCAAGGGGACCATGTCCGTGGACTAACAAATGTTAGTTTTGCCAAAGATCGTGCTTGCAGTGCTTGTATTGAAGGAAAGCTTCATGAAAAGGCTCACCCTCCATCAACTATCATCTACTCGAAGAGACCCTTGGAGCTCCTTCACATGGATCTCTTTGGGCCTCCATCTTTTGATAGTCTTGGAGGAAGAAAGTATTGCTTGGTGATTGTGGATGACTATTCAAGATACACTTGGGTATACTTCTTCAAGAGGAAGAGTGAGACTCAACAAACCGTCATCGACTTTGCAAATGAAGCTCAACGTCAACATGATGCAGAGATCTTGACAATAAGAAGTGACAACGGCACCGAGTTCAAGAACTACACCTTGGATGTGTTTCTCAGTGATGAGGGGATCAAGCATCAATATGCTGCACCTTATACCCCTCAACAAAATGGTGTTGCGGAGAGGAAGCACCGGACGTTGATGGATGCGGCAAGGACCATGATGGCGGAGTTCAAGTCTCCATACAACTTTTGGGCCGAATCCATCAACACCGCATGTCATGCATCCAATCGGCTCTATCTCCGCAAAGGCTTGAACAAGACTCCGTATGAGATACTCACCGGCAACAAGCCCAACCTCAAGTACTTCTGGGTGTTCGGTTGTAAGTGTTTCATTCTCAAGAAAGGTGTTCGTTTGTCTAAATTTGAGGCTAGAGCTCATGAGGGCATATTTGTTGGTTATGCTACAAACTCTCATGCTTACCGTGTCCTCAACAAGTTCACGGACTCATTGAGGAGGCGTGTAACGTGGAGTTTGATTTAAAATAATGGCTCCCAAGTGGAGCAAAGTGGTACTTGTGATGTAGGTGATGAAATTACTCCCCAAGCCATAAGAAGAATGGGTATTGGTCAAATTCTACCCATTGAGAAACCCCTTGTGGCCGAAGGAGAAGGACAATGCTCTACTCAAGTAGAGCCATCACCTCATCAAGACCCACACGCTTCCGAAGAACAAAGTGAAGGCCCTCAACCTCGTGAACAAGACCAAGGGCAAGATCAACCTCAAGATGGTGGTGAACCTCTAAATGATGCCCAAGGTCAAGTTCTCCACCTCGAGCAAGTTCAAGATCAAGAGCAAGCTCAAAATCAAGAACAAGCTCAAGACGGCGCTCAAGATGATCAAGTCAACCCTCCTCCTTCCACATCCGAGGAGGAATTAGGCGTCGTGCATAAAGATTGCTTCAAGCTCACCACCCAAGGCCATCTCATGGAAAATGTGGTTGGAAGCCTAAGAAAGGGGGTAAGCACTCGTAGACAATTAGCAAACTATTGTGAACATCACGCGTTTGTCTCTTGTGTTGAACCCCAAAAGGTCTATGAGGCGCTCGAAGACTCAGATTGGCTCAATGCCATGCATGAAGAACTCAACAAATTAGAGTACAACAAAGTATGGAGATTGGTGCCAAGGCCATCGGGGGACCACAATGTCATTGGAACCAAGTGGATCTTCAAGAACAAGCTAGATGCTCATGGGAACATCATTCGCAACAAGGCAAGATTGGTAGCACAAGGCTACTCCCAAGTCGAGGGTATCGACTACGGTGAAAACTTTGCTCCCGTTGCTCGTCTTGAATCCATACGTTTGTTGATTGCCTATGCTTCCCATCACAACTTTAAGTTGCAACAAATGGATGTGAAAAGTGCTTTTCTTAATGGTCCAATTAATGAGTTGGTCTATGTCAAGCAACCCCCCGGGTTCGAGGACCCCTACTTCCCGGATCATGTGTATCAACTCGATAAGGCACTCTATGGCCTTAAACAAGCCCCACGTGTGTGGTATGACCACCTTACCGAGTTGCTACAAGATCGTGGATTTGAAGTAGGACAAATCGATCCCACTCTTTTTACTAAGAAGGTCAAAGGGGAGTTGTTTGTATGCCAACTATATGTTGATGATATTATCTTTGGTTCTCCTAACAAAGCTTTCAATGAGGAATTTGCCGCTCTCATGACCTCCAAGTTTAAGATGTCTTGATGGGAGAGTTGAAGTTCTTCCTTGGTTTTGACATCAAACAAAGAAGAGAAGGAACCTTCATCAACCAAGCCAAATACACTCAAGACATGCTTAAAAGATTCAAGCTAAGTGATGTCAAGCCGGCTACTACTCCAATGCCTACCAAGTGCCAACTTGACATCGATCCCAATGGTAAGGCGGTGGATCAAAAGGTAGATCGCTCCATGATTGGCTCCTTGCTTTACCTTTGTGCATCTAGACCGGATATCATGTTGAGTGTGGGGATGTGTGCACGTTTTCAAGCCGCACCAAAGGAATGTCACTTTGTGGCGGTCAAGCGAATCTTTCGATATTTGGCTCATACCCCAAACTTTGGCTTATGGTACCCAAGAGGAGCAAACTTCAAGCTTGAAGGTTTCACGGATTCCGATTGGGCGTGAGACAAAGTGGATAGGAAGTCCACTTCTGGAGGGTGCCAATTTCTTGGTTGCTCTTTGGTAAGTTGGTCTTCCAAGAAGCAAAGTTGTGTGTCTCTCTCGTCCACCAAAGCGGAGTATGTGGCGGCCGGTAGTTTTTGTGCTCAACTCCTATGGATGAGGCAAACTTTAAAGGAGTACGGTGTCATTTGTGACAAAGTGCCTCTTTGGTGTGATAATGAAAGTGCCATCAAGATTTCTCTCAACCCGGTGCAACACTTCAAGACGAAGCACATTGAGATTCGGTATCACTTCATCCGGGATCACATTAGGCGAGGGGAGATCGAGCTCAAGTATGTCAATACTCATGATAACCTTGTAGATATTTTCACGAAGCCCTTGGATGAAGCAAGATTTCGCGAGTTAAGGCATGAGCTAAATATCATTGATTTGAGCAATGTGACTTGAACCCGTGAACCCCCCACCACACTCAACTTGGTGTCTAGTTTAGGTGTAGGCATGGACATAGGGGGAGTGTTGTTCTCTAAATGAACTCTCCCTCCCCCCATTATGCATAAAACGATCAACTCTTTCACATTAGCCATTTTTTATGGTACTTGTGCTTCAAAGACGAGTTTTGGTCATGGGCCCAAGGATAATTCTTCGCGGTGCCATACCAATTGACTCAAACATAGGTGGCTCCGGCCACCGCCCTCTCTTGAGAGAGGCCAGAGCTCGCTCTTCTTTCGTTTGGTTGTTTTTGAAGGAGTGGGTTCCGGATCTTTGTTAGTGTGTGTGTGTTGTCTTGTTGGTCTTTTATTTTCTTGACTTTGCTTTCTCGTTCTTCTCGGTGTGCTTGTGTTTTGGTCTAGAGGCATTTTTGGTTGCTGGCGGTACTACCGCTGCTGGCGAGCGGTACTACCGCTCCAAGCGGTACTACCGCCCTCCAGCGCGGTACTACCGCCCTCCAGCGCGGTACTACCGCTGTGAGGCGCGGGCAGGGGTTATATCGGGGCAGGGGGAGTTTCTTCTCCCCCATACCCATTCGCACGCCCCCTCGTCTGTTCCTCTCTCTCCAGCAACCGGCGCCGCGGGAGGGCTCCAGCGGATCTCCCTCTCCGGGGCGTCCCTCTCCATTTCCTTCGGTGGAGACGATCCCCACCTTGTCCTCTTGCCATGGATGCCGGTATTGCCCCCGTTCCCTTGTTCTTCTTGTCTAGATTTCCAATCTAGCATCTTAGGGGCAGTAGCAGTTGCATCTCTAGATTTTTGGCCAAATCTAGGCTTGAGTAGGATGGAGAATGCTTCTAGGCAGTTTGGATTGATGTTTGGTTGGAGTATTTTTGAATTTGGTAGGACGGTAGTGCCGGATCTGACCACGGTAGTAGGAAACTGTTGTTTTCCCGTCTCGAGCGGTACTACCGCCCTCTCCAGGGCGGTACTACCGCTCAGGGCGGTACTACCGCTAGCAGGTCGCGGTACTACCGCTCCCTACCAACTTCCACTATGCTTCCACCTTTCAGTGATCCTCTTTACTCGTGTTTTGTGGCTTATGCTCGTTCTTTCTGGTTGTTTGAGTGTTCTTGTGTGTGGTTCCAGGTGATGAGGTCCCTGAGCATCAGGCTCGTCGTGTCAACCCCGGCCGTGCCACGTCCAAGCGCTACCGCACCACTGAGCCGGCTGAAGGTTCTTCAAGTGCTCCACCTCCACCTCCACCTCCACCTCAACTCCAGAAGAAGTCTGGGGTCAAGCCAAAGCCTGGCAAAACCGTGCCAGAAATGCAGCCAAAGGAGTTCTGGGCAAGGCGCCGCCGCAACCCGTATGAGGCTGACCAAGATCCCACTTTGGTCAACCGTCCGTTCTGGAACAGGTTCCAGTTTGCCATCTTCTTCGATGTCAACGTGCACTCCATCGACACCGACCATATGGAGCAAGACCCTGACTACTTTGGTGAAGCTCTTCAGATGTGCACTCAACTGAACATTCTTGGGATCATGAAATTCAACAAGGACTTTGATGCTGATATGGTGTCCCAATTCTATGCCACAGTTAACCTTGGGACTGATGAGGACAGGACACTGACCTGGATGACCAATGGCAAGTTGCTTTCATTCAAGTGGAAAGCGTTCATGCAGTTGATTGGGGGTGCAAGATCTAGGTCTTGAGTCTCCTGTCGGCTTTCGCCCTCACGGCCGCCCCAATGCCACTCACAAGCAAGCTCTCTGGCCCTACTGCACTCTAAGGATCAACCATGAGACAAAGAAGGAAACCTATGAGCTGCCTGCCTATCTGGATATCCTTCACCGCATCTTCAGAGAGACTCTTTTCCCTCGTATCGGGAATCTGGACCAGGTTCACTCTTACCTCGTGGACATGCTTCTTTTCTGCCAGCGTGAGAAGGGACAGCACACCGGAGAGTCCTTGGATATCTCTCATGTTATGTGGTGCGAGCTGCTGTATGCGCTATCTCCGGCGCAAGTGCCCAATTTATGGTCCGTTCATCATGCTGCTCATTGAGAAGGCCTGGGATCATGTCTATCCCAAGGTGCCACTGGAGACTGGAGAGTTGATCTCTCACGATGTCAAGCGCCTGAGGAAGAAGGATAGCTGGGGCACTCAGGCCCCTAGGACTGGAGTTCCTTCGTTTGCTACTGCCATGGATACCGAGGAGGAGCCTGGAGCTGATGATGATGAGGATGATGACTACATGCCTTCGAGGCGAGCCCTCTTGGGCAAAAAGCTCAAGTCTAAGATGAAGAAGTTGTTGCATGGAGGCTCACGGTCGATTACATGACTCATGTGGTGAGAAGAAGGCTCGAGGTCGCCACAAGGAGCTCATCGTCGGTTAGGTGCTACACTCAACAGTGGATCGAGGACCAGCTTCGAGGGAGGAGGAGTGGATTCAGCGACCTTGTCCGTGGATCGATTCGATGCCGAGCACTTCGGTGACGACGGTGGTGCGATGATCCCGGGCTCGATCGTGTGTCCCTCGTTTGCTCTCACCTAGAGCCGTAGCAACCTCCCTCTCCTTTTGGTGTCTCGATGCCAAAGGGGAGAGAGTTTAAAGGATTCTTGAGTTGTGTCTTTCGTCTCTTGTTCGTGTTTTCCTCGCATTTGCTTTGGTTGGTTTGTCCGTGAGACCTAAGTTCGAGTCATATGGTGTGAGACATATGCTACCTTATTATCTATGTCACTATCTAGCTTATGAGTTGCTTGTTTTTCTTGTTATATCATCTATGCTGCTCTCATATACCTTGCTTAGATTATTGGTCTCTAAAATGTAGGGGGAGCGTTGATCCTAGTATGTGTGCCGTGCAGTCCAAAGCACTTATCTAGATAGCACACATCTAGGGGGAGCCCATCTACATTTTAGGACGGTGGGGTTTGTACGCTTACTCTATATCATCCTTGTGCAAATCCCGTATTGTCATCAATCCATCAAAAAGGGGGAGATTGTAAGGGCATATTTATCCCCAAGTGTTTTGGTGATTGATGACAATGCTTTTGCGGACTAATCGTTTGCGTTAAGTTCTTTCAGAGATTCATCCATTGGCATGAGACGATTTCCTCCCCTCGGTGTTTTATTCAAGACGGTGTAGCTCCTTCGTTTCGTTGTTGGTGGACTAGTTTTGTAGGAGTCACCGTACTATTAAGAGGGGATCCGCTTTGGTAAGACTAGGGTGGAATCAACACGTACACATCCCAATCACACCCGTCGTCTTCCTTTCGCATCTTTGGAGCTGCAACTTCTCTTCCGTACCTGCTTCGTCCTGTGCTAGCGGTAGTACCGCGGTCTATAGCGGTAGTACCGCCGAAGCCCTCCAGCGGTAGTACCGCTCCACGAAGCGGTAGTACCGCTCTCAGCGGTAGTACCGCTCTCGTGATAATACCGCTCCATGACGCGGTAATCTTGCTCATGAGCTTCGGCTGTAGTACCGCAGTAATTGTTCCACATATCGCCGCCTCGATTCGAGACTGTGTTTTCTCGTGTTGGGTTTTATGGCACTAGAAGCGGTAGTAAAGCGGTAGTACCGCTTCAAGCGGTAATACCGCTCCCACTCCATGATAGTTCGCTCTGGGGCGATGGCTTTGTCTTCTCGCCAGTAGCAGTAGTACACTGGGTAGGGAGCGGTAATACCGCTCTCGGTGATAATACCGCCCTGCCCTAGCGGTAGTACCGCTCTGTCTTGAGGCTGCTCGATGGGGTAACGGTTGGAATTGTTCCCCCACTATATAAAGGTGTCTTCTTCCTCCATGTTGACCTACCTCTTTCCCCCAAAGCTCCATTATTGCTCAAAGCTCCATTTTCGCCCGATCTCTCTCCCTAGCCAATCAAACTTGTTGATTTGCTCAGGATTGGTTGAGAAGGCCCAGATCTACACTTCCACCAAGAGAAATTTGATTCCCCCCACTTATCCCTTGCGGATCTTGTTACTCTTGGGTGTTGAGCACCCTAGACGGTTGAGGTCACCTCGAAGCCATATTCCATTGTGGTGAAGCTTCGTGGTGTTGTTGTTGTTGGGAGCCTCCGATTGTTGTGGAAATTGCCCCAACCTTGTTTGTAAAGGTTCGGTCGCCGCCTTCAAGGGCACCAATAGTGGATTCACGGCATCTCGCATTCTGTGAGGGCGTGAGGAGAATCTGATGGCCCTAGTGGCTTCTTGGGGAGCATTGTGCCTCCACACCGCTCTAACGGAGACGTACTTCCCCTTAAAAGGAAGGAACTCCGGTAACACATCCTCGTCTCCACCGGCTCCACTCTTGGTTATTTCGTGCCTTTACTTTTGCAAGCCTATTTGTTTTTACATCCTTTGCTTGCTTGTGTGCTAGTTGTTATTGCATTATATAGGTTGCTCACTTAGTTGCACATCTAGACAACCTATTTTGTTGCAAACTTTAATTTGGTAAAGAAAAGCTTAAAAATTGTTAGTTGCCTATTCACCCCCCCTCTAGTCAACCATATCGATCCTTTCAATCTCCTTATCAGTCTTCTGGGCTTCTCGAATCTTGCCCAACAACGTGGACTGTACTTTCAATGCTACAACAAAACCTCTCGAAACTATCTCCAAACGAAGTTCCTTGAGATCGTCAGCTAACTCTTGCGCTAATCCCCCGGTTACGAGAGTATTAACATAAATCTTGCGGCTCAACGCGTCTACTACAACATTGGCCGTTCCTAGATGATAATGCAATTTCATGTCATAATCCTTTATTAGCTCCAACCATCTCCTTTGCCTGAGATTCAACTCCTTCTGCATGAAGATGTACTTCAAACTCTTATGATCCATGTATACATCACAACGGTCCGATAAGAAAATGTCTCCAGGTCTAGAGCGCATGCACTACGGCTGCTAACTTCAAATCATGCGTGAACATTTTTCACGGTCCTCTCCTAATATTTAGGACCACGTGGACATTTTTCTGGGCTAAAAATGCAATTTTTCCTAATTTGTCTGAATAAAACCTCAAATAAAAATTCAAAATAATTTTTTTATTTAGAATTAAATTTCCATTATTTCCTCTGTTTTGAAGAAGTCATATTATCTTCTCTCATTATTTTATTTATTTCAAAATAATTGGGAAAATAATTTCAAATAAAAATCACCTTGATCCAATTTACCACTTTTGAAAATTCAAAAATGGAATTTTATAAAAACCTCCAACTCTCCCAAATGGTCCTTGGGTTGCTTAAGGTCTATAGGATCAAAATGTCCAAATAAAACCAATTCAAAAATGCAAGAATCATGAATGCATATGATGACCTAGTGATTAACATCCAAATTGAAAATTGGGATGTTACAAGAAAGAGGAGAGATAAGATGAGGAGGAGTAGGGCGTGGTGGTGGTTGGTGGTCGCACTAAGCAGAGACATGGGGATGGACGACGCCGGTACCGGCCATCATGCCAGATTGTTCCAGAAGCTTTTTTTAATTGCTCAACAATGAGGCTGTGGGAGATAAGGATGAATGATGGAATGCCTTATCTGCAAATATGGAGAGAGGTGCAGGTATCCTTTTGCAATTGCCATAGTTTGCTTCCTATCCGTCAGATGTAGATGGAATGGTCTATATTACAGGATGGCAGGCACACCATCATCACCAATTCTGTTTTTTATAAGAGTAGAGATTCGTTTTTTTTGCTTCATTAAAAATTTATTAGAATGTCAAAAATGTTCACTAATGCAAAACAATGTTCACAAATTCAAAAAATAATAAAAATACCAAAACATGAATATTTTTTATTTCTATGAGGATTTTGGAATTTTGTTGAACAAAAAATATATTTTTTTTTCATTAAAATTTTCTTTCTTTCATGAACAAAATTTGAATTCAGTTTTTTTTTTAAATTTGATGAACAAATTCTGCATTCAAGTATATTAGCTGAACTAAATTAATACTTTTTTTTACAAATTTATGAACAACTTTTGAATTTGATGAACAAAATTTGAATTGCAAAAACTGTGCAGCCCCCATTTCAAAACAAATTCAAATTTCCAAAAACGTTCATGAATTTGGAAATAAAAAACGAAATAAAAGGAAAAGGAAAAACGAAAATTTAAACATACAATAAAATGAAGATTTTAAAAATAAATGAAAAACAAGAAAAATGGAGAAAAAGAACGAAAAACAAGAAAAAAAAGGAGAGCCGGTCTGATATAGGCAGCGGGGAGCCGGAGGGTATGTGCGCAGTCACTATCGGGTGACCAACACGTCAAATAAGATCCCGTCCATTCAGTGTGTGTCGCGAAGACGCGAAATGAGGACCGCCCGCTCTTTCTTTTGGACGGGCCACATAGGGCCGGGAGGCCCCTAATTTTTGTCATTTCGTTTTTTTGCTTCTATTTTTTTTTTCTGTTTTCCTCCTTTACAATCAATTGCAATCTGAAATTTTTTCCAAATTTCAACAAAGTTTCAAGAAATCATAAAATGGTCGTGAATTCAAAAGCTATTCGTGATTTTGTTTTTTGGGGAAATCATAAACGTTCACGGATTCAACAAATGTTTGTGATTTCTAAAAGGTGTTTGCAAATAAAAAATGTTCAGGATTCTTAAAAAATATTCAATAAATAAAATTTAGCATGATTCTGAAACAAAATAGCGCATTCAAAAAGTGTTCGTGAATTCGAACAAATGTTTGTGATTTCAAAAAATGCTCAAGAAATTTTTTAAATAACATAATTCCAGAAATCTTCACGAATTTTAAAAAGGTTCATTGCTTCAGAAACTATTTGCTGATTCAAAAAATTCATGAACTGGGAAAATGTTCTTGCATTTTAGAAAAAAATCATGAAAACAAAACAATATATGTGAATTTCAAACATTATTCGCAGATTTCAAAAAAAGTTCACCGACTCAAAAACATATGTTCATGAGTTTTGAAAGAAACGTTCAGAATTTCAAATAGAACACGTGAATTTGTGACAAATTTTCGCAAATTCAAAAAAAGTTCATGATTTTTAAAATGTTTGCAAAATATGAAAATGTTCATGATTTCAAAAAAATGTCTGAAAATTTGCGAAATGTTCATTATTTTGAGAAACTTTGATGGTTTCAGAAAATGCTCATATTTTCAAAAAATAATTCCTAAATTTGAAAGATGGTTGCAACATGAAAAGGTACAGGAAAAAAAGTAAAAGATAAATGGGAAAAATGAACACGAAAAGTATTTAAAATTTAGAAGTGGATAAATATAGAAAATAGAAGGAAAAATTTAAAATGGAAAAAGAAAGGAAAGAACGGAAATGAAAAAGGCTGAAAAACGGAAAGAACACACAAACCGGTTTGGAAAGGTTCTAGAACCTTCTAAAGATATGTAAGAGCTAGCTGGGCCGACTAAACAATATGCGAAGGGCAGCGATAGGCGCGATCTTGGCCGAAAACTTTCGGCGATCGCTACCGACCATCGGATCTGGCGAGGTGGGCCGCCAGATCTATTCCTTCCTTTCCTCCTGCGGGTCAAAATCCCCGCTTCTCTCTCCACATGGCGAAACACGCGCCTCTCGGCACCAGCGCCCTCATCCCCTCGCCGCGCTTCGCCGTGGTGGCCATCAAGCTCCATGACGTCGGTTCGGCCAAAAAAGCGAGGCACACAGCAAAGACATCCGGCGCTAGGTTGTAGCCCAGCGTACTCGCCGCCATGCCTCGCCGGTGGAGGTTGCAGCTCGCCATGAGCCCATTGCAGCTTCATGGGTGACGGTTCAACATCCGCCTGCCCGTGATGGATCTCGCGACGAATTCATAGAAACCCAACACCGCATCTCGCCGTCGTGAAAAAAATGGATGTAGCAAAAGCGTGGACGGTAGTAGCAAAAATTCACATGCTTGAAGCAAAGATGTCGGGATGTAGCAAAAAGCGTGGACGGTAGTAGCAAAAATCCACATGGTTGAAGCATAAATGTCACACAGTCGTAGCAAAAGAAAATGCGGTTCAAACACAAAAGCAATGTAGCATATCCAACATGCCCACACGGCGCGCTCGTGGCTTTCCCTCGCCGATCGCCGGTTGAAACTTTTCACACATACAATTGAAGCATTTTTGTCGTGGTGGTAGCATTCTCGTGTGCGGTTGTAGCAATTTGAAGTCTTTGGTTATATGCAGGCATGACAACATTGTAGCAAAAGTTCGGCGCCGGCTATGGCAATGCCGCAAAAATCGACACGGTTGTAGCAAAAATCGACACCGTTGTAGCAAATATCATTTGGATCATATTGGATACAAACTCCGGTGAACTCGGGTTGCGCTCGGACGAGCGTGGTTGTAGCTTTTTGTTGAGCGGTTGTAGCATTTGTCGACATCGTTGCCGATTGTAGCTCCGTTAGGCACACGCGTTGTAGCATCTTGCAAGCGATTGTAGCTTTGTGGTGCGTGGTTGTAGCATTAGCGACACCATCGTCGATGTGTCTCTCGTCTGACAACCTAATGGGGTCCGCGGTGGTAGCCTCGCCGGGCCCGCCAGCGCTTAGCGGCGGCTACCGAGGTCGCGAGGGGGGGGAGGGGTGAAAGTTGAATGGAGGTTGAGTGGTAGAAGGAAGAAGAAGATAAGGGGTCGCCCGGTGGTGGCCTCGCCGGAGAAGCCATGGCCTCGGCGGCGGCCTACCGAGGTCATGGAGGAGGGGGGATTGAAGGTGGAGGCAGGTTGAGTGGTGGAAAAGGAAGAAGAAGATAAGGCAAAAGAAAAAAAAAACTAGGAGAAGGACGCGCGAGAGACTCTAAATCCACGTGGACCGAACGCACGCGACGCGACCGGTCGAGCGTTTCGGCCGGTGCCCCGGCGTAAAACGTTTTCCATATGCGAAGGGGGAGTGGGTGTACGCACTAGGTAACTATTTTGCCAGCGATGCGCCATGTAGGATCTGTCCTATTTGGCTATCTACGCGCTAAATAGGGATCTGCCTTGGCTTGCGGCGAAAAAAAGGGGTCATCAAACCTCGTATGGGCCTTGGAACTCGCATGCACATCTCGTCCGTGCAAATTCTCAAGAAAAACGTCACGCGCCCAAAGCGCGGGTTGTCTCCCGCCTGACCTTCAGGATGAGAATGTGTCGGCTCGGTGCTGGCCTTGGACCTGGCCCCTATGGCCCCAATGCTAATTTGAGAGGCCACGGGTCAATAGAAAAAATCTGGTTAATAGAAAAAATCAAGCCGTCTGCTTGTGGTTTTGTAGCTCTGCCTCTTGCCGAAACATATAACGATAATTTTGTTGTTCGTATATGCGAACGCTAGTCAGAAAATTACACCACACACCGCGGCACAAAATTGGGTCCTACAACAACGCCGACGCGAGTGCGATGGAGATTGAACTTATTGTGAGATATAAGACTATAAGGTGAGCTGACCCGACTGACCGTGTGGGTCATCTAGTGCCGCTCTGGTGACACAAAGCTCGTTTGAGACCAACCCACATGACCCCACTGGCCTTGAACTTTTGGCAAATTTGACAAATTTGACCTATAGGTGAAATCAAATCATAGAATGAACTATTTGTGAAACTATTTCACGCGGCTGACCTTTTTATGTGACGCCCGACACGACGGCGCCACACTACACTGTGCAACGCCTTAGAGATAGGAGCTACACGGCCAAGATCGCATCGCCGTGTGTTGAAAAATTACTAAGTCGGTGTCTGCGCGCTTTGAGGCTAGGCGCCACACTATACAGTGTAGCGCCTAGCTCCTGGGCGTTGCACTAGTGCAGCGCCTAGCTCCCGGGCGTTGCACTAGTGGTCAGCCGCGTGAAATAGTTTCACGGACAGTTCATTCTGTGATTTGATTTCGTCTATAAGTCAAATCTGTTAAATTTACCTGAATTTTTGGGTCGGGACAGCGACCCGGCGGGCCGACCCAGCCCATTCACATCCTGTGCTGACCTGCCCAAACATTTCACGTTTCTTCTAAAGTTTGCAGTAAGGAGTACGTTACCGCGCTCAGTTTCCAGCGTCGCGTCGGGGGCTGGCCAGATCCGTCATGTACGGCCGCGCCGCGCCCACCCCAACGCCGGCCCTTGTACGTTCTCCACCCCCTTCACGTTGCACTGCACCACTGGCTAATTACACTACGCAACGCAATGTCGGCGTGCAGCCCTCCAATGCAACCCCCCCGCTCATCAGACAGCAGAGCAGATGAGTGGTCTGATGGCGGCAGGGAGCAGGAGGATGCTCATCCCTCCCAGGCCGCGGCTGCTCTCGCGGCAACGCACTCTCCTTGCCGGCCTCGCCGCCGCCTTCGCGGTGACCCTACTCTCCATCGTCCTCCTGCTCTCCTCCCTTCCCGCCTCATCCTCGCCGCCATCCCGCCGGCGCCACGGCATCGACACGACATCCACGATCGCGCTTAGTCCACCCGCTCACTGCGGCGCGATGAGCGCGAGCCTGGGGGAGTTCGGCGAAATGATGGTGTCCATGCTCCCGAGGGACCTCGCATTCACCGCCTTCGTGCCCTCGCCGGAGTCGTTCCGCCGCGTCCTCAGGCTGCGGCACAACGACAGCGCCGCGGGGCTGAAGGCCAGCGACGACACCTACGCAGTCGTCTCTCGCGTGCTGGGCTTCTCCGCCGTCCCTCGGCGCCTGCGCTCCGAGGACGTGGCTGTGCGCGGGACGGCACGGCTCCTGGACCTGGACTCCATGTCCGGACTGAAGGTGCACGCGTGGAGGGACGTGGACGGGGCTCTCGTCGTCAACGGCGTGCGGTCGGAGTGCGTCGATATCGTCAGGGACGAGACCGTGGTCCATGTTATGGGCGGGGTCCTCATGGACGCCGAGTTCGAGCGATCTCTTTCCCTTCAGAACTAGAGGATTGATGATCAACCTCATATTAACATCAGCCGGAATTCTGATGAAATTTACATAAAACTGCAGGGTGCTGTGCAATCCGTGTTGTCCAAATTGTCGTCCACTTCCTCTCCGTCGAGTTCAGCTTCTTCTCGGGACATGAATTTAACGAAAACTAGGTGAACAGCTTAGAGCATCTACAACGGGGCACCCTAAACCCTCAAACGTCCGGGCGGGTCATCCGCTCACTGACCGGTTACGAAATTTTAGACGGGCGCCTCAAACAGGTCTCAAACGTCCGAGGCGGAGCCAGGAATTGAGCATAGGGGGGCCAAAGAGAAAACGCTCGCAACTGTGGTACATGTTCATATTTTGTGTAGCGCATATAAACATAGTGACGCATGTTCAACAATTATCTATCTATATTTAGTTCTAGTACAGCTACAAGATTTTTAAGGGTTAAGAACTGAAGCAAGTCGTTAGAAAGGAAGCAAATTATTTGTTCACTTCATTTTCTCAAACGAAATTCTAGCTAATATGAAGAGGGAGATCGAAGACTGGCCGTGGGAGGATGGGCTCGTGCGACACGCTCCCGTGCGACGCACGCTTCTCGTGTGACACGCTCCCGTGCGACGCACGCATCTCACGCGATCTGCGCGTCTGCTGTGACTACGTACCCAACCTCGGCTCGGCGCTGCTGATCTTCCGACCGGGAGCGATTCGCCGGCGGGGACGGCGGCTAGAGCTCGTCGACGTTGAGGGGGTGGTGGTGGATGCGCGGAATTGGCCGGATGATGAGGAGATCAGGATGGGTCGGATGGTGGTGTTTCCCTGCCACTTGGCACGCTTTGCGGCAGTGACGGGTGGGCGCGTGGTGGCGGTTCGAGGAGATTAATGGCGGCGAGGCGAGGGAGAGGGTTATCGGCGGCGATCGGCTCTTCTCCACTTCCTCCACCACTCCCCCTCTCGCAGATCCGATCCAAGATCGCCACCGCGACGCGCAGCCCGCAGAGCTAGGGTTCGATGACGACGCGCCAGCAGCAGATGTGGGCGCTGGCGGCCGGCGACGAGGTGCTGATGGGGAGGCTCCAAGAGATCGATCGCTGGTTCCCGACGGCGAAGGCCCTCAACGACGCTTCCGAGATGGTGAGAGATATGCTCAGGGGGGGAGAGACCCTCCGCTGCTTCCCCAACTACGACCGGCAGCCAGCGATGGGGGTGCTCCTCTGGGCGATGCTGGAGGCGGAATCTCTGGATCCGGCGCAGCGAGAGAAGTGGAAGGTGTTCCGCTCCTCCGCTATCGTATGATTCAGCCAAGAGCGCCACCGCCGATGCAGCCGCAGGTGGTGCCGCAGGCGCCACCGCACGCGGTGGTGGTGGGGATTCCGGCTCCGGGATCCAGGTGGCTTCCGATCGAGATCGAGGAGGACGAGGAGGAAGAGATGGTGGTGATGGCGACGCCAAGACGCAGGAGGACGCCAGTGACTCCAACAACTCTTCCTCGCCGCTCCCCTCGCTTCCCGAGGCGCTCGCCTCGCCTCCTTGCCCTTTCCCGCCGCCAGTAGGGCGCTCCCCGGCCGGGAACCGTTTCTAGTTGCTGGCCGGTGAGGGCTCCGAGGCGGAGGAGGAGGGGACTTCCACTTTCTTCGCTGAAGGTATGTTTCCAAATCCCAAATACTTAGTATCTACTGCTTCAATTGAGGTGGGTGATGCTAAAATGGGAAGAATCAAAGGGAACATTAGACCCCGAAATAAAAGCAATGAGAGAAAAGGGTTAAAATCCCAGAGTGCAGATGACTGCAAGGAACTGTTTGAGAGGAGTGGGGATGGGTTTCATAAGAAAAATATAGAGGGGATTGAGGAAAAAATTGCTGCTAATAATGGTAGAGGTGGTAGAATTGATGCACAAATAGTATATGAGCATATGAAAAAGGATGTTATACATCCTATTCCGCCGTGGTTTGAACCAGAAGGGGTTGATTTCAGTGATATAGTGATCCATGAAAATCCAATTGGGGCCCCTGTCACTCCAATGGGGAAAGAAAAAGAGATGGTTGAAGAAGATAACCTGGGGAGACCCCTGATTATTTTTAGGGGCTCTATAGGGGGAGATTTAAATGTGGACCTGGATCTGGGCTTGGCTTGGTGGGGGCCCAATGGGCTGATGGACACCACGACCCAGGAAAAAGGGGGTGGGGTGGCAGATATAAAGGGGGGTGAGAGAGATGGGGCAAATCAATCCCATCAGGTAGGTTTTCCTCCCCCTTCTACCACGCCGCCGCCAGCTGAAGAGATGGCCGGAAACCTAGGCAGAGGATATGGAGGCCCTAGATTTAATCGTGGAGGGGAAGGAGGATTTGCCAGAGGTAGATTCAACTACAACAACAGGGGAGGGGGCTGGGCTGGAGGAAGACACGCTATGACTGACAGATTTGGAAGCTTGGGAAGAGGCAATGGCAGGTTTGGTGGTGGAAATGGGGGTGGCAGAGGAGATGGAGAGGAAGAGGGATTCACTACAGAGGATAGGGGTGAAAACTTGAAGTGGCAAGCCAAGACAGGGAAGAAAGAGGCGATGGAAGACATGAGTGAGAGGGAAACTGATGTGGCAGAGAGTCCGGGTGTGGAAAAGGAGAAGGAGAAAGAGGGGTTAGCACAGAAAGAACAGAGTGCTCAACAACAGCTGTTGACTTCCCTGCTGTCTCAGTTAGTTCAAGGACTGAAAGGAGGAGAAAAGGAGATTATTGAAAGATCAATTGGAAAATCAGTGGAGTATCAGCCTGGTAGAGAGACCTCGAGGAGAGAAGAGAAGAAGAGTGATACCCTACAGAAAGCTGATAGGAGAGGTGACCAAGATCCAGTTACAGATATGAAGAAACAGGGAGGAAGAGGCAATTGGCATCTCAATTTGGATGAGAACAGGAAGGGAGGGGAGAGAATTAACAAGCAAGTTTGTGGCAAACGCAAGGATCCAAGACACTCTACCAGGGAGTGTAGAGTGGGGCACTGTTTGGTTTGTGGTAGGGAAAATCATATCACTAGTGAATGTAACCTGTTGAAGCAAATAAAACCAGTCCCAAAATATGTTGGATATGCTGCTAAAGGGCTGGGGATCCTACTGGTTCAAAGCTACAAAGATGTGCTTGTTGCTGAACACACCAACCCCTTAGGAGTGGTGATTGTTAGAGAGGGAAAGATTAATGAAATTGAGCTCACAAAGGCTATGGGAGAGATGTTTGATTGGGGATGGCAGTGGAGAGTTAAAGAATATGGACAAAATGGTTTCATGATGAGATTCCCCAACAAGGCAAAACTGGCTAAATTTAATGACTTCAATCTGCTTGGGACTGGGGTGGTCATCAAGGTTCAGCCCTGGTCCTTGGATCACCAAGCTATGGGAAAAATGCATCTTATCAGGTTAAAATAAGTAGGGTGCTGGATCGCTTGGACATTTTCTAGGTATATGTGAAGTTTCTGCTGCAGTGGGGCCTGTGCTGGAAGTGGACATGGACATAGTCAATGAAGAAAAAGTGAGGGTCAAATGTGGGATTAGAGATGTGGAGAAAATCCCACCCCATGTAGAAATCACTGCCCCTAATCTGCTCATGTTCAGGATTGGGGTAGAAGTAGAGATGGTGGTAGAAGTTGGCTGGTATAAGGAGGACAAGAGGAAAAATGAAAATGTACATAATTTAGAAGATGGAGATGGAGATATAAAGAACATGAAGAGAACCAGGGTGGACGAAAATGATCACAGGAGCATTTCATTGGGATGCTTGTCTCTCAAACAGAGTGAGGAAGTGGATGGGAAAATGAACAAAATGAAGAAGCAAATGGAGGAGAGTATGATACAGTGGCAAGATGAAATGCATGCTGAGAAAAGGAAGTGGCAAAAAGAGAATGACATTATGTTCAACAAGATCAAGATCACGGAAGAGGATAAAGCTAGACATCAAGCAATCGTGGGCTAAGGTGAAAGCGAAAAATTAAGGAGCTTGAGGAAAATCAATACACTATGCGAGACTAAGATCAACCATCAACAAGAGGAGATTCAGAAGTTAATTCAAGAAGCAGTTAACAGGGAGCAATATGAAATGGAGCTGGCTAACATGGATTTGGAAGACTATGAGAAGGAAAACCAACATAGGAAAAGTGAAACTGAATCTGGGAAATACAATGAACCAACTGACTATAATGCCAGTCAGGAATCAATAGGTACCCTGGGTGAGAAAATGGCAGACCTTCATGGTGTTGAGGTCACAGAAAAAGAGGGGAGGAGAAAGAAGTGGAGATTAAAAGGAGCCTTAGGAACAAAGGAAAAGAAGATCAGAAAATGGAAGAGATGGCTAAGATCAGAGCTGAAGAAAGGGATAATTATGGTAAGGATTCTGTTTTTGAATTTGTTAACCCCTCATTGTTACAAATCAGCTCTATGGCGGGGATTGATTTAGGGTGCTCTATGATATGATTGAAAAGAATGTAGATATTATCAACAAAATGGAGAGAGCTAGAAGGGAAATATACTTCCAATGTGTTAAAAGAGAAAATATAGATGAGGTGGGTGGAACAAAGAGAGCAATGAAAGAGAGTAGTGACACAGCAGTATACATAAATACTGGAGATGTGAATTTTGATGATTTATGTTCTGATTTGGAACACTCTGATGTTGAGATTGAGGAGCAACAGTATAAAAATCTTAAGGGATTCTTCTCTGGGAAGAAAGGAGGCAGAAAAAGCTCACCAGCATTGAGCTGTGTGAAGCAATCTGTTGGGATTGGGGTTTTGAGAAGGAAAAAAGGAAAGAAGGCTGATTAGTCTTTTAATCTTGAAATATATTGGATTTGGGTGGACAGATAAGAGATTCTTGAGTAGAAGAGATATTATAAATAGAAAACTACTTAAAATGAAGGGGATTTTCTGGAATGTAAGAGGCATTGGGCAAGATCACAAAAAAAGATATATTAGAGAAATGATCATAGATCATAAGCTGGACTTTGTGGGGATTTCTGAGACAATCAAGCAAGACTTCACAAAAAATGAATTACATAATTTGTGTGGGAAAAAAATTACCAATGGTGCTGGAATCCCCCTAAAGGAATGTCAGGGGGAATACTAGTGGGCATTAATAAAGATATGTTTGATATTGAACATATTGAAAAAGGACAATATTTCCTGAGAGTTCTGGTTTTTGAGAAGAATATTAAAATGCATTGGAATTTAGTCACAGTTTATGGGGATGCGCAGAAGGAAGGGAAAGCTAGTTTCCTTGCTGAATTAGCTAGACTTTATCATGACAATTCTTTACCCTGTTTGGTTGGAGGGATTTCAACATCATCAGAAACAATAGAGAGAAAAACAAACCTATGGTAAATGAACAATGGTCCTTTATGTTTAATGCTATTATTGAACAAGCTAGATTAAGAGAACTTCCTTTAAATGGAAGACAATACACTTGGGCTAACAACCAGGAGGACCCCACTTATGAGAAGCTGGACAGGGTTCTGATGTGTCCTGCATGGGAAGAAAAATATCCTTTTGCTATATTGCAAGCCTGGGCTAGGGAGATTTCTGATCATACTCCTCTATTCTTGGATATAGGGGAAACACATATGATCAGATACACTTTCAGATATAAAAATGGGTGGTTTTTGAGAGAAGGCTTTAAGGAGCTAATATATAAAACCTGGAATAAAAGATACAGAGGAGATGTGTTGGACAGATGGCAGTCAAGGATGAGAGAATTGAGGAAAAAAGCTAAGGGATGGAATAAAAATATGGATGCTTGGTACAAAAAAAATTAAAATAGAAATCATAAAGGAATTGGATGATATTGATAAGAGAGCAGAAAGAATGGGGTTGACTGCTGCAGAAAGAACTGAGCAAAAAGAGCTTAGAATGCAACTGAAGAGAATCATGCACAAGAAGAAATGAAGTGGATACAAAGATATAAAGACAAAGAAATAAAAGATGGAGATGGAAACACTAGATACTATCATGCAAAAGTGAATGGGAGGAGAAGAAAAAACAGAATAATCTCTTTAGAACAAGATGAAGGGATCATAGAAGGAGATAACAGTCTGATGGAGTATATTACTAAGTTTAATAAAAATCTTTTTGGACATCCTGAGGAATCTAACATATCCTTGAGAGATATGGAAATGGAAAAAATATCTACCCAGGACAAAGAGGAATTATTGTCCCCCTTTTCCTTAGATGAAATTCATCAAGTAGTTTTTGGTATGAAAAGAAACAAAAGCCCCGGACCTGATGGATTCCCTGCTGATTTCTATCAGGATTTCTGGGATCTGGTTAAGTGGGATCTGAAAGCTTTAGTTGAGGGATTTGCCAGGGGGGATATCAATATTGCCAGGATTAACTATGGCATTATTACCCTGGTTCCTAAAACCAATGATGCCAAACAAATACAAAAATTCAGGCCTATATGCTTGCTAAATGTGAGTTTCAAAACTATTACAAAAGTTTTGATGAATAGGTTGACAAAATGTGTTGCACCTGTCATCTCCAGAACACAAACTGCATTCATCAAAGGGAGATACATTACGGAGGGAGTTGTTATTTTGCATGAAGCTTTGAACACTTTTCATAAAGATAAAGAAGATGCTCTGGTGTTTAAAGTTGATTTTGAAAAAGCCTATGATAAAATTAAATGGCCCTTTGTTATACAGATGCTAAAGCAAAAAGGCTTTCCTGATAAAAGGTGTGATTGGGTGATGGAAACAATGAGAGGGGGCATGTAGGAATCAAGGTCAATGATGAAATTGGTCCTTTCTTCAAGACTTATAAAGGTTTAAGGCAGGGAGATGCTATGTCACCATTGCTATTTGATGTGGCTGCAGATGCCCTAGCAATTTTAATGAATAATGCCCTAAAAATGGACATTGTTAAGGGAGTCCTGGGAAAAAATGAAAACAAGGGGGTCAATATGTTGCAATATGTTGATGACACTATCTTCCTGGTCAAAGATGATGAAGCAAGTGTAAGAAACCTCAAATTCATTTTAGGGGCTTTTGAACAGATGTCTGGGCTAAAAATAAACTTTCACAAGAGTGAGTTGATGCTGTTTGGTGAGGCTAAAGGAAAACAATTACTTTACCAGGAAATATTAACATGCAAAATGGGAAATATACCTATTAGGTATTTGGGAATGCCTGTATCTGATTCTAGGATTAGGAACACACATTGGAGTTGTGTGACAGATAAAATTGAGAAAAGATGTGGGTGCTAGCAGGGGAAACTGCAAGGGTCTATTACTGGTAGGATCACCCTGGTGCAAGCTTGCTTGACTAATATCCCTTTGTTTATGATGTCCTTCTATGCTGTTCCAAAAGGAATCATTAAAAAAGCTGATTTTTTCAGGGCCAGATTGGTATAGCAAGAAGATGAAAATGTTAGAAAATACCACTTAGTCAACTGGAAAGAATGTTGCTTGCCCAAAGAGATGGGGGGGCTAGGGATTCTGAATTTAGAAGTAATGAACATAGCTTTATTAGCTAAATGGTTCTGGAAAATGGAAACAGAGGAGGGGATGTGGCAAGATGTCTTGAAAGAAAAATATGGGAAGAATGAATGTCTAGCTCTGATGGAAAAAAAACCTAGAGACTCCCAGTTCTGGACCAGTCTTCTGAACATCAAGAATATCTTTTACAAATTTGTGAAGAAAAAACCTGGGGAGGGGAAGAACATTAGGTTTTGGGAAGATACTTGGGTGGATGACAAGCCCCTAAAAGATGCCTACCCTAGATTATATGACATTTGCTTTGATCATAAAATTACTGTACATGAGGCCATCCAAAAAGGATGGAAGGGTTTCAAATTTAGAAGAACTTTGCATGGAGAAACTTTAGAGTTGTGGAATGCTTTAAAGAGTAGATGTGAAGCAATTGAAATGAATGGAAAAAAATAAAATTGAATGGACCCTCACTGCTGATAAAAAAATCTTTGTTAAATCTTTATACAAGGAATTGATCACGTCTGGGATTAAATTTCCATAGAAATATCTGTGGAAAATCAAAGTTCCTGCTAAAATAAAAGTCTTCTTGTGGCTAGTGAATAAAAAGAGCATCCTGACTAGGGATGTTTTAATCAAAAAGGGTGGAAAGGAGGGAAAGAATGTGTTTTTTGTGGACAAGATGAATCAATTGATCATTTGCTGTTCACTTGCTCTGCGGCATCTTTGCTGTGGAATCTGGTCAGATGCGTTTGTGGCCTGAAGTCTAGTCCTTTAAGTGTAAAAGACTGTTTTGGGGGGGGGGGGGTGGATGAATAAATTCAATAAAGAAGACAAGAAAATGGTGATGATAGGGGTTTCTACTTTATTCTGGGCTATTTGGAAAAGTAGAAATGCAATTGTATTTGAGAGAAAAAGGATTAATGATCCTTTACAGATTATCAAACTAATGGTTCGATGGTTGCTTGATTGGTCCATTTTGCAGACAAAGGAGCCGCAAAAAAAATGCTGGAACTGGGGGCAAGAGTACTAGAACAGGCAGCAAGTGAGGTGTACACAGCTCGGCAGGGATGGCGAATCAATGTGGCAAGGCTCCCTGGATGATGGCTGCAACTCCTTCTTTTGCTACTGTTCCAAGTCCTTTTAGGCCTGCTAGTCGCTAGTTATTAAATCTATGTCTCTGTTTAGTTGTGTTGATGGACCTTGTTCATGATGGGCCTGTGTTGGTCATGTTGGCCGGTGGCATTCGTCTTTATGTTATGTTGTTGAACCTGTCTGTATGATGCTCGTCCTTTTGAACTATGTAAACTTGGTTTTCAGTAATGAACATCGGAAGGGGGAAGCCCTTCTTTGATAAAAAAGCTAATATGAAGACAAAAGGTAATTAGATCTATATTTATCATCTGATCACATGTAACTATTTAAGGCATTAACACATCAGACAGAGCAGATTACCCAAGTGTATCTACATTGAGAAGTTTTTTTGCGGGGAATATACCTCGAGAATTTGATCCAGCTACAATTTCACCGGACATGCGTGATTAAGCCATCAGCGAATCAGCAGCAGCCTTCGGAGGATGATGAATACCAAAATTGTAGGAACGTTCAGCAGAGGAGGCACCAGCTTTTTTATCTGAATCTGGTCGAGAGTAACCGCAAAGAATACAGAGGTGGCAGGACGGCGGCGCTGATCATGGGAGATTATTTTTGACAAGGGAGATATTTTTTTGAGGGATTTGAGTATTAGAGAGAAGCTTTTTGTAGAGAGAGAGATTTGTTTTCTTTTTGGACGCCGATAACACCCACACGTGTGGGCGTTAAAGGGTCTGGCCACACATTATGTGTGGTGTGAGCAGGAGGCAGCCCACACGGGTTGTATGTGGGCGGACATTAGAATTGCCCACACGTGTGGGCGCGGTTACTTTGTGCCACACGCCCAACAAGTACTACTCATCTTTAACTCGCGCGTGTGGCACGAAGCGAAAATGCCCACACGTCCTAGCGCAACTACGTTAGGTACCTGCGGGATGACGATTTAGTTGCCATCCTGGTTGGCAGATGTAGTTATCCGGGATGGCAAGTGTAGTTGTAAAAGCATGGCAACTCTATCTGTTTTGATTAACTATAGTTGCCATGTCTAATTTATGTTAGTTGCCGCGTGTAATCAAACCGTAGTTGTCGTGTGTGATTAACTACTTGCCACACATGGTCAAACAGTAGTTGCCATATGTGTTTACCTAGTTGCCACGTGTGGTCCAACCATAGTTGCCATGTATAGTAATCGCTGTTGCCATGTGTGTTTATCTAGTTGCCACGTACGCGCAACTGCAGTTGCCGTCTAGCAAAAGAATCACAGTTGCCATGTTTGTTTACCTAGTTGCCACGTTTGCGTAACTGCAGTTGTCATCCACAACGTAGGAGTGTCGTGTGGGCGAAAATCAGTTTGCCCACACGCGCATGGACTAGGTGGTCGCTGTGTGGGCAGAAACTAGTTCGCCCACACAGCCGCAACCGGCAACAACAAGTGATCGGGCGTGTGGGCAAACTCTCCAACGCCCACACATCAGCCCCGTCCTACGTGGCACACCAAATCCACCTTTTCGTGTCAAGATTCGTGCAAAAGACAATCAACGACCATCCAGGCGTGTGGGCGAGTTGGAGAATGCCCACACGTGTGGGCGTTAGTGTTTCCGTTCTTTTTTAAGACAGAGAGAGAGAGAGAGAGAGAGATTTGTTCGAGAGAGGGCAATACCCACGGGGATGAGCTGGGCATCACTGGGCTTTCGTGTGGGCCTTTCTATTATTGTAGAGCAGCATATATGTCGCTTGAGGATTAGGGGGGCCAACACGTGATGTCACTGCTAATTACTGGCAGTTGTTACGGAAATTACTCAATCGATAGGGGGGAGGGGGGTTGCTCGCCCCCCCTTGGCTCTGGCACTGCTAGCATCCCTCATATCCAGCCCAAATATGGGGCGCCTAAACGCGGCCGCCGCGTAGGACTGAAGATGGGATCCCACGCGGAATCGCCCGAAAACCCGGCGGTCTAACGCCTCCTCCGTCGCCGCGGTGTGAACGCTGTGTGGCGCTGCTCTGGCTCGTCGCCCGAGGCTAAATCCGGCTATTTCAGCCGACCGACATCCCCCAACTCTAACCCATACACCTCCTCCCTATCTGAGCCGCCACCCGAGCCCGTCCGCCTCCTCTCCCACACTCCGGTATCACGGGTCTGGCGAAAGATCACCACGTACGCTATGCTCACACCGGAGCACCGGAGGTAGATCACGGATGAGATCCGGGCTAGGCGCGTCGCCCACATTGCTGTCGGGCTACCTTCGAAATCGCCAGAGCCGAAGAAGAAGGAGGAGGACGAGGGAAAGCAGCTGGCTGAGCCGATGGAGGTGGCGGATCCGGAGGAGGACGAGGCGGAGCAGACCTCTCCAGGGTTCAACATGGAGGAGGCGGAGGCAGAGTTCGTCGTCGCCCAAGCCACAGAGATGGCGGAGCAGCAGTCCATCTTGGAGTCCATTTAGGATGAGGCTTATGTGGAGGCCAACCGACATTTCCTCCAGCAGGAGCACGCAACGACCGACGCGCTATTCGTCGAACTCGACGCGAAGATAGAGGAGGAGGCCGGTGAGGGAGACCTGGATTAAGGGGTCCTCGGCCGTCCGGCCTATGTGACGTGGGCTGGACTGATGGGCTATGAAGATACATGGGACTCTCCTTGACATGGAAGGCAAGCTTGGCGCTCGGATATGAAGATTCCTTTCTCTGTAACCAACTTTGTACAACCCTAGTCCCCTCCGGTGTCTATATAAACTGGAGGGTTTAGTCCGTAGAGGCAATCATAATCATACATGCTAGACTTCTAGGGTTTTAGCCATTAAAATCTCGTGGTAGATCAACTCTTGTAATACTCATATTCATCAAGATCAATCAAAGCAGGAAGTAGGGTATTACCTCCATAGAGAGGGCCCGAACCTGGGTAAACATCGTGTCCCCCGCCTCCTGTTACCATCAACCTTAGATGCACAGTTCGGGACCCCATACCCGAGATATGCCGATTTTGACACCGACATTGGTGCTTTCATTGAGAGTTCTGCTGCGTCGTCACCAAAAGGTTTGATGGCCCCGTCAATCATCTACAACAATGCAGTCCAGGGGGAGGTCTTCCTCCCCAGACAGATCTTCGTATTTGGCGGCTTCGCACTGCGAGCCAACTCGCTTGGCCATCTTGAGCAGATCGACAGCTACGCCCCTGGCCATCAGGTCAGGTTTGGAAGCTTAAATTACGTTGCTGATATCCGCGGAGACTTGATCTTCGACGGATTCGAGCCCATGACAGCCGTTCCCTGCCACCACGATGAACATGACCTAAATCTGTCATCGAACCGTGCCCAGGAGATAGCGCCTATAACTGCTCTGGCCCTAGATCTGGAGCAGACTGCGCCATCCGAGGACGGGGAGCTCAACTCCACCACGGAAGCTGCAGACTCTGCGGCGTTAGAGCCGCACACAGATCCCACCTCGAGCGGGGCCTGTGTCACCGGAACCTCGGTTTTGTCTCCGGCCATAGGTTCCGAACCGCGTGTATCCGCGCCCATCGAGTCTGATCAGACACCGATCGTTAAATTTAGTTCCGCGGACATCTTCCGGCACTAACCTTTAGGCGATGTGCGAAACTCATTAAAAGCCCTCTCCTTGTCAGGGGACTCTCAGCCGAACTATATCCGGCTTGAATGGGAAGCTGCTCACGGAGAATTTCGCTTCCCACCCACCATCCACTTCATAGCCACAGTCGAAGACTTAACCGACATGCTCGATTACGGCTCCGAAGACATCGACGGTATGGACGACGATGCCGGAGAGGAGCAGGCACAAAAACCACCGCTTGCAGGGCGTTGGACAGCCACCTCCTCGTATGACATATACATGGTGGATACACCCAAAGAAAACAACAGCGACAATGAAAAGGATCCAGTCGTGGATAAGCCTCTTGAGATACAGCCAAAGCACCAACGTCAGCGGCGCCGCTCTAAACCACGCCGTGGGAAAAACAGCAATACCGGCACAGGAGAAAATAATACTCCGGACGATGCCGAGGACAACGAAGACCCCATTGAGCCAACTTCCGAACAGGATGAACGGGAGGATGGGCGAGTCAGCCCTAATGAACATGCCGTTAATGAAGACTCGGAGGACGGTAATTATCTTCCACTCTCCAAGGATGAGGCAAGCCTCGGCGACAAAGACTTTATTGTGCCTGAGGAGCCCGTCGATCAGGAGCGCTTCAAGCGCCGACTAATAGCCACAACAAGGAGCCTGAAAAAGAAGCAACAACAGCTTCAAGCTGATCAAGATCTGCTCAACGATAGATGGACTAATGTCCTGGCAGCCGAGGAATACTGCCTCAAGCGCCCAACCAAAAGTTACCCGAAGTGCAAATTGCTACCCCAATTCGATGACGAGGCGTACCAGCGCATAATGCAGCTGACTGACCACCACGTGGCCGGGACAAAGCGGCTACTCGAGCCGAACACCAGCCCGCACTACCTCGCCGTAAAAACAGAAACACAACAGCTCGGGGATACACATATGACCTGTGGCATGACCTAGAAAACAGAGCAGGTCAGACCAGATCGATCTATGGATCGCGGGGGCGTGTCCCGATGCGTAACGATGGCCATCCGGCCGGACGTGACAAACATAACCACGCCCGGACCGAAGACCACAGACGAACTCCATCCGAGCTACGTCGTGACTTGGCCCGATATAGAGGCGCTGCACACCCCCTTTGCTTCACTGATGAAGTAATGGAACATGAATTCCCGGAAGGGTTTAAACCCGTGAACATCGAGTCATATAATGGGACAATAGACCCCGCGGTATGGATTGAGGATTTTCTTCTCCATATTCATATGGCCCGCGGTGATGTTCTTCACACCATCAAATACCTCCCGCTAAAACTCAAGGGACCAGCTAGGCACTGGTTGAACAGTCTGCCCGAAATCTCCATTGGCAGCTGGGAGGACTTGGAAGATGCCTTCCTCGAGAACTTCCAAGGTACAGACGTCCGACCTCCGGATGCTGACGACTTAAGTCACATAGTTCAACAGACCGTAGAGTCAGCCAGGAAATTCTGGACTAGGTTCTTAACTAAAAAGAACAAGATCGTCGACAGTCCGGATGCCGAAGCCCTAGCGGCCTTTAAACATAGCATCCGTGACGAATGGCTCTCCCGACACCTCGGCCAAGAAAAGCCAAAGTCTGTGGCAACCCTCACGACACTTATGACCTGCCTCTGCGCAGGCGAGGATAGCTGGCTATCCCATAGCAATAACAATGCAAGCGAACCTGACACTTCTAAATCCAGAAATAGTAACGGCAAGCCCCGACGTAATAGACATAAGTGTTGAAACAATGGTGACAACACCGAGGACACGACGGTCAACGCTGGATTCAGTGGCTCTAAGTCTGGTCAGCAGAAGAAGCCATATAAAAGAAACAATCCGGGCTCATCCAGCTTGGACCGCATACTCGATCGTCCATGTCAAATCCACGTTTCTCCTGATAAACCAGCCAATCATACCAACAGAGACTGTTGGGTTTTTAAACAGGCCGGCAAGTTAAATCCCAAGAACAAGGAGAAGGGGTCGCAAAGCAAGGACGATGACGGGGAGCCCCTGCCACCGAACACAGGGGGACAGAAGAAGTTTCCCCCCAAGTTAAAACGGTGAACATGATATATGCTACCCATATCCCCAAGAGGGAGCGCAAGCGCGTGCTCAGGGACGTCTACGCGAGGGAGCCAGTCGCCCCAAAGTTAAACCCATGGTCGTCCTGCCCAATCACCTTCGATCGCAGGGACCATCCGACCAGTGTCCGTCATGGTGGTTCAGCCGCACTAGTTGTCGTGGTTCTAAGTCTGACAGTAGAAGTAGGGGTAGGTAAGGGAGAGGCGATGTCCTAGTTATGGAGCAGTTGTGGAGACAAAGGATGTACGAGTTCAGGCCCTTCTCGGAGGAAGTAACAGCCCTACGTCTCGGAGCCCTGAGGCGGTCGAGTGGATTATGAGTATGAGTATTACAAGAATCTGAACCCTTCTATCTGTGGAGGGGGGTGGCTTATATAGAGTGCGCCAGGACCCCAGCCAGCCCACATAATGGAGGGATCAAAGTACATTAAGCCAGGGGGGTTACTGGTAACGCCCCTCATAAGGCGCTTTAACTATCATTAAGTCTATTCAATAGCAAACCGTTATTGCCTGGGAGTGACTTCGACCTTACGGTGGTCGAGTGAGTCTTCATGGTCGAGTGAGTCTTCCATGGTCGAGTCCTTCCATCTAGTCGAGTGGATTCCTCTTTGGTCGATGGAAGATGATCTCTTCTCTGAGTGCCCTTGGGTAGGGCGTTTAGGTCAGGCCTATGACCCTACCCTAGGTACATGAATCCATCATTAGCCCCGAATGGATTGAGGCTTGAGTGAAGGAGGAGTTGGCGTTGTTTCCGAACGCCTTTTGCATTCAGCTACGTGTTGTCTTGGATCAAGATCTTCTCTGTTGATAACAAGAAACTTTCCTTGATCGACTTGATCCATTCTTGTTCTTTAGTCGAGTGACTTCCTTTGCTATTCCCGAGCGACGGATCGCGGGAGATCTCGCGCACTTGACAGATCGATCGTCGCTCATGAATCTCGCGGGATCTGAAATTTGGGGAAGCACGCGAAACGAACGGATCATGGCGGCGCTTGGATGGGGCGTAACGAGGTGCCTCGATCTCGCGCCGCTTTTTCCGCCACCTATCACGCAGTCTGGCTGCTCGGGATATGATTGGATTGCTTGGGTCCACTGTCATCCACTCGGAAGGATGCTATAAATGTAACTCCGGAGGCTCATGCACGATACCTTGTTCTTCCTCCACAGCTCTCTCCGTCTCCGCTCTCCGCCACCGCTGCTGATCTCTTGCCATCTCCCCTTGCGCATTCCGCCGTGCCATGGGCAAAGAGAAGACGACGATGTTGGGCCTTGCGAAGAAGCGTCGGCGGCGGAGAAGGCGTCGGCGTCGAGAAGGCGAAGGGAGATCCACCGGTCGCGTGGTTCTTCGTCGAAATCAAACTGCGAAAAGGCTGGGTCTAGGGAGGCGGATCGATCGACCATCAAGGAGAAGGATCTCCTCGATATGGCCGACGACGGATTGATTCCCCACGGCGCCTTGAGACTTCTGGCGAGTGGCAGCCCCAAATGTAAGAGGGTGAGTCGTGCTTTTGGCCACCCATGTTGACCGAGGTTTTTCGTTGCCGCCAGTGTCTTCTTTGGGGTTTCTGAATTTCTTTGGAGCCCAGCTCCACCATTTTACTCAAACTCCATCGCATACCTTGCCGCGTTTGTGTCTATGTGCGAAAACTTCTGGGTTGTCGACCGCCTTTGGGTTTGTTCAAGTACATCTTCACATGTCGCTCTCGGTATGAAGAAGGCAAGCTCCCCAGTGACGAAAGACCCAAGTAGTCCAGATGTGTGGTGGTTTAGGGGTCCAGATTGAGGAACAAAAGCACCTTCCCAGCTATGTCTTTTCCCGAGTCGGTCGGGGGTCTGGCGATCGACCTGGTTCTATTGCGGAATGAGGCGGCGCCGGGCGATCGATCGGCCTTCCTGAATTCACCATGAGTCGAGTGAATAGACCCTCCTCCTGAAAAGTTGTTCGAAAGAGGGGCGAAGTGAAGATGCTGATGGACGGCGTGGTGCAGCTAGTTAGGGGCGGAGTGGTGGTATGGACCTCTGGAGGTTTTTCTTGAGGCGAATCCAGCCCCTTGATTCCGAGTCCTTGTATGTGGCTATATCGCGGCACGAAGACGAGACTCGCGTCCACCCGGAGGCGATCGGCGATTACTGTGGTGGAAAGATGGATGGCTGCGATCATCGGGAACAAGGACAATCCTCGCGGATCCCGGAGGATTTCTCCACTTGATCGTGACAACGTTCCTGATAAGGTACACTTGCTCTGTTTTCCGTTGTATATCTGTCGAGTGCGTTTCTATAACTTGGTCGACCGAACTCTGCTTTGATGCTTCCGTGCCCTCACCGAGCTATACTCAATGCCCAATGGCGCCCAGATTCCGGCCGAGGAGGGGGAAGCGGTGGAGGCGAGAGCCGGAAGAGTGGGTTTCAGACGCTGCGAAGACGCACGGCGGCGATGATGATGATGACGAGGATGATGATGGCGAGGATGAAGAGGAGGAGGTCGCACCACCGCTTTGGAAAGGCGGTCAAAACTTGTGCCGCGACCCTTCGGTTGAGCAGCGGTAAGGGAGTTCTGCGATCGCCTCGCATCGACCAAACGCCTCGGACTGCTTCTCCGGTGCCGGCCGAGAAAGTGCCAAAGCGGTGAAGGTAGTTCCGTCGAGGACAACCAAGCCTCTGCCAAAAATGAAGGTGTCCATCCCCACCATCTCAGGGTAAACATATTGCTTAAGTCTTCTTGCTCTATACAAATTTTGTCTCTGGTTGATACTTGAATCGGTCGACTGATTCCTTGGATTTTCAGCGCTGCGACTTCCGAAACCTCAGCTAAGGCCGAAGACCATGAGATGGAGGACGCCGCCACCTCAAATCCTGGTACTATATCCTTAATTCTTGTTCTTAGTCGACTGACCCAAGATTTCCGACTTTAACTCTTTTACGAAGCTCCAACCAATGACATCATCACTCTTCCCGCGGCGATGATGAAGATGAGGAGCCATTGAGGACTAGGAGGAGCAGGAAAGCATCTCGGCAAGGAAGCCCAAGGTGTGGCGGTGCAGAGACCGTTGTGACGGAAGGAGAGGTCGGCACTCGACATCCGTATCCTTCGCGAATCGGCGACGCGCTTTCGGCCCACTTCGTCGAGTCTTGGACAACCTTCGATCTTCACCACGCACCACGTCCGGAGGACCAGGCCGATCTTGCTAAGGAGGCGATCCGTCAAGCAGGATCATGATGGAAGCGGTGAAGATCGCTCGATCTTGATCAAGCGACTTACGATGCCAGCTCGCCCTTGAGCAATGTTGGTCGATCGACCACCATACATTACTGTTAGGATATGCTATCAAAACTTTTCTTCACGGAATTCATAGCGATCACCCACTAGGTGTGTTGGTAAAAAACTCCGTGTTGGCGGGGGCACGCTGAGTGCACCCGCTGGGTGTAATCCCCAAGGCTAAGGTCGATTGCTTGGCGATCGGTCTTAGGCTTACTAAGTAGATGTTGATCATTATCCGAATGGAGCGAATGTGTTTACGAGACCGTGGGGCACGCTGAGTGCACCCACTGGGTGTAGTCCCCGAGGCGTGGTCGATCACTTGGCGATTGATTACGATCTGAAGAAGCTTTGGTCGATCGGTCGACTCGCTCTCTCTTTTTTTTTTGGTCGATCGTCGACTATGTCTTGAATAAGACCGATTGGGGCACGCTGAGTGCACCCATCGGTGTAATCCTCGAGACTACGGTTAGAATGCTTGCATTATTTGTAGTCTTAAAACGCACCATTCTTCTTTATGCACTCGGAAGTGGATTATCTCTAATATTTTTGCAACTGACTCTTCGTAGAAATCTTGTGATCTTGCGGCACGCTATACTGAACTGGAGCAGAAGCATATTCAGCTCGAGTTGGACTTGAAGCTAGTGCAGGAGAATCTGACGAAGGCGAAGGAGGAGACCAAAGGTATGTTTGGTGAGATTCGATGACTCTTTTCTCCCTCATTTGCTTCAAGCTTGACTTTGCGGTGATTCTGAGCAAGGTGAAGGAGGCCCAAAGGAAGAAAGAGCTTGAGCTGTCTGAGAAGATCAAGCTTGCTGATGAAAAACTGGCCTCAGTCGCCAAGCTCGAACAGGATAACACCAATCTGAAGGCTGCTCTGGCCACCGCCAAAGAAGGATGTTGAACGAATGAAGGTGACAAGAAGAATCGATCGAGAAGGTCCTCCAAATGGCTGGGAAGAAGAACGAGCCGGAAAGCTTCTTGGGTGGTCTTGCTAAGAAATTGTTCCTTAAGCTCAAGGTAACCTTCTTCACTCGACCAATTCTTCCAACTGTTATGTTCCCATTCGATTTGTTTTCCTGATTCGGGTTTTGTCTTTGCGAGTTCTCGCCGCAACTTTGAAGAAGAAACCAGCCACCGGAGATTTACCTTGACCTGTCAATTCCCGGTGAACGATGAAACTGCCATGAACATCTTCCGACCGGAGTCCCGTGTTCTTCTTTGTCGTGGACTATCTCGCAAGATCAAGGTTGCTACGTCCGCATCGACTCGGCGCTTCGGCCCGATGAGACACTCCAAAATGACCTCGAGTCATTGATGGCTCGACTAAACGCCGTCCCTGACCGAGTGCAAGAGTGGAAGAAGTCTTGACTCGGTGCGGTGCGACGCCGCCTGTGTTCCGGCGCGAGTCCATTGCAAGGAAGCCCGAGAAGATAAGCTGGCGGCTCTCCGAGTGG
Organism: Aegilops speltoides; assembly: GCA_021437245.1. NCBI lineage: Eukaryota > Viridiplantae > Streptophyta > Magnoliopsida > Poales > Poaceae > Aegilops > Aegilops speltoides. The sequence goes on along the minus strand of CM038144.1, from coordinate 382,471,755 downwards.
CCAACACCAAAAAGCACGACTTCAGGACCTTCATGGAGACTTTCATTGCTGCTGCCACGCGGATTGCCGACGGGATTGATCTTGACGAGTTCGTTGCTCCATCCAGCCCTCCACAGGAGGGGTAAAAAACTTTCCTTGACCTTAAATTTGCCTCGGTATGCCGAGTGGAGTTGTAACCGATAAAACTTTAACAGGCTTAGCGCCTGAGCACTCTCGGTTATTTTAGACGTCAACCTAAATTTAGATTGGATGTTTGGAAATGATTGCTCTCGGCTTGAATTGCTCTTTGCAGGTTAACAGCGAGATGCCTACTGCAGTCGACTTATTCCTTAGGCGAGCACTGAGCTGCAGCTAAGCCCCCGAGTGAGAGGTTTGCTCTTCACTCGGTAGGATTTCTTATATCTTAGGCGAGCACTGGGCTGCAGCTAAGCCCCCGAGTGAGAGGTTTGCTCTCCACTCGGTAGGATTTCTTTTATCTTAGGCGAGCACTGGCTGCAGCTAAGCCCCGAGTGGGAGGTTTGCTCTCACTCGGTAGGATTTCTTTTATCTTAGGCGAGCACTGGCTGCAGCTAAGCCCCGAGTGGGAGGTTCTCTTCACTCGGTGGGATTTCTTATATCTTAGGCGAGCACTGGCTGCAGCTAAGCCCCGAGTGGGAGGTTTGCTCTCCACTCGGTGGGATTTCTTTATCTTAGGCGAGCACTGGCTGCAGCTAAGCCCCGAGTGGGAGGTTTGCTCTCCACTCGGTAGGATTTCTTTTATCTTAGGCGAGCACTGGGCTGCAGCTAAGCCCCCGAGTGGGAGGTTCGCTCTTCACTCGGTAGGATTTCTTATATCTTAGGCGAGCACTGGGCTGCAGCTAAGCCCCCGAGTGGGAGGTTTGCTCTCCACTCGGTAGGATTTCTTTTATCTTAGGCGAGCACTGGCTGCAGCTAAGCCCCCGAGTGGGAGGTTTGCTCTCCACTCGGTAGGATTTCCGTTGTATTTGTGTCGAAGCTCGGAGAAGAGGGTCGCAGTCGACTGCAACCGTCTTCCTTGCAATCGCATCATACTTACGGTGTAGCTCGGAGGAGAGGGTCGCAATCGACCACGTGCCTCGTTTTCCTTGCTAGTATACTTTTTACTTAGGCGAGTCCTTGACTGCAGCTAAGCCTCCGAGTGGAAGTCCGGCTTACCACTCGGTGGGATTTTAATAACTTAGGCGAGCAGAGCTGCAGCTAAGCCCCCGTGGGAGTCGGCTTACCACTCGGTAGGATTTTAATAACTTAGGCGAGCAGGCGAGCTGCAGCTAAGCCCCGAGTGGAAGTCCGACACCACTCGGTGGGATTTTAATAACTTAGGCGAGCAGGAGGCAGCTAAGCCCCGAGTGGAAGTCTGCTTACCACTCATGAGTGGAAGTCGGCTTACCACTCGGTGGGATTTTAATAACTTAGGCGAGCAGCGAGTCAGCTAAGCCCCGAGTGGAAGTCTGGCTTACCACTCGGTGGGATTTAATAACTTAGGCGAGCACTAAGCTGCAGCTAAGCCCCGAGTGGAAGTCCGGCTTACCACTCGGTGGATTCTAATAACTTAGGTGAGCAGCGAGCTAGCTAAGCCCCGAGTGAAAGTCGGCTTACCACTCGGTGGGATTTGTAAAAAACTTAGGCGGACGGATTCGCGACTAAGCCACCCATGGGGGAGGTGAAAATTTTACTCGACAAAAAATAAAGAGTGACAAAAATTATGAAGGAATTATGACACTATTACTTCAAAGCTCGTGAGCTACAGGAGTACTTTATTACAATTCTTCCGAGTGAAAAAACCTTAAGTGTAAAACGGGCGGAGCAGATCCGCATTCCAAGCTCGGGGCTCATCGATATCGTGTTTGACATTGTAGAGACGATATGCCCCATTGTGGAGAACCTTTGTGACGATGAAGGGTCCTTCCCAGGAGGGAGCAAGCTTATGTTGCTTCTTCATGATCTACCAAGGACTAGATCTCCTTCTGGAAGGCTCGACCTCTCACATTTCTCGCGTCTGCGGCGAAGTCTTGCTGGTAAATGGTCGAGTGGATCGAGCCATTTCCCTTTCCTCTTCCAGAGATCGATCATTGCATCTGACGCGCTTGCTCAGCTTCGCTTCATTATAAAGTTCAATTAAGTGGAGCATTGTGAAGGAGATCACTTTCGGTAAAACTGCTACGCCCTATAGACCAGGAAGAAAGGAGTTCTCCCGATCGACCGATTAGGCGTGGTCCGCAAACCCCAAAGCATCGAAGGAAGTTTGTCGACCCAAGCTCCACCGCATGCTTGAGATCTCGCATCAATCGGGGCTTGGACCCTTGAGGATTAATCCATTGGCTCGTTCGCTTTGCCCGCTCGATTTGTGGATGGGCGATCAAGCATAGTCGACTCGTGTGCCTTGGGAGTTGCGAAATCCTTGAATTCTTCGAGTCAAAATTCACCCATTGTCCGTGATAATCTTGTGCGGGACTCCATACCGAACGTCAACCCTCGACGAAGGAAACAGCGATACCGAAGATCAAGTTTTTGATTGGCTTAGCCTCAATCCACTTGGTGAACTTGTCGACTGCTACCAGTACATGCGTGAAACCGCTCCGACCTATTCGCAAGGGACCGATCATGTCCAACCCCACACCGCGAAAAGGCGGACGAGTGGAATGGTCTTCAAGGCTGGCCGAGCTTGTGTGACATATTGAGTAGAACCGCATCCTTCGCACTTGTCCACTATTTCTTTCGCCATCTCATTTGCCCTTGGCGATAAAATCCGCTCGGTATGCTTTGGCTACAATGGTCCGAGAGGCGCATGGTGACCACAGGTCCCAGTGGATGTCATTGAGTATGACTCGACCTTCTTCTCGGCGTTATGCATTTTTGTCCGACTCGCCGGCTTTCCCTATATAACCGCCCATTGATAACGGTAAAGGCTTTGGATCGACGGACGATCTGCCGAGCCTCTTCCTCATCCTCTGGGAGTTCCTTTCTCGTAATATATGCAATGTATGGAATTGTCCAATCGGGAGTGACAACTAAAACTTCCATGACCAAGTCGACCATCGCCGGACCTCAACCTCGGTCGAGTCCGTGGCACTCTTGGGTTGTGGAGCTTCCTCTGTGAAGGATCTTCTTTAATCGACGGAGTGTGTATATGTTCCAAAAACACGCCACTCGGAATGGCTTCCTCTTGGACCCTATCTTGGCGGATCATCTGCTGCTTGATTTTTCAGTCGGGGATGTGGTGGAGCTCAACCCTCAAACTTCTTTTCCAACTTCCTCCTTTGCATTGCAAGATCCGATCATAGCCGGGCTTCTCACGTCCCACTCCTTCATCACTTGATTGACCACTAGATCTGAGTCGCCATAAACCATCAAAGCGACGGACGCCGAGTGAGATGGCCATCGCTAATCCATATAAGAGGGCCTCATACTCGCCTCATTGTTGGAGGAATCAAAGTGAATCGGAGCACATACTTAAGCTTATCTCCTCTGGGGAAACCAGAACAACCCCATCACGAGAACCATTCAAATCTTGGAGCCGTCAAAGAACATGGTCCAATGCTCGAAAGTGAACTTCAGTCGGTTCTTGTTGTTCAATCCACTCGGCAAGGAAATCCGCTATAGCTCGGGACTTAATGGCTTTCTTTGCCTCGAATTTGATATCAAGGGAAGAAGTTCAATCGCCCATTTCGCCACTCGACCGGTTGCGTCTCTGTTATGCAAGATCTCGATAAAGGAGCGTCGTACGATCGTGATAGAATGATCGGAGAAATAGTGAGCAACCTTCTTTGTGGTCATGTATATACCATACACAAGCTTCGATAATGAGGATATCTCTGCTTGGATGGAGTCAAGACTTCGACAAATAATACACCGGCGCTGAACTTTGAAGGCCTTTCCTTCCTCTTCCGCTCGACCGTAAGCACGGAACCGACAACTTGTCCGATGGCTGCAATGTAAAGCAACAGAGGCTCTTTGCTGATTGGAGCAGCAAGCACCGGCTGGGTGGAGAGCGAGCTTTTAGCTCGACAAGCGCTGCATCGACTTCCGAGTCCACTCGAACTTGTCGACCTTCTTCATCGATCGGTAAGAGGTAATGCCTTTTCACCGAGTCGTGAGATGAATCGACTTAAGCGGCCAAGCATCCAAAGAAGCTCGTCGTGCACTTTCGCCGCATGCGTTTCATTCGGAGAATAGTGCCGATCTTCTCTGGGTTAGCGTCGATTCCTCGTTCGAAGCGAAAAACCGAGTAATTTTCCACGGGAACTCCGAATGTGCACTTTGACGGATTGAGCTTGATATCGTACCTTCCGAGGTTGGCAAATGTTTGGCGAGGTCGGCAAGCAGGTCGGAACCTTTTCGCGACTTAACGACGATATCATCCATATCGCTTCCACATTCCGACTGATTTGGTGAAGACACTTCAATCATTTGCATAAATGTGGCTCCGGCATTCTTGAGGCGAATGGCATGGTGATATAGCGAAGCACCGAATGGAGTGATGAAAGCTGTTTTTATTTCATCGGGTCCATACTGACGGATCGATGATACCCGGAATATGCATCTAGAAAGACAACCTCTCACCCCGCGGTCGAGTCGACAATTTGATCGATGCGGGAGAGAAAATGATCCTTCGGCAGGCCCGATTAATGTGCTTAAAATCAATGCACATGCGGGCGAGTTATCCTTCTTGGGGACCATGACAACATTAGCGAGCCACTCGGGTGGTAAATCTCTGGATAAATCCTGCTGTCAACAATCGAGCCACTTCTTCACCAATAGCTTTTCTCTTACGGGCGGCGGACCGCGAAGATGCTCTTTGACTGGTTTCAGCTGACTTGTCGACTTGAGGCGATGCTCAGCCAGCCCACAGAACACCCGCATGTCGGTGGCTTCCATGCAAAATGTCCCATTCTCACGGAGGAACTGGATGAGCGCTTCTTCCTATTTCGAGTCGAGTGTTGTGGATATGTGGGTCAGGGCTGCATCGGGATCAGTCGGATGAATATGGACTGGCTTTGTCTCACCGGACGATTTGAATGCAGATTCTGTGGCTGGCTTCTTAGATCGTAGCAAATCACTCGGATCTGCGTTTTGCATGTACTCATCGAATTCGACCGCTGTCACTTGGGAGTCGGCAATCTTCGAGCCCTTCTGAAAGCACTCTTCTGCCTTCTTCCGATCGCGGTGGCGGTGATCACTCCTTGGGTCTGGCATTTTCAGTTTGAGGTACACGTAGCATGGTCGAGCCATGAATGCGTGCGTGGCGGCCTCCCAAAATGGCATGGTATGCACTCTGAAAATCCACAACCCCAAAGGTCAACTTTTCTTTGCGGAAGTGCTTGGAATCACCAAAAACCACGTCCAGGGCTATTTGGCCGAGTGAGTTGGCCTTCTTCCCCGGTATGACTCCGTGGAAACTCATATTACTGGCGCTCAATCGGGACATCGGAATGCCCATCCCTTTCAATGTATCCGCATATAACAAATTCAGCCCACTACCACCATCCATCACTTTTGTCGGTCGAGTGCCTTCGACAACCGGATCGACCACTAACGCTTGCCGCCCGGGGTGGCAATGTGAGTCGGGTGATCAGATTAGTCGAATGTGATGGGTGTCTGGGACCACTTCACATAACTTGGCTTAACTGGGCAACCATATTCACCTCCCGGTTGATGACTTTCGATCGACTTTTGCTTTCCACATCCGAAGATCATCAAAGTGGAGTTGACATGCGGTATTCCTCCTCATTTGTCCTCTTTATCTCCGGCCTTGTCGGCTCCTTCTCCTTGTCCTTAGACTGTTTTCCTGGCTTCTTTGGATCGAGTCGACACTGGCGAGTGGTATGCTTCGGGTAAATAATGTTGCCCTCTTCATCTTTCTTTGTGTGAATATGGCACGGCATATCCATCACGTCATTTCCTTCTTTATCTTTTACTTTCTTCGGATTCCAGGATCCTTTGGGCTTCCCCTTGAACTTCCCACAGTGACGCCGGGGCCTCTCCGTGAGCTGCTGGCTCGGCTTTGCGCTCGCTTCCGATCGAATTGCCCTTCTCCGATGACTTGGCTTGTATTTACCGCTTGGTCGGTCTTCTTCCTCGCCATTGGCGTGCTTGCTAGCAATCTCCATCATTCGACTCAGGGTCATGTCCCGGTTCGACCAACTTGAGACTCAATTCTCTTTTTTGACGCCGTCCTTGAAGGCGCAAACCGCTGATGGTCGCACACATTTTCCACAGTATTGTGCAAGGTAATCCATCTCTGAATGTACTCTCGGAGAGTTTCATTGGTCTTCTGCACACAAACTTGCAGCTCTGTCAAACCAGCCGGTCGTTTGCAAGTCCCTTCAAAAGTCCTGACGAACACTCGGGACAAATCTTCCCAAGTATATATGCTGCTGTGAGGTAATTGACTCAACCATGCTCTGGCAGAACCTTCCAACATGAGGGGCAAATGTTTCATGGCCACCTCATCATTCCCACCACTAATGAACAGCCACTCGGTAATCCTCGAGCCAAGTTTCGGGCTTAGATTCCCCGAGGAACTTGCGACTCCTGCGCCAATCTGAAATTGGGGGATCACTGCGGCTCGATAGCCTGCTAAAACACTCCGCCCGAGACATGCACTCGATCGCTGGTGGGTGCATCCTCTCGGTCCGCCTCGATGGGCTCTGTTCGGTCGACCAAGCCTTGCACGATAATGGATCGCGCATCAAAGCACAGTTCCTCAGGGTCGACCGAACCCTTCGCCTATCTTGAATCGTCGTCTGTCATCTTGCCGCCGAGGAGCATCGACCCTTCCCTCGGAGGAAAGGGGCACTCGGCGCTTTGTCATCTCGGTCGAATCGGTCTCCATGCTGCTCTCGCCGGTTGTCACGCCCTTCTCGCCATGGAGGCGATCTGGGGCTGTGAGCCGATCGACGGTGTTCGCAGCGACGGATCGACTATGAATCTGTTCTTGCTGCGACACGGCTGAGTTACAGTTCTTTGCCGCTCGGAGTAAGTCTACGATCTGCTGCAAGCCTCTTCCAGCCTTCCGACCGTGATTTGCTGGATAGACTCTGCTATCGCGAGTTATTTGCTAAATTCTGAATTGGCGTGTGGTATACGAGTCGGCGGGAAGAGCCGGCGTCGGTAACCGCTTCGTTGCGTCGCTGCGCGTCCGAGTGCTCGCGTGAAGATTCTCGGCGAGCGTTCAGCCACATTAAACGTGCTTCCTCCAAGGCACGAGCCTCGTGGGTCTCTCGGCGATAGGAGTATGTAGTGCATCCATGTTCTGCGACGAAGCTCTTCTCTCTGCGCAGAGAGTCGAGTGTCTCGGGCTGGTACTCCTCGTGTTCTTGCAGGGTCTCCTCCTCCGCAGCCCCACCGCCATGGGCGGCGGGAGATCTGCGAGGCCGTCGACCATGAGGATCTCCGCCGCTGGATCATCGCTATCACACTTTCGGATCACGATCTCTCACGAGCCACCGGCAGATCGAATAGGCTGTAGAGGATTAAATCGGGCTCGATAGCCGCGACACAGGCGGTGGCTGTCTGGCGAGCCACCGCGTGCTTCACCCACCGCTGAAGTCTCGACCGACCAGAGCGCTTCGCTGGTGGGAGGCTAGCGGGCGGCCGATAGAGTCGACCGTCTGGGTTGACGGTTGCATGCAGCGAACGCCCAAACACATGCACGTGCGCCGCCCCACGGACGGGAGCGCCTCGATGTCAAGAGGGGCCTCCTGGAGCCATCTTGGTCGTCGGCGACAAAAGTGAGAGCACCAAGGCGGATCTCGTGCCCTCACCCAAAACTCCAGCAGTCATCATGATGAAGGTACTGGAATCTTGCAACTCCTCCACAAATCACTAAAACACCTGCCCCAAGGTGGGCGCCAACTCTCGTGGTTCTAAGTCTGACAGTAGAAGTAGGGGTAGGTAAGGGAGAGGCGATGTCCTAGTTATGGAGCAGTTGTGGAGACAAAGGATGTACGAGTTCAGGCCCTTCTCGGAGGAAGTAACAGCCCTACGTCTCGGAGCCCTGAGGCGGTCGAGTGGATTATGAGTATGAGTATTACAAGAATCTGAACCCTTCTATCTGTGGAGGGGTGGCTTATATAGTGTCCAGACCCCAGCCAGCCCACATAATGGAGGATCAAAGTACATTAAGCCGGGGGTTCTGGTAGCGCCCTCATAAGGCGCTTTAACTATCATTAAGTCTATTCAATAGCAAACCGTTGCCATGGAGTGACTTCGACCTTCCGGTGGTCGGTGAGTCTTCATGGTCGAGTGAGTCTTCCATGGTCGAGTCCTTCCATCTAGTCGAGTGGATTCCTCTTTGGTCGACTGGAAGATGATCTCTTCTACGAGTGCCCTTGGGTAGGACGTTTAGGTCAGGCCTATGACCCTACCCTAGGTACATGAATCCATCACTGGTCCTCAACCCAATCATTGATGGATTCTATCTTACGCGAGTCCTCATGGACAGTGGCAGCAGCCTGAACCTACTCTATCAGGATATAATGTGCAAAATGGGTATTTATCCCTCAAGGATCAAGCCCAACAAAACCACCTTTAAAGGTGTCATACCAGGGGTAGAGGCTCGCTGTACGGGTTCAATCACACTGGAGGTGGTCTTCGGATCCCCGGACAATTTCCAAAGCGAAGAGTTGATCTTCGATATCGTCCCCTTTCGCAGTGGCTATCACAAACTGCTCGGACAAACCGCATTCGCTCGATTCAATGCGGTGCGACACTACGCTTATCTCAAGATCAAGATGCCTGGACCACACGACATCATAACAGTCAATGGAAACACGGAGCACTCCCTCCGTACCGAGGAGCACATCGCTGCCCTCGCAGCAGAAGTACAGGGTGGCCTTTTGTTGGGGAACGTAGTAATTTCAAAAAAATTCCTACGCACACGCAAGATCATGGTGATGGCATAGCAACGAGAGGGGAGAGTGTTCGTCCACGTACCCTCGTGACCGTGGCGAAGCGTTATCACAACGCTTGGTTGATGTAGTCGTGCGTCTTCACGATCCGACCGATCCAAGCACCGAGCGTCACGGAGCCTCCGAGTACAGACACGTTCAGCTCGATGGCGATCTCGGCCTCCGATCCAGCCAAGCTCCGGAGATGAGTTCCGTCGACCTGACGGCGTGGTGGCGTTGATGATGTTCTACCGGCGCAGGGCTTCGCCTAAACTCCGCGACGATATGACCGAGGTGGAATATGGTGGAAGGGGGCACCGCACACGGCTAAGGAACAATCCGTAGATCAACTTGTGTCTTTGGGGTGCCCCCCGCCCCCGTATATAAAGGAGCCAGGGGGAGGAGGCGGCCGGCCTAGAGGGCGCGCCAAGGGGGGAGTCCTACTCCCACCGGGAGTAGGACTCCCCTTTTCCAAGTAGGAGTAGGAGAAGGAGGGAAAGAGGAGGAAGAGGGGAGGAAAGGGGGGCACCGCCCCCCTTCCCTTGTCCTATTCGGACTAGGAGGGGGAGGGGCGCGCGGCCCCCTCCTGGCTCCTTCCCTCTTCTCCCTCTAGGCCCATGTAGGCCCATTAACCCCCCGGGGGGTTCCGGTAACCTCCCGGTACTCCGGTAAAATGCCGATTTCACCCGGAACCATTCCGATGTCCTAATATAGGCTTCCAATATATCAATCTTTATGTCTCGACCATTTCGAGACTCCTCGTCATGTCCGTGATCACATCCGGGACTCCGAACAAACTTCGGTACATCAAAACTTATAAACTCATAATAAAACTGTCATCGAAACGTTAAGCGTTCAGACCCTACGGGTTCGAGAACTATGTAGACATGACCTAAAACAATTCTCGGTCAATAAATAATAGCGGGACCTGGATGCCCATATTGGTTCCTACATTTTCTACGAAGATCTTTATCGGTCAAACCGCATAACAACATACGTTGTTCCCTTTGTCATCGGTATGTTACTTGTCCGAGATTTGATCCTCGGTATCCAATACCTAGTTCAATCTCATTACTCGCAAGTCTCTTTACTCGTTCCGTAATACATCATCTCATAACTAACTCATTAGTTACATGCTTGCAAGGCTTAGGTGATGAGTATTACCGAGAGGGCCCAGAGATACCTCTCCGACAATCAGAGTGACAAAACCTAATCTCGAATTATGCCAACCCAACATGTACCTTGAAATCACACAGTAGAGCACCTTTATAATCACCCGATTCACGTTGTGACGTTTGGTAGCTCACAAGGTGTTCTTCCGTATCTGGAGTTGCACAATCTCATAGTTGCAGGAACTTTGTATAAGCCATGAAGAAAGCAATAGCAGTATACTAAACGATCAAGTGCTAGGCTAACGGAATGGGTCATGTCAATCACATCATTCTCCTAATGATGTGATCTCACTAATCAAATGACAACACATGTCTATGGTTAGGACACACAACCATCTTTGATTAATGAGCTAGTCAAGTAGAGGCATACTAGTGACTATAGTTTTGTCTATGTATTCACACATGTATCAGGTTTCCGGTTAATACAATTCTAGCATGAATAATAAACATTTATCATGATATGAGGAAATAAATAATAACTTTATTATTGCCTCTAGGGCATATTTCCTTCAGTCTCCCACTTGCACTAGAGTCAATAATCTAGATTACATAGTAATGATTCTAACACCCATGGAGTCTTGGTGCTGATCATGTTTTGCTCGTGAGAGAGGCTTAGTCAATGGGTCGCAACATTCAGATCCGTATGTATCTTGCAAATCTCTATGTCTCCCACTTGGACTTGGTCCCGAATGGAATTGAAGCGTCTCTTGATGTGCTTGGTCCTCTTGTGAAATCTGGATTTCTTTGCCAAGGCATTGCACCAAAGATTGTCACGAAGATCTTCATTGGTCCCGATGCACTAGGTATGACACCTAGATCGGAAATGAACTCCTTCATCCGACTCCTTCATTCGCTGCTTGAAGCAGCTATGTACTCCGCTTCACATGTAGATCCCGCCACGATGCTTTGTTTAGAACTGCACCAACTTACAGCTCCACCGTTTAATAAAAACACGTATCCGGTTTGCGATTTAGAATCGTCGCATCGTGTCAAAGCTTGCATCGGCGTAACCATTTACGACTAGCTCTTTGTCACCTCCATATCTGAGAAACATATCCTTAGTCCTTTTCGGTATTTCAGGATTTTCTTGACCGCTGTCGATGATCCACTCTGGATTACGTTGGTACCTTCTGCCAAGCTTATTGCTAAGCATCGTCGTGTCAGTACACACATTGCATACATGATAGAGCCTATGGCTGAAGCATAGGAACATTTTTCATTTTCTCTCTATCTTCTGCGTGGGTCGGCATTGAGTTTGACTCAACTTCACACCTTGTAGCACAGCAAGAATCCTTTCTTTGCTGATCCATTTTGAACTTTTTCAAATTTTTGTCAAGGTATGTGCTTTGTGAAAGTCCTATTAAGCGTCTTGATCTATCTCTATAGATCTTGATGCCCAATATGTAAGCAGCTTCACCGAGGTGTTTCATTGAAAAACTTTTATTCAAGTATCCCTTTATGCAATCCAGAAATTCTATATAATTTCCAATTAATAATATGTCATCTACATATAAAACTAGAAATGCTACAGAGCTCCCACTCACTTTCTTGTAAATACAGGCTTCTCCAAAAGTCTGTATAAAACCATATGCTTTGATCACACTATCAAAGCGTTTATTCCAACTCCGAGATGCTTGCACCAGTCCATAAATGGAACGCTGGAGCTTGCAAACTTTGTTAGCACCTTTTGGATCAACAAAACCTTCCGGCTGCATCATATACAACTCTTCTTCTAGAAATCCATTCAAGAATGCAGTCTTGACATCCATTTGCCAAATTTCATAATCATGAAATGCAGCAATAGCTAACATGATTCGGACAGACTTAAGCATCGCTACGGGTGAGAAAGTCTCATCGTAGTCAACCCCTTGAACTTGTCGAAAACCTTTCGCAACAAGTCAAGCTTTATAGATAGTTACATTACCGTCAGCGTCAGTCTTCTTCTTAAAGATCCATTTATTCTTAATGGCTTGCTGATCATCGGGCAAGTCAACCAAAGTCCATACTTTGTTTTCATACATGTATCCCATCTCAGATTTCGTGGCCTCTAGCCATTTTGTGGAATCTGGGCTCATCATCACTTCCTCATAGTTCGTCGGTTCATCATGGTCAAGTAACATGACTTCCAGAATAGGATTACCGTACCACTCTGGTGCGCATCTTACTCTGGTAGACCTACGAGGTTCAGCAGAAACTTGATCTGAAGTTTCATGATCAATATCATTAGCTTCCTCACTAATTGGTGTAGTCGTCACGGGAACCGGTTCTCGTGATGAACTACTTTCAATAAGGGAGTAGATCTGATTATCTCATCAAGTTCTACTTTCCTCCCACTCACTTCTTTCGAGAGAAACTCCTTCTCTAGAAAGGATCCATTCTTAGTGACGAATGTCTTGCCTTCGGATCTGTGATAGAAGATGTATCCAACAGTTTTTTTTGGATATCCTATGAAGACACATTTCTCCGATTTGGGTTCGAGCTTATCTGGTTGAAGTTTCTTCACATAAGCATCGCAGCCCCAAACTTTAAGAAACGACAACTTTGGTTTCTTGCCAAACCACAATTCATAAGGCGTCGTCTCAACGGATTTTGATGGTGCCCTATTTAACGTGAATGCGGCCGTCTCTAAAGCATAACCCCAAAACGATAGAGGTAAATCGGTAAGAGACATCATAGATCGTACCATATCGAGTAAAGTACGATTACGACGTTCGGACACACCATTTCGTTGTGGTGTTCCGGGTGGTGTGAGTTGCGAAACTATTCCGCATTGTTTCAAATGTAAACCAAACTCGTAACTCAAATATTCTCCTCCACGATCAGATCGTAGAAACTTTATTTTCTTGTTACGATGATTTTCCACTTCACTATGAAATTCTTTGAACTTTTCAAATGTTTCAGACTTATGCTTCATTAAGTAGATATACCCATATATGCTCAAATCATCTGTGAAGGTGAGAAAATAACGATATCCGCCACGAGCCTCAACATTCATCGGACCACATACATCTGTATGTATGATTTCCAACAAATCTATTGCTCTCTCCATAGTTCCGGAGAACGGTGTTTTAGTCATCTTGCCCATGAGGCACGGTTCGCAAGTACCAAGTGATCCATAATCAAGTGATTCCGTAAGTCCATCAAGATGGAGTTTCTTCATCGTTTTACACCGATATGACCTAAGCGGCGATTACCACAAATAAGTTGCACTATCATTATCAACTCTGCATCTTTTGGCTTCAACATTATGAATATGTGTATCATTACTATCCAGATTCAATAAAAATAGACCACTCTTCAAGGGTGCATGACCATAAAAGATATTACTCATATAAATAGAACAACCATTATTCTCTGATTTAAATGAATAACCGTCTCGCATTAAACAAGATCCAGATATAATGTTCATGCTCAACGTTGGCACCAAATAACAATTATTCAGGTCTAAAACTAATCCCGAAGTTAGATGTAGAGGTAGCGTGCCGACTGCGATGACATCGACTTTGGAACCGTTTCCCACGCGCATCGTCACCTCGTCCTTGGCCAGTGCTCGCTTATTCCGTAGTCATTGTTTCGAGTTGCAAATATTAGCAAGAACCGATATCAAATACCAGTGCTACTCGAGCTCTAGTTAGGTACACATCAATAACATGTATATCACATATACCTTTGTTCACTTTGCCATCCTTCTTATCCGCCAAATACTTGGGGCAGCTCCGCTTCCGGATGACGATCGCTTGCGGTAAAGCACTCGATTTGGGCTTAGGTCCGGACTTGGGTTTCTTCTCTTAGCGACAACTTGCTTGCCGTTCTTTTGAAGTTCCCCTTCTTCTTCCCTTTGCCCTTTTCTTGAAACTAGTGGTCTTGTTGACCATCAACACTTGATGCTCCTTTTGATTTCTACCTCCATGGCTTTTAGCATTGCGAAGAGCTCGGGAATAGTCTTGTTCATCCCTTGCATATTATAGTTCATCACAAAGCTCTTGTAGCTTGGTGGCGATGATTGGAGAATTACATCAATGACACTATCATCGGAAGATTAACTCCCGGTTGAATCAAGTGATTATTATACCCGACATTCGAGTATGTGTTCACTAATGAAATATTCTCCTCCATCTTGCAGCTATAGAACTTATTGGAGACTTCATATCTCTCAATCCGGGCATTTGCTTGAAATATTAACTTCAACTCTTGGAACATCTCATATGCTCCATGACGTTCAAAACGTCGTTGAAGACCGGTTCTAAGCCGTAAAGCATGGCACACTGAACTATAGAGTAGTCATCGACTTTGCTCGCCAGACGTTCTTAACGTCATCGGTTGCATCAAGCAGAAGTTCGGCACCCAGCGGTGCTTCGGGGCGTAACTCTTACATGCAGCAATGAGGATAATCATCGAGTTACCGACCCAATCCGTGTAATTGCTACCATCATCTTTCAACTTTGCTTTCTCAAGGAACGCATTAAAATTCAACGGAACAACAAAGACGAGCCATCTATCTACAAACAAACATAGACAAGCAAGATACTATCAGGTACTAAGTTCATGATAAATTTAAGTTCAATTAATCATATTACTTAAGAACTCCCACTTAGACAGACATCTCTCTAGTCATCTAAGTGATCACGTGATCCAAATCAACTAAACCATAACCGATCATCACGTGAGATGGAGTAGTTTTCAATGGTGAACATCACTATGTTGATCATATCTACTATATGATTCACGCTCGACCTTTCGGTCTCCGTGTTCCGAGGCCATATCTGCATATGCTAGGCTCGTCAAGTTTAACTGAGTATTCGCGTGTGCAAAACTGGCTTGCACCCGTTGTAGATGGACGTGAGAGCTTATCACACCCGATCATCACGTGGTGTCTCGACACGACGAACTTTGGCAACGGTGCATACTCAGGGAGAACACTACTTGATAATTTTAGTGAGAGATCATCTTAAAATGCTATCGTCAATCAAAGCAAGATAAGATGCATAAAGGATAAACATCACATGCAATCAATATAAGTGATATGATATGGCCATCATCATCTTGTGCTTGTGATCTCCATCTCCGAAGCACCCTCGTGATCACCATCGCCACCGTAGCGACACCTTGATCTCCATCGTAGCATCGTTGTCGTTACGCCATCTATTGCTACTACGACTATCGCTACCGCTTAGTGATAAAGTAAAAGCAATTACAGGCGTTTGCATTTCATACAATAAGCGACAACCATATGGCTCCTGCCATTGCCGATAACCGGTTACAAAACATGATCATCTCATACAATAAAATATAGCATCACGTCTTGACCATATCACATCACAACATGCCCTGCAAAAACAAGTTAGACGTCCTCTACTTTGTTGTTGCAAATTTTACATGGCTGCTACGGGCTTAGCAAGAACCGTTCTTACCTACGCATCAAAAACCACAACGATAGTTCGTCAAGTTAGTGCTGTTTTAACCTTCGCAAGGACCGGGCGTAGCCACACTCGATTCAGCTAAAGTGAGAGAGATAGACACCCGCCAGCCACCTTTAAGCACGAGTGCTCGTAACGGTGAAACCAGTCTCGCGTAAGCGTACGCGTAATGTCGGTCCGGGCCGCTTCGTCTCACAATACCGCCGAACCAAAGTATGACATGTTGGTAAGCAGTATGACTTATATTGCCCACAACTCACTTGTGTTCTACTCGTGCATATAACATCAATGCATAAAACCTAGGCTCGGATGCCACTGTTGGGGAACATAGTAATTTCAAAAAATTTCCTACGCACACACAAGATCATGGTGATGGCATAGCAACGAGAGGGGAGAGTGTTCGTCCACGTACCCTCGTGAGACCGTGGCGAAGCGTTATCTGCTTGCGGTTGATGTAGTCGCACGTCTTCACGATCCGACCGATCCAAGCACCGAGCGTCACGGAGCCTCCGAGTTCAGACACGTTCAGCTCGATGGCGATCTCCGGCCTCCGATCCAGCCGAGCTCCGGAGATGGGTTCCACGGCCGCGATGGCGTGGTGGCGATGATGATGTTCTACGGCGCGCAGGCTTCGCCTAAACTCATGACGATATGACCGAGGTGGAATATGGTGGAAGGGGCACCGCACACGGCTAAGGAACAATCCGTAGATCAACTTGTGTCTTTGGGGTGCCCCCGCCCCAGATATAAAGGAGCGGGAGGAGGCGGCCGCCCAGAGGGCGCGCCAAGGGGGAGTCCTACTCCCACCGAGTAGGACTCCCCTTTCCAAGTAGGAGTAGGAGAAGGGGAAAGAGGAGGAAGAGGGAAGGAAGGGGCGCCGCCTTCCCTTGTCCTATTCGGACTAGGAGGGGGAGGGGCGCGCGGCCCCCTCCTGGCTCCTTCCTTCTTCTCCCTCTTGGCCCATGTAGGCCCATTAACCCCCCGTGGGGTTCCGGTAACCTCTCGGTACTCCGGTAAAATGCCGATTTCACCCGGAACCATTCCGATGTCCTAATATAGGCTTCCAATATATCAATCTTTATGTCTCGACCATTCCGAGACTCCTCGTCATGTCCGTGATCACATCCGGGACTCCGAATAAACTTCGGTACATCAAAACTTATAAACTCATAATAAAACTGTCATCGAAACGTTAAGCATGCGGACCCTACGGGTTCGAGAACTATGTAGTCATGACCTAAAACAATTCTCGGTCAATAACCAATAGCGGGACCTGGATGCCCATATTGGTTCCTACATATTCTACGAAGATCTTTATCGGTCAAACCGCATAACAACATACGTTGTTCCCTTTGTCATCGGTATGTTACTTGTCCGAGATTTGATCCTCGGTATCCAATACCTAGTTCAATCTCGTTACTCGCAAGTCTCTTTACTCGTTCCGTAATACATCATCTCATAACTAACTCATTAGTTACATGCTTGCAAGGCTTAGGTGATGAGTATTACCGAGAGGGCCAGAGATACCTCTCCGACAATCGGAGTGACAAAACCTAATCTCAATTATGCCAACCCAACATGTACCTTGGAATCACCTATAGAGCACCTTTATAATCACCCGATTCGTTGTGGCGTTTGGTAGCACACAAGGTGTTCTTCCGGTATACGGGAGTTGCACAATCTCATAGTTGCAGGAACTTTGTATAAGCCATGAAGAAAGCAATAGCAGTATACTAAACGATCAAGTGCTAGGCTAACGGAATGGGTCATGTCAATCACATCATTCTCCTAATGATGTGATCTCACTAATCAAATGACAACACATGTCTATGGTTAGGAAACACAACCATCTTTGATTAATGAGCTAGTCAAGTAGAGGCATACTAGTGACTATAGTTTTGTCTATGTATTCACACATGTATCAGGTTTCCGGTTAATACAATTCTAGCATGAATAATAAACATTTATCATGATATGAGGAAATAAATAATAACTTTATTATTGCCTCTAGGGCATATTTCCTTCACCTTTTCAGGCAGAACCTTAATTCGGCGGCCAAGCTCCCAGACACTGCCAAACAAGTCCGAGCTACTCTGCAGCAGGACAGTCCAATTCGTCAAGAGCTTAACTAGCAATTCGGCCTCCGTCCCAGTCCCGACCAAACGACGGCATTCGTACCGCGCGTACATAACTACGCACTCAAAATACCATGGGCATAGATGGAGGCACAACTAGATCGTGGTCCATAATACGGCCCAACCTCTCCTGGACCCACATACTTTCACTTTTTCTTTTTCTTTCAGGTTTCTTTTTTCCCCAGGCCTTTCCTGGTGGCCGGATTGTCGGACCTACCAAGGGACGGATACACCAAGACGGCAAGAAGCATTGACGTATAAGGGAATTTCCAGGTGGTCTCTTTAAACAATCATTATGCCTGATTTAAGGACCCGCATGTAGCTCTCCCTTGCTCATGGCATGTTAAATAGTCCTGTTGCCTATTGCACTACTTGTACAAATACACTTTGACGTATTAATCAAACTACAATGGAAAATAGTTTGCGGCCCAATTTCTGCGGCATTAGCCTATTGCTTCATTTTACTTTTTTGATATTCTTATCAATTGCAACCGTACACTCTGGTACGCCTTAATTTGCCAGGGGCTTCATTACGCCCCATAATACGGCAACAAAGTACGAATACCTTTTTACAGTATAGTTCGTCACCCCGAACTTTAGCATTATATGCATCGACTCCGTATCATGTCTTTGGTCAATAGTTGGGTTTCCCGGCTCCTGTGCTTACTACCTTACATTCCGTTATATCGGCTAGGGTAGTAAAGGGAGAACTACTGCGATTGTGTCCTGGTTTATCCGGATGAGCACCTCAGTAGAGAAAGTCCAAAGCTGACTGTCATGATGCAGCGTGAGCCAGTCAGTTTTTCGAGAGGTTACAACTCTTTTGCAATTTTTTCCGCATTATGCGATGAATCGGTTTTTATCCGATCAGGTGTTTACAGCACCCCAAGTTCGGCCTTACGAACACTAAGGGCTGCGCCTAAATTTTTATTGTCAAACTCCTATGGCTAAGTGAGGGTCATAAAGCCACATAGTCTGACTGCCTGGTTCGTTGCGCTAAACACCTCCTTTAAGGACCAAAAATTTGGGATAAAGAGTGTTTAGATTCATCCCGAACACCCCCGTACTGCCTACGTGGGGGCTGAAGCCAACGACTAGCCAACTCTCAGATTTAACAAAACGGCCGCACAGGAGGTAAAGTTTTAAATAATAGACATTATATTACATAACGACTCTGTTTCATAATACAGGAAGGGACAACATGAATGACTTCATTCAAAGATAACGTCTTTTGAACACTGCCCCGCCACAATACGGGATCCCTCCAAGACATTGTCAAAATACAGCTCGGGCGTGCGGTGCTCCTTGCCCGCGGGCGGTCCCTCGGTCACAAGCTTCACGGCGTCCATCTTCACCCAATGCATCTTTGTCGGATATCGGGTTCCGGCAAAACCCTTAAGGTTCAAACTCGGGGGTGCGCACGAAGATCTTCTCCCTACCAAAACACGCCCAAAACCTCGCCACCATTCTAAGCTAGCATGATGAACAACACAAGAGACACGAGGTTTATACTGGTTCGGGCCACCGTTGTGGTGTAATACCATAATCTAGTGTGTGGTGTGGTGGATTGCCTCTTGGGCTGATGATGAACAGTATAGAGGAAGAACAGCCTCACGAGGAGAGGTGTTCTTGTGGTGGTGGTGTGTGGATCAGCTAGGTTCGGATCAGATTGCCTTCTACTGTGATGGCTAGCTCTATTTATAGAGGCCCTGGTCCTCTTCCCAAATATTGAGCGGGAAGGAAGCCAGCAACGGCCATTTTGAAAGGGGACAACTAGCACAAGCTATCCTGACTAAAGGTGATCTTCGACTGCCAAAGGCACTAGTGATGACGCCGTCTTGGGCTCCACGGTGACCTCCGTCCTGCCGTCCTGCTGGTCTTGGTCTCGTTGCATTGATATGGAAACCTTTGCTTGATGCCTCGGTACTCCGCGCCTGCGCTTGCCCCCTTTGCACCAAAGAGGAAACGAGAAAGCTAGAGTCGGTGGCGCCCTTTGGTCTTGATCGTCATGGCTTGCGTCATGAGCGCCTCGCGAGGTATCCCTTGCCTTAATCTCTCCGCCTCCTCGCGAGCTTGCCTGGTGAGGACGCCCCTGAGGGGGCCTTGTGTTGTCTGCCCCGCGAGGCTTGGCCCCTCGCGAGGGTCTTGAACTTGGGTTGATGAAGACGGTCCGTACTGGGCCACTTCTTGAGCCACGCTGCAGGCCGCAGGTAGGCAAGTCTGGGGACCCCCGTTCCCAGAATGCCGATAGTAGCCCGTGGGCCCAAGGGGCGCTCAGACTTGGCTTAGCAGCGAAGCCAAAGGGCAAGTGCGAAGCGCCGCGGGCCCCAACAGCCTGCGGCCTTGGTGGCTGTGTGGCGGTTGATTGGACGTGGGCGTCTCCGCTTCCCCACGCTGCCTCAACAACTGCCCGACCGACAAAAAGGCTGGCCTGGGTAAGGCTTACTTTCATTGCTCTCCTTCGCCTTGCTCCAGATCCCCTTCCTTGCTCTCTTGCTTCCGAAATTTCCAGATCCGCTCCATCCTTCCCCTTTAAGCGAGCAATGGCGCCCCACAAGGTCGTGGCCGAGGCCCTGCCGGCTTTGTACTCTGGATCCCCCCAACATGACAGAGAAGAATCTCGTTGCTACGCGCCTGATGATGGCGGCACAGGGCAGCAAGATGGGGGAGACCGGACTCCGGGCCGGCTCCGCCGAGCCGGAGGCTAAGGGGAGCACCTTCTACCCCTTCTTCATGAGCACCGTCATCGCCGGCCTGGTTCGTCCCTTCTTCGAGTTTTCTACGCCGTCCTCCGCCATTATAGGTTGCAGGACCTTCATCTCCATCCCAACTCCATTCTCCTTTTGTCGATTTTCGCTTACTACTACGAGGCGCACGTTGGGGTGAATCCGTCCGTGGCTTTGTTGTGCCACTTCTTCTCCCTCTGAATCACCGGCGCTCATACTTCGGCGTGCACTGGCTTCGTCACGTACTCCAAGGCCAATGCGATCTCGAAGAGCGGGAAGAGGGTCGATGGCTTCCGGAGCAAGTGGGTCATGATGGATGCCGGATGCATCCATTCTCGGTTGGTGTTGCCAACAGAGCAGCCCCAGCCCGACGAGGCGTGATCTTGTGCGAAGCTTGATGACAGACGGGCAAAGTCGATGTTGGAGAAGATGAACGCCGACCTGAGGCCAAGCAAGATGAAGGCGGCGAAGCTGACGGGGGCCATGCTCCTAAGGGAATTCCTGACGTAGCAGGTGGCTCCACTTCAGGCGCACTCGTGCCCGTTGTGGACGCTTGGGGGTGCGGCCGACGATCTTTGCCTGAACTCGGCGGCCCTGGCCGACGAGGATCTGGTCGCAGCTTTCCGCCTCTTGGTTGGAGATGACGTGGAAGGTCTGGAGGGCACTCCTGCCCCCCTGTTCCTTCGCGACAACTGGCAACAGGTGGTGGATGCCATGCCCACCTTTGATGGGCGCGGCCTGGTGCCGGTGGTGCCTCCTGAGGGTCAGGGGGCGACCGCGCCGGTGGAATTGTCCTCTGATGATTCCCGCGGGGGAGGAGAGGAAGACGAAGAAGAAGAGGAGCACGACTCGGAGGCGACCGCTGAGGGGACGGGGGAGAATTCCCCCCAGCGCAGGGCCAACATCCTCCGCACCCTGCTGGACGACGACGAGGCCGATGCCAGGCGAGAGGAAGAGGACCCGCCCGTGATCCCGAAGGAAGATAGGTCGGGGCTGATCTCCCGAGGGGCTACTCCTGCCCAGGCACCGCCCAAAGCCGCCTCCAGCCCTTCTGGTGCGCCCTCTTCTGCTTCTGGACCTCTTGAGGCAGCGCCCCGGACCAAGAGGCTTACGGGCTTTAAGCTTGGCAAGAGGCCGGCGGCCTACACCGCGATTGACCAGTAAGTGCTTGAACTCCGTCTTGTTCTTGTTTTTGCTGCCGGGGCTTGACGTTCTCCATCACGTGATTAGGCCGCCGCTTGCGGCGAAGAAGAAGAAGGGGGACACGGCGGCCCCGCCTGGGGCAGGCTCATCTGCTGGAGCTGCGCCTTCGCCCGTGGGAAGGGGAGGCGGTGAAGTTCGCACTTCCCCTGCCCGATCATCCTCGCGAGTCCAGGAGGAGCACCCTGGCGGGGTGCCAGCCCCTGTGGCCCTGCTGACTCTGGAGGTGCCGGTGCCTGAAGCTACCGCTGAGGTGCCCAGGGCTCAGGAGCCCCCAGTCTCCCAAGTTGTGGTCACGCTGCCGCCTCCTCCTCCTGCACCACTGGTTCCGGACTCCTCTGCCTCCTCCGCCGTCTTGGACCACACCCTTACCGAGCTGGGCCAGCTGCGAGAAGACCTACAGGGCGCCAACTCCCACCTGGCAGCCGGGCTCCTAAAGCTGGTCTCTCGCTGGGTTCACTCTGATGCTTCTGTTCGAGCGGCGCTGGAGCGGGCCGCAACAACTTCTGAGGGGGAGAAGCAAGCCACTATCCAGGCCGCAGCCGCCCGCGACACTGAAGGATGCCATGGTCGCCAGGACCATTGCAAGGCGTTGGAGGCCGAGCTGTAGGGTCTACGCGATGAGCTCACCAAGGAAGCTCGCGACCTCCAGGCGAAGGAGGAGGAGATGAAGGCTCGGGAGGACACCATTAGGGACCGCGACGCCGAGCTATCCGCTGAACGCGGCCGGCTGAGGACACTAGAGCAGAAGCTGAAGACGGATAGGGCTGAGCTGGACGCCAAGGCGAAGGTCCTCGCCGAGGACCGCGTGGCCTTTGCGGATCTTGAGGAGAGATCTCGCAAGGCGCTGAAGACGCTCTATGATGGTGGCCTGGAGAAGTCGGCTGGGGCCAAGGATGGCCCTGCCCAACTGCTTCCCTTCTTGGTCGAAGCGCTTGAGGAAGTCGTGACCAGTGTCGGCCCCATGGCCAAGTGAAAGCACATTTGCTCCCTAGGTGGTTTTGGTAATTAATGACAACATACTTTGTGGTTGGACTAATGCTCTTATCAAGTATGTCCCAGGAAAGTCAATCACTCTGGCATGGCAAAAGGACTAGAAAGGTGGACCCCTAAGATGCTAAGGAAAGGATTGGCAAGAAGCTCAAGACTCCATTTTTGGTTTAGTGATCCAAGATCAAATTGAGTCCATAGGAAAGCCAATACTATTAAAAGGGGATGAGGTTATGATGATGATCTGGTTGCTCTAAGTG
This sequence comes from Aegilops speltoides, assembly GCA_021437245.1. Lineage (NCBI taxonomy): Eukaryota > Viridiplantae > Streptophyta > Magnoliopsida > Poales > Poaceae > Aegilops > Aegilops speltoides. Next base: position 382,448,949 of record CM038144.1, on the reverse strand, counting down.
CTTAGTGATTTATCTCTCAAACTATCAGCAATCTTTCATTCCAACATAAACTCATAAGTAATCTCGGTCCCACCGATTCCAAACCAGTCACACCGAGATGAACCACCTCGACCATATAGCCAAACCCTAAAATTTCGGATTTTCCGATTCCAAACTCGGTCATACGAAATTGGTGTTGCCAAGCTTCAGAACATACGTACTCAAATCGGTGTCACCGAGATGAGAAAGTCGGTCCCACCGAGATTGGCAAACCCTAGACTTTGGAAGAATCGGACTAACCGAGATTGTATTTTCGGTCCCACGAAAATCCCAACGTTCTAAGATTTGAACTTTCGGTCTCACCGAGTTGTCAACTTCGGTCCGACCGAGATTGGTCAAATGTGTGTAACAGTTGGATTTTGTGTGGAGGCTATAAATACCCTCCACCTCCTCTTCATTAGTGGAGAGAGCCATCGAAAGAACTACCACTCCTACCTTACATTTACGAGAAGAAAACTACCTACCCTTGTGTTGAGATCAAGTTGCTCCACTCCCACCACATGAAACTTGATTTCTAGCCTTCCCAAGTTGCTTTCCACTCAATCCTTTCTTCCACCACAGCCAAATCGGTGAGGAGAGTTGAGTGTTGGGGAGATTATCATTTGAAGCACAAGAGCAAGGAGTTCATCATCACCAACCCCATCTATTACCTTTTGGAGGTGGTGCCTCCTAGATTGGTTAGGTGTCACTTGGGAGCCTCCGTCATGATGTGGAGTTGAACCAAGGAGTTTGTAAGGGCAAGGAGATCGCCTACTTCGTGAAGATCTACCCCGAGTAAGGCTAGTCCTCCGTGGGCGTAAGCCATGATGGCATAGACAAGGTTGCTTCTTCGTGGACCCTTCGTGGGTGGAGCCCTCCGTGGACTCTCGCAGCCGTTACCCTCCGTGGGTTGAAGTCTCCATCAACGTGGATTGACGATAGCACCACCTATCGGAACCACGAGAAAAATCTCCGTGTCTCCAAATTGCGTTTGCTCTTCACAATCTCTCCCTTACTATTCATGCGATTTACTTTCCGCTGCCCTATACTCTAGAATTGCATGTTTAGTATGTTGCTCGACTTATATGCATGATGCTTGATTTGATCTTCATTGTGAACTTGCTAAGAATTTATGTTAATCAAAAGGCATAAACTTTTATCTTGTCGAGTTGTCTAATCCCCCCCTCTAGACACTCTTGCCTTCAACGATCCTACAATTGGTATCAGAGCTTTGGTCTCCATTGCTTTGGTTTGCACACCATTGGAGGAAGATGGACGTGTCTACGTTTGGGAGTGTTAGTCACAGAGTGCCTATTCTTGATGGAGTGTCCTATAACTCGTGGAGGATTGAAATGCTTGCTATCTTTAAGATGTACAACTTGCATAAATATGTAGAAACCCCATATGTACCACCATTTGACCCTTGCACCCCACTATGGATGAAGAGCTTGATTTGCTTCAGTAACCTTAGAACTGTCAATCTTATCATTAGAGGCTTGCCGGATAACTTGCTTAAGCTTGTCACAAACTTTGAGTGCGCCCATGCTATGTGGAAGTTCTTGGAAGAACTTTATCCGGACTACTCCTTGAGAGGTCTCGATGAAATTCTATACAAGACTGTTGAATTTGATATGTTGCGCCCCAATGATCCCAACTTCGATAAATGCTTCTTTGAGCTTCGCGATCTTATGAAACGGAAGGGTGATTCCGGACTTATCAATGTTCTAGTTAGAAATGCTCTTGTATTGCATTCCGATGATTATTATCACGTTGATAAAACTGATGCAAGTCATTGTCAAATTGACCTAGGTATTGATGATGAATTATCTATGGGTCAATATGATGATGAGCATGAGCATGATGACGATTCGGACACCGAGCTAGACAAGATCATGAAGAGTCTCAGTCTAATGGCAAATATGAGAGACTACATATCCGGTGGAAAAGAATGGATTCTTGATAGTGGATGCACCGATCACATGACCGGAGATGAAGACATGTTTCGAGAGCTTGCAAAGAACAATGGTCCACGCAAGTATGTGACTTTTGGAGACAACTCCAAGGGTAAGGTACTTGGCCTTGGTAAGGTGGCCATATCTCATGATAGCTCCATTAAAATGTCATGCTTGTTGAATCTCTTGGATACAATTTACTTTCCGTGTCTAGATTAGCTGACTTTGGATTCAACGTGCTATTCACCAAAGTAGATTGCCAAGTTTTTCGTAGTGACAATCATAACATGGTTTTTACCGCATTCGTGAGAGGTGACCTATACATTGTCGATTTCACTAAGAAAGCTCAACCTAGAACTTGCTTTATTGCTAAATCTGCTAAAGGTTGGCTTTGGCATAGAAGGCTTGGACATGTTGGTATCACGAAATTTAGATAAGCTAATCAAAGGTGATCACATTCTTGGTGTTAAAGATGTTTTCTTTGACAAAGATAGACTCTGCAAAGCATGTCAAGCAGGAAAACAAGTAGGTGGAAGTCATCCGTGAAGAATATCATGACCACAAGGAGACCGCTTGAGCTTCTTCATATGGATCTCTTGGTCCCAATGCTTACAAAAGCCTTGGTGGTAACTCCTTTGGTCTAGTTATTGTTGATGACTTTTCCAGATTCGTGGGTATTTTTCCTTGATGACAAATCGCAGGTTGAAAATCTTCAAAACCTTTGCTAGAAAGGCTCAGAATCAATTTGAGGTGAAGATCAAGAAGGTTCGGAGTGACAACGGAACGGAGTTCAAGAACGCCCATGTGGACTCTTTTCTCGATGAGGAAGGGATTCTACATGAGTTCTCAGCTACGTACACACCTCAACAAAACGGGGTTGTTGAGAGGAAGAACCGAGCGCTCATTGAGATGGCGAGGACAATGCTTGATGAATACAAGACACCAAAACACTTCGGGGTGAAGCCGTCGAGACAGCTTGTCATGCCATCAACAGACTTTATCTTCACAAGCTCCTCGGCAAGACTTCATCTGAGCTCCTTACGGGTAACAAACCCCAAGTGGGATATTTTCGTGTCTTTGGTTCAAAGTGCTATATTCTTGATAAGCATCGTCGGTCTAAATTTGCTCCTAAAACTCATGAAGGCTTTTTCCTCGGTTATGGATCAAACTCTCACACCTACCGTGTCTACAATAATTTCACCGAAAGGTTGAAGAGGCGGTAGATGTGAAGTTTGATGAATCTAATATTTCATAAGTAGAGCAAATGCCTATTGATGTAGGAGACAAGGACCCATCGGAAGCCATTCAAGATTTATCTATTGGAAAGATCCGTCCCATGGAAGTGAAGGAGAGTACCTCATCTACATATGTGGAGCCCCCTACCTCACGGCAAGATGAACCTCAAGGCAACATGGAGGCCTCCACAAGTGGAACTCACCAAGATGAGGAAGTGCGACAAGAAGATCCACCACAACCTCCTTCTCCACCACCTCAAGACAACACCAACAACACTGATGAAGAAGAAGATGAGGATGATGAGGAAGCTCAGCCACGACCACGACAAAAGCTATCCCGAGTTCGAGCAAGAGTCAAGAAGGACCATCCCGTGGAACAAATGATGAATGACATCGACTCCGGGAGAATCACTCGCTCTAAAACTCGTTTAGCTAACTTTTGTGAGCATTACTCATTTATTTCCAGTCTTGAACCTATGAAGGTAGAAGAAGCGCTTGAAGACCGGATTGGGTGAGCGCTATGCATGAAGAGATGCACAACTTCGAGAGGAACAACGTTTGGTCTTTGGTAGAAAGCCCAATGATGACCAAAACGTCATTGGAACCAAATGGGTGTTTCGAACAAGCAAGATGAAGATGGACAAGTCATCCGCAACAAGGCTCGTCTCGTAGCACAAGGTTACACACAAGTCGAAGGTATGGACTATGGTGAGACCTATGCCCTGTTGCTAGACTTGAGTCCATTCGCATTCTTCTTGCTTATGCCAACCACCATAACATTACTCTCTATCAAATGGACATTAAAAGTGCTTTCCTAAATGGTGAAATTGAGGAGGAAGTTTTGTGAAACAACCTCCGGTTTGTGAATCCTAAAAGCCCAATCATGTTTACAAATTGCACAAAGCTCTTTATGGTCTTAAACAAGCCCCTAGAGCTTGGTACAAATGCTTGACTAGCTTTCTTCTTGAAAAAGGATTTGAGATTGGTAAAATTGACTCAACGCTATTTACAAAAAGGGTTGACGGTGAACTATTTGTGTGCCAAATATATGTCGATGATATTATCTTTGGTTCAACTAACCCTGATTTTAGTGAGAAGTTTGGGAAGCTTATGTCGAGAAGTATGAGATGTCCATGATGAGTGAACTCAAGTTCTTCCTTGGATTGCAAATCAAGCAATCTAAGGAGGGTACTTTGTCTCACAAACAAAGTACACTAAGGATCTCTTCAAGAAGTTCAACATGCAAGAGAGCAAAGGTATGAGAACCCCATGCCTACTAATGGACATAATGACTTGACTAAAGATGGAGAACACTGTTGATCAAAAGGTTTATCGATCCATGATTGGTTCTCTACTATATCTCTGTGCTTCTCGTCCTGATATAATGTTGAGTGTATGCATGTGTGCTCGATATCAAGCTGCTCCTAAAGAATGTCATCTTAAAGCTGTTAAAAGAATTGTGAGATATTTGATACACACACTAACTTTGGCATTTGGTATCCTAAGAGGGCCTCTTCGATCTTGTTGGCTATTCCGACTCGGACTATGCCGAGACAAGATAGATAGAAAGTCAACTTCGGCACATGTCAATTTCTCGGTCGATCCCTTGTGTCTTGGTCATCCAAGAAACAAAACTCGATATCATTATCTCGCAGAAGCGTAATATATTGCTGCTGGTTAGTGTTGTGCTTTCGTTGCTATGGATGAAACAAATGCTTAAGGACTATGGGATACATGCGAGACATGTTCCTTTGCTTTGTGACAATGAGAGTGCGATTAAGATTGGACACAATCCGTGCAACACTCTCGCACGAAACACATTGAAGTTCGTCACCATTTTATTCGTGATCACATTGCTAAGGGTGACATTGATCTTAAGCATGTTCAGATCTTGACAAACAGCTTGCAGATATCTTCACAAAACCACTTGATGAGAAAGTGTTTTGTCGCTAAGGAGTGAGTTGAACATCATTGATGCTTCAAACTTGGAGTGAAAACTCCATTGATGCATGCAGGGCATGAGCCAAATTGACTAATCCTTGATATTTCTCTTATGATGATGATCATATGTCTTGGACACATTTGCCCCCTTGTATTGCATCTAACTCCTTGTAGGTACTTGGATGGTCTACATTCTACAAGATTATCACACTCACTCAAATCATGAGTAATCTTGTCATTGACCAAGTATCTAGCTCTTGGGATGTTGAGTTCAAGGAACAAAATTCCACATATCCTTTTGACACCATATACTTCTAGTACTTCACTCATGTCATATTGGATATTCTTGAGTATTTCCTTGCTTGCCTAACCCATGTAGGAAGATGAACTATACATTTGGTAATGGTGCTCCATCTTCACATTCTATGAGCATCTACATCAAGTTCACCTACATGAGTACAAGCAACAACAAGCCCAAGGTATGTTTTTCACATCTTGAAGGAGCTTTGCTCAAAGACATGAGTACAAGCAGCTTCATAAGATGTGATCACATCAAAATGCTTAATTGAAAAATGGTAACCCCATTTTGAGCTTAAACGATGAGTATGACCTATGATCAAATGTTCTCATTTGACTCCTAAGTCAATATACTCAAACATAGGTGACTTTATCATGACCCTTATCTAGATGAAGTACATATGTTTTTGGGATTGTTTCTGATTTTCTGTTATTCTCTCTCATTGAGTTGTCTTACTTAAAAAAAAACTTCATCTAGCAACCTTTTTCATTTCTGTTTCTTCTGTTCTTGTGTAAATCCTTTAGCTCTGATAAATTCTCTGAAAATCATTTACAAATTCATTGCAAATCTTCTGAAACATTCCTTGCAAAGTGAGCTGAATAATTTCTGTATTTCCTTGGAATTAAACTCGGAGTCACCGATTCAATAACTTCGGTCTGACCGAAAAAGGATCTGGCCTAAGTCTCTGACTTTCGGCCTCACCGATCCATAACAATTCGGTGTCACCGATTTACATTCACAAGGGTATCATCTTCTACAGCTCATCTAAATGATCTCTTCTGCATACTTAATTTGCTTAGTTGTGATTCTTAAGGAACCCACTTCTTTCCTTCCATCTTTCCTGCCCTTCCTGGTTTACTGTCCTTTTCGGCACTTGATGTCAAAGGGGGAGAAGATTTAGGGGGAGCTTAAGGGAAGATTGGAGGATAAGGGGAGAAAAGATATTTTAAAGGAAGAAGAACAATCTTACCTTAAGGGGGAGAGGATCACATCAAAGCTTTGCCATACATTTCACTGTGATAATACATTTGGCATTATTTCTCTTGATTTTGCTTCTCTTGCTCTCACTATGGGTATCTTCTGAAAAGAACAATTGGTATCTTATACAATTGGTATCTTAAAAGATCACAATTGGTATCTTATGAAAAGCAAAATTCTCTCAGAGCTCATTGAAAATCTTTTAGTCTTGGGAGACATGTTGGCTGATTCAAGCTAGTGCTCAACATGAGACACTCTTTATACATGTCATCCCTGGCTTGGTACTCTTGATGTTCTTGCTATTGGTTGAAGAATTATTCTTATGTTATCTAACCTTGTTTTCCCAAGTTTATTTCTTCAGGTACAATACCAAGGAACTTCAGGGTAAGTATATGCATCTTGCAGAATGTGCATGATGGTGACTTGCTTGTGTATACTTGTTTGCAAGAAATCACCATGCACATATGCATCATCTCTCATTTATCTTCATCTGCTCTGATGCATATAGCCAAGCTGCATGTAGCACATCTTGCTTTACTCTCATGTGTGCTTGTGGTAGTCCAAAACCAAAATCTAAAATCTTGCACACTTGTAGGGGAGCTTGTGTACTACATGTTTGTCAAAGCTTTAATGATCATCCTGTCTTTCATTTAGTAAGCTTTGATATCTTTTTTCGTGTGTTGCCATCAATTACCAAAAAGGGAGATTGAAAGCACATTTGCTCCTAGGTGGTTTGGTAATTAATGACAACATACTTTGTGGTTGGACTAATGCTCTTATCAAGTATGTCCCAGAAAGTCAATCACTCTGGCATGGCAAAAGGACTAGAAAGGTGGACCCCTAAGATGCTAAGGAAAGGATTGGCAAAAGCTCAAGACTCCATTTTTGGTTTAGTGATCCAAGATCACATTGAGTCCATAGGAAAGCCAATACTATTAAAAGGGATGAGGTTATGATGATGATCTGGTTGCTCTAAGTGCTTAGTGATTTATCTCTCAAACTATCGCAATCTTTCATTCCAACATAAACTCATAAGTAATCTCGGTCCCACCGATTCCAAACCAGTCACCGAGATGAACCACCTCGACCATATAGCCAAACCCTAAGAATTTGGATTTTCCGATTCCAAACTCGGTCATACGAAATTGGTGTTGCCAAGCTTCAGAAACTTACAGACTCAAATCGGTGTCACCGAGATGAGAAAGTCGGTCCCACCGAGATTGGCAAACCCTAGACTTTGGAAGAATCGGACTAACAGAGATTGTATTTTCGGTCCCACTGAAAATCCCAACGTTCACAAGATTTGAACTTTCGGTCTCACCGAGTTGTCAACTTCGGTCCGACCGAGATTGGTCAAATGTGTGTAGCAGTTGGATTTTGTGTGGAGGCTATAAATACCCTCCACCTCCTCTTCATTAGTGGAGAGAGCCATCGAAAGAACTACCACTCCTACCTTACATTTACGAGAAGAAAACTACCTACCCTTGTGTTGAGATCAAGTTGCTCCACTCCCGCCACATGAAACTTGATTTCTAGCCTTCCCAAGTTGCTTTCCACTCAATCCTTTCTTCCACCACAGCCAAATCAGTGAGGAGAGTTGAGTGTTGGGGAGATTATCATTTGAAGCACAAGAGCAAGGAGTTCATCATCACCAACCCCATCTATTACCTTTTGGAGGGTGGTGCCTCCTAGATTGGTTAGGTGTCACTTGGGAGCCTCCGTCATGATGTGGAGTTGAACCAAGGAGTTTGTAAGGGCAAGGAGATCGCCTACTTCGTGAAGATCTACCCCGAGTAAGGCTAGTCCTCCGTGGGCGTAAGCCATGATGGCATAGACAAGGTTGCTTCTTCGTGGACCCTTCGTGGGTGGAGCCCTCCGTGGACTCTCGCAGCCGTTACCCTCCGTGGGTTGAAGTCTCCATCAGCGTGGATTGGCGATAGCACCACCTATCGGAACCACGAGAAAAATCTCCGTGTCTCAAATTGCGTTTGCTCTTCACAATCTCTCCCTTACTATTCATGCGATTTACTTTCCGCTGCCCTATACTCTAGAATTGCATGTTTAGTATGTTGCTCGACTTATATGCATGATGCTTGATTTGATCTTCATTGTGAACTTGCTAAGAATTTATGTTAATCAAAAGGCATAAACTTTTATCTTGTCGAGTTGTCTAATCCCCCCCTCTAGACACTCTTGCCTTCAACGATCCTACACCAAGGTTGAAGCTCGCGTCCTTTCTTCTGTGGTGCTGACGCGTGTCCTTAGCCACGTCTACCTTTGCGACCCTGGCGCCAACCTCGACGAGCTGCTGGAGCCCGTGGACGATGAGCGCTCCACAGCTGCTGCTGAAGCCATGAAAGGTCGAGCGGAAGCCTGCTGGGCAGTTCACGCCTTTGCCCTTTGTGCCCGAGGCGAGATACTTGATTCGCGGCCTCGGGAGGCAGGCTGATGGAGGCAACACTACCATGGAGGCGGGGCTCCTGGCGAATGACGGTGTTGCCCAAGGGTGATCTTCTCGCGGCTTCTTTCCTGTTTTAACTCTTGCAATATGCATCGTGCCTCGTGGAGGCATTTAAACTTGCATTTGGTATCGTGAAGACAATTATGGTTTGTAATATTTGCTTCTGGATTTGCTTCGAGATTTTGCGGTTTCCTTCCTATTTGCTTTGTGTTCTACGTCGGCAGGGCCCGGTCCTGCGCATACCTCAACCACCGTTAGCCCCGACCGGATCACCAGGACGGAACCAAGGAGTGAGGGGCTACGTGATAAGTTAGGCTCCTGAGTCGCGATGCTCAGGAGTCCCCCTTGACGCGCAAACAGCAAATAGGGAGGGGGTGTATGAGTAGATCTGTCATTCTACGTCAGAAGGGCCCAGCCCCGCGCATACCTCAACCGCCATTAGCCATGCGGAACTAAGGAGTGAGGGGCTACATGACCAGTTAGGCTCCTGAGTTGTGATGCTCAGGAGTCCCCCTTGATGTTCAAACGGTCTTCGTACCTTGGCTCCGCTCGGGGAGGGGTGCGCGACGACCAGGTCCGAGGGACCTGGCTGGGTGGCGTGCGCTCGGGCATGACCCGGGTGCAGCCCCCGTGTCCAGCCCCCTTGCATGACGCTCCTGAGGGGAGGTGTTGCGATGAGGCCAGACACTGAGCTCTAGGCTCCCTGAGGTTGATACGGCCGTGGGCCGCCCTCAGTTGTTTATCACCAGCGCGAAGCATAGCACTTCCGTATGTGTACGGGCATAGACGCTCCTCGGCGTTGTCGTCGACCAGTAGCGCATGGTACTTCCAGCAGTGCGTGGGAGGGCCCCCTCGGGAGGAGCCCCGGCGTGTACAGCCCATACGACATGTGGCTAGCACGGCGGGGGCTAGGCGAGGTGTGTCTGGGCACTCGTGAGCCACCGCAGGACTCACAAGGCCCTACCTCAAAGGCGGGTTGTGTGCGGTGTCGGTGTCAAAACCGCGGATCTCGGGTAGGGGTCCCGAATCTGTGCGTCTAGGCGGATGGTAACAGGAGGCGAGGACACAATGTTTTTACCTGAGTTCGGGCCCTCTCGATGGAGGTAATACCCTACGTCTGCTTGATTAATATTGATGATATGGGTAGTACAAGAGTAGATCTACCACGAGATCAATGAGGCTAAACCCTAGAAGCTAGCCTATGGTATGATTGTTGAGATGTAATGTTGTGTCCTATGGACTAAAGCCCTCCGGTTTATATAGACACCGGAGGCTAGGGTTACAGAGTCGGTTACAATGGTAGGAGATCTACATATCCGTATTGCCAAGCTTGCCTTCCACGCCAAGTAAAGTACCTTCCTGACACGAGCAGGTCTTCAATCTTCTATCTTCGTAGTCAGGGAGTCCGGCGGATATTGATAGTCCGGCTATCCGGACACCCCTAGTCGAGGACTCCTCGGTAGCCCCGAACCAGGCTTCAATGGCGATAAGTCCAGCGTGCTTGTAGTCATCGGTGTTGCAAGGCGGGTTCTCCTTGAATTCCATGTTCTGCTGGAGCGGTGTCGGCTTTACCTCGAATCTTGTGCTTCTTGGCTTCTCGCCAAATTATGGCCCTCTTCCACGCGTCATGCACGAATCTGAAAAGCCAGGAGTCTTTACACTTCACCCCACAGTTTGTGCGGGTCACCACCTATTAAAGGGCGGGATCCAGATCCAAACCGCACCACCCTCCTCCCGTATACCCATCGAGCGCCTCGACTCTGAAATCCATTCTACCATGGATCGTCAGCGCGCTCTTCCTCACGCGCTCCCAACCCATCGCCGGGGATTGGAGGAGGTGCTCTATCTCGCTGTGAGCTAGTAAATCTCCAAGCAGAGGATGGCTTCCTCCGGCCTTCATGGTTCGGTCCGAGGCGGACTGGTTACTTATCGAGGAGGGAGCAGGCGGAGGACACCCCAAGCCCCAGCAGGGGGCGGGTGTGCTTTGTCCTTATCTAATAAGGGGCTCGGGTTTCCAATACACCCGTTCCTCCGCGGGCTCCACAAGTTCTCGGACTTCAGCTCCATCACCTCACGCCCGCTTACATGTTGCACATCACGGGCTACGTAGCTCTTTGCGAGCTATTCTGGGCATCGAGCCCCATTTCGCATTGTGGAAGAGGCTATTCGCATCGTACCCGTTCTCACCAGGTCCATATATCAAGTGGGCGGCGCGAAATATGGCGCATCGCTGGGACGGATACCTATCCGGCACCCCCAAGAGGGCGTCCAAGGCGGCCCTCGGGTGGTTTATATAGTAGGCGCTCCGTTGCCCGACCCAGTCCGGATTGGCCTCCGGAGTTTGATCTGCTCCCTTGAAGAAACGCCTCGGTGGCGCCCATGAGCCCGTTTGGAGGAAGACAAGGCGTCCATTACTTGATGGGCGGATAAGATTAATGGCTCATTCGGCTTGACCATGTTTGGAGTCATGGCGGCGTGCATGAAGCGGGGTGCAGCCGCTGCAATCTGAGGCCACCCCATGTGGGATTTCAGCGGGAAGACGATGCTACCGGCAGCGCCGCAAAGGGCGGATTCGACCGAGGATCTGGTGAAGATCCTATCCGGCCTGTACAAGGGGAGAAGGAGGACTTCCTTCGTCCGAACCCGTGAATGGGTTTTCTATGGTCAATCCTGAGGATGGGTAGCGAACACCTCGAAGGGTTCTACCCGTGCTTTCAAGTTTAAGCTTCTTATATTCGTCTTGGTGCGAGTTCTGCCGGACCGTGGAGGACATGGTGAGTCCGCTCCACAGCCCGAGGACCGGAAGGATCCACAGGTCCGGCCTCCAAGAGGATCCGGACCTTGGGTGGAGCTAATCGGCGGGGTGTATCACCAACTAAGCATTGACGATGCTTTGTCGCCATTACGGCGGACTACCGGGCTGAGTTCGGCATCGGTGACCAAGACCGAAGTCCGGGCACGTTATTTTATCCTTGCCTATTCGACCTTCGCGAGCGATGGTATTTTGCGAAGCGCCATTACGGCGAGGAAGCCTAGCACTGCGCGCCGACTTCTGAGGTCGGGCGAACCAGCGGGAGGAAAAGGCGCCGTCTTGGCGAAACGTTGCCCGCAGAGGTATAGCTTCGCTTTGACCTTTCGAGCAACGTTAGAAACTTCTAAGTGCTCATGATCTTCATAGGAGAAAAAGCGCTCGGCGGACTGCGAGCACAGAATTGCCCCCCAATCAACTCCGCCAGGCTCAACGCCCGGAGGAGGGAGGCAAGCGCAAAGACGCGAACCGGATCCTATTCCATCGGAGGATACCGGCAGATCTATCGCCACAATGTCGGAGGTGGAAGCGCTATGAATCATAGACGCCGCGGACAGTTCTTCAAGAGCGTGCTTTTCCCTGAGGCATTGGATGCCTTTAAAGCGAGGATCGCATCTCGGGCTGCCCAAAATGGTTTTACGAGCCACGGGCGGTATGTTAAAGACATACGGGTAAGGGAATTTTAATGGTTGTATACACGGTAGCCCCGAGACTTAAATTAGTTATGTTAACTGATTTAAGGATCATGTAAACTTTCGAGCTCTTAACGAGAAGAACGCCCGGCTGTCCGGGAGTTGCAAGATTGCAAGGCCCAACTTGAGGCCGCACTTGCGCCGCAGAGGAGACGGAAAGACCCCTCCCGGTAACACATTTGTATAAATGAATATAAGCGCTGTCGTGCGTGCGCCTGAGTCTAATAACGACATTGTAGGTGCTGCCGAACAAGATCCGGACAGGCAAAGCGCTACTCGCCAGACTAAAAGCCGGCGAAAATGTCTTGAAACGAGTTCAGCGGAAAGAACAAGCTTCAAGATGCCAATGCCAAGCTCGGAGAAGAGCTGAAAGGCGCCTGAGCCGAGCTGTCGGCTCCGTTAAGGAGAATCAGCGGCTTCGTCGCAGCATCTATAGTAAGTGCTTGGCGAACTCTCTTAGGAAGAAGAGTTGGCGAGGAAGCGATTTGACGTGATATGTCTTGTAGGTATACTCACGGGCCATCCTGCGGAGGAGATGCCCGTATCAATGGGTGATCAACTTCCCGAACTGTTGCGGCTGTGCGAGCGAGTTGGCGGGCAATGAGTGGCGTCGTCACGGGCTTTATGGCCATCCTCGTCCCTTGAGGGCCTCGGGAGCTTGCGGAGAAGCTACGAGGAGTGCGGCAGCGCTTCCATTTGTGGAAGGTTTGACTGCCGTCAAGGTGCCGAGGAGGCTTGGCCCATGGTGAAGGCAGCGGTACAAGAAGGTGGATCCCAACCATATGGCGAGATTGGACCGGTGGGGCCCGGCGGAAGGAGATCCTGTGAGTTTAGTGTACAGCCGGGTAGAACTGGCTGCTAAATTTTCCTAGCGGAATTGTAAGCTAGACAGCACTGTTAGGCGGGATTGAGGAGGAATACAATCAATAAACTTGACAATGTATATTATCCTTATAAATGACATGTGAAATGCCTTCTAGCTGGATTGTAGATCGTTTGCCGTTGCCGACCTTTTAAGCCGACCTCGGGACCCTAGAGTCCGGAGTGTGTCCGAATACCTTTTGGTTAATAAATAACCGTGGTATGCATGGAGACTAGGCGTAGGGTCATTAGTGCTTTATCGGCAAGTGCCCAACTAGTTATGTTATATTACATGGTTAGTAAGAAACATCTTCCGGGAGAATAGTTCGTTAAGGGTTCCTTTATTTGGGGTGGCATGCCCTAAAGTGCATGTCGGACTGCCAATGGAGCGATAAAACATCTGGGGCAGATGGAAAAAATAGGTAAAAGTCATCTTTCAAATCACCGACCGAATATTCCCTTAAGAACGCTAGCTTTCGGCTTCACCGGTCTGAGGTACACATCCGGTGACCAGCGATAACAATCGCAGAGGTGCTCCTTTACCACCTAGCCGAACAATCGGGAACGTAGGGGTAAGCACAGGAGCTAGGCAACCCAGCTTGGCCAAAACTTAAGTCATATCGATGCATATAATGGCGAGTAAAAGGTACATGTGGAAGCATGACACATGTGTTGAGTATAAAACCCGTATAGTTGAGCTTCTGTAAAAGAAGCCCCGAGGAATAACGAGTGCGGGTGGCACGTCGTATGTATGCGAAAAATGCGAAAATAGGCTCGAAGGTTTGTTAATTTTAAAAGGATAAAAAGAGATAAAAGACAACGAAGTATAAAAGATTGGGCGGGGAAGGGGACGAACTCTTAGTCCGGTAGCTGCGTTCCATGGGTTCAGCTCGAGTCGGTTGTCCGGCACATTTCGTGAGCAGTGCGCCCCCGATCGATGCTTGGTCAATGATGAAGGGCCTTCCCATCTGGGTTTGAGCTTGTCCTTTTTCTTGTCCGGCAGCGAGAACTAGTTCACCAGCGTTATAGGTCTTGGCCCGTGCTTCTCGCTTTGATATCTTGAGCCTCTGCTGGTAAAATCGCGGAGCGAGCCTTGGCGACGTCACGTTCTTCCTCAATGTGTCCAAGCTGTCCTGCCGATCAAGCTCGGCTTCTCTTTCCTCGTACATGCGCTTTTCGAGGTGAGTCATGAATAATGTCGCAGGGCGATCGCCCTCTGCGCCGTATACCATAAAAATGGTGTGAATCCGGTAGTACGGTTAGGCGTTGTCCAGCCCCAGTCTGGTCGAGCTCTTCGACCCATTGGGTGTCTGATTTAGTGAGTGACCTCACTAGTGCGGGTTTAATGCTGCTCATTATTAGACCGTTTGCTCTTTCCACTTGACCGTTGGTTTGAGGGTGATAGACTGACGCATAGTCGAGCTTAATACCCATATTTTTGCACCATGCCTTGACCTCATCGGCTGTGAAGTTCATGCCGTTATCGGTGATGATGCTATGGGGACTCCGTAGCGGTGTACCACCTCGATATAAAGTCTATCACTGGTCCGGACTCTGCCGTTTTGACCGGTTTGGCCTCTATCCATTTGGTGAATTTATCCACCATGACCAACAGGTATTTTTTCTTGTGGGTTCCCCCTTAAGGGGTCCTACCATGTCAAGCCCCCAGACCATGACGGCGGGTAATGGGTATGGTTTTGAGGGCGGTGGGTGGCATATGGCTCTGATTAGCGAAGAGCTGGCAACCGACGCATCGCTGGACCAAGTCCTGTGCATCTGCCCGAGCTGTTGGCCAATAAAATCCGCTACAGAACGCCTTTCCTACCAGGGCCCGGGCTGCTGCGTGGTGTCCACCTAGTCCGGCATGGATTTCAGCCAGGAGGTTTCGCCCTTCTTCTTGGAGATACATCTTTGAAGGACTCGGTAGTACTTTTCTTATAAAGTTCTCCCTCGTGAACCTTGTAGGCCTTGATCGCGGACTATGCAGCGGGCCTCATTTTGGTCTTGGGGAGTTCCTGCCTAAGTAAGTAGGCGGAAAGGTTCATCCTGCGCGGCGATTCTGCCATTATGTCGTAGGCGGATTGTGTTACGTTATCTGCTGAATCACCAATTGGTGCGGCTTTCTCCGGTTTGTCGCTACGGACTCCTCTTCCCATATGCGGATGGCTTGAAGAGCCGTTCGGGAAGATATTTGGAGGGGCGACATCACGTTTCGCACCGATCGTGCTAGAATGTCGGCCGCTTGGTTGTTATCTTGCGCTATGTGATGGAATTGAGTCCTTCAAACCGGTGACATTTTCGGGACAACATTACGATATGCTGCCATTTTGGATCCTTGGCATCAAAGTCTCCATTTATTTGGGATATTGCGAGGTTTGAATCGCGCACCTCTAGGCGTTGAATGCCCATGGAGATCGCCATCCGGAGACCATGTAACAAGGCCTCGTATTCGCTGCGTTGTTGGAGTCCGTGTACATTATTTGAAGTACATCTTGGATGTATCTCCGGTGGGGGCGTCGATCTGCCTTGACCCCGATCCGGTCAACATTTTGGAGCCGTTGAAGTGCATAGTCAATTGGAGTATCGTCGTACTCTTTAGGTAGTTCGGCTTCTTCCGTCCATTCGATTCGACGAAGTCAGCCAAGACTTGCGACTTTATGGCTCGTCGAGGTTTGTAAGTTATGTCGAATGGCAAGAGCTCAATGGCCCATTTTGCAATCCTGCCCGTTGCGTCGCGGTTATTTATGATGTCATTTAGTGGTACTTGAGGCCATGTTATCGAACATTCTTGAAAGTAGTGCCGAGCTTCGGGGCGCCATGAACACCGCATATGCTATCTTTTGATAGTGCGGTAAGCGGATTTGCGGGGTTAACACGGTGGATCGTAATACACTGGTTTTGAAGAGGGAATTTATGCCCATACATTTGCTCGTTCGACGACGAGGACAAGCGCTCACAACTTGATGTGTTGCGGCGATGTATAACAACATCGGTTCGCCTTGAGTGGGCGCAGCCAGACGGATTGTTGCCAATATGGCCTTTATTTCTTGAGTCGGCGGTGGCGCATCCGTCCACTCGAAGTGTTGATGCGCCTTAGGAGGCGATAAAGGCAACGCCTTCTCTCCTAAGCGGAGATAAAAGCGGCTTAAGGCTGCCACGCATCCTGTTAATATTTGTTTTGCTTGAGGTCCTTTGGGATATCCAAGCGTGCGAGCTCGGATCTTGGCGGATTTGCTTCGATTCCTCTATCGGATACAATGAAGCCCAGCAGCTTTCCGGCTGGTGCGTCAAAACACATTTCTCGAATTCACAATGTCATATGCTCACGAGGTTGTCGAATGTGAGCCTCAAATCGTCTACTAAAGTTTCGATGTGTTTTGTTTTGACGACTCGTCGTCTCGTATCTCTCATTGTTTTGCCTATGTGGGTAGCGGACATGTTTGAATCATGCGCTGATATGTTGCGCCGGCATTTTTGAGTCGAAGGGCATCGTGTTGAAGCGAATGGTCCGTATGGAGTGATGAATGCCGTTGCGGCTTGGTGCCTTCCGCCATCTTGATTTGATGATAGCGAGTATGCATCCGGGAAGCACAATGAATCGTGTCTCGCCGTGGCATCGATAATTTGATCGATGCGGGGAGAGGAAAGGATCCTTTAGGCAAGCCTTATTGAGGTCTTTGAAGTCGGCAGAGGCGCCAGGATTTGTCCTTCTTTGGTACCATCACCAAATTTGCTATCGATCTGGATGTTTGATGTCTCGATGAATCCGGCTTCCAATAACTTGGCTAGCTCTTCTCCCATTGCTTGTCTTTTGGGCTCGTAAAATCGTCGAAGAGCCTGTTTGATTGGTTTGAATCCTTTTAGGATGTTTAGGCTGTGTTCGCCAACTGCGAGGATTCCGGCATGTCCGAAGGGTGCCAAAGAAGATGTCCCAATTTTCGAAGGAATTCGCGCGAAGGCTGGCGTCGACTTGAGGTTCAACTGTGCTCGATGGAGGCCGTCTTTGTTGGGTCCGTTGGGTGGACCTGAAATTTAACTATCTCATCTGCTGGTTTGAAGGAGGTGGACTTGGATCTTTTATCGAGTATCACGTCGTCCTGTTTACCGTGGGCGTGGCCGATAAGTTCCTCTGCCGCTAAGGCTTGGATAGTGCCTCGAGGGCTAGTGCGGCTGTCTTATTTTTGGCCCGGATTGCTGTGTCCGGATCACTGACGAGAGTGATTATTCCGCTGGGCCCAGGCATTTTGAGCTTCATGTACCCGTAATGAGGTATTGCTTGAAAAATTGTGAATTCCTCTCGTCCTAATATGGCGTGATAGCCGCTGCTGAGCAGGGCTACAGGAACGTGACTTCTTCGGATCTGTAATTGTCCGGAGGCGAACACCACATCGAGTGTGATTTTTCCGTGCAGCGCTTCCGGCTAGGGATTATTCCTCTGAAGGTTGTGCTGCTTCGCTCGATCTGGCTCAATCGATTTCCATTTTCCGCAGGGTTTCCTCGTAAATGAGGTTTAGTCCGCCGCCGCCGTCCATGAGGACCTTTGTCGATCAAGCCGTCCACTATGGGACTAAGTACCGGTCTTGGTGGGGCTCTGGTAGTTCGAGATGTGGGCTCGTCGCTAGCGCTGAAGGTGATAGCTGTGTCGCTCCATGGATTTGCTTTGTTGCTACTTGGTAGACTTGGCGAGTTCGCGGATTGTTCGTTTCGCATATTATTTGATCACGAAAGTCTCAAGACTATTGACACCGTGCTGGTATTGTTGGAGTGGTTTCCGGGCGAAGCTCTTCGCCACTTTTGGCCACCTACCGTAATATCCAACATGCTCGAAGGCTATCGTTGGGATAGCTCCCCGTAGACAGAAGTTCTGAGGTCCATTGAGCCATCCCTCCATCTGACGTTCCGTTTCCCTTGCTGGGTTTTGCTTTTTGATTTGTGCATCTGGGGCCTGATTGTGAGGCGCCCTTTTACCGCGGACTGGGTTTGGGGCCGGATTATCCCAAAATTGATTTTCAGTTTTCCGGAAACTTTCTGTCGCACAGTACTTTCGCACTATGGACGCCAGATCGGTAAAACGCGTAATCTTGCGACGATCGATGGCGTTCAGGATTCCCTTGTCCGTGCAGTTATTGCAGAATATTGAGATTGCGTTCTCCTCTCGGCGGTCCTTTATCCTATCCATAACCAGGAGGAATCGGCCCAATAATGATGTCTTGCTTCCGAGGGCTCTTGCGAACTAGAGATAAGTCGCATATGTGCAGGCGGGAGGGTGGAACAAAATCGGATCCTTCCCATCTTTGGGCTCAATGGCGAGGACTTCCGATTTGGAAGGTTGATTTGCTTGAAATAGCCCAATGAGTCGGAGCGACGCATGATTTTAGGTTCAATGCTCGATCGAGTCCGTACCTCCGGGAATCCGGCGTGGAGGGTTCGGGAGTCCGGACACGCTTTGTTTTCAACAATGGCAACGAGTTGCCGAGTTGTTCTTCTACCACTTCGATGTGGTAGGTAACTGGGAGAGTTAATCTCTCTCGGATCGGTTTTAAGCCCAATCTGATTGTAGTCATTGCGACTCCTGTAGTGGCGATGCGATCCAAGAGCTCGTTAACGAGCGAGCTCGATTGGATCTAATTGTTCGGCAGCTTTAGGGCTAACTCAAGATTGCTTTCGGCGACTTGAGAAGTCATTACGAAGCGGCGGCGGACAGTGGTCATAAGGAAACCGCCGAGCGGATTGTCGATCCGGCGGGCGGGCCCCTCCGGTGAGAACACCGTCTTTGAAGGCGGGTAAAGGCATCCGCTCTATCGGCGACGACGAGGAACTCTCAATGAAAGCACCAATGTCGGTGTCAAACCGGCGAATCTCGGGTAGGGGTCCCGAATCGCGTCTAAGCGGATGGTAACAGGAGACGAGGGACACAATGTTTTTACCGAGTTCAGCCCTCTCGATGAAGGTAATACCCTCGTCCCGCTTGATTAATATTGATGATATGGGTAGTACAAGAGTAGATCTACCACGAGATCAATGAGGCTAAACCCTAGAAGCTAGCCTATGGTATGATTGTTGAGATGTAATGTTGTGTCCTACGGACTAAAGCCCTCCGGTTTATATAGACACCGGAGAGGCTAGGGTTACACAGAGTCGGTTACAATGGTAGGAGATCTACATATCCGTATTGCCAAGCTTGCCTTCCACGCCAAGTAAAGTACCTTCCGGACACGAGCCGGAGTCTTCAATCTTCTATCTTCGTAGTCTGGGAGTCCGGCGGATATTGATAGTCCGGCTATCCGGACACCCCCTAGTCCAGGACTCCCTCATCTGGTCTTGAGCCTTGGGTGGATGAGTGTTCCTGCGAGATGGTTAGATACAAATGCTCTACGTCCTTAGGTCCCGGCCCTCGAGCGAGCTCAGCCGCCGCTGGTATGTCAGGTCGCGATTCCGTGGACAAGGCCAGGGGGTGAGGGCTGGAGAGCCAGTAAGAGCTCTAGAGTCGCGATGCTCAGGAGCCCCCCTTTTAATGTGCAAGCGATTTGCATGAGGGAGAGAAGGCCCGTGGTAGGTGGCAGATGATAATCATAGGCAGGTTAAGCATGAAAGGCAAATCAGCTTAGGTAAAAGCAGGAGGGATACATGCCACTGGGTCAGGCCCGAGCGGCTTGGGGATGATGCAGCCCGAGGGGCGCCCCTAGCAAGGTAAACTAAAGACATAAGCGAAAGGGATACATGCTACAGGGACAGACCCGTGCAACCTGGGAATGATGCAGCCCTGAGGGCGCTCCCAGCTGAAATGAGCTCGAAAGATGTAACCTGGTACCATTGTAGAAGGGGTGTCGGAGTAGCTGACGATGCGCGGTGACGAGGCTGATCCTCACAAGCCTCTCAGGAGGCTCTGGGGGTCCAGGCGGTTCCTCGAGGACCATCTTCGTCTCCGCCAGGACCGCGTGATGCCTAGCCTCCTGAGCCGCTAGAATGCTCCGCAGATGGCGCTGGTGAGTGGCAGCCGCGTTCGGCAGGCCGAAAGGCATGCGAATGTAGCTGTGCGGCAGACCCTCGCAACATCCCACGCGCGAAGGCCAGAGGTGCTCCTGAGACGCGGCTCGATTGAGCCCTGGGAAGTCGATGCAGATGCGCAGGCCGCCATCCTCGCCTGGATGGGGAGCTACGCCAGGAAAACAGTGATCGCCGCACATGACTCTTGATTTCTGAAGCTCCTGAGTGGCCTTGGTGATGAACTCCTGAGGGTTGGGCTTTCCACGCCCCATGCCTTCCTGAGGGAAACGTGCTGCAAAGCACGCCTCCAAGTGGTGCCCGAGCGCCTCCCTCGTGATCTTGGCAAGGTCTGAGGCCCTCCAGAAGAGAGCCCCCAAGCCCTGCCCGAGGAGGGCGCCGGGCGCGCCTTCCTATGCGATGGAAGGAGGCGCCCCTTGCACGGGCGCAGATCCTGACGCGGCACCTCCTGAAATGCCAACCTCCTGAGGCCTTGAGCAAGGTGATGTCTTCTTCTTCCTGGGAACTGCCTCAGGAGGGTTCTCGCCCTTGCTGTCTGGGTCCTCGATTGATGCAGCTTGGAAGGTGCGCTCGAGGGAGCACACCACATCCTTCTCTTCGCAGGGGACTGTGATGATTTCGCCGCTTCCTGGCATCTTGAGGACGTTGTAACCATGGTGGGTCACTGCCATGAACTTGGCCAGGGCTGGATACCCGAGGATGGCATTGTATGGTAGGGTGATGTGGGCAACATCGAAGTCGATGAGCTCGGTACAGTAGTTGTTATGCTGCCCGAAGGTGACAAGGAGGCGGACCTGCCCTATCGGGGTGGTGGAGCCGTCAGTAACTCATGAGAAATGCTTGGTAGGCTGAAGTTGATCATATAGCACTTGAAGGTTGTTGAACGTCTCGACGGACAGAATGTTGAGTCCTGCGCCGCCATCAATGAGGGTCCTGGTAACTTGCACATTGCTGATGACTAGGGAACAAAGCATTGGGAGGACGCCAGCTGTAGCCGCACACTTGAGTTGATCTGCTGAGCTGAAAGTGATGGTGCACGTGGACCACCTGAGAAGGCGCGTGGCCTCAAGCTTGGGGAGGACTGCATTCACCTTGCGAGCAAACTGCTTGAAGATGTGCTGAGAAGCTGGGGCCTGGGCGCCGCCCAAGATGCAAGCAATAGCACGTGGCTCCTGGAAGCCCCCAGCCCCCTAGTCCTGGTGGTGGTCGTCATTCCTTCTTGGCGCTGGCGGCAGAGGAGGAAGGCCTACGTTGCCCTGCGGGCGATCCTCGCGAGGCTGATCCCTCCAAGCTCCCTCGCGAGGCTGGTCCTGCCAGCGATCCTCGCGAGGTCGGTCACGCCACTCCTGGCGAGGGCCTCGGTCATCCCATCGTCCTCCACCTCTTCCTCCTCCTCGATCATAGCCCCGGTCGTTGCGCTCGGGGCATTGACCGATGCGTCCTTCTCGAACGGCCCTGAGCTCCTGGCATTCGTTGGTGTTGTGGGTGTAGAGGTTGTGGTAGGCGCAGAATCAGCTACCCTTGGACGACTCCGGCTGGTCCCTGCCGCGCTTCGTGTCTGGCTCTGCTGCGAGCACGGCTGCTCCTTTGCACTTCACGTCCTTGGCCTTGGCCTTCTTCTCTTCTGGGTCAGCAGCTGGAAGCTCGAGGAGGGAGAGGCATCCCTCCTCAGCTCTTGCGCACTTGGTCGCCAGGTTGAACAGCTCTAGAGATGTGCATAGGTCCTTGTGTATGGCGAGCTCCTCCTTCATCTTGACGTCACGGACGCCGTCAGAGAACGCGGAGATGATGGCCTCCTCAGTCACCTTGGGGATCTTGAGGCGGGCGCTATTGAAGCGTTGGATGTACTTCTGCAGGGTCTCTCCAGGCTCCTGCTTGATGCGGCGCAGGTCTCCCACGGCCGAAGGGCGGTCGCGAGTGCCCTGGAAGTTTGCGATGAAACGACTGCGCATCTCGTCCCAGGAGGAGATCGAGCCGGGAGGCAGGTTCAGGAGCCAGGTGCAGGCACCATCCTTGAGCGCCATGGACCAGTTTGCCATGACCTTTTCATCTCCGTTGGCCGCCTCGATGCCCAGCTCATAGAGCTGCAGGAACTCCGCAGGGTCGGCGATGCCGTCGTAGCGAGGAGGCAGATCCGGCTTGAACTTGCCTAGCCAAGCGATGCTGCGTAGTTCGGTGGTGAAGGCGCGAGAACCCGCCGTGGCCACCGGAGCCTTTTGCAAACGCGAGGCTTGCTCATGATGGTTCCCGCATGCCGCCGCCAGGGGCAGCACGGGGTCTTGGCGTGCTAGCACAGGGATGTGGTCTTGTCGTGCTAGTGCAGGGAGCACGTGAGCGCCTTCTTGAGGCCGAGGGATTTCTTGACAGCTTCTTTCTTGCCGCGCGGGCATCGGACGCGGTGGGTCACTTCCAAGGGCCGCGCGCCTTGGAGCCAGGGCGCCTTCTTGGGGAGGAGGTGGCAGAGGCACTCCCTGAGCCGTGTCGCCCATGCATGACGGAGGGCGAGGCAGCGAGAGGGACGGCGCAGGAGAGCCCCCTGCAGCACTCACGAGCTCGGTGATGCGAGCCAGCCACTCCTCGTAGAGGTCGTCGACGGGTCGGTAGTGCAGGAGCTCATGTGCCAGGAGCAACGCGGCCTGCATGTCCGTGGGGGCGCGACGAGCGTGAGATGATGAACCAGCTGGGGTCAGCGACGGAGTGGCGGTGCGGCCTTCTCGCTGCACCGAGGGGTGCAGCGAAGATTCTTGCTGCTCGTTCCCCGCCGGGCCGGTGGCGGCGTTGGCGGCACGCGACGGAGATCGACGAGGAGGCCCACCGACGGGAGCCGTCTGGGTGACGCGGGCGGCGAGAGCAGCCCGGCACTCGGCGCGGGCTCGGCGAGCGGCTGCCATGGATGCGACGAAGCGATGGGACGCAGATCAGCGGAGAAAACATTCCGGCGCACCCCTACTTGGCGCGCCAAATGTCCGATATCGGGTTCCGGCAAAACCCTTAAGGTTCGAACTCTGGGGTGCGCACGAAGATCTTCTCCCTACCAAAACACGCCCAAAACCTCGCCGCAATTCTAAGCTAGCATGATGAACAACACAAGAGACACAAGGTTTATACTGGTTCGGGCCACCGTTGTGGTGTAATACCCTAATCCAGTGTGTGGTGTGGTGGATTGCCTCTTGGGCTGATGATGAATAGTACAGAGGAAGAACAGCCTCGCGAGGAGAGGTGTTCTTGTGGTGGTGGTGTGTGGATCAGCTAGGTTCGGATCAGATTTCCTTCTACTATGATGGCTAGCTCTATTTATAGAGGCCCTGGTCCTCTTCCCAAATATTGAGTGGGAAGGAAGCCAACAATGGCCATTTTGAAAGGGGACAACTAGTACAATCTATCCTGACTAAAGGTGGTCTTCGACTGCCAAAGGCCCTGGTGATGACGCCGTCTTGGGCTCCACGGTGACCTCCGTCCTGCCATCCTGCTGGTCTTGGTCTCATTGCACTGATATGGAAACCTTTGCTTGACGCCTCGGTACTCCGCGCCTGCGCTTGCCCCCTTTGCACCAAAGAGGAAACGAGAACACTGCACAGGCTGGCGCCCGCCTAGCGGCCGCCTGGTCTTGATCGTCATGGCTTGCGTCATGAGCACCTCGTGAGGTACCCCTTGCCTTGATCTCTCCACCTCCTCACGAGCCTACCTAGTGAGGCCGCCCCAGAGAGGGCCTTGTGTCGTACGCCCCGCAAGGTTTGGCCCCTCGCGAGGTTCTTGAACTTGGGTTGATGAAGACGGGCCGTATTGGGCCACTGCTTGAGCCACGCTGCAGGCCGCAGGCAGGCAAGTCTGGGGACCCCCGTTCCCAGAACACCGACGATCTTGACTCGGGCGAAGGCCATTCGTGCGCCTTTGATGCAGGCCGACCGCTTAATGGGATCAAGCAGAGGGCATTCATTAACCAGCCGCTTCACAAGCCCGAAGTAGCTGCTGGGTATGGCTTCGGCAGGCCATAGCCGGATTATTAAATCCTTCATGGCTAGTTCGGCCACCCTATGGAATTCGACCAGCTGTTTTACCTGATAACTAAAGGGCACCGAATGTTCTGGCGCAAGGTATTGTGACCAAAATAGCTTCTCCGTGGAGCTCCCCTCTTTGGCTCGGAAGAACTCCACAACGTCTGAAACGCTGTGCGGTAGATCCGCAAACGCCCCTGGAGAACTCCAAATCTGGGTCGGTAAGAGGTACCTTTTCTTCACATATTTGCTCTGCATAATAAAAGCCTTACTCGCCGTGATTTTTCTGGCCTCCTGGATTTCCTGGAGGGCACCCTAGGATTCAACCCAGGCATCGTGTGCGCTTTGGCGGGCCTTGGCAAGTTCAGACTCTTGATACGCAATGTTGCGCTCAAAGGACTAGCATTTCTTCACGGTGTCCTAGAGCTCCTGCTGGACCTCACTAACCCTGGCCTCATGCTTTTCACGGGCGGCTTGTTCCTTGGCTGCTCTCTCCTTGGCCTCGGCCAGCGCCTTCTTGAGGGTCTCCACCTCGGTCGCCACTCCTAATAAATATCATGGCACTTTAGTCAGCACAAATCATTCATCCTTCCTGAATATAGACAAGGTTATTGCATACCTTCATTGTCCTCTAGCTGCTTTTTGACATGGCCGAGCTCTTCCTCGGCCCGCTCCAGACTCTGCTTCAGTCTGAAAACCTCAGCAGTATGAGAGGTCGCAGCCAGTAATGACGCCTCCTTGTTCACATTGACTCATCTGGTTAGTCTCCTGCGAAACTTGTTTGATCCTCTGTCCGACTTTTATTTTCGAACACCGGACAGTGTCTCAGGGGCTATTGTCTATACTATGATATTCTTTTTACATAATCGCGTTGCTTACCTCAAAGCCTGTTAGAAGGCTTGTGCAGACTTCAGTCAGTCTGCTCTTCGCGGACTGAACCCTCTCAATCACCATACCCATAAGGGTACGGTGTTCCTCAACAATGGAAGCACTTCGTAGCGCTTCCATGGAAGCACTTCGCAGCGCTTCCATTAGAGTGTGCGGCGCCTCTGGCTGGACAGAGGTCATCGGCGGAATTGGCACACCTCCTCCTCTTGCAGGAGGCTGCTTGCGTGATTCCGGAGCCGTATAGGTCTCCGGAATTATATTCGGCTGGGGGCCGAATTTCATATGGCCCCCATCGTCAGTATCCATGGGGGTTTGCTCCCCCGTGTGTCCGGCGGCCAGGGTTTCACCCTCCAGCACCGCCCTGGCGGCCTCCTGAGTCTCTTCCTGGCATGGGATCCTTCGGGACAACGCCTCGGTGCCATCCATGGCCTTGGGAGAGGAGGCCGCTGGAAGGGACCCGCTGTCCATTGCCCCCGGGTCCAGCGAATCTCCCAAAGATGAGGACCACTCAAGGTCGGACCGAATCGGACTGCAAATGCATGATTCAACATATTAAGACTATGAAGTAGAGAGGCCGGATATATGAGTGTGTCCGAGTTTTTTAGTACTCACGATTTGGCCAGGGGCTTGTCTTGGGAGCGCCGCTCTGGGGTGCTGTCGACGTCCCATGCGGAGTTATCCATGAGGGAACCCTTCCCCCTCTTGGATGCCTCTGCCTCCAGATTTGTGGAGGCCGCCCTCTTCTTCCTCCCTCCCTCAAGGGGAGAGTTGGTTTCCTCCTCCTCTTTGTCCTCGGCGGCGGAGGAGTGAGTCTCGGTGTCTTTGAACGTCATTTCCGAAGCACCCTTGCAACGGAGGCCACCTCTGGTCCCCTTGTCCTTCTTCTCCGGTGCTTGATAGGGTGTCGGAACCACCATCTTCATCAGAAGTGGAATTGTTGGGTCTTCGGGCAGCGAAGCCGGACAGCGAATCCATTCTTCCTTTTTTGTCCAACCCTGAGAGAATCAGTAGGGACGCTTAGGCATCTTCCTCGAATATGCAAGTAAAGGATGCACCTTGAAAACATGAAAAAACTTACCGGACTAGCGGGATGAGCCAAGTCGTGCCCACGGTCATCGGCCTTGTCCGGCCACGTCTCACTGGACTTGAAAAGCACCTTCCAGATGTCTTCGTGCATAGTGCCGAAGAACTGCAGCAAGGTCTGGTGCATGGCCAGATCGTACTCCCATAAATGACACTTCCGGCTTTGGCACAGAAGGATCCGACGAATAAGCATCACCTGGATCACATTGAAAAGCTTGATATTTTGTCTATCATGTTCTTAATGCGTGTCTGAAGCGTTGTCAGCTCGTCCGGCGAAGACCAGTCCAGGCCCTTCTCTGGCCAGGAGGTGAGCCGCATCGGGGCTCCGGGCCGGAATTCGGGAGCCGCGGCCTAGGTGGTGCCTCGCGGCCCTCTGATATAGAACCATGATTTCTGCCACCCTTTGACTGTCTCCATGAAGGAGCCTTCGGGCCATGTGAAAGTGCAACTAATCCCCGGGTGGTTTTGGTAATTAATAACAACATATATATCATTGAACTAATAGTTTCTTGAGAATCATTTTAGAAAGTTCAGTGATATGGGTATGGCAAGGACTGAAGAAGTGGACCCCTCAAAATGCTAAGGCAAGCATTGGCAAAAGCTCAAGACTCCATTTTTGGTTTAGTGATCCAAGATCACATTGAGTCCATAGGAAAGCCAATACTATTAAAAGGGGATGAGGTCATGTTGATGATCTGATTGCTCAAAGTGCTTAGTGATATATCTCCTAAACTATCAGCAACTCTCACTACAAGTATACACTCATAAGTAATCTCGGTCCCACCGATTTCCTAAACTCAGTCACACCGAGATGAACCACCTCAGCCATATAGCCAAACCCTAGAAATCTCGGATTTTCCGATTCGAACTCGGTCTCACGAAACTTGAGTTGCCAAGCTTCAGAACATTCATCATCAAATCGGTGTCACCGAGATGATGAAGTCGGTCCCACCGAGATTGGCAAGCTCTAGTCTTTGGACGAATCGGACTCACCGAGATTGTATTTTCGGTCCCACGAAAATCCCAACGCTCACATGATTTGAACTTTCGGTCTCACCGAGTTGTCAACTTCGGTCCCACCGAGATTGGTCAAATGTGTGTAGCGGTTGGATTTTGTGTGGAGGCTATAAATACCCTCACCCCTCTTCACTCGTGGAGAGAGCCATCGAAAGAACTACCACTCCTACCTTACATTTACGAGAAGAGAACTACCTACCCTTGTGTTGAGATCAAGTTCCTCCACTCCCACCATATGAAGCTTGATCTCTAGCCTTCCCAAGTTGCTTTCCACTCAATCCTTTCTTCCACCACAGCCAAATCAGTGAGGAGAGTTGAGTGTTGGGGAGATTATCATTTGAAGCACAAGAGCAAGGAGTTCATCATCATCAACACCATCTATTACCTTTTGGAGGGTGGTGCCTCCTAGATTGGTTAGGTGTCGCTTGGGAGCCTCCGTCAAGATGTGGAGTTGAACCAAGAAGTTTGTAAGGGCAAGGAGATCGCCTACTTCGTGAAGATCTACCCCGAGTAAGGCTAGCCCTCCGTGGGCGTATGCCATGATGGCATAGACAAGGTTGCTTCTTCGTGGACCCTTCGTGGGTGGAGCCCTCCGTGGACTCTCGCAGCCGTTACCCTCCGTGGGTTGAAGTCTCCATCAACGTGGATTGACGATAGCACCACCTATCGGAACCACGAGAAAAAATCTCCGTGTTCCAAATTGCGTTTGCTCTTCTCCACCTCTCTTTACTACATGTGCAATTTACTTTCCGCTGCCTATACTCTAGAATTGCATGTGTAGGGTGATACTTGACTTGATCATAATTGTGAATCTGCCAAAACTTGTCTTTATCAAAAGGCTGAATTTTATATTGTCAAGTAGTCTAATCACCCCCCTCTAGACATACTTTCGATCCTACAAGTGGTATCGAGCTTTGGTCTCCATTGTATTGGTTTCCATTGCATTGGACTCCATAAGCTTGGTTTCACAACCTAGGAGAGTATGGCGTCTAGTGAGGGTAATTTTCAGAGAGGTCCTTACTTTGATGGTTCAAACTTTGCTAGTTGGAAGCATAAAATGAAAATGCATATTCTTGGCCATAACCCAGCCGCATGGGGCATTATTTGTGTTGGTTTGCAAGGTGAATTCTTCGAGGAAGGAAAAGTTCGGATCGTGAAGCTACAACGGATGAATTATGGATGTTGCAAAACAATGCTCAAGCTTGTGACATTCTCTTCAATGCTTTGTGTCCCGAGGAGTTCAACAAAATCAGCCGCCTTGAGAATGCAAAAGAGATTTGGGATACTTTGGTTGAAATGCACGAAGGTACCGAGTCCGTGAAGGAATCAAAGCTAGATGTTCTTCAAGGTCAACTTGACAAGTTCAAGATGAAGGAAGGTGAAGGAGTCGCTGAAATGTACTCTAGGCTTGCTCTCATCACAAATGAGATTGCCGGCTTAGGAAGCGAAGAAATGACCGACCGATTCATCATCAAGAAGATTCTCGAGCTTTGGATGGAAAGTATGACACCGTGTGCACTTTGATCCAAATGATGCCAAACTACAAGAATCTCAAGCCAACCAAGTCATTGGAAGAATTGTTGCTCATGAGATGACACTTAAAGATAAGGAAGAGCTTCACAACAAGTCAAGTGGTGCTTACAAAGCTACAAGTGATGCTCCCACAACCTCAAGTGACAAGCTAGTTTCCAATGAAGAGATAAGCCTAATGGTGAAGAACTTCAACAAATTCTACAAGAGTAGAAGCAAAGAGAGAAGCTCAAAGTCTAGATCATATGATGAAAAGAGATCTTCTAGTCGTGATCGAATCGCTACAATTGTGGAAGACCGGACACTACTCAAATGAGTGTTCGCTCCCCACAAGAGAAGAGAAGAATCTCCAAGAAGAAGAAGCTCAAGAGAAGAGTCACCTCGGAAAGAGAGAAGGAGTAGAGATGATCGTTATGAACGAAGACCCTCTCGGAGAAGCAAGGATTCGGAGAGGAAAGACAAGTCATCAAGGAGCTACACAAGAAGAAAACATCAAGCTCATGTAGGTGAATGGGTCTCCGCTCCGACTCCGACAATCACTCCGAAGAAGCTATCACTCCAACTCCGACTACAGTCAAGATGAAGGTGTTGCCGGTCTTGCTCTCGTGTCCTCCAACTCCAACTCCTATGACTTATTTGATTCACCAAATGAGGGAATTGGAAGATGCTTCATGGCTAAAGGCCCCAAGGTATCACACCCTGAATTCATTGACTTTGATAGTGATGAGGATGACTTGCTTGGTGAAGATGAGCTCTTACATGATAAATCTAGTGAGCCTAGTAATGATGAACATGCTAGTAGTCTTTATAGTCGAGAAGAGTCGAATGACAATGCTATGAAGGAGATTGAGCGTCTAACTAAAGAACTAAACACTCTTAAGTTAGCTCATGAAACAACTCAAGAAGATCATAGAGAGCTCCTAAGATCTCATGAGAAGCTACGCTTCGAGAAGCTCAATCTAGAGCAAGAACATGAGCTTCTAAAAGCAATCAATGACGATCTTCGAAAGAAGAGTTCTTCATATCTTGCCAAACGACTTCTCTTGTCTAATTTCTTGCCACCCATTAAAACTAAGCATGACAAGCATAAGAAAAATTCTTCATCTAGTAGTAACAATAACCATGCTAAATCCAATATTGTTGCTTCTAGTAGTTCTCTTGATTCCACTAACAACGTTTCAAGCCAAGTTACACTTGAGCAAGAAAATAGTTTATTGAAAGGGATTATAGAGAAAGGTGTCTACAAGAGCCTTGCTTGGAAGCAAGAACTTTGAGGAAATTGTTCGCAAGCAAGGAAGGCACCGGAAGAATCAAGGAATTGGTTTTGAGCGAAAGTTCAATGCCGAGGGTGTTGAATGGGAAGAAGGTCAATATCCCACTCCAAGGTTTGTTTCTCAGAAGGAGAAGTATGATCCTACTTCTTCCAATGTGGAACAAGCTCAAGATGACCTTCCACCACAAGACCACAAGCTAAAAGGCAAGGACAAGCTTCAAGAGGAGATTGATGCATTTATTGAAGCACCTAAAGCCATGGTCAAGTGGGTTCCCAAGGAAACGTCAAGTTCTACTTTGTCAAGCTCAACTACAACTCCAAGGATTCCCATCAAGATGATGTGGATCCCGAAGAAGAAGAACTAGAGAGTTCTTGAGGGTGACTCCGCCAACATACTTCACTCACATTCATTTTGGCAAGAACTTGTGCAATCAACTTCCACATTGTGCACTAGTTCATGGAGTCACAAACCCTCTTGTTGGTAAGTCAAGGGACAAGGTAATCATTGCTTTCATGGACATCATCTATTGTGAACTTCAATCTATGTCCATGGATATCCTTGTTTGTTCCTTGTGGGACTAACCCATGTAGGTATTGAAAGTGCCCGAATCCAAAGGATTGCTCCCAACTCTTGATGATCTTCATCAACATTGAGCATCCACATCTTCAACATCTACATGAAGTCTTCTCGACAACCCAAGGTTAGTTTGACCCTTTAAAAGGGTTCTCACATCTAGGGGAGCTTTGCTCTAAAGAATTGAGCTAAAGCATCTTCAAATGATGTGAACACATCAATGCTTTATGTAAAAGTGGTAACCCCACTTGTGCTTAAACGATGAGTATGACCTATGATCAAATGTTCTCATTTGACTCCTAAGTCAATATACTCATATAAAGATGACCTAGTCATCGTCAAATTGTGTGATAGTAGCTAGAGTTTTGATTGTGCATGTTTGACACATTTCATTTGCTATCTTATTGTGTGAGCATGTTGGATGCATGATTTTATCCATTCGAGGACATCCATTTGTTGTTTTGGTCTTTTTGATTTTTTCTGACCAAATGGATGGACAAGAATGCCTAAGTACCTCCCCTAGCTATCTATGCTTTCTTGTCTCAAATTCTATTCATGCTTACATCACAAACTTTGAACAAGTCAATTTCGGACCCTCCGAGTGAGGAGCACTCGGAGCCACCGATCCGTCAAGGGCTAACTTCCAAAACCATCTAAATGATTTCGGTCAGACCAACCCACTCAAACTCGGTCAAACCGAAAGCATTTGGATTGATCTAGGTTTTCACCTCGGTGAAACCGAGTTGTGATTTTCGGCGTGACGAAGTGCATAACGCCTGCAAGTTATCCATCTCGGTGCCACCGAAGTTTTACAACTCGGTCCCACCGACAACAAAGGGTATATATACTCCGAGGGCCGCGTGCGTGATTCCTACTTCAAAACGCCTCGCCCCACACCCTTTGCCGCCGCCGTGGTCTCCGGATCATCTCCGTTGCTGCGCGCCCTCGCCGCAGGTCTCCGTCGCCGTCAGCGGACATCTTCTCCAAGGCCGTTGCCGCCGTGAGGAACTCCACCAAGTTAGGGTGAGTTTGATCCCACTCGTGCTCCATCTCCGATTCAATACACGTTTGGTTTGCCTATAATCTTGCCACGTTTGAGATCTTCCTTAACACAGATTAGCTCGTTAGAACGAGATTGAGTAAAAGTTTTAGGGTTAGGTTTCCGCGAACACATCTCGGTGAGACCGATTTTACATTCTCGGTATGACCGATTTGGCCTCTGGCCATTGCTCGCACCTTCGGTCCAACCGAAGTTGTGCAAATCGGTGTGACGAAATGAGGATTTAGTGAAACCCTAGTGTTCTCGGCAGGATCGAAACCCACTTCGTCCAACCGAAAGTGGTGTGAATGCTTCATTTGAACACTTGGATTCACCGAATTTTAAACTCGGTCTAACCGAAATGTCTTCTGTGAAAACCTAATACTAGAATTTGAACTCATTTTGTTTACAAAATCTTCTGTAGTTTGTGATAACTCTTCTACTCTGCCTACACCTTATCTATTCACAGGTTGTCAGCCATGTCAGATGCCAGTGACAGCCAGAACAGGTTTGAGTCACCTATTGCTGATATTCCAGAGGCAGGCACTAGTCCTGAACCCAGCAGCTCTTCAGATGATGGTGAGAGGAGTACACCAAGTGGTTTGCCTCCTGCAGCCACCAGGGCCAGAAAGAAGAGGAACTCCGATGAAGAAGATTCTGATTTCATTGTTGAGGAAGAGGTCTCCTCCAAGCCAAAGAGAAAAGTTGTTGCCAAAGAGCATCAAGGGCAGCAAACCAAGAAAGGCACCAGAAAACTGAAGCAGTCCACTGTTGCCAAGAAGCTGAGTTTGGAAGAGGAAACTACAAGCAAGGTGCAGAAAACTTCCAAGAGGAAGAGGATTGTGCATGATGATGCAGCAGAGGAAGATGAGGATGAGGAAACACCCCAGCCTCCTCCTCAGAAGTCTAAGTTCATGGGTGATGCCATCAGGGCAGGAGCCCCTTCTAAGCCCAAGAAATCTGCTCCAGTCAAGGCAGCTCCAGCCAAGCCTGCTGCCAAGCCCAAGAAGACTGTCAGGAACATCCCTGCATCTGAGAAGAAGAAAGATGATGTGCCACCAGCTGTGTCAGATGATGAGGCACCAGTTTTGCTGAAACTTCGATAGAAACTGCCACTTCACAATGATGCTCATCCTCAAGCTGAGAACATGAAGGAAAGGAAGGATAGAGGTCTCAGGCTATGGAGACAAGCTGATCCATATGCTGTGAGGAGAATAACTGCTGTTGATCCAAGATTCCACACCGTAGAGCAGCAGGACTTCTATGAGATCTGTCTTGATGGACAAGAAGCCCATAGTTGCAGACACTCGCTATGTTGACTGGGCATACATTGACAGTGAAGAGCACAGAGACTTCTTTCCACATGTGCATGAGAGCTTCACTGCATGTGGTGTTGCAGATTTTGTTGGTCAAAAGTTGACAAGTTGGAATGATGAAATGATTATGCAATTCTATGCCACAGCTCATTTCTATCCAGATGGAAAGATCACATGGATGACTGAAGGCCAAAGATTCTCTTCAACTGTTGAAGAATGGGCAGCACTGCTGAATGCTCCAGTGCAGAGAGAGGATGATGTTGATGTCTATGGTATTCCCAAGAAGAACCATGAATCTATGAAGAATATGTACAACGAGGTACCAGCTAAGGATTTAGGAATCTGGAAGCTCGGCTCAGTGTATTATCTCCAGGCAGGTCTACCTACCACAAACACTATTCTGAGGCATACCTTGATGCCCAAGTCTGGAGATCATCGCATGATCAGAGGGTACTCTATCAACATGCTGCATATACTTGATGAGAAGGCACCTTTCAAGGTGATGGACTTGATAGTTGAGACCATCAAGAGGACTGCAGCTGACCAGAAGAGGTCATGTGGATTTGCCCCGCACATTCAGATGCTTATCAATGCCAAGTTTGGCACGGGCACATACTTGTTGGATAGACCACACTTGCCACTGCAGCCTGAGCATGAGGACAATGTTGTTGTGATGGATGAGGAGGATCCAACGTCAGTTGAAGGTCAAGCAAAGATTGAAGCTGCCAAGAAAGCCAAAGCTGAGAAGGAAGCGGCGGCAGCAGCTAAACCCAAGAGTGTTGGAGAGCAGCTCCTTGAAGCTACCAGAGGATTGAACAACGCTTTGCCAGCATTATACAGCCTCGGGAGAGCCTTGAAAGGATTGTTGAAGACAAGATCCATGCTCTGATGTGAAGTCGATCAAGTGCAAGTAATCAAACAAGCTTGAGGCAGATATTGAGGAAGCAAAGAGGAGAAGGAAGAGCTCATGCGTGAGATGCAGGATGACCTAGTCCAGATGATTATCAACAGCTGCTCCGGTTCCCACAAGACCCCGATCATTGCTATTCCATGGGATGACACGGGACTACAGCCTCAAAGACCTCCCACAGCTCCATCGGTTGCTCCAGCTCCAGCTCCAAAGGACCACTCCTCCAGCTCCACAGACATCACCAAGTCTTCGCGATGCTGCCATCTCAACTCCAACATCAACCCAGACAGGAGCCGCCAGCAGAGTCCCTAGTGACGTTTAGCTCTATGCCTTTTCGAACTTTTTGGTAACTTGTTGCCAAAGGGGGAGAAATTGTATAGATCATAGGACTTTGAGAGAGAGAGTGCTCGCTTTTTCTCTTTCGTTCATTTGCGGTTTCTTTGAGATACTTTTGATTTTCGAGACATTCCGTGTGTTTGATACTACGTTTCATTCTACTTTGATGAGTGCTTGGTCGTACTATGCCTTAATGTGTGCTTAATGCTTATCATATGCTATTCATATCTTGTATGACCATTTACACATGTCTTGGTGATTGGGTGCATGCTATTCATTCTTATCATTTTGTGCGCTCCACCAAGATGTATGTGACATGGAAGAGTGACCCATGATCCTAATCGATTGTGCATTTGCATTCAAACGCAAATCTTAAATAATGCACAAATTTAGGGGGAGCTCTTGCTTATCACATACTTCTCAAAGCGATGATATTATTCATTGATTATATCCTTTGTCGAAGCTTTGATCTATATGTTGTCATCAATTACCAAAAAGGGGGAGATTGAAAGTGCAACTAATCCCCGGGTGGTTTTGGTAATTAATAACAACATATATATCATTGAACTAATAGTTTCTTGAGAATCATTTCGAAAGTTCAGTTGATATGGGTATGGCAAGGATGAAGAAGTGGACCCCTCAAAATGCTAAGGCAAGCATTGGCAAAAGCTCAAGACTCCATTTTTGGTTTAGTGATCCAAGATCACATTGAGTCCATAGGAAAGCCAATACTATTAAAAGGGGATGAGGTTATGTTGATGATCTGATTGCTCAAAGTGCTTAGTGATATATCTCCTAAACTATCAGCAACTCTCACTACAAGTATACACTCATAAGTAATCTCGGTCCCACCAATTTCCTAAACTCAGTCACACCAAGATGAACCACCTCAGCCATATAGCCAAACCCTAGAAATCTCGGATTTTCCGATTCTGAACTCGGTCTCACCGAAACTTGAGTTGCCAAGCTTCTGTAACCTTCTGTCATCAAATCGGTGTCACCGAGATGATGAAGTCGGTCCCACCGAGATTCGCAAGCTCTAGTCTTTGGACGAATCGGACTCACCAAGATTGTATTTTCGGTCCCACCGAAAATCCCAACGTTCACATGATTTGAACTTTCGGTCTCACCGAGTTGTCAACTTCGGTCCCACCGAGATTGGTCAAATGTGTGTAACGGTTGGATTTTGTATGGAGGCTATAAATACCCCTCCACCCCCTCTTCACTCGTGGAGAGAGCCATCGAAAGAACTACCACTCCTACCTTACATTTCGAGAAGAGAACTACCTACCCTTGTGTTGAGATCAAGTTGCTCCACTCCCACCATATGAAGCTTGATCTCTAGCCTTCCCAAGTTGCTTTCCACTCAATCCTTTCTTCCACCACAGCCAAATCAGTGAGGAGAGTTGAGTGTTGGGGAGATTATCATTTGAAGCACAAGAGCAAGGAGTTCATCATCATCAACACCATCTATTACCTTTTGGAGGGTGGTGCCTCCTAGATTGGTTAGGTGTCGCTTGGGAGCCTCCGTCAAGATGTGGAGTTGAACCAAGAAGTTTGTAAGGTCAAGGAGATCGCCTACTTTGTGAAGATCTACCCCGAGTAAGGCTAGCCCTCCGTGGGCGTATGCCATGATGGCATAGACAAGGTTGCTTCTTCGTGGACCCTTCGTGGGTGGAGCCCTCCATGGACTCTCGCAGTCGTTACCCTCCATGGGTTGAAGTCTCCATCAACATGGATTGACGATAGCACCACCTATCGGAACCACGAGAAAAAATCTCCGTGTCTCCAAATTGCGTTTGCTCTTCTCCACCTCTCTTTACTACATGTGCAATTTACTTTCCGCTGCCTATACTCTAGAATTGCATGTGTAGGGTGATACTTGACTTGATCATAATTGTGAATCTGCCAAAAACTTGTCTTTATCAAAAGGCTGAATTTTTATATTGTCAAGTAGTCTAATCACCCCCCCTCTAGACATACTTTCGATCCTACACCATGTGACGTTGGGCATCTTGCTCACCATGGCGCCTCCGCACTCTGCGTGTTGGCCATTCACCACCTTCGGCTTCACATTGAAGATCTTTAGCCACAATCCAAAGAGGGGTGGGATGCGGAGGAAGGCCTCGCAAACGACAATGAATGCCGAGATGTTGAGGAAAGAGTTTGGGGTTAGATCATGGAAATCTAGCCAGTAGTAGAACATGAGTCCGCGGACAAATGGTGGAGAGGAAATCCCAGCCCGCGGATGAAGTGGTGGATGAACACGACCCTCTCATGGGGCTCCGGGGTAGGGACGATCTGTCCCATGGCCGGAAGCCAGTGGGCGATTTCCTTGGCCAAATACTCGGCCTCCCGGAGCTTCGTAATGTCCTTCTCCTTGATGGAGGAGACCATCCACTTGCCCTATGCTCCAGATCCGGACATGGTTGGACTGCTTTCTTGGGGCGGAAAAGATCATAACTTGGGTGCTCGAGCTCGAGAATGGGGGAGGCAGAGAGAGAGAAGGCGTGGGTGAAAGGAGTGAATCCTTATCTCTTTATAAAGGCAGTGAATATCAAGCGTCTCCCCACTCGCCTTAAAACTCGCCTATTCCCCAAGGGCCATGCAGGTATTGATGAGAACCCACGCCCGTATTGATGAGAACCCCGCAATAAGGGGACATGATCTTTGCTTTGACAAGACGTGCCAATGAAACCGCATCTCGAAATATGGGGCGGCAGGCTAAAAACGGTTCGAATAATGGCCGGGCGGCGATGTGATGTCACGCTACAAAAAAGTTGTCAGCAGATTGGACACGTGAAATACTATACTCTCTACGGTTGTGTGTGGTATTGGTTTTGCAGAGCCGGACAACGTTTTCTGTATTTGAAGGATGCTTTGGAGTATTCGAAGGAGGAACCCGCCTTGCAATGCCGAAGACAATCTGCATGCCGGACACCTCGTCATTGAAGCCTGGTTCAGGGGCTACTGAGGGAGTCTTGGATTAAGGGGTCCTCGACCGTCCGACCTATGTGACGTGGTCCGGACTGACGGGCTATGAAGATACAAGACATAAGACTTCTCCCCGTGTCCGGATGGGACTCTCCTTGGCGTGGAAGGCAAGCTTGGCGCTCGGATATGAAGATTCCTTTCTCTGTAACCAACTTTGTACAACCCTAGTCCCCTCCGGTGTCTATATAAACCGGAGGGTTTAGTCCGTAGAGGCAATCATAATCATACAAGCTAGACTTCTAGGGTTTTAGCCATTACAATCTCGTGGTAGATCAACTCTTGTAATACTCATAGTCATCAAGATCAATCAAAGCAGGAAGTAGGGTATTACCTCCATAGAGAGGGCCCGAACCTGGGTAAACATCATGTCCCCCGCCTCCTATTACCATCAACCTTAGACGCACAGTTCGGGACCCCTACCAGAGATCCGTCGGTTTTGACACCGACAGCCGGAATGGAGCAGCTGGAGGGGCTGGAGCTGCTGCTCCTGACACGTCTCCGTCGTATCTATAGTTTTTGATTGTTTCATGTCAATATTCTACGACTTTCATATAGTTTTGGCAACATTTTATATTATTTTTAGGACTAAGATATTGATCCAGTGCCCAGTGTCAGTTCCTGTTTGTTGTATGTTTTTTGTTCTGCAGAATAATCATATCAAACGAAGTTCAAACGCAATAAAAATTTATGGAGATTTATTTTGGAATATGTGTGATTTTAGAAAGAAGAATCAATGCAAGATGGTGCACAAAGTGGCCACAAGGGGGCATGCGCGCCCTGGTGGGTGGTGAGCACCTTGTAGGTCGGTTGCTTTCCTTCTTTCGCCGCAAGAAAGATAATATCCGGAAAAAATCGTGTTAAATTTTTAGCCCAATTGGAGTTATAGATTTCCAGATATTTAAGAAACGGTTTTCGGCCAGAAAATATGAACACGAAACAGAAGAGAGCAGAGAGAGATCCAATCTAGGAGGGGCTGTTGCCCCTCCGCTGCCATGGAGACCATGGACCAGAGGGGGAACTCTCCTCCCATCTAGGGGGGAGAGTAAGGAAAAAGAAGATGGAGGAGGGCTCTCTCTCCCCCTCTCTTCGGTGGCGCCGGAACTCCGCCATGGTAATCATCACAACAAAGATCTACACCAACAAGTTCGCCATCGTCATCATCAACTCTCTCCCCCTCTATGTGGCGGTGTAACACATTTTTTCCCGCCTGCAATCTATACCTAAACATGGTGCTTCATGCTTTATATTGTTATCCGATGATGTGTTGCCATCCTATGATGTTTGAATAGATTTATTTTGTCCTATGGGTTGATTGATGATCGTGATTGGTTTGAGTTGTATGTTTTATTTGGGTGGTGTCCTATGGTGCCCTCTGTGTCGCGCAAGCTGAGGGATTCCCGTTGTAGGGTGTTGCAATACGTTCATGATTCGCTTATGATGGGTGGCTAGTGTGACAGAAGCTTACGCCTGAGTAAGGGGGTTGTTGCGTATGGGAGTAAAGAGGACTCGGTATTTAATGCTATGGTTGAGTTTTATGAGTTTTACCTTAATGATCTTTGGTAGTTGCAGATACTTGCTAGAGTTCCAACCATAAGTGCATATGATCCAAGTATGGAAAGTATGTTAGCTCATGTCTCTCCCTCATATAAAATTGCAACAATAATTACCGGTCTAGTTATCGATTGCCTTGTTGGGAAACACGGTAATTTCAAAAATTTCCTACAATCACGCAAGATTTATCTAGGTGATGCATAGCAACGAGAGGGGAGAGTGTGTCCACGTACCCTCGTAGAACGAAAGCGGAAGCGTTACGTGATACGTCTCCAACGTATCTATAATTTTTGATTGTTCCATGCTATTATATTATCCGTTTTGGATGTTTATGGGCTTTACTTTACACTTTTATATCATTTTTTGGGACTAACTGAAAGTGCAACTAATCCCCGGGTGGTTTTGGTAATTAATAACAACATATATATCATTGAACTAATAGTTCCTTGAGAATCATTTCAGAAAGTTCAGTGATATGGGTATGGCAATGACTGAAGAAGTGGACCCCTCAAAATGCTAAGGCAAGCATTGGCAAAAGCTCAAGACTCCATTTTTGGTTTAGTGATCCAAGATCACATTGAGTCCATAGGAAAGCCAATACTATTAAAAGGGATGAGGTTATGTTAATGATCCGGTTGCTCAAAGTGCTTAGTGATATATCTCCTAAACTATCAACAACTCTCACTTCCATAATACACTCATAAGTAATCTCGGTCCCACCGATTTCCTAAACTCAGTCACACCGAGATGAACCACCTCACCATATAGCCAAACCCTAGAAATTTCGGATTTTCCGATTCAACTCGGTCTCACGAAACTGGTGTTGCCAAGCTTCAGAACATACATCAACAAATCGGTGTCACCGAGATGATGAAGTCGGTCCCACCGAGATTGGCAAACCCTAGTCTTTGGAAGAATCGGACTCACCGAGATTGTATTTTCGGTCCCACGAAAATCCCAACGTTCACATGATTTGAACTTTCGGTCTCACCGAGTTGTCAACTTCGTCCGACCGAGATTGGTCAAATGTGTAACAGTTGGATTTTGTGTGGAGGCTATAAATACCCTCCACCCCTCTTCATTCGTGGAGAGAGCCATCGAAAGAACTACCACTCCTACCTTACATTTACGAGAAGAAAACTACCTACCCTTGTGTTGAGATCAAGTTGCTCCACTCCCACCATATGAAGCTTGATCTCTAGCCTTCCCAAGTTGCTTTCCACTCAATCCTTTCTTCCACCACAGCCAAATCGGTGAGGAGAGTTGAGTGTTGGGGAGATTATCATTTGAAGCACAAGAGCAAGGAGTTCATCATCATCAACACCATCTATTACCTTTTGGAGGTGGTGCCTCCTAGATTGGTTAGGTGTCGCTTGGGAGCCTCCGTCAAGATGTGGAGTTGAACCAAGAAGTTTGTAAGGGCAAGGAGATCGCCTACTTCATGAAGATCTACCCCGAGTAAGGCTAGTCCTCCGTGGGCGTATGCCATGATGGCATAGACAAGGTTGCTTCTTCGTGGACCCTTCGTGGGTGGAGCCCTCCGTGGACTCTCGCAGCCGTTACCCTCCGTGGGTTGAAGTCTCCATCAGCGTGGATTGACGATAGCACCACCTATCGGAACCACGAGAAAAAATCTCCGTGTCTCCAAATTGCGTTTGCTCTTCTCCACCTCTCTTTACTACATGTGCAATTTACTTTCCGCTGCCTATACTCTAGAATTGCATGTGTAGGGTGATACTTGACTTGATCATCATTGTGAACTTGCCAAAAACTTGTCTTTATCAAAAGGCTGAATTTTTATATTGTCAAGTAGTCTAATCACCCCCCCTCTAGACATACTTTCGATCCTACAAGTGGTGTCAGAGCTTTGGTCTCCATTGTATTGGTTTCCATTGCATTGGACTCCATAAGCTTGGTTTCACAACCTAGGAGAGTATGGCGTCTAGTGAGGGTAATTTTCGTAGAGGTCCTTACTTTGATGGTTCAAATTTTGCTAGTTGGAAGCATAAAATGAAAATGCATATTCTTGGACATAATCCTGCCGCATGGGGCATTATTTGTGTTGGTTTGCAAGGTGAGTTCTTTGAGGAAGGAAAAGTTCCGGATCGTGAAGCTACAGCGGATGAATTGCGGATGTTGCAAAACAATGCTCAAGCTTGTGACATTCTCTTCAATGCTTTGTGTCCCGAGGAATTCAACAAAATCAGCCGTCTTGAGAATGCAAAAGAGATTTGGGATACTTTGGTCGAAATGCACGAAGGCACCGAGTCCGTGAAGGAATCAAAGCTAGATGTTCTTCAAGGTCAACTTGACAAGTTCAAGATGAAGGAAGGTGAAGGAGTCGCTGAAATGTACTCTAGGCTTGCTCTCATCACAAATGAGATTGCCGGCTTAGGAAGCGAAGAAATGACCGACCGATTCATCATCAAGAAGATTCTCAGAGCTTTGGATGGAAAGTATGACACCGTGTGCACTTTGATCCAAATGATGCCAAACTACAAGAATCTCAAGCCAACCAAGTCATTGGAAGAATTGTTGCTCATGAGATGACACTTAAAGATAAGGAAGAGCTTCACAACAAGTCAAGTGGTGCTTACAAAGCTACATGTGATGCTCCCACAACCTCAAGTGACAAGCTAGTTTCCAATGAAGAGATAAGCCTAATGGTGAAGAACTTCAACAAATTCTACAAGAGTAGAAGCAAGGAAAGAAGCTCAAAGTCTAGATCATATGATGAAAAGAGATCTTCTAGTCGTGATCGAAGCTGCTACAATTGTGGAAGACTGGACACTACTCAAATGAGTGTTCGGCTCCCCACAAGAGAAGAGAAGAATCTCCAAGAAGAAGAAGCTCAAGAGAAGAGTCACCTCGGAAGAGAGAAGGAGTAGAGATGATCGTTATGAGCGAAGACCCTCTCGGAGAAGCAAGGATTCGGAGAGGAAAGACAAGTCATCAAGGAGCTACACAAGAAGAAAACATCAAGCTCATGTAGGTGAATGGGTCTCGGCTCCGACTCAGACAATCACTCCGAAAGAAGCTATCACTCCAACTCCGACTACAGTCAAGATGAAGGTGTTGCGGTCTTGCTCTCGTGTCCTCCAACTCCAACTCCTATGACTTATTTGATTCACCAAATGAGGGAATTGGAAGATGCTTCATGGCTAAAGGCCCCAAGGTATCACACCCTGAATTTATTGACTTTGATAGTGATGAGGATGACTTGCTTGGTGAAGATGAGCTTTTACATGATAAATCTAGTGAGCCTAGTAATGATGAACATGCTAGTAGTCTTTATAGTCGAGAAGAGTCGAATGACAATGCTATGAAAGATATTGAGCGTCTAACTAAAGAACTAAACACTCTTAAGTTAGCTCATGAAACAACTCAAGAAGATCATAGAGAGCTCCTAAGATCTCATGAGAAGCTACGCTTCGAGAAGCTCAATCTAGAGCAAGAACATGAGTTTCTAAAAGCAATCAATGACGATCTTCGAAAGAAGAGTTCTTCATATCTTGCCAAACGACTTCTCTTGTCTAATTTCTTGCCACCTTTTAAAACTAAGTATGACAAGCATAAGAAAAATTCTTCATCTAGTAGTAACAATAACCACGCTAAATCTAATGTTGTTACTTCTAGTAGTTCTCTTGATTCCACTAACAATGTTTCAAGCCAAGTTACACTTGAGCAAGAAAATAGTTTATTGAAAGGGATTATAGAGAAAGGTGTCTACAAGAGCCTTGCCGGAAGCAAGAACTTTGAGAAAATTGTTCGCAAGCAAGGAAGGCACCGGAAGAATCAAGGAATGGGATTTGAGCGAAAGTTCAACGTCGAGGGTGTTGAATGGGAAGAAGGTCAATATCCCACTCCAAAGTTTGTTTCTCAAAAGGAGAAGTATGATCCTACTTCTTCCAATGTGGAACAAGCTCAAGATGACCTTCCACCACAAGACCACAAGCTAAAAGGCAAGGACAAGCTTCAAGAGGAGATTGATGCATTTATCGAAGCACCTAAAGCCATGGTCAAGTGGGTTCCCAAGGAAACGTCAAGTTCTACTTCGTCAAGCTCAACCACAACCCCAAGGATTCCCATCAAGATGATGTGGATCCCGAAGAAGAAGAACTAGAGAGTTCTTGAGGGTGACTCCGCCAACATACTTCACTCACATTCATTTTGGCAAAAACTTGTGCAATCAAATTCCACATCTTGCACTAGTTCATGGAGTCACAAACCCTCTTGTTGGTAAGTCAAGGGACAAGGTAATCATTGCTTTCATGGACATCATCTATTGTGTACTTCAATCTATGTCCATGGATATCCTTGTTTGTTCCTTGTGGGACTAACCCATGTAGGTATTGAAAGTGCCCGAATCCAAAGGATCGCTCCCAACTCTTGATGATCTTCATCAACATTGAGCATCCACATCTTCAACATCTACATGAAGTCTTCTACGACAACCCAAGGTTAGTTTGACCCTTTAAAAGGGGTTCTCACATCTAGGGGGAGCTTTGCTCTAAAGAATTGATCTAAAGCATCTTCAAATGATGTGAACACATTAATGCTTTATGTGAAAGTGGTAACCCCACTTGTGCTTAAACGATGAGTATGACCTATGATCAAATGTTCTCATTTGACTCCTAAGTCAATATACTCATATAAAGATGACCTAGTCATCGACAAATTGTGTGATAGTAGCTAGAGTTTTGATTGTGCATGTTTGACACATATTTCATTTGCTATCTTATTGTGTGAGCATGTTGGATGCATAATTTTATCCATTCGAAGACATCCATTTGTTGCTTTGGTCTTTTGGATTTTCTTTTTGACCAAATGGATGGACAAGAATGCCTAAGTTCCTCCCCTAGCTATCTATGCTTTCTTGTCTCAAATTCTATTCATGCTTATATCACAAACTTTGAACAAGCCATTTTCGGACACACCGAGTGAGGAGCACTTTCGAGCCACCGATCCGTCAAAGGCTAAACTTCCAAAACCTTCTAAGTAATTTCGGTCGACCAACCCACTCAAACTCGGTCGGACCGAAAGCACTTAGATTGATCTAGGTTTTCACCTCGGTGAAACCGAAGTTGCAAATTCGGCGTGACCGAAATGTGTAATCGCTTCTGCACTTATCCATCTCGGTGCCACCGAAGTTTTACAACTTCGGTCCCACCGACAGACTAAAGGGTATATATACTCCGTGGGTCGCGCATTGATTTCTACTTCAAACGCCTCGCCCCACACCTTCTTGCCGCCGTCGTCGTGGTCTCCGGATCGTCTCGTAAATGCTCAGGCGCCCTCGCCGCAGGTCTCCGTCGCCGTCAACGGACATTCTCTCCGCGCCGTTGCCGCCGTAGAGGAACTCCACCAAGTTAGGGTGAGTTTCGATCCCTCTCGTGTTCCCATCTTCGATTCTATGCACGATTGGTTTGCCTAGCATCTTGCCACGTTTGAGATCTTCCTTAACACCAGATTAGTTCGTTAGAACGAAATTCGAGTAAAAGTTTTAGGTTTAGGTTTCCGCCGAACACATCTCGGTGAGACCGATTTTACATTCTCGGTATGACCGATTTGGCCTCTGGCCATTGCACTACACCTTTCGGTTCAACCGAGTTGTGCAAATCGGTGCGACCGAAATGAGGATTTAGTGAAACCCTAGTGTTCTCGGCAAGACCGAAACCCACTTCGGTCCCACCGAAAGTGGTGTGAATGCTTCTGTTTGGACACTTCGAATTCACCGAATTTTAGACTCGGTCTGACCGAAATGCATTCTGTGAAAACCTAAAACTGAAATTTG
The DNA here is from genome assembly GCA_021437245.1 of Aegilops speltoides. NCBI lineage: Eukaryota > Viridiplantae > Streptophyta > Magnoliopsida > Poales > Poaceae > Aegilops > Aegilops speltoides. The sequence continues at coordinate 382,404,399 of CM038144.1, read as the reverse complement.
AACTCATTTTTTTTGCAAAATCTTCTGCAGTTTGTGATAACTCTTCTACTCGCCTACACCTAATCTATTCACAAAGTTGTCACCATGTCGGATGCCGTGACAGCCGGACCAGGTCTGAGTCACCAATTGCTGAAATTCGAGGCGTGCACTAGTCCCGAGGCCAGAGCTTTTCAGATGATGGTGAAAGGAGCACACCAAGTGGTTTGCCTCCTGCAGCCACCAGGGCCAGAAAGAAGAGGAATTCTGATGAAGAAGATTCTGATTTTATTGCTGAGGAAGAGATCTCCTCCAAGCCAAAGAGAAAAGTTGTTGCTAAAGAGCATCAAGGGCAGCAAACCAAGAAAGGCACCAGTAAAGTGAAGAAATCCACTGTTGCTAAGAAGCTGAGTATGGAAGAGGAAACTTCAAGCAAGGTGAAGAAAACTTCCAAGAGGAAGAGGATTGTGCATGATGAAGCAGCAAATGATGATGATGATGAGGAAGCACCCCAGCCTCCTCAGAAGCCTAAGCTCATGGGTGATGCCATCAGGGCTGGAGCCCCTTCAAAATCCAAGCCATCTGCTCCAGTCAAGGCAGCTCAAGCCAAGCATGCTGCCAAGCCCAAGAAGACTGTCAGAAATATTCCAGCTTCAGAGAAGAAGAAAGATAATGTGCCACCAGCTGAGTCAGATGATGAGGCACCTGTATTGCTGAAACTTCGTCAGAAATTGCCAATTCACAATGATGCTCATCCTCGAGCTGAGAACATGAAGGAAAGAAAGGATAGAGGTCTCAGGCTATGGAGACAAGCTGATCCATATGCTGTGAGGAGAAGAACTGCTGTAGATCCAAGGTTCCACACCAGAGAGCAGCAGGACTTCTATGAGACTGTGCTGATGGACAAGAAGCCCATTGTTGCAGATACTAGATATGTTGACTGGGCATACATTGACAGTGAAGAGCACAGAGACTTCTTTCCACATGTGCATGAGAGCTTCACTGCATGTGGTGTTGCAGATTTTGTTGGTCGGTCGGCGATTGGAATGATGAGATGATTATGCAATTCTATGCCACACTCATTTCTATCCGGATGGAAAGATCACATGGATGACTGAAGGCCAAAGATTCTCTTCAACTGTTGAAGAATGGGCAACACTTCTGAATGCTCCAGTGCAGAGAGAGGATGATGTTGATGTCTATGGTATTCCCAAGAAGAACCATGAATCTATGAAGAATATATACAATGAGGTACCAGCTAAGGATGTGGAAATCTGAAGCTCGGCTCGATGTATCATCTCCGAGCAGGTCTACCTACCACAAACACAATTCGAGGCATACCTTGATGCCCAAGTCCGAGATCATCGCATGATCGAGGGTATTCTATCAACATGCTGCATATACTTGATCGAAGGCACCTTTCAAGGTGATGGACACGATAGTTGAGACTATCAAGAGGACTGCAGCAGACGTAAGAGGTCATGTGGATTTGCCCGCACATTCAGATGCTTATCAATGCCAAGTTTGGCACGGGCACATACTTGTTGGATAGACCACACTTGCCACGCAGCCCGAGCATGAGGACAATGAAGTTGTGATGGATGAGGACCCAACGTCGGTTGAAGGTCAAGCAAAGAGTGAAGCTGCCAAGAAAGCTAAAGTCGACAAGGAAGCGGCAGCAGCAGCAGCTAAACCCAAGAGTGTTGGAGAGCAGCTCCTTGAAGCTACCGGAGGATTGAACAACGCCTGCCAGCATTATGCGATCTCGGGAGAGTCTTGAGAGGATTGTTGAAGATAAGATCCATGCTCTGGATGTCAAGTGGATGAAGTGCAAGTCACTTGTCAACAAGCTTGAGGTAGATATCGAGGAAGCAAAGAGGAGAAGGCGAGCTCATGCGGGAGATGCAGGATGACCTAGTCCAGATGATTATGAACAGCCTGCTCCGGTTCCCACAAGACCCGATCAGCTTTTATTCCATGGATGACACGGGACTACAGCCTCGGCACCTCCCACAGCTCCATCGGTTCCAGCTCCAGCTCCAAGGACCACTCCTCCAAGAAGACAGACATCACCAAGCCTTTGCAGATGCAGCCATCTCAACTCCATCAACCTGCATAGAGCCGCCAGCAGAGTCCCTAGTGGCGCTTAGCTCTATACTTTTCGAACTTTTGGTAACTTGTTGCCAAAGGGGAGAAATTGTATAGATCATAGGACTTCGAGAGAGAGAGTGCTTTGTCTTTGCGCTTTTGCTCTTTCGTTCATTTGCGGTCTTTTTGAGATACTTTTGAGATTTTCGAGACATACCGTGTGTTTGATACTATGTTTGCTCTACATTGATGAGTGCTTGGTCGTACTATGCCTTAATGTGTGCTTAATGCTTATCATATGCTATTCATATCTTGTATGATCATTTACTCATGTCTTGGTGATTGGGTGCATGCTATTCATTCTTATCATTTTGTGCGCTCCACCAAGATGTATGTGACATGGAAGAGTGACCCATGATCCTAATCGATTGTGCATTTGCATTCAAACGCAAATCTTAAATAATGCACAAATTTAGGGGGTGCTCTTGCTTATCACATACTTCTCAAAGCGATTTATATTATTCATTGATTATATCATTTGTCGAAGCTTTGATCTATATGTTGTCATCAATTACCAAAAGGGGAGATTGAAAGTGCAACTAATCCCCGGGTGGTTTTGGTAATTAATAACAACATATATATCATTGAACTAATAGTTTCTTGAGAATCATTTCAGAAAGTTCAATGATATGGGTATGGCAATGACTGAAGAAGTGGACCCCTCAAAATGCTAAGGCAAGCATTGGCAAAAGCTCAAGACTCCATTTTTGGTTTAGTGATCCAAGATCACATTGAGTCCATAGGAAAGCCAATACTATTAAAGGGATGAGGTTATGTTAATGATCTGGTTGCTCAAAGTGCTTAGTGATATATCTCCTAAACTATCAGCAACTCTCACTTCCATAATACACTCATAAGTAATCTCGGTCCCACCGATTTCCTAAACTCAGTCACCGAGATGAACCACCTCAGCCATATAGCCAAACCCTAGAAATTTCGGATTTTCCGATTCGAACTCGGTCTCACGAAACTGGTGTTGCCAAGCTTCAGAACCTTCATCAACAAATCGGTGTCACCGAGATGATGAAGTCGGTCCCACCGAGATTGGCAAACCCTAGTCTTTGGAAGAATCGGACTCACCGAGATTGTATTTTCGGTCCCACCGAAAATCCCAACGCTCACATGATTTGAACTTTCGGTCTCACCGATTTGTCAACTTCGGTCCGACCGAGATTGGTCAAATGTGTGTAACAGTTGGATTTTGTGTGGAGGCTATAAATACCCTCCACCCCTCTTCATTCGTGGAGAGAGCCATCGAAAGAACTACCACTCCTACCTTACATTTCGAGAAGAAAACTACCTACCCTTGTGTTGAGATCAAGTTGCTCCACTCCCACCATATGAAGCTTGATCTCTAGCCTTCCCAAGTTGCTTTCCACTCAATCCTTTCTTCCACCACAGCCAAATCGGTGAGGAGAGTTGAGTGTTGGGGAGATTATCATTTGAAGCACAAGAGCAAGGAGTTCATCATCATCAACACCATCTATTACCTTTTGGAGGTGGTGCCTCCTAGATTGGTTAGGTGTCGCTTGGGAGCCTCCGTCAAGATGTGGAGTTGAACCAAGAAGTTTGTAAGGGCAAGGAGATCGCCTACTTCATGAAGATCTACCCCGAGTAAGGCTAGTCCTCCGTGGGCGTATGCCATGATGGCATAGACAAGGTTGCTTCTTCGTGGACCCTTCGTGGGTGGAGCCCTCCGTGGACTCTCGCAACCGTTACCCTCCGTGGGTTGAAGTCTCCATCAACGTGGATTGACGATAGCACCACCTATCGGAACCACGAGAAAAAATCTCCATGTCTCCAAATTGCGTTTGCTCTTCTCTACCTCTCTTTACTACATGTGCAATTTACTTTCCGCTGCCTATACTCTAGAATTGCATGTGTAGGGTGATACTTGACTTGATCATCATTGTGAACTTGCCAAAAACTTGTCTTTATCAAAAGGCTGAATTTTTATATTGTCAAGTAGTCTAATCACCCCCCCTCTAGACATACTTTCGATCCTACACTAACCTACCAACAGCCCGGATTGCTATTTCTTTTTTGCCTATTTCAGTTTTCGAAGAAAAGGAATATCAAACGGAGTCCAAACGGGATGAAACCTTCGGGAGCGATCTTTTGGAACAAACGCAACCCAGGAGACTTGGAGTGGACGTCAAGAAGCGAACGAGGCGGCCACGAGGGTGCCCGGCGCGCCCCCACCCTCGTGGGCCCCTTGTGGCTCCACCGACCTACTTCTTTCTCCTATATATACCCACATACCCCATGAACATCCAGGAGCACCACGAAAACCTAATTCCACCACCGCAACCTTCAGTATCCGCGAGATCCCATCTTGGAGCCTTTGCCGGCGCTCCGCCAGAGGGGGAATCGACCATGGAGGGCCTCTACATCATCTCCAAGGCCTCTCCGATGAGTTGTGAGTAGTTTACCACGGACCTTCGGGTCCATAGTTATTAGCTAGATGGCTTCTTCTCTCTCTTTGAATCTCAATACCAATTTCTCCATCGATCTTCTTGGAGATCTATTCGATGTAACTCTTTTTGTGGTGTGTTTGTCGACATCTGATGAATTGTGGGTTTATGATCAATTTTACCTATGAGAAGTATTTGAATCTCCTCTGAATTCTTTTATGTGTGATTAGTTATCTTTGCAAGTCTCTTCGAATTATCAGTTTGGTTTTGCCTACTAGATTGATCTTTCTTGCAATGGGAGAAGTGCTTAGCTTTGGGTTCAATCTTGCGGTGTCCTTTCCCAAAGGATGTTAGAGGGCAGCAAGGCACATATTGTATTGTTGCCATCGAGGATAAAAAGATGGGGTTTATGTCATATTGCATGAGTTTATCCCTCTACATCATGTCATCTTTCTTAATGTGCTACTCTGTTCTTATGAACTTAATACTCTAGATGCAGGTAGGAGTCGGTCGAAGTGTGGAGTAATAGTAGTAGATGCAGAATCGTTTCGATCAACTTGTTACGGACGTGATGCCTATATACATGATCACGACTAGATAATATCATAACTATGCACTTTTCTATCAATTGCTCGATAGTAATTTGTTCACCCACCGTAATACTTATGCTACCTTTAGAGAAGCCACTAGTGAAACCTATGGCCCCTGGGTCTATCTTTTATCATATAAGTTTTCCATCTACTTTTATTTGCATCTTTACTTTCCAATCTATATCATAAAAATACCAAAAATATTTATCTTATCTTATTATCTCTATCAGATCTCACTTTCGCAAGTTTCCGTGAAGGGATTGACAACCCCTTTATCGCGTTGGTTGTGAGGTTCTTGTTTGTTTGTGTAGGTGCGTGGGACTTTTGAGGAGCCTCCTACTAGATTGATACCTTGGTTCTCAAAAATTGAGGGAAATACTTACGCTACTTTGCTGCATCAGCCTTTCCTCTTCAAGGGAAAACCAACGCAGTGCTCAAGAGGTAGCAAGAAGGATTTCTGGCGCCGTTGCCGGGGGGGGGGGGGGTCTTCGCTCAAGTCAAGACATACCAAGTACCCATCACAAACTCATCTCCCTCGCAATACATTATTTGCCATTTGCCTCTCGTTTTCCTCTCCCCCACTTCACCCTTGCCGTTTCATTCGCCCTCTCTTTCCCGTTTGCCTTCTCTCTCTCGCTTGCCTTTTGTGTGCTTGTGTGTTAGATTGCTTGTCAAGATGGCGCAAGATAATACCAAATTGTGTGACTTTTCCAATACCAATAATAATGATTTCCTTAGCACTCCGATTGCTCCTCTTAATGATGCTAAATCTTGTGAAATCAATGCTGCTTTGTTGCATCTTGTTATGAAAGATCAATTCTCCGGCCTTCCTAGTGAAGATGCCGCAACTCATTTAAACAGCTTTGTTAATTTGTGTGATATGCAAAAGAAGAAAGATACAGATAATGATATTGTTAAATTGAAGTTATTTCCGTTTTCACTTAGAGATCGTGCTAAAACTTGGTTTTCGTCTTTGCCTAAAAATAGTATTGATTTTTGGAATAAGTGCAAAGATGCTTTTATCTCCAAGTATTTTCCTCCCGCTAAGATTATCTCTCTTATAAATGATATTATGAATTTTAAACAACTTGATCATGAGCAAGTTTCCGAGTCTTGGGAAAGAATGCAATTAATGATTTGCAATTGCCCTACTCATGTTTGAATTTATGGATGATCATACAAATTTTTTATGCCGGATTGAATTTTGCTTCTAGAAATCTTTTAGATTCGGCCGCGGGAGGCACTTTTATGGAAATCACTATAGGATAAGCTACTAAACTCCTTGATAACATTATGGTTAATTATTCTCAATGGCACGCCGAAAGATCTACTAGTAAAAAAGTGCATGCTATAGATGAGATTAATGTTTTGACTGGAAAGATGGATGAACTTATGAAATTGTTTGCTACTAAGAGTGCTTCTATTGATCCTAATGATATGCCTTTGTCTACTTTGATTGAGAACAATAATGAATCTATGGATGTGAATTTTGTTGGTAGGAATAATTTTGGTAACAACGCGTATAGAGGAAACTTTCCTAGTAACTCCTCTAATAATTATGGTAATTCCTACAACAACTCTTATGGAAATTTTAATAAGATGCCCTATTATTTTGAGAATAGTGTTAAAGAATTTATGATCTCTAATGCTTTGCTTGAAGAAAAATTGCTTAAAGTTGATGATTTGGCTAGGAACATTGATAGACTTTCGCTTGATGTTGATTCTTTGAAACTTAGATCTATTCCACCTAAGCATGATATCAATGAGTCTCTCAAATCCATGAGAATTTCCATTTATGAGTGCAAATAAAGAACCGCTAGGTTGCGTGCTAAGAAAGATTGCTTTGTAAAAGCGTGTTCTTCTAGTTTCCATGAAAATAATGATGAAGATCTAAAAAGTTATTTATGTGTCCCCTATTAAATCTTTGTTTTGCAATATGAATCTTGATAATGATGGGACCGGAGGTGAGTCAACTTTAGTTAAAAGGCGTCCCAATGATTCGGAGTTTTTAGATTTTGATGCTAAATTTGGTAAAAGTGGGATTGGAGTGGTCAAAACTTTACATAGCATTGAACCCACTATTATGGATTTCAAGGAATTTAATTATGATAATTGTTCTTTAATAGATTGTATTTCCTTGTTGCAATCCGTGTTGAATTCTCCACATGCTTATAGTCAAAATAAAGCTTTTACCAAACATATTGTTGATGCGTTGATGCAATCTTATGAGGAAAAACTTGAATTGGAAGTTTCTATACCTTAGAAAACTTTATGATGAGTGGGAACCTACTATAAGAATTAAAATTAAATATCATCAATGCTATGCTTTATGTGATTTGGGTGCTAGTGTTTCCACGATTCCGAAAACTTTTTGTGATGTGCTAGGTTTCCATGATTTTGATGATTGCTTGTTAAACTTGCACGTTGCAGATTTCACCATTAAGAAACCTATGGGAAGTATCAATGATGTTCTTATTGTTGCAAATAGGAATTATGTGCCTGTAGATTTTATCGTTCTTGATATAAATTGCAATCTTTCATGTCCTATTATTCTTGGTAGACCTTTCCTTAGAACGGTTGGTGCAATTATTGATATGAAGGAAGGGAATATTAGATTCCAATTTCCATTAAGGAAAGGCATGGAACACTTTCCAAGAAAGAAAGTCAAATTACCTTATGAATCTATCATGCGAGCTACTTATGAATTGAATGCCAAAGATGACAGTACTTAGATCTATTATCGCTTTTATGCCTAGGTAGGGGCATTAAACGATAGCGCTTGTTGGGAGGCAACCCAATTTTATTTTTGTTACTTGCTTTTTTCTTCTGTTTAGTAATAAATAATTCCTATAGATTCTGTTTAGATGTAGTTTTATGTTTTAATTAGTGTTTGTGCCAAGTAGAACCTATAGGATAACCTACGGTGATAGTTAATTTGATTCTGCTGAAAAACAGAAACTTTTGCACGCACGAGAATAATTTTAATAAATCACATAAATGTGCTTTTGCATTGATTATTTTTGCAGTAGATCAATAGACAAATTTCCCAGGACTTCCTATTTTGGTAGGATTTGTAGAGTTCCAGAAGTATTCGAAAGTTAGAGATTGCTACAGACTGTTCTGTTTTTGACAGATTCTGTTTTCCATGTGTTGTTTGCTTATTTTGATGCATCTATGGCTAGTATTGGGGGGTATGAACCATAGAGAAGTTGGAATACAGTAGGTTTAACACCAATATAAATAAAGAATTAGTTCATTACAGTACCTTATGTGGTGGTTTTTCTTTCTTGCACTAACATAGCTTATGAGATTTTGTGTTGAGTTTTGTGTTGTGAAGTTTTCAAGTTTTGGATAAAGATTTGATGGACTATGGAATAAGGAGTGGCAAGAGCCTAAGCTTGGGGATGCCCATGGCACCCGAAGATATCCAAGGACAACCAAAAGCCTAAGCTTGGGGATGCCCCGGAAGGCATCCCCTCTTTCATCTTTGTTTATCGGTAACTTTACTTGGAGCTATATTTTTATTCACCACATGATATGTGTTTTGCTTGGAGCGTCTTGTATGATATGAGTCTTTGATTTTTAGATAACCACAATCATCCTTGCTGTACACACCTTTTGGGAGAGACCCACTTGATTTGGAATTTATTAGAATACTCTATGCACTTCACTTATATCTTTTGAGCTAGATAATTTTTGCTCTAGTGCTTCACTTATATCTTTTAGAGCACGACGGTGGCTTAATTTTCTAGAAATTGGTGATCTCTCATGCTTCACTTATATTATTTTGAGAGTCTTTTAGAACAGCATGGTTATGAATTTGGTCCTTGAATGATGGGCATCCAAGTTGGGTATAATAAAAACTATCATAGAAAGTGAATTGGATGCTATGATCAATTTGATGCTTGATAATTGATTTGAGATATGAGGATGGTGATATTAGAGTCATGCTAGTGGAGTAATTATGAATTTTAGGAATACTTGTGTTGAAGTTTGTGATTCCCGTAGCATGCATGTATGGTGAACCGCTTTGTGATGAAGTTGGAGCATAATTTATTTATTGATTGTCTTCCTTATGAGTGGCGGTCGGGGACGAGCGATGGCCTTTTCCTACCAATTTATCCCCCTAGGAGCATGCGCGTAATACTTTGTTTTCAATGGCTTGTAGACTTTTGCAATAAGTATATGAGTTCTTTATGACTAATGTTGAGTCCATGGATTATACACACTCTCACCCTTCCGCCATTGCTAGCCTCTCTTGTGCTGTGCAACTTTCGCCGGTACCATAGACCCACCATATACCTTCCTCAAAACAACCACCATACCTACCTATTATGGCATTTCCATAGCCATTCCGAGATATATTGCCATGCAACTTTCCATCGTTCCATTTATTATGACATGCATCATCATTGTAATATTGCTCTTTGCATGATCATGTAGTTGACACCGTATTTGTGGCAAAGCCGCCTTCATAATTCTTCCATACATGTCACTCTTGATTCATTGCATATCCCGGTACACCGCCGGAGGAATTCATACAGAGTCATATTTTGTTCTAAGTATCGAGTTGTAATCTTGAGTTGTAAGTAAATAAAAGTGTGATGATCTTCATTATTAGAGCATCGTCCCAAGTGAGGAAAGGATAATGGATACTATGATTCCCCCACAAGTCGGGATGAGACTTCGGACTTAAAAAAAAGAGAGAAAGGCCAAATAAAAAAAGAGAAAGGCCAAATAAAAAATGAGAGAAAAAGAGAGAAGGGACAATGTTACTATCCTGTTTACCACACTTGTGCTTCAAAGTAGCACCATGATCTTGATGATAGAGAGTCTGCTATGTTGTCACTTTCATATACTAGTGGGAATTTTTCATTATAGAACTTGGCTTGTATATTCCAATGATGGGCTTCCTCAAAATTCCCTAGGTCTTCGTGAGCAAGCAAGTTGGATGCACACCCACTTAGTTTCTTTTGTTGAGCTTTCATACATTTATAGCTCTAGTGCATCCGTTGCATGGCAATCCCTACTCACTCACATTGATATCTATTAATGGGCATCTCCATAGCCTGATGATACGCCTAGTTGATGTGAGACTATCTTCTCCTTTTTTGTCTTCTCCACAACCACCATTCTATTCCACATATAGTGCTATGTCCATGGCTCACGCTCATGTATTGCGTCAAAGTTGAAAAGTTTGAGAATACTAAAGTATGAAACAAGTGCTTGACTTGTCATCGGGGTTGTGCATGATTAAATACTTTGTGTGATGAAGATAGAGCATAGCCAGACTATATGATTTTTTAGGGATAACTTTCATTAGCCATGTTATTTCGAGAAGACATGATTGCTTTGTTAGTATGCTTGAAGTTTTATTGTTTTTATGTCAATATGAACTTTTATTTTGAATCATTTGGATCTGAACATTCATGCCACAATAAATAAAATTACATTGAGAATTATTCTAGGTAGCATTCCAAATCAAAAAATCTATTTTTTATCATTTACCTACTCGAGGACGAGTAGGAATTAAGCTTGGGGATGCTTGATACGTCTCCAACGTATCTATATTTTATGATTGTTCCATGCTATTATATTATCTGTTTTGGATGTTTATGGGCTTTACTTTACACTTTTATATCATTTTTTGGGACTAACCTACTAACCGGAGGCCTAGCCCGAATTGCTGTTTTTTTTTCCTATTTCAGTGTTTCGAAGAAAAGGAATATCAAACGGAGTCTAAACGGGATGAAACCTTCGGGAGTGATCTTTTTGGAACAAACACAACCCAGGAGACTTGGAGTGGACGTCAAGAAGCGAACGAGGCGGCCACGAGGGTGCCCGGTGTGCCCCCACCCTCGTGGGCCCCTCGTGGCTCCACCGACCTACTTCTTCCTCCTATATATATCCACGTACCCTGAGAACATCCAGGAGCACCACGAAAACCTAATCCCACCACCGCAACATTCTGTATCCGCGAGATCCCATCTTGGAGCCTTTGCCGACGCTCCGCCGGAGGGGGAATCGATCACGGAGGGCCTCTACATCATCTCCAAGGCCTCTCCGATGAGTTGTGAGTAGTTTACCATAGACCTTCGGGTCCATAGTTATTAGCTAGATGGCTTCCTCTCTCTTTGAATCTCAATACCAAGTTCTCCTCTATCTTCTTGGAGATCTATTTGATGTAACTATTTTTGCGGTGTGTTTGTCGAGATCCAATGAATTGTGGGTTTATGATCAAGTTTATCTATGAGAAGTATTTGAATCTCCTCTGAATTCTTTTATGTGTGATTGGTTATCTTTGCAAGTCTCTTCGAATTATCAGTTTGGTTTTGCCTACTTGATTGATCTTTCTTGCAATGGGAGAAGTGCTTAGCTTTGGGTTCAATCTTGCGGTGTCCTTTCCCAGTGACAGCAGGGGCAGCAAGGCACGTATTGTATTGTTGCTATCAAGGATAAAACGATGGGGTTTATGTCATATTGCATGAGTTTATCCATCTACATCATGTCATCTTTCTTAATGCGTTACTCTGTTCTTATGAACTTAATACTCTAGATGCAGGCAGGAGTCGGTCGATCTGTGGAGTAATAGTAGTAGATGCAGAATCATTTCGATCTACTTGTTATGGACGTGATGCCTATCACTACAAAAAAAAGGCACATCCGTGACATTTTGGGCTGAACGAATTTTTTTCTGTCATACATATGATACTTCTATGATGATAATTGTGAGAAAACCCGGTATCATCATAGATGTGGTGGGCTCCTACTTCTATGACAACAAATCATGACAGAAAATGGGCTTTTCATCCTGGGCGGGCCAGAGATGGAGCTGCATGACATTCTTTGGGCCATCCATGATGGAGAAAACCGTGGTAGAAGCGAGGGGGAGGAAAATTTCGGGGAGTTGCCGGTTACGGTGGGATGTCGGGGGCCGAGCGATGCACGTTTCTCTTGTACACGTACGCGTGTGTGTGCAAGGCGTTGGCTCTAACTGAACCCGAGCGAGGCGTTGGGCTCTAACTAAACCCGGCGTTTGCCGCTGCGAACTCTGGCGTTACTAAACCCGAGCGATCTATCGATGGCTGTTAATCGAACCCGATGGGCGATTCGCCGCTCTGCTGCTAACTAAAGCCGATTGATTGGATGAGCAGTGGCGTTGCGGGGGGTTGGATGAGCGATGGAGCGGTGGCGTATCCTCTAGATGAACAGGACCCGTGGTGTGGAGGGCTGGATGAGCAGAGAGCGGTGGAGGGTGGCCGTGGAGGGTGGTTGAGCAGGACCCGTGGTGTGGAGGGCTGGATGAATAGTAGACGGTGGAGGGCTGGATGAACAGTAGACGGTGGAGGGGTGGTTGAACAGTAGCGGGTGGAGTAGCGCGCAGTGGAGGCTGGATGAACAGGAGCTCGTGGAGGCTGGAGGAGGTCGACGGTAGCCCGTGGAGGCTGGAGGAGGTCGATGGTGGAGATGAACAGTATCCTGTGGAGTCCCGTTTTGCGGTACGCCACACCCCTCCCGATGAACAGGACCCCCGTTTCGACCGTAGCGCTCCAACTCAAGTCTGTTTCGTCCGTTTTGTGGTACGCCACACCCCTCCCGATCAACAGGACCCCCGTTTCGATCGTAGGAGGTCTGTTTCCTCCGTTTTGCGGTCCTCCACACCCCTCCCAATAAACAGGACCCCGTTCCGAACGTGGCCGGTTGAACACAAGGCCGTTTCCTCCGTTGTACGGTACGCCAGGCCTCGTTTCCATCGCCTGTTCCGTCCAAGCAGGTTGGCTCCCACGCGTTCTGTTGCCTCCCGATGAACACGACGCATTCCGTTGCCTCCCCATGAAGACGATGCATTCCATTGGCTCCCCATGAACACGACGACGACGTTGTTTCTCCGTTCCGACCCAGCCATGTACGTATGCGCGAGCAGGCGTTCAAGACCCTGCCCGTATGTACGTACGTGGCCGTATTTTCTTTCTTGCACCCTCGCCGATGTACGTACGTGTACATGCTATGTGCGCGCCTCTACATCGACACGTGCGCGCCTCTACTATGACACGTGTGTGCCTCTACATCGACCAGTATGCACGTACACTTTCGCAACCAGAATGACAACGCTACATATGCTTCGACCAGGTGGGTCCCGACTATTAGGCAATTCCTTGCCTGCGAAGATGTAGCTGGTGGGTCCCAGCAGTCAGGGGGGGCGAATCGTTTTGTTTTTTTTTTGCCCGGACGCACTTCCTTGCATGCGAAGATGTAGCTGGTGGGTCCCAGCAGTCAGGGGGGAAACGTGTTTTTCACGAAATACTGGTGGCCCGTCTGGTGGGTCCCTGCTGTCAGGTGGAGGAATAATTACTTTGTGCGTAATAAGGAGGCACTTCCTTGCGGCCACTGTGGACCCAGCTGTCAGCCTCTCCACGCACAATACTCTTCCGATGGAAGTCAGTCGTTGACCATATTGACCACGCCGTGCCGAGAGAACCACAGCGGTGGATGATGGCGGGGCCTAGGAAGGGGACGACGCGGAGCCGGGGAAGGCGCAACAGTGGATGCCCACGCGAAGAGGAGTACGAGGGTGAGGCTGCCGTCGCCGCAGAATAACAGGGGGTGTGGGTGAGTAGAGGGATGGCCTGGCCAGCGGTGGGAGTAGTAGGGGGCGGTGAGGCCTCCGCCGCATCACAGCCGGCCACGGGAGGCAGGAGCACGAGGCACGACCGGCGCTGGTTTGGGCGGCTGGAGCAAGAAGACCAGAGGTTGAAGAAGCACTACGGCCGTTGGATGGACATCGTACGGTCATTGGAGCTAGAATCGTGCATATTATTGACTAAGTTGACAAAGCCCTCCGTCCCCGTCAACTTAGTAGGCCCACAAGTCAGCCTTCCACTATACTGGGTCCCAGCTAATAGGTGGAGTATTCATTTTTTTGTACGTAATAAGGAGGCACTTCCTTGCGTGCGAAGATATAGCTGGTGGGTCTGAGCTGTCAGCGGCGGTAACGTTTTTTTCGCGAAATACAGAGGCCCTTTCGGTGGGTCCCTGATGTCAGGTGGAGGAATCATTATTTTGCGCATAATAAGGAGGCATTTCCTTGTGTGCGGCCGTGGACCCAACTATCGGCCTCTCCACGTACAGTCCACTTCAGATGCATGTCGGTCGTTGACCACGTTAACCAGGCCGCGTCGAGAGCACCAGGGCGGTGGACGATGGCGAGGCCTAGGAAAGGAACGACACCGAGGCGAGGAAGACTTCGGCGCTTGTTTCCCACGCGGAGGGGAGTGTTGTCTGAGGGGTTTATTGGTTCGTCTGGCGTCGCGGAGAATAACAGCAGTGTGGGTGAGTAGAGGATGGCTTGGCGTGATGGGAGTATGGTGGGCGGTGAGGCTGCTCGCAGCAGAGCCGACCGCTGGGAGGAGGGAGCAGGCAGTCCTGCCGCCGCTTGTTTGAGCGGCTGGAGCAGGAAGAGCAGAGATTGAAGAAGCACAACGGCCGTTGGATGGCAATCCAATAGTCACTGCTTATGCGTCAACCTTTTTTAGGAAAGCCTCAAATCTGTGGAAAACAACATATAGCCCATCTGCCATTATTTCTAATAATTTACAGCCCATTTGCTAATTCTTAAAGTTTTTTTGGAGCCCATATTCTTTTTGTTAGCATTACAGCCCATACTGTGGCCCCAGTTAAAAAATTATACGAAATTTTGCATATTTCGGTGCGGTCCGAACTGTTTTTAATCCCGAAATTTCAACTCACATTCAAACTGATTTTAAAAATAAATGTATATCAATATAAAATCCAACAAATTCTTCACGCATAAAAATTAATGTAATTTAAAATCTCGAAATAAGAAAAAGATATTTAAAACTAATTGCCGATTTGATGTGTTTTAAAAATGTACAACCCATTTCTCATTACTGATGGGCCATTTTCTCGGCCAACCAAATGAAAGCTCTCCTCGTCTTGAAAGATTTGCAGCCCAACAGGCCTGACAAAGCGACTTACTTGGCAAATCACAAAAAAACTGGGATGTGGTCATGGACCGAGCTGTCAGCCTCTCCACGTACAGTACTCTTCCGATGGATGTCATTCCTTGACCACATTGACCACGCCGCACGGAGAGCACCACGGCTAGTCCTGGCCATCTCAGGCCCGGCCCTGTCGGCCCCCCCAGGCCCGGCCCTAAAATCCAGGGCCTAGGCCCGATGGGCTTGCCCATGGGCCGGGCTTGGGCCTGATTTTTGAGCCCATCAGTAGGGCCTGGACGGGCTTGGGCTTGGCATATTGGCATTTTAAGGAAGAGGCCCGACCCATGGCCCTAAGCCCTAAGGGCTTTTAGGGCTTTTACCGATGGGCGGGCTTGGGCTTGAAAAGTAGGCCCGGTGATAGGGCCTGGGAGGGCTGGGCCTCGCCGACGGCGTGGGCTTTTTCAGGCCCGCCCAAGCCGGACCGGCCCGGCCATGGCCGATATAACCACGGCGGTGGGCGACGGCGAGGCCTAGGAAGGGGCGACGCGAGCCGGGAAGGCAGCGGCAAGGAAGCCCGCGGATAGAATCTGAGGTTCACCGGTTCGGCTGCGGTGTGAGGCTGCCGTCGCCGCAGGCTGGCCAAGGTGGGAATAGTAGGGGCGGTGAGTCCTCCGCAAAGACAGCCGGCCACGGGAGGGAGGAGCATGAGGCACGACCGGCGCTGGTTTGGGCGGCTGGAGCAAGAAGACCAGAGGTTGAAGAAGCACTACGGCCGTTGTATGGACATCGTACGGCCACTGGAGCTAGAATCATTCATATTGACTAAGTTGACAAAGCCCTTCGTCCCCGTCGACTTAGTAGGCCCACAAGTCAGCCTCCCACCAAGGTGGGTCCTAGCTAGCAGGGGGAGTATTCATTTTTTTGTGCGTAATAAGGAGGCACTTCCGGTGGGTTTGAGCCGACAATGAAGTGTTTTTCACGAATCGGTGGCCCGTCAGGTGGGTCCCAGCAGTCAGGGGGCAAACATTTTTTCGCAAAATACGGTGGCCCGTCTAGTGGGTCCCTGCTATCAGTTGGAGGAATCATTATTTTCCGCGTAATAAGGAGGCACTTACTTGCTGCGGCCGTGGACCCAACTGAGACTCTCCACGTACAGTATACTTCCGATGGAAGTCGTTCCTTGACCACGTTGACCTCGCCGCGTTCCGTTGCATGCATGCGTCCATGGGCGTGGTGCGTCCCCACTGTCAGCCTCTCACGTACAGTCATCTTTTGTTGACTCTCGGTTGTTGACCATGTTGACCACACCGTGCCGAGCGCACCCAGACTGGAACGACCCAGAGATGGGGAAGACGGGGCAGTGGAGTCGCAGATGGAGAGGAGTGGGAAACTTCACTAGTTCGGGCGCGCGGCAGCACAGCCGCGGTGCCACCCATGGGAGACAGGAGCAAGAACAGAGGTTGAATAAGGAGCATGGCTATTGGATTAACATCCAACGGTCTAGCTGCTGAATCATTTGTTGATTAAGTTGACAAAGCCGTGCGTACACGTCCTCTTAGCAGGCCCACAAGTCGATCCACCAAATCGACGGGTCCCGGTATCAGCGGATGAATATTTTTTCGCAAAACAAGGAGGCACTTCCTTCCGTGCGAACATACAGCCGGTGGGTCCCAGCTGTCAGGTGGAGGAAACATTTTTTTCAGCTTAATAAGGAGGAACTTTCCTTGCGTGCGACCATGGAACTCGTGGGTCCCAGCCATCAGGCTCTCCACGTACACTCCTCTTCCGATGACTCTCGTTTGTTGACCACGCCACACCAAACACAACGAGGCGGTGGACGACGGCGAGGCCCCGGACGGGAACGACTCGGAGATGGGAAAACGCGGCAGTGGAGTCGCAGATTAAGAGGAGGAGAAGTGTTATAACTGGTTCTGTTGCAATTCATATCAAACTCAGGTTCACAGGACACGTTCATATTCATAGCCAACATTCACTATCAACAAGTCAAAAGATTCATATATACACAAGGTCAGCATATCTATGCATCCAAATGATTGATAGATCACACGACAATATTCATACATAATTCACAAAAAGATTCAGATATACACATGTTCAGTATGTTTATGCATCCAAATGATTGAGATCACAACCAATATGATCCATGGACAAACTTTAATTACCTAGGGTACAGACTGGTAAATGGTGTTCAATCAAAGTACTTCTTGCTAAAATTAGTTCTTGTACGAGTAAACTTTCGAGTACATAAGAGGCAGCACAGACAATCTGAACTTTGCTTGTAGGTTTATCCTCTAATAGTGGCCTCGTGCCGAGGGAGGTTTGAGCAACTTGGCCACTACTTTCATCCAACTAGTTTACTGGCTCATCTTGGTCCTGTATCTCGCCAAAATTCTACATTGCAGACGTGAAAGGAGGCGGTTGAGAAAATGAACCACCCAAATTTTTTGTGCAGTTCAACTGAAATGGAGCATCCTTGGTGTTGGGGATATTACCACTAGGTGTAAACCGGCCAAGCTTGGGCCGGATTAACTCCGCTAGTAGTGTAATCATGTAAAGGCCCAAGGCCTGTAGTAGGCTTAGACCTTGTAGCCGTAAACCGGCCTGATGTGTAACTTGTATTGTAAGTTAGGAATAGAGAGATACCAACCGGGATGCGAGTATGAACCGGTTGGGACTCTGCAAACCGACGGGCGTCACCCGTGTATATAAGGGGACGACCCGGCGGCGGTTCAGAGATAGACAACAACAGCTCGAGCCTAGGCGAAGCTTATTTGCTCCCTAGCCATCGAGATTACATCAATTCCATCACAACTAGACGTAGGCTTTTACCTTCATCGAAGGGGCCGAACTAGTATAAACCCTCGTGTCTTTGTGTCCTTTAACCCTGCAAGTAAACCCGTTGCGATGGCTCCACGACTAAGTCCTCGTACTAGGACATCTGCCGTGACAAATCCATTTACGCTTGGCGCCCACCGTGGGGCTATCGCACGATAGTTTGACGATCTTGGAGGGCAAGCTCAAAGGACTCGAAGGCTACGTTAGGGGCGGATGACCAAGAGTCGTCGCGGCGGATCTACATCGACGATCTTTGGATGGGGTCCGAGGCCGATTCAATCGAGTATGGATACCGGGTCCCCTTCGGCGGCATACACGTCTTCATCGGCAAGATCGGAGGGCCTGAGCCGGACATCTGCACCGACCTCGTCGAGACGGCTCAGCGCGCGCAACCAGCCCGGGCTAAACCGGCGGTGAAGCATGTCTTCGTTGGAGTTACCCATGGAAGGGAATGTGATACCAGTTCAGAATACGGTAGCGAGACCGTCGTTTATTCCGGCGATGAATCCTCAGCAGGAGAGACAGAATCATTGTATCAGCTGCAGGATGGTATGATCGGGGGCTGTTCCGACGGTGACAGTATTCCGGACCCCCCAAGCCAGCTGAACCGGATCGGCATATTCATGGCGATCGCGAGGCCGCACCCTTTCGCCGACCGCACCGCGGCGATACTTTCCGGTTCAGCAAGCGGCGGCGAGGCAGAGGCCCGGTCGTCCGCCGGTTCAAGTTTTGTCGATCTGTTTGATGCAGCGACGGCGCTTATGGCGGAGGATAATCCGGCAGATCAAGAGGCTCATAATGCGAGATTGCAAAGGTGAGAGAGCAGATCACGCAGCCAAAGCGGATCTAGCGGCGAAAAAGGAGCGCATGGCCTCGTGAGCGGGCGCTTTAGATGCGCAAGCTTACGACTCATGCTCGACCAGAGCGCGTCGCAGAGGTGTTAAGGCGGAAGTACGATCGCGCTGCCATCCGGATTTGACCCTAGAAACCTCTTTTCGGACACCCGAGCGGACCCGGCAACCCGCCCAAAGACAGGAGGTAAACCGGATCGAAGCGCCAGAGCAGGAGCGACGGTCCAGCCACGCCAGATGGAGCCCCGCAGCAGAATACGGTGATGCCTCCGCCGTCTGAGCGCCTCCGGGCATTACTCTAACCCTATGGACAACCTTGTTGCGGCGCGCTTGCGATTGGAGGCAATCCCAGTTGAAGGAGATTCCCCACAAGCAATTGAGACACGCCGGGTTAAGGAGCTTCTCGGACTGCACTAACCAAAGAGAAGCATATTCATATAGCGCGACGGATTCACTCTACACCCGTCCCAAGCGGAGCTACTGTAGGCGCATGGATGAACCGGCCCTGTCAAGTAACGCGCGGGACCGAGAAGCGGCCCGAGGCAACAACCCGATAGGCAGTGCTCGTAATGCTCAGGAGGTAGTAGATCGGGCCCGGGCTCGCAGGGAGGCCGAGTTAGCAGCACAGGGTGATGTGGTTCAGCACACGCCGGTTCGCCCTACCTCTTTCACAGGACCAGGAGTTTCCTCCGCTTTGGGAGTGCCCTGTTTAACCCCCGCTTTGCGCAATGTGCGTTTGCCTAAGGATTTTAAAGGCCCACGTAAGGTGCCGAATTACACTGCCGATCTATCCCCTGAGGCGTGGGTTGAGAGTTATGAGATGGCCATGGAGATGCTTGATGTTGATGAAGCGGCATGTGCAAAATACTTCACCATGATGATGGAGGGTACAGCCCGTACTTGGTTGAAAAGCCTGCCGCCCAATTCGATCGATTCATGGGGTCGATTCGGGCCCGGTTATCCAAATTTCAAAGATACATGTAAACAGCGAAGTCCATAGTGGACTTGGCGGCTTATGTTCGAGGAAGAAGGAGTCCACAACCCGCCGGGTGCGCCGTGTGTCTGAGATTTTACACTCCTCGACCGGATCAACGCCGACTCGGCGATCATCACGCTAGAAAGCAACCGCGGTTTGAACCTCTGGCTGAAGCTGGGGCGTATGAGGCGGTTCGCAGCGATCTGAGAACCCTCATGACCGCTTTAGTAAAATATGCCGATTCTGCATAGTACCAAGGATCTGAGTTAGATGAAGGCGAAGCGGGGAAGGGAAAGAAGAATGGCAACTCAAGCAGCGACATGTCAAACCGGCAGTCATGGAAATCGGGCAAGCGCAAGGTGATGATTTTGTAGCTAACACTAGTGCACGTGAGAGGCCCGCGCGTAGAAACAAAGCGAATCGGGGTCCAAATCTGGTGCGAACCGTTTAAATTACTTGTTGAATCAGCCCTGTCCCAAACACGGACGAAAGAAAACCCATCGAATCATCTTTGGAAGGACTGTTCTATTATGCAAGCGTTCAAAAACTCTGATGCTTTCCGATATGATCAAGGATCAGGTGGCGGTTCAGTTCCGGTTTTCATGGGCGGGTCAAGGCGGAGCTTCGGTTCAGGGCACAACCAGCAATTTCAACAACCAGAACAATCAAGGTAGCCAGCAGCAGCAGCAGCAGCAGTCAGGCTATCAGAGCCAGCCAAAGCAGTTGAACGGCGGGCAATATCATGTTTTCACGACCAGTTTGGACAAGCGGGATAGAAAGCTTCACAAACGGGCAGTAAATTCTGTTGAACCGGCTGTGCCACGGTATCTACGTTGGTCAGAACAGCCGATCACATGGAGCAGAGAGGACCATCCCCCCCGGGTTGATAATCCGGGTCAGCTGGCTTTGGTGGTGGACCCCCAAGTTGGGGGCTATAAGTTTACTAAGGTACTTATGGATGGAGGAAGCAGCATCAATATATTGTATTATGACACTTTCCGTCGCATGGGTCTCACAGATAAAGATCTCAGACCGTCCAACACGGTGTTCCATGGTGTAGTGCCAGGCAAATCTGCGTATCCCATTGGCAAGATAGCCTTGGATGTGGCCTTTGAGCGAACATGATTCTCGATGCGAAAAGCTAACCTTTGAAGTGGTAAAGATTGGAGCCCATATCATGCCCTATTTGGGCGGCGGCTTATGCCAAGTTCATGGCGCGACCTTGTTATATCTACTTGCAGCTTAAAATGCCGGGTTACAAAGGAACAATAACGGTGCATGGAAGTCGCGAGTCGCTTTGGAATGTGAGGAAGGAGATGCAGCTTGTGACGCGATGCGTACTCTGAGAGGAGTTGAAATTCTATAAGGATAATGTTGATCCGGCGGACATGACCCCTCTGAAGAAGCCTACTACGGAGCATGAATCAGATCTGAAATTTAAATCGGCGGCTGAAACCAAGCTTGTTGACTTTGTACCAGGCGATTCATCTAAGCAATTCACCATCAGTGCCAACCTGGATCCCAAATAGGAAGGCGCGCTCATCGAGTTCATCCGTGAGAACCGGGACATTTTTGCATGGAAGCCTTCTGACATGCCAGGTGTACCGAGGGAACTCGCTGAGCACACACTTAATGTGGATCCTAAGTATAAACCGGTGAAACAGTCCCTCCGCCGGTTTAATGAGGAAAGGCGCAAGGCCATTGGAGAAGAAGTAGCCAGGCTTCTGGCAGCTGGCTTTATCATCGAGGTGTTTCATCCAGAGTGGCTCGCTAATCCGGTGCTAGTCCTTAAGAAAAACGGCACCTGGCGTATGTGTGTGGACTACACAGATCTTAACAAAGCTTGTCCGGCGGATCCGTTTGCTCTCCCCCGCATTGATCAGATTATCGATGCCACGGCGGAGATGTGGCGTTTAAGTTTCTTGGGCGCGTACTCTGGATATCATCAAATCAAGATGGCGTTAAGGACCGGGGAGAAACGGCGTTTATAACTCCCTTTGGAGCCTTCTGCTATGTATCTATGCCTTTTGGGCTCAGGAGCGCCCAAGCCACGTATCAGCGGTGTGTGCAGAATTGTTTGCATACACAGATTGGCCGCAATGTGCATGCCTATGTGGATGACATTGTGGTAAAATCAAAACAGAAGGAGACGCTGGTGGACGATTTGAAGGAGACCTTCGACAACCTGCGTATTTATAAGATGATGCTTAATCCGGCCAAATGTGTTTTTGGTGTCCCGGCTGGCAAGCTATTGGGGTTCCTGGTATCCAACAGAGGGATCGAAGCCAACCCGGAGAAAATTAAGGCGATCACCTCCTTGGCTAAACCAAAGTGTATCAACGACGTTCAACGCTTGGCAGGCCGGATTGCGGCCCTGAGCCGGTTTATCAGCCGACTTGGAGAGAAGGCTATTCCTTTATACCGAATCTTTGAGGAAGACGGATCGGTTTATGCCGAGTCCACCATGGACGAAGCTTCGAGGACCTAAAGCGGCAATTGGCCAATCCGCCAGATTCTTGCGGCGCCGATTGACAACGAACCGTTGTTCTTATATGTGGCAGCCAATGCGCGGCGGTGGCGTGGCTATTGTGGTCGGCGTAAGGAGGCAGGAAAGGAATATCCGGTTCAACGGCGGTTTATTATATCGATGAGTACTTATTGAATCCAAGCAGAGGTATCCGCATTGGCGAAGTTAGTCTATGGTGTTTTTATGGCGGCCGGAAGCTGAAACAATATTTCCAAGGGCATCCTATTACGATGGTTAGTTCAGCTCCCTTGGGTGATATCATACAAAACCGGGAGGCGATGGCGGATTGCAAAATGGGCCATCGAGCTTGGGCGCACGGGCTCAAATATATGCCACGACGGCGGTGAAATCCTGGCGCTTGTTGACTTCATTAATGATTGGGCGGAGTTGCAAGCTCGGAGGAGAAGCCGATCATACATCTTGGACTATCCACTTGATGGGTCCAGGCAATTGGAAGGCTCGGGGCTGGAGTCGTGTTAACTTCCCCACGAGGTGATAAGTTTTATTCGTTCTCCGTCTAATGTTCCTTGTACTAATAATGCAGCTGAGTCTGACTTTACTCCATGGTCTCCGGATGGCTAAGGAAATGAACTTGAGCCGGGTCAAGTGTTTTGGTGACTCGGACCTGGTGGCGCAGCAAGTATCTGGCACTTGGGATTCTAAGGACCCCCTCATGGCTGCCTATCGACGAGAGGTGGATAATATTGCAGGGTGCTTCAAGGGATATCAAGTAGATCATGTGGATCGCCGGAAGAACGAAGCGGCAGACGCTTTAAGCCGGCTGGGTTCTCAGCGTAAACCGGTTCCCCCTAATGTTTTCCTCGACATCTTGCACAAACCGTCGGTTCAGCTCCCTGGTGAAGCGGATTTGGCAATTCGACCGGAGGCCCAGTGGTGGCAGCATTACACACTATTCCGGATTGGACGGTGCCTTATCTTGCATATATGACTCGAGGAGAATTACCAGACGATGAGATTCTGGCCAGGCAGGTAACCCGGCGTTCCAAGTCCATGACGATTATCAGTGGTGAATTGCATCATCGCGGCGTTTGAGGGCATTTCAACGCTGTGTTTCCCACGAGGAAGGTGGCGAAATTTTACGAGAAATCCATGAAGGGATTGCGGGCACCATGCAGTTCAAAGTCCTTGGTGGCGGCGTTCCGTCACGGGTTCTCTTGGTTAACGGCTCATCTTGATCACGGAGGATTTGGTCAAGCAACGTGATGGGTGTCGAAATTCTCGAGCGTGCCCATATACCGCACAGGAGTTGAGGATGATCCGATAACATGGCCGTTTGCGACATGGGGGCTGGATATGGTCGGGCCTTTTAAGAGATCCAAAGATAAGAAGACCCATCTGTTGGTGGCAGTGGACAAGTTCACCAAGTGGATTGAAGCGGAGCCTGTCAGTAAGTGTGATGCGGCAACAGCGGTACAGTTTATCAAAAAGGTGATTTTCCGGTTTGGCTTTCCACACAGTATCATCACTGACAATGGCACCAATCTGTCCAAGGGAGCTATGAAAGAATTTTGTGACCGCGAGCATATCCGGCTGGACGTATCGTCAGTGGCGCACCCCCAATCCAACGGGCAGGCAGAGCGTGCTAATCAGGAAATATTGCGAGGCATCAAACCGCGACTTCTGGTCCCATTACAAAGGACGCCAGGGTGCTGGGTTGAAGAGCTCCCATCGGTGCTATGGAGTATCAATACTCGCCAAACCGGTCTCTCGTTACCGCCCTTTTCATGGTTTATGGGCGAGCGATTCTCCCCAGCGATATTCGACACGACTTCGCCCGATGTAGCGGCTTATGTTGAAGCGGACAATGAAGCGGCGCGACGGGGCGCTTTGGATCTCTTGGATGAGGGCGTGATGTAGCAGCCGCTCGATCAGCGATTTACCAAGAAGACCTTCGTCGTTATCACAGCCGCGGGTTAAAACGGAGCTTTTCGGAAGGCGATTTGGTGCTTCGTCTCATCAAGATCGAACAGACATGCACAAGCTATCCCCACCTTGGGAAGGGCCCTTTGTGGTCGACAAGAATCTGCATAACGGCTCCTATTATCTGGTTGATATTCGAGAGCATAAAGACTCACGTCGTCGGAGGAGGAGACCAACAGGCCGTGGAATGTAGCTCATCTTGACCTTACTACACATGAGTCATCGGCTCGGTTTATGTACATAGCATAACAATGTATATATTATCTTTTGATATAATAAAAATCAGGGCCTCGACCAAAGCGGGGTCTCTGTCTTTCTTTTCATGCGTGGTTACAGGCGTTTTGTTTTCAGCGACCTCCGGTTTACCCTTGACAATTATATTTATCACTTGGGGGCTTGGTAGTATCCGAACCGATGCTACACCTCTTGATAAGCGAAAGCCATTAGATCATTGGGGACACGGTCATGTCTGAACCGGTCCGCCTCTTGGTCGACCATTAGGGCCAGCGCCACTTGGGGCTTGGTGAACCGAACCAATGTCACGCCACTTGGCGGCGTACTCGCCACGAGTCTTTTGGGGACTGGCTGACTAGCACCATCGCTACACCTTGAGGGCTTGGTAGCATCGACCATGGTAATGCCATCGACCAGCTCAAGCAGCTCTCCTTTTTTACAAAGTGTTATTGCCTTTGTTGCCATATTTGGTATTTGATTTTTGTTGCGTTTCCAACATGATGAATATTTTCTCCGGTTTAGCTGTCAGTACCAAGCTGATAAGCGCCGCGGTCCGATATTTCAACAGTTTTACTTTTCCGGTTTACCATCTTCGGTCCATCTTTATGGAGAAACTCGGGGGCTTGTGCTCATTCAGCACGCCTATATGGGAGTTATTGCTTCCCAAGACGGTTATGGTTTTTAACAAGAAAGCCTCCGCTTCAAGATTGGCTATGCCAGCTTTATGCCCAGATATGGCAGGTATTTGTATCACATACTAATTAATTTTCAAATACATAAGCACATATTGGATGCCATAAACGGTGGGCGGTCTCACATACACGAAGTTTACTCTTTTGGTTGCAGGGACTGTGAATCAAACAAGGTTTACTCGATGCACGAAGGCATACCCAGGCAATAAAGTTTGGCTAAAGCTATTACAAGGCAACACAGTGCCCAAATGATCATTGTTAAACCGGCTACCGGTTCAAGACTATTCTTCGTCCTCCCCCGCTTCAGCATCCTCTTCCCTACCCATTGGCTGGAAATCCACAGAAGTCCAGTCGATGCCCATCAGTGCTTGAAAAACAGCTTCTTCATGAATCAAAGTTGACGGTTCAATGTCAGGAGCGTAAGTGTGCTTACGGATTGGAGGGATCAAATTTTCCGGCTCAAAAGTTGGAGCGGACACACGCTTGTTCTGATCATTGTATTGGGCTTGATAGTGCTCCAAATCGGCTTCTTCCGCCAATTGACACGCAAGTGGGCGTCTTTGCGCGATTTATTGCATAAGTCCTCTTCATTAAAGTCTGAGCCATCTTCCTTCACCTTTAGGATAACCACAGGCTGCTTCCTTTGGATCAAAATCCGGCACCGGGCTTTGGCCGGATCAAAGCGTTGATCGCTCCGGTTCGTCAGCAGATTTCTTTACCTCTTCAATCCGGGAAGGCGGGATGGATAGCGGGTCAAGGTATCTTGGATCAAAAGGCGGCGCCGGGTTATTGTGTGACATTGTGGTAATCACACGTTGGGCTCGGTATCAGACTGTTCTACTAAGGTGTATCAGACTTTGAGTTTCTTCCGCACGTCATTCCCCAAGTGTCCAATACGTGTGCACGCATTTCATAAGCAGGACAGTTTTAAACGGAGTCTTTGGAGATACCGACAAGTACAATTACACTTATTTACGGAGGTGTACGAAGATGGCTGCCGTCATAGAATGCACTTGCCGCTTCACGGTGTCAAATCATCTACCACGGTTTAAGGCGGCTTCAGCATTTTCCGCCCGCTTGAGCAAGTTGGCCTTCTCCGTAGCCCAGACAGCCTGTTCCTTCTTCATTTTGTCCTTCGTTTCTTCTGCAGCAGCCAGGGCAATAGTCAGCTCCTTCTTGGCCTTGTCATCTCGGCTCTTTGGGTCTCCAATCTTTGTCGTAAATCGGCAATCCGGCCATCCTTGATCGCCACATCAGCACGCACATTGATAGCATCGTCGACCAGCAATTAAAGTGCAAGTATCAACCACACAACATTGTTATATGCTTGACACTTGGGGCTAATGTACCTTCAATTTTTCTACTACTAATATATGGACAAGTCCCAAGTTCAATACGCGTATTCAACTCGGCACTTGGGGGCTAATGGCTATTTGATTTTACTAAAGGTGTTGATAAGCAGTTTTTGGAGTACCGGTTTGGGTTTGCATACTTAAACCGGCCTTGGCGGTTATCAGGGAAGATTGTAAAGTGTCAAAGAAAATTATCAAGTACCAGTTTGATCAAAGATTGCAAACCGGCCCTTGGGGGCTACAGGGATCATTATATCGATATGAAGGAAAGGAGCGTTACCTCAAACTTGTCTCTCATCAGTTTCACCAAGCCAGCTTCATAATCACGGCTATTGTAAAGCCGGTTCAGATATCCGGAATGAAGGTCTTGGGCGCTCATAGCGGCGTATGTTTCCAGCTCTACATTCCATTTTCCTTTCTTAAAAGCAGCGAGTCCTCTTTCACGGTGTGCGGGTTAAGGTGGCGGCATTGCCGGTTGAGTGGCCTATCGATAATTACCACGTCGTCATCTTTTGATTCGACGGATTGAGTAGGCACGGTGGCTTTGGCAGGGCTAGGAGGCTTTGCAGACTGGATGGTGCTGGCAGGCGGATCAACAGACATTGAAGCATCTGTAGGCCTCTCCTCTGGAATCACGTCTTCTTGAACCGGGGGATTGTTTGGAATATCTTCAAAGGCGATATTGTCCTGATCCGGTGCCTGCTCATGATCGGAGGTGGCAGCTTCCTCAGTGGTTTTTTCCAAACGAGCTTTCTTGCTGGGTTTCGGTTTGGTCCTGAAGAAACAGAAATAAGACACGTACATTACAGAAGAAATTTACAAGTATATGGTCATGTTGGCTTACCCGACGGCTATCTTGGTGGCGGCGGTTAGTGGTGACGATTCGCGGAAGGCGAATGAAAGTGACCTGATAATCGAGTCAGACGGTTTAAGAGGTTGTGGAATAAACCCGCTTTGGAATTCGACATAATAAAATGGTTGGAAACCTCGGTGCGGCGTTTTCGGCGGGCTGTTGATAAACCGCGAAGTAACTACACATCCTTTGTCTTGGGTTGTCGGCGAGCCTCGTCTGCTGCGTCTTCATAAGTTGGGGATCCAAGTGAGCAAGAGGATGAGAAAAGCTAACTTTCCGGTTTGCCAGGCGAAATTTTGGGAAGGTAAGCTTGTTGAATCGGAAGTAAGAATGATTACCTCGGCAAATCCAGCGTTGCTGGCTTCGCCGTCATCGACAAGCATCGTCATCAATAAGGCGTGTAAAAACAAGCCAAGAGAATCAAGTTCGGATTACCCACATCATCGCCGATGGCGGATCGAGCGAAGCCGTGGTTTTCCTCTTATGGGCAGGCTTCTTGACAACTTCGTTTTGGGCGGTTTTGCC
The DNA here is from genome assembly GCA_021437245.1 of Aegilops speltoides. NCBI lineage: Eukaryota > Viridiplantae > Streptophyta > Magnoliopsida > Poales > Poaceae > Aegilops > Aegilops speltoides. The sequence continues at coordinate 382,376,505 of CM038144.1, read as the reverse complement.
GCCCGGCCTTATCCGCTTTGTCTTGCGAGAGCTTCTTGCTCGAGAATGGATCATCATACTGGATCGGAAATAATTGAAATTGCAAGCATAAAGTAATGGCAAAAAATTAAAATGGCGGCACGATCGGGGAGCTTACCGCAGGAGGTGTGTTGAGAGTGCGATGAGGGCCAAGCGGTTTGAGCGCGAGAGGTGCTCCGGTTCGTTCAGCATTTTCCTCCTTGAATCGTAACCGTCTTGAGACAGTTCTAATTTGGTGTGTCGGAGTGGGTCATCGACACTACCGGTGTACTGACACATCAAACCGGGACGCCGGCTTAAAGGCAGTATGCCCCAAGATAACCAGCAGCGTGCCAGATCGATCCCAGTCAAACCGTTGGCCATAAAGGCCCGGAGCTTGGACAGTTGGGGAGCGAATCTACTTCTTTCTTTTGCGGTCAATCGTTGCGGAAAGGGATGTGTGTTCTTGAGCCGCTCTGGCGGAAACCGGTAAAGGATTTTCACCTTCAGGGGAGGTGTCTCTGCAATAGAACCAAGTTGCATTCCATTCTTTGGGGTGAGAGTGGAGTTTCACATGAGGATAAGTGATTTCTTTCCTCTTCTGGATAGCCATACCGCCCAGTTCAGTATTTGGGCCATCAGTGAATTCGGTGCGGCGGTTTAGGTGGAAAAGATCCCGGAATAACTCGACAGAAGGCTCCTCTTGCAGATAAGCTTCGGACAGTACTTGAAAATGACACAAGTTGGTAACAGAATTGGGGCCGATATCTTGGGGGCGTAATTGAAAGTTGGCCATTACGTCCCGGTAAAACTTTGACCCGGGCGGTTTGAAACCCCGGAATAAGTGATCTGCGAAAACTATGACTTCACCTTCACGGGAGTGGGAGGACATTCCTCACGGGAACCCTCAATGGATGGTGTTTTGGTTATCCAAAGCGCCAATGGATACTAGCTTCGTTCGATTCGTCTCGAGAGGCGGAAGGAACCAGTTGCACTCGTATACTGTTTGGCCATCATGAGGTCTACAAAGAAAAGAATACGGTTTGAGAAAATACTCATCGCGAGAACAATTGATCCGAGATATGACAAACGGAAGATGATCCGATGCATCGATTCGATCACGATATGATGTCGAGATATATATTGGCGGTTCAACACGAGGACTAATGGTGTACGAAGCGGTTTAGCAATTTTTCTATGATGAGTTAAACCGCCTAGTCTTGGCTTCGGAGGAAATCGGCGAAACAAGTTTCACAAGAGTTCATGTTTATCATGGATCGAGCGGGTTTTGAGAAAACAGGGACGGCGTTGCGAAAGAACGAAGAGGCAGGAAACACACTATGAGGTATACAAATATATCGACAAGATCTATGGGATTAGGATAAGAGAGTGCAGCGGATAAGCGGAGTTTTCATCGTCTGAACAGCATTCATGGCATGGTTCAAAGGCTAGAAAAGGAAAGCCTGCGAAGAACATGGTATGAAGCTTGAACCCTAGAAATAGATCTAGGATGATGAAACAGATTGATAAGGGTAATAGAGTTACGGAAGCGGAGGAGATCGGAGAAAGACCGCAATATTCTGATCGAACAGGTTGATCAGCGCCAAGGTTGAAGCGAGACGTTGGCGGCGACGGACTCCAAAAGGCAGCGGCGAGGAAGAAGAAGAAGAAGCGAAGAAACCGAATGACCCTTCGGTCCTATTTATAAGGAAGTAAGGCTAGGTCAAGTCGTGAATCGAGGGCGGTCATTAAAGAAGGCGATATGCTTGGGATGGCGTCATACCGTTCTGATGATCGAGAAGAAATGATGTCATGCGGTTTACTGTGATCGAAGCAATGATGATGTGACGGTTTATTAAGCAAAGAAGATGTCAAGATGCAAGTTTATTGAAGGATCGACATGAACCAGTTCAAACCAATCGGGGCCTAATGTTGGGGATATTACCACTAGGTGTAAACCGGCCAAGCTTGGGCGGATTAACTCCGCTAGTAGTGTAATCATGTAAAGGCCCAAGGCACATGTAGGCTTAGACCTTGTGGCCGTAAACCGGCCTGATGTGTAACTTGTATTGTAAGTTAGGAATAGAGATACCAACGGGATGCAGTATGAACGGTTGGGACTTGCTAAACCGGCAGGCGTCACCGTGTATATAAGGGACGACCGGTGGCCGTTCGAAGATAGACAACAACAGCTCGAGCCTAGGCGAAGCTTATTTGCTCCCTAGCCATCGAGATTACATCAATTCCATCACAACTAGACGTAGGCTTTTACCTTCATCGAAGGGGCCGAACTAGTATAAACCCTCGTGTCTTTGTGTCCGCTTTAACCCCTGCAAGTAAACCCGTTGCGATGGCTCCACGACTAAGTCCTCGTACTAGGACATCTGCCGTGACAAATCCACGACACTTGGCGTGCAGACTGATTAAGTGCCAGATGAATATACGCGTCAACCAACTTGTCTGGAATCTTTAGACTCCATGCCATATAGTTCGCTACCATATGTGCCGATAACCAAAAGGCACAAGTTGGGACCAAAGATGGGACTGCGTTTTTCGGGCTATGCACCAAGCAATATTTTTGGCGTTCACTCTCCTAATACTTGGAGTTTGACAATTGGTTGACGCCGGTTGATACTCGAATGAATATAGGCACTTCTTGTCAACATCGATGCTTGTCTGAGTGAATTTTGGAGCACATAGCAGCAGCATAAGTACCTGTCCATCTGATCATTTTGTGCAGTTCTACTGAAATCACCCGATGTAATGATTTGCCTGCGTGTTCAGGCTCCAAATTACTACTTTATGAAATCGACAAACAGTAGCACAATACCAAATTACCAATACATATGACATGCACAATAACCAGGATAAAGACTAGTACCAACCTGTGTGAGGTAGCATATCAATTACTATTTCCTTTGATTGGAAGCCGAGATAAGCCAGCGGTAACTGACAAAGGGAAGAAAGCAAGCGGAGATTAGCGGTGACGCAGGAAAGGACGGAAGCTGTCGAGGCAATGAAGCACCAAAGTTTTGTGCAGTTCCACCAAAATCGAGCATCCCTATTGGCACATATATTGAGAGAGTGAGATTACTGCAATAGTGGGACTAGTTGATGAAACATACACTAACAAATAGAAGCACCCTCATTATCTTAATGGGTAAAGTTAGCAACATAGTAGTCTTTCTTAAAGAGAGGTATTAGTTTATTTAATCAGTGCCAATTAGCTCAACTCAACACTCAAAGCATTGCCATTTATCATAGGTTGCAAAACTTAAAAGTGCAAAGATAAAGGAGTTTCTCATGAGCGGTATACGATACAAATAGAGATGACAACAAACTAATATGGATGAAGGCCTTAGGCCCGTACCAACTGAGAAAAAAAGCTTATTCTTGTAGTCCCATAAGAGATGATAAAGCACTCACTGGAATCACACAATAGTTTATACTTTTGTGCACTTCAAATGTATGGTTGAAATCACTCTTGTTTACCATCTTGAGATTATATCAAAGATTATCAAGAACTTCCAGCGAGTTAAAGCCTTGGCTGGGATATAGTTCATTGTATTGTCTTGTGTAGTTCCACTAAAATGTATGATTGGCACAACATGATCCTTGTTTGCACAAGTAGGAACAACGTGAAACCTTCATTAGCTTAGTGAGAAAGGATAGGAAGACATTAGCATATTACTCAAACAGTATCATCAAATTCATGATGGACAATACGCAAATCATTGCCTGATTGAACCAATGGCAATAAATTGACATGCAAAACAATAGCACTATTATGTCATGACACTAATAATATTCCCTCCCTGCTCCACCACATGATTCACCTCCATAGACAAACATTCACGCGTACATGATTCAACTTAGGGTCCTACTAAAGATTTGTTTAACTCCAACAGGAAAATTAGGCAGTAATAATTAGTGGTACTTAAGTACTCCTAATTAATTAAGTGAGACAGCAGAAGTGGAAGGGCTCCCTGGAGGATCGTCTCACATGTAAGGTAGTTGTTGCCGGAGCCCTTGAATAGCCTCGACTGAGGCCTCTGGCTTCAGCAAGATCGCCTTGGCACTGTTTCTTCTTCTTCTTCTTCCTGTTCATGCTCTGTTTCTCTTTCTCCTCGCCAGTTGGTGAAACCAAGTACATGATTGGCCTTCTAATTCAGAATTGGTTTTGTCAGTGAGGGAGTACAAGTGTACTAGTAAAAAACAACATTATTTTCTCATGACAGTCGGAAAATAGAGATGAACACATGCATTAAATATCATTCTTACCTAAAGGAAGGTTATGGCGCCAATATGGATGATGAGGATTGGAACACAGATCTCCCTTTGTGCAGTTCCACCAAAATGAACCAACTGTTCCATCTGACATTCCAATTAAATAGCACAAAAGTCACTTCTTTTAAGAAGAGTTTTGTGCAGTGCACCAAAAGGTCACAACAAAGAACGGTGAATTGGATATCCTGTTTGCACAAAAGGCCTGAGAGGAAGCAGTCGAGTCTCAAATAATTACAGGCAAAAACATTTGGCTAAACTTGTCAGAGTCTCAAACAATTACAGGCAAAAACAGTGGCATGGCTTCATTTTTACCAGAGACATTATATTAAGAACAACTAAGGCTGCGTTCGGTTCACAGGTTTGGTGCAGGATTTTCGTAGGAACACAATTCCTACGGTATTCTTTCCCTTCCAACCGTTCGGAACACGGGAAAGGTGAAATGTGTTTCGTAGGAAAGCTGGCTTGGTAGTACTGATTCCATCGGATTAGAAACATCCACGCGCTGCTCATTTTTTGGGCGGAAGCCCGAGGCAGGCGCTCGCTGCCATGCGTTAGACAGGTTGCTGTGCTGTGTTTGCCGGAATAAAAAAATCAACCTATGTGTGGTACGTGAGGTGAGGACAAGAGTAGTCACTGTGCAGCTGAATAAACAAATAGCATCTTATACTAACAAGCATGCTACTCTAAAAAAACAAATCTGTACATTTCGCAGTCCATCCGAACACATTCTCTTGAGAGTTTCCTCCGGTTCGCTGTTCCATAGTTTTATACCTACATTCCTTTCCTATTCCTCTATTTTCATCAAGACCTATGTTTTCTGCCCCTTTATTCCGACCGGAGCCTAAATATTTGGTATAAGGGCATGGGACAGTGGGTGCACCAGCAGTACAACACCATGTACGTAAATAGGGGCATAAAGTGGTGATTCATAGTTTGTTGCCCCGAGAAACAAACATCGAAGAAACATATCTGGGTTGGTCCCATTTTTGTTCACTCTAGCCACCTACTCCTATGTGTGGATAGCAAATCTAGTCCTGGTCATACCACTGTGTACAGCGTTACCCCTATATTTCCCTTTTCGACCAAGAGACCGGTTGGATGACCAGTCTATACTACTTCCATCCCCTTTCCTTCCTATTTGTACCAAGTCCGATGTACATACTAAATTCCCCCACCCCCACTTTATTTCAATGACAAGTATTTTTGGACGGAGGGGGTACAAGATTCGACTCCATGAAGTAGCTTTACCTCTAACAATAGAAGAAAGAAATAGGTGATGTTGGACCATCCAATCGAGAGGGGCTGAGAGGTAGAAAATGATGCACATGCAGCGATGTAGCGAGCTGGGGAAGTAGAGCTAAGGTGGTTTCGAACGAAGATATACCTGAAGGTCGTCGGGATGTGGATAGGTGGGCGGCGGGAGGCCGGATCCGCCCACACGCAACGACGAAGGGATTAGAGGACCTCCCGCGCCGGTGCTCGGCTAGAGATAACGGTGCGGCCGGCAGTGGGTCTCCTCCCTCGCTGTCGACGACGGCCTAAATGCTGCCCCTCCTCCCCTTCACCGGCGGAGGGGGATACGTCCGGATCTGTAGCCAGCGGTGAGGATAGAAAGCCAGTGTTTTTTGAAGGGAGAAAGGCAGTGTTACTACCCCTATCTTGTTTAGATCTGGAGAGGATGAGAGTGTGTGAATAGAGCAGCCCTAGCAAGCAAGCGCGGAGGCTCCGGCCTATATATAAGTAGTGGGGTAGTTTTCCTTTTTCACTCCATCAAAACAATCATTTAAAATTGTGTACTACTACATGCCAGGTCGCGGTTTTTTTAGTTGTTGATTGTTTTTTGAGATAGCTACCCGCTTGTTCCAAGTGGTGTTACGGTGTGCCAGGTCGCACTTTGTATCATTCAAGTCCGGTACTACAAGTCCCTCCATTATATGAACAACCACCCCCTCGTAAAAATTGTGAACAAGCCCACGGATAAAATTAGCGGAAACGTGGGTTGCCCCAACATGCATTATTATTTATATTTTCTACTCCCTCTATTCCTAAATATAAGTCTTTTTATTAGCCACACGTAAGACAAGAATTTGTTTTATTAGCAGTGAACCCCACATGTCATAGACACAAAAATTGTGGCAAGATTCCCTTAGGCAAGCCAAAGTGTGTTTAACAATTTGAGCAACTCACGTTAGGCAAGTGTGGCAAGTGTGGGAAAAATAATGTGGCAACATAAGACAAACATAGTCACAATCCAAACAGCCCCGTGATTTTTTGTGACATGCATGAAAATTTGGTTAGTTTAAGTTATAGTCAAAATTTGGCAAGGTGCATCAAATCAACACATGCAAGTATCAAAAGGAAAGTCATGGCATGCATGCATGCGTTGTACTCCCTCCGTTTCCAAATATAAGTCTTTTTAGAGATTGCAACAAGTGACTACTCCCTCCGTTCCTAAATGTAAGTCTTTTTAGGGATTCCACTACAAACTACATACGGATGTATATAGACATATTTTAGAGTGTAGATTCACTCATTTTGTTTTGTATGTAGTTCATAGTGAAATCTCTAAAAAGACTTATATTTTGGAACGGAGGGAGTACATACGAAGCAGAATATGTCTACTCCTACATACGAAGTAGCCCATTTGAAATGTGTAAAAAGACTTTTATCGAGTGCTTTGCTTTGATGTGTCGCGTCAACTCGTACAAGACCGAGAAATTTGATTACTACGACGCCCTCTCCCTCGGGGACTGAGCTCCGGTGCCTTAACTGCACCTGCCTTTGGCTGCATGACAGGTGGGCCAACCACTGTTGGGCCCACCTGTCATGGGCGCAAAGGCGGGAGCGATAAGTAGAAGCTTCGCTACGCTATCCCTCCCGCACGAGGTGGGCGGACATGCAGCGATGGATTCGAATCTTGTAGAAGTAGGAGTAACATCATTGCTCGTCTTCTTGAAGAGGCGAAGAGCCAAGCACAAACCGAACGTGGCAGTTGCGAACGCTCGCGTGGTGCGGTTCCTTGGAGTACTAGCCAGGTTCTTGCATGAGACAAAATTGCTATTGTTTAACAATTAAACTCCATTATCCATTGTTGATACTCATTCTGCATAGGTCCACGCGCTTAGCACCGTTTCCTCCTGGGGTCACCAATGTTTATTTGCTAATTAATAGTGTTCCATGCAATGAACTAGCCATTGCAAGTCATTAAAAGCATGCACACCTCTCATCTCTTATTGGTTGATACGTATGTCAAGAAACAAGAAACAAGGTAGAAGTTAATGCACCATGCCTAAGTGTTTTGGGACTATTTGGTTTTCGTAAGATGACTTACACACCTAGACGGAAGGAGTAGTATAGACCTGTAAACCGGAAAGGGTATTTGCCTTTCTAGAGATTTCAACAAGTGACTAGACTTCGGCTCAAAAAAAAACAAGTGACTAGACTACACCGTGTGCAGTACCCCCTCCCTTCCGGTTTATAGGGCTCAAATCTCAAATCTCATGAACCAAGGCATTTTGCGATTGGAGGAATGTATCTCGTACTTTACAAAACTACCCTAATTAAACTCATGCATTAGTTACGTAGTTCTCTCGTTTTCCTCTCCGCCTTGGTCGCGATGCACAATATTGAGAGAGTGCTTGGGTATGTTTTAGTCTCATGACTAAAAGTAGTGGGACTAAAACTTGTTAGCCTCATCCATGCTTGGATCCAAATACTAAAGAGACTAAAATCAAGTTAATGACATTTCAAAGCATCCGGGCCCGCGTGCCATCCACCAAATCACAGTGAGGTGCTAGAGTCAAGACTCACCTGTCACCCCGGTGTGGCCGTCATGACCCGTCATATCACAAAACCCACACCTTTACCAGCAGTGATAAGGTGGCCTCCAAGTTGGACTGGACGAAGCAACCATCATTTCATTGGAACGCTCATTCAAGCCCTTTCTTCCCTTTCTTGAAGAAAACCTCACTCCAGGCTACTCACTTCTGCCATTTTTCTTCTCTACCGACAAATGAAAGGTGGGCGAATCAGTTATGCTGCTATATTTTCATTCCAATAATCTTCTTTTTGCGAAGCACCGACCGATTCTCACATCCTATTCTTTTCCTACTTTCATTGCGATTGTGGTTTCCTTTCGATTGCTTTTTGTTTGTCAGTTCATTGATGGATCCTGGAGCACTAGGCAAAGAGTTGCCGGCGGACAACCCACTGGAGACAGCGATCTCCAGGAAGCGAGCACCGACCAACGAGTTGACCATGTTGGCGGGCCAACCCATGGAGACGAAGAACTCCAAGAAACAAGCACTGGCCAAAGAGTTGAGGACGTTGGCGGAAGAAAGTTGGAAGAACAGCAACGGCCCCACCGTGCCTACCCCAGGAACTCTGATTGCCACCTATGTGAGGCTCAAGACCGAGTTTGAGGAGATAGTCACCGTTGAGAAGCAGTATTACCCTGGCAAGGTGATGGCCCCCCATCAAGGGCGAGGAGATGGCCCCCGGAGGGATGAGATCCCCCGGTGAGCTGCACAAGGTAAAAAATAATGGCTTATTACCATAGTTGTGGTTTTTTATTATTTGCAATGTGCTTGCTTTTTGATTATTTGCAATGTGCTTGCTAATATGTTAGGGTTGTGCAGGTGCCGGTGGTTGTCCTTGATGATTCCGATGTCGTGGCCCGTCCTGTTGCCATCGCCCCGGAGATCGATTCCGATGCCGCTGTCCATCCTGTGGACATAGCCCTAGAGATCGATTCCGATGTCGTGGTCAGTCCTGTGGACATCACCCCAGAAATCGATTCCCATGCCATTGTCCGTGCTGTGGTCATTGCTTGAGAGATCGATGACAAGAAATAGTTGGTCGCGCTAATCCTTCAGGGTAGTTTGCATTGCCATGTGTTTAATTACCAGAACGATGCGTGTTACCAAACCATCTTAGGGCTAGTGCACTGTCTTGTGTGGGCGGATCTTGCTACTTTTGTTTGATAGTGAATCATGGGGTGAATCATGCGAACCCTCTCCGAGTTATGGAAACAGATGTATCCTCACCAGCTTTTGATGTAATATATGGCATGCTTAGATGTAAGTTTGAACTGTTTATCATATCAGTAGGGCTTGTTTGATGATTCTTGTTGTTATAGGCTAGCTACTGTGCGAGCTATAGTACTTGCAAAACACTCACCGAAGAGAAACGTTGGGGCTGATGAGCTTGTGGTACGCTTATACTTATCCCTCGTCGATCGACCAATATCCCTAGCTCCTAAAATTGTAGGCTTAGCAATCGATCAGACAATAGTCGACATACATTCAGGCCTCATTTGGTTCATAGGGTAGGAAAATCGTAGCAAAAGTACAGAGAACATGCAACACAAAATCATAGCGATCTGACGTACTCCCTCCGTTCCAAAATAGATGACCTAGGCGGGCTAGTTTGGCCTAGTGGGTTTCGATGATATGGCGTGGTGCAGTGTCGTCCGGTCTTCACGTGTGGTAGCGATATTATGGGTACAGTAAGTTTTCTTGAAGAAGCGAATTCAACGAAGTCATGATGGTTCCTTCATCCCAACAACTTACGATTAGGGAAAGGTTGGGCTCGCGATACGACCGGGGTAGACCAGGATAATTTTGTGCATGGCGGTGGACCAGGGATGGTCGACGTCCCACATGTCGTGAATGAAAGTATTCTTTCCAATATAGAGGATGAGCAATGAGTATTCATTGTTTATTTTTGATGAAAGCCATTGTCTCCATTGTTACTCCTTGACTTTGTCAATGCCTCTCTCTCCTCCACATAAGCGGGGACTACTTGCTATGCATGCAATGGGCAGCTGGCGTCTTGAGGGGACAGGGCGGTGAGAGCGGGCTCCGGAAGCGGTCCGGACTCCAGCATGGCCCCCCTCACATTACCACCATATATTTCTTGGAGTCCGTGTGCGGCTGGCGGGCGATCTCTTCTCCCTCCCCCATTCTCTCTTCTCAGCCGACGCCCGCCGAGCGATTAGATTTCGGCTATCGACGGTTTATTCAATTACGGTCCCACATGTCAGTGAAATTGCAAGACAACGCGTGTCCCCTCTGGTGAGCGGCGTGCGAGCCGGACTGTCGGGGTTGCGATGCGTACGAGTCGTAAGTGTGCCGCCTTTTCCTTTAGAACTTGCGAAGCGTAACATTTTCGCGCGATCCATCGATAGAAATCCAGAACAAAATGACGAGGGCGGTGCTTTCCCGCTCGTTAGGCGGGCTAGTTCGAGTGATATGACGTGCTACAGTGCCGTCCACTTGGTCCATTTTTATGTAAGCAAGAGTTTACACTCTTACGCGGGAGGAGTGCGAAACACCGCGGATCTGATTTTGATCGAGGGATAACTGTTCCCTGCCAAATAATGGAGGATTGTTAGCGATTATAGCATGATAGTTAGGGCATCTCCAGCTGGCCCACAAATTTACACCGGCATCTGTCCGAGGACACTGATGGATGCCATCCGATGCTGCCCGCATACCTTTCGACAACTATATGAACTAACTGGATGAAATTCGTGCAAACAAAGCAAATTTCAAATTAACCGGATGAAATTCATTACATTTCGAAAACTTTTCCTACAAACTGGACGAAATTCATTACATATTTCGCACAAACCGTACTAAACCTACTGCAAACCTAATCTAAACGATCGCCGACGCCCGACCACCATGTCCGGCCATGAACCCAAGAAAGTCGGCCATTGCCTTTGCCTCCTCCTCATCCACCTCGATAACCTCCTCCTCCGGCCGGAGCACAAGGTTATGAAGATTTCCGCTTCCACATCGCCGTCAAGCGACTAATCGGCCGCCGATGTTTACCCCACCAAGCTTGGCGTCGACTGAGTGTTGTAGCGATGGCCTTCCCGGGACCAGAGCGGCGGCGACCTACCGTGTACTACTCTTCCTCTGCCGGCTTGCGCCACGCCTTGCTGGCCGGCCGTGGTCGTGGCGGGCGAGGGCGGCCCGGGTGCCGACGATCTCTTCGTTTGCTCCTCGCGACAATCGTCGAAGAGAGCTTTGGAGCGCCCGAGCAAAGCCGCCGATGTCCTAAATCCGCTCCTCGCGACAAGACGTCCAAGAGAGCTTTGGAGAGCCAGGAGGCCATGGTTGAAGTGGTGCCGACAGAAGGAAGGGACTGGATGAGAATAAGTGTGGGTCTTTGGCTATGGCTGGGAGCTAGGGCTCAAGTTAATATAGCAGGCGGATGGCAATGAGCCTCGGCAGACGGATGGACAACTGGCGCCGGAGTAGGTTCGTCGGGCGTGAATGCGGACGCTGCTTTAGTGACTTAACTGCATATGTGTTTGGGTTACTGACATATGGGCCCAACGGGCGTCTGGCCCGCATGTCAGTGACACACCAATTGCACCTGTAGTTAAGTCTGGTGAATGCGGCATTGACATTCTGGAGAGACGGTGACCGTTTCAGGCGGGAAGCGCGCGCTAGCGATGGAAGGGGTTTCAGTGTGCAGTGGCACTAAGATCAGTCGCTCACGATAGTACATACTCCGTACCATACTACCATAGTACCCTCTCTAGCTTAGGCTGTTTTATAGATTGTCGTTGTGATGGATGATATACATGAGACAGGCGGTCCGAGTATGACCATTGGTGTTGATCCAGGTGAATACATGCTCGGCGTTCACGTAGGCCTCCATCAAACGTCGAAACAGTAATGTCAGGCACCGCCGGGGCGCGCATGTGATGGGCTCGCCGTTTGCGTTGTGCCATGAGCAGGACTTTGATTAAGAGGGCGACGTGCATGCATTAGCATGCTTTGACAGCGTGAGCATGTGTGTCTGACGCGAAGTATTTCATTTTCACTTGGCTGACGAGGGTGCGTTGCAGCGACGAGTCCGTGTTTTGATTCCCCACATACGCATAATTTTGGTTTTACTGATTTCTTTCTCCATTCGCTGTGTAGGCCCGCGTAGATAGATAAAGAACACGAGTGATGAGGCGATGCGGACTGTTTGACTTGTCAACCATACAAATACGGAGCTATACGCTGAGCCAAATGACCGTATAATCACCATATCTCGTATACAATGATCAAAGTGAGCTATCAAGACAAGTTCGATGACCGCCAATGCATTTTACTAGGTAATAAATGACTAGGATTGAAGGGAATCCTAATTTGCTTAAATCTTCGCCCTTGAGCTCTTGACAAACCAATGCACTATACGGTTGTCCGCCACTCCACCCGTGAGCTCTCCTGGCGTCGTTCATGCCACCGCGCCGCACACTAACCGGTAAGGCAGCGATGGCATCCCGCCGCGTCGATTTCCTCGCCGCCCACGAACGCACACAAAATGGTAGGGAAGCGATGGCATCCCGCCGTGCCGAGTTCATCGCCGCTCGCGACCTCACAACTATGTGGGAGGAATTTGAAGATGCCAAGGCCGAATGGGAGGTAGAGGAAGAGGCGGCCAAAGCCGCATAGAGGGAGCGGAAAAGTCAGAAAGCACTCAAGAAAAGAAAGGCCCGCCGCCACAAGAAAGAAAAGGATGCACGCGCTGCTGCGGAGAGGTCGGCAGAGATCCAAGCACGGTGGGGTGTCGCCGACAAAGCTGGGAAGGAGAACGACGGCGTCTGGCCAGCATGTGAGATGTAGTAGTGCTAGTAGTTAGTGTGTGTGTGTGTGTGTGTCTGAGTACGAGTATGTACCAGTACTACTAGTTACTACTGTAGTTTTTAGAGCAAATTACCAGTACATTAGCCTAGACTAAATGGAAAAATTCCTATCATATGCATCAAATGGCATCTCTTTCTCTATAGGAATTGAGATGCATGTCATCTCACTTCCTATGATTTTCATATTCCTATCCTATGAATGAAAGGAGGCCTCTTTTGGAGTAAATACTGTAGCTAGCAAGATCTTCTTGGTATAGTAGTTTTCTTCAAGAAGCGGAATTCAACGAAATCATGATGGTTCCTTCGTCCGAGCAACTTCAAAGTGGGAAGTGGGCCGTGATTTGACGGCTCATTAGTCATTGTTATTTGCGCGTTATGACACAGGTGACTCTCCCTTGGAGTTCTGCGTGCATGGCAAGTGGACCAAGATGGTCGACGTCCCACGTGTTGGCGAACAGAAGTACTCCCTCCATCTAGGTGAATAATTCATCTTAGATTGTGCACCATGACCAAGGTGGAGAGGAAAACGAGAGAACTTAATGTTTATTTGCTAATTAATATCATTGCATGCAACAAACTGATTGCTGCATGTCATGTTTGATAGTCTCAAGTCATTAAAAGCATACATGCCCCACATCTCTTATTGGTTGATTCCTTTATTTATGTCAAAAAATAAGAAACAACGTGAGAGTTAATGCACCGCGCCTATGTGTTTTGGGACAATTTATTTTCATAAGATGACTTACTTACCTAGACAGAGGGAGTATTCTTTCCGATATCGAGGAGCAAGGAAACCGTGGGGTATAGTATCACTGCTGATTGGTTCACAAAAAAATAGTATCAGTGCCGATTTATAATTATTTTTTATTTCTGATGAATGCTAGTGTCGGATTTCGGGTTCTGGCATATCCTTGAGGTTCGAACACTGGGGTGCGCAGAGATTTCACCCTCTGCCTACCTGCTCCTCGCCGAATTGCTAGGATCTAAACTACCAAACAGAACAACACAAGAGACACAAGGTTTATACTGGTTCAGGCCACCATTGTGGTGTAATACCCTACTCCAGTGTGTGGTGTGGTGGATTGCCTCTTGGGCTGATGATGAACAATACAAGGAAGAACAGCCTCGCGAGGGTCTGTTCTTGGCTGGTGTGATGAACTGCTAGGAGGAGTTCAATCGCTCTATCTACTGGTTTCTTGGTGAGGACCCAGATGCCTCTATCTCTCCGTCTCTCTCCCTGTCTCTCTGTCTGTCTCTCTGTCCGTCTCTCTGTTCGTCTCTCTATCGGGGGTGGCTAGTCCTATTTATAGGCAACGGCCCTGGGCCTCTTCCCAAATATTGAGCGGTAAGGGCGCCAACAATTTGCCATTTTGAAGGGGAACATCTGGTACACTTATCCTGACTAAAGTTGGTCCTCGCCTGTCAAAGGCTCTGGTGGTGACGCCTGCTTGGGCTCCACAATGACTTCCTTCCTGCCGTTGGGCTGCTCTTGGTCTTGTTGCACGGAAATGGATGCCTTTTCTTGATGGTCTCGCCTGCGCTTGCTCCCTTTGCACCAAAGAGGAAAGGAGGACACTGCGTGGGCTGGCGCCCGACTGGCGCCCTGGGTCGTCATGGCTTGCGTCATGGGCACCTCACAAGGTACCCGCCTTGAACTCTCCGCCTCCTCGTGAGCCCGGCTGATGAGGCGGCGCTGAGAAAGCTCCTGTCGTCCGCCTCATGAGGCTTGCCTCGCGAGGGTCTTGAGCTTGTGTTGATGAAGATGGGCCATTGGCCCCCTTTGAGCCACGCCGCGGGCGGCAGTAGAGCTAGTCTGGGGACCCCGCTCCCAAACGCCGACAAGAGCCCCTGCCCACGGCGCACCCGGACTTGGCCGAGCAGAGAGGTGAAAGGGCAAGTGCGAAGCGTCGCGGGCCCTAAGAGCCTGCGGCCTTGGGCGCCGCGTGGAAGTTGATTGGACGTGGGAGCCTCTGCAACCGCGCGAGTTGATAAAGGAGCGGCTTCTGTCCCTTGCCTTCTTTGCTTTCTTCGGTTGCTGCTCAGATCCCCTTTCTTGCGCCTCTCCTCCCCGCCTTTGAAATCTTCAGATCTACTCCATCCGCGCGCCCTAGCCAGACATGGCGCCTCGCCAGGCCCCGGACGGAGCTTGGTATTCGTCCGCCTTGGACTCGCCAAACGTGTCGGAGGTGAGCCTTGCCCGGGTGCGCAGGGCATCGACGGGGCGAAGGTGTTCAAGGCCGGCTCTACTCTCCCCGAGGGCCAAGGGAGCACCTTCTATCCGCTCTTCGTGAGCGCCATCGTCGCCGGTCTGGTGCCTCCTTTTTCTGAGTTCTTCTTCTCTGTCCTCCGCATTATAATCTTCAAGCCCTGCATCTCCACCCCAACTCCGTCCTTCTTCTGGCAATCTTCGCCTACTATTGTGAGGCTCACGTAGGGGTGAAGCCCTCAGTGGCCTTGCTGCGCCACTACTTCTCCCTCCGGACCTCTGGTGGATCCGTCTCTGCGTGTGCGAGCTTCGTCGCGTACGGCAGCTCCATCGCCATTTCGAACCCTGGGAAAAGGATCGAGGGCTTCAGGAGCAAGTGGGTCTTAGTGGATGCTGGGCGCATCCATCCTCAGCTGACCCTACCCACGGGGCACCCCGCGAGCTCCGACGACTGGTCCCGAGTAGAGCTTGTGGACCCCCGCGCGAAGCCGGTGTTGGAGAAGATGGACGCGGATCTAAGGCCGACCAGCATGGCGGCGGCGAAGCTGACTGGTGCATCGCTGCTGTGGGAATTCCTGGAGCACCAACTGGCTCCGCTTCGACAGTAGTCACTTCCTATGTGGAGGCCCCACCCGAGCCCAGCGGTCTTGGCCGATGAGGATCTGGCTGACGTCCTCCAGTCTTTGGTTGGGGGTGACGTGGCGAGGTTGGAGGGCGCTCCTACGCCCCCGTTCCTCCGCGAGGGCTGGGAGCAGGTAGTGGGGTCCATGCCTGTATTCAACGGGGACGGGCCCGTGCCCACGGAGGCTCCAGAGGACCCGGTGGACGTGTCCTCCAGCGACTCCAGCGAAGAGAAGGAAGGAGGGGAGCGGGAAGAGGGGGCTGACTCCGAGGCAGAGTCAAGGGCTCCCCCCCTTCGGCGCAGGTCACACACTCTCCGCCTCTCTCTGAGTGACGACGACGAGGATGATGATGAGCGGGGCGGCGGGAGCCTGCCCCCAATCCTGAAGAAGGACCAGACCGGGCTGATCCCCCGCGGGTCTGCCCCAGCCCCGAGGCGATCCGCAGGCGCACCTCCCGCTCTCGAGCTCCTTGAGGCTGATCCTTGCAGCCGGCTCTCGGGCTTCAAGTACGCCTGGAGGCTGCTCGAGCCCGCAAGCGACGACCTGTAAGTGCTTGATTCCTGTCTTGTTTATTGTTCTGTTGCTGAGGCTTGATGCTCGTATCTCCCGGCTAGGCTGGCGCCCGTGGCAAAGAAGTCGAAGGGAGCTCCTGAGGTTCCATCCGTGGCAACGCCTCTGCCCGTGACAGAAGGTGACCGTGACGCACGGGCCTCTCCTGCCCGGGCTTCCTCGTGAGGCTTGGCTGCGTCGGCTGGGGCGAGCTCAGCCCCCATGGCCCAAGCGACTCCCAAGGTGCCCTTGCCTGATGCCGCCACCACAGCTGTCGTGGTGCAGCAGGCTCCACTTCAGGATACCGCGATCACGCTGTCGTCTTCTCCTCCTACTCCACCGACTACTGCTTCTCCGACTACTGTTCTGGATCGCGTTGTTGCCGAACTGGACCGCCTGCGGCAGGATCTTCTGGGCGCCGACTCTCATCTAGTGGCCGGGCGCTTGGAGCTAGCTTCCAGCTGGATTCGCTCTGATGCTTCGATTCGGGCGGCGCTGGTCCAGGCCTCGACGACCTACGACGAGGAGAAGCAAGCCATCCTTGGGGCGAAGGTTGCCCGCGACGCCGCCTTGGGGGAGGTGGCTAGTGTCCGAGGTCGCTGCGAACCGCTGGAGAGCAAGCTGAAGGGTCTGCAGAACCAACTCGCCGAGGAGGCCCGCCTTCACCAAAAGCAGGAGGAAAACATGAAGGCTCGCGAGGCGGCCATCAAGGACCGAGACGCCAAGCTCAAGAAGCGTCGTGACCACCTAGGCGCGCTGGAGCAAGAGCTGGAGGCGAGGAAAGTTGAGCTGGACGGCAAGGCCCAGGTTCTTGCCGAGGATCGCGTGGCCTTTGCAGAGATGGAGGAGAAGGCTCGCACTTCATTGAAGACGCTTTATGAGAGCGGCCTGGAGAGCCCGCTGGCCGGCGAGGAGGATGGCCCCGCCAAGCTGCTTCCTTCCTGGTTCGCGCCCTTGAAGATGTCACCTTGGCCTTGGCCTCCGGCCGAGGCCGAGGCACGCCTTGTCTTCCATGGCTGATGCGGGTCTTCACCCACATCTATCTTCGTGACCCCAACATTGACCTCGACAGCCTGCTGGAGCCAGCGAGCGGCGAGCGTGCCGCTGCCGCTACTGAGGCCGTGAAGGGTCATGCGGAGGCTCTGCTGGGGAAGTTCCGGGCCTTCAACACCAAGCCAAAGCGGAGCGCTGCTAGCCCTGCTGCTCCACAAGGCGAACTCGCTCCGCGTAGCTCCACCGTCGGCAAGTGACTCCGTCGTGGCTCCCGTCCTGCTTTTAATTCCTGCACATGCACGATGCCTCGAGGAGGCGTTAAAACTTGCTGTGATAACAGTATGGACTGTAATATTTGCTTTTGAATCCCCTGAAATTTGTGCTATTCCTTCCTACTTGCTTATGTTCTACGCCGGCAGAGCCCAGCCCCGCGCATACCTCAGCCGCCGTTAGCCCCGATCGGAAACCAGGACGGGACCAAGGGGTGAGGGGCTACGTGACAAGTTAGGCTCCTGAGTCGCGATGCTCAGGAGTCCCCCTTGGCGCTCGAACATCAAGTAGGGAGGTGAGACATGGGGGTGACTCCTTAGGGAGGTGAGATGCGGGTGGATCTGCCGTTCTACGTCTGCAGAGCCCGGCCCCGCGCATACCTCAACCGCCGTTAGCCTTTAGGAACTAAGGAGTGAGGGGCTACGTGACCAGTTAGGCTCCTGAGTCGCGATGCTCAGGAGTCCCCCTTGACGCTCAAATGGCCTTCGTACCTTGGCTCCACTCGGGAGGGACGTGCAACGAACCAGGCCCGGGGGGCCTGGCCAGGTGGCGTGCGTCCGGGCGTGACACAGGCGCAGCCCTGTGCCCAGCCCCTTCGCGCGGCACTCCCGAGGGGAGGCGTTGCAATGAGGCCAGACACTAAGCTCTGGGCTCCCTAAGGTTGATGCGGCCCGGGGGCCACCCTCAGTTGTTTATCACCAGCGCGGAGCATAGCGCTTCCGTATGTGTATGGTCATAGCCGCTCCTCGGCAGTGTCGTCAGCCAGCGCGGAGCATGGTGCTTCCACTGGTGCGTGGGAGGGGGCTCCCCTCCGGGAGGATCCCAGGCGTATCTGCCCCATACGACACGTGGCTGGCACGGTAGGGCTTGACGAGGTGTATCTGGGCACCCGTGAGCTAGCGCGGGACTCACGGGGCCCTACCGCAAGGCGGGTTGCGCCTGGCTCTGGGCCTTATCTTGGAGTGTGTTCCTGCAAATTTGGCTAGATGCCGGTGCTCTATGTCCTCGGGTCCCGGCTCTCGAGCTGGTCTCAGCCGTCGCTGGCATGCCAGGTCGCGATGCCATGGAAAAGACCTGAGGGTGTGGGCTGGAGAGCCGGTAGGAGCCCCGAGTCGCGATTCTCGGGCACCCCCTTTAGCGCTAAGTCTGGGTTAGATGTCGAAACTCACGCTCGGGTCCGGCCCTCGAGCTGGTCTCACCGTCGCTGGTATGCCGGTCGCGATGCCATGGACAAGACCAGAGGGTGAGGGCTGGAGAGCCAGTAGGATCCACGAGTCGCGATGCTCGTGCACCCCCTTTAACGCAAAGCTGGGTTAGATGTCGAAACTCGTCCTCGGGTCCGGCTCGAGCTGGTCTCATTGTCGTTGGCATGCCAGTCGCGATGCCATGGACAAGACCAGAGGGTGAGGGCTGGAGAGCCGGTAGGAGCCCTGAGTCGCGATGCTCAGGCACCCCCCTTTAACGCGCAAGCTATCGACATCCAGGAGGAAAAGGTGCCACGGACGGGCACCAAATAACAAGCATGATGGGTCGAAAGCATGGCCCTAAGATAAACGCAAGAAGGGTACACACCGCTGGGTCAGACTCGAGCGACTTGGGGATGATGCAGCCTGAGGGGCGCCCCCAATAAGGTAAGCTAAGAACATGAAATAAAAGGGATACATGCCACAGGGACGGACCCATGCGGCCTGGGAATAATCTGCCCACGAGGCGCTCAGTGGAAATGAAACTTGAAAGATGTCACCTGATGATGTTGGGGACGAAGGGGTGTTGGTGTTGCAGACTCGGTGGGCTGCGGGAGCCGATCCTCACGAGCCCCCAGGTTCAGGGGCCTCGGGAGGCTCCGGAGGCGCTGGCGGCTCCTCGCGGACCATCTCCATCTCCACCAGGTCTACAGAACGCCCGACCTCTTGAGCTTCCAGGATGGCCCTCATGAGGCGCTGGTACGCGGCAGCCGCGTTCGGCATGCCATAAGGCATGCGAACATAGCTGTGGGGCGGACCCTCGCAGCATCCCACTTGCGAGGGCCAGAGGCGCTCCTGAGACGCGGCTCGGTTGAGCCCTGGTATGTCGATGCAGACACGCAGCCCACCATCCTCGCCTGGATGGGGGGGCCACAGCGGGTAAGTGGAGGCTGCCTCTCATGACTCTTGACTCCTGCAGCTCCTGAATGGCCTTGCTGACGAACTCCTGAGGGTTTGGCCCTCCTTGCCTTGCTCCTTCTTGAGGGAAACGTGCTTTGAAACACGCCTCCACATGGTGCCCAAGCGCCTCCCCGTGACCTTGGCAAGGTCGGCGGCCCTCTAGGGGAGAGCCCCCGAGCCCTGCCTGAGGAGGGCACCGGGCGCGCCTCCCTATGCGATGGAAGGAGGTTCCCCCTGAGCAGGTGCGGGCCCTGAGGGGCCTGCCTCCTGAGGGTCCGGGCTAGACGGTGTCTTCTTCTTCTTGGGGGCAGCCTCGGGAAGCCTCCTGCTTCCGCGATCCGGGTCTTCCAGTGATGCGGCCTGAAAGGCTCACTCCAGGGAGCACACTGCGTCTCTCTCCTCGCAGGGCACCGTGATGACCCCGCCACTTCCTGGCATCTTGAGGACATTGTAGCCGTGGTAGGTTACGGCCATGAACTTGGCCAGCGCCGGGTACCCGAGGAGCTCGGTGCGGTAGTTGTCGCGTGCCCCGAAGGTGACCGGGAGGCGGACCTGCCCAATCGGGACCGTGGAGCCGTCGGTGACTCCGGAGAAAGGCTTGGTTGGCTGAAGCTGACTGTAGGGCACTTGGAGATTGTTGAACGTTTCCACGGACAGGACGTTGAGCCCTGCCCCACCGTCGATGAGGGTTCTAGTGACTAGCACGTTGCTGATGATTGGGAAACAAAGCATCGAGAGGACTCCGGCTGTGGCCGCGCACTTGAGCTGATCCGCTGAGCTGAACGTGATGGCGCATGCTGACCACCTGAGAGGGTGCATGGCCTCGAGCTTGGGGAGGACTGCATCCACTTCGCGGGCGAACTGCTTGAAGATCTTGCCGAGAGGTGGGGCTTGAGCTCCACCGGGATGCGAGCAATTACGTGTTTCTGAAGCCCCAGCCCCTCGTCCTGATGACGGTCTTCATTTCTCCTTGGCTGCGCCGGCAGCGGAGGGAGGCCTGTGTTCCCTTGCGGGTGATCCTCGCGAGGCTGATCCCTCCAGCCTCCCTCGCGAGGCGGGTCCTGCCAGCGATCCCCACGAGGTTGGTCGCGCCACCCTTGGCGTGGGCCGCGGTCTTCCCAACGTCCTGCGTTCCTTCCTCCTCCTCAGCCGTAGCCCAGGTCGCTGCGGTCGGGGCGTCTGCCGACCCTTCCTTCATGCACGGCCCGGAGCTCTTGGCATTCATTGGTGTTGTGGGTGTGGAGGTCGTGGTACACGCAGTACCGACTGCCCTTGGAGGGTTCGGGCTGATCTCTGCCCTGGTTGGTGTCGGGCTCTGCCGCGAGCACGGCAGCCCCCTTGCGCTTCACGTCCTTGGCCTTGGGCTTCTTCTGTTCTGGGTCAGCGACAGGCAGCTCGAGGAGGGAGAGGCGTCCTTCCTCAGCCCTGGCGCACTTGGTCGCCAAGTTGAACAACTCCAAAGAGGTGCATAGGTCTTCATGCATCGCCAGCTCCTCCTTCATCTTGACATCGCGCACGCCGTCGGAGAAGGCTGAGATGATGGCCTCCTCCGTTACCTTGGGGATCTTGAGGTGCACGTTGTTGAAGTGCTGGATGTACTTGCGCAGGTTTCCAGTTCTTTGCTTGATCTGGCGCATGTCGCTCCGGCGGGGTGGCGGTCGCGAGTACCACAGAAGTTGGCGATGAAGCGGGTGCGCATCTCGTCGAGAGGAGATCGTGCACAGAGCAGATTCGAGGCAGTGCGGGCCGCGTCTTTGAGCGCCATGGGAAACCAGTTCGCCATGACCTTTTCGTCTCCGTTGGTAGCCTCGATGCCCAGCTCGTAGAGCTGGAGGAACTCTGCAGGATCAGCCGTGCCGTCGTAGCGAGGAGGCAGGTCTGGCTTGAACTTGTCGGGCCACGTGACGCTGCGTAGCTCGGAGGTGAAGGCGCGGCAGCCCGCAGTGGCCACATGGGGCCTTGGGAGACGTAGAGCTTGGTCCTGCGGGTCCCCATGCGCTGCAGCTGGGGGCAGCACAGGGTCTTGACGTGCTGGAGCAGGGAGCGCTTGGGCAGCTTCTCGAGGGCGAGGGACTTCTTGCCAGCTCTGCTCTTGCCGTGCTGGCGCCTGATAGAGTGGGTTCCGCCCAGGGGCCGCGCCTTGGGGCTAGGGCGCCTTCTTGAGGGGGAGGCAGCTGAGGCGCCCCAGGAGCTTCATTGCCCGCGCAGGGCGGGGCGCGGTGCAGCGAGAAGGACGGCGTGGGGAGCCCCCAGCGGCACGGACGAGCTCGGTGACTCGGTCGAGCCACTCTTCATAGACGTCGTCGATTGGGCGGTAGCGCAGGAGCTCGTTTGCCGCGATGAGTTCAGCTCGGGCCTCGATGGCCGCGCGGGGCGCGCGAGACGAAGAACCAGCGGGAGGAGCGAGGGTGTGGCAGTGCGGCCGTCCTGCCTCATGGATGGATGCTGGGACCATGCTTGCTGCTCGTTCCCGCCGGGCCGGTGGCAGCGTTGATGGCAGGCGACGGGGAACGACGAGGGCGCCTGCCGATGGGAGCCGTCTGGGCGACGCGGGAAGTGAGGGCGGCTCGGCGGTCGGCACGAGCCCGACGAGCGTCAGACATGGATGCGATGGTCGGAGAAGAACAAGGCGACGGAAGGCAAATTCCGGCGCACCCCTACTTGGCGAGCCAAATGTCGGATTTCGGGTTCCGGCAGTGTCGGGGTCGCTGGTATCTCCGTGGCCTCGAGCACCTATGGGGCACTTGGGGCCCCTTCAGTTCGGCAGGGAGGCGGGGTCGTCTTGCGCAGAGCGGTCGAGGTCAGGCTAGCCTTGGAGACGGGCAATCTTTACCCAGCTTGGGCTCTCGGAGATAACACCCCTCTGCTGCTCAGTGTTGTTATTTGATCTAGCTCGGCGCGCGGCGTAAAGTAGTGCTGTGGGTGTCGAATGGACCAAACCCCTTCTCGTGCGCATGGGCCTCCCTTTTATAGTCTGAAGGGGTACCCACGGTGGCAGCGTAGGAAGAGGGGTAGAAATGTAAAGCGCAGGTTGGTGCAACGATGCTGCAAATGTCCCTACCTAACTCGACGGCGGGGACAAGGCATTAAATGCCCGTCCGGTGCATAACAAAGGCAGGAGGAGTGACCGTTAAGTGAGCCTCCGGTTGCCACGATGGCGCCTCTGTCAGCTCCGTTTGCCACCTCGCTCTGCATGGTTGCGTAGTGCCTCGCCACGTGCCCTTGGGATGGCCTGATGATGATGCGTCACTTGGTGTGCTGGAGTTGGGTGGCAGCCTTGCCGCGGCAAGTGCCTTGCCGCGGTCCTTTTGTTGTGCCGGCAAGCTTGCCGGCCACTGGACCTTGCTGGGGCGCGCGGGGCGCCGCGGCAAGTTTTCTGGTGATGCCCTGGTTAGCCCTCCCGGCAAGCTCCTCTCGCCAGGGCCTTCGTGTTCCTGGCTAGTACTTTGTTCTTGGATGGTAGTGCAAAAGGGTGGTGGAGGGCCTTGCCGGGCGCCCGGCAAGCCTCGCCGCGGGGTGCTACGACTGCCCGTGCACAAGTTCGAGGTACTAAGGTACCCCCTACTTTAGTACACCGACAGGAGCCCCCGGGCCTGGGCCATACACGGTGCCGAGCGTTGTTGGGCCAGGCCCAAAACAGTGCACGGGCACGCGTGGCCTGGGCACGCACAGCGACGGGCTCCGCGCTCTCCCGCAACGGCACACATCGATTGCGGCGTCGTGGGAGACGTGGGCGGTGCATGCACCCTTTAAGGCATCCACACCCGTGATCGTGGTGCAGGGCGAGGTCTTTTCACCCGTCGCTCCGGCCCCGCTTTTTCGCCACGCGGCCCTCATGCATGGGGGTTGTGGGCGGCGAAGGCGGGAAACCGAGCCGTCACGGGCGAAGATGGTGGGTCGGCCCCGCTCCTCTACCCTTGTCGCTTTCCGATTGGCTGGGCGGGGCGGTTGAGCCCCCACCTCGTCCTTTAAAAGGGCGGAAGGGGAGCACAATAGTCTCGCACTTCCTCTCTTCCCTTCTTCTTCAAATTCCGTTACTCTTCCTCCCATCTGCCATGGAGGGAGGGAATCCTGGTCCTTCCACGGTGGCAGCAAGGGTCGCCTCCAGGCAGCGCGCCTCTCCTATCCCTTTTGTGGCGGCGGGCCCGCCACGAGGGGAGAGGGAGGGGCGAGGCATGGATGGGGCCGAGGGCGTGGTCGAGGCGGTCGGGAGAGGCGGCGGGGTGATCGCCTCCAGCGTCTCCGCCGGGCGGCTCCTTTCCTCGGCGGTCCATCTGAGACGATCCTCGGAGTTCTTCATCAAGCTGCGCCGAGCCTGTCGCCGCCTCGGCTGCCGGCCCGTTCGCGCGCGATGGAAGCGGATCCGCCCGAGGTGATGGAGTTGCGCATGAGGGGCTGCGGGATCAGTGGCACTCGAGTGAGTGTCGTGTCCCCAGCCCCCGGCGTGATGTACTTCGACCGAGGGTGGAAGAAGTTCACCCGCATCCACAGCTTGACGGCGGGGTTTACCCTCCATTTCAAGTTAATGGAGGGTGACCTTCTCGCCGTCAAGGTCTTCGGGGACTCCGGGACCCGGGCGAGATGCTGCGTGGACAGCTCCTCCGATAGCGAAGGTCCCTCCTCGAGCGAGAGTGACGAGGAGGGGAGCGGCAGCGGGCGGCAGCGAGATGATGGGTCCGACTAGGCGTCGGACGCTGCCTCCAAGGCCACCGGCGACCCCATCATCCGGGTCGCCGGCCTTCTGAACTCCCCAGGGCCGTCTCCTTGGGCGGCTGGCGTAGGGAGGCTGCGGAAGAGGAAGAGGGGTGGCGGCAAGGCCATCAAATTGGAGTACGAGGGCGAGGAGCCCTCGACAGCGTGCTGACGTTCCATCCCGTCTTCAAGCTCGCCTCCGGCGCCTCCGTCTCCGCCAAGCTCTGGCGGCCCAGGAAGTTCTCTTGGTGTCTTCGGCGCCTGTAGCTCTCCTAGGCGCCCTTTGCCCTTCCCGCAAGCTTCTCTTGCGGGGCCTCCTTGACCTACCTCTGAGCGGAGAAAGCAGGAGAGGATTACGGGCATCTTATCTTCCAACTTGTAAGCCCTTGGGCCTTAGTTGTATTTAAAATCTGTAATCCTCTCTATCATGTTTTTCATCCTCCATGGACTTGTACTAAACTAGGATGTTTTTAATGAAAAGAGGGGCACGCTTGTCGGACTGGGTCCTTTACTTGATCTCGTGCCTTGTATGCTCCCATTCTATGCTTCTAGGGGACTTGCGGGCGAACACACTTGCTGAGTCGCGGGACATCAGCAGCCACCTGGCGGTGTTGCTTCGGCAAGCAACCTTGCGGGCGATTCTGGCGCACTTGTGTTTGTTGGCGGACACGGAAACAAATCAAGGGCGAATCGGGCCACGACTTCAACTCCTCTGCGCATGGGTTTTACAAGACACGCTCGTTCAGGGCGCAGTCCCGCCTTCCCGCCCATAAGAGGATGCATGACGAGGATGAAAACTTATCGACTCCACACCACCCGGCGACATTAGCTGCCGGGGAGGAATCTTGGCCTTCGCAGCCCCTGCAACTCTGGTTCCGCCAAAATCCAGTCTTTGGTGTGCTCTCTTTTGCCCTTATCGTGGCCTTGCCGACGCCGGGGCCCCGCCCGTCATGAAGGGTCTCTGGTACTTGCAGCCCCTAGCGAGGTTGGCTTGCCGGGGATGAGGCGCTCTTCTGGTTTCTCCTTGTCACTGTAATTACAGCCATGAAAACAGCTGAGACAGCACTGCAATAATTTCATTATCTATATATATTATTATTATTTTTGCGACTTTGCAAAAGCGATGCCATGCTTTGCCCTTCATATGTTTATACTCTCGCTGCTAGGGAACTTGCGGCGCTAACACACTTGCTTGGTCGGGACATCAGCAGCCCGGCGGTGTTGTCTCCGCAAGAAACCTTCTCGGGCGGTTGGAGTGCACTTGAATTGTTGGCGGACTCGGAAACAAATCAAGGACGAACTCAGCCATGAGTTGGTTCCTCCGCGCTAAGTTTCTCATCTGAAGGGTGCCTTACGGCAAGGCTTGCTATATTCGCCCTCTACTTTGTTACATCCTTTGTGCGTTTTACCTTACGCTTCTAGGGAACTTGCGGCGCTAACACACTTACTGAGTACGGGACATCAGCAGCCCATTGGCGGTGTTGTTTCCGCAAAAACCTTCTCGGGCGATTGCGGTGCACTTGTATTGTTGAGCGGACTGGAAACAAAGCAAGGGCGCAACTTAACCACGAAGTTGGCTCATCTTCTGCGCCTGGTATTGCGTACAAAGAACGAACGCAGCGAGGCATAACTTAAAAAGCATGGAACTAAGGAGTGTTATGTCTGGCTTCGGATGACTTAGCTTTTTTTTGTCTCCAACGATCCGTCGAGGTCATACTTCTTCCCCAATCCTTCCCCCTTGTATGTTCTCGTCCCTACGCTTTGGGAACCCACCGGCGCAAACACGCTTGCTGGCGCAGGTATCGCCGACTCGGGCGGTGTTGCCTCGGCGGAAGAACTTGTCGGGCTGGTTGCGGCGTGCTTTTATCGTCGGCGGACTCAAGGCGAATCGACGGCGCAACCTAACCACGATTCGACCCTTCGCGCCGGAGTTCTTCATACAAGGTATGGATTTTCGGAGTACAACTCAAAAGTTGAAGCTTGGCAACTTTCTTTGCCCTCTTGGCGGTGGACTAGTCGGCGGAGCTCGATGGCGCGTCCTCGGCGGCAATATGGCGCTCCGGGAGATCGCGCCGCGAGTCGCACCGAGCCGTCCTTGTCGGGCTTAGTCTTTGGCTGGTCTGTCTTCGCCTTCTCGCACTTGCCGGTGGAGCTCGATGGCGCGTCCTTGACGGCAGCGCAGCGCTCCGGGGAGATGCGCTCGAGCGCGAGCCGCTTCCCAATATATCTTGTCGGCGCAGATGAGTGCATCCTTCTTGTCACCTTGGATAGAAATGACGCTCATCGGGCCAGGCATTTTGAGCACATTGTATGCGTGGTGAGAGGCCGCCATGAACTTGAAGAGTGCGGGTCGGCCGAGTATCCCATTGTAGGGTAAAGGGATATCAGCCACGTCGAATGTGACCCTCTCAGTCCTGAAGTTCAGCTCGCTGCGAGCGTCAGCGGCAATGTGATCTTCCCTTAGGCTGGCTCCTTCCCGGATTTATTCCTTGAAAGGTGCCAGTCTCTTCAAGCTCGCTGTCGGGGATCTGGAGCTTTTTGAGCACTGCGGAGGAAATCAAGTTTAGGCCGGCCCCGCCGTCAACTAACATCTTCGTGACCTTGAGGTTGCGGATCGTTGGTGAGACCAACAGCGGCAAGCACCCGACCGCAGTGATGCGATCAGGGTGATCCTCAACGTCGAAGACGATGGGCGTCTTGGACCACTTGAGCTGCGGCGCCTCGGACGGACAGCTCCGCTGCATTCACTTCTCGCACCCACTGTTTGAGTTGGCGGTGCGAGGTGTGCAGGGAGGCGCCGCCGTCGACGCACAATACTTCTGTTGCCTTCTGAAACTCTTGATCCTCAGTCTCATCTTCCTCCATCTCATCATCTTCATCTTCATCCTCGTCCTTGTCGCGGCCACGGGGAGGCCTGTCTCCTTGCCGCGTCTTGGCCTTGCTGTTCCCTCCCCGGGCGGGAAGCTTCTTGCGGATCCTCTGCCACCTCCTGGGCTCTCTCCTTATCGCGGCGCCGTACTCAGCTTTCGCAGCTCCGCCATCTGCTCCACTTTTTTGCAGGTTTGGAGGTCATGGCCTTTGGTGCGGTGGATCTTGCAATAACGCTTGCCGGAGCCATCCTGCTTGTCGGCGGCCGCTACAGCCTCGCCGGAGTCGTCGGTCTTGGCTTTGTCGGAGCCGCCTCCGTTGCCGGAATGCTCAACAGCTAGCACATCCTTAGCTTTCCTCTTCCTATTGTTCCGCCTCCGATTCTTCCTTGCCGGGGCGGCATCCTCACTGTCAGATCCTTCTGCTCCGGCAACCTCTCCGGGGATTTTCCTCCCCTCTTCAGCCCATGTGCACTTGTCGGCGAGAGCGTAGAGCTCGCTGACATCTCTGATCTTGATCATCGCCATCTCCTCCCTCATCCTGCGGTTACGCACGTTCTGATGAAACGCGCTGATAACCGCGGCAGGGTGGACGTCTGGAATGTTGCGTTGCACCTGGCTGAATCTTTGTATATACTTGCGCAGGGGCTCCCCCTCCTTCTGGATGAGTATGTGGAGGTCACTTTCCTGGCCATGAGGCTTGTGGCCGCCCGTGAAGGCGCCGAAAAACTGATGACACAGGTCCGCCCATGAAGAGATGGAACCGTCCGGCAAGTGCATGAGCCAAGATCTGACGTTGGGCTTGAGTACCGGCGGGAAGTAGTTGGCGAGGATCTTCTCGTCGCGCCTCGGCAGCCTGCACCGCGATGGTGTAGATCTTTGAGGAACTCCGACGGGTGTATCCTGCCATCGTACTTCTCGGGCACATCTGGCTTGAAGTTTTTAGTTTTGGGCCACTGGACTTGCCGCAGCTCGCGGGTGAACGCAGGGCAACCTGCCGCGTACGGCAAGTCGCCTGGTTCTCCGGGTGCGTGCGCGTCGACAGCGGGCCCGGCGCGCTGGTCAGATTGACGTCGCGCTTCTCTCCGGCGCTCGATGCGAGTGCGAGCGTCTTCGTGTTGCCGTTCTTGGAGAACGTGGCGCTGATCCCGGCGAGTTCGCGGGTCCGATGACGCGGTGGAGTCGGCGTCAAGGTTGGTCCGGCGAGCTGGCGATCTTGGCCTGTGGGGCTGGGAGCGCATGGGCGGCACCCAATGATCTGTCGGCGCCGTCCCCACGCCAGAAGCGTCTTGCCGGCCCTCGGCGCTGTTGATCGCCGGGGCTTGTCGCCATTGGCGAAGCCGATGAGGCTATGTATGGCCATCCTCGATCGTCGATCTTGTGTGGCGCCGGAGGAAGTCTAAAGCAGCTGGCTCGGGCGGCGCTTCCTCTGTTTTCTTAGGCGGCGGCGGCGAGCGGCACGAGGAGCGAGATGTGCTCGGACTCCCAACCAGGTTGGGAGGAGCAACACCCCGTCCAGGCGACGCACCTCACTCGCACCAGAATGCGGGCGTGCATGCTGACCTCGAGCGTCCCGCGACCCACCAGCTTGGCCTTGCTCCAACGTGAGCACGGTGCTAGGAGCACCGGGGCGTGGTTGACCTTGTACCTCTTGGGAGGGGCACGGCGTCTGCACCGTCGCCGACACTTGCGGGGCCTTGTTCTTGGATCTGGTGACGACACGAGACCCACCGGCGGCACCCGCTCCTCCGCCGGCGTCCACTTCACCGCCTGCTTGCTCCGGCGGTGGTGGTGGAATTGATGTAGACGGAGCGGCCACCTCCGAAGGCTTCTTCTTCGGTGGCATGTTGACGATGACGCTTACATAGTGCGCGTGGAGACCGGATCAGATGCTCACGACCTCGACGCCCCCTACCTGGCGCGCCAAAGATGTCGGGGTCACTGGTATCTCCGTGGCCTCGAGCACCTATGGGGCACTTGGGGGACCCTTCTGGTTCGGCAGGGGAGCGGGGGTCGTGCGCAGAGCAGATCGAGGTCCGGCGCGCGCGCGGGGAGACGGGCAATCTTTACCCAGCTTCGGGGCTCTCCGGAGAGATAACACCCCTACTGCTGCTCTGTGTTGTTATTTGATCTAGCTCGGGCGTGCGAGCGTAAAGTAGTGCTATGGGTGTCGAATGGACCGAACCCCTTCTACGTGCGCATGGGCCTCCCTTTTATAGTCTGTAGGGGGTACCCACAGGTGGCAGCGTAGGAAGAGGGGGTAGAAATGTAAAAGCGCAGGTTGGTGCAACAGTGCACAACAGTGTCCCTACCTAACTCTGATGGCAGGGGACAAGGGCATTAAATGCCCGTCCGGTCACCCAACAGTGCAGGAGGAGTGACCGTTAAGTGAGCCTCCGGTTGCCACGATGGCGCCTCTGTCAGCTCCGTTTGCCACCTCGCTCCGCATGGTTGCGTAGTGCCTCGCCACGTGCCCTTGGGATGGCTCGATGATGGCGCGCCACCGGGTGTCTGGAGTTGGGTGGCAGCCTTGCAGCTGCAAGTGCCTTGCCGCATCCTTTGTTGTGCCGCAAGCTTGCCGTCTTGGATCGACCTGCCGGGCGCTGGGGCCTTGGCAAGTTTTCTGGTGATGCCCTGGTTAGCCCTCCCGGCAAGCTCCTCTTGCCGGGGCCTTCGTGTTCCTGGCTAGTACTTTGTTCTTGGATGGTAGTGCAAAAGGGTGGTGGAGGGCCTTGCCGGGCGCCCGGCAAGCCTCGCCGCGGGGTGCTACGACTGCCCGTGCACAAGCTCGGGGTACTAATGTACCCCCCTACTTTAGTACACCGACAGGCAGACCCTTGAGGTTCGAACACTGGGGTGCGCGCGGAGATTTCATCCTCTGCCTACCTGCTCCTCGCCGAATCGCTAGGATCTAAACTACCAAACAGAACAACACAAGAGACACAAGGTTTATACTGGTTCAGGCCACCATTGTGGTGTAATACCCTACTCCAGTGTGTGGTGTGGTGGATTGCCTCTTGGGCTGATGATGAACAATACAAGGAAGAACAGCCTCGCGAGGGTCTGTTCTTGGCTGGTGTGATGAACTGCTAGGAGGAGTTCAATCGCTCTATCTACTGGTTTCTTGGTGAGGACCCAGATGCCTCTATCTCTCCGTCTCTCTCCCCGTCTCTCTATCCGTCTCTCTGTCCGTCTCTCTGTCCGTCTCTCTGTTCGTCTCTCTGTCGGGGGTGGCTAGTCCTATTTATAGGCAAAGGCCCTGGGCCTCTTCCCAAATATTGAGCGGGAAGGGCGCCAACAATTGGCCATTTTGAAGGGGAACATCTGGTACACTTATCCTGACTAAAGTTGGTCCTCGCCTGTCAAAGGCTCGGTGGTGGCGCTTTGCTTGGGCTCCACAATGACTTCCTTCTGCCGTTGGGCTGGTCTTGGTCTTGTTGCACCGAAATGGATGCCTTTGCTTGATGCTCTCGCCTATGCTTTCTCCCTTTGCACCAAAGAGGAAAGGAGGAAACTGCATGGGCTGGCGCCCGACTGGCGCCCTGGGTCGTCATGGCTTGCGTCATGGGCACCTCGCGAGGTACCTCGCCTTGAACTCTCCGCCTCCTCGTGAGCCAGCCTGATGAGGCCGCGCCTGAGGAAGCTCCCTGTCGTCCGCCC
The DNA here is from genome assembly GCA_021437245.1 of Aegilops speltoides. NCBI lineage: Eukaryota > Viridiplantae > Streptophyta > Magnoliopsida > Poales > Poaceae > Aegilops > Aegilops speltoides. Next base: position 382,345,567 of record CM038144.1, on the reverse strand, counting down.
CACGAGGCTTGGCCCCTCGCGACGGTCTTGAGCTTGTGTTGATGAAGATGGGCCACGCTGGGCCCCCTTTGAGCCACACCGCAGGCTGCAGGCAGGCAAGTCTGGGGACCCCCGTTCCCAGAACGCCGGCAGCTAGCGTTTCAACTCTTACGACGAAGGGTGCCAAACACGGCACATGCTAGATGTCCCACACGTTAGCGAAAGGAGTGGGACATGAACAACATGGTAGAGCCCAGCGTAAAAAAAACAGTGTGGTAGAGCGTCTCCACTTCTTCCACTTCTGGGTCGGAGACCACACGTAGTAGTACTTAGTGGTATGAACGATACAAAGTGCAACCTGGAGAGAAAGACACGTCTAGTTGGAAGGTCTCGGGGCATACACGTAAACAAATATAAAAGTAAATATGTGCCTCCAACTAATATAGTAGTAGTAGAGTACTTAGGCACGTACTCCATAACATCACCGTGCATTGCACGTACAACATTTAGTGGTAGTATGTAGTAAGAGACAAATGCCGCCCAAGAGTTCCCTCTCGACCTACTTTTGGGTGTTTGGTAGAGTGTATGGAGGGTGCATGAGTCCACACTAGTTTAGCACAAATACACTATAAGCATGCATGAAGAGAGCATGCATGAAGAGGGCTGTTGAGTTGAGCATGCATGAAGAGGGAACAACTATGCTGAGACGAGAACGCAACCAAACATACCCTGTATGCCATGCATGTTCATACCATTTGTGCCTTTCTACTTCACTTACTGCGCTACATTACTCAGGTTCGTACGTCTACTCCTCGGTACATGTCCGTCTCGTAGTTCTAGTGCCACGTGTTCTTCATATAGATGGAACGATCATTGCATAACACATGCACCTTGATGCTAGATGTCTCACGTGTTGGCAAAAGGATGAACAAAGCTCATGTAAAAAAAGAGTGGAAGTACATAGATTCCGGACGACCAAGAAGGAGAAAGGAACCTCGTGGTGGAGCGTCTGCACTCATAATATTTAATATTATTCAGCAATATAAAATTAACCAATCATCTCCATAGTGGACTAGAAGAGTACGAAACACGGCAGCCCAGTGTAGTTACATCATACTAGTACATGGCTAACCCACACTATCACCATATTTCTTGGCTTCCGTGGGACACCTATCTCTAGTAATCCAGCAGCCTGTATTGCTTCTCCCTCCTCGTCTCTATCAAAGTGCGGCGGACTGGTGTTTCTGCCGCCTATTGAGGTCGGTTAACTATCACATGTTAGCGACATGCCAAGAGCATTCTAAAAAAAATTCCTTTCACATTCCGTTTTCAAAAAGAAAAAATCCTTTCACGTACGAATTTGCCTGTATGATTTGAGCAACTTGCATGTCCTATACTGCTCCTGTTTGATACTCTAACTTAGCTAGAGGTTAGACTAACTCATGACTAACCCTGAACTAACTGTAGCCAAAGAGGTGTTTGGGTGACAGGGTTAGATTGACAATAAATGCACTTCATGGAGAGAGAAAAGTGGGTTTTCAGTGGTCCCAATGAGAACTATCTCCAGTTAGCACCTCTTGGGTGGGATAGTTTTTTTTGGTGGGTTCGGTGCAACTTGCTCCAATTTAAACCCTCATGCTTAGATACTTTAGGGCTATTTGAGCCCCAACTAGCTGAAACTAACTCTAACCCATGGGTCCAAACAGGGCCTATGGCCAGTCTCGACACGGAGCAGTCGCGTGCACCGGGAAGCGGCGCTTCTCGGCCCTCGCGCCACTTCAAATCCGACGCCAGTGAGAGGTCGCCTCCGCTCTGGCCGGGCATTAATGCGGCACTGACGCTCCAGGGCGACGCTGACCGTTTCACGAGGGAAGCGCGCGCTAGCAAGGGAGTATAGGTTTTGAACCGTTTCAGGTGTAGTAGTAATGGTAGTTTGCAAAACTACTCAATTATTGCACTCAGTTTCCTAAGAAATTGTGGTAAAAAACGTTACTCCACAGCCCGCTTCCCTTCTCCTTCCTTCTCGTGATTTACGTGGCCATGTTAACGTGGTTGTGTCAAAAAAATGTCACTTCCTGCTCGTGATTTGCGTTATATAATTACAAGCAAGATTCTCGTGCATTGCACGGAACATCAATATGCATTTTTTTACAAAACACCTATTGTGATTGACCCATGCAGGAGTAATCCCATGTGTAAAAACTAATGATATCTCGAGAATTTTATCGGAAAACTGGTATCTCGAGAATGTCATCGAAAAAATGAAAGATGAGAGATAAGGCGAGGAGGAGTGGAGCGTGGTGGTGACTGGTGGTCGGAATGGGCGGAGGCATGGGGATGGACGGCGCCGGCAGGTGGCAGCGGCCACCATGCATGCTAGATTGTTCCAGAGACTTATTCCTTTTTAATTGCTGAGAAATGAGGTTGCAGGAGATAATGATGTGGAGAGAGGTGCGTGTATCTTTTGTAAAATTATCATAGTTTGCTTCCTATCCGTCAGATATAGATCATACGATCTATATTACAAGATGGCAGGCACACCATCATCGCCAACTCGTTTTTTTATAAGGGTACAAATGATAAGTTTGTTGACTACTAAAGTAAAGTGGAATCTGTCCATGTTATGCAAGTAAATAAAGGTGATTGTTTATCATACGGGTAAGGTTGGATGAAGGGTGGTAGGAATAAACGCTCCGCCTAGAGCATGTGTGTGTGAGATGGAGTCTTAGTGTGTATGTGGTGTGTGTGTGTGAGAGAGAGAGAGAGAGAGATAGAGAGAGAGAGAGGAGAGAGAGATGGAGTCTTAGTTTGTTTGTGTGTGTGTGTGTGTGTGAGAGAGAGAGAGAGATGGAGTCTAAGTGTGTGTGTGGGGGGGGGTGCGTGCGTGCGTGTGTGTGTGTGTGTGAGAGAGAGAGAGAGAGAGATGGAGTCTTAGTGTGTGTGTGTGTGGGGGGGGGGTGCGTGCGTGCGTGCTGCTGCCGTGCTCGTCTCGAGCTTGCGTTGGTTTTCCCGAAGAGGAGGGGTGATGCAGACAAGATGGCGTAAGTATTTCCCTTAGTTTTTGAGAACCAAGGTATCAATCCAAGTGGGAGGTCACGCAAGTCCCTCGTACCTGCACAAAACAATAGCAACTCGCAACCAACGCTTAGGGGTTGTCAATCCCTTCACGGTCACTTAAGAGAGTGAGATCTGATAGAGATAATATTTTTGGTATTTTTGGTATAAAGATGCAAAGTAAAAAGTAAAAGGCAAAGCAAGTAAATAAAGTGATGGAGATTGATATGATGAGAATAGACCCGGGGACCATAGGTTTCACTAGTGGCTTCTCTCAAGAGCATAAGTATTCTACGGTGGGTGAACAAATTACCGTTGAACAATTGATAGAATTGAGCATAGTTATGAGGTTATCTAGGTATGATCATGTATATAGGCATCACGTCCGAGACAAGTAGATCAAAACGATTCTGCATCTACTACTATTACTCCACTCATTGACCGCTATCCAGCATGCATCTAGAGTATTAAGTTAAAAACAGAGTAACGCCTTAAGCAAGATGACATGATGTAGAGGAATAAATTCATGCAATATGATAAACACCCCATCTTGTTATCCTCGGTGGCAACAATACAATACGTGCCTTGCAACTCTTTCTGTCAGTGAGTAAGGACACCGCAAGATTGAACCCAAAGCCATGCACTTCTCCCATTGCAAGAACTACCAATCTAGTTGGCCAAACGAAACGGATAATTCGAAGAGACTTGCAAAGATAACTCAATCATACATGAAAGAAATCAGAGAAGATTCAAATATTATTCATAGATAAGTTGGATCATAAACCCACAATTCATCGGTCTCAACGAACACACCGCAAAAAGAAGATTACATCGAATAGATCTCCACGAGAGAGGGGGAGAACATTGTAGTGAGATCCAAAAAGAGAGAACAAGCCATCTAGCTACTAGCTATGGACCCGAAGGTCTGAAGTAAACTACTCACACTTCATCAGAGGGGCTATGGTGTTGATGTAGAAGCCCTCCGTGGTGGATGCCCTCTCCGGCGGAGCTCCGGAACAGGCCCCAAGATGGGATCTCGTGGATACAGAAGGTTGCGGCAGTGGAATTAGGTTTTTGGCTCCGTCTCTGGTCTTTTGGGGATACATAGGTATATATAGGAGGAAGGAGTACGTCGTTGGAGCTCCGAGGGGCCCAGAAGGTAGGGGGCACGCCTAGGAGGGGGGGCGCCCTCCACCCTCGTGACCTCCTCGGAAGCTTCTTGGAGTAGGGTCCAAGTCTCCTAGATCACGTTCGGTGAGAAGATCACGTTCCCGAAGGTTTCATTCTGTTTGGACTCCGTTTGATATTCTGTTTCCTCGAAACACTAAAATAGGCAAAAAACAGCAATTTTGGGTTGGGCCTCCGGTTAATAGGTTAGTCCCAAAAATAATATAAAAGTGGAAAATAAAGCCCAATATAGTCCAAAACAGTAGATAAAGTAGCATGGAGCAATCAAAAATTATAGATACGTTGTAGACGTATCAGGCATCCCCAAGCTTAATTCCTGCTCGTCCTCGAGTAGGTAAATGATAAAAAAGAATTTTTGATGCGGAGTGATACTTTGGCATAATTTCAGTGTAAGTCTTCTTAATTGTGATATGAATATTCAGATCCGAAAGATTCAAGACAAAAGTTCATATTGACATAAAAATAATAATACTTCAAGCATACTAATCAAACAATTATGTCATCTCAAAATAACATGGCCAAAGAAAGTTCATCCCTACAAAATCATATAGTTAGGCTATGCTTCATTTTCGTCACACAAAGATGTTCCCAACTTCTATACCCCCGATGACAAGCCAAGCAATTGTTTCATACTTTTTAATGCGCTTCAGCTTTTTCAACCCTCACGCAATATATGAGCGCAAGCCATTGATATGGCACTATAGGTGGAATAGAATATGATGATGGGATTGTGTGGATAATACAAAAAAGGAGAAAGTCTCATATTGACGAGGATAATCAACGGGCTATGGAGATGCCCATCAATTGATGTCAACATGAGGAGTAGGGATTGCCATGCAACAGATGCACTAGAGCTATGAATGCTCAGCAAAAGAAAACTAGTGGGTGTGCATCCAACTCGCTTGCTCACGAAGACCTAGGGCATTTTGAGGAAGCCCATCATTGGAATATACAAGCCAAGTTCTATAATGAAAAATTCCCACTAGTATGAACAAGATAATTTATGAGACTCACTATATGAAAAACATGGTGCTATTTTGAAGCACAAATATATGAGACTCACTACATGAAGAACAAGGTGCTACTTTGAAGCACAAGTGTGGTAAAAGGATAGTAACATTGCCCCTTCTCTCTTTTTCTCCCATTTTTTTATTTGGGCCTTTTCTCCCTTTTTTTATGGCCTCTTTTTTTTTCTTTTCTCTTTTCTTTTTTTTCGTCCGGAGTCTCATCCCGACTTGGGGGGGGGGGGAATCATAGTCTCCATCATCCTTTTCCTCACTGGGGCAATGCTCTAATAATGATGATCATCACACTTTCATTACAACAACTTGATATTACAACTCAAAACTAGAACAAGATATGACTCTATATGAATGCCTCCGGCGGTGTACCGGGATGGTGCAATGAATCAAGAGTGACATGTATGAAAAATAATGCGTGGTGGCTTTGCCACAAATACGATGTCAACTACATGATCATGCAATGGTAATATGACAAAAGTAAAGTATGTCATGATGAACGGAACGGTGGAAAGTTGCATGGCAATATATCTCGGAATGGCTATGGAAATGCCATAATAAGTAGGTATGGTGGCTGTTTTGAGGAAGATATAAGGAGGTTTATGTGTGAAAGAGCGTATCATATCACGGGGTTTGGATGTACCAGCGAAGTTTGCACCAACTCTCAATGTGAGAAAGGGCAATGCATGGTACCGAAGAGGCTAGCAAATGCGGAAAGGTAAAAGTGCGTATAATCCATGGACTCACATTAGTCATAAAGAACTCATATACTTATTGCAAAAGTATATTAGCCCTCAAAGCAAAGTACTACTACGCATGCCCCTAGGGGGATAGATTGGTAGGAAAAGACCATCGCTCGTCCCCGACCGCCACTCATAAGGATGCACAAGCCAGGTACACTTCATGCTTCAAATTTGTTACACAACTTTACCCATACGTGCATGCTACGGGACTTACAAACTTCAACACAAGTATTTCTCAAATTCACAACTACTCAACTAGCACGACTTTGATATTATTACCTCCATATCTTAAAACAATTATTAAGCATTAAATTTATCTTAGTATTCAATTCACCCAAAAGAAAGTTTCACATATTTTGAACACTAAGTATATTAACATTAAGCAAATTACCATGCTATTAATGACTCTCAAAATAATCTAAGTGAAGTATGAGAGATCAAGTTTCTTTAAAACAAATCCACCCCCGTGCTCTAAAAGATCTAAGTGAAGCACTAGAGCAAAAATTATCACGCTCAATAAGATATAAGTGAAGCACTATGAGCAAAACTATCAAGCTCAAAAGATATAAGTGAAGCACATAGAGTATTCTAACAAATTAAAAATTATGTATGGATCTCTCAAAAGGTGTGTACAGAAAGGATGATTGTGGTAGACTAACAAGCAAAGACACAAATAATACAAGACGCTCCAAGCAAAACACATATCATGTTGGTGAATAAAAATATAGCTCCAAGTAAATTACCGATGGAAGTGGATTTAAAGAGGGATGCCTTCCGGGGCATCCCCAAGCTTTGACTTTTTGGTGTCCTTGGATTATCTTGGGGGTGCCATGGGCATCCCCAAGCTTAGGCTCTTACCACTCCTTGTTCCATAATCCATCAAAAGAGTTCACCCAAAACTTGAAAACTTCACAACACAAAACTCAACAGAAATCTCGTGAGCTCCGTTAGAGAAAGAAAACAAAAGACTACTTCAAGGTACTGTAATGAACTCATTCTTTATTTATATTGGTGTTAAAACTACTGTATTCCAACTTATCTATGGTTTATAAACTAATTTACTAGCCATAGATTCATCAAAATAAGCAAACAACACACAAAAAACAGAATCTGTCAAAAACAGAACAGTCTGTAGTAATATGTAACTAACGCAAACTTCTGGAACTCTAAAACTTCTACCAAAATAGGACGGACTGTATAATTTGTTTATTGATCAGAATCAAAAAGAATCAACGCAAAATCACTCTCCAGTAAAAAATGGTAGCTAATCTCGTGAGTGCTAAGGTTTCTGTTTTTCAGCAGAATCAAATCAACTATCATCGTAGGTTATCCTATAGGTCTTACTTGGCACAAACACTAATTAAAACATAAAACCACATCCAAACAGAAGTTAGATGGAATATTTATTCCTAAACAGAAGAAAAAACAAAAAACACAAAATAAAATTGGGTTGCCTCCCAACAAGCGCTATCGTTTAACGCCCCTAGCTAGGCATAAAAGCAAGGATAGATCTAGGTATTGCCATCTTTGGTAGGCAATCCATAAGTGGCTCTCATGATACATTCATATGGTAATTTTATTTTCTTTCTAGGAAAGTGTTCCATGCCCTTCTTTAAGAGAAATTGGAATCTAATATTCCCTTCCTTCATATCAATAATTGCACCAATCGTTCTAAGGAAAGGTCTACCAAGAATAATAGGACATGAAGGATTGCAATCTATATCTAGAACGATAAAATCTATGGGCACATAATTCCTATTTGCAACAATAAGAACATCATTAATTCTTCCCATAGGTTTTTAATAGTGGAATCCGCAAGATGCAAGTTTAGAGAGCAATCATCAAAGTCACGAAAATCTAGCAAATAACACAAAGCTTTGGAAATAGTAGAGACACTAGCACCCAAATCACACAAAGCATGGAACTCATAATCTTTAATTTTAATTTTATTGGTAGGATCCCACTCATCATGGAGTTTTCTAGGGATGGAAACTTTCAACTCAAGCTTTTCTTCATAGGATTGCATCAAGGCATCAACAATGTGTTCGGTAAAGGCCTTATTTTGACTATAAGCATGAGGAGAATTTAACACGGATTGCAACAAGGAAATGCAATCAATCAAAGAGCAATTTTCATAATTAAATTCCTTGAGATCCAAAATATTAGGTTTAGCAACATCACGGTTTCTAATTATTTCAATCCTACTTTCATCAATTTCATCATCAAGATCTAGAAACTCAGAATTCTTAGAACACCTTCTAGGTAAGGGAAGATCATATTCAGATTCATCAAGATTCATTTTGCAAAACAAAGAGTTAATGGGGGACACATCAATAACGTTTAGATCTTCATCTTTATTTTCATAGGGATTAGAAGAACACACTTTAATAAAGGCATCTTTGGAAGCACGCATCCTAGCGGTTCTTTCTTTGCACTCGTCAATGGAAATTCTCATAGCTTTGAGAGACTCATTGAAATCATGCTTAGGAGGAATAGATCTAAGCTTTAAAGAATCAATTTCAAGAGAAATTCTATCAACGTTCCTAGCCAAATCATCAACTTTCAGCAATTTCTCTTCAAGCAAAGCATTAAAATTCTTTTGTGAATTCATAAGCTCTTTAACACTACTCTCATAATCAGAGGGCATCTTATTCAAATTTCCATAAGAGTTGTTGTAGGAATTTCCATAATTGTTAGAAGGATTGCTAGGAAAAGGCCTAGGATTAAAATCCCCTATATAAGCATTGTTACCAAAACTATTCCTACCAATAAAATTCACATCCATAGATTCATTATTATTCTCAAGCAAAGTAGATAAAGGCATATCATTAGGATCAAGAGGAGTATTTTTAGGAGCAAACATCTTCATAAGTTCATCCATCTTTTCAGTCAAAACATTGATTTATTCTATAGCATGCACTTTTTTACTAGAAGATCTTTCGGTGTGCCATTGAGAATAATTAGTCATAATATTATCAAGCAATTTGGTAGCATCCCCTAACGTAACTTCCATAAAAGTGCCTCCCGCGGCCGAATCTAAGAGATTTCTAGAAGCAAAATTCAATCCGGCATAATTTGTATGATCATCCATAAATTCAAACCATGAGTAGGGCAATTGCGAAGCATTAATTTCATTCTTTCCCAAGATTGGGCAACATGCTCATGATCAAGTTGTTTAAAATTCATGATATCGTTCCTAAGAGTGATAATCTTAGCGGGAGGAAAATACTTAGAGATAAAAGCATCTTTGCACTTGTTCCAAGAATCAATACTATTTTTAGGCAAAGATGAAAACCAACTTTAGCACGATCTCTAAGTGAAAATGGAAATAACTTCAATTTGACAATATTGTTATCTGTATCTTTTTACTTTTGCATATCACACAAATCAACAAAATTGTTTAGATGAGTAGCGGCATCTTCACTAGGAAGGCCGGCGAATTGATCTTTCTTAACAAGATTCAGCAAGGCGGTATTGATTTCACAAGTCTCATCGTTATTAAGAGGAGCAATCGGAGTACTAAGGAAATCATTATTATTGGTATTCGAGAAATCACACAATTTGGTTATCTTGCGCCATGGCAACAAGTAATCCGACACAGAAGCAAACAGGAAGGCAAAGGGAAAAAGAGAAGGAGATTGGGAAAGAGAGGGCGAATAAAATGGGAAGGGTAAAGTGGGGGAGAGGAAAACGAGAGGCAAATGGCAAATAATGTAATGCGAGAGATAGGGATTGCGATGGGTACTTGGTATGTTGACTTTTATGTAAGCCTCCCTACAGCGGTGCGAAATCCTTCTTGCTACGTCTCGAGCTTGCATTGGTTTTCCCGAAGAGGAGGGGTGATGCAGCACGATGGCGAAGTATTTCCCTCGTGTTTTGAGAACCAAGGTATCAATACAATAGGAGGTCACGCGCAAGTCCCTCGTACCTGCACAAAACGATAGCAACTCGCAACCAACGCTTAGGGGTTGTCAATCCCTTCACGGTCACTTACAAGAGTGAGATCTGATATAGATAATATTTTTGGTATTTTTGGTATAAAGATGCAAAGTAAAAAGTAAAAGGCAAAGCAAGTAAATAAAGTGATGGAGATTGATATGATGAGAATAGACCCGGGGGGCCATAGGTTTCACTAGTGGCTTCTCTCAAGAGCATAAGTATTCTATGGTGGGTGAACAAATTACTGTTGAGCAATTGATAGAATTGAGCATAGTTATGAGGTTATCTAGGTATGATCATGTATATAGGCATAACGTCCGAGACAAGTAGATCGAAACGATTCTGCATCTACTACTATTACTCCACTCATCGACCGCTATCCAAAGATGCATCTAGAGTATTAAGTTAAAAAGCAGAGTAATGCCTTAAGCAAGATGACATGATGTAGAGGAATAAATTCATGCAATATGATAAATACCCAATCTTGTTATCCTCGATGGCAACAATACAATCGTGCCTTGCAACACTTTACATCCTTGAGTAAGGACACATAAGATTGAACCCAAAGCCATGCACTTCTCCCATTGCAAGAACTACCAATCTAGTTGGCCAACCCAAGCGGATAATTGAAGAGACTTGCAAAGATAACTCAATCATACATAAAAGAATTCAGAGAAGATTCAAATATTATTCATAGATAAGTTGGATCATAAACCCACAATTCATCGGTCTCAACAAACACACCGCAAAAAAGAAGATTACATCGAATAGATCTCCACGAGAGAGGGGGAAAACATTGTATTGAGATCCAAAAAGAGAGAAGAACCATCTTGCTACTAGCTATGGACCCAAAGGTCTGAAGTAAACTACTCACACTTCATCGGAGGGGCTATGGTGTTGATGTAGAAGCCCTCCATGGTGGATACCCTCTTCGGCGGAGCTCCGGAACAGGCCCCAAGATGGGATCTCGTGGATACAGAAGGTTGTGGCGGTGGAATTAGGTTTTTGGCTCCGTCTCTGGTCTATTGGGGATACGTAGGTATATATAGGAGGAAGGAGTACGTCGGTGGAGCTCCGAGGGGCCCACGAGGTAGGGGGGCGCGCCCCGGGGGGGCGCCCTCCACCCTTGTGACCTCCTCGGAAGCTTCTTGGAGTAGGTTCCAAGTCTCCTGGATCACGTTCGGTGAGAAGATCATGTTTCCGAAGGTTTCATTCCGTTTGGACTCCGTTTGATATTCTGTTTCCTCGAAACACTGAAATAGGCAAAAAAAAACAACAATTCTGGGCTGGGCCTCCGGTTAATAGGTTAGTCCCAAAAATAATATAAAGGTGGAAAATAAAGCCCAATATAGTCCAAAACAGTAGATAAAGTAGCATGGAGCAATAAAAAATTATAGATACGTTGGAGACGTATCAGCACGTGCGCGCGTTTGTGTGTGTGTGTGTGTGTGTGTGTGTGTGTGTGTGTGTGTGTGTGTGTGTGGGGGTCCTTTGTGGCGGATGTAATTTAAGTGTGCATGGCTTCATCATAAAGAGGTGATGTGTATGGCAGAGGCCACCAATGATGGGGTGCGAGAGAGAAAATGCCCGTAGGGAGGGAAGAGAAGGTGAGTGCGCGTGAGAGGAGTCAACATCAAGAGAACGTGTTTGTTCGAGAGACACCAAGGAAGACTACTATATATCGATGGTGCATGTAGGAGGGAATTAAACAAAGGGATGGTCTTATTGGTTTCGGGGATATAGGGGAAGAGTGAGAGGCGCGGGGGGGTTGCTAGAAGGAGATTGTTAAGTGTGAGTGTGTGTTTTGCCCATCCAGGCGGAAGTTATGTACACAAAAGAGGAGAACAATTCAATGTGGCATTAGGATTGAGGGTAATTAACTACGTATGGAGACATAGAGACCTTGAACGTGCATGTGTGAGAGGTATACATGTATACATGGGATGTGTGTGTGCGCGCGCATGATCGAGATAAAAGAAAGAAGACATAAGTCCTAAGATCAACGACATGGGAGAGACGGATCGGTATGAAAATATGCATACATGTGAGAATGCAAGGAAGAAGGCCCGACAATTGAGCATGTGTTTTTGTCTTTAAGAGATAGTGGCGTGGGCTGGAGCATGCATCTATGGCGAGCAGAGGGGGTGAGGCGCAACGATTGTGCAAAAGAGATCAACCTATAAATGCATATGTATGGATAGACATATATAGTGTGGGTGATAGGAAGCAAGACTCCGTGTGAGAAAGAAATGTTGACGGAGAAACTACAGATAGATACAGAGATGGAGATGCTAGCTAGAGAGACATCCATTAGTTTGGGTGTTGGAGATGACCGTGGGTGGTTCAAAGGGTGAAGTTATATATGTGTGTGAGAGGGCACTTGACTGCATGTAGAGAGAAACAAATGTAGTGTGCGTGATAGGAATCAAGAGTGAGGGCGAGAAAGAAGGTTGATGGAGAAACAGATAAATAGAAAGATATAGCTAGTGTGCGCTAGAGATAGGAGTCGAGTGGATCAGAAGGTTGGGTTATGTGTGTGGGTGTGAGAGAGATAGAGAGAGGGTGCATATGAGTCACATACAAACAGATATCAGAGGGAAATGAGATCCAGAGAGACGGAGTTTTGTGTCTCGAGAGAGAAGATATTTCTAGCGAGAGTGATAGCTAGAGAGACATATGAGTGAGCATAAGATATCTCTAGGCGAGAGAGGTGTGTTTGAGCGACATACAAGAGAACAATGGAGAAATATGAGACCACAGGAGACAGAGTTTGTGTTTACGTGTGAGAAAGAGATATTGAAGAGGAAGAGTCGTGGGTTCTCATACCTAAGGAGCGAAAGACATCTCAGATGAGGGCTGTGCGAGTGGCACACATGGGAATAGTTGAGAGAAATGAGACCCCGGGAGACAAAGTTTTGTGTTTGTGTGAGAGAAAGAGATTCCACATGGAGAATCATAGCTAGAGACACATAGCAGGGAGAGATATATACTTAGAGAGAGATAGAGTGATGAAGATCGAGGGAGAGAGTACCGTCAGTGTGTTATGAAGATAAAAGATCATTGTCGACATACAGGTAGCACGAGAGATGCCTGAGAGACGATGAGCATATATAGGTCCGAGAGATAGTCCTATATAAGCATGAGTGATAGCTATATGAGACGAATATCTGGATTAAAGGGGATTCAAATATTTAAACTGGAGATCACGACATTGATAATATCATAGCGCAAATTGGTGTATCAAACATGCATATTCATTTGAATTTGGGCACACATGTAACGTTATATAGTTTATCAATATTGGTGATCCATAGATTCTTCAGTTACAAACAATGCATGGCTTATATGCAATTAATGTCTAAACGGGATTACACTATATGTTGTGTGTGTGAAACACATTATACATGTTTGAGAAGTTAAAAAAAAACCCGCATGAAACACACATTAATTGGAGACGGTTAGCGAGGAATGCATACATTGGATTTCAACATAAAGTGGTTTCAAATATTTGAAAATCCAAATTGATGGATACAACCTTATGAATCTGAGATCATGCCATTTGTAAACCATATTTATGTATAAATGGTGTTGTGCTTTTGAAAGTATATATAAAAAAATGATGTATATAGAATGTAATTCCAATTGAAAATGGATCCCGCCCAAAAAAAATAGTAGAATACAAACGGGATTAGAAATTAAGTTGGCACGGTAAATGTGCATCATGCAAAATTTGAACGAAGCGGGGAAAGTCGCAGTAACCGCCCGAAACCAAAATCTGCGAGATGGAAATCACTACTGCTTATCCCTGCCACGCAGAGCCTATCTGCTGGATTTCTATAGGTTTTGATAGGGGTAGGTTTGTAATTTCACCCAAACGTGACCTAACCGCCTCTCACACGGATTCATACACGGTGGGCGCCAAAACACAGTGTGCCCTCGGCCGAAATCGACTCCCTCGCCGATTCATATTCATACACGGTGGGCGCCAAAAACAAACTCTCGTCAGCAAATATTCGGTGTATGCGAGATTACCGTCCTATCCCCAACCGACTAATGTTGTTGTGATGTAGTAGAAATTTTAAATGGGGGCTAAGTTTGTAAATTTCCTAGCATTTGAGACAAGCGCGCCCTGAAAACATGGTTCCCCTTCCTCTCTACCTCCCTTTTCCCCATTCGTACTCCATGGGCGCCAAAACACCCTTTCCACCCCACCCTCCTCTGTCCGTCGTCGTCCGCCACCCCATCCACCACCGTCCTCCTCCACCATGCCGGAGCTGATACCCCGACGCCGCCGTCCATTACAAGAGATCAATCTCTCTCATCACGCCTTCGGACCGGGATCCTTGCATCCCGTCCTCTCGCTTCATCCCCGCCGTCGTCCACCTTGCCGACGCTGCTCCTACGACCGTCTTGTCCACCACGCCCCGCCGCCACCATCTACCCTCCTAGATCTGCTCCACGCCGCTGACAGCCATCGCTACCGCAACACCGTCAAATTCTCAGCAGATGCATACACGGTGCCGCACCAAAGGCGGTACTCTTTCGTATCTGCTCAACTTATTTATCGCAGCAAGAAAATAGATCGCCACTGCTTTACTCTGATTTCTTGTCTTGGTTGCGAAGTTGCCTTTGTCCGATGTGCACCTTCAGTCCGCCATGGCACGCTCAACACTATACTCCCAATGCTTATTGTTTTCCCCTTTTATATTCCACACTAGTTAAATCACAGTAGACTAAATTTCAAAATTGGGTCAGTCGATTTTTTTAGAGCTCGCTAGAGTTCGCCGGTGCGATCCAAGGGGCTCAGGTGGTTGTGGGGCCTCGCCGAACGAAGAAAACTCGACATGGGAGGGGGGTGGGGGTGGCGGAGGAACACAGGCGATGGGGGTCGGCGGTCCGGCCGACGGCCCGTGCGGTGTTCTGTATGGGAAGAATCAGAGACGAGGAAGAAGAAGGGTTAGGAGACGTAGGATCTTCTTCCAACCGCCTGAAATGGTCGAGAGACAGCTAGGAGTTGCATTCTTAATGCGCTCTGGTTCATCATGTGTGGGCACTGTGCAACCAACATTTTATTATCCAAAATCTGCTTGCTCTTCTTTACCATGTTCGATAGTGCTGGCTCAGTCGTGATCGATAGGCTTTCAATTACTAGTGGCAATACAACACCGTATTTTCAAGCCGTTCCGCTTTCCGATTTATATATCATGGTTATGGTGTACCTACATTATGTACACTATGATCTGCCTAGTTCTTGTGTGCTCTTGTTATCATGGTTTGGCAATAAACTCTATATACAGTATATTATGAACCTATCATCTGCCAGCTATCCTTACATCTGGAGCCTATTTTTTGTGTACTTGTGCCATATTATATAAATGCACGCACGATATTACAGCACACATGAGCTCTCTCATCAGAATCCAGTGATAGCACATAAGTGTTTACAGGGGCGCCCCTATATTAGAATATCATCTGCATTACAAAGATAATCTCACAACTATTTATGTTTTCATGGTTCTCAGATATTATACGCAATTACAGTGAATATCAGAATCCGCGCATCAGAAGAATATTGTGTAACACTGCAATGACTTACAAAATTGGCACAAAGGCATTGAGTGCCATTCTGGAAGCAATGAAACTCGTACGCTCCCCACCTGTTGATTCTTGTTTAGAATATCATCTTAATGACTATTCTAACCTCGAGGAGTCAAAGGCAGATGGCCTGTCCTGTTCACCCATCAAGGTGCCTGTTCTAATTTGGCAAGGTTTTATTGATTGCGCGTATCTTCCATATGTTGTCTTGCATTTCTTCTACTTTGTTGCACCACCATCTGCTTAGTTTACTCATCATATAACTCGAGATGCCATGCCCATCCATTATCAATACATATTCCATCTGTCGTCATACCATGTTTTCCCACTCAAATGCTGTTCTTGTGCATCAGACATCAAAAATGAAGAGGGTGATTGCCGAACCTGAAGGAGCACCAGCAAAGTCCTTGAAAAACGTGGTGGTGCCGGAGAAATCAGACAGCGCCCCACTTATATTGGCTGTATAACCAGTGACACAAAACATAGGACTGACTCCAGCAGACTGTACCCATACTTCACTGGCCACACCACTAGCCGCACCACACAGGACCTGCACTCCAGCAAAACGTATACCGATTTCATTTGCCATAGCACCAGCCGTACCACAGAAAAATCCCACCGACAAAAAAGTACAAGAAGTCCACCGGCGAAGACCTATCCCAAGCTGCAGAGATGGCCAATTCCTGCAGATTGGAACCCCATTCCATTTATTCCCAGTTTAAAGACAATGCTTTCAATGTTGTTAGGGACTACGTGCATATATTCCCATCATGGGAAGATTATAGTGAAGACAAACACCATTTTCACATCTTCTGTCCAACTTACGTGTAAGTGCTATTATTCATGGTTATTATTTTCCTGTTTTCTGCTGATCGAACACATCAATGATTTACATTACATTGTTGTAACTAGGTGAGGGTCAATCTGGATAGTCATGACGAGCAAAGCTTGCTTGTGCTTTTCAAGGAAGCATTGCAGCAGTATCGGTGTTACTTGAGGAAATCACACTTTGATGGCAAGTCTATAAACGAATTTCCGGTGAAGTCTCCTGTGCTAAATTTAGAAGACATTGAATGGAAAAACCTTGTTATGCACTGGTCTCATTCCCAGGATGAGGTACTGTCTATGAAATCACATGACAATTTGAACTTCTACTTTTCCGCATGTGCCATACGGATCTTTTTTGCAAGAAATCAGCTCGAAGAAGAATTCTGGTTTGAAAAGAACGACAGGATATCGCAAATATGCCGCCCGCTGCTTTGCTCTTGTTAGTACTTGTTGTCCTGTATCACTGTACTTGCATACATACCTTGTTCATTATGTGACAGCAGTATGCATGATAGCTTGCTTATCAATTGTTCGCTCCAAATTATCTGATCTGTATGAATAGTTACATTAGTGTACAATATATCCAATGCCAATGAATTTTTTTAGCTCTGCATTGTTCTTGTAAGTACATGCTGTCCTTTATCAGTGTACTTATATTGACAGGTAGTTGTTCGTGTACCATCACTCTGTAGCTTATTTTCCTTTGCCCTCCATATTCTACACATCAGATCTATATTTACTATTACCATAAGGTTGGTCTTGAAGAAGTTTAGCATGCATTGCTCTTGGTCTGTGCCTTTTGCCTCAGTGTCGCTGCACATACATTTATAGCTACTTGGTTATGTAGCATCACTCTTCATCTTATCTTAAATATTCTCCATTTTTTCGTATATTATCACATCTATATTTAGTCTTAACAAAATGTAGAATAAAGGCAATGCTTATGAAGAAGATTCTGTGCTAAACTTCTTGAATTGCCCCCCCCCCCATCAGCATGGACAAGGGCTTTATAGAGCCTGTCTTCACCAGTATTGTAAGTTTGTCCTTCTCAAGCGTTCAAACTTTGTTGTGTATATTTGGTTAGGCATGACTGCAACAACTATTTATTTTGGTGTTTGCATGAAATTGCATGTTTAAAGTTTATTATGTAGTTCATAAACAAAAGTTTGTCCTTCTTAATTTAAGTTTTCAGTTGTACAACCAAGTTCCTTCTTCATACCATGTAAATTAAACTATATAGAGCAAGTGATCTTCTTTTGCCTTTGCATGTATGCTTCATTCTTCATCCGTAATCCAAAGTGGTGTGGTGAACCTACCCACTACAGCACATTGTCATATTCTGCAATGTCTTAACTATGAACAATGTCATATCATTCTACTATTATTTAAACCATCTCTTTATTTGCCAATCTGAAATGGGATAAATTGACAGCACACTAACCATTGATACTTATGAGTTCTTGATCTGTAATCCAGTGGTGTCGTGAAGCTGCCAACTCCTTCACAATGTCATTTCCTGCCATGTCTTGACCAGAACAATACCATATTGTGTTAATGCAATTTTAAACTGTGTCACTTTATTCGTTAGTAAGAAATGTGATGAATTGTCAGCACTGATACTTTTATGTGCAAAACCTGTCTCATGTCTGCTTGTTTATCTTTCAGAGTGAGGAAGATATAAGTGTTGAACAAGCGCAGTTTCATCATCTTGCTCACTTGCTTGCTTATTGTAGCTCCCAATGAGGCTAACCTTTCTTGAACTCTATTGAAGTGTTGTCGGTTTTGTATATTATTTTGTCGGCGTGTTTATTTGCCTTTGGTGGCGATCTTTGATGCCAGTGTATGTAATCTGTTATGCCTTGTGCTTTATTATCATAGTGGCGAACTTTGATGCCCAGTGGATGTAATATGCCATAATTTCTTTATTGTATAGTCTAGGTTTTTTCTTATTCACGATGCAGCAGTTATTTTACTGTATATATATATATCCTGTCTTCGCAGTAAACCGGCCAAACCGTAAAATTACGTTACATAATCGGGCCGTCATGCAATCACGATGTATAATCCGCATCATGGGCCCTGTCAAACTGGCCCACTAGTAGATTCGGGCCTTTAATAGGCCGAGTAACCCCCGGCCCTCTTTTCACAAGAAAACTCAATGGGCTTTTAGGAGGCTGAGAAGTAGGCTGGGCCTGAAACATGTTGAATAGCTCACGGGCTGGCGGCAGCCCGAAATGGACCCCAGCCCATGATTGTGCGAATCAATTCACGGGATTTTAATAGGCCAAAGTTGTCTTGGTCCTTGTTTGGCCCAATCAGATATCGGCTGCGAGCGGGCCGGATGCAAACCGGGTCGTAGTTATGCCCAACTATATGACGGGCTTTTAACAGGCCGAAATTAATATAGGGCCTAAATGTTAAATGGGCCCTTAACAGGCCGAAACTAATATCAGGCCGAATTACTAAATGGGCCTTTAGCAAGTGGGCCCAAAAGCATAGTGTCCAGTCAACGGGCCGAATCTGATATGGGCCAAAATTGAGCCCAAAGGGCCGGGCCTGATCTGGGCTGTGATTTGGACTAGAAAGTGGGAGGCTTTTAATGGGCCGGATCTTATATGGGCCATTATTAGGCCCGGAACGTGGCAGGCCATTAATGGACCGGGTCAATTATGGGCCGACATTTGGCCCAAAACATGGCAGCCAGTTGATACGTCTCCAACGTATCTATAATTTTTGATTGCTCCATGCTACTTTATCTACTATTTTGGACTATATTGGGCTTTATTTTCCACTTTTATATTATTTTTGGGACTAACCTATTAACCGGAGGCCCAGCCCAGAATTGCTGTTTTTTTTTGCCTATTTCAGTGTTTCGAGGAAACAGAATATCAAACGGAGTCCAAACGGAATGAAACCTTCGGGAACGTGATCTTCCCACCGAACGTGATCCAGGAGACTTGGACCCTACTCCAAGAAGCTTCCGAGGAGGTCACGAGGATGGAGGGCGCCCCCTGGGCGCGCCCCCTACCTCGTGGGCCCCTCGGAGCTCCACCGACATAGTCCTTCCTCCTATATATACCTACCTATCCCCAATAGACTAGAGACGGAGCCAAAAACCTAATTCCACCGCTGCAACCTTCTGTATCCACGAGATCCCATCTTGGGGCCTGTTCCAGAGCTCCGCTGGAGATGGCATCCACCACGGAGGGCTTCTACATCAACACCATAGCCCCTCCGATGAAGTGTCAGTAGTTTACTTCGGACCTTCGGGTCCATAGCTAGTAGCTAGATGGCTTCTTCTCTCTTTTTGGATTTCAATAAAATGTTCCCCCCTCTCTCGTGGAGATCTATTTGATGTAATCTTCTTTATGCGGTGTGTTTGTTGAGACCGATGAATTGTGGGTTTATGATCCAACTTATCTATGAGTAATATTTGAATCTTCTCTGAATTCTTTTATGTATGATTGAGTTATCTTTGCAAGTCTCTTTGAATTATCCGTTTGGGTTGGCCAACTAGATTGGTAGTGCTTGCAATGGGAGAAGTGCATGGCTTTGGGTTCAATCTTGCGGTGTCCTTACTCAGTGACAGAAAGAGTTGCAAGGCACGTATTGTATTGTTGCCATCGAGGATAACAAGATGGGGTATTTATCATATTGCATGAATTTATTCCTCTACATCATGTCATCTTGCTTAAGGCGTTACTCTGTTTTTAACTTAATACTCTAGATGCATGTTGGATAGCGGTCAATGAGTGGAGTAATAGTAGTAGATGCAGAATCATTTCGATCTACTTGTCTCGGACATGATGCCTATATACATGATCATACCTAGATAACCTCATAACTATGCTCAATTCTATCAATTGCTCAATAGTAAGTTGTTCACCCACCGTAGAATACTTATGCTCTTGAGAGAAGCCACTAGTGAAACCTATGGCCCCCGGGTCTATTCTCATCATATCAATCCCCATCACTTTATTTACTTGCTTTGCCTTTTACTTTTTACTTTGCATCTTTATACCAAAAATACCAAAAATATTATCTCAATCAGATCTCACTCTCGTAAGTGACCGTGAAGGGATTGACAACCCCTAAGCGTTGGTTGCGAGTTGCTATCGTTTTGTGCAGTACGAGGACTTGCGTGACCTCCTCTTGGATTGATACCTTGGTTCTCAAAAACTGAGGGAAATACTTACGCTACTGTGCTGCATCACCCCCTCCTCTTCGGGAAAAACCAACGCAAGCTCGAGACGTAGCAAGAAGGATTTCTGGCGCCGTTGCCGAGGAGGCTTATGCAAAAGTCAACATACCAAGTACCCATCGCAATCCCTATCTCTCGCATTACATTATTTTCCATTTGCCTCTCGTTTTCCTCTCCCCCACTTCACCCTTGCCGCTATATTCGCCCTCTCTTTCCCTTTGCCTTCCTGTTTGCTTGTGTGTTGGATTACTTGTTGCCATGGCGCAAGATAATACCAAATTGTGTGATTTCTCGAATACCAATAATAATGATTTCCTTAGTACTCCGATTGCTCCTCTTAATAATGATGAGTCTTGTGAAATCAATACCGCTTTGCTGAATCTTGTTATGAAAGATCAATTCGCCGGCCTTCCTAGTGAAGATGCCGCTACTCATCTAAACAATTTTTTTGATTTGTGTGATATGCAAGAGAAAAAAGATGCGGAACACAATATTGTCAAATTGAAGTTACTTCAGTTTTCACTTAGAGATCGTGCTAAAGTTTGGTTTTCATCTTTGCCTAAAAATAGTATTGATTCTTGGAACAAGTGCAAAGATGCTTTTATCTCTAAGTATTTTCCTCCTGCTAAGATTATCACTCTTAGGAACGATATCATGAATTTTAAACAACTTGATCATGAGCATGTTGCCCAATCTTGGGAAAGAATGAAATTAATGCTTCGCAATTGCCCTACTCATGGTTTAAATTTATGGATGATCATACAAATTTTTTATGCCGGATTGAATTTTGCTTCTAGAAATCTTTTAGATTCGGCCGCGGGAGGCACTTTTATGGAAATTATGTTAGGGGATGCTACCAAATTGCTTGATAATATTATGGCTAATTATTCTCAATGGCACACCAAAAGATCTTCTAGTAACAAAGTGCATGCTATAGAAGAAATCAATTTTGAGTGAAAAGATGGATGAACTTATGAAGATGTTTGCTCCTAAAAATACTCCTCTTGATCCTAATGATATGCCTTTATCCACTTTGCTTGAGAATAATAATGAATCTATGGATGTGAATTTTGTTGGTAGGAATAATTTTGGTAACAACGCTTATAGAGGGAATTTTAATCCTAGGCCTTTTCCTAGCAATCCTTCTAACAATTATGGAAATTCCTACAACAACTCTTATGGAAATTTCAATAAGATGCCCTCTGATTTTGAGAATAGTGTTAAAGAGTTTATGAATTCACAAAAAAATTTAATGCTTTGCTTGAAGAGAAATTGCTTAAAGTTGATGATTTGGCTAGGAACGTTGATAGAATTTCTCTTGAAATTGATTCTTTAAAGCTTAGATCTATTCCTCCTAAGCATGATATCATTGAGTCTCTCAAAGCTATGAGAATTTCCATTGACGAGTGCAAAGAAAGAACCACTAGGATGCGTGCTTCCAAAGATGCCTTTATTAAAGCGTGTTCTTCTAATCCCTATGAAAATCAAGATGAAGATCTAAAAGTTATTGATGTGTCCCCCATTAACTCTTTGTTTTTCAAAATGAATCTTGATGAATCTGAATATGATCTTCCCTTACCAAGAAGGTGTTCTAAGAATTCTGAGTTTCTAGATCTTGATGATGAAATTGATGAAAGTAGGATTGAAATAAATAGAAACCGTGATGTTGCTAAACCTAATATTTTGGATCTCAAGGAATTTAATTATGAAAATTGCTCTTCGATTTATTGTATTTCCTTGTTGCAATCTGTGTTAAATTCTCCTCATGCTTATAGTCAAAATAAGGCCTCTACCGAACACATTGTTGATGCCTTGATGCAATGCTATGAAGAAAAGCTTGAGTTGAAAGTTTCCATCCCTACAAAACTCCATGATGAGTGGGAACCTACCATTAAAATTAAAATTAAAGATTATGAGTTTCATGCTTTGTGTGATTTGGGTGCTAGTGTCTCTACTATCCCCAAAGCTTTGTGTGGTCTGCTAGATTTCCTTGACTTTGATGATTGCTCTCTAAACTTGCATCTTGCGGATTCCACTATTAAAAAACCTATGGGAAGAATCAATGATGTTCTTATTGTTGCAAATAGGAATTATGTGCCCGTAGATTTTATCCTTCTAGATATAGATTGCAATCCTTCATGTCCTATTATTCTTGGTAGACCTTTCCTTAGAACGATTGGTGCAATTATTGATATGAAGGAACGGAATATTAGATTCCAATTTCCCTTAAAGAAGGGTATGGAACACTTCCCTAGAAAGAAAATAAAATTACCATAAATCTATCATGAGAGCCACTTATGGATTGCCTACCAAAGATGGCAATACCTAGATCTATCCTTGCTTTTATGCCTAGCTAGGGGCGTTAAACGATAGCGCTTGTTGGGAGGCAAACCAATTTTATTTTGTGTTTTTTGTTTTTGCTTCTGTTTAGGAATAAATAATCCATCTACCTTCTGTTTGGATGTGTTTTTATGTTTTAATTAGTGTTTGTGCCAAGTAAGACCTATAGGATAACCTACGATGATAGTTGATTTGATTCTGCTGAAAAACAGAAACCTTAGCGCTCACGAGATTAGCTGCCATGTTTTACTGGAGAGTGCTTTTGCGTTGATTAGTTTTGCTGCTGATCAATAAACAAATTTTCCAGCCCTTCCTATTTTGGTAGATTTTTTAGAGTTCCAGAAGTTTGCGTTAGTTACAGATTACTACAGACTGTTCTGTTTTTGACAGATTCTGTTTTTTGTGTGTTGTTTGCTTATTTTGATGAATCTATGGCTAGTAAATTAGTTTATAAACCATAGAGAAGTTGGAATACAGTAGGTTTAACACCAATATAAATAAAGAATGAGTTAATTACAGTACCTTGAAGTAATCTTTTGTTTTCTTTCTCAAACGGAGCTCACGAGATCTCTGTTGAGTTTTGTGTTGTGAAGTTTTCAAGTTTTGGGTGAATTCTTTTGATGGATTATGGAACAAGGGGTGTCAAGAGCCTAAGCTTGGGGATGCCCATGGCACCCCAAGATAATCAAGGACACCAAAAGTCAAAGCTTGGGGATGCCCGGAAGGCATCCCTCTTTAAATCCACTTCCATCGGTAATTTACTTGGAGCTATATTTTTATTCACCAACATGATATGTGTTTTGCTTGGAGCGTCTTGTATTATTTGTGTCTTTGCTTGTTAGTCTACCACAATCATCCTTGCTGTACACACCTTTTGAGAGAGCCATACATGATTTGGAATTTGTTAGAATACTCTATGTGCTTCACTTATATCTTTTGAGCTTGATAGTTTTGCTCATAAGTGCTTCACTTATATCTTTTTGAGCGTGATAATTTTTGCTCCAGTGCTTCACTTAGATATTTTAGAGCACGGTGGTGGATTTGTTTTAAAGAAACTTGATCTCTCATACTTCACTTAGATTATTTTGAGAGTCATTAATAGCATGGTAATTTGCTTAATGTTAATATACTTAGTGTTCAAAATATGTGAAACTTTCTTTTGAGAGAATTGAATACTAAGATAAATTTAATGCTTAATAATTGTTTTAAGATATGGAGGTAATAATATCAAATTCGTTCTAGTTGAGTAGTTGTGAATTTGAGAAATACTTGTGTTGAAGTTTGTAAGTCCCGTAGCATGCACGTATGGGTAAAGTTGTGTATCAAATTTGAAGCATGAAGTGTACCTAGCTTGTGCATCCTTATGAGTGGCGGTCGGGGACGAGCGATGGTCTTTTACTACCAATCTATCGCCATAGGAGCATGCGTAGTAGTACTTTGCTTCGAGGGCTAATAAACTTTTGCAATAAGTATATGAGTTCTTTATGACTAATGTGAGTCCATGGATTATCGCACTTTTACCTTTCGCATTTGCTAGCATCTTGATGCCGTGCATTGCCCTTTCTCACATTGAGAGTTGGTGCAAACTTCGCGGTCATCAAACCCCGTGATATGATCGCTCTTTCACACATAAACCTCCTTATATCTTCCTCAAAACAGCCACCATACCTACCTATTATGGCATTTCCATAGCCATTCCGAGATATATTGCCATGCAACTTTCCACCGTTCCGTTCATCATGACATACTTTACTTTTGTCATATTGCCATTGCATGATCATGTAGTTGACAGCGTATTTATGGCAAAGCCACCACGCATTATTTTTCATACATGTCACTCTTGATTCATTGCACCATCCCGGTACACCGCCGGAGGCATTCATATAGAGTCATATCTTGTTCTAGTTTTGAGTTGTAATATCAAGTTGTTGTAATGAAAGTGTGATGATCATCATTATTAGAGCATTGCCCCAGTGAGGAAAAGGATGAGGGAGACTATGATTCCCCCACAAGTCGGGATGAGACTCCGGACGAAAATAAAAAAAAGAGAAAAAAAAGAGGCCATAAAAAAAGGAGAAAAGGCCCAAATAAAAAAATGAGAGAAAAAGAGAGAAGGGGCAATGTTACTATCCTTTTACCACACCTGTGCTTCAAAGTAGCACCTTGTTCTTCATGTAGTGAGTCTCATATATTTGTGCTTTAAAGTAGCACCTTGTTCTTCATGTAGTGAGTCTCATATATTTGTGCTTCAAAGTAGCACCACGTTTTTCATATAGTGAGTCTCATAAATTATCTTGTTCATACTAGTGGGAATTTTTCATTATGGAACTTGGCTTGTATATTCCAATGATGGGCTTCCTAAAAATGCCCTAGGTCTTCGTGAGCAAGCGAGTTGGATGCACACCCACTAGTTTTCTTTTGTTGAGCATTCATAGCTCTAGTGCATCCGTTGCATGGCAATCCCTACTCCTCATGTTGACATCAATTGATGGGCATCTCCATAGCCCGTTGATTATCCTCGTCAATGTGAGACTTTCTCCTTTTTTTGTCTTCTCCACGCAATCCCATCATCATATTCTATTCCACCTATAGTGCTATATCCATGGCTTGCGCTCATATATTGCGTGAGGGTTGAAAAAGCTGAAGCACGTTAAAAAGTATGAAACAATTGCTTGGCTTGTCATCGGGGGTATAGAAGTTGGGAACATCTTTGTTTGACGAAAATGAAGCATAGCCTAACTATATGATTTTGTAGGGATGAACTTTCTTTGGCCATGTTATTTTGAGATGACATAATTGCTTGATTAGTATGCTTGAAGTATTATTATTTTTATGTCAATATGAACTTTTATCTTGAATCTTTCGGATCTGAATATTCATACCATGATTAAGAAGATTTACATTGGAATTATGCCAAAGTATCACTCCGCATAAAAATTCTTCTTTTATCATTTACCTACTCGAGGACGAGTAGGAATTAAGCTTGGGATGCTGATCGTCTCCAACGTATCTATAATTTTGATTGCTCCATGCTACTTTATCTACTATTTTGGACTATATTGGGCTTTATTTTCCACTTTTATATTATTTTTGGGACTAACTCATTAGCCGGAGGCCCAGCCTGAATTGCTGTTTTTTGCCTATTTGGTGTTTGAGGAAAAAGAATATCAAGCGAGTCCAAACGGAATGAAACCATCGGGAACGTGAT
Organism: Aegilops speltoides; assembly: GCA_021437245.1. Taxonomy (NCBI): domain Eukaryota; kingdom Viridiplantae; phylum Streptophyta; class Magnoliopsida; order Poales; family Poaceae; genus Aegilops; species Aegilops speltoides. Next base: position 382,319,473 of record CM038144.1, on the reverse strand, counting down.
CTTCTCACCGAACGTGATCCAGGAGACTTGGACCCTACTCCAAGAAGCTTCCGAGGAGGTCACGAGGGTGGAGGGCGCGCCCCCCCGGGCGCGCCCCCTACCTCGTGGGCCCCTCGGAGCTCCACCGACGTACTCCTTCCTCCTATATATACCTACGTATCCCCAATAGACCAGTGACGGAGCCAAAAACCTAATTCCACCGCCGCAACCATCTGTATCCACGAGATCCCATCTTGGGGCCTGTTCCGGAGCTCCACCGGAGAGGGCATCCACCACGGAGGGCTTCTACATCAACATCGTAGCCCCTCCGATGAAGTGTCAGTAGTTTACTTCAGACCTTCGGGTCCATAGCTAGTAGCAAGATGGCTTCTTCTCTCTTTTTGGATCTCAATACAATGTTCTCCCCCTGTCTCGTGGAGATCTATTCGATGTAATCTTCTTTTTGCGGTGTGTTTGTTGAGACCGATGAATTGTGGGTTTATGATCCAACTTATCTATGAATAATATTTGAATCTTCTCTGAATTCTTTTATGTATGATTGAGTTATCTTTGCAAGTCTCTTCGAATTATCCATTTGGGTTGTGACTAGATTGGTAGTTCTTGCAATGGGAGAAGTGCATGGCTTTGGGTTCAATCTTGCGGTGTCCTTACTCAGTGATAGAAAGAGTTGCAAGGCACGTATTGTATTGTTACCATCAAGGATAACAAGATGGAGTATTTATCATATTGCATGAATTTATTCCTCTACATCATGTCATCTTGCTTAAGGCGTTACTCTTTTTAACTTAATACTCAAGATGCATCTTTGGATAGCGGTCGATCGATGGAGTAATAGTAGTAGATGCGAGAATCGTTTGATCTACTTGTCTCGGACGTGATGCCTATATACATGATCATACCTAGATAACCTCATAACTATGCTCAATTCTATCAATTGCTCAACAGTAATTTGTTCACCCACCGTAGAATACTTATGCTCTTGAGAGAAGCCACTAGTGAAACCTATGGCCCCCGGGTCTATTCTCATCATATCAATCTCCATCACTCTATTTACTTGCTTTGCCTTTTACTTTTTACTTTGCATCTTTATACCAAAAACACCAAAAATATTATCTCTATCGATCTCACTCTAAGTGACCGTGAAGGATTGACAACCCCTAAGCGTTGGTTGCGAGTTGCTATCGTTTTGTGCGGTATGAGGGACTTGCGCGTGACCTCCTCTTGGATTGATACCTTGGTTCTCAAAAGCGAGGGAAATACTTACGCTCTTGTGCTGCATCACCCCCTCCTCTTCGGGGAAAACCAACGCAAGCTCGAGACGTAGCACCAGTTAATGGGCCGGCCTACTAGGGTCCTCAAAATCTTGTGGGCCTACAGCTAGGCCGGCCCATTAATGTCGGCGAAATCTCGTGGGCCTTTAGCTGGGCCGGCCCATTATGATCCGCAAGAATTTTGTGGGCCTTTACCTGGGCCGGCCCATTATGGCACACAAAAATCTTGTGGGCCTTTACCTGGGCCGGTCAATTATGGCCCGCGAAATCTTGTGGGCCTTTAGCTGTGTGACGCCCGGATAATTAAGCTATAGTAACCATCTACTAATGATGCCGTGTCACCTCGATTACTGACGCTAATTCAAAATGTGACAAAGAAGGAAAGTTTTCAAAAATTGAAACAAAAATGTTCGGGCTGTGCCAATTATTGCATAAGTAATTATGGTGAGGTAAACACAATTTTAGAAAATGTCTAAATACTTAAAGTTGAATAAAAACAGTAAAAGAAAATAAAGAAAAGAAAAGAAAGAAAGAAATACCAAAGAAACCCCCCCAAACCCCCCTGGGCCAGCCCAACCAGCCCATTCGGGTTGGGCCCACCCCGTTCCCCTGGTCGCCTCCTTCCCCGCGCCCTGTTCCCCCGACCGCGCCATGAACAGGAGGAACAAGGGCGCGTCCCCGTCGCACCACCTCGCCGTCCCCACTGAGGGGATAAGATTGCCAGCGCTGCGCCTCCTCGGTTCTCCTCCCCACTCCACCTCGCGTTCCCTCTCGGCCTCTCCCTCTCCCCTCGTTCCCCCACTCGCCCGGTAGCTTCCGCCGCTCACCGCCATCGATCCCGCGCTCTCCGACGACACCGAGCCCCGACGAGATGTCGCGGAGCTTTTCCGCCCTCCGCTGCGTCTCCTGTGCCGAGCCACTAGAGACGACGGGCTCGGCATCGCGCGGATTGAGCTCGTCCCCGTCTTCTTCGCCGTTGGTGACCACCGTCGTCTTCGTCATCCCCTGCTGCTACTAAACCCACCAAGGGCCTTCGTGTGTGCCGCTCGGTGAGCGCCTCCACCTCCTTCCCCTCTCCATTCGCCCTCACGCGCCTCCTAGCCAGCTCGCTCGCCGTCGCCCGAGCACGTTGCCGCCGACGAGCTTGGCGCCGTGGCCATGGTTGCCTTCACATGAGGCCGAGCGCCGCATCGTGCTCCTGGGGTTCCCAGGGGCCCAACGCGCGCATCCGTTGCTCTCGCCGAGCCCCGTAGCCCGATCCCCGCCAACGCCCGTTCCGGCCGTCCGCCGCGCCCGACGCCGTCGTCGTTGCAACCCACCCCCGCTCGAGCTAAGGCCGCAGTTGGGTGCGCCGCTTCTCCCGCGTCCGAACGAGCCTAGCCGTGCCCGATTTGAGCCACCGTAGTGCCGTTTCCGTCGACCACCCGTACGCGCCGTCGCCTCTGCTCATCGCCGGCGACGATTCCGGCCAAGTCTGGCCGCGCTACTGCCACCACTCGACGCGCAACATCGACCGCGTTCGAACGCAATTAGAACCGCGCGAAACGGTGCCCCGTAGCGAAATTCCGAGCGTTTCCGGCGAGCTCGCCGCCGCGGGAGGCCACCGGAGCAACTCCGGCGCCGGCCGCCGACGTGGCACACTGGGACACCCCACAGGTCCTTGCCGGTGGGCCCCGCGGTCCTGCTGACTAAGTTGACTCGATTAACTTTCTTGTTGGCGTCCTTGTCAATGACAGGCGGGCCCCACTCGCTAATTAACTTTAATGTAATTTAAAATGGTTAATTAATCTAAGCAGCCACTGACACCCGGGGCGCACCCCCCTTAATTAGCTCTGTTTAATTAAAATGAACTCAATTAGCTCTCTGTCTATGACATGTGGGTCCCACTGGACCCACAGGTCAGTTTGACCTGGTCAGCGAATCTATTGACTGCTGACGTCATCAACACGTCATGCTGACGTCATATTTCTATTTTTGTTTATTTAGATAATTCCAGAATATTGTGTAAACTTTGAAAATTCATAGAAATTAAACCGTAGCTCAGATGAAAATGTTTTCTACATGAAAGTTGCTCAGAACGACGTGGCGAATCCAGATACGCAGCCCGTTCGTTCGCCACGCATCCCTAGCATAGAGAACCTGCAACATTTCACCTCCGGTTCATCTGTCCGAAAACACGAAACACCGGGGATACTTTCCCGGATGTTTCCCCCCTTCACCGGTATCACCTCATACTGCGTTAGAACACGTCTAGCTCTGTTTGTTGACCTGTTATGCACTTGCTTGCTATGTATTTACTGTTTCTCCCCCTCTTTTCTCTGGTAGCCCCCGTGACGATGCTGATGCCCCTGTGGACGAATACGTCACCGACGACCCCTCCTTCTTGTCTGAGCAACCAGGCAAGCCCCCCCCCTTGATCACCAGATATCGCCTATTCTACTCTATACTGCTTGCATTAGAGTAGTGTAGCATGTTACTGCTTTCCGTTGATCCTATTCTGATGCATAGCCTGACATTGTTGCTACATTTGTTGATACCTTACCTGCATTCCTAAATGCTTAGTATAGGATGCTAGTTTATCATCATTGGCCCTACATTCTTGTCAGTCTGCCTTGCTATACTATCGGGCCGTGATCACTTGGGAGGTGATCACGGGTATATACTATACATACATACATACTATACAGATGGTGACTAAAGTCGGGTCAACTCATTGAGTACCCGCAAGTGATTCGATGAGGGGCTGAAAGGACGGTGGCTCCATCCGGTAGAGGTGGGCTGGGGTTCCCGACGGCCCCGATTTGTTACTTTGTGGCGGAGCGGCAGGGCAGGTTGAGACCACCTAGGAGGCAGTGGGCTGGCCTGTTCGGCGTTCGCGGATACTTAACACGCTTAACGAGATCTGGGTATTTGATCGACTCGGCCATTTGGTCTATACGCACTAACCATCTACGTGGGAGTAGTTATGGGTATCCGGCGTCGTGGTATCGGCCAAGCCTTCATGACATCGGCGATCGAGCGGCGCGCCGGATTGGAACGTAAGCTGCTCTTGTATTAGGGGCTAGTTACGCTTCCGGCCGCCACATAGCGTCTTGAGTGTGCTTTCGAGGCGATGGGCCCGGACCCTGCGCGCTTAGGTTTAGACCGGCGTCTTGACCTCTCTGTTGTGCCTAGGTGGGGCTGCGGCGTGTTGATCTTCCGAGGCTGGGCATGACCGAGAAAGTGTGTCCGCCAAATGGGATCAAGCGTGTTGGGTTATGTGGTGCACCCTGCAGGAAGTTAATCTATTGAATAGCCGTGTCCCTCGGTAAAAGGGCGACCGGAGTTGTACCTCGACCTTATGACAACTAGAACCGGATACTTAATAAAACACACCCTTCCAAGTTCCACGACAACCCGGTGATCGCTTTTCCGGGGCGACGAGGGAGGATCACCGGGTAGGATTATGCTATCTTGCCGCTCTTGGAGATGCTACTTGGAGATGCTACTTGGAGGACTTCAATCTACTCTCTTCTACATGCTTTGCAAGGCGGAGGCTGCCGGAAGCATAGTCTTCGATAGGACTAGCTATCCCCTCTTATTACGGCATTCTGCATTCGGTCCTTGATATGGCCTCGACACATATACCCATGCATATGTAGTGTAGCTCCTTGCTTGCAGTACTTTGGATGAGTACTCACGGTTGCTTTCTCCCCTTTTCCCCTTTCCTTTTTTACGGTTGTCGCAACCAGATCTTGGAATCCAGGCAGACGCCACCGTCGATGGCGACTACTACACCGGAGGTGCCTACTACTACGTGCGAGGCTGCGGCGACCGAGGAGTAGTTTAGGAGGATCCCGAGCGGGAGGCTGCGCCTCTTCGATCTGTATCCCGGTTTGTGCTAGCCTTCTTAAGGCAAACTTGTTTAATTTATGTCTGTACTCACATATTGTTGCTTCCGCTGACTCGTCTATGATCGAGCACTTGTATTCGAGCCCTCGAGGCCCCTGGCTTGTATTATGATGCTTGTATGACTTATTTATGTTTTTAGAGTTGTGTTGTGATATCTTCCCGTGAGTCCCTGATCTTGATCGTACACGTTTGCGTGCATGATTAGTGTACGATTAAATCGGGGGCGTCACAAGCTGGGCCAGCCCATTATAGTCCGCAAAATCTCGTGGGCCTTTAACTGGGCTGGCCCATTATGGGCCGCAACATCTTGCGGGCCTTTAGTTGGGCCAGCCCATTTCAACTTGATTGGTCGTGCCACATGTCGACGTATCATATGCGCCTTCTGTCCAATGAGTGGATGACATTTGTCCCAACGATGAGCCAACACGTGTTTCCTCCAGCCAATGATGATTTTACACGTGGAAAATCCCCATTGGTCGAGGCTGTTAACGGGTTATCAGATCCAAAACCCAACCCGATAGCTTAATGGCATTCCGTTACGGTGCATGCCATGTGTCGGTCACCCTTGACGAAAGCACTTCTGTGATGCGCGATTTATCGTCATGGAAGTGGACACTTCCATGATGATAATTTTGGTAATGTCATGGAACACTTCTACGACAGCACATGTATGACTATCTTGATTCTGTCATAAATTTGTCATGGATGTACATGCATGACAAAAAATGCGACCTACTGTGACAAACACGTATCATCACGGAAGTGTATTTCTTTTTGTATTGTATATACACGATCATGCCTAGATAATCTCATAACTATGCACTTTTCTATCAATTGCTCGACAGTAATTTGTTCACCCACCGTAATACTTATGCTATCTTGAGAGAAGCCACTAGGGAAACCTATGGCCCCCGAGTCTATCTTTTATCATATAAGTTTTCCATCTACTTTTATTTGCATCTTTACTTTCCAATCTATATCATAAGAATACCAAAAAATATTTATCTTATCTTATTATCTCTATCAGATCTCACTTTCACAAGTTTCTGTGAAGGGATTGACAACCCCTTTATCGCGTTGGTTGCGAGGTTCTTGTTTGTTTGTGTAGGTGCGTGGGACTTTTGAGGAGCCTCCTACTGGATTGATACCTTGGTTCTCAAAAGCCGAGGGAAATACTTACGCTACTTTGCTGCATCACCCTTTCCTCTTCAAGGGAAAACCAACGCAATGCTCAAGAGGTAGCATTATGACAACGCGGTTGATGTAGTCGTACGTCTTCACAATCCGACCGATCCTAGCACCGAAGGTACGGCACCTCCGTGATCTGCACACATTCAGCTCGGTGACGTCCCACAAACTCTAGATCCAGCTGAGGTCAAGGGAGAGTTTCGCCAGCACAATGGCATGGTGACGGTGATGATGAAGTTACTGGCGCAGGGCTTCGCCTAAGCACTACGACGATATGACCGAGGTGTGTAACTGTGGAGGGGGGCACCACACACAGCTAAAACAATTGTCAACTTGTGTTTTCTAGGGTGCCCCTACCCCCCGTATATAAAGGAGCAAGGGGGAGGTCGGTCGGCCCTCCAAGGGCGCGCCCCCAATAGGGGAATCCTATTAGGACTCCAAGTCCTAGTAGGTTTCCACCTAAAGGGAGAGAGGGGAAAGGAAGGAGAGGGAGAGGGGGAAGGCAAGGGGGGCGCCGCCCCCCTTCCTTGTCCTATTCGGACTCAAGGGGAGGGGCCGTGCGGCCTGCCCTGGCCGGCCCCTCTCTCTCCACTAGGTCCCATCGAGGCCCATTAGTTCCCCGGGGGTTCCGGTAACCCTCCGGCACTCCGGTTTTATCCAAAACCTATCCGGAACACTTCCGGTGTCTGAATATAGTCGTCCAATATATCAATCTTTATGTCTCGACCATTTCGAGACTCCTCGTCATGTGTGTGATCACATCCGGGACTCCAAACAATCTTCAGTACATCACATCACATAAACTCATAATACCAATCGTCATCGAACATTAAGCGTGCGGACCCTACGGGTTCGAGAACTATGTAGACATGACCGAGACACGTCTCCGGTCAATAACCAATAGCGGACCTGGATGCTCATATTGGTTCCTACATATTCTACGAAGATCTTTATCGGTCAAACCGCATAAAAACATACGTTGTTCCCTTTGTCATTGGTAAGTTACTTCCCGAGATTCGATCGCCGGTATCTCAATACCTAGTTCATTCTCATTACCGGCAAGTCTCTTTACTCGTTCCGTAATACTTCATCCCACAACTAACTCATTAGTCACAATGCTTGCAGGGCTTATAGTGATGAGTATTACCGAGAGGGCCCAGAGGTACCTCTCCGAAACACGGAGTGACAAATCCTAATCTCAATCTTTGCCAACCCAACAAACACCTACGGAGACACCTGTAGAGCACCTTTATAATCATCCATTTATGTTGTGACGTTTGGTAGCACACAAAGTGTTCCTTCGGTATTCGGGAGTTGCATAATCTCATAGTCTGAGGAACTTGTATAAGTCATGAAGAAAGCAGTAGCAATGAAACTGACACGATCATAATACTAAGCTAATGGATGGGTCATGTCCATCACATCATTCTCCTAATGAAGTGATCCCGTTAATCAAATGACAACACATGTCAATGGTTAGGAAACATAACCATCTTTGATTAGCGAGCTAGTCAAGTAAAGGCATACTAGGGACTATATGTTTTCTCTATGTATTCTCACATGTACTAAGTTTCCGATTAATACAATTCTAGCATGAATAATAAACATTTATCATGAATTAAGGAAATAAATAATAACTTTATTATTGCCTCTAGGGCATATTTCCTTCATGCCTATGGACAAAATACTTCTCTTGTGTTATAAAAATCTTTCTACTAAACAACTAACTTTTATTATCTTGTTACTCGTAGTTTTATTCTTGCTAAGTATTTCTACTTTTATTCTTGCAAACTTATCCTTACACCTACAAAATAGTTTCACACTTGTTCTAGGTAAAGCAAATGTTGAGTGTGCTTAGAGTTGTATCGGTGGTCGATAGAACTTCGAGGGAATATAAATCCTACCTTTAGCTCTTCGTTGGGTTCGACACTCTTATTTATCGAAAAAGCTATAATTCATCCCCTATACTTGTGGGTTATCAAGACCTCTTTTCTGGCGCCGTTGCCGGGGAGCAATAGCGTGGGGTCAATATTCTCGTGTGTGTTTCTTTGCTTTATCATCAAGTAGATTTTATTTTATGCTCTTGTTTTCTATCTTTATTTATGGGTAGGAAACACAAAATACCAAAAAAATTAGTTGTGCCTGCTAAACCAATGGTTGAAGAACCACAATTAAAGAATTTATCATATTGTTGAAGCTTTCTACTTGGATCATTTTCGATCCATTTATGCTCGTGCTGAAAACCCAACTAGCTTAGTTGAGGGAAAATAATTAAATAAGCATGTTTATTTTGTGTGACACCGCTTATCTCAAAAGGGAAACTTTTATGGCATCATATTAATACTATGCATTATTATGCTTGAAATTTATGCGAAATACATTATTTTACTTATTGTTCTGAAGACCCTAAGAAACACCTTCCCTACCAATGAGAGTTTAAGGATAATGGAATCTTATATTCTTATTCCAAGGGTGTCTATAATTAGTATCATATTGAACAAATTAAGGAATTTATTGCTTTTAAGGGTGCTTATGAAATTTTCTTTGATTGAAGAGTATGATGCTACTCTTTACAAATCTGAAAATTTTACCGTACTTAAATATTGCTATGAAAACTATGCTTCTAATGCTTATGTTAAACCATATATTGAGGACGTCTCCACCGTCCAAGAAAAGACTAATATTTTGCAGGAAACCATGGAAGAAGAAATTGTTGAAATTTTGAGCTCATTAGATGAAAAAGATGAGGAGGAGAGCGAAAAACAAAAGGAGAAGGGAAAATTTTGTTTTTGCCACTCTAGATTTTGCCAATTTTCCTTATGCCACTCTAGATTTTGACATTTCACTTTTGCCACTCTAAGTTTTGGACAATTATCACAATTGCCATTCTGTGGCAAAAGCAAAATAATTTTATTTCATTGTTGCCACTCTTAGGTTTTGACAATTATCACAATTGCCACTTTGAAAATTTTGCTTTTGCCACGGAAATGGCAGTTGTGAAAATTGTCAAAAACTAAGAGTGGCAAAATTGAAATGTCAAAACCTAGAATGGCGTAAGGAAAATTGGCAAAATCTAGAGTGGCAAAAACAAAATTTTCCCAAAGGAGAAAGAGCAGATTAGCTACTCGTGCCCACCTTTTAATGAGAGTAACTCTTCAACTCATACATTATTTAATTTCCCTTCGTGCTTACTGAAGGATGATTGCTATGATTCATTGGATTCACTTGAAATGTCCCTTTTTGATGAACTTGATTCTTGCTATGCTTGTGGACATGATGTCAATATGTATTATGCTTATGGAGATGAACTTGCTATAGTTCCTTATGTTAAAAATGAAATTGTTGCTATTGGACCCACGCATGATAGTCCTATTATCTTTTTGAATTCTCCCAACTATGCTATATCGGAGAAGTTTGCTCTTATTAAGGATTACATTGATGGGTTGCATTTTTACTATTGCACATGATAATTTGATGAATATAATATGCATGTGCTTTCTGCTCATACTTGCAATTATCATGAGAGAGGAACTACATCCCAACCTCTCAATGCTTCCAACACAATAAAATGCAAGAAACTATTTATGGTATGTATCGGCCTTTACTTTGTGTGCATGAATTGTTTTTTTATGACATGCCGATGGATGGGAAGAGAGTTAGACTTTTTCGTTACATGATATATGTTGCTTTGTGCTTGATACTAAATCAAAAATCATTGTTAATTAAAATTGGCTTTGATATACCTTGGGATCTGGGTGGATCAGTTACTTGAGCACTTTATGGCTAGCTTAATGGCTTTAAAGAAAGTGCTACCAGGGAGACAACCCGGAAGTTTTAGAGAGTCATTTTATTCTGTGGTGTGCTTTTATAAAGTTTAAAAACAAAAAATATAGAGGGAAACTTAAAAATTTTCAAAAGGAAAAGTGAAAGTAAGAAAGACGAGCATCGTTGAAGTGGGGGAGCTCCTTGAACTTGGTTCATGCCCATGGAAACTTTGCAAACCTTGATTGTAGAAACTTTTCAACATACTAATTATCCCCTTTGTACAAATCCATTTTATAAAAATAATTTGCCAAGATTTGCCTTTAGAATATTTAGATTGCTTGTTTGGTATGTGTAGTGCAAAAGTAGAAATTTTGCTATAGTATGTGACTTTACATTTTTTTTACTGAATTGCGCAAAATTTTTTAAAAAAATTACACATTATTACTATGCAAATTGTTTATTTTTTCCAATTTTCCTAAATTTTTGGAGTTACAAAAGTATGGTCAATGTTCACATTGCTACAGACTGTCCTGTTTTTGATAGATTCTATTTTTGATGCATTATTTTGCTTGTTTTGATGGAACTACGGATTGTAACAGTGGTATAAGCCATGGAGAAGTTAGAATACAGTAGGTATAATGAAAAAATAAAATATGAATGGGTTTCCAACAATACTTAAAATAGTGATTTGCTTTATTATACTAACGGATCTCACTAGGGTTTTGTTAAGTTTTGTGTGATTGAATTTTTCAAGTTTTGGGTGAGATAACGATGGATGAAGGAATGAGTGGCAAGAGCCTACACTACAAAAAAAGACACATCCGTGACATTTTGGGCCGAACGAAAAAAAATTTGTCCTACTTATGACACTTCTATGACGATAATTGTGACAAAAACCGGTATCATCATAGATGTGGTGGGCTCCTACTTCTATGACAAAAAATCATGACAGAAAATGGGATTTTCGTCCTGGGTGGGCCGGAGACGCAGCTGCATGACATTCTTTGGGCCGTCCATGAAGGAAAAAACCGTGGTAGAAGCGAGGGCGAGGAAAATTTCGGGGAGTTCCAGGTTACGGTGGGTGGTCGGGGCGAAGCGATCGCGTTTCTCGTACACGTCTGGCGTGTGTGTGCGATCGTTGGGCTCTAATCGAACCAGCGCAAGGCGTCACCTAATCGAACCCGCGATTACAGCTGCGAGCTACGCGTTCTTCGAACCCGGCGGTCGGCGATTCGCCGCTCTTGTTGCAAGCTGAAGCCGATCGATGCTGCCTCTGGATGAACAGTGAGCGTTGCAGGAGGGGGTTGGATGAACAGTGAGTGTTGTGAGGGGTTTGGATGAACAGTGAGTGGTGGGGGTGGATGAACAGGACCTCGTGGCGTTGCCTCTGGATGAACAGGACCCCGATCGATCGAGCCGGTTGGGGCTGGATGAACAGGACCCTGTGGAGGGCTAGATGAACAGGACGACCCCGTGGAGGGCTGGATGAACAATGGACGGTGGAGGGGTGCCTATGGAGGGGTGGTTGAACAGTAGCCGGTGGAGTAGTGCACGGTGGAGGCTCGATGAACAGGAGCCCATGGAGGCTGGAGGAGGTCGACGGTAGCCCGTGGAGGCTGGAGGAGGTCGACGGTAGCCCGTGGAGGCTGGAGGAGGTCGACGGTGGAGATGAACAGTATCCCATGGAGTCCCGTTTTGTGGTATGCCACACCCCTCCCGATGAACAGGACCCCCGTTTCGACCGCAGCGTTTCAACACAAGTCCGTTTCATCCGTTTTGCGGTACGCCACACCCCTCCCGATCAACAGGACCCCCGTTTCAACCGTAGGAGGTCCATTTCCTCCGTTTTGTGGTACGCCAGACCCCTCCTGATGAACAGGATCCCATTTCGAACATGGCCGGTCGAACACAAGGCCGTTTCCTCTGTTCTGTGGTACGCTAGGCCTCGTTTCCATCGCCTGTTCCGTCCAAGCCTTCCCGATGAACACGACGATGCATTCAGTTCCGACCCAGCCGGTTGGCTCCCCATGAACACAATGACGACGCTGTTTATCCGATCCGACCTAGCCATGTACATAGCACTGGCCATATGTATGCACGAGTAGGCGTTCGAGACCCCGCCTGTATGTACACATACGTGGCCGTATTTTCTTTCTTGCACACTGGCTGTTGTACGTACGTGTACATGCTACGTGCGCTCCTCTACTACGACACATGCGCGCCTCTACATCCACCAGTATGTACATACACGTTCGCTTCCAGAATGACAACACTATGTACGCTTCGACCAGGTGGGTCCCGACTGTCAGGCACTTCCTTGCGTGCAAAGATGTAGCTGGTGGGTCCCAGCAGTCAGGGGGGCGAATCGTTTTTGTTTTCGGACGCACTTCCTTGCGTGCGAAGATGTGCTGGTGGGTCCCAGCTGTCAGGGGGGCGAATCGTTTTTTCCCGGACGCACTTCCTTGTGTGCGAAGATGTAGCTGGTGGGTCCCAGCAGTCATGGGGAAATGTTTTTTTCTAGAAATACAGTGGCCCGTCCGGTGGGTCCCTGCTGTCAGGTGGAGGTATCATTATTTTCCACATAATAAGGAGGCACTTCCTTGCTGCGGCCGTGGACCCAGCTGTTAGCCTCTCCACATACAGTCCACGTCCGATGGAAGTCGTTCATTGACCACGTTGACCACGCCGCGCCGAGAGCACCAGGGCGGTTGTCGGTGTCAAAACCGACGGATCTCGGGTAGGGGGTCCCGAACTGTGCGTCTAGGCGGATGGTAACAGGAGACAAGGGACATGATGTTTTTAGCCAGGTTTGGGCCCTCACGGTGGAGGTAAAACCCTACTCCCGCTTGATTAATATTGATGATATGGGTAGTACAAGAGTAGATCTACCACGAGATCAAGGAGGCTAAACCCTAGAAGCTAGCCTATGGTATGATTGTTGTTAGTCCTCTGGGACTAAAACCCTCCGGTTTATATAGACACCGGAGAGGGCTAGGGTTACAGTCGGTTACAATGGTAGGAGATCTACATATCTCAGATCGCCAAGCTTGCCTTCCACGCCAAGGAAAGTCCTATCCGGACACGGGACGAAGTCTTCAATCTTGTATCTTCATAGTCTTTGAGTCCGGCTGACGGTGATAGTTCGGCTATTCCGACACCCCCTAGTCCAGGACTCCCTCGGTAGCCCCCGAACCAGGCTTCAATGACGATGAGTCCGGCGCACATATTGTCTTCGGCATTGCAAGGCGGGTTCTTCTCCAAATTCCATGTATTCTCCGAGTGGTGTCCGGCTTCTTATAAATGTTGCGCTCCTTGGCTTCCACTTCCAATAATGGCTATCACCCACGTGTCGAACCAATGCGAAAAGCTAGGGTAATTTTACATTCTACCCCCTAACTGCGCGAATGAGCTGCCTATAAAGAGAGGCGAGGATCTAGATCCAAATCACACCATCCTCCTTCCGCGAGTATTCATCGGAGCGCCTCTGACCAAAAATCCATTCCATCATGGACAAATAACGCGGCTCCTCCTCTCGCTCCCAGCCCTCACCCAGAGATTGGGGAGATGCTCGGTCCCGCATAGTGGTGGTGGCGCTCGGGCCGAGGGATTTCTTCCCCAGCCTTTATGGTTCCGGTTCGAGCGGACTTGCCACCTACAAGGGCGGAAGCAGGCGGAGAGCGTCCCCAATCCCTCCAAAGGAGAGCGGGTATGCTTCATCCCTTATCTAATAAGAGGACTCGGATTTCCCATACATCCGTTTCTCCGGGGGCTCCTGGAGTTCTATGGGCTCCAGCTTCACCACCTTACGCTTGCCTCCATCCTGCACATCGCGGGCTTTGTGGCCCTTTGCGAGCTGTTCTTGGGTGTCGAGGCCCATTTTGCGCTGTGGAAGAGATTATTCTGCCTCGTACCCCGTTCTCATGAGGGGTCGATATATCAAGTGGGCGGAGCCGACCTATGGCGCATCGCCGGGACCGGATATCTATCCAGAACCCCGAAGAAGGCGTCCGAAGACTGGCCTTCGGAATGGTTTTATATGGAAGACACCCCGCTACCGGACCCAGTTCGGATTGGCCTCCCGGAGTTCAGCAACGCTCCTTTGAAGAAACGCTTGAGCTGGCGCCCGCGGAGCCCTCAACGGGAGAGCGATAGGGACGTCTAGTATCTGATGGGCCGAATAAGGTTATTGGCCCATTCCGGATTGACCATGATCGGGGTCATGGCCAGATGCATTATGTGAGGGGTGCAGCCGCTCCAATATAGGGCCACCCCATGTGGGATTTCAACGGGGAGGATGACGCCACCCGTCATGGCCGCAAGGGGTCGGGATCGGTAGACGATCTGTGAAGATCCTGTCCGGCCTGTACAAAGGGGAGAAGGAGGACTTCCTCCGTGCTAGTCCATTGAACGGATTTTCCATGAACAACCCTCGGAGCTGGGTAAGCAGACATTTGTCTAACCGATCCATATTCCCAAAGTTAAGTACCTCACTTTGTGATTTTGACGCAGGAACTGCGCCGGGCCGTCGAGGATATACACAGCCTGGCCCCACAACCCGAGGATCCGGAATGATCCCTCGATCCAGCCTCCGAAGAGGATCTGGACATAGAGGTGGAGCTGATCGACGGGGTGTTCCACCAACTTAGCATCGACAATGCTTTGGTCGCCATTACGGCCGACTACCCCGGAATATCTCCGGCTTCCCAGGTAACTGTGACCGGAGTCCTGACACCATTACTCATCCATGCTTATCTGACCACCGTACCAATGGTGTTCCGCAGGAGGTGCCTTCGAGGCGGGAAGCCAAGCCCACGGCGGCCGGCAAACAAGGGGCAGCTCGGCCCAGAAGGCGAAAAAGAAGTGCGGCGCGGATCGAGACGTCGCCGCAACGGTATGTCACGCCACCACGTTTCTAGGAAAGATTCCTGGAAGGCATATTAACGTTCGTGGTTTTTTCAGGAGATAGAGCGCTTCGCGAATCGTATGCGGAGAGATTGCCGATCAAGCCTCCGCCAGCCGAGCTCAACGCCCGAGTCGAGGGGGAGGCAAACGCAAAGCGCACGTCGGGTGATCCTCCAAAGGAGGACGCCGACTGGTTGTCCGCCACCAGATCTGAGGTGGAGAGCGCCATGAATCACAAGCGCCGCCGGACAGTTCTTCGTGACGCATGCTTTTCTCCAGAGGCGTTAAATGCCTTCAATTCGGGAGATGCGCACCTCCGTGCCGCTCAAGATGGTCTAGCCAGAGCCACGGAGCAGTATGTGAAAGACATACGGGTGAGAAATTTTGATGATTATATATGCCAAGAGCCGAGACTTAAAATAGTTAGAATAACTGATTTAAGGATCATTTGCTATCTGAGGATCTTATGGAGAAGAATACCCACTGTCCCTGGAGCTTCAAGAGTGCAAGGCCCAACTTGAGGCTGCACTAGCCGCCACGGAGGAGCCACGAGACCCCTCGGTTATATATACTTTCGAAGAGAAGTAGTTTGTGAAGTCGCGGCGTGTACATGGGTCGACAATAATATTGCAGCTGATGCGGACTAGATCCGGATAGGCATCGGCTACTTCCATGACTAAAGGCGGCGAAGGTGCTTACAAGAGTGCGGCGGGAGAAAAATAACCTCCAAGACGCCAACACTCAGCTGGGCGAGGAACTAAAAGACGTTCGGGTCCAGCTGTCTTACTCCGTGAAGGAGAATCTGCGGCATCGTCGCGGCATTTATAGTAAGTGCTTGAACGAACTTTTGAAAAGAAGAGTTCGGCGAGGAAGTCGATTAACATGAATATGTCTATAGGTATGCTCACAGGCCGTCCTGCAGAGGAAATGCCCGGTTCAACGGGTGACCAACTTCCCGAGCTGCTGCAACTGCACGAACGAGTTCGGCAGGTGATGAGTGGCGTCGCCTAGCCCTTATGGTCGTCCGTCTCCCTACCCGAGGGTCTTGGAGGGCTTGCGGAGAAGCTTCAGGGAGCACGGCGGCGCTTCCGTCTGTGGAAGATATCGGCCTGCCGTCAAGGCGCCAGGGAGGCCTGGGCCATGGTGAAGACGTGGTACACGAAGGCTGATCCAAACCACATGGCCGAGGTCGGACCTGTGGGGCCCGATGGGAAGGAGATCCCTGTGAACTTAATGTATGGCCAAGTTGAGTTGGCCGCGAAGTATTCCCAGCGGGACTGTAAACTAGACAGCCTGTTAGATGGAATTGAAGAGGAATACAATCAGTCAATTTGACTATGTAATTTAAAATGACATGAAAAATGCCTTCTAACCGGATTGTAGATCGTTTGTCTTTGCGGACCTTTTCGCTTCAACCTCAGGACCCGACAGTCCGGAGTGTGTCCGAATACCCTCACGATTATGTAAAAACCGGGGCATGCGTGGAGACCAGGCGTAGGGGTCATTAGTGCTTTATCAGACAAGTGCCCAACTAGTTATGTTATATTACATGGTTAGTAAGAAACATCTTCCAGGAGAATAGTTCCGTTAGGGGTTCCTTTCCACAGGAGGCATGCCCTAAAGTGCATGTCCGGACTGCAAAAAAGCGAGAAAAGCATCCGGGGCAGATAAATAAATAAGTAAGAAATCATCTTTCAAGTCACCGCGAATATTCCCTTAAGAACGCTAGCTTTCGCTTCACCCGATCGAGGTACACATCCGGTGACCCGCGAAGAATAATCGCAGAGGTGCTCCTTTACCTCCTAGCCGAACAATCGGGAGCGTGGGGTAAGCATCGAACCCAGCAACCCATCTTGGCCAAAACTTAAGTCATATCGATGCATATAATGGTGAATAAAAGGTACATGCGGAAGTGTGACACATGTGTTGGGCATGAAGCCCGTATAAATAAGCTTCTGTTAAAGAAGCCCCCAGGTATAATGAGTGCGAGCAGCACGTCAAGTGTGTGCGAACAATGCGCAGATCAGCCTTCAAAGGCTTTAAGAAAAAAGGAGGGAGAAGGAGAGAAACAAAAGACAGCTAAAGTATAAAATGTGGACGGAGGAAGGAGACAAACTCTCAGTCCGGCGCTAGGCGTAGAATCTTCGGAGATGGGCTACGTTCCATGGGTTCGGCTCGAGTCGGTTGTCCGATGCGTTTCGTTTACGGTATGCTCCGCCGGTCAGGACTTGGTCGATGATGAAGGGACCTTTCCATTTGGGCTTAAGTTTGTCCTTTTTCTTGTCCGGCAGGCGTAGAACTAGTTCGCCAACATTGTAAGTTTTGGCCCGTACTTCTCTGCTTTGATATCTTCGAGCCTGCTGTTGATAGAATGCGGAACGAGCTTTTGCCACATCGCGCTCCTCCTCTAGGGCGTCCAAACTTTCCTGCCGATCCAGCTCAGCTTCTCTTTCTTCGTACATACGCACGCGAGGTGAGTCATGAATTATGTCGCAGGGCAAAACTGCCTCTGCGCCGTACACCATGAAAAATGGTGTGAATCCGGTAGTGCGATTCGGCATGGTCCGCAGTCCCCAGAGTACGGAGTCGAGCTCCTCTACCTAGTGCGTGTTAGATTCCTTGAGGGATCGCACTAGTCTGGGTTTAATGCCACTCATGATTAGACCATTTTCTCGCTCGACTTGACCGTTAGTTTGAGGGTGATAGACTGAAGCGTAGTCGAGCTTGATGCCCATGTTTTTGCACCTGAGTCTAACCTCGTCGGTCATGAAGTTTGTGCCATTACCAGTGATGATGCTGTGGGGGACACCGTAACGGTGTACTACCCCTGATATGAAGTCTATCACGGGTCCGGATTCGGCCGTCTTAACTGGCTTGGCCTCTATTCATTTGGTGAATTTATCCACCATGACCAATAAGTATTTTTGCTTGTGGGTTCCCCCTTTAAGGGGTCCAACCATGTCAAGCCCCCAGACTGCAAACAGCCAGGTGATGGGTATAGTTTTCAGGGCGGTGGGTGGCATGTGGCTTTGATTAGCAAAGAGCTAGGAACCGACACATCGTTGGACTAAATCCTGAGCGTCTGTCCAGGCCGTTGGCCAATAAAATCCTATACGGAAGGCCTTGCTTACAAGGGCCCGGGCTGCGGCGTGGTGCCCACTGACTCCGGCATGAATTTCAGCTAGAAGATTTCGCCCTTCCTCTTCGGAGATGCACCTTTGAAGGACTCCGGTTGTGCTTTTCTTATAAAGCTCTCCCTCATGGACCTTATAGGCTTTAGATCGCCGTACTATGCAGCGGGACTCGTTTTGGTCCTCGGGAAGTTCCTACCTAGTTAAGTAAGCTAGGAATGGCTCGGTCCACGGGGCAATGACTGCCATTATTTCGTGGGCTGAAGGTGTTGTTTCATTGGCAGAACCGCCGATTGTGTCAGAATGTTCGGTGTCGGGCGGAGCGGTTGGGTCCGGATTATTATTTCCGGACTCCCCTTCCCATAGTACGGATGGCTTGAAAAGCCATTCCAAGAAGATATTGGGAGGGACGGCATCGCGCTTTGCATCGATGCGTGCCAATACGTCCGCCGCCTGGTTATTATCTCGGGCTATGTGGTGAAATTCTAGCCCTTCGAACCGAGCTGACATTTTTAGGACGGCATTACGGTAAGCTGCCATTTTCGGATCCTTGGCGTCGAAGTCTCCATTTATTTGGGATATTGCGAGCTTTGAAACCCCGTGCACCTCTAGGCGTTTAATGCCCATGGAGACCGCCATCCGAAGGCCATGTAGAAGGGCCTCGTATTCGGCTGCGTTGTTGGAGTCCGTGTACATTATCTGGAGTACGTATTGGACTGTGTCTCCGGTTGGGGATGCCAGGACGACGCCAGCCCCTAGGCTGGCCAACATTTTGGAGCCGTTGAAGTGCATGATCCAATTGGAATGTGCGCCGTACTCTTTAGGGAGATTGGCTTCAGTCCATTCGGCGATGAAGTCAGCCAAAACTAGTGACTTGATAGCTCGTCGTGGTTTATATGTTATGTCAAATGGGAGGAGCTCAATGGCCCATTTTTCAATCCGGCCGATTGCGTCGCAGTTGTTTATAATGTCGTTGAGAGGTACTTCAGAGGCTGTTGTTATCGAACACTCTTGAAAGTAGTGTCGAAGCTTCCGGGATGCCATGAACACTGCGTACGCTATCTTTTGGTAATGTGGATACCGGGACTTGCATGAAGTTAGGACAGTGGATACGTAGTACACTCGTTTTTGAAGAGGGAACTTATGTCCGTCCGTTTCTCGTTCGACGACGAGCACCGCGCTTACAACTTGATGTGTTGCCGCGATATATAATAGCATTGGTTCGCCCACGTTGGGCGCGGCCAGGACCGGATTTGTTGCCAATATGGCCTTTATTTCTTCGAGTCCGGCCGTGGTAGCATCCTTCCACTCGAAGTGTTCGGTGCGCCGGAGGAGGCGATAAAGGGGTAATGCCTTTTCTCCTAAGAGGGAGATGAAGCGGCTTAGAGCCGCCATGCATCCAGTCAATTTTTGTATTTGCTTGAGGTCTTTTGGGATATCCAATTGTGATAGAGCTTGGATCTTGGCTCGGTTTGCTTCAATTCCTCTACCGGATACAATGAAGCCCAGGAGCTTTCCGGCTGGCACGCCGAAGACGCATTTTTCCGGGTTGAGCTTGATGTCATATGCTCGGAGATTGTCGAGTGTGAGCCTCAAGTTGTCTACTAGAGTTTCGACGTGTTTGGATTTGACGACCACATCATCTATGTATGCCTCCACTGTTTTGCCGATCTGGTTTGCCAGACATGTCTGAATCATGCGCTGGTATGTTGCGCCGGCGTTTTTGAGCCCGAAGGGCATTGTGTTGAAGCAGAATGGTCCATATGGAGTAATGAATGCCGTTGCTGCTTGGTATGGCTCTGCCATCTTGATTTGATGGTAGCCGGAGTATGCGTCGAGGAAGCACAATGAATCGTGTCCTGCGGTAGCGTCGATAATTTGATCAATGCGGGGAAGGGGGAAAGGATCCTTTGGGCAAGCCTTGTTAAGGTCCTTGAAATCGACACATAGGCGCCAGGATTTGTCCTTCTTTGGTACCATTACCAGGTTTGCTAGCCAGTCCGGATGTTTTATGTCTCTGATGAATCCGGCTTCTAATAGTTTGGCTAGCTCCTCTCCCATTGCCTATCTTTTGGGTTCGGAAAATCGCCGAAGAGCCTGCTTGACTGGCTTGAATCTTTTTAGGATATTTAGGCTGTGCTCTGCAAGCCGGCGTGGGATTCCTGGCATGTCTGAAGGGTGCCAGGCAAAAATATCCCAATTTTCCCGTAGGAATTCTCGTAGTGCGGCGTCTACATCAGGGTTTAGTTGTGTCCCAATGGAGGCCGTTTTTGTAGGGTCAGTTGGATGGACCTGGAATTTGACTATTTCGTCCGCTGGCTTAAAAGAGGTGGACTTGGATCTTTTGTCAAGTATCACATCGTCCCTGTTCACCGTGGAGCGCTTGTTGTGAGTTCCTCGATCGCTAGGGCTTGAAGAGCGCCTCAAGGGCTAGTCTTGTTTGTCTTATTTTCGGCGCTGAGTGCTACGTCCGGATCACTAGCAAGGGTGATGATTCCGTTGGGCCCGGGCATTTTGAGCTTCATGTACCCGTAATGGGGTATAGCTTGAAAAATTGTGAATGCCTCTCGTCCTAATAAAGCGTGATATCCGCTGCTGAACGGGGCCACATGGAACGTGATCTCCTCGGACCTGTAGTTGTCCGGCGAGCCAAATTCCACATCTAATGTGATTTTTCCTGTGTAGCGTGCTTCCCGACTAGGGTTTATTCCTCCGAAGGTTGTGTTGCTTCGCTCAATGCGGCTCCAGTCTACTTCCATTTTTCGAAGGGTTTCCTCGTAGATGAGGTTTAATCCGCTACCGCCATCCATGAGTACCTTAGTAAGGCGAAAGTCGTCCACTATTGGACTGAGGACCAATGCGGCTGGTGCTCGGGCTGTTCGGAATTTAGGTTCGTCAGTGGCATTAAAGGTAATAGCCGTGTTGCTCCATGGATTTATTGTTGCTATGTGGTAGACTTCGGCAAGGCTGCGGAGTGTTCATTTTCGCATATTGTTTGATGCGAAAGTCTTGAAGACTGTTAATACCGTACTGGTACTGCTAGACTGGTTCTCTGGGGCTAGAAGCTCTTCGCCACTTTTGGCCACCTGCCGTAGTATCCAACATGCTCGAAGGCTATGCGTTGGAGTGGCGCCCTCTATGCTATCAATTTTGCAAGGTCCGTTGAGCCATCCCTCCAGTACGGTTCCATGCCCTTTAGGGGGTTTTTGCTTTTTGCTTTTTAACCCAGATGCCTGAATATGATGCACCTTTTTATTTCGGACTAGGGTTGTGTTCGGAGCCGGATTGTCCCAAAATTTGGTTTCGGTTTTCCAGGCGCTCTCCATCGCACAAGATACTTTTGTAATATGGATGCCAGTCGTGGCGTGTAATTTAGCGACGACTTATGGCGTTCATGATTCCCTTGTCCGTGCAATTATTGCAGAAAATTGAGATTGCGCTTTCCTCACGGCAGTCCTTTATCCTGTCCATAACCAGGAGGAATCTGGCCCAATAATGGTGTACTGTTTCAGCGGGCTCTTACCGGATTCGGGATAGATCGCTTGTGTTTGGGTGGGCGGGTGGAATTAAATTCGGAACCCCGTACAATCTAAGGCTCAAGGTCCAGAAAGTTTTCGAACTTGGAAGCTTGGGTTGTTGGATGTTGTCCAACGAATTCGGCCCACTGCCTGACTTTAGGTTCAGGGCTTGATCGACGTCCGCCCCTCCGCGGGAATCTGGCATGGAGGGGTCAGGAATTCGGACATAACTCGTCCTTAATGTAGAAGAAGAGTCGCCGTGCTGTTCCTCCACCACAGCAACGTGGTGGGTAATCTGGGGAGAGTTTATCTCTCTCAGATCGGTTTTAGGCCCGATCTGATCGTAGTCTGTAGCGACTCCCAGGGCGGTGATGCGATCCAAGAGCTCGTTTATGGAAGAGAGCTCCATCGGATCTAGCTGCTCGGCGAGTTTCGAGTTAACGTGAAGATCGCTTTTGATGACCCGAGAGGTAATCGTCGGCGCGACGGCCGAACAGGCGGTCATAAGAAAACCACCTAGCCGGATAGTTTGGCCTTTGGCCAAAGCTCCTTTGGCAACGGTACTGTCTTTAAAGACGGGACGAGGCATCCTTCCTGATTGCGACGGCATAGAGGAACTCTCAATGAAAGCACCAATGTCGGTGTCAAAACCGACGGATCTCGGGTAGGGGGTCCTAAACTGTGCGTCTAGGCGGATGGTAACCGGAGACAAGGGACACGATGTGTTTACCCAGGTTTGGGCCCTCACGGTGGAGGTAAAACCCTACTCCTGCTTGATTAATATTGATGATATGGGTAGTACAAGAGTAGATCTACCACGAGATCAAGCAGGCTAAACCCTAGAAGCTAGCCTATGGTATGATTGTTGCTCATCCTATGGACTAAAACCCTCCGGTTTATATAGACACCGGAGAGGGCTAGGGTTACACAGAGTCGGTTACAATAGTAGGAGATCTACATATCCGTATTGCCAAGCTTGCCTTCCACGCCAAGGAAAGTCCCATCCGGACACGGGACGACGTCTTCAATCTTGTATCTTCATAGTCTTTGAGTCCGGCCGACGGTGATAGTTCGGCTTTCCAGACACCCCCTAGTCCAGGACTCCCTCAGCGGTGGACGACGGCGAGGCCTAGGAAGGGGACGACGCGGAGCCGGGGAAGACGCGGCAGTGGATGCCCACACGTAGAGGAGTATGAGGGTTCACTCGTTCGACTGTGGTGTGAGGCTGCCGTCGTCGCAGGGCCTGGCCAGCGGTGGGAATAGTAGGGGGTGGTGAGGCCTCCGCGGCAGCACAGCCGGCCATGGGAGACAGGAGCAGGCGGCACGACCGGTGCTGCTTTGGGCGGCTGGAGCAAGAATACCAGAGGTTGAAGAAGCACTACTGCCGTTGGATGAACATCGTACGGTCACTGGAGCTAGAATCGTTCATATTGACTAAGTTCACAAAGCCCTCCATCCCCATCAACTTACTAGGCGCACAAGTCAGCCTCCCACCAAGGCGGGTCCCAACTAGCAGGGGGGTATTCATTTTTTTGTGCGTAATAAGGAGGCACTTCCTGGGTCCGAGCTGACAGCGGGGGGAACGTTTTTTTCGCGAAATACGGTGGCCCGTCTAGTGGGTCGCAGTAGTCAGGGGGTAAACGTTTTTTTCACATAATAAGGTGGCCCGTACGGTGGGTCCCTGCTGTCAGGTGGAGGAATAATTATTTTGCACATAATAAGGAGGCACTTCCTTGCGGCGCGCGTGGACCCAAACCGTCGACCACTCCACGTCTGATACTCTTCCGATGGAAGTCGGTCGTTGACCACGTGACCCCGCCGCGCCGAGAGCACCAAGGCGGTGGACGACGGTGAGGCCTAGGAAGGGGACGACGCGGAGCTGGGGAAGACGCAGCAGTGGAAGCCCGTGCGAAGAGGAGTACGAGGGTTCACTGATTCGGCTGCGATGTGAGGCTGCCGTCGCCGCAGAGAATAACAGGGGTGTGGGTGAGTGGAGGATGGCACGCCAGCCGTGGGAGTAGTATGGGGCGGTGAGGCCTCCGCAAGACAACCGCCACGGAGGGTGGAGCCGCCGCAGCACGACCGGCGCTGCTTTGGTATTTGGAGCAAGAAGACCGGAGGTTGAAGAAGCACTACGGCTGTTGGATGGACATTGTACGGTCACTGAAGCTAGAATCGTTTATATTGACTAAGTTGACAAAGCCCTTGGTACGCGCCAACTTAGTAGGCCCACAAGTCAGCCTCCGAAACGGTGCGCCCCAGATGTCAGGGGGAGGAATCATTTTTTGGGCGGCCGAAGCTAAGAATATCCGAGATTGAAGAAGAAGCACGACATCCGTTGGATAGACATCCAATGGCCACTGCTGCTAGAACCGTGTGTTGACTATAATAAGTTGACAAAGCCTTGCATACGCGTCAACTTATTTTTTTAGGGAACACGTCAACATAGTAGGCCCACAAGTGTGTGGCAGAGAACTTATAGCCCATTTGCGATTTGTAAGAATGTACAACCCATTTTTGAATTCTAATGGAATTTACTACAGCCCATTTACAGTTTGTTAAAAGTACAGTCCATTTTCTAGCTAGGACAACGATTAATAATTTCAACCAACCGTTGAAGATAGAATTCAATAAAATTTCCCACATTTTGATGGGATCCAAAAAATTTTTATCCCGAAATTTCTAGTCAGATTAAATATAAATTTGTATTACGTAAAAATCCAATGAAACATTGCGCGCGCAACAATAAAAATTTAAGATTTTCAAAATCCATAAATAATATTTTATAAACTAATTTCGTGTTTGGTGCATTTTTTTATAGTTACTACCCAGTTTTTATAATTACATCCCATTTATTATATTTTAAAGCCCATTTTCCTGTTAAGCCTAATGCATCCCTCCTAGGAAAGATTTGTAGCCCAGCGAAGCGGAGAATAACAAGTTGACCTTGCCTGGGTATTCCTCAAAAAAACGTATAGCTTGGCTGGCCATTTTCATCTTGAAAAAATTAATATCTGGGCTGGATATTAGGCCTGGGCTAGACGGGCCACAGCCCACCCAGTTAATACCCTGCTCTCCTCTGAACAACAACGAAATCATCGCCAAGAAAAACTCTACAGTGCTCACGCCTCAAAAACACAAATACTACTTGAGCTGCTTGGTCCCAGCTGTCGGCCGCACCTTGTGAAATTCTCTCATTTATATTGACTACATAGGTTGACAATGGTGTGGGACCGTGATGTCAGGAAACCAGGAGGAAGCAAAAAAAATATAGTTGTACATAATAAGGAGGCACTTGCGTGCGTACGGCTATGGCCCTAGTCGGTCCCTAGTGTCATCCAGTCAGAATAAAGTCATCTCCTGAATCCTAATGTTCGTTGACGATGTTAACAATGCTCGGCGCCACGGCGAGCGCAACAACTCGAAGGACGACAGAGAGGGCCTCGCGGGCCTTACGGATGGTCTGATACAGCGCCCGCTGCTCATTCAAGAAGCCAGGATCATCGGACACCTATGAGCACCTTCGAGAAACTGAGACGGCATGAAATGGTAAGGCCGCGCTTGGGAGCTCTGGTTTATTTCAAACTTGTAGTAACATACAAGTGTAATTTACTCGTCATCGTAAACAACGCATAAAATACAGGCGTAATGAAATCGAGGGCCCGAGGTCTCTAAGTAAAACCGACTGGTTACGCGTGTAATTTGAGAGACCAGTGTATATTTTACAAGCACTGCTATATGGATGACATTACCAGACGATACATGCACGACGTGCGTATCATGCATCCATGGGCAAGGCTGAAACAGCAGCTAACGGCTAGATTAGCAATCGTCTGAGTGTCGTTCAGCGTTTTTATCGTGTGTGAAGTACTTCTGATATTTTACTAGTCGAAATCGACCAACCAAGCGCTTCGCCCGAGACCATCTGCTTTTATTTACAAGCGTTAGTTTTACAAGCGGTTTTGGTTGGAAAACGACAATCCAATCACAGCCTAATATCATGAGTTGGTGGGAATATCATATGGTTTCACGTCTAACCTACCTGACTTGTCGTATAGGCTATGAATGAAACATAAGACAATGAACTTCTTAAGCACGAAAACAGCAGAAGAGGATGATCTTCTTAACAAGCAAATCAATGGCATTAGATCGACATGCAAAACAATACGACGCATTATTCTCAGGAGGCACGGTGAACAGCTCGTGATGCCGCATGCCACAACATTCCAAGCTCAACTTTGCAATCAAACACAAGGCCTGGCATTACATAGACAATATTTAGAACAAACTCTTAACATAGGAATATCTCAGCAGAGTAACTATTTACTTCTAAACTGAACACATGAATAGGAAAAAGCAATCGACAATGCTCACAACAAGGGCGTCCCACTCAAAAATATCAAATGCATGTCTTCTGGCTAACATCAATGAGCAAATTTTGACAAGGTTTTCCAAGTTCAATATATTAAACTAACGTCTTCTTGCTAACATCAATGATTAAACTTTGACAAGCTTTTCCCATTCAAAATATGTAATGCCTATGATCATGGAGTTCTGTCGTAGCTTCTTGTACTTGTTTGGGCACTTTTTGCCCAGTGCAGCCACGTGTTATAGAATTGCCAATGCTCTCTGCAGACTAGTCATGTCACCAGCGTCTAATAATACTCTTTAAAGCTTCTCGGTCATTCCTTCTGTAATGTAGCGCAAACAGTGGCTGCTTCTTTCTACAAAGTGGAACGACCAGCTGGACCCAGTAATGCAGCCGTTTGCCTTGGACACATTGGATCCTTTTGTGCAGTTCAACTAAAATCGAAACCGAGCTTTAATTTTTATATCCCGGTAAGCAACAATATGTATAAGGGAAACAATTACTGAGAAATAATGGTTGATGACTTGTACTCCCAAAATAAAAGCATCTACTGATCTACCTTATCTTAATGGGAAACAAAGCAGGAGAGTAGCAATTCTCCATCAGTGTGATTCATTCATATTGACTGAGACATTATCTTAATAATGTCTTGTTTCAACATGTATAAAGAACGACAAAGCAGAAAAGTACCATTCCTAAAACAATGCAACTGATTCATTTTAACAGAGACATTATCTTAACAATACCTTGGTTAAACATGTAGAAAGATCTACAAAGCAGGATAGTACCATTCCTAACAAGCGTTGCAGTTTTGAACTAAGATTCAGTATTTAATTAATTCCGAGAGTGGCATTGCTTAATTTTACCAGCGGCATTAGATTAACGAAAAGCATAAACAGTTCCAGGGGAGAGTGGGTGCAACAACAATATGTGCTTCCATCTACTTATAAAGGGGGTGATGCAGAGTTTGTTGTAACAAAGCAACATGCATCAAGTCTGGGTTGGTCCCATTTTTATTCACTACTTAATGGGAAAAGACAACAATACGATAGCTTCAATTCAACATTAATTTAAAACAATACCAATACAAGTAGCACAACATCTGAAACCACACTGCACAATCATGTGGATGAAGGCATGTACTAACCTTTCATGAGAAGACCAGGATAAAATACGAATCTGCCAACATGAATAGGAAATCCAATCTCATTTTGTGCAGTTGCACTAAAAGTAAGCAAAGTGTTTCGCGTAGCGAAGCAAAATGTCGCAATGGCAACAAGTTGAATAGATATCCCTATTTAAACAGAGGCAAAAAAGGAATCAATTACTGGCTAATAAAGGAGGATGAAACATGCGGCCACAAAAATGGTAATCCCGCCAATCCCTAACAAGTGTTGCAGTTTTGAAATAAGATTCAGAGTTAATTAAGAGTGGCATTGCTTAATTTTACCAGCGGCATTAGATTAACAAAAAGCATAAACAATTCCAGGGGAGAGTGGGCGCAACAACACCATGTGCTTCCATCTAGTTATAAAGGGGGTGATGCAGAGTTTGTTGTAACAAAGCAACAAGCATCATGTCTGGGTTGGTACCATTTTTGTTCACTACTTAATGGGAAAAGAGAGCAATACAATAGCTTCAATTCAACATTTATTTAAAATAATACCAATACAAGTAGCACAACATCTCAAAACACACTGCACGATCATGTGGATGAAGGCAAGTACCAACCTGTCATGACGATCACAAGGTCACGTCTTAATCGCCAACACGAATAGGAAATCCAATCTCGTTTTGTGCGGTTACAGACCAAATCAAGCAAAGTGTTTCGAGTAGCGAAGCAAAATGTCGCAATAGCAACAAGTTGAATAGATACCCCTGTTTTAACAGAGGCAAAAAGGAAACAATTACATGCCGATAAAGGAGGATGAAACAAACGGTGACAGAAAGAAGCATCTAACTTATCTTGGATGGAAAACAAAGTAGGATAGTAGCATTTCTAAAACGGTTGCATTGATTAATATTAACAGAGACATTCTCTAAAAACAACATTCGTTAAAAAAATGTAATTTACTTTTAACAATGGCATTGCTTCAATTTTCCGGCAGCATTCTTAGATTAACAACAGCAAAATAGCTATATGGGACATGCCAGCACCATGTGTGTCCACATGTATAAATGGGTGATGCAGAGTATGTAGCCAAGCAGCATATATGCATTGGTCCCATATTTGTTCTTTTTGAACCTTTTTCCTATGCGAGGGCAGCAAATCTAGTCCTGCACAAACTGCCCGACCCCCAGTTTCTTTCCCTTTTCAACAAAGAGCCTTACAGATGTGTGTACTGGGTTACCCCCTTTTTCCCTTTTCGACCAACAAAGCGGCTGGATAGCCAGTCTATACTACTTTCCGTGTAACGACCCGACCTCAGACGGTCAAGTCTCTGTGCTTACGTGTCATCCCTGGATCGGTATGCTGACACACACAGTACTCGAGCATTTATAACAGAGGTAAATCACATGTATAAAGTCGCGAAAATACTATTACCTCAATCCAAATAGCGGAAGCAACAAGGTTGTGGATTCCCATCAACACCAACAGCAAAGTTGAGTATAGGAAATCGTAACCCTAACGTATCACTTACTCGTCGTAAGATCCTGCAACATGAGACGTTGCAGCCACAGAGGGTCAGTACATTGAATGTACTGGCAAATTCACACCATAGAGCAATGATGAATAAAGGCTATCACTACATGCATACTTGGCTGGTGGAAAAGCTCTACGGTTAAAGTTTTGCGAAAAGCCAATTTTTCCCTACTACAAAGGAATAAATTTATTTAACTATCATGGTGGTTGTTAAACATTGAGAATGGTTGACAGCATTCCCAATCCCAATTAAAAGTAATCATCAATAACCCAACAATATTAATTAGAAGTAACATGTTGAGATTCACAGAATATTCAAGTACTAGATACTCAAGATGTCCATAACCGGGGACACGGCTAATCATGATTAGTTTGTACACTCTGCAGAGGTTTATGACTTTTCCCCACAAGACTCGATCGCCTCCGCTTTGGTTTCCCGTGACTACATGGTGTTTGAGAAACGGATGACCGAGACATAGTCTTTCAGAAGCGCTAGCACCTTACGATGGGTGGACCCGTACACCTACATCCCCTACATCTTCTAGTCCACCACTATAAGAGTTCGCACGACTTAGTCAGCTATGCCAAAGCCCATAATGGCTTGTGGCTGCACACGTAAGTTACTAGTATGAATTATCTTATGATCCCTTTGATCCTGGGTGGCGGTCCATAGGAAAATCACACGGTACCCCCGGGATTTCCAAAAAAACAGGCAAGTCCTGGTAACCCCAGGTGCCTCAATCAACCCAGATGTGTATTTAAGTTGCCACCTTAGATAAACCATTAATTATCAAACTCACATCTGTCATGGAAATTCACTCACCCAATCCACGTCTACTAGCATAGCATGGCATAATAAGCAAACGTAGAAGTAACTCCCAAAGGTTTCATAAGTAAAACAGGTAATAGGTACTACCTCATCTACTTCCCATCCCACAATTTAATTAGATCCTAATCATGCAATGTTTGAGGATTGATCTAATGCATAAAACTGGGTAGTAGAAAAGGTATGATCAAGTGCTACTTGCCTGCAATGTTGATGAAGATGATTCGCACTCAAAACTCTTGATAGTTCTATTCGTCACACTCCGGTCAATCTATCGAGAGCAAGCAATGGTAACCACACATAAGCAATCACTCAAAAGATCGAGAAAGATCGAAGAAGAAGATTCAGAAAACTTCAAAACCAAGCAAATAACTCTTGCAACATAAAACAATTTCTAACAGTACCAAAATTATGTTAATTCGGCCTTATCAGAAAGTTTAGGTCAAGAGCTTCACTTTGCAAAAAGAATCAACACAAACGGAGTTTTAAAACTCAAGTTATGATCAAACGAAGTTTAAATACAAATCTGTTCTAATTCAAATTTTAAAACTTTCAAAAACATGTTCAAGTTGTTTATCTAGATAGAGGGGATCATAACGAAGAAGTGGGCGTTGGTTTCGTTGGATTTGGATAAACGAGTAAAAAGATGTTGTCATTTGAAAATCAGGGACTAATCTGTAAATAAAAATCATCACAAACAGGTCCCTAGCCGAAATAAAAAGGAAAAAGAAAAATACTAAATAACAAACATTCGCTGCCGAACTCTAACTAACGAATCTGTCCGCTCCAGATCCTAAACGAGCGAACGTCCTCTAAAAAAACGTTCGGGCAAAACCGAAGAAACCCAAAATAAACCTGGGTGGCTCGGCGGTTTTACCAACGGTTTTTGTCGGTTTTTCTTCGTCGACGGCGGCGAAGTCAACGGTGAGGCGGGAACGGCGGCGGCGGCTCCGGCTGCGTCTTGGGCGCGGCTGAGGAGGGTGGCTAGGGCCTCCGGCGGCGGCGGCGGATCGGCGGATGGCGGTAGCAGGAGGTAGCAGCGGAGGCCTTGGCAAGGCAGCTGTGGCTTGCCCCGTCGGTGGTGTCGAGGACGGCGGTCTTGAAGTGCGACGGAGGAGAGAAAGGCGGGCCCGGCATCGGGATTTATAGGAGGGGAGGTGGCGTGGAGGAGGGGGCAGAGGAGAGGCCGGGTCGGTCACGGCGTCCATGGCGGCTCGGCGGCGGACTCGGGATGAGTCCCGGTCGGGGACGGGAGCGAGGCGGCGCGCTGGGCTGGGCCTTGGCCTGGCAGGAGCTGGGCCGGCCCAGTCGGAGGAGGAAGTTTTTTTTTAAACAATTTTTCAGAAAATAAAATAAAACCAGAATAAATGAAAAAAATACTATAGGCATATAATATATCAAAATTTGCAGAAAAAGATTTCCTAGAAGCTGAACATTATTCTAGCTTCAAATAAAATACACAAAAATTCTAATAATTCAAACAGTGCTGCTAACCTATTTAAAACCCAATAAAATCATTTTGAAAATACCAAAATTGTTTCAAATTAATTTCTCTCCAATTTTCTGATGTAGGGAATCATGTTACCCTATTTTCCATATATTTTATTCTTGGAGAAAAATAATTTGAATAAAACTCAAATAACTCAAAAATGAAAAATAAATTCAATAGAACTTTGAATTTAATTCTTTGAAACTCCCAACTCATATTTCATATGTTTTGAAGAAGTCATTTTATCTTCGCTCGTGAAAATCATTGAGTTGCTTGAAGTTTATGAATTGGAAATAATTTCAAATGAAATTCAAATATTTTCAACACCCCTTGTCATTTAAATAAATGGAAGAAGTCATGTCATCTTCTCTCCAGGGTTTTGTGGTGAAAAGACTTTGAATTCATGAAGATCAGAAAAGAAAATGAAAGTTTGGGAAAGTCCTTTTATTCCCTCTCATTTAACTTTCAAAAAGTTTCGAATTCACTCACTTTTAGTCAATCAATCACACAGCAATCAAACAAACAATCAAATCTATCTATTTAATATAACATTCCAAAATTTAGAATTTTGGGATGTTACATTTCCGTCCCTCCTTTCCTCAGTGAACCACGTCCTAGATTCTTGCTCCAGCCCACCGCACCCTTCTTTCCTCTTTGAACCAAGACCTAGATTTGACTACAGATCAAAAAAGATCCGCATGCAGCTATAGCAACGACGGTTTCAAAGAAACTTATACCTTAGGGTCGTCGGGATGTGGCAAGGCGTGCGGCGGGAGGTTGGATCTGCCCACACTACGTACGGCAGCAAATAAGAAGGGGTCGGTGGCCCTCCCACACAGGCACTGGGTGAAAGAGAACAGTGCAGCCGGCAGTGGATTGCCTCCCTCACCGAAGGAGATAGAGTGAACGTTGAACCTCCTCCCCTTCCCGGTGCGACGGGATACGGATGCCTCCTTCACCAGCTGTGAGGGGAGAGAGAGAAACAAGAGGCCAACGCAGTCTTGTTTAGATCTGGTGAAGAGAGGGTGAGAGACTGTGAATATAGCAAACCCTAGCAAATGAACGCTGAGCCTCCAGTGTGTATACATATATGTAGTGCGGCGAGAGTGTGGAGAGTGCAAACCCTAGCGTACAAGCGCTGAGTCTCCAACTTATATATACTCTCAGTAATGGATCGAGCTCCCGTGCTTCTTCAAGACTGCTTTTGGCTGTATGACAGGTGAGCCAGCCACATTTTGGGCCCACCTGTCATAAACCCAAAGGCAGGTGCACTAAGTCAATGAAGTTGCATCCATATAGTACTCTCGTGTATACGACTAATATATAGTGGAGTGGTTTTCTTATTCTCTCCATAAAAATCGTTTTTAAATTGTGTAAGTACGAGACGAAACTCTTTATTTAACGTATAGTGAAGAAAACTACTACTACTTTTGATGAACTAACGATCCACGCCCACGTGTCCTGGTCACACTTCCTGTCCTTCACGTGCGGTACACTACCCTCCCTTAAGTGAACAACCACACATGCGCCAAATTATCGGAAATGTGTGAGAGTGTGTACAAATAAAGAATTTTAATTTCAATTATCGGAAACGTTTGAGAGTATTACAAAGTTTGACTTCAGTCAAATCTAATATGCGGAGTAAATAAAAATGAGGGCTACTACGTCCATCCGGGTTTTTAGTCCACACCATTTTTAAAATCAAAGTTAATAGCTGGACAAATAAAATTACAGGGGAGCTGGAGACAAAGTTGTGAGAAGGCTTAGAAATCAACACAAAACTTATGCTCTTATTACCAACGTCGATCCTTCTCCGAGGAAACATTTGGTTCATAGCCAATTGTGTGATAAAATTGCACCAACGTGAAAGACGGTTGCGTCTCCAACGCAACCATGGTGAACTGACGAAGGATATCATCTTTGTGCGTAACAAGCAAAGAGCGCTGATGGAAGACAGCTTGTTTTTCATTGAAAATCGATCAGCTTCACCAGCCGACGCAACCATGAGGCGCAACCCTGAGCATCGATAGGTCATCGTGGTGATGCATCATCCATTTGGCATCAAGTTTGGGTGAGGCACCTATGAAGTTCGACAAATCCTCACTGTGGTCTGTTTCTTCTCAGTAATCAAGCTCGAGAAAGGAAGAACCATGTGGAAGAGGACAGTGAGGCGGAACAACAATGGCCATCCAATTTTGTGCAGTTCCACTAATATTGAGGAAGACATGCCCGGGTATGGAGATACGCATCGTTGTTTCCAAAAATATAAAAAAGGGATATAGTGTTGTTACTTTGTTTTACAAGATTAACAACGACATCTCAATTGTCAATAAGAATTAATGAAATGTACACCAACAAACAGAAGCATCATAATTATCTGGATGGGAACTAAACCAGGATACCCGAGAAAAAAAGCATTTCTTCATTTAACCAGTGATAGTACTACCACCATATGGACAATGACCGCACAACCACCATGTACATTTTGTCGAAACAACATCTATACCTCCACCGAGGCATAAATCAGGACAACTTTTCGAGTGGCATTTCCTCTATAATAGTACTAGTAGGTGATGTTGGACCAGCCGACAAACCCTAGCTACTATACATGGGCAGCTGGGGAGTAGTCGCATAGAAGAAAACCCGCACGCAGCAACCTGGGGAGTTGGACCAGTACAAGAAGTTATACCTCAGGTGGGCGAGATGTCGTTTAGGCGAGCGGGCGGGATCTGCCAGCGAACAAGGGCACAGAGGATCTTCGTCCGCGCCAGCGCCGGCTTTGAGAAGACGGTGCGCATCGGCTTCCTCCATCGCCGACGGCGACAACGTCAACGCTGCACCTCCTCACCTCTCGCAGTAGACGAGGTTCGGCCGGATCTATTACCACCGGTGAGGAGAGAGATAGAGTGGACACTGTCATCTTGTTTTGATATGCAGAGGGTGAGAGAGCAAGACGCGAGAAACTCTATCAAACAAGAGGCTATAATGGAGTAAAAAAATCTCTCAATAGCAGTGGTTTTAAATAGAATACGCGCGTTCCCAGAAAAAAGAAACGAAAACTGGCGGACAATTTTTTAACATACCAAGAAAGAAAACTCGATCAAAAACACGCCCCCGCTTCCAGGTCGCGAGAGTCGTCGCTCACACACACATAGACATAGACATGCATATCCGTGTTTACGTAAAATTCCATTTCCATCTCCATCTCCAATCATATTTGTCCAACTGGCACATTATTTACATTGTTAATTATATGCGCAACAATATTAATGTACAACATCTCTTATTTGCGGACGTCCGGACCACTGCCACGGCCGGTCCTGACCAACCCGAAATCTCTTCATCACCCGCGCGTGCTTCCCACCCGAAACGGTCAGTGCCACATTCATGCCCGGCCAGAGCGGACGCGACCTCTCACTGGCGCCGGCATTGAAGCGGCGCGCCGGCCGAGAGAGCGTCGCTCGCGCCGCTTCTGGGTGGACGCAACTGCTCCGCGTTCAAAGGTCGCAATAGCTGGCGACAACATGCCTGTAAAAAGTTCTTGGGAGTCCGTGCTACAGCTAGCTGTCCTCCCCCAACTCGTCAATCTCTTCTAGTAGTGCTAGTACTCCATGGAGCGATCCATCGACAAGCAGGCGGGAAAGTTATCGTATACTCAGTTTGCGGTGAGTGGCAAGCCGAGCGACCGTGTGGGGTCGAGCAGTGGAGAAGGGTAAGACACGAACACGACAGACGTAATTTAAATGTTGGTTTTGCTCGATGGCGTGATCCAATGAAATGAAATGTTGGTTTCTCTCCGTTTCCATTTTTTCTCTGGAAAAACGGAAACTTTCCACTCCATTTTCATTCCTATTCCAAGGTTGCCCCGTTACAACATTCCATCAAATACAAAGGAAAACTAACAAGCATGCTGATGCATCTCAATGATTCACAGACATAGCCAATATTTACTTCACAACTAAAGAAAAAGTTGTGAGAGCGTGTACGAAAGAAAAACTACTGATGGGGTCACTACGACTTAAATCCTAAACCCTAAACATGATTTAATTTCCTGGCTAGGTAGAACCTGTCGAAGGAAAGACGGTTGGCACCCTCGGATCATACGATGCTTTTGTGCAGTTCCACTAAAATCGACCTGAGCATCCCTGATGGCGAATATATTGAAGAAGTGTGATTAGAATAATAGTACTGGCACTAGTTCATGAGACATAAACTCATCACAAGTAGAAGCCGGTAGAAGTAGAGAAAGATCGACATGGAGATGGAGCTACGGCAGTGGAGCAAGCCAGCTCCAAAAGGAAGATGGACTACCTGGGACATCGGGCTGTAGCTAGAAGGGCGGTTGGGACGCGGCATCGGCCCATACCGCGGTGACCCCCGATTGGGACGCACCGACTGTGGGTTTTCTCCCTCGCCAATGTCGACACGTCTACGCAGAACATTGTTCCCTTCCCCCAGCTGCGGGATCAGGCCCATTGTTCTATGCTTATGAAGAGAGCAACCTAAGCAAGCAGGCTTGTAGCTTAGGCTCCTGCTAGTGTATATATAGTGGTTTTCTTTTTCTCTCCATATCAACCATTTTATATTGTGTACGTGTCATTGAATAGTGAAATGATGGTTGCTTCTTCCGACTAACTTATTGTGTCATTTGACTGCTCCTTAGTGGCCCCTACACGTACTCCCCATACGTGTATGCAACAGTCACACGTACACATGGACGCAAAAACGCGCGTGACGCCCTAATGCATGGATGTCCGAGCACACGACAGAACACACACGGTCACGTTCAAGTGCTCAACCTACACATGCATGCACACACACATACTCAGTCAGGGTGAGCTAGTGACTGTATAAACACCGGAAAATATATATATTGAGCGCAATGAGCGTATTATGAAGTCCACTGACCGTATTTTTACAAACATATAGTGACAAACAATGTATTTATCTCATTTGAAATTAAGCCATATTAACCGGAGAGGAGGCGGTATGGACTAGCATTACTTTGTTGTGTCCCGTCAACTTGCCGAACGAGGAGAAGGTTGCAGGACGGGAGAAGCTTGCGCACGGTGGCTCGCAAGACAAGGAGAAACTTTTGACTAATGCAAGCTCTCCCTTGCTTAGGCGGTGGACGTGCAACAGTTAATTTGGTGTCATATTGCCAGAAGCATACACTATACTACTAGTGCTATTATTGTTCGACTTCCCGAATAGGCGAACAGCCAAGCGCAAAGTTTACTAGTAGTACTAGTACTACTACTATAGTCTATAGAGGTATGTACTATACGAGTACTAGGAACCGGATGGAGGAGCGTCTGCACTCTTATTATAATTTCAAAATGTGATAAAGCAATCTTCAACACATTTGGTTCTCTTCGAGGGTTCTCGCATGCGATAATGGAAGTTGATTGCATGGAACACTCGCCACAATTCTCGCTTAATTCTGGCTCATATCCTGTTACAAATAGGAGCGCTCGGTAATATTTCCTTTTTTTGTTATTCAGCATGTAAACAAGTCAGCAAACATTGCGGTGCGTCTTCGTGCGAACCGTGCTCGCTGCACTTTGAATGTGGCTGAGAGCTGGCTTGATGAAACACCTCGCTTCCTACTTCTTTTTTGTGGGGTACCTCGCTTCCTAGTGACCGGTGTCTTGGCTGATCATCCTAAGAATGCTTATATATGAATAAAGCTCTCTCATTTACCTGCAAAAAAGATTAAGCCATATTAACCGGAAAGGAGGGAGTATGGACTAGCACTACTTTTTGGTGTGTCCCGTCAACTCACAGAACAAGGAGAAGCTTGCAGGACAAGGTGAAGCTCGCTTACGCCTTTTGACTAATGCAACCTACCCTCGGTGGACATGCATTGGTCCATTCGGTGTCAGATTGTCAGAGTCATACACTGTAGTACCCAACATGCGGAGTACCATCATTGTTCGACTTCATGAAGAGGCGAAGAGCCAAGCACAGTAGTACGAGTAGTACTACTACTAGAACCGCATGGTGGAGCGTCTGTACTCTTATTTTTTTATCTCTAATAAAGTACACGTTTATTCCGTAGAAGGGCGGAAAACGGCAGCCCAACATGTAATGATGATATCAATTAACCAACCATGCTCGAATATATCTTGGCCTCCGTGCGAGCCCGTCTGTGTGTTCTTGCTCCTCGTCTCTCTCAAGGAACGGCGGGTTTGCTCTTTGCCGTCAATTGAGATCGGTTTGCTCACACTCCTGTCCCACATGTTAGTGATATGCCAAGAGGAGGTGCGTTGACCGACTGGCCATACGCGTACTTGGTTTTGCACCTTCATACTACTCCTCCCTCCGTCACAGCTTCTGTATGACTTCAAGATATGCATTTCTCTCAATGCATTTCCACCACCAGAGAGACTTTAGATGCGTTTGGTTTAATGCTCAATTAATTAGGGCATGGTAACCGCAATCAAGTCCACAATTTTCTCTCGATGTACTCCCTCCTTTCCAATTTATAGGGCTTATCTCAAAATTTTAGTTTTTCCATTTTATAAGGCTAAATTTGGTTGTTTTCCATCACATGTTCAGACTCCAAGGTGCATTAAATCATTGCATGAAAGTATTAAGAGAAAATTGACCAATGCATGTACTTTATGCATGCATGCAATGCAATTAATGCATTGATAAATTTTTTGAGGAAAACAAGAGGATTAATTAGGTGCTTTTGCAAAACTACAAAAAGTATTCCACCACTCGCCATCTACCTTGATTGGTGAGATTTTTGAATTAAGCACTATAAACCGGAAAGGAGGGAGTACTACTACGGAGTGGAGTAAGTGCATGCATGTGTGTACCTGGGGTGGAAGCACTGCATGCATGTGTGTACGCATTATTCCCTCTAGTAATAGACGCCGTGCTATAACTACCAATGCTATTTTTCAGGCCAATCGCTAGTCGCCTTGGTCCCACAGATTTTTTTTTCTTTTTTCTGAAGCGCGCTCTATAAACAGTGACAGATGGAGTAGTATGAGCGGATTCAAAGAAGAAGGTATTGATGGTTGCTTCTTCCGAGCAACTTACAGTGGGAAAGGTGGGGCTTATGATTTGACTGCTCATTACTCACTAGTAATGCGACGCAACGACCGGGCTGAGTCTCCCATGCGGTTGTGCACTACCCCCTTGGTTCTTAAATATACTCTGGAGTATTTGTCTTTCTAGAGATTTCAATGAGTGACTACTCAAATATTTGTCTTTTTAGAGATTCAAATGGACTACTACATACGGATGTATATAGACATATTTTAGAGCGTAGATTCACTCATTTTGCTCCGGATGTAGTCACTTGTTGAAATCTCTAGAAAGACAAATATAGTATTTAGGAATGGAGGGAGTACACATACGAAGCAAAATGAGTGAATCTACACTCTAAAATATGCACATTTGAAATTTGTAAAAAGACAAATATTTAGGAACGAAGGAGTATAATTTTGTGCATGGCACATGGACCCGGATGCTGAAGAGGCTTCTGGCAATGCTATCAAGCTTCCATCATTTGTTTACATAATTGACGCACTATACAAATAATTTTCCAATGACATGAAATTGTACAATTGTGTGAGCTTTCAGCTTTTGTTTCGTGTGTCTTGCCATCGATGCTCTTTCGAAAACAATAAAAAACTAACTTCCTTGATAATGCATGTCAATTATTAGCAGATCAGAGCTAATATTTACATCACAACTGAAGACAGAGTTGTGAGAAGGTGTTAAATTAAAATTGATCCATGCTTTCATTGGAAGCGACGTCCCCCCAGCACTGACTAAATCAACAAGGCATTTGGGAAAAAAGGTAGCTATCTGGAGCATGCAACATTCCGATCATTTTGTGCAATTCCACTAAAATAGAGCTGAGTGTCCCTATTCCAAAGATATTAAGTGTGATTACGATAATAGAGGACTGCTGATGAAACAGTAAACACACAAATAGAAGCCGGTAACCTTTGCAGTCTCTCTTAAGACTAACTAGTTGGAGAAGATTAGGCTCGGAGTTGGATGAGGAGGATAGAGCAAAACCAATCTCCCTTTGCAATCGACTTTGAAATGTAGAGACATTGCCCATGTGACATTTTAGTACAACTGCACAAAACACTCTTAAGAAAAAAGTGATTTGTGCAGTTCACCAAAAGGTTGCAATAGCAACGAGGTGAAATGGATAGCCCTGTTTGCAAAAAAGAGGTAGAAAGGAAACAATTACTGGCCAATAACAGTTGATGACACATGCGACGACAAAAAAGAAGCATATTCCTTGTCCTAAGGGAAGATAACAACACGGTTGTGTTTGTCTAAAACGGTGTGAGGACGAGATTGCAATATGAAAAGTACGCCGGATGAGCTACATTTTGGGCAAAGAACTATGGAAGATCCACATGCAGCGACGTGGGAAGACGGGCAGTGGAGCAAGGCCGGAGGGGATACCTGGAGGTCGTCGGGATGTAACTAGGTGAGCGGCGGCGGACAGAATCTGCCCATACTGCGACAGCGAGCAGGTGGCGTAGGCCCTGCCGCGCCGGAGCTTGGTCAGAGAAAACGACGTGTACCGCAGATCGAGACATGCTGCCTCGGCGCCGTCGAACGGGGAAACGATGCACTTCCTCCCTTTCCCCCGGCGGACGGGATGCGGCCGGATCAGCGACCAACAGTGTGTGTGAGAGAGAGAGAGGCCACTGCAGTCCCTTTCCCTCGGCGGACGAGATGCGACCGAATCAGTGACCAACGGTGAGAGAGAGAGAGGCCACCACATCCTTGTGTGAGATACTCTGAAGAGCGACAAACCAGGCAGGCAGGCTCCATTGTATATAGTGGAGCGGACTAACTTTTTCTCCATAAAAATCATTTTATATTCTGTGTGCGTGCCATTGAGCGCTATAACTTTATTTAAAAATAACGCGGCAATGTGTCAAGTCGAACTTTGTTTTGTGCACGCATGGTACACGACCTCCCTAGGTAAACAACCGCTACAAGCATTCAAATTAGCATGTGGGCTGCCATTTCGTAAAGAAATGAGATCCACCATGTACCCGCGCGGGTGTGGCTGGGCACGAAGCGTGAGTACGTGCACGGTGCACCTATTCTCTTCTTGTATACATACACCACCTACATGGGGTTGTGTGAGAGAGATACAAACCTAGAGAGATATAGTGTGTGGGTTCGTGAGAGTTTTTTTGGGGGGGCAATCAAAAAATGTAACGTATGTAATGTGTGTGAAATAGAGTCCTGGATATAACATATATATAGAGGGGGCGATCCAAGAGAAGAGAGTGGAGGTATCATCGGCTTGAGGTGTCCATAGAATCGAAGAGAGGGATGATGTGTGTGTGTGAGTGCGCGATCGATAAAGAGTGCCATCTACAACGCTCGACTATCGGTGTGTGGTGGGGGAAGAAGGAGGCCCAATTAACTATAGAGGTACAATGGCTGCTATATGTGTGGAGGAGGAGAGAGGCCTACCTCATGTATTAAGGGAGATCAATCGGCATCCATGCATATGTGCAGGAGAGGAATAAGGTTGGGAGAGAGACAAAGCTAGAGTGTTGGAGGGGTTGGTAGTATAGTTCCTTCTAACAAATGGTGGGATAGGCTTGCTAGACAAATGGAGGGCACGACCGCAATATCAATAAGCGAGGAGATGGCTGCTTGTTGTCTGTGCACGTGCGTGTGAGAGATAGGTCAGGAGGCATGCACGAATGATGAGGGGGGACGATATGGATGTGGTAAGCAGATGTAACTACATAGGAAGATCAATCGCCCTTTGTTAGAGAAAGGAGAGACATAACTTGTGAGGTACGTCGATCAACGGGGGGGGGTAGTTAAAGTCGATCTAGGTATATGTCGGGAGATCGATCGGTATACATGCGTGTGTGTGTTAGAAGCAAATGAGGCACGAGGAGAAGGATAGAGAGAGAGGGATGCATCTAGGAGGTGGTACGAGAGGCATACTATATCGAGGGGGAAGGAGTGTGCGAGTATGAGATTGATGAAAAGAGTGGTGGGAGTGAGGCATGGACGGTGACAAGAGAAGAGGGGAAGCTTGTGTTTGTGCTAGGCACACCTGGCTAGAGAGGCATATCGATCGATGTGTGCCGTAAAGAAGGAGCTGGGGGGCCTACACACACCGTGGGTGAATGACCTAAAGTGAAAAGACGAATTTGCGCGATGGAGCTAGAGAATGCTGAGGGAGGGTGAGAGGGATGCGGTCGTGTGCATGCACGAGAGAAAGTTAGCGCTAGCTCCAAAGATAAGAGGATTGTGTGGGTGTAAAAGACGAATAGTGATCATACTTCATTGTAAAAAGTGAATTCAGATATTTGAAGAATTTATCATAGTGTGTTAAACCGACACATTGTGAATATATATAACGGTGATACACATGGTGTGGTTATGAACATGTTATACTACATATAATATATTTTATCTCTACTCTTATAAAAACGGAGTTGTTGATGATGGTGTGCCTGCCATGCTGCAATATAGGCCGTCCGATTTATATCTGGCGGATAGGAAGTAAACTATGGAAAGTTTGAAAAAAGATATCCACACCCCTCTCCATATTTGCAAATTAGGCCCCTTGATCATGTTGATGTTCTGTGGAACGCATGGGCATCTTGCTAGTACTACGTATAATACATAGAACATTGATTATAATTTGGGCTAATGTGTGGCTTTTGTAGCTCAGGTCTAAATACTTGTCATAATGTAGGGGGCGGGGCACTATACTTT
The DNA here is from genome assembly GCA_021437245.1 of Aegilops speltoides. Classification (NCBI taxonomy): domain Eukaryota; kingdom Viridiplantae; phylum Streptophyta; class Magnoliopsida; order Poales; family Poaceae; genus Aegilops; species Aegilops speltoides. The sequence goes on along the minus strand of CM038144.1, from coordinate 382,277,733 downwards.
GGGTGATAAACACGGTGTACGTATGGAACATGGTTTAGATTATGAATATATAGTTAGTACATCAAATGTACTATTATTTGGAATCAACATCAAGTGTATTCAAAAAATAGAATTCGAGTTCATGTAGTACACATAATTCATATCTATCTCTATAGTAATCATGTGGTGTGTTATTAAGGTAATACACGAATGGTGGTTGAAGTTGGCAACAATCATGATTGTAGATTCTTATTGAAAATGAGAAACAAATTCAAATTTAGTTCGAATTGCAGCGGTAGTATAGACATTTGGAATGCACTAAAATGTTGGTATGAGTAGGTTACATGCATTATACAGCAAGCAAAAAAAATTAATCGGACATAACATGGATCATACTCCCTCCTTCCATCTATATAGGGTGTAATGAGATTTTTAAGACCGCCTTTGACTATTGACAAGATTAATAGTACATGACATGCACAATGTGAAAATTATATCATTGAAAGAACCTTTCATGCATTTAATTTAACGGTGTGCTTTGTGTAAGTTGCATGTCATATATTATTGCTCTAATATTTGGTCAAATTTAGCATCGAAAAATGCATTAAGCCCTATATAGATGGAAGGAGGGAGTAGCTTTGAATAGCATTTGTATAGTAAAACAGGGAAAGACTCTCTATTTGTGTGGTGTGAATAGTTTTATTTTTTCGTTTTGTTTTTGGTTGAGGGAAGTGCGAATTGATTTGGTACGTACAAGTACAATATTACTACATGTTAGGCTTGTCCCTAAAATTCAACCCGCATCTTGTTATATCCCGAAAATCCAGATATCGTGCTCCCAAAACTGGCGCCTTCACAACCCGCGCCTTGCTATCCCGAAATTACAATGAGCGCGAAAACTCCCTCCAGCTGCCAAATCCTGACACGCAAAATCCCCCTTCTAACTCTGAGTCGAAAAGGCCGCTAGTTCAAATCGGTGGGGGTACTTTTGTAATACACCCTACATTTTGGACAAGCGCGTCCCTAAGTCATGCTTCACCCCCTCCCATCGCCCCCTTTTCCGCATTCGAAATCCCAGGCCGCCATAACCTCTCCACTCCAGCCGCGAAACCCCACCCTCCTCCATTCGCCACCTCACCGCTGCCCAGCCGGAGCCTCTTCCCCGATGATGTCGTCCACCGCAACAGCTCGACGTCCCTCGTCCACTTCCCCGGATGAGGATCCGTCGTCCATCTTGTCGTCCCGCCGGTTCAGTCGCCCCATCCTCCACCTCCAAGGAGCTGCTCCGATGATCACCTCGTCTATTGCGGCTGCTCCATACCCACAGTGCCGCCTTAACCTGCTCCACCAGAACCACAGCATCCTCACTGACTCCTCGGACAAAGCCGAGGCCTACTCGGCGCCACCAAAGAGGTTGTACACTCATCGCATCGCACCTTATCCTTAACTCGACCTCCCGGCACCGACGGTGCTCCATCCCGCACCCCCATGGAGCGGCTACCTTTAAGCCGGCGCCGCTGGCGACATCTCCACGGCAGCTCTCCCCCAGTGCGAGGCCCCTTTGGCGGCGGCGTCCATACCAGCCGGATCTACTGCTGCTGCTCCAGCTCTCGCTCACTCGTGCTGCTGCTGCTTCGGCTCTCGCTCGATCGCTCGCTCGCCCAGCTACTGTTGCTGCTCTCCCCCAAGCTCGTGTTGTTGCTCTGCTCCGATTTAGCCACACTTCAGTCGACTGAATTGTCTTTTGGGTAAGTCAATTTTTAGGGGTTGGGGGGGCTCGTCGGAGTTAAGGAAGAACCACCCGCAGTGGGAATGGGGGCTCGCCGGAGAGGTACCCCACTATCTATCTTAGGGTTTAGGGTGGGGGCGGGGGGCCTAGAGGGCTGGCCGGGGCAGCGGTGGGGAGTTGTTTCGAGGCGGCCTTTCGGGCAGGGCCGGCGGCGGTGGTGGTGGCGGCTCGAGGTGCAGTTGAAGATGAACTGCATGCCCTCCCTAAACTACATGTCAAGTGCCTCTCTGCTACCATTGCATTCAGTTTTGACAGTAGCATTCAGATTCCAAAGTAAATTTCAGTTTCGACGGTTAAGTTCAGATTCAACAGTTTTTACCTCATCTGTTGTAGTCAGGTGGTTTTTGGTGATGTAAATTTTACATCTATTTTACATCATCTATTGGAGATGCTATTAGAATCCCACTTGAGGACGATGTCTGTCTTGTGTTGCTTCGGCCTTGACATTTTATGGCTCGCCAGAGCTGCTCCAACAACAGAATTATCCATCACAATAGAGCAGTGCCCTCGACGCCGTCTACAGATTCCTCAGATCTTCCTCCACACCTCCGACAGCCACCTCTGCATCAACTGCTTCAGCGACCAACCCAATGATGCTGAGGTCGACACGACTACGGCAAAGAGGTTGTACACTTGTTGCATCACTTATTACTATACATTCACGTTGATCCATTAGGGCTATTTTGGTTCAATGAAAAAATATAGCAATAGGGAATTTTCCAATGGCACTCTACTATTCAATTATTCATGCATTTTGTTGAAAGGAATGAAGCAAAACATCCACCTGCACCTACTTTTCAAAATCGTATGCATGAAAACAAGACCAAGTGCATTAGTGCCAGAATAACATTCTAACTGTACACGCTTTCATATGGTTTCACTTTATTTTGGCCATGTTTCTTTTCATTCCTCTGCTCTTCCAATTCCTGTAAACCAAACACCCAAGTTGACAGAAATCCTGTGTTTACAAATGCCCTGTTTACCATGTGCATTCCTATCCTATTCCAGTGTTTTTCCTATCCCTGCATTTTAAGAATCATGCAAGCCAAATGAGCCCTTATAGAATTACTTCAGTTACAAGTATGTGTCGAAGGGAACTTTGTGTGGTTTTTCCTGCTCCTGCCGCGACGTCGTCCACCTCACCTAAGCTGCTCCATCGACAGAAGCATCCACCAAACCAGACATCACGACTCCTGACCGTCTTTCGCCGCCTCAGATCTCCTTCCCTGTCGCCGGCACCCACCGCAACGACATCACCATCATCGACTCAACAGATGAACCTAAGGAGTACACGGGTCCACAAGAGAGGCCGCACTCTTTTGTTTTTGCTTATGTTATGCATTGCTTAAAATTACCTGCTACTTTATCGTCCTATTCACCTCTTGGACTCCAAGTTAGGTCCAAATTAATGTTCAAACTTGAGTTCTAAATTAGTTGTGGGGCACATATCGAGGCAGCAATGAATAGTATGTCTCTCTAATATCTAGTTCACCTAGGGTATGCCTATGTTGTTCATATTGGGTGGGAAACAAATAGTAAAGCAATCATCATATGTCTTTTTATTAATTTAAAGCAATCATCAGCCTGCTATCATTATTTTTGGATCCATCCACTGGTTGTTACCATCACTCTAAATTTCTGCATGCTCTCCTTACATAATCTCACCATATTTTTTTCTTATGCATGTCAGATATTGTACACAGTCATGCTAAACATGTAGAGAAAAAGAGAAGAGTTTTGCGCGGCAATACAATGTCATGCAGACATCGCTCCATGGTGGGTTCAATGGCAAACCCTCCCCACCCTCTCCAGATTGTAATCCAGAGGAACATATCTGTTTCAAGGCGGATTCAGACGCCGCTGACCACACCTATTCACCCCCAAGGTGTTTGCTCTACCTTGTAATGATGATGTTAGTCATATCATGCATATGTTGCCTTGCAGTGCCTACTTTTGACATCATATATGTCATCTGCTTAGTTTAGACATGTTCTGTAATGCCACATGTTTAGTTTCTATATCATATATGGGAATTATGCAGTCTCGTGTCTTTTAGCCAGCCATAATATATGTGAAATGTGCAATGCCATCCTGTTTAACTAGGCATCATATATTTGAATGATATCTTGCCCATCCTTTTCTTCGTTACATTTCCATTTGTCAAAAATGTTTGTACATTAAACTACTCTTCCTGTCAATCAGCCATTTGGGTGGGAGATGGAAAAATCTGGAGTGAAAACAAGGCCTTCAGAGCGCATGCTACCGTCAAGCAGATCTCTTGTTGGGTCCCGGTAGCTCCTCGGAGATGGATTCAGAGACAGATGACCAGTCCTATTCCCCCACCGAGGTGTATGCTCAAACTTGGCACGATTATACTGCTCATATCATGCATATGGTGTCTTGCATTGCATAGTTTAGACATCATATACACAATATTCAACATCATGTTCTTAGTTCAGGCATCATATCAAATGCCCTCTGTTTAGCATATAAATCACATATGTGAATTAAATGATGGGATCCTGATTACTTAGATACCATGTAGGTGAATTATGTCATGCAATCCTATTTAGTTATTCATCATATCTTTGAATTATGTTATGCTATGATATCCAGTTTAGATAGATATCATATATGTGAAATTATGTCATGCTATCCGTTTTAGTTAAAAAATATACATGTCAACTATTTCATGCCTTTTCTCCACACTATCTATTGCATCTGTCTCTCATACAATGTCTGTACATTCAACTATGTTTCCTATTTATCAGCCATTTGAATTGGAGCGGGTGATGCCAGTATCCAGCGGACTAAAAACACGGTCTTCAAGTAAAACAGTGCTACCTCTTGGTGGAGATAGCACCCCGGTTGTACATGCACAAGAACCAGCCCTACCACACATAACCCAAACTCTCGCAGATTGTACCCCTACTGCGATGGACAGAGAACCAGCTTCACCCAATCTAACCCCAACCCCAGTAGATAGTAACCCAGTTCTTGTTGACACAGCACCATCTCCACCACAGAGCTCCCAAACAAGAGCAGTTAGTAAGGCAGCTCTGGTGCCCAAAGGGCCAGTACTACCACGGCGAACCCCAACTCCACCAGTTAGTACGCCTATTCCTGTGGAGGAAGCACAACCAGCTAGTCATAGTTTAGCAGCTATCGCATTTGATGTTGTTAAATCGTATGTGCGTATCTTCCCATCTTGAAAATATTATACTGAAGATGAAGGAAAATGCCAGTTGCAGGTGTTTGTCCAGGAGTTATGTGTAAGTAATGTTATTCATGGCAATTACTTTGCTTTGTCCCATACATCCTACCTCCATGATGGTTATAATACAGCAAATTTTCCCATTTTTCTCTATAGGGAAGAACCTATTTGGAAACTCAGGATGAGGTTACCTGTGCTAATACCTCTGCTATCTTCAAGAATGCTTGGTGGAAGTATCGGAATTACCTGAAGAAACATACTTCACCGGCAAAGAAACTCATCAAATTCCCTTACGTTCTCCTGAGACGCATTTACTGGACGATGGCTGGGAACGCCTTGTTCTGTACTGATCCCGAACCAAGAATGTGGTAAGGTCTATGAGCTCATTTTCTATTTTTAAGTACTATATTCTTGCATCTTGTTGTACTCTGTTCATGTAGAACAAGTGCCTAAACCTGAAGAAAAATTGTTCTAATTTAAGTTTCCATTGCTATCGTAGTTCAAAAAAGCGCTAGGCGTTAATTGTGCGTTTTGCCACCGCCTTGTGCTTTACTGACCAAAGCGCATGCTTATGTGCAGTTATGCACAGATTAAGCGTAGTTATGCGCAATGCGTTTTGCCAACGCCTAGAGCCTAGGCGCGCCTTTTTTAACTATGATTGCTATCGTGCATACTGCTTTGCTCTTGTATCACTGTATTTACTCATACAAACTTATTTTTAAATTGAAGGATCCAATCGAAACTCCAATGGCACAGCAGGTATGTTCACGCATGTTTCTTTAACAGGTTTGCTCTTATCAATAGCTCTGTTAATTTCAATTTCAATTGTGTATACAGTTGACTTCTCATATCGTGTATATTACTAGCATCACAACAGATCCAATAGTGTTGTTGTACATGTAGACCCGTGGTACCCATCTAAAATCTTGTTGTGCCGTGTAGTTTCCCACGCTTTGTATTCTTTCACTGCTGCTTTGTGTTGAACTGATATGATTTGAACCGTGTCTCTATTTTGATTTGGCAAGACAATGCAGTGACCATAGGACATAGAATATGTTTGTTTGATGCTTTTATTATGTACTAGTACTTGGCAATAGAAGAATTGGTAGTTTAATCCTGTCCACCTTACTAATGAACTGGTTCACCGAAATGAGTTTCATATACTAGTACATGCCAAACCTGTTATGTGTCTGCTTGTTTCTTCTTTTAGAATGCTGACAGAATATTGGGGAGGAGTGCCTTATTAAGCAATGGTAAAGGAAGTAATGCAGATAAGGTTCATGATAGTGACACATCCTTGTTGGTCTCCAACAAAGCTGATAAAACAGCTAAGGAAGACTATCTTAAAGACAGTGAGACAACCCCAAAGTCCTGTCTTGGTTTAGTGCTCGAGTTACTGGCCACTACCGCTTGCACAAGCTATTCAAACTCACTGTGTGAATCAATTCGGTTTCTTGAGTCTCAACTGCAAGCTGAAAGACATCGATCAGCTGTGCTGCGACAAGAAGCGGAAGGATCATGGAAGTCCTGGAGCATTCAGATGCATACTTTCGGTGCAACACAAGCGTTGGAGGATTTTAGCGCCAACAGACAAAGCTAATAAGCTTGCTAAGCTTATTGCCAAGATGGTGAATACCGAGATAACATTTCTTGAGCTCTTCAAGTAGTTTCGCTTATGTTTTGTTTTGTTGCCGCTTATTTGCACTGGTGGCCAATTTTGACGGCCAGTGTATGTAATATGCTGCTTTGTTCCCTATATTTGCACTGGTGGCGTACTTTGATGCCCAATGGATGTAATATGTGTAATAGCGGTAATAGGCTAGCGTTAATTGCTTGCTTATTTATTTCCTCATTGTCTTGTTTAGTTGTTTGTTTGTAGTCACTGCTGTTCTTTTTCTGTGTTTTTCTAGTGGCCACAATAGCCTATTTTTGGTAACTAGGCCAAAATAATCATGGCAGCACACAAACTGTTGTAACCATGGGCGTCCTGCGAGCCGTATGATCCATGGGACTTCTACGGTCGTAGGATCCATTGGCCTTTGTACGGGCCGTAGGATCCATGGACCTTCTACGGGCCGTAGGGTCCATGGGCCTTCAACGGGCCGTAGGATCGATGGGCCTTCTCCGGGCGTATCATCATTTCGCTAATCATGGGCCGTACTATTCATGGACCATAACGGGCCATATTTCATAACTATATGAAAACAGCCCAACGGGTGTTTTTGACATGAAAACGACCGAACGTATTAACGGTCCACAAACGGGCAGACTATAACGATGGGCTGAATTTGGCCCACAAGCAGAAAATGACAGTAACAGGCCGTAATTAACCGAATGCTGCAAATGAGCCCAAGAATAAATGGGCCCTGAGAAGGCCGAAAGATAACGTGGGCTGGAAATGGCCCACTGGAATAATGGGCTGTTAATGGGTATAAAGTGATATACTGTTCATTACGGGCCAGTTTCACCACGGGTCGTTAATGGGCCAAGAGTTATAAAGGGCCTCATATGGGCCAAAAGAAGTCATGGGCCACACATGGGCCGGAAGTTAAAACAGGCTAGAATCATATTCGACGGCCTAGATGACGCTACTGGGCCTAATTCGGATAGGGCGTAACGGGCCCTGGTTTAGCGGGTTGTAAATGGGCTATATGCGGACAGGCCGTTAACAGGCTTTTCGTGGGCCGGCCCGCCACCTTTTGACCAAGTCAAACGGACCGGCCTTTTCATATGAATGGGCCTCTGTTGGACCGTGCCACGTGTCGACGTATCATAGGCGCCTTGGGTCCGATGAGTGGATGACATCTGTCCCAACGGTGAGACGACACGTGTTCCTCCAGCCAATGATGATTTTACACGTGGAAAATCCCCATTGGTCGGGGATGTTAACGGGTTATCAGATCCAAAACCGGACCCGATAGCTTAACGGCGTTCCGTTACGGTGGATGCCACGTGTCGATCACCCTTGACGAAAGCACTACGGTGACGCGCGATTTATCGTCATGGAAGTGGACACTTCCGTGATGATAATTTTGGTAATGTCATGGAACACTTCTACGACAACACAGGTATGACTATCTTGATTCTGTCATAAAATCGTCATGGATGTACATGCATGACAGAAAATGCGACCTACTGAAACAGACACGTATCATCACGGAAGTGTATTTTTTTTGTAGTGCTAAGAGCATCTCTAGCAGACCCTGCATAATGTCGTGACCCGCATAATAACCTCCAAAATACGGGTCAGCACAGAAAATCCTGCCAGACCAGACACCGCAAACACATCCGACCCGTAAAAATTTTTGCAAGGCGCGGAAAAAGATCTCCCCCAACCTATCACGCCCAATATGCGACCCTATCCTAAAGGAACTCGAAGGTCCCACTAAGGATAGAAGCGCATATTAGAGACGCTTTTGCAAGGTGGATATCATTACATCGTACCATTACATAATAGTTGGGAATACATACAAGAGGCATACAATGCCACACGAATACAACAACATCATACATAAAAGCATCATCCGACTACGGATGAAACACAAACAGAAACTCAAAGGACATCCACCCTGCTAGCCCAGGCTGCCGACCTGGAACCTATCCCCTGATCGAAGAAGAAGCAAAAGAAGAACTCCAAAACAAGCAAACATCGCTCTTGCATCATGATCATCGCATAACCTGTACCTATAACTGTTGTTGTAGTAATCTGTGAGCCACGAGGACTCAGCAATCCCATTACCATGGGTATCAAGACTAGCAAAGCTTAATGGGTATGGAAAGGATAAGTGGTGAGGATGTAGCAGCGACTAAGCATATATGGTGGCTAACATACGCAAATAAGAGTGAGAAGAGAAGCAAACGGAATGGTCGAGAAGCTAGAAGGGATCAAGGGGTGATCCTGAAACTACTTACGTTCATACATAACACAAAAACCGTGTTCACTTCCCGGACTCCGCCGAGAAGAGACCATCACGGCTACACACACGGTTGGGTATTTTAATTCAAATCTGGTGTCAAGTTCTCTACAACCAGATATTAACAAATTCCCATCTGCCACATAACCGCGGGCACGACTCTCGAAAGTTTAAACCCTGCAGGGGTGTCCCAACTTAGCCCATTATAAGCTCTCACGACCAACGAAGGATATTCCTTCTCCCGGGAAGACCCAATCAGTCTCGGAATCCCGGTTACAAGACATTTCGACAATGGTAAAACAAGACCAGCAAGACCGCCCGGATGTGCCGACAAATCCCGATAGGAGCTGCACATATCTTGTTCTCAGGGCACACCGGATGAACACTACATATAGCTAAAACCAACTCTCAAGTTTCCCCGAGGTGGCGCTGCAAGTGGCTCTAGTTCGGACCAACACTTAGAGAAGCACTGGCCCAGGGGGTTTAAAATAAATATGACCCTCGGGTTAATTATTCCCAAGGGAAAGGTAATAGGTTGTTAGGAAAATGTAAAACCAAGGTTGGGCCTTGCTAGAGGAGTTTTATTCAAGGCGAACTGACAAGGGGTTCCCATACACCCGGCCGCGTAAGGAACGCAAAATCAAGGAACATAATACTGGTATGACGGAAACTAAGGCGGCAAGAGTGGAACAAAACACCAGTCATAAGGCCGAGCCTTCCACCCTTTACCAAGTATATAGATGCATTAATTAAATAAGAGATATAGTGATATCCCAATATAATCATGTCCATCATGGAGCAATCTTCAACTTTACCTGCAACTAACAACGCTATAAGAGGGGCTGAACAAAAGCGGTAACATAGCCAAGCAACGGTTTGCTAGGAAGGGTGAAAAAGGTTAGAGGCTGACATGGCAATCTGGGAGGCTTGATCAACAAGTGATAGGTAGCGCAGCATAGCGATAGAACGAAGCAACTAGCATAGCAATGGTAGTAGTGAGATCCAGGGTAACGGTCATCTTGCCTGAAATCCCGCTAGGAAGAATGAAGAAGATGAAACCATGAAGACGAACCAAGCATAGACGAATGAATCCTCACAATCGCAACGAAACAGAAACTATCAAGAAGAAGCACAACCGGAAAGAAGCAAATAACATGGTAAACACACAACACATAAACATGACATGATGCTCAACCAAGTATGATGCAAGACAAGGCTACATAATGCTACTCATGGCAAGAGATGATGCATACAAGAACAACACATCAGAGCAAGTTTAAATGAGGCCGGAAACAACATGTAACAAATTCGGTAAGTCCTCATATGCAAATTTCAAAATTGGTCCAGAACTGAATAAACCTTATGTTCAAGTAGTTAAACAGCAAGTTGAAATGCACCATGATGATCTACACAAAATTCTAGTAAGTTACATATAAAGTTCATTTAGTTCGGAGCTACGGCCTAGAAGATATGAGCAAAACAAGTTAAACATGGCATTGATGCAAAATGCATTCAAACATCAAGCAAACACTCTCAAAACATGGATGCAACATGATAAGATGAAACGACATGCAAATCTAAGAAAGTTTCATATAGAGCATGCTCAAAATGGAGCAACGGTTCAACACATACACTCTATACAAGTTTAAAGGACAAACTGTCCAAAACAGCAAATAGGCAACTTGCAAGCACCAAAACAACATGCTACATCACCTCAACATGAAAACAAATGGCATAGACATGATGTAAAGGTAGAGCATTACAAAACATGAACACTGAGCTATCTCCAGAAAACACTATAACATGCTCAAAAGGACATGGCAAGATTGCAAATAATAACAGTTCACAGACTTAGCAGAAAATCACTGAGCATGACAGAAACAACATCAGGTTGCAATGTTTAGAGCTATCAAACAACATGTTATAGCAAACTATCATGGCCAAATAGAGCATGGCATGCTAATACTAAAGACAAAAAACAAAACTACCTTACTGAACTAATTCCAAATATCAACAGAAAAGATGGTAGGGTCCATGCAAACATGGCAAGTGAGACAGATTCAGACAGTGAAAATAACAGCACATGGCAGGAACAACGATAAGTAGGCATGTTGGTGAGCTTGTACCACTCTCCACAGAGAATTTCATGGCATGTCAAGTCTAATAACAGTAAGATGACATACTTATTAAGCTACACATGGCAAGATCATGTTCATAGGGTTCATGTATCACTAGAAAAACACATGGAAAAACCGAACTTAATGTTAACAGGCTGACAGCAACATTATTTAGCAATTTGAGAGCAAGATTACAACAAGCTAAAGCAGGATATAAATGCAACCAAGGACATTGATGGATAGATCATGACATGTATAACAAAACATCATTAGTTAACATCTCCAGATTATGCATATAATGGATGGTAGCTTCAATCAAACATAGCAACATGATATAGCAGTTTCAGCATTGATAGAAAGTTAACAGCAAGTGGCCCACTTCACAAGCTTTATGCACTCACTACAGGGCATCTAAAAATACATAGATTGCACCCCTGTAAAGAAGGCATAAATATTATCCTAAAACATGTAGACATCATGCTCAAAGGATGCACGCACAAAACGCAACAAAAATGACAAATCAGCAAGTTACATCAGTTTTCAGCAGTTAACAGCAACATGCACTTTTTCAACATAGATTAAGATATCAAGATGCGCCCTATCATGAAATAAAAGCACACAACCATTTAGATCATGAAGAGTCGGACATGTGCATATAAAGATCATCATCATAGCAGGAACAGGGACAAAGTTGTGGTACTCACAAGATGCACAAATGATGTTAACAATCAGCAGATTCCAGCAGTTTATATCACATAGCAGTTTTGCAACGAAGATTTAGGCATCAAAATGAACTCAAACAAGAATGCCACAATGGAATGAAATGAAGATAATCTCACAATGAACATTTTGATATCATGCATGCAAAACGGAGCAACATGCATAAAGTTATGGCAGTTCAAACATGCACACATGTTGTTAACAGAAATAGGGACTTGGTGAAAATCACCTTCGCGAAAAGTCAACACGGGACGAGGTGGTTCCGGGACGGAGAGATCCCGGGGACGCGGCGCGTTTGGAAGGAGGGATGGGTGGATCTAGTCCCGATCTGGAGGTCGCCGGAGAAGCTCGCCGGAGACGGTGGGGAAGGAGGCCGGAGACGAGGGAGCTCGCCGGAGGACATCGGCGACGACGAGGAAGGCCGGAGGGAGTCGGGGTCGGCCGGATCCGGGCGGCGGCTCGCCGGATCCGGGCGCGGGGAAGGTCGGCGAGGAGGGCCGGAGCAGAGAGGCGGTTGGCAGCGAGGCGAGGTCGCCGGCGAAGATCTGCGACGGCGGGCCTTCGGGCGCCGGGCGCGGGCAGGACGGCGAGGCGCGGGCACGCTTAGGGCACCAATGGCGAGGCGGACGCCGTGGTGGAGGGAGAGGCGCGCCGGGCGGCGGGCGAAGGGGTTAAGGCGGTCGCCGAGGGCGGCGGACGGCGAGCAAAGGGTCGCTTGGGGCGCAGGCGGCACACGGAGCGGCGCCCGCGGGTCGCGGCGGTGGGATGGGCCCCGCGGGCCCGATCCGGGCCCGGCGGGCCTAGCACGGTGGAGACGGCGGTGGGGTGACGTGGCGCATCGTGGTTGGTGGAGGGAGGCGAAGCGGACGCGTCTGGCGACGGGTGGACACATCCGGCGGCGGAGGGGGTTTGATCTAGGGTTAGAGGTGGATTCATCCGCAAATTTCGGGGGAGATGGCCTATTTATAGATAGAGGGAGCTAGGAGAGTCCAAATGAGGAGTGGTTTTCGCCCACACGATCGTGATCGAACGGTGGAGAGCATGGAGGGGAGTTATATGGGCTAGGTGGGCTGTGTGAAGGGGTGCTGGGCTGCAAGAGAAAAGGAGATTTCGGTTAGCTCGGTTAACCGTTGGGGCATCAAACGACCTCCAAATGGAACGAAATTTGACGGGCGGTCTACGGGTGATATAGCAAGGCCACTCGGTAAATCTCGGCCCATTCCGAGAACGTTTTTCGGCGGCTCACAAAACCAAGGACTGGGAGGTGCAACGGGCACGTGCGAGTGTGTCTATGCTTAGAACGGACAATGGAGAGAACCGGGGGAACCCGAACGGATGCAAGTTTTGAAAAACATGCAGATGTAAAGCAGATGATGACATGGCAAAATGCTCCACGCAAGAAAATGACATGGCAACAACGACGAATAACTGGAAGACACCTGGCGCATCGGATTTGGGGCATTACACAACCTTTAGATTCTCGGGGCGGGAGGCCGACCCGAGCTCTGCCCCTATCCGCAGCGAGATTTGGCGGGAGGGAAATTTCCGCGCGGCCGTTACCACTCCCCACCCCTCCGCCACCATTGCCCATGCCATCGCCCGCTCCGGTGCTTCTTCCTCGGTAGATCTTCGCCACCATGGATGACTCCCTGCCGTCCCCCGTCAGCGTCGAGGTCATGCACGCCCAATCCCCTCCGGTGATCTTGTCGTCGGCCATGTTGGCCCTGCCGTCGCCCAAGGCACCACTGCACCTGCCCGTAAGCGGCAGAGCAACATGGTTATGCAGGGTGGGAATCCGGCTGCCACCACCGAGAAGGCCTACGCTCCGGGTGCCAACACCACTGCGCGATCTCGGCCGGCGGTGGAGAAGATCGTCAAGGTCTCGGGCGTAAAGCGGAAGAAGATTCCGGCTACAAAGAGGTCAGCTCCTTCATCCACTCCCTCCGCCCCGGCAAGAGGTTCCCTGGCGATATCGCTCAATGGCGCTCCTTCCACCGATAGCGAGGTGTTTGACGAAATGGTTGGAAGGTATGCCTCTTCCGTCCCTTCAATTTCTTTGCTTTTCACCATTTTGCGGTAGCTCGTGACTTGTTTGTTGCTCACTATAGAGGTGGTTCGAACAATGCCACCGCCGAGTTCGTTAACTTGTTGGACACCAACACCGTTGACATCGATCAAGCCCCGTTCGCTGCATTCGGTTACAATGAAACAAAGGGCGTTGTGGATGATCACGGTGGTGAAGAAGAATTGGAGGAGATAGGTGAGGGGGCGTATGAGCAAGCGCAAGCAAGAAAAAAGCAGAGATCAAAGAACTACACAATCTTGGAAGATCAAATCTTGAACTCATTTGTCGAAATTGATGTCAAATTCGAAAATTGGGCGTCTTTGGTTTGCGGATCGACGCGGCGGTGCCTGAGAAGACCCCGCATAACCGACCAGTAAAAGAGCATATTCACCGAATATCCTTTTTTACGGGTCCGTTTTGCGGGGTCTGAGTCTGACCGCGCCCGTGATGGCCTGCATATACCCTTTCTCGCGAACTGCAAAAGCCTTATGCGGGTCGGCGTTTTACGGTGTCTGCTAGAGTTGCTCTAAGCTCGGGGATACCCGAGGCGCCCCAAGGTAATATTCCAAGCAGCTAAGCTTGGGGATGGCCCGGAAGGCATCCCCTCTTTCTTCTAACGACCATCGGTAATTTTACTTGGAGCTATATTTTTATTCATCACATGATATGAGTAAATTCTTGGAGCATCTTTTGTATTTATTTTCCCTTTTCTTTTATGCACCATGCTAGTATGAGATAACCCTTTGTTGATTTATATAATGCTCTTTGCACTTCACTTATATCTTTTGAGTATGGCTTTACAGAATGTTTCATGTGCTTCACTTATATCATTTGAAGTTTAGATTGTCTATTTCTCTACATATAGAAAACCGTTATTTGTAGAGTCCTCTTTCACTTCACTTATATTTATAAGCGCGTGGGCAAGTCTTTTGTAGAAAGAATTAAACTCTCATGCTTCACTTATAATGTTTGGAGAGTCAACAGGAATTGGTCATTCACATGGTTAGTCAAAAAATCCTACATAAAACTTGTAGGTCACTGAATATGATATGTTTGATTCCTTGCAATAGTTTTGTGATATAGAGATGGTAGTATGTGGGTGATATCTACTACACAACTTATTCTTGTAGGCTCGTGTTGGGCCTCCAAGCGCAGAGTTTTGTAGGACAATAGCAATTTCCCTCAAGTGGATGACCTAAGGTTTATCCATCCGTGGGAGGCGTAGCTAGGATGAAGATGATCTCTCTCAAACAACCCTGCAACTAAATACAAGAAATCTCTTGTGTCCCCAACACACCCAAAACAATGGAAAATTGTATAGGTGCACTAGTTCGACGAAGAGATGGTGATAAAAGTGTAATAACGCTAGGATGAAGATGGTCTCTCTCAAACAACCCTGCAACCAAATACAAGAAATCTCTTGTGTCCCCAACACACCCAATACAATGGCAAATTGTATAAGTGCACTAGTTCAGCAAAGAGATGGTGATAAAAGTGTAATGTGGATGGTAGAAATACATTTTTATAATCTGAATAAATAAAAACAGCAAGGTAGCACAATAAAAGTGAGCACAAACGGTATTGCAATGGTTGAAAATGAGGCCTGGGTTACGTACTTTCGCTAGTGCAATCTCTCAACAATGCTCATCTAATTGGATCATATAACCATCCCTCAACATGCGATGAAGAATCACTCGAAAGTTCTTATCTAGCGGAGAATAGAAGAAGAAATTGTTTGTAGGGTATGAAACCATCTCAAAGTTATTCTTTCTGATTGACCTATTGCTACCTCTTGAGCTTGCGTTGGTTTTTCCCTTGAAGAGGAAAGGGTGATGCAGCAAAGTAGCATAAGTATTTCCCTCAGTTTTGAGAACCAAGGTATCAATCCAGTAGTAGATGACGCACGAGTCACCTAGTACCTGCACAAACAATCAAGAACCTTGTAACCAACGCGATAAAGGGGTTGTCAATCCCTTCACGGTCACTCGCAAAAGTGAGACCTAATAAAGATAGTAAAGTAAATATTTTTGGTATTTTTGTTGTATAGATTGGAAAGTAAAGATTGCAAAATAGTAAACGAGATTTAAACAGATGTAATATAATGGAAAAGAGACCCGAGAGCCATAGGTTTCACTAGTGGCTTCTCTCGAGATAGCATGTATTACAGTGGGTGAACAAATTACTGTCGAAGCAATTGATAGAAACGCGCATAATTATGAAGATATCTAAGGCAATGATCATGAACATAGGCATCATGTCTGTGTCAAGTAGACCGAAACGATTCTGCATCTACTACCATTACTCCACACATCGACCGCTATCCAGTATGCATCTAAAGTATTAAGTTCATAAGAATGGAGTAACACATTAAGCAAGATGACATTATGTAGAGGGATAAAATCAAGCAATATGATATAAACCCCATCTTTTTATCCTCGATGGCAACAATACAATACGTGCCTTGCTGCCCCTACTGTCACTTGGAAAGGACACCGCAAGATTGAACCCAAAGCTAAGCACTTCTCCCATTGCAAGAAAGATCAATCTAGTAGGCCAAACTAAACTGATAATTCGAAGAGACTTGCAAAGATATCAAATCATGCATATAAGAATTCAGAGAAGAACCAAATAATATTCATAGATAATCTTGTTCATAAATCCACAATTCATCAGATCTCGGCAAACACACTGCAAAAGAATATTACATCGAATAGATCTCCAAGAACATCGAGGAGAACTTTGTATTGAGAATCAAAGAGAGAGAAGAAGCCATCTAGGTAATAACTATGGACCCGAAGGTTTGTGGTAAACTACTCACGCTTCATCGGAGAGGCAATGGTGTTGATATAGAAGCCCTCTGTGATCGATTCCCCCTCCGACAGATCGCCGGAAAAGGCCCCAAGATGGGATCTCACAGGTACAGAAAGTCGCGGCAGTGGAAAAGTGGTTTTCTTGGCTCTCCCTGATGTTTCTAGGGTATAAGAGTATATATAGGCGAAAGAAGTACGTCGATGGAGCTACGAGGGGCCCACGAGGGTGGGGGCGCGCCTACCCCCCTGGGCATACCCTCCTCCCTCGTGGCATTTCTGACTTCAACTCCAAGTCTTCTGGTCTGCTTTCGGTCCAAGAAAGATCATCGTGAAGGTTTCATTCTGATTGGACTCCGTTTATTCATTTTCTGCAAAACTCTAAAATTGGTAAAAAAAACAAAAACTGGCACTGGGCCTCTGGTTAATAGGTTAGTCCCAAAAATAATATAAAAGAGCATATTGAAGCCCATTAAACATCCAAAACAGATAATATGATAGCATGGAACAATAGAAAATTATAGATACGTTGGAGACGTATCAAGCATCCCCAAGCTTAATTCCTGCTCGTCCTCGAGTAGGTAAATGATAAAAATAGAATTTTTGAAGTGGAATGCTACCTAACATATTTATCAATGTAATTTTCTTTATTGTGGCGTAAATGTTCAGATCCGAAAGATTCGAGACAAAAGTCTAATATTGACATAAAAACAATAATACTTCGAGTATACTAATAAAGCAATCATGTCTTCTCAAAATAACATGGCCAAAGAAAGCTATCCCTACAAAATCATATAGTCTGGTTATGCTCTATCTTCATCACACAAAGTATTTAATCATGCACAACCCCGATGACAAGCCAAGCAATTGTTTCATACTTTTGATGTTCTCAAACTTTTTCAATCTTCACGCAATACATGAGCTTGAGCCATGGACATACCACTATAGGTGGAATAGAATGGTGGTTGTGGAGAAGACAAAAAGGAGAAGATAGTCTCACATCAACTAGGCGTATTAATGGGCTATGGAGATGCCCATCAATAGATATCAATGTGAGTGAGTAGGGATTGCCATGCAACGGATGCACTAGAGCTATAAGTGTATGAAAACTCATCAAAAGAAACTAAGTGGGTGTGCATCCAACTTGCTTGCTCATGAAGACCTAGGTCACTTTTGAGGAAGCCCATCATTGGAATATACAAGCCAAGTTCTATAATGAAAAAATGCCACTAGTATATGAAAATGACAACATAGGAGACTCTCTATCATGAAGATCATGGTGCTACTTTGAAGCACAAGTGTGGTAAAAGGATAGTACCATTGCCCCTTCTCTCTTTTTCTCTCGTTTTTTTATTTGGGCCTTTTTTATGGCCTCTTTTCTATATATATTTTTTTCTTCTAGAGTCTCATCCTGACTTGTGGGGGAATCATAGTCTCCATCATCCTTTCCTCATTGGGACAATGCTCTAGTAATGAAGATCATCACACTTTTATTTACTTACAACTCAATACTTAGAACAAAATATGACTCTATGTGAATGCCTCCAGCGGTGTACCGCGATGTGCAATGATTCAAGAGTGACATGTATGAAAAATTATGAACGGTGGCTTTTCCACAAATACGATGTCAACTACATGATCATGCAAGGCAATATGATAATGATGGAGCATGTCATAATAAACGGAACGGTGGAAAGTTGCATGGCAATATATCTCAGAATGGCTATGGAAATGCCATAATAGGTAGGTATGGTGGCTGTTTTGAGGAAGGTATATGGTGGGTGTATGGTACCAGTGAAAGTTGTGCGGTACTAGAGAGGCTAGCAATGGTGGAAGGGTGAGAGTGCGTATAATCCATGGACTCAACATTTGTCATAAAGAACTCACGTACTTATTGCAAAATTTTATTAGTTATCGAAACAAAGTACTACGCGCATGCTTCTACGGGGATAGATTGGTAGAAAAAGACCATCGCTCGTCCCCGACCGCCACTCATAAGGAAGACAATCAATAAATAAAGCATGCTCCAACTTCATCACATAATGGTTCACCATACGTGCATGCTACAGGAATCACAAACTTTAACACAAGTATCTCTCAAATTCACAACTAATCTACTAGCATGACTCTAATATCACCATCTTCATATCTCAAAACAATCATAAAGAATCAAACTTCTCATAGTATTCAATGCACTTTAGATGAAAGTTTTTATTATACCCATCTTGGATGCCCATCATATTAGGACTAATTTTATAACCAAAGCAAATTACCATGTTGTTCTAAAAGACTCTCAAAATAATATAAGTGAAGCATGAGAGTTCGACAATTTCTATAAAATAAAACCACCAACGTGCTCAAGAAAGATATAAGTGAAGCACTAGAGCAATATTGTCTAGCTCAAAAGATATAAGTGAAACATATAGAGTATTCTAATAAATTCCGATTCATGCATGTCTCTCCCAAAAGGTGTGTAAAGCAAGGATGATTGCGGTAAACTAAAAAGCAAAGACTCAAATCATACAAGACGCTCCAACCAAAACACATATCATGTGGTGAATAAAAATATAGCCTCAAGTAAAGTTACCGATAGATGAAGACGAAAGAGGGGATGCCTTCCGGGGCATCCCTGATGACCCACAAGTATAGGGGATCTATCGTAGTCCTTTTGATAAGTAAGGTGTCCAACCCAACGAGGAGCAAAAGGAAATGACAAGCAGTTTTCAGTAAGGTATTCTCTGCCAGCACTGAAATTATCGGTAACAAATAGTTTTGTGATAAGGTAATTCGTAACGGGTAACAAGTAACAAAAGTAAACAAGGTGCAACAAGGTGGCCCAATCCTTTTTGTAGCAAAGGACAAGCCTGGACAAACTCTTATATAAAGTAAAGCGCTCCCGAGGACACATGGGAATTATCGTCAAGCTAGTTTTCATCATGCTCATATGATTCGCGTTCGTTACTTTGATAATTTGATATGTGGGTGGGCTGGTGCTTGGGTACTGCCCTTCCTTGGACAAGCATCCCATTTATGATTAACCTCTCTTGCAAGCATCTGCAACTATGAAAGAAGTATTAAGGTAAACCTAACCATAGCATGAAACATATGGATCCAAATCAGCCCCTTACGAAGCAATGGATAAACTAGGGTTTAAGCTTCTGTCACTCTAGGAACCCATCATCTACTTATTACTTCCCAATGCCTTCCTCTAGGCCCAAACAATGGTAAAGTGTCATGTAGTCGACGTTCACATAACACCACTAGAGGAGAGACAACATACATCTCATCAAAATATCAAACGAATACCAAATTCTCATGACTACTTATAACAAGACTTCTCCCATGTCATCAGGAACAAACGTAACTACTCATAAATCACATTCATGTTCATAATAAGAGGGGTATTAATATGCATAAAGGATCTGAACATATGATCTTCCACTGAATAAACCAACTAGCATCAACTCCAAGGAGTAATCAACACTGCTAGCAACCCATAGGTACCAATCTGAGGTTTTGAGACAAAGATCGGATACAAGAGATGAACTAGGGTTTGAGAGGAGATGTCACTAGTGAAGATGTTGATGGATATTGACCCCCTCTCGATGAGAGGATCGATGGTGATGATGATGGTGACGGTTTCCCCCTCCCGGAGGGATGTTTCCCCGGCAGAACAGCTCCGTCGGAGCCCTGGATTGGTTCCGCCAAGGTTCAGCTCGAGACGGCGGCGCTTCGTCCCGAAAGCTTCCTTATGATCTTTCCAACAGATAGTGCTTGACAAATGATAAATTGTAAAAAGGAAAGGTGAAGATCACCATTACTCTTGTATAAGGTATAAGACAAAAATAAAAGATAGGCCCTGCGCAGAGGGAAGCAGAGGTTGTCATGTGATTTTATGGTTGGATGCACAAAATCTTAATGCAAAAGAATGTCAATTTATATTGCCACTTGTGATAGGGACCTTTATTATGCAGTCCGTCGCTTTTATTTCTTCCATATCACAAGCCCGTATAAAGCTTATTTTCTCCACACTAATAGATCATACATATTTAGAGAGCAATTTTTATTGCTTGCAACAATGACAACTTACTTGAAGAATCTTACTCAATCCATAGGTAGATATGTAGACTCTCATGATAAAACTGGGTTTAAGGAAGTTTGGAAGCACAAGTAGTATCTCTACTTGGTGCAAAGAGTTTGGCTAGCATGAGGGAGAAAGGCAAGCTCAACATGTTGGATGTGTTGGGGAACGTAGTAATTTCAAAAAAATTCCTACGTACACGCAAGATCATGGTGATGCATAGCAACGAGAGGGGAGAGTGTTGTCTACATACCCTCGTAGACCGAAGCGGAAGCGTTGACGCAACGTAGAGGAAGTAGTCGTACGTCCTCTCGGTTCAACCGATCCAAGCACCGTTACTCCAGCACCTCCGAGTTCTTGACACACGTACAGCTCGATGACGCACCCCGATCTCCGATCCAGCAGAGGCGCTGGAGGAGTTCCACAAGACGACAGCGTGGTGGCGATCTTGATGTTCTCTCGCGCAGGCTTCGCCTAAGCACCGCTACAATATGACCGAGGTGTAATCTTGTGGAGGGGGCACCGCACACAGCTAAGGAACGATCTCAATGATCAACTTGTGTGTCTATGGGGTGCCCCCGCCCGTGATATAAAGGAGGAAGGAGGAGGAGGCCGCCCAAGGGGGCGGCGCCCTAGGGGGGGCAAACCTACTCCAAGTAGGTTTGGCCCCCTTTCCTATTCGGAGTAGGAGAAGGAAGGAAGAGGGGAGGAGAGAGGAAAGGGGGCCGCCCCCTCCCACCCGGATTGGGCTTGGGGGTGCGCCTCCCTTGCTCCTTCTCCTCCCATCCACTAAGGCCCAATAAGGCCCATATACTTACCGGGGTTCCAGTAACCTCCCAGAAACTCGGATAATCCCAATCTCATCCAAACCTTTCCGTGTCCAAATATATCCGTCCAATATATCAATATTTATGTCTCGACCATTTCGAGACTCCTCGTCATGTCCGTGATCACATCCGGACTCAACAAACTTCGTACATCAAAATACATAAACTCATAATATAACCATCATCGAAACCTTAAGCGTGCGGACCCTACGGTTCGAGAACAATGTAGACATGACCGAGACACGTCTCGGTCAATAACCAATAGCGGACCTGGATGCCCATATTGGTTCCTACATATTCTACGAAGATCTTTATCGGTCAAACCGCATAACTACATACATTGTTCCCTCTGTCATCGGTATGTTACTTGCCCGAGATTCGATCGTCGGTATCCAATACCTAGTTCAATCTCGTTACCGGCAAGTCTCTTTACTCGTTCTGTAATACATCATCTCGCAACTAACTCATTAGCTGAAATGCTTGCAAGGCTTAAGTGATGTGTATTACCGAGAGGGCCCAGAGATACCTCTCCGACATTCGGAGTGACAAATCCTAATCTCGAAATACGCCAACTCAACAAGTACCTTTGGAGACACCAGAGAGCACCTTTATAATCACCCGATTCGCTGTGACGCTTGGTAGCACACAAAGTGTTCCTCCGGTAAACGGGAGTTGCATAATCTCATAGTCACAGGAACATGTATAAGTCATGAAGGAAGCAATAGCAACATACTAAAACGATCGGGTGCTAAGCTAACGGAATGGGTCATGTCAATCAGATCATTCAACTAATGATGTGACCTTGTTAATCAAATAACAACTCCTTGTTTATCGTTAGGAAACATAACCATCTTTGATTAACAAGCTAGTGAAGTAGAGGCATACTAGTGACACTCTGTTTGTCTATATATTCACACATGTATTATGTTTCCGGTTAAAACAATTCTAGCATGAATAATAAACATTTATCATGATATAAGGAAATGAATAATAACTTTATTATTGCCTCTAGGGCATATTTCCTTCAGTCTCCCACTTGCACTAGAGTCAATAATCTAGATTACACAGTAATGATTCTAACACCCATGGAGTCTTGGTGTTGATCATGTTTTGCTCGTGGAAGAGGCTTAGTCAACTGGTCTGCAACATTCAGATCCGTATGTATCTTGCAAATCTCTATGTCTCCCACCTGGACTAGATCCCGGATGGAATTGAAGCGTCTCTTGATGTGCTTGGTTCTCTTGTGAAATTTGGATTCCTTCGCTAAGGCAATCGCTCCAAGATTGTCACAAAAGATTTTCATTGGACCCGATGCACTAGGTATGACACCTAGATCGGATATGAACTCCTTCATCCGACTCCTTCATTGGCTGCTTCCAAGCAGCTTTGTATTCCGCTTCACACGTAGATCCCGCCACGACGCTTTGCTTTGAAGTACACCAACTGACAGCTCCACCGTTTAATGTAAACACGATCCGGTTTGCGATTTAGAATCGTCCGGATCGTGTCAAAGCTTGTATCAACGTAACCATTTACGATGAGCTCTTTGTCACCTCCATATACGAGAAACATATCCTTAGTCCTTTTCGTATTTCAGATGTTCTTGACCACCGCCCAATGATCCACTCATGGATTACTTTGGTACCTCCTGCTAGACTTATAGCAAGGCACACATCAGGTCTGTACACAAGATTGCATACATGATAGAGCCTATGATGAAGCATAGGAACATTTTCATTTTCTCTATCTTCTGCAGTGGTCGGGCTTTGAGTCTTACTCAACTTCACACCTTGTAGTACAGCAAGAACCCTTTCTTTGCTTGATCCATTTTGAACTTCTTCAAAACTTTGTCAAGGTATGTGCTTTGTGAAAGTCCAATTAAGCATTTTGATCTATCTCTATAGATCTTAATGCCCAATATGTAAGCAGCTTCACCGAGGTCTTTCATTGAAAAACTTTTATTCAAGTATCCCTTTATGCTATCCAGAATTCTATATCATTTCCAATCAATAATATGTCATCCACATATAATATTAGAAATGCTACTGAGCTCCCACTCACTTTCTTGTAAATACAGCTTCTCCAAAAGTCTCAGATAAACCCAAATGCTTTGATCACACTATCAAAACGTTTATTCCAACTCCGAGAGGCTTGCACCAGTCCATAAATGAATCGCTGGAGCTTGCACACTTTGTTAGCTCCCTTTGGATTGATACAACCTTCTGGTTGCATCATATACAACTCTTCTTCCAGAAATCCATTCAGGAATGCAGGTTTTACATCCATTTGCCAAATTTCATAATCATAAAATGCGGCAATTGCTAACATGATTCGGACAGACTTAAGCATCGCTACGGGTGAGAAGGTCTCATCGTAGTCAACTCCTTGAACTTGTCGAAAACCATTTGCAACAAGTCGAGCTTTGTAGACAGTAACATTACAGTCAGCGTCAGTCTTCTTCTTGAAGATCCATTTATTCTCAATTGCTTGCCGACCATCGGGCAAGTCAACCAAAGTCCATACTTTGTTCTCATACATGGATCCCATCTCGATTTCATGGCTTCAAGCCATTTTGCGAATCTGGGCTCACCATCGCTTCTTCATAGTTCGTAGGTTCATCATGATCTAGTAGCATGACTTCCGAATAGGATTACCGTACCACTCGTGCGCATCTTACTCTGCTCGACCCACGAGGTTCTCAGATTAACTTGATCTCAAGTTCTATGATCTTCATCATCATCTTCCTCACTAGTTGGTTTTGACGTCACGTAAACCGGTTCTGTGATGTATTATTTTCCAACAAGGGAGTAGGTACAGCTTACCTCATCAAGTTCTACTTTCCTCCCACTCACTTCTTTCGAGAGAAACTCCTTCTCTAGAAAGGATCCATTCTTAGCAACGAATGTCTTGCCTTCGGATCTGTGATAGAAGGTGTACCCAACTATCTCCTTTGGGTATCCTATGAAGACATATTTCTCGATTTGGGTTCGAGCTTATCAGTTGAAGCTTTTTCACATAAGCATCGCATCCCCAAACTTTAAGAAACGACAACTTTGGTTTCTTGCCAAACCATAGTTCATAAGGTGTCGTCTCAACGGATTTCGACGGTGCCCTATTTAACGTGAATGTGGCCGTCTCTAAAGCATAACCCCAAAACGATAGCGGTAAATCTGTAAGAGACATCATAGATCGCACCATATCAAGTAAAGTACGATTACGACGTTCGGACACACCATTACGTTGTGGTGTTCCGGGTGGCGTGAGTTGCGAAACTATTCCACATTGTTTTAAGTGTAGACCAAACTCATAACTCAAATATTCTCCTCCACGATCAGATCGTAGAAACTTTATTTTCTTGTTACGATGATTTTCAACTTCACTCTGAAATTCTTTGAACTTTTCAAATGTTTCAGACTTATGCTTCATTAAGTAGATATACCCATATCTGCTTAAATCATCTGTGAAGGTGAGAAAATAACGATATCCGCCACGAGCCTCAACATTCATCGGACCACATACATCCGTATGTATGATTTCCAACAAATCTGTTGCTCTCTCCATAGTACCGGAGAACGGCGTTTTAGTCATCTTGCCCATAAGGCACGGTTCGCAAGTACCAAGTGATTCATAATCAAGCGGTTCCAAAAGACCATCAGTATGGAGTTTCTTCATGCGCTTTACACCGATATGACCTAAACGGCAGTGCCACAAATAAGTTGCACTATCATTATCAACTCTGCATCTTTTGGCTTCAACACTATGAATATGTGTATCACTACTATCGAGATTCATCAAAAGTAGACCACTCTTCAACGGTGCATGACCATAAAAGATATTACTCATATAAATAGAACAACCATTATTCTCTCGATTTAAATGAATAACCGCCTCGCATCAAACAAGATCCAGATATAATGTTCATGGTCAACGCCGGCACCAAATAACAATTATTTAGGTCTAATACTAATCCCAAGGTAGATGTAGAGGTAGCGTGCCGATCGCGATCACATCGACTTTGGAACCATTTCCCACGCCAGCATCGTCACCTCGTCCTTTGCCGGTGTTCGCTAATCCGTAGTCCCTGCTTGAGTTGCAAATATTAGCAATGTAACCAAGATCAAATACCAGTGCTATCTGCGAGCTCTAGTAAGGTACACATCAATAACATGTATATCACATATACCTTTGTTCACCTTGCCATCCTTCTTATCCGCCAAATACTTGGGGCAGTTCCGCTTCAAAGACTACCGCTTGCGGTAGAAGCACTCGGCCAGTGCTTAAGTCCGACTTGGGCTTCTTCTCTTGAGCAGAACTTGTTTGCTATTCTTCTTGAAGTTCCCTTCTTCTTCCCTTTGCCCTTTTCTTGAAACTAGTGGTCTTGTTAACCATCAACACTTGATGCTCCTTCTTGATTTCTACCTCCGCAGCCTTTAGCATTGCGAAGAGCTCGAATCGTCTTATCCATCCCTTGCATATTATAGTTCATCACGAAGCTCTTGTAGCTTGGTGGAAGTGATTGGAGAATTCATCAATGACGCTATCATCCGGAAGAGTAACTCCCGGTTGAATCAAGTGATTACAATACCCGGACATCTTGAGTATGTGCTCACCGATGTAACTATTCTCCTCCATCTTGCAGCTATAGAACTTATTGGAGACTTCATATCTCTCAATCCGGGCATTCTTCTGGAATATTAACTTCAACTCCTGGAACATCTCATATGCTCCATGACATTCAAAACGTCGTTGAAGTCCCGGTTCTAAGGCGTAAAGCATGGCACATTGAACTATGGAGTAGTCATCAGCTTTGCTCGCCAGACGTTCTTAACGTCGTCGGTTAGATCAGAAGCAGGCACGGCACCCAACGGTGCTTCCAGGCGTAATTTTTCTGTGCAGCAATGAGGATAATCCTCAAATTACGGACCCGATCCGCGTAGTTGCTACCATCATCTTTCAACTTAGCTTTCTCAAGGAACGCATTAAAATTCAACGGAACAACAAAGACGGGCCATCTATCTACAATCAACATAGACAAGCAAGATACTATCGGTACTAAGTTCATGATAAATTTAAGTTCAATTAATCATATTACTTAAGAACTCCCACTTAGACAGACATCTCTCTAGTCATCTAAGTGATCACGTGATCCAAATCAACTAAACCATAACCGATCATCACGTGAGATGGAGTAGTTTTCAATGGTGAACATCTTATGTTGATCATATCTACTATATGATTCACGCCGACCTTTCGGTCTCCGTGTTCCGAGGCCATATCTGCATATGCTAGGCTCGTCAAGTTTAACTCGAGTATTCTGCGTGTGCAAAACTGGCTTGCACCCGTTGTAGATGGACGAGAGCTTATCACACCCGATCATCACGTGGTGTCCGGGCACGACGAACTTTGGCAATGGTGCATACTCAGGGAGAACACTTCTTGATAATTTTAGTGAGAGATCATCTTAAAATGCTACCGTCAATCAAAGCAAGATAAGATGCATAAAGGATAAACATCACATGCAATCAATATAAATGATATGATATGGCCATCATCATCTTGTGCTTGTGATCTCCATCTCCAAGCACCATCATGATCACCATCGTCACCGGCGCGACACCTTGATCTCCATCGTAGCATCGTTGTCGCTTCGCCATCTATTGCTTCTCGATTATCGCTACCGCTTAGTGATAAAGTAAAGCAATTACAGTATGCGTTGCATTTCATACAATAAAGCGACAACCATATGGCTCCTGCCATTTGCCGATAACTTCGGTTACAAAACATGATCATCTCATACAATAAAATATAGCATCATGTCTTGGCCATATCACATCACAACATGCCCCGCAAAAACAAGTTAGACGTCCTCTACTTTGTTGTTGCAAGTTTTACGTGGCTGCTACGGGCTTAAGCAAGAACCAATCTCACCTCGCATCAAAACCACAATGATAGTTTGTCAAGTTGATGCTGTTTTAACCTTCGCAAGGACCGGGCGTAGCCACACTTTCGGTTCAACTAAAGTTGGAGAAACCGACACCGCTAGTCACCGTGTGCAAAGCACGGCGGTAAACCAGTCTCGCGTAAGCGTCTGGCGTAATGTCGGTCCGGCCGCTTCATCCAACAATACCGCCGAACCAAAGTATGACATGCTGGTAAGCGGTATGACTTATATGGCCCACAACTCACTTGTGTTCTACTCGTGCATATAACATCAAACCATAAAACCTAGGCTCGGATGCCATTGTTGGGGAACGTAGTAATTTCAAAAATTTCCTACGTACACGCAAGATCATGGTGATGCATAGCAACGAGAGGGGAGAGTGTTGTCTACGTACCCTCATAGACCGAAGCGGAAGCGTTGACGCAACGTAGAGGAAGTAGTCGTACGTCCTCCCGGTTAAACCGATCCAAGCACCGTTACTCCGACACCTCCGAGTTCTTGACACACGTACAGCTCGATGACGCACCCCGATCTCCGATCCAGCAGAGGCGCTGGAGGAGTTCCACAAGACGACGGCGTGGTGACGATCTTGATGTTCTACTATCGCAGGGCTTCGCCTAAGCACCGCTACAATATGACCGAGGTGTAATCTTGTGGAGGGGGGCACCGCACACGGCTAAGGAATGATCTCAATGATCAACTTGTGTGTCTATGGGTGCCCCCGCCCCAGATATAAAGGAGGGAGGGAGGAGGCCGGCCCAAGGGGAGGCGCGCCTAGGGGGGCAAACCTACTCCAAGTAGGTTTGGCCCCCTTCCTATTCGGAGTAGGAGAAGGAAGGAAGAGGGGGAGGAGAGAAGGAAAGGGGGCCGCCCCCCTCCCAGTCGGATTGGGCTTGGGGCGCCTCTCCCTTGCTCCTTCTCCCTCCCTTCCACTAAGGCCCAATAAGGCCCATATACTTACCGGGGGGTTCCGGTAACCTCCCAGAAACTCGGTATAATCCCAATCTCATCCGGAACCTTTCCGGTGTCCAAATATATCCGTCCAATATATCAATCTTTATGTCTCGACCATTTCGAGACTCCTCGTCATGTCCGTGATCACATCCGGACTCGAACAACCTTCGTACATCAAAATACATAAACTCATAATATAACTGTCATCGAAACCTTAAGCGTGCGGACCCTACGGTTCGAGAACAATGTAGACATGACCGAGACACGTCTCCGGTCAATAACCAATAGCGGGACCTAGATGCCCATATTAGTTCCTACATATTCTATGAAGATCTTTATCGGTCAAACCGCATAACTACATACGTTGTTCCCTTTGTCATCGGTATGTTACTTGCCCGAGATTCGATCGTCGGTATCTGTACTCGTTCTGTACATCATCTCGCAACTAACTCATTAGCTGAAATGCTTGCAAGGCTTAATTGATGTGTATTACCGAGAGGGCCCAGAGATACCTCTCCGACATTCGGAGTGACAAATCCTAATCTCGAAATACGCCAACTCAACAAGTACCTTTGGAGACACCTGTAGAGCACCTTTATAATCACCTAGTTACGTTGTGACGTTTGGTAGCACACAAAGTGTTCCTCCGGTAAACGGGAGTTGCATAATCTCATAGTCACACGAACATGTATAAGTCATGAAGGAAGCAATAGCAACATACTAAAACGATCAGGTGCTAAGCTAACGGAATGGGTCATGTCAATCAGATCATTCAACTAATGATGTGACCTTGTTAATCAAATAACAACTCCTTGTTTATGGTTAGGAAACATAACCATCTTTGATTAACAAGCTACTCAAGTAGAGGCATACTAGTGACACTCTGTTTGTCTATATATTCACACATGTATTATGTTTCCGGTTAATACAATTCTAGCATGAATAATAAATATTTATCATGATATAAGGAAATAAATAATAACTTTATTATTGCCTCTAGGGCATATTTCCTTCAGGATGATCCATGACAATATAATTTCTTTTGGATATAAGAAAACATAACCCATTACGTTGTCTTCCTTGTCCAACATCAACTTTTTACCATGTCATATTTTAATGAGTGCTCACAATCATAAAAGATGTCCAAGATAGTATATTTATATGTGAAAACCTCTCTTTCTTTATTACTTCCTATTAATTGCAACGATGACCAAAACTATGTTTGTCAACTCTCAACAACTTTTATTCATCATACTCTCTATATGTGAAGTCATTACTCTCCATAAGATCAATATGATGTTTTTGTTTCTTTTTATTCTTTCTTTTTCTTTTATTACCTCAAGATCATAGCAAGATAGCAAAGCCCTCGACTCAAAACTAATCTCTTTTATATATAGCTCACGGACTCGATTACATAGATAGGGATCAACACAAAAACTCAAAGCTAGATCATACTAAACTTTATTCTACTAGATCAAGATATAACCAAAAGGATTGAACTAAGAAAATGGTAAATATATAAGTGTAATGGTGATACGATACCGGGGCACCTCCCCCAAGCTTGGCAGTTGCCAATGGGAGTTGCCAAGGCGATGTAATATTCTTGGCGATGATGCATTGATGCCCCTTAGGATACAGTTCTCTTCCGCGAGCTTATTGACTTGCTGCCTAAGATCCATTGTTTCCTTACGGAGTTTACCCGCGACGGTTAAAGCTTCTTTCACCCATGGATGTTGCATAGCTGCGGGAGAACAAGTAACACTCTTTTTCATATTTTCATAAGAAAGAAATCTAGCATTAGGAGGGATGACCGAAATTGGAATTGCTGAGCTCTGAAGTTCCTCCATCAAAAATCTAGCTTGGAGACAAGAAGTAACTTCTTGATCCTCCTCCATAGCATCTATCCTTTTTAAGTCGACCTCCATCTCTTCCTCCATTGATGGCACAAAGCAGTCAGCATTGCTGTTTGCTCTTGGCCCCTATGTCGGATTAGATACCCGACTCTCTCTGACCGACTCTTGAGAAGACATCTTGCTCTAATCTGCGGCAGAAATAGCTCAAAACAAAAATAGAAGATTTCATCGTGGTACGGTGGTCAAAACCTTCGGGAGATTACATAATGATTTTTTACCGACCAAAAGAGGTATCGTGCAAGAAAACAGAGTCCGGATGGCACACGAGGTGCCCATGAGGCAGGGGGGCACGCCCTCCACCCTCGTGGATGCCTCATGTCCTTCCCGGACTGTTCTTATTTTCCTATTTTCTTAAATATTCCAAAACGGAGAAAAATTGATTTTAGAACTGTTTTGGAGTCGGTTTACTTACCGTACCACATACCTATTCCTTTTCGGAGTCTGAAATGTTCTAGAAAGTGTCCCTTATGTACTCCTCCGGGGTTACGATGTCAATAACATTGGTTTCAACATTTATGGGATTACCCGAAATATAATGTTTGATTCTTTGACCGTTCACCACCTTCAGATTTGTGCCCTCGAAGTTGTTGATTTTTATGGCACCAGAACGATAGACTTCCTCGATAACGTAAGGACCTTCCCATTTAGAGAGAAGCTTTCCTGCAAAAAAATCTTAAACGAGAGTTGAATAGCAAAACATAATCACCTACATTAAACTCACGCTTTGTATCCTTTTGTCATGCCATCTTTTAACTTTTTCTTTAAACAGTTTGGCATTCTCATAGGCCTGGGTTCACCATTCATCAAGTGAGCTAATGTCAAATAGCCTCTTCTCATCGGCAAGTTTGAAATCATAATTGAGCTCTTTAATGGCCCAATATGCCTTATGTTCTAGTTCGAGAGGTAAATCACATGCTTTTTCATAAACCATTTTATATGGAGACATACCCATAGGATTTTTATATGCAGTTCTATAGGCCCATAATGCATCATCAAGTTTCTTGGACCAATTCTTTCTAGATCTATTAACAGTCTTTGGCAAAATTAATTTAAGCTCTCTATTACTCAATTCTACTTGACCACTAGAATGTGGATGGTATGGAGATGCAATTCTATGATTAACATCATACTTAGCAAGCATTTTACGAAAAGCACCATGAATAAAATGTGAACCACCATCAGTCATTAAATATCTAGGGACTCCAAACCTCGGAAAAATAACTTCTTTAAGCATCTTAATAGAAGTATTATGATCAGCACTACTAGTTGGAATAACTTCTACCCACTTAGTAATGTAATCAACATCAACTAAAATATGTGTATATCCATTAGAGGAAGGAAACGGTCCCATATAATCAAAGTCCCAAACATCAAATGGTACAATAACAAGTGAATAGTTCATAGGCATTTCTTGACGTCTACTAATATTACCAATTCTTTGAAATTCATCACAAGATAAGACAAACTTAAGGGCATCTTTGAAGAGAGTAGGCCAATAAAAACTGGATTGCAATACCTTATGTGCAGTTCTATCTCTAAAGTGGTGTCCTCCATATGCCTCGGAGTGACACTTGCGTAGGATCTGTTCCTATTCATGCTCATGTACACAAAATCTAATAACACCATCTACTACTTTTTTTATAAAGGTGTGGGTCATCCCAGAAGTAATGTCTTAAATCATAGCAAAACTTTTTCTTTTGCTGGTACGTGAAACTAGGTGGTATAAATTTAGCAACAATGTAATTAGCATAATCAGCATACCACGGAGCAGTACGAGAAGCATTTATGACAACTAATTGTTTATCAGGAAACCTATCATCAATAGGTAGTGCATCATCAAGAACATTCTCTAACCTAGACAAGTTGTCTGCAACGAGGTTCTCAGCTCCCTTCCTATTAATAATATGCAAATCAAATTCTTGTAGCAAGAGAACCCATCTAATTAGTCTAGCTTTAGCATCTTTCTTTTCCATAAGATTTTTAATAGTAGCATGATCAGTGTGAATAGTTACTTTGGAATCAACAATATAATGCCTGAACTTATCACAAGCAAACACAACTGCTAAAAACTCTTTTCAGTAGTAGCATAATTTCTCTGGGCACTATCTAGAGTTTTACTAGCATATTGGATAACATTTAATTTCTTATCAACTCTTTGTCCTAGAACAGTATCTACAGTATAATCACTAACATCACACATGATTTCAAAGGGTAAATTCCAATCAGGTGGCTGAACAATAGGTGCAGAAATCAAGGCTTTCTTAAGTATTTCAAATGCTTCTACACAATCAACATCAAAGACAAAAGGAACATCATTTTGTAATAGATTAGTCAGAGGCCTGGAAATTTTTGAGAAGTCTTTAATGAACCTCTTATAAAAACCGGCATGACCAAGGAAACTTCTTATACCTTTGATGTCCTTAGGACACAACATCTTTTCTATAGCATCAACTTTAGCTTTGTCAACTTTAATACCTCTTTAAGAAATTTTATGCCCCAAGACAATACCTTCATTAACCATAAAGTGGCACTTCTCCCAATTCAAGACAAGGCTAGTTTCTTCACATCTCTGCAAGACTCGATCAAGGTTGCTTAAGCAATCATCAAAAGAAGTTCCATACACAAAGAAATCATCCATGAAAACCTCAACAATCTTTTCACAGAAGTCAGAGAATATAGCAGTCATACATCTTTGAAAGCTAGCAGGTGCATTACATAAACCAAAAGGCATATGTCTATAAGCAAAGGTACCAAAAGGGCAAGTAAAAGTGGTCTTATCCTAATCCTCTTTTGACACAGGTATTTGAGAGAAACCAGAATAACCATCTAGAAAGCAAAAATGTGTATGTTTGGATAATCTTTCTAGTATTTGATCAATAAAAGGCAGAGGGTAATGATCTTTTCTAGTAGCTTTATTCAATTTGCAGAAATCAATTACCATTCTATTACCTGTAATAATTCTTTGTGGGATCAATTCGTCTTTATCATTAGGAACAACAGTAATACCTCCCTTCTTAGGGACACAATGAACGGGACTTACCCACTGACTATCAGCAACAGGATAAATTATACCTGCCTCCAGAAGCTTTAGTATTTCATTTCTTACCACTTCTTTCATCTTAGGGTTTAACCATCTTTGGTGATCAGCAACTGGTTTAGCGTCTTTCTCCAATTTTATCTTTGGTGATCATCAAGAGTATATCCAATAGCAGCACGGTGCTTCTTCAGAGTTTTCAATAGTTTCTCTTCTTCCCGCTCTGAAAGGTTAGCACTAATAATAACAGGATATATCTTCTTTTCATCAAGATAAGCATATTTGAGAGTATCAGGTAAAGATTTAAGCTCAAACACGAGATCACCCTCGGGTGGAGGAGGATCCCCTAGGATTTCAATAGGCAAGTTGTGTTTCTAAATAGGTCCCTGTTTAAAGAATACTTCGTCTATTTCCCTTCTTTCATTCATGAAAATATCATTTTCATGGTCTAGCAAATATTGTTCTAAAGGATCATTAGGAGGGATGGCAATAGAAGCAAGACCAATAATTTCATCTTTACTAGGCAATTCTTTATCATGGGGTTGTCTACGGAATTTAGCAAAATTAAAATCATGAGACATATCCCCTAAACCAACAGTAACAATATCCTTTTCGCAGTCCATCTTAGCATTAACAGTATTCAAGAAGGGTCTACCAAATATAATGGGACAAAAATCATCTTGTGGGGAACCAAGAACAAGAAAATCAGTAGGATATTTAACTTTCCTACACAAGACTTCAACATCTCTAACAATGCCAATTGGTGAAATAGAATCTCTATTGGCAAGCTTAATAGTGACATCAATATCTTCTATCTCAGCAGGTGCAATATCATGCATAATTTCTTTGTATAAGGAATGAGGTATTTCACTAGCACTAGCACCCATATCACATAAGCCATGATAAGAATGATCTCCTACTTTAACATAAACAACAGGCATGCCAACAACATGTCTATGCTTATGTTTAGTATCGGGTCTGGCAATTCTAGCAGCTTCATCACAGAAGTAAATAACATGCCCATCAATATTATCGACCAAGAGATCTTTAACCATAGCAATACTAGGTTCAACTTCAATTTGCTCAGGGGGTGTAGGTGTTCTAGCATTACTCTTACGAACCACAGTTGAAGATTTAGCATGATCCTTTATTCTAACAGGGAAAGGTGGCTTCTCAATATAAGCAGTAGGAACAATAGGATCAACATTATAAGTGATAGTCTTTTCTTCAACTTTAATAGGTTCAACTACTTTTACTTAACAGAAATAAGCTACTATCTCAGAGTCAAGTCCATATTTAGTGCTAAATTCACGAAAAGCATCGGTATCCATAAAAGATTTAACACAATCAAACTTAGGTGTTATACTTGACTCCTTACCTTCATCGAGTTCCCAATCTTCAAAGTTGCATTTAATTCTTTCTAGTAAATCCCATCTGAATTCAATAGTCTTCATCATAAAAGAACCAGTGCAAGAAGTATCGAGCATGGAGCGATTACTGAGAGAAAGTCGAGCATAAAAATTTTGAATAATAATTTC
Source organism: Aegilops speltoides (assembly GCA_021437245.1). Taxonomy (NCBI): domain Eukaryota; kingdom Viridiplantae; phylum Streptophyta; class Magnoliopsida; order Poales; family Poaceae; genus Aegilops; species Aegilops speltoides. Next base: position 382,242,840 of record CM038144.1, on the reverse strand, counting down.
TCTTGAGAGCTCATGATTGGGGCATGAATATGACATTGACTTAAGCCTCCCCCAAGCTTGAGCGATACTTTCTCCTTCATGAGGCCAAAAATTATATATATCATTACGATCACGATGAACCAGATGCATAGGATAAAACTTCTGACAAAATTCCAATTTCAATCGGTTGTAGTTCCATGATCCAATATCATCACATAGCCTAAACCATGTCAGTGCCTTTCCCTTCAAAGATAAAGGGAAGACCTTCTTCTTGATAACATCATCGGGCATACCTGCAAGCTTAAATAATCCACAAAGTTCATCCACATAGATTAGGTGCATATCGGGATGTAATGTTCCATCTCCTGTAAAAGGATTAGCTAGCAGTTTCTCTATCATACCCGAACGAATTTCAATGTAAACATTTTCAGTAGGTTCAGTAGGTTGAGGAGCAACCCTTTGCTCTACTGGTCGGGGTGAAGATACCCTAAACAAGCCCCTCAAAGGTTATTTTCCATAGTAACAAGTGACAGTAAATTTTAGCACACTATATAAATTTTTCCTTACCAAATTCCACCTACCAAAGGCACTTCACTCCCCAACAACGGCGCCAGAAAAGAGTCTTGATGACCCAGAAGTATAGGGGATCTATCGTAGTCCTTTCGATAAGTAAGAGTGTCGAACCCAACAAGGAGCAGAAGGAAATGTCAAGTGGTTTTCAGTAAGGTGTTCTCTGCAAGCACTGAAATTATCGGTAACAAATAGTTTTGGGATAAGGTAATTCGTAACGGGTAACAAGTAACAAAGTAAACAAGGTGCAGCAAGGTGGCCCAATCCTTTTTGTAGCAAAGGGCAAGCCTGGACAAACTCTTATATAAAGGAAAGCGCTCCCAAGGACACATGGGAATTATCGTCAAGCTAGTTTTCATCATGTTCATATGATTCGCGTTCGTTACTTTGATAATTTGATATGTGGGTGGACCGGTGCTTGGGTACTGCCCTTCCTTGGACAAGCATCCCACTTATGATTAACCTCTCTTGCAAGCATTCGCAACTATGAAAGAAGTATTAAGGTAAACCTAACCATAGCATGAAACATATGGATCCAAATCAGCCCCTTACGAAGCAACGCATAAACTAGGGTTTAAGCTTCTGTCACTCTAGCAACCCATCATCTACTTATTACTTCCCAATGACTTCCTCTAGGCCCAAACAATGGTGAAGTGTCATGTAGCTGACGTTCACATAACACCACTAGAGGAGAGACAACATACATCTCATCAAAATATCAAACGAATACCAATTCACATGACTACTTATCACAAGACTTCTCCCATGTCCTCAGGAACAAACGTAACTACTCACAAATCATATTCATGTTCATAATCAGAGGGGTATTAATATTCATAAAGGATCTGAACATATGATATTCCACCGAATAAACCAACTAGCATCAACTACAAGGAGTAATCAACACTACTAGCAACCCACATGTACCAATCTGAGGTTTTAAGACAAAGATCGGATACAAGAGATGAACTAGAGTTTGAGAGGAGATGGTGCTGGTGAAGATGTTGATGGAGATTGACCCCCTCTCGATGAGAGGGTCGATGGTGATGACGATGGTGACGATTTCCCCCTCCCAGAGGGATGTTTCCCCGGCAGAACAGCTCTGCCAGAGCCCTAGATTGGTTCCGCCAAGGTTCCGCTTCGAGACGGCGGCGCTTCATCCCGAAAGCTTCCTTATGATTTTTTTCTAGGGCAAAAGACACCTTATACCAGAAGATGGGCATCGGGGGCTTCTAGGTGGCCCACGAGGCAGGGGCGCCCCCCCCACCCTCGTGGACAGTGGGTGGCCCCTCTCTGGTGCTTTCTTCGCCCAATATTTTTAATATATTCCAAAACTGACTTTCGTGGAGTTTCAGGATTTTTGGAGTTATGCAGAATAGGTCTCTAATACTTTGCTCCATTTCCATCCCAGAATCCAGCTGCCGGCATTCTCCCTCTTCATGTAAACCTTGTAAAATAAGAGAGAAAAGGCATAATTATTGTGACATAATGTGAAGTAACAACCCATAATGCAATAAATATCGATATAAAAGCATGATGCAAAATGGACGTATCAATCCCCAAGCTTAGGATTTTGGTTGTCCTTGAATTTTACCTTGGGGTGCCTTGGGCATGCCCAAGCTTAGGCTCTTGCCACTCCTTATTCCAAAATCCATCAAATCTTTACCCAAAAACTTGAAAACTTCACAACACAAAACTTCAACAGAAAATCTCATGAGCTCCGTTAGTATAAGAAAATAAACCACCACTTTAAGGTACTTAATGAACTCATTCATTATTTATATTGCTATTAAACCTACTGTACTCCTACTTCTCTATGGTTCATACCCCCCGATACTACTCATAGATTCATCAAAATGAGCAAACAACACACGAAAACAGAATCTGTCAAAAACAGATCAGTCTGTAGAAATCTGTAACTTTCAAATACTTCTGTAACTCGAAAAATTCTGAAATAAATTGGTGGACATGAGGAATTTGTCTATTAATCTTCTGCAAAAGGAATCAACCTAAAATCACTCTTCTGTAAAAAATGACAGCTATTCTCGTGAGCGCAAAAGTTTCTGTTTTTTACAACAAGATCGCAAAGACTTCACCCAAGTCTTCCCAAAGGTTCTACTTGGCACAAAAACTAACTAAAACATAAAACTGCATCTAAACAGAAGCTAGGTGAATTATTTATTACTAAACAGTAGCAAAAATCAAAGAACAAAAATAAAATTGGGTTGCCTCCCAACAAGCGCTATCGTTTTAACGCCCCTAGCTAGGCATTGAGATTTCGATGATGCTCACATGAAAGACAAGAATTGAAGCGCAAAGAGAGCATCATGAAACACATGAAAAACACATCTAGACATTCTTCCTATTCATAGGCATCTTATAGGCAAACAAAATATCATAGCAAGCAAAAACTAGCATATGCAAGGAAGCGGAAAGAAACAATAGCAATCTAAACATAACGAGAGGTAACTTAGTAACATGAAAACTTCTACAACCATATTTTCCTCTCTCATAATAATTACATGTGGGATCATAAGCAAATTCAACAAAATAGCTATCATATAACATATTCTCAACATGATCCACATGCATGCGAAGTTGACACTCTTCCAAAATAGTGGGATTAACATTAACTAAAGTCATGACCTCTCAAACCCCCTTCTATCAAAAATATCATAAGATTGAACATTCTCCTAATATGTGGGATCTAAAGGTGACACTCTTCCAAACACACTTTCAATAATATTGCAAACACTATTATCAATCTCATATTCATCATGGGGCTTAAATAAATTTTCAAGATCAAAAGAAGAATCACCCCAATCATGATCATTGCAACAAATAGTAGTCATAGCAAAACTAGAATACCCAAACTTAGGGTTTTGCATATTACTAGCACAATTGACATTAATAGAATTTATAATAACATCATTGCAATCATGCTTTTTATTCAAGGAGCTATCGTGAATCTCTTCATAAATTTCTTCATCACAATTTTCAGATTCACGAATTTCAAGCAAAACCTCATAAAGATAATCTAGTGTGCAAAACTCACCTGCAATTGGTTCATCATAATTGGATCTCTTAAAAAGATTAGCAAGTGGATGAGGATTCCTAAACTTTTAGCAAGCGAAGATGCAAGCAAAGGCACATGGTACACAAGCGAACAAAAGATCAAACAAAAGAAGGGCGAAGAAAAGGCAAAAGGTTTTCAAAAATCGTTTTAGAAGTGGGGAGAGGAAAACGGGAGGAGAATGGCGAATAATGTGATGCAAGGGAGAAGAGTTTATGATGCGTACTTGGTATGTCTTGACTTGACGAAGATCTACCCGGCAACGGCGCCAGAAATTGGCAAGTGGGCGGGAGATCAAATATTGTATTGACTTGGCGTAGGTCTCCCCGGCAACGGCACCAGAAATCCTTCTTGCTACCTCTTGAGCTTGCGTTGGTTTTTCCCTTGAAGAGGAAAGGGTGATGCAGCAAAGTAGTGTATTTCCCTCAGTTTTGAGAACCAAGGTATCAATCCAGTAGGAGACGACACACAAGTCACCTAGTACTTGCACAAACAATCAAGAACCTTGCAACCAACGCAATAAAGGGGTTGTCAATCCCTTCACAGTCACTCGAAAAAGTGAGATCTAATAAAGATAGTAAAGTAAATATTTTTGGTATTTTTGTTGTATAGATTGGAAATTAAAGATTCCAAAATAGTAAACGAGATTTAAAGAGATGCAATATAATGGAAAAGAGACCCGAGAACCATAGGTTTCACTAGTGGCTTATCTCGAGATAGCATGTATTACGGTGGGTGAACAAATTACTCCCGAGCAATTGATAGAAAAGTGCATAATTATGAAGATATCTAAGGCAATGATCATGAACATAGGCATCACGCCCGTGTCAAGTAGACCGAAACGATTCTGCATCTACTACCATTACTCCACACATCGACCGCTATCCAACATGCATCTAAAGTATTAAGTTCATAAGAACGGAGTAACGCATTAAGCAAGATGACATGATGTAGAGGGATAAAGCAATATGATATAAACCCCATCTTTTTATCCTCGATGGCAACAATACAATGCGTGCCTTGCTGCCCCTACTGTCACTGGGAAAGGACACCACAAGATTGAACCCCAATCTAAGCACTTCTCCCATTGCAAGAAAGATCAATCTAGTAGGCCAAACTAAACAGATAATTCGAAGAGACTTCGAAAGATATCAAATCATGCATATAAGAATTCAAAGACGAACCAAATAATATTCATAGATAATCTTGTTCATAAATCCGCATGTCATCGGATCTCGGCAAACACACTGCAAAAGAATATTACATTGGATAGATCTCCAAGAACATCGAGGAGAACTTTGTATTGAGAATCAAAGACAGAGAAGAAGCCATCTAGTTAATAACTATGGACCCGAAGGTCTGCGGTAGACTACTCATGCTTCATCGGAGAGGCAATGGTGTTGATGTAGAAGCCCTCCGAGATCGATTCCCCCTTCGGCAAATCACCCAAAAAGGCCCCAAGATGGGATCTCACGGGTACAGAAGGTCGCGGCAGTGGAAAAGTGGTTTCATGGCTCTCCCTAGTGTTTCTAGGGTATAAGAGTATATATAGGTGAAAGAAGTACGTCGATGGAGCTACGAGGGGCCCACGAGGGTGGGGGCGCGCCTACCCCCCTGGGCGCACCCTCCTGCCTCGTGGACGCCTCATGGCATTTCTGACTTCAACTCCAAGTCTTCTGGTTTGCTTTCGGTCCAAGAAAGATCATTGCGAAGGTTTCATTCCGTTTGGACTCCATTTGGTATTCCTTTTCTGCAAAACTCTTAAATAGGCAAAAAAACAAAAACTGGCACTACGCCTCCGGTTAATAGGTTAGTCCCAAAAAATAATATAAAAGAGCATATTAAAGCCCATTACACATCCAAAACAGATAATATAATAGCATGGAACAATCAAAAATTATAGATACATTGGAGACGTATCACCTATCCAAGAGTTTGTACTAATATAACACCAAGTTATCCTTTTCGATCGATCTACCCAAGAGTTCGTACTAAAATAATACCAAAACAAATTCAGATTCATAATACTCAATCCAACACAAAGAACCTCAAAGAGTGCCCCGAGATTTCTATCGGAGAAACTAGGATGAAAACGTGCATCAAACCCTATGAATAGATTACCCCAATGTCACCTTGGGAATTCGCGAGTTGAGTGTCAAAACATATATCAAGTGAATCAATATAATACCTCATTGTCACCACGGGTATTCATATTCAAGACATATATCAAGTACTCTCAAATCCTTAAAAATATTCAATCCGATAAGAACAAAATCTCAAAGGGAAAACTCAATTCATCACAACAAGATAGAGAGGGGAAAACACCATATGATCCAACTATATTAACAATGCCCGCGATACATCAAGATCGTGCCATCTCAAGAACACGAGAGAGAAAGATTAAACACATAGCTACTGGTGCAAACCCTCAGCCCCAAGGGTGTACTACACCCTCCTCATCATGGTGGCCACTAGGATGATGAAGATGGCCTCCGGTTATGATTTCCCCCTCCGACAGGGTGCCGGAACAGGGTCCAGATTTGTTTTTCGTGGATACAGAGGCTTGCGGCGGAGGAGTTTCTGATCTATCGACTTCCCGAGGGTTTTTGGAATATTTCACAATGTATAGGGTGAAGAGGTGGTGCGGGAGGTCGCCGAGGGGGCACAACCCCCCTGGGCGCGCCTGGGCTCCTGGGCGCGCCCAGGTGGGTTATGCCCACCTCGGGCCTCCCCTCTGGTACTTCTTTGGCCCATCATGGTCTTCTAGTCAAAAATTCTCCAAAAAGTTTTGTTGCGTTTGGACTCCGTTTGATATTGATTTCCTGCACGGTAAAAGCAAGCAAAAATTTATGGTGCATCATTCATTGTTAGTTATGTTCAATGCATGTTTATGACCATTTTTGCTTTTTGGTTGGCCGCTTCTCTATCTATTTGCTAGCATCCATTTGTACTAAGCGGGAATGCTGCTTGTGCATCCAATTCCTTAAACCTGAAGTTTTGCCATATGAGTCCACCATACCTACCTATATGCGGTATGTACATGTCGTCCCAAGTAAATTTGTGTGTGCCAACTCTAATTATTCAAAATAAATTTCCGCTCTGTGTGCCCGTACCGCTCATGTGACGGTTAGGGATGGACGATATCTTTCATGCTAGCCAGATTATTCTCACGGTGAGTGTTTATTCACTTGTCATTGCACGAGAAAGTGGCAGGTAATAGGGATGCCCAGTCCCACAATTAGTAAAAATAATAATAACAAAATTCCTTGGAAAGTGTTGGTATGGAAGGCACCCGCGGATACGGCTAGCCATGGATTGTGAAAAAATGGTGGAAAGTAAATGAACTTTATTTTCTGTTGGGAATCGCCTATAATGTGTCTAGCATGGAAGATGTTGGGAACTCTCAGTCGCAGTGTTGACAGGAAAAGCATGCCTCTCAAAATAATTTTATCTCTAATTTAAGCTTTGAGCTTTGGCACCTCTGCAAATCTCTGCTTCCCTCTTGGAACGGCTTATCCATTTTCTTTTATGCAATTTTTTATTTTTATTTTTGAGTCTTCACCTTCTCTTATAAGCACCAATTGGAAAGCACTATTGTCATACGTGTGCATTGGGTGTAGCTAATATTGAGTGTGTTTCATGAGGATCAATGATTGAGCATGACGGGCTAGGGATAACGTTCTTTAGCTTTGATATTTTGAAAGACATGATTGTTTATTGGGATGCCTGAGTATTTATGTCTTTATGTCAAATTATAGACTATTGCTTTGAATCACTCGTGCCCTAATATTCATGCCATGATTAAATTACATGATCAAGATTATGCTAGGTGGCATTCCACATCAAAAAATATTCTCTTTTATCATTTACTTACTCGAGGTCGAGCAGGAATTAAGCTTGGGGATGCTGATACGTCTCCATCGTATCTATAATTTTTGATTGTTTCATTCCAATATTCTTTAAATTTCATATACTTTTGGCAACATCTTATATTATTTTTGGGACTAAAATATTGATCTAGTCCCAGTGTCAGTTCTTGTTTGTTGCATGTTTTTTGTTTCATAGAGTATCCATATCAAACAAAGTCCGAACGCGATAAAAAATTATGGATATTTATTTTGGAATATGTGTGATTTTTGGGAAGAAGAATCAACACAAGATGGTGCACGAGGTGGCCACAAGGCACCAGGACGCACCCTGGTGGGTGGTGAGCACCTCATAGGTCGGTTACTTCTCTTCTTTTATCCCAAAAAAAGATAATATCCGGAAAAAAATTGTGTTAAAATTTCAGCCAAATCGGAGTTACAGATCTTCAGATATTTAAGAAACGATTTTAAGCCCGAAAATAAGAATGTGAAACAGGAGAGAGAGAGAGAGAGAGAGAGAGAGAGAGAGAGAGATCGAATCTAGGAGGGGCTCCTACCACTCCACCACCATGGGGACCATGGACCAGAGGGGGAACTCTCCTCCCATCTAGGGACGAGGCCAAGGAAGAAGAAGAAGGAGGGGGCTCTCTCCCCCTCTCTCCCGGTGGCGCCGGAACGTTGCTGGGACAATCATAGTGACGTTGATCTACACCAACAATTTCGCCACCGTCATCACCAACACTCTATGTAGTGGTGTAACACCGCTTCTCCCCACTGTAATCTCTACCTAAACATGGTGCTTCATGTTTCATATTGTTATCCAATGATGTGTTGCCATCCTATGATGTTTGAGTAGATTCGTTTTTGTCTTATGGTTTGATTGATGATCACGATTGGTTTGAGTTGTATGTATTATTTTGGTGTTGTCCTATGGTGCCCTCCGTGTCGCACAAGCGTGAGGAATTCCCGCTGTAGGGTGTTGCAATATGTTGATGATTCGCTTATGGTGGGTGGCTAGAGTACATAAGCTTAAGCCCGAGTAAGGGGGTTGTTGCGTATGGGAGTATAGAGGACTTGATACTTAATGCTACGGTTGGGTTTCACCTTAATGATATTTGGTAGTTGCATATGCTTGCTAGAGTTCCAATCATAAGTGCATATGATCCAAGTACGAAAAGTATGTTAGCTCATACCTCTTCCTCATATAAAATTGCAACAATGATTACCGGTCTAGTTATCGATTGCCTATGGAGAAAATACTTCTCTTGTGTTATAAATTTCTTCCTACTAAACAACTAAGTTTTATTATCTTGCAAATTATTCGTAGTTTTATTCTCGCTAAGTACTTCTACTTTTTTTCTTGCAAACTTATCCTTACACCTATAAAATAGTTTCATACTTGTTCTAGTTAAAGCGAACATTAAGTGTGCGTAGAGTTGTATCGGTGGTCGATAGAACTTGAAGGGAATATAAATCCTACCTTTAGCTCCTCGTTGGGTTCGACACTCTTATTTATTGAAAAAGCTACAATTGATCCCCTATACTTGTGGGTTATCAGCTGCCGCCCATGTACCCAGAGTCGGGCATGGAGATAGTCGACATCTCCAACAAGGAGTAGCTAGATGATCTACGTAGTACATAGATTTTTTTGTTTGCATGCTTTTGTATGGATTTAAGAATCTAGTATGAGGTGTCTGGATGCAGTTGTGCTAATTTAAGGAGTGCCCGGTCACTGCTCGCGGATGCGCCCCAGCCCGAGCGCGTCTACGGGTGTTTTAGGGGTCATATTTATCATATGCGGTTGTAGATGCTCTTAGGCTGGACTCTCGGTGTCATATGCGATTTGTTTAAGAGCATCAAACTTGCAAATCCGGCACCCTAAACATCTCGGGCGTGCTCGGGCGCGACCGTGGACTTCATGTAAATAACTTTTGTTGCTAGCGAAAATATATTGTTCAAATACAAAATTTATTTTAAATGCACAATTCAAACATTAGCTCTTTGGTTTTCATTGTTGGTTAACATATACTCCTCATGATCATTGCGCATGTACATAATGATTTCGAAGATTTTAATGCATGTGCAGAAAATTGATAAGCTGATCTGCATCATGTTGTCCCGAGATGTAGAATTGTTCTCCAGGCTTCTCAAAATCATGGATTTGGGCTGCCCTATCGCCCTTGTCCTCCACAATCATACTGTGGAAAATGATACAACATGTCATCAGCTACCGCAAAGTCTGTGATTCTCACATCGTTATAGCTCCAAGAACAATTCCCAATGTGTTGGAACACTCTGAATGCCTCTCCACATCCTTCCTAGCTGCTTCTTGTATTGTTGCAAAGTGGCTTTGTTTGTTGTCTTGGGGTCAGATATGGTCTTCACAAATGTCGCCTACTAATGATAGACACTAATGGCAAGGTAGTACCTCATGTTGTAGTTGTGACTGTTGACAGTGTAGTTGGATGGCAGTGATTCCCCATTACAAAGTCCTTGAACAAGGGAGATCGCTGAAGCACAATGATGTCGTTGTGTGAACTAGACACTCCAAAGAACGCATGCTAAATCCACAAGTCATGTGATATCGCTGCTTCCAGTATGATGGTGGCCTCTTTTGTGTGACCTTGGTACATCTTGTGCAAACCTTTGAGCCAGTTCTTCCATTGACAATGCATTCAATTAATTGAACGAACATACTTGGAAAATCTCTTGCCTCTCCAATATCCAGCAACCTTTTTGTATCCTACACATTTGATTCTCTTAGATACTTTGCTCCAAACACCTCCACCACAACATGAGCAAAATTCACAGTGGTCTTTAGGCATGTGCTCTCCCCCATCCGAACCATCTCACCGACGACATCACCGTCTGTACTAGGTACACACATCCTCATAGCAGCCATGCATTTCTACTAAGCATAGAATGATAGTTGTCAAAAATCCCTTGTGAGCTTGAAGTGGGGATCGTGTGCCTCCACTCCCTCCACCATGCGCAGGAACAATGGTTTACGCATACGAAAGTGTCGACGAAACCATTCATCAGGGAAAGCTGATTCTGGAGAAAAGTGGTCCTTGTAGAGTAGTCGTGCTCTAGAGACCCTATCCTGGTTCAGAACTCTTGTCCCTTTAATCAAGACTTGAAGCTGAGAATGTGCTCGACCTCCCAGTCCATTTCCCGTTGGACGATGCTCATGATCATCATCATCTCGGCTTCTTCATCTGAATCTGACAAACCAAAGAACTCCTTTTGAATTAATGCATCAAGCTTTGTGGGTCCATACTCCATGTCCGATGAACCATCTGAATCCATTGTTTTGCCTACAAAACAGACACAATAATCAAACAATGTGTTGAACACATAGAGGGCAAGGCGCAGTCCAAAAGTAGTCAGGGCGTACCGCGGTGGCATGCGGGCGGGTGACAATTTCTGTGGCAGCGAGAATTGATGGGACGAGTGTTGTGGAGGTGTCGCGGGCTCAGTACAATGACGGAGCGAGGGTGGCGGTGGATCTAGGGGCAGGCCGGCACAGACAAGGTCGAATCATCAAGGTGTGTGGGGGGAGGGGGGTTGGTGAAAGCACAAGTGCTCCCTAGGTGGTTTTGGTAATTAATGTCAACATATCTCTTATTGGACTAACACTTTTATCTAGTATGTTTCAGATAAGTTCAACAATGGAGTGGCATGGACTAAAGGATGTGGGAACTCCTTCAAGATGCTAAGGACAAAGGATTGGCTCAAGCTTCAAGCTCAAGACTCTTCATTTTATATTTTAGTGATCCAAGATCACATTGAGTCTATAGGAAAAGCCAATACTATCAAGAAGGGATGAGGTGTTGCTTAATGAGTTTCTTGCTCCATAGTGCTTAGTGATATGCTCCAAAACCCTCAACTACTTTCCCATTTCCCCACATATGACCTAAACCTAAAGTCAAACTCAGCCCCATCGATTCTTTCTATCCGGCGCCGCCGAGTTCACATGTCATAGCCACTGCCACAAACCCTAGGCAAATCGGTCTCACCGATAGGGATCTCGGTCTCACCGAGATGGGATTGTAATCTCTCTGTGTATGTCCATTACCAAAATCGGTCTAACCGAGTTTGAGCAATCGGTACTACCGAGATTACAATGCAAACTTCCTGGTCAACTTATTACCAAAATCGGTCCTACCGAGTTTGTGTAATCGGTCCAACCGAGTTTGCCTGACCAACTCTCTGGAAAACTTATTACCAAAATCGGTCCCACCAAGTTTGTGTAATCGGTCTCACCAAGATTACGTTATGCCCTAACCCTAACCATATCGGTCCTACCGAGTTGCATATCGGTGCCACCAAAAATCCTAACGCTCACTAGGTTTATCAAATCGGTCCGACCGAGTTTGTTGATTTGGTCCCACCGAGTTTGGTAAATTGTGTGTAACGGTTAGATTTTGTGTGGAGGCTATATATACCCCTCCACCTCCTCTTCATTCATGGAGAGAGCCATCAAAACGAACCTACACTTCCAGCATACATTTTCTGAGAGAGAACTACCTACTCATGTGTTGAGGCCAAGATATTCCATTCCTACCATATGAATCTTGATCTCTAGCCTTCCCCAAGTTGCTTTCCACTCAAATCTTATTTCCACCAGATCCAGATCCCATGAGAGAGAGAGTTGAGTGTTGGGGAGACTATCATTTGAAGCACAAGAGCAAGGAGTTCATCATCAACGCACCATTTGTTACTTCTTGAAGAGTGGTGTCTCCTAGATTGGCTAGGTGTCACTTGGGAGCCTCCGACAAGATTGTGGAGTTGAACCAAGGAGTTTGTAAGGGCAAGGAGATCGCCTACTTCGCGAAGATCTACCGCTAGTGAGGCAAGTCCTTCGTGGGCGACGGCCATGGTGGGATAGACAAGGTTGCTTCTTCGTGGACCCTTCATGGGTGGAGCCCTCCGTGGACTCGCGCAACCGTTACCCTTCGTGGGTTGAAGTCTCCATCAACGTGGATGTACGATAGCACCACCTATCGGAACCACGCCAAAACATCCGTGTCTCCAATTGCGTTTGAATCCTCCAAAACCCTTCCCTTTACATTCTTGCAAGTTGCATGCTTTACTTTCCGCTGCTCATATACTCTTTGCATGCTTGCTTGTTATGTATTGTGAATGTTAAACTTGTGCCTAAACTCCACTTAAACTTAAAGAAGTTAAAAACTGCAACTTTGGTACTTAGTGTCTAATCACCCCCCTCTAGACACCTCTTCTCAAGGTCCTACAGTTGGTGCAATTTGAGGTGGGGTCGGGTTGTTTGGTCCAACGTTGCGGACGCGCCCGTGCCTTCACTTATCCACCCTATATTTGGGATGGATATGAGGGGTGTCGGTCAGCTCAGACGTATAGGGCCGGTATGAGCCGTCAGTCCAAGTCAGGATTTTACCACCGGATAGTGGCGGAATCGTCCGCCCGGGCATAAGGGGGTTGAGACACCCAACTGTAGATGCTCTAAAGTGCCGGACGTGCAGGGGGCACGGCATTGACGACAGACTGTTGAGTATCGTGATTAATAGGAAGTATAGTATAGACTAGGATTTATTTCTACCTTGTCTTGTAGTCCAAGTTGATCATGCACTCCTATATATATGCCCATGCGGCTCAAGTAATAAATCAACAATTCCGCCAATCTCCCTATCTGTTCTTACATGGTATCATCCTAACCCCGCTCCAAAATCCTAGCCACTGCTGCTTCCACACCCGCGCGCCCTCGAGCGATAGATCTCCATGGTCGCCATCGAGGGCCTTGTCGCCCGTACCTGGGGTTTGTTCGCCGATCCAGTTGATCAGCTGTCCTAGAGAGTCTTTTTCCCGATCCTTCGATCGGGTTTTTTCTCTCCTGTCAGTCTTCTTGATCGGCATTCTCTTTTTGGTTTTCCGATCTAAGATCAGTTTGTGTCACCCGCCATCGCCGCCTATACTTCGACACTGGCGCAACCAACCGGTCTCTTCTTCGACCCGGCCATCGTCCGAGCGTCTGCCCACCCATCGCTCTGCGCCGACCCTTGACCCCCTGCTCCGACGAGACTTCCCCATCACCTCCCGCCTTCGCCACGTATGTACAGCTGCCTCCGGACGACAATGTGTTCGCCGCTCGGGCGCCACTACTACATTGACTACTCAGGCTTCGCTGCCCGGGCACCAGCGCAACATTGGTTGCCGGGCCATCGGGGCTAACGCGCACATCTGCACGTTGTCCCACGCTAGTCGTCGTCATTGGCTTCAGCTCGAACTCCGCCACCACTCTGCATCCACTGAGCGGCGTCCCCGACCTCGCGCGCGATCGGATTGATCATCGGTCCGCCCGTGATCCGCCCCATATGCGACGGGCGACCGATCTGGTTGGTCGATTGCAGGCACCCCCGTAGATCCCATGAAGACTATCCATGAGTACAGCGTGCCCTCCACCGATCGAGCAACAGGCTGCCGCTGCGTTGCCCCATCGGGCCACAGCGCCGCCCCGTGGTTCTCCCCAAGGCTGCACCGGCTAGCGTGTTGCTGCTGCGTCGCCCCTTCGAGCTGTAGCGTTGCGGCGCGCGGTCCACACTGTCGCCCCGTGTCCGTCCCCGCGGCTACACCGTACCTCAGGCTGCCGTTGTGTCGCCTCTTCTGGCCGTAGGTCGAGCTCCGCTTCGGCGTTAGCCATGGCCGCCGCTCGAGCGAGCAAGCACGAGCTTCGCTCCAACCTCCCCCCTCGCCTTCGTCGTTTACACTTTTTCGGCCTTGTTTCAAAAGTACACCCGCAACACTATTTATGTTGCAGAAATTTCTTGATTCACACCGCAGACGACATCATCTTTTTCGCTGAGAAAATTCCTCAACATTATTCATGTTGCAAAAGCCCTCCCGCAACATCATCTATGTTGCAAAAAATAAAGACGACAAAAGTCTGCAACACAATCTTTGTTGCAACTGTTTCTTCAATAAGACCTTTGTTGCAGATGTTTCTGCAACACAAAGTTTGTTACAGTGATGAAGACGATGTTAAGCCACCGGATAACACATAATCTAACGGCCCCGAGGCGGCGGACCTTTTAAAAAGATCCGCCGGCCGACACGTAGCAGACCCCTTGTTTTTTAGGTTTTAATTGTTTTGTTTTTTGTGGATTGTTTTGAATGAGTTCCTAGCACTAGGGGCCGTAAGTGAAATGAAAATAGTAGAAGAACTCAAAAAGATGTGCACACATCTTGAGATGGAACATCAGTGTAGACAGTTAATGGAATCATGTGTACAAGTAGTACATGATTTTGTGAGGAGTTAACATAGTGTGTGAAGTTGGAGTTTTTGCGTGGCCTCGGTCGGCTTGTGACCGTTGGCTGTGCGTGTAACACTCTTGTACATTGTTTTCTCTCTTCTACTATAAAGCTAAGGTACGCAATTTGCATACTCTCGAAAAAAACACATGATCCATATTCATATCTTCATGTGATTTTTGAAAAGTTCTTACATATTATTTTGTCCTAAAAAACAGAAGTGTAAGAGGG
This sequence comes from Aegilops speltoides, assembly GCA_021437245.1. Lineage (NCBI taxonomy): Eukaryota > Viridiplantae > Streptophyta > Magnoliopsida > Poales > Poaceae > Aegilops > Aegilops speltoides. Next base: position 382,227,837 of record CM038144.1, on the reverse strand, counting down.
AGAAGTAAAAAGAAAAAGAAAAACGGAAAAGAACAGAAAGCAAGCCGAAAAGAAGAAGAAAAAAACGAAAAGAAAGTGGGTTGTCACTGCCGTCCCCGACTCGCGCCACCATGGAAATGGTGGAGGCGGACGCGGCGGCGGCGGCAAGCGCGTGGCCTGGTTCCTCCCGCCGCAGCCACCTCCTTCAGTTCCTCCTCCACGCCTCCAACGTAAGCATTCATCTCCCTCCGTTGTCCGCGACCCCGACCGAACTCAGTCTCACCCGCCGCCGTCCGTGATTTGCTTGTAGCGGCTCGACCTCCGGCCCATCGTCAAGTACTCCGCGCTCTCGTTCTTCGACGGACGCTTCCTCCCCGCGCTTCCGAGGTGACGGCGGTCGATCTCCCACTCCCAGACACAATTTCTAGTTTTGGTTGGGGCGAGTTTTTTCTTCCTGACATGTTCGTCGTGGCAGGAAGATGGGGTTCTGCGGCGCACGAAGTGAACGGGCCGTCAGGTCGTGGCTGATCGAGCCCCTCAGGGACAGCAACCTGGAGCTCTTCGCGCTCGTCGCGGTGTGGATCGCCAGCAAGGTGATACTGTGAGAATCTCAGCAAACTCTGTGTGCATGCCAATGCCATGCCATGGGGGAGCATCATTACCTTCCTTTCCATGCTGTTGTCTGTTCAGATCCATGAGATTAGGCCACTGTCAGTGAAGAGCCTCAAGGCGCTCAGCGATCGCATCATCGCCGACCAGCATTTCACATGCCGTGATTTCGCCGATGCTGTGAGTTCGTGGTGTATTGTTCTCTTTCATTTCGGTTCCTGATTATGGGGACTAAAGGTGTTTGTTGTAATGCCGCAGGAGCTGGTGTTCATGGAGGTAAAGCCTCTGGGCTAGCGCTGGAATGTTTGCTTTGTGTTGCATCTTCCCACACAATGAAATTGTTGTTTGTTGAGTGACCTGTAGGTAGTGGACTATAATGTTGGGTGTTCCAGCATTGCTTTCATATACCTGGAGGAGCTTCTCATTCAGTTCAGGTTCATCAAATTGCTTAATTCATTCGCTAATCACTGGCCAATACTACCAATACTCCAATTGTTAATACTTCCATCAGGGGCAATTTTTATAGCCTTTAGAACCACTATATACCTACTGAATTATATCTCTCCGTTCCAAAATAGATGATCCAATTTTTTACTAAAGTTAGTATAAAATTGAGTCATCTATTTTTGAACGGAGGTAGTAGTAGTTAGTGGTGAACATGTATCATCTTGTAACTCTGAAGTTCTGTAAGGTACACATCCATTTATGTTCGGCAATGCATTATATGAGAAACCACAGTACTCATACCACACACCAGGCAGGTGCAGTAATTAGTTGAATTAGAATCTTTTGCATTCAGTTTCTCACTTCCCCCTGAGCAGTCCACTTGACTCTTTGTAAGCTTTTACTTAGTGCACAGACAAAGTATCACACCACCATCTGTTTTACCAATCCCACAAAGTTACACTGTTAGTGCTTACCACTACAATAATTTTGCTGATGTGTAGAAAGTATTAGACCATGAACATATGCTGCTCATATGTTCTCATTGTTCTCGATTCCTCAGTACATGTGAAACGTAAGTATAGAATTTCAAATAACGTGCTGCTTATTTTCTTCACTGACAGGGAAATATCAAAGTTGGGTGATCTTTTAAGTATGGATGTGTGCATGGAAATTTTGGATGTTCTTTATGAGACCGAAGATACCTCATGGCTTTTCGACTTTCCCTGTCCACTTGCTGCTTCAACTCTTGTATGTTCCCTGAATGTAGCATTCTCACTGGCATTGAAAATATGCTAGATAGAAGTGTGACAATGTTCTGTCTAATATTGTCTGTCTCTATTCTCTTAAGGTTACTGCGTATGTTATGTCAGTTCCTAAGCAGACATGGGAGTTTCCAATCCTTCCTTGGGGTAAGCCATTAGCAGCGTGCTTCACTTTATTTTTGCATCGCCCAACGAAAAACTTCCTTAATAGATTCTGTGTTTTTCGTGATTTTTATCTCGAGTGAAACCATGAGCACTGAAATGTTTCTACTTTCTTCAGTTAAGACATTTTTGTTGACATCTTCTTCAGTTAAGACTTACTGTTCCCTGTGGTCATATACTACTAATGAATGAACAGCATGCCTTTAGATGGATTAGGCCTGCATATGTAAGAATTGTGGCGTGTCTCAGTAAGGTTGTTCTGACATTCATCACACACTTTCTAACAGTATCTGCACTTTGCAGTCCGGTTTACCACGTCATATGCTGAAGAACAGATCATGAAGATTGTTATGACAATTCTCATGCATGTACTCAAGCCGGATGAAATCAAAGAGAAGAACAGGAGAGAGTTCAGTATCTGAGGCTTATTGCAAACTGTTGCTGTGTAGAACAGTAGTTGTGTCCAAAATTTTCCAGTGGTAAGTACTAACACCGTGCAACCAAGTAATTTTGTAGAAGATAGTGCAGCTTGTTTGCATCCACAGTGTGGGATTAAGATCTCCAAAATTGACTGATGAACCGTGGGCGCTAATTAAATCTGTAAAAAAAAAGGTTGCTGAATGTATTGTTGCCACATGAGTACATGACAATTCTGCTCAGATGACTGATGCAGTGATGAGTTTGCCAACGGAATGATGTCCCCTCGCGTCCATGTGGCACTCATTAATTTTCTTTTCATTTGATGGTTATGATGACATCAGACTCTTGGATTCTGCTTTTGTCTTCCTGCAATTGTATAATATGACATGAAACGATTTTATTCAGCGTATCATGACGAGCATGACCTGTCAACTCTTCATGAGTTTTGATGTGATATTCTCATATTGAAGATACTCCTTGTTCCATAATTGAAAGGAGAATGATTTGAAGATGTTCCTTTTTTCTATTATTGAAAGTCATTTTCCCATAATTGAAAGAAACTTCATATAATGGAAGAATGAAAAACAGTATATATGGCGTCCCAGGAGTAGGTACTCTGCAGGGGTAGGAGTGTTGCTACTTGCAACCGCCTCCACAGGCCATCAGCTTTCTTTACATTTGATGGTTTTGTCTTGGTTGAATTGTAAAATGAGATTGGTTAGGGGAAAGTTGACTGAAAATTTGATTTGGGTCAGTCAGATCAGTTTTCAGCAGTCAGATTCGGAATGAACGGCATATGATTTCTTCAACCTCCAGCCAGATCTTCTGTTCATCTTCTTCCCTGTAACCGTCGCACGTACCACCGGCCTAGCTGCCGTCCTCAGCCAGCCGTGGCTGGTGGCGCTCCCGCGCCAGCCCGGCCGCCCCGCCCTCCCTCAACCGCTGCCCATCGCCGTGCTTCTGCCGCCCTCGGCCATCCCTCTAGGCCCCTCGTGACGAGCTTTTCTCCAGCGAAGCCACACCATCGCGGTTCACCACCGCCCCCACCCGAAACCCTAAGATAGATATTGGGGTAGCCTGCCCAGCGACCTTCTTCTTCCCGTCCGGCGAGTTTCTTCCTCCCCGTGCTTGTTTCTTCCTTCAACCAAAATCGATTGACCCAAAATTCGAAAGTCGGACGATTGACATGTACATATTGTGTTGTAAGAGCAACTCCGACGCGCCGACCCAAACGGACGGCGCTTTTGTCCGTTTGGGTCGGCCGTCCGCCCGGCGTCCGCCCTATTTGAGATTTGGGTCGGTAGTGCACCAAACGAGCCGACCCATATGTGCCGGGGTGGCCGGCTGGCCGCCCTTTTTCATCAAACAGCACTAAATTTGCATTATTTCGCACACAACTTTTGCATTATTTTACAAACAAACATATAGTCCACAACCAAATATATAGCACAGTTTCAACCAAATAAATAGCATAGTTTTACAAGCCGAATAAAAGTAAAAATGTCTCACATAGTTTTGCAAGCCGAATTAAAAAGATACATCTATTGGTTGCCAACATGAGCCCACATCTGCTCAACCAAATCATTTTGCAGTTGCATGTGAGTTTCCCAATCACGCATGTCATGATGAAATTGGATGAACTGTTCAAACGTTGCTGCTCCTTCATGCTCAGGCACAACATTCTCACCCTGAAACTGAAACCCTTGATCGTACAGACGTTTCCGGCGCTCATTTCTACGATCATATTGTGCATGATCACACAAGCAGTCATCACCTCCCATAGTTTCTGCATGCTCCAAGCATTAGCAGGATACCGAACAATGCCCCATCAAAATTGCAAAACATCAAAGGCACGCTCGACATCCTTCCTAGCACTCTCTTGCTCTTGGGCAAATCTTTTCCTCTTCTCTCCGACAGGGTTGGGGATTGTCTTCACAATAGTGGTCCACTAAGGTTAGATACCATCACCCAGGTCGTATCCTTTGTCGTAGTTGTGGCCGTTGATAGTAAAGTTCACCGGTGGGTTGTTGCCTTCGGCAAGCCTAGCAAACACTGGCGAGCGCTGAAGCACATTGATATCATTGCATGATCCGGCCATGCCAAAGAAAGAGTGCCAGATCCAGAGATCTTGAGACGTCACGGCCTCAAGTATGACAGTGCAAGCCCTGACATGGCCCTTATACTGCCCTTGCCAAGCAGAAGGGCAGTTCTTGCACTCCCAGTGCATGCAATCTATGCTGCCAAGCATCCCTGGGAAGCCCCTGCTGGCATTAATCGCCAACAAACGGGTTGTATCTTCAGGAGTCGGCTCTCTCAAGTACTCAGGGCCAAACATAGCAATAACAGCCTTGCAGAACTTATACATGGAGTCTAGGCATGTAGACTCGCTCATACGGACGTACTCGTCAATGAGATCATCGGGCACTCTGTATGCAAGCATTCGGATGGCGGCAATGCATTTTTTATAAGAGGAGAAACCAATCTTTCCAACGGCATCCTCTTTGCACTCGAAATAGTCATCATAGCCGACCAACCCCTCTCTAATACGGTTGAAAAGGTGCCTACTCATACGGAAAAGGCGACGGAATTTCTGATGTTTGAACAACGGGTTTGTTATGTCAAAGTAGTTCTTCCAAAGAAGAAAATGCCCGCTCTCTCGGTTGCGACTCAACGCTGGAAGGTGGCCTGGAATGTAGTCACGGTACGCGGGGCGTTGGCTATTGAGGTGGTGATGGACCAACACGGCAGCCAAGATCTCCTCATCATCATCGGACAAGGAATCGTTGGAGTCGCAAAGGAAACTGTGAAAAAAGAACACGTCGGCGGAGTTCATTTTGTGTTGGCGAACGTAGTAATTTCAAAAAAATTCCTACGCACATGCAAGATCATGGTGATGCATTGCAACGAGAGGGGAGAGTGTTGTCCATGTACCCTCGTAGACCGAAAACGGAAGCGTTAGAACAACGCGGTTGATGTAGTTGTACGTCTTCACAGCCCGACCGATCAAGCACCGAAACTACGGCACCGCCGAGTTCTAGCACACGTTCAGCTCGATGACGTCCCTCGAACTCCGATCCAGCCGAGTGTCGAGGGAGAGTTCCGTCAGCATGACGGCGTGGTGACGATCTTGATGTTCTACCGTCGCAGGGCTTCGCCTAAGCACCGCTATAATATTATCGAGGAGGACTAAGGTGGAGGGGGCACCGCACACGGCTAAGAGATCAAGAGATCAATTGTTGTGTCTATGGGGTGCCCCCGGCCCCCGTATATAAAGGAGCAAGGGGGAAGGCGGCCGGCCAAGGAGGAGGGCGCGCCAAGGGGGAGAGGGAGAAGGAAAAGGGGGTTGCATCCCTTGTCCAATTCGGACCAGAGGGGGGGCGTAGGCATCCTTCCTTTTGGCCTCTCTCCTCTATTCCCGTATGGCCCAATAAGGCCCATATACTCCCCGGCGAAATCCCGTAACTATTCAGTACTCCGAAAAATACCCGAATCACTCAGAACCTTTCCGAAGTCCGAATATAGTCGTCCAATATATCGATCTTTACGTCTTGACCATTTCAAGACTCCTCGTCATGTCCCCGATCTCATCCGGGACTCCGAACTCCTTCGGTACATCAAAACACATAAACTCATAATATAACCATCATCGAACTTTAAGCGTGCGGACCCTACGGGTTCGAGAACTATGTAGACATGACTGAGACACGTCTCCGGACAATAACCAATAGCGGAACCTGGATGCTCATATTAGCTCCCACATATTCTACGAAGATCTTTATCGGTCAAACCGCATAACAACATACATTGTTCCTTTTGTCATCGGTATGTTACTTGCCCGAGATTCGATCGTCGGTATCTCAATACATAGTTCAATCTCGTTACCGGCAAGTCTCTTTACTCGTTATGTAATGCATCATACCGCAACTAACTCATTAGTCACATTGCTTGCAAGGCTTATAGTGATGTGCATTACCGAGAGGGCCCAGAGACACCTCTCCGACAATCGGAGTGACAAATCCTAACCTCGAAATACGCCAACTCAACATGTACCTTCGGAGACACCTGTAGAGCTCCTTTATAATCACCCAGTTACGTTCTGACGTTTGGTAGCACACAAAGTGTTCCTCCGGTAAATGGGAGTTGCATGATCTCATAGTCATAGGAACATGTATAAGTCATGAAGAAAGCAATAGCAACATACTAAATAATCAAGTGCTAAGCTAACGGAATGGGTCAAGTCAATCACATCATTCTCCTAATGATGTGATCCCGTTAATCAAATGACAACTCATGTCTATGGTTAGGAAACTCAACCATCTTTGGTTAACGAGCTAGTCAAGTAGAGGCATACTAGTGACACTATGTTTGTTTATGTATTCACACATGTATTATATTTCCGGTTAATACAACTCTAGCATGAATAATAAACATTTATCATGAATAAGGAAATAAATAATAACTTTATTATTGCCTCTAGGGCATATTTTCTTCAGTCTCCCACTTGCACTAGAGTCAATAATCTAGTTCACATCGCCATGTGATTTAACACCAATATTCATATCTGCATATGATTAACACCCAATAGTTCACATCGTCATGTGACTAACACCCAAAGGGTTTACTAGAGTCAATAATCTAGTTCACATTGCTATGTGATTAACACCCAAAGAGTACTAAGGTGTGATCATGTTTTGCTCGTGAGAGAAGTTTAGTCAACGGGTCTGTCACATTCAGAGCCGTATGTATTTTGCAAATATTCTATGTCTACAATGCTCTGCACGGAGCTACTGTTGGGGAACGTAGTAATTTCAAAAAATTTCCTACGCACACGCAAGATCATGGTGATGCATAGCAACGAGAGGGGAGAGTGTTGTCTACGTACCCTCGTAGACCGAAGCGGAAGCGATCACAATGTAGAGGAAGTAGTCGTACGTTCTCCTCGCGATCCGACCGATCCCGACACACGTACAGCTCGATGACGTCCCTCGAACTCCGATCCAGCCGAGTGTCGAGGGAGAGTTCCGTCAGCACGACGGCGTGGTGACGATCTTGATGTTCTACGCGCAGAAGCCGCCTAAGCTTCGCGACGATATGACCGAGGTGGAATATGGTGGAAGGGGCACCGACACGGCTAAGGAACGATCCGTAGATCAAACTTGTGTGTCCTAGGGTGCCCCCTGCCCCCGTATATAAAGGAGCAAGGGGGGGGGTGCGGCCGGCCTAGGAGGAGGCGCGCCGGAGGAGTCCTAGTCCCACCGAGTAGGACTCCCCTTCCTAGTTGGAGTAGGATTGGGGAGGGAAGAGGGAAGGGGCGCCGCCTTCTCCTTGTCCTATTCGGACTAGGGGGGGGGCGCGCCTGCCCTGGCGGCCCTTCCTCTTCTCCTCGTGGCCCACTAAGGCCCAATAGCCCCGGGAGGGTTCCGTAACCCCGGTGTTCCAAAAATCCCAATTTCACCCGAACCATTCCGAACTCAAATATAGGCTTCCAATATATCAATCTTTATGTCTCGACCATTTCGAGACTCCTCGTCATGTCCGTGATCACATCCGGACTCGAACTTCTTCGGTACATCAAAATACATTAACTCATAATATAACATCCATCGAAACCTTAAGCGTGCGGATCCTACGGTTCGAGAACAATGTAGACATGAGTGAGACACGTCTCCGTCAATAACCAATAGCGGGACCTGGATGCCCATATTGGTTCCTACATATTCTCGAAGATCTTTATCGGTCAAACCGCATAACAACATACGTTGTTCCCTTTGTCATCGGTATGTTACTTGCCCGAGATTCGATCGTCGGTATCCAATACCTAGTTCAATCTCGTTACGCAAGTCTCTTTACTCGTTCCGTAATACATCATCTCGCAACTAACTCATTAGTTGTAATGCTTGCAAGGCTTAAGTGATGTGCATTACCGAGAGGGCCCAGAGATACCTCTCCGACAATCGGAGTGACAAATCCTAATCTCAAATCGCCAACCCAACATCTACCTTTAGAGACACCTGTAGTACTCCTTTATAATCACCCGATTCGTTGAGGCGTTTGGTAGTACCCAAAGTGTTCCTCCGCAAGCGGGAGTTGCATAATCTCATAGTCATAGGAACATGTATAAGTCATGAAGAAAGCAATAGCAACATACTAAACGATCGGGTGCTAAGCTAACGGAATGGGTCATGTCAATCAGATCATTCAACTAATGATGTGATCCCGTTAATCAAATAACAACTCTTTGTTCATGGTTAGGAAACATAACCATCTTTGATTAACAAGCTAGTCAAGTAGAGGCATACTAGTGACACTCTGTTTGTCTATATATTCACACATGTATTATGTTTCCGGTTAATACAATTCTAGCATGAATAATAAACATTTATCATGAAATAAGGAAATAAATAATAACTTTATTATTGCCTCTAGGGCATATTTCCTTCAGTCTCCCACTTGCACTAGAGTCAATAATCTAGTTCACATCGCCATGTGATTGAACACCAATAATCATATCTGTATATGATTAACACCCATAGTTCACATCGTCATGTGACCAACACCCAAAGGGTTTACTAGAGTTAATAATCTAGTTCACATCGCTATGTGATTAACACCCAAAGAGTACAAAGGTATGATCATGTTTTGCTCGTGAGAGAAGTTTAGTCAACGGATCTGTCACATTCAGAGCCGTATGTATTTTGCAAATATTCTATGTCTACAATGCTCTGCACGGAGCTACTCTTAGCTAATTGCTCCCACTTTCAATATGTATCTAGATCGAGACTTAGAGTCATCCAGATCGGTGTCAAAACATGCATCGACGTAACCCTTTACGACGAACCTTTTGTCACTTCCATAATCGAGAAACATATCCTTATTCCACTAAGGATAATTTTGACCGCTGTCTAGTAATCTACTCCTAGATTACTATTGTACTCCCTTGCCAAACTCGATGTAGGATATACAATAGATCTGGTACACAAAGATGGCATACTTTATAGAACCTATGGCCAAGGCATAGGGAATGACTTTCATTCTCTTTCTATCTTCTGCCGTGGTCGGGTTTTGAGTCTTACTCAATTTCACACCTTGTAACACGAGCAAGAACTCTTTCTTTGACTGTTCCATTTTGAACTACTTCAAAATCTTGTCAAGGTATGTACTCATTGAAAAAACTTATCAAGCGTCTTGATCTATCTCTATAGATCTTAATGCTCAATATGCAAGCAGCTTCACCGAGGTCTTTCTTTGAAAAACTCCTTTTAAACACTCCTTTATGCTTTGCGAGAATAATTCTACATTATTTCCGATCAACAATATGTCATTCACATATACTTATCGAAATCTTTGTAGTGCTCCCACTCACTTTCTTGTAAATACAGAGGCTTCATTGCAAGTCTCAGATAAACTATATGCTTTGATCAACTTATCAAAGCGTATATTCCAACTCCGAGATGCTTGCACCAGTCCATAGATGGATCATTGGAGCTTGCACACTTTGTTAGCTCCTTTGGATCGATAAAACCTTCGGTTGCATCACATACAACTCTTCCTCCGAAAACCCATTCAGAATGCAGTTTTACATCCATTTGCCAAATTTCATAAATTGTGGCAATTGCTAACATGATTTGGACAGACTTAAGCATCGCTACGGTTGAGAAAATCTCATTGTAGTCAACACCTTGAACTTGTCAAAAACCTTTTTGCGACAAGTCGAGCTTTGTAGATAGTAACACTACTATCAACGTCCGTCTTCCTCTAGAAGATCCATTTATACAATATGGCTTGCCGATCATCGGGCAACTCCACCAAAGTCCATACTTTGTTCTCATACATGGATCTCATCTCAGATTTCATGGCCTCAAGCCATTTCGTGGAATCTGGGCTCATCATCGCTTCCACATAGTTCGTAGGTTCATCATGGTCTAGTTACATGACTTCCAGAACGGGATTACCGTACCACTCTGGTGCGGATCTCACTCTGGTTTACCTACGAGATTTGGTAGTAACTGATCTGAAGTTACATGATCATCATCATTAGCTTCCTCACTAATTGGTGTAGTAGTCACGAGAACAGATTTACGTGATGAACTACTTTCAATAAGGGAGAAGGTACAATTACCTTATCAAGTTCTACTTTCCTCCCACTCACTTCTTTCGAGAGAAACTCCTTCTCTAGAAAGGATCCATCTTAAGCAACGAATATCTTGCCTTCGGATCTGTGATAGAAGGTGTACCCAACAATTTCCTTTGGGTATTCTATGAAGACGTACTTCTCGATTTGGGTTCGAGCTTATCGGATGAAACTTTTTCACATAAGCATCGCAGCCCCAAACATTAAGAAACGACAACTTTGGTTTCTTGCTAAACCACAGCTCATATAGTGTCGTCTCAGCGGATTTAGATGGTGCCCTATTTAACGTGAATGCAGCTGTCTCTAATGCATGATCCCAAAACGATATTGGTAAATCTGTAAGAAACATCATAGATTGCACTATATCCAATAAAGTGCGATTACGATGTTTGGACACACCATAACATTGTGGTGTTCGGTGGCGTGAGCTGTGAAACTATTCCACATTGTTTTAATTGAAGACCAAACTCATAACTCAAATATTCGTCTCCGTGATCGGATCACGAAACTTTATTTTCTTGTTACGATGATTTTCCACTTCACTCTGAAATTCTTTGAACCTTTCAACTATTTCGGACTTATGTTTCATCAAGTAGATATACCCATATCTGCTCAAATCATCTTGTGAAGGTCGAAAATAACGATACTTGCCACGAGCATCAACACTCATTGGATCGCATACATCGGTATGTATTATTTCCAATAAGTCAAGAGCTTGTTCCATTGTTCCGGAGAACGGAGTTTTAGTCATCTTGCCCAAAAGGCACGGTTCGCAAGCATCAAGTGATTCATAATCAAGTGATTCCAAAATCCCATCAGCATGGAGTTTCTTCATGCGCTTTACACCAATATGACCTAAACGGCGATTGCCACAAATAAGTTGCACTATCATTATCAACTCTGCATCTTTTGGTTTCAACATTATGAATATGTGTATCACTACTATCGAGATTCATCAAAATAGACCACTCTTCAAGGGTGCATGACCATAAAAGATATTACTCATATAAATAGAACAACCATTATTCTCGATTTAAATGAATAACCGTCTCGCATCAAACAAGATCCAGATATAATGTTCATGCTCAACGCAGCACCAAATAACAATTATTTAGGTCTAAAACTAATCCCGAAGGTAGATGTAGAGGTAGCGTGCCGACCGCGATCACATCGACTTTGGAACCATTTCCACGCCGCATCGTCACCTCGTCCTTTGCGGTGTTAAGCTAATCCGTAGTCCCTGTTTGAGTTGCAAATATTAGCAATAGAACCAGTATCAAATACCAGTGCTCTGCGAGCTCTAGTAAGGTACACATCAATAACATGTATATCACATATACCTTTGTTCACCTTGCCATCCTTCTTATCCGCCAAATACTTGGGGCAGTTCCGCTTCAAAGACGATGCCTTGCTTGCAGAGAAGCACTCGATTTCAGGTTTAGGGCTAGACTTGGGTTTCTTCTCTGAGCAACAACTTGCTTGCTGTTCTTCTTGAAGTTCCCTTCTTCTTCCCTTTGCCTTTCTTCTTGAAACTAGTGGTCTTATTGACCATCAACACTTGATGCTCCTTCTTGATTTCCACCTCCGCAGCCTTTAGCATTGCGAAGAGCTCGGTATAGTCTTTACTAACCCTTGCATATTATAGTTCATCACGAAGCCTTTGTAGCTTGGTGGCGAGATTGAAGAATTCATCAATGAAACAATCATCCGGAAGATTAACTCCCGCTTGAGTCAAGTGATTGTAATACCCGGACATTTTGAGTATGTGCTCACCGACGAACTATTCTCCTCCATCTTGCAGCTATAGAACTTATTGGAGACTTCATATCTCTCAATCCGGGCATTCATTTGGAATATCAACTTCAACTCTGGAACATCTCATATGCTCCATGACGTTCAAAACGTCGTTGAAGTCCCGGTTCTAAGCCGTAAAGCATGGCACACTGAACTATAGAGTAGTCATCGACTTTGCTCGCGACGTTCATAACATCTGGTGTTGCTCTGCGGCGAGCACGGCACCTAGCGGTGCATCCAGGGCGTAACTCTTACATGCAGCAATGAGGATGATCCTCGATTCGGACCCAATCCGTGTAGTTGCTACCATCATCTTTCAACTTTGCTTTCTCAAGGAACGCATTAAAATTCAACGGAACAACAAAGACGAGCCATCTATCTACAATCAAACATAGACAAGCAAGATACTATCAGGTACTAAGTTCATGATAAATTTAAGTTCAATTAATCATATTACTTAAGAACTCCCACTTAGACAGACATCCCTCTAGTCATCTAAGTGATCACGTGATCCAAATCAACTAAACCATAACCGATCATCACGTGAAATGGAGTAGTTTTCAATGGTGAACATCTTATGTTGATCATATCTACTATATGATTCACGCTCGACCTTTCGGTCTCCGTGTTCCGAGGCCATATCTGCATATGCTAGGCTCGTCAAGTATAACCCGAGTATTCTGCGTGTGCAAAACTGGCTTGCACCCGTTGTAGATGGACGTAGTGAAGGAAATATGCCCTAGAGGCAATAATAAAGTTATTATTTATTTCCTCATATCATGATAAATGTTTATTATTCATGCTAGAATTGTATTAACCGGAAACATAATACATGTGTGAATATATAGACAAACAGAGTGTCACTAGTATGCCTCTACTTGACTAGCTTGTTAATCAAAGATGGTTATGTTTCCTAACCATGGACAAGGAGTTGTTATTTGATTAACAAGGTCACATCATTAGTTGAATGATCTGATTGACATGACCCATTCCGTTAGCTTAGCACACGATCGTTTAGTATGTTGCTATTGCTTCCTTCATGACTTATACATGTTCCTATGACTATGAGATTATGCAACTCCCGTTTACCGGAGGAACACTTTGGGTGCTACCAAATGTCACAACGTAACTGGGTGATTATAAAGGAGTACTACAGGTGTCTCCAAAGGCAGATGTTGGGTTGGCGTATTTCGAGATTAGGTTTTGTCACTCCGATTGTCGGAGAGGTATCTCTGGGCCCTCTCGGTAATACACATCACTGAAGCCTTGCAAGCATTACAACTAATGAGTTAGCTGTGAGATGATGTATTACGGAACGAGTAAAGAGACTTGCGATAGCGAGATTGAACTAGGTATTGGATACCGACGATCGAATCTCGGGCAAGTAACATACCGATGACAAAGGAACAACGTATGTTGTTATGCGGTCGACCGATAAAGATCTTCGTAGAATATGTAGGAACCAATATGGGCATCCAGGTCCCGCTATTGGTTATTGACCGAGACGTGTCTCGGTCATGTCTACATTGTTCTCGAACCGTAGGGTCCGCACGCTTATGGTTTCGATGATCGTTATATTATGAGTTTATGTATTTTGATGTACCGAAGAAGTTGAGTCCCGGATGTGATCGCGGACATGACGAGGAGTCTCGAAATGGTCGAGACATAAAGATTGATATATTGGAAGCCTATATTTGGAGTTCGAATGGTTAGGGTGAAATCGATTTTCTGGAACACCGGGGTTACGGAACCTCTCGGGGTTAATGGGCCTTAGTGGGCCATGAGGGAAAGGAGGAGGGGCCGGCCAGGGCAGGCCACGCGCCCCCTCCCCCCCTAGTCCGAATAGGACAAGGAGGGGGGCGGCGCCCCCCTTTCCTCTTTCCCTCCCCCCAATCCTACTCCAACTAGGAAAGGGGGGGAGTCCTACTCCCGGTGGGAGTAGGACTCCTCCGGCGCGCCTCCCTTGGGCCGGCCACACCTCCCCCCCTTGCTCCTTTATATACGGGGGCAAGGGGGCACCCTAGAACACACAAGTTGATCTACGGATCGTTCCTTAGCCGTGTGCGGTGCCCCCTTCCACCATATTCCACCTCGGTCATATCGTCGCGAAGCTTAGGCAAAGCTCTGCGCCGGTAGAACATCAAGATCGTCCCACGCCGTCGTCTTGTGGAACTCTCCCTTGACACTCGGCTGGATCGGAGTTCGAGGGGCGTCATCGAGCTGAGCGTGTGTCAAGAACTTCGGGCGCCCGAGTAACGGCGCGGGATCGGTCGGATCGCGAGGAGAGCGTCGACTACTTCCTCTACGTTGTGATCGCTTCGCTTGGTCTCACGAGGGTGCGTAGACAACACTCTCCCTCTTGTTGCTATGCATCACCATGATCTTGCGTGTGCGTAGGAAATTTTTGAAATTACTCGTTCCCCAACAAAGTGGCATCCGAGCCTAGGTTTTTATGGTTTGATGTTTTGCACGAGTAGAACACAAGTGAGTTGTGGGCGATACAAGTCATACTTCCTACCAGCATGTCATACTTTGGTTCAGCGGTATTGTGAGATGAAGCGGCCGGACCGACATTACGCGTGACGCTTACGCGAGACTGGTTTCACCGCCACGAGCACTCGTTGCTTAAAGGTGATGGCGGGTGTCTGTCTCTCTCACTTTAGTTCAACCGAGTGTGGCTCGCCGGTCCTTGAGAAGGTTAAAACGGAGTCTATTTGACGAAATATCGTTGTGGTTTTGATCGTGGGTGAGATTGGTTCTTGCTTAAGCCCGTAGCAGCCACGTAAAATTTGCAACAACAAAGTAGAGGGCGTCTAACTTGTTTTTGCAGGGCATGTTGTGATGTGATATGGTCAAGACGTGATGCTATATTTTATTGTATGAGATGATCATGTTTTGTAACCTAAGTTATCGGCAATCGGCGGAGCCATATGGTTGTCGCTTTATTGTATGAAATGCAACGCATACTGTAATTGCTTTACTTTATCACTAAGCGGTAGCGATAGTCGTAGAAGCAATAGATGGCGTAAACGACAACGATGCTACGATGGAGATCAAGGTGTCGCGCGGTGGCGATGGTGATCATGATGGTGCTTCGAGATGGAATCACAAGCACAAGAAGATGATGGCCATATCATATCACTTATATTGATTGCATGTGATGTTTATCCTTTATGCATCTTATCTTGCTTTGATTGACGGTAGCATTTTAAGATGATCTCTCACTTAAAATTATCAAGTAGTGTTCTCCACAGTATGCACCGTTGCCAAAGTTAAATCGTGCCCGCACACCACGTGATGATCGGGTGTGATAAGCTCTCGTCCATCTACAACGGGTGCAAGCCAGTTTTGCACACGCGAATACTCGAGTTAAACTTGACGAGCCTAGCATATGCGGATATGGCCTCGGAACACGGAGACCGAAAGGTCGGCGTGAATCATATAGTAGATATGATCAACATAAGATGTTCACCATTGAAAACTACTCCATCTCACGTGATGATCGGTTATGGTTTAGTTGATTTGGATCACGTGATCACTTAGATGACTAGAGATGTCTATCTAAGTGGGAGTTCTTAAGTAATATGATTAATTGAACTTAAATTTATCATGAACTTAGTCTGGTAGTATTTTGCAAATTATGTTGTAAGATCAATAGCTTGCGTTGTTGCTTTCATATGTTTATTTTGATATGTTCCTAGAAAAATTGTGTTAAAAATGTTAGTAGCAATGATGCGGATTTGATCCGTGATCTGAGTTTATCCTCATTCTTTGCCGGAAGAATTATGTCCTTAATGCACCGCTAGGTGATGGACCTATTGCGAGAGCGGATCTGCGACATTATGAGCGTTTGGCTAGCTCAATATGATGACTACTTGATAGTTTTGTGCACCATGCTTTATGGCTTAGAATCGGGACTTCAAAGATGTTTTGAACATCATGGACCATATGAGATGTTCGAGAATTGAAGTTAATATTTCAAGCAAATACCGAGTTGAGAGATATGAAGTCTCCAACAAGTTCTATAGCTAAAAGATGGAGGAGAATCGCTCAACTAGTGAGCATGTGCTCAGATTTTCGGGTACTTTCAATCGCTTGATCAAGTGGGAGTTAATCTTCCCAGATAAGATAGTGATTGACAGAATTCTCTAGTCACCATCACCAAGTTAGTAGAACTTCGTGATGAACTATAGTATGCAAGGGATGACGAAAATGATTCCCGAGCTCTTCGTGATGTTGAAATCGACGAAGGTAGAAATCAAGAAAGAGCATCAAGTGTTGATGGTTGACAAGATCACTAGTTTCAAGAAAAGGGCAAAGGGAAAGAAAGGGGAACTTCAAGTAGATTGACAAGCAAGTTGTCACTCCCACGAAGAAGTCCAAAGCTGAACCAAAGCCTGAGACTAAGTGCTTCTACTGCAAAGGGACTGGTTACTGGAAGCAGAACTACCCCAAGTATTTGGCGGATAAGAAGGATGGCAAAGTAAACAAAGGTATATTTGATATACATGTTATAGATGTGTACTTTACTAGTGTTTATAGCAACCCCTCGGTATTTGGTACTGGTTCAGTTGCTAAGAGTAGTAACTTCAAACAGGGAGTTCTGAGAATAAGCGAAAACTAGTTAAGGATGAAGTGATGATGTGTGTTGAAAAATAGTTTCAAGATTGATATGATCATCATCGCACACTCCCTATACTTTCGGGATTAGTGTTGAACCTAAATAAATGTTATTTGGTGTTTGCGTTGAGCATGAATATGATTTGATCGTGTTTATTGCAAAACGGTTATTCATTTAAGTAAGAGAATAAACTGTTGTTCTGTTTACATGAATAAAACCTTATATGGTTACACGCCCAATGAAAATGGTTCATTGGATCTCGATCGTAGTGATACACATATTCATAATATTGAAACCAAAAGATGCAAAGTTAATAATGATAGTACAACTTATTTGTGGCACTTGCCGTTTAGGTCATATTGGTGTAAAGCGCATGAAGAAACTCCATCTTGATGGGATTTTGGAATCACTTGATTATGAATCACTTGATGCTTGCGAACCATGCCTCATGGGCAAGATGACTAAGACTCCGTTCTCCGAACGATGGAGCGAAACAAGCGACTTATTGGAAATAATACATCTTGATGTATGCGATCCAATGAGTGTTAAGGCTCGTGGTGGGTATCGCTATTTTCGACCTTCACAGATGATTTGAGCAGATATGGGTATATCTACTTGATGAAACATAAGTCTGAAATAGTTGAAAGGTTCAAAGAATTTCAGAGTGAAGTGGAAAAATCATCGTGACAAGAAAATAAGGTTTCTACGATCGATCATGAGAGACAAATATTTGAGTTCTGAGTTTGGTCTTCAATTAAAACAATGTGGAATAGTTTCACAAATTCATGCCACCGAACACCACATCATAATGGTGTGTCTGAACGTCATAACCGTACTTTATTGGATATAGTACAATCTATGATGTTTCTTACCGACTTACCAATATCGTTTTGGGATCATGCATTAGAGACAGCTGCATTCACGTTAAATAGGGCACCATCTAAATCCGTTGAGACGACACTATATGAACTGTGGTTTAGCAAGAAACCAAAGTTGTCGTTTCTTAAAGTTTGGGGCTGCGATGCTTATGTGAAAAAGTTTCATCTGATAAGCTCAAACCCAAATCGAGAAGCGTCTTCATAGAATACCCAAAGGAAATTGTTGGGTACACCTTCTATCACAGATCCGAAGGCAAAACATTTGTTGCTAATAAATGGATCCTTTCTAGAGAAGGAGTTTCTCTCGAAAGAAGTGAGTAGGAGGAAAATAGAACTTGATGAGGTAACTGTACCTGTTCCCTTATTGGAAAGTAGTTCATCACAGAAATCTGTTCTTGTGACTACTATACCAATTAGTGAGGAAGCTAATGATGATGATCATGTAACTTCAGATCAAGTTACTACCGAACCTCGTAGGTAAAACAGAGTGAGATCCGCACTAGAGTAGTACGGTAATCTTGTTCTGGAGGTTGTGTTACTTGATCATGATAAACCTACGAACTATGAAGAAGCGATGGTGAGCCCAGATTCCGCAAAATGGCTTGAGGCCATGAAATCTGAGATGGGATCCATGTATGAAAACAAAGTATGGACTTTGGTTGACTTGCCCGAGGGTCGGCAAGCAATAGAAAGCAAGTGGATCTTCAAGAAGAAGACTGACGCTGACGGTAATGTTACTGTCTACAAAGCTCGACTTGTCGCAAAAAGGTTTTTGACAAGTTCAAGGTGTTGACTACAATAAGATTTTCTCAACTGTAGCGATGCTTAAGTCTGTCCAAATCATGTTAGCAATTGCCACAATTTATGAAATTTGGCAAATGGATGTAAAACTGCATTCTGAATGGGTTTCGGGAGGAAGAGTTGTATATGATGCAACCGAAGGTTTTATCGATCCAAAGGGAGCTAACAAAGTGCATAGCTCCAAATGATCCATCTATGGACTGGTGCAAGCATCTCGGAGTTGGAATATACGCTTTGATGAGTTGATCAAAGCATATAGTTTTATCATGACTTATGGTGAAGCCTCAGTATTTACTAGAAAGTGAGTGGGAGCACTACAACATTTACGATAAGTATATGTATGACATATTGTGGATCGAAATAATGTAGAATTATTCTAAAAGCACAAAGGAGTGTTTGAAAGGAGTTTTTCAAAGAAAGACCTCGGTGAAGCTGCTTACATATTGAGCATCAAGATCTATAGAGATAGATCAAGGCGCTTGATAAGTTTTTTCAATGAGTACATACCTTGACAAGATTTTGAAGTAGTTCAAAATGGAACAGTCAAAGAAAGAGTTCTTGCCTGTGTTACAAGGTGTGAAATTGAGTAAGACTCAAAACCCGACCACGGCAGAAGATAGAAAGAGAATGAAAGTCATTCCCTATGCCTTGGCCATAGGTTCTATAAAGTATGCCATCTTTGTGTGCCGATCTATTGTATACCCTACATTTGAGTTTGGCAAGGAGTACAATAGTGATCTAGGAGTAGATCACTAGACAATGGTCAAAATTATCCTTAGTGGAATAAGGATATGTTTCTCGATTATGGAAGTGACAAAAGGTTAAATAAGTAAAGGGTTACGTCGATGCAAGTTTTGACACCGATCCGGATGACTCTAAGTCTCGATCTAGATACATATTGAAAGTGGGAGCAATTAGCTAGAGTAGCTCCGTGCAGAGCATTGTAGACATAGAATATTTGCAAAATACATACGGCTCTGAATGTGACAGATCCGTTGACTAAACTTCTCTCACGAGCAAAACATGATCATACCTTTGTACTCTTTGGGTGTTAATCACATAGCGATGTGAACTAGATTATTGACTCTAGTAAACCCTTTGGGTGTTGGTCACATGACGATGTGAACTATGGGTGTTAATCATATAAAGATATGATTATTGGTGTTCAATCACATGGCGATGTGAACTAGATTATTGACTCTAGTGCAAGTGGGAGACTGAAGGAAATATGCCCTAGAGGCAATAATAAAGTTATTATTTATTTCCTCATATCATGATAAATGTTTATTATTCATGCTAGAATTGTATTAACCGGAAACATAATACATGTGTGAATATATAGACAAACAGAGTGTCACTAGTATGCCTCTACTTGACTAGCTTGTTAATCAAAGATGGTTATGTTTCCTAACCATGGACAAGGAGTTGTTATTTGATTAACAAGGTCACATCATTAGTTGAATGATCTGATTGACATGACCCATTCCGTTAGCTTAGCACACGATCGTTTAGTATGTTGCTATTGCTTCCTTCATGACTTATACATGTTCCTATGACTATGAGATTATGCAACTCCGTTTACGGAGGAACACTTTGGGTGCTACCAAATGTCACAACGTAATCGGGTGATTATAAAGGAGTACTACAGTGTCTCCAAAGGCGGATGTTGGGTTGGCGTATTTCGAGATTAGGTTTTGTCACTCCGATTGTCGGAGAGGTATCTCTGGGCCCTCTCGGTAATACACATCACTGAAGCCTTGCAAGCATTACAACTAATGAGTTAGCTGTGAGATGATGTATTACGGAACGAGTAAAGAGACTTGCGGTAACGAGATTGAACTAGGTATTGGATACCGACGATCGAATCTCGGGCAAGTAACATACCGATGACAAAGGAACAACGTATGTTGTTATGCGGTCTGACCGATAAAGATCTTCGTAGAATATGTAGGAACCAATATGGGCATCCAGGTCCCGCTATTGGTTATTGACCGAGACGTGTCTCGGTCATGTCTACATTGTTCTCGAACCGTAGGGTCCGCACGCTTAAGGTTTCATGGCGATGTTATATTATGAGTTTATGTATTTTGATGTACCGAAGAAGTTGAGTCCGGATGTGATCACGGACATGACGAGGAGTCTCGAAATGGTCGAGACATAAAGATTGATATATTGGAAGCCTATATTTGGAGTTCGAATGGTTCCGGTGAAATCGGGATTTATTCTAACACCGGGTTACTGAACCCTCCCGGGGGTTAATGGGCCTTAGTGGGCCATGAGGGAAAGGAGGAGGGGCCGGCCAGGGCAGGCCGCGCGCCCCCTCCCCCCCTAGTCCGAATAGGACAAGGAGAAGGGGGCAGCGCCCCCTTCCCTCTTCCCTCCCCAATCCTACTCCAACTAGGAAGGGGGAGTCCTACTCCCTGGGAGTAGGACTCCTCCGGCGCGCCTCCTCCTAGGCCGGCCGCACCCCCCCCCTTGCTCCTTTATATACGGGGGCAGGGGGGCACCCTAGGACACACAAGTTTAATCTACGGATCGTTCCTTAGCCGTGTGCGGTGCCCCCTTCCACCATATTCCACCTCGGTCATATCGTCATGAAGCTTAAGCGGCTTCTGCGCCGTAGAACATCAAGATCGTCACCACGCCGTCGGTTGACGGAACTCTCCTCGACACTCGGCTGGATCGGAGTTCGAGGGACGCCATCGAGCTGAACGTGTGTCAAGAACTCGGGGCGCCGAGTAACGGCGCCGGATCGGTCGGATCGCGAGGAGAACGTACGACTACTTCCTCTATGTTGTGATCGCTTCCGCTTCGGCCTACGAGGGTACGTAGACAACACTCTCCCCTCTCGTTGCTATGCATCACCATGATCTTGCGTGTGCGTAGGAAATTTTTTGAAATTACTACGTTCCCCAACACGTAGAGCTTATAACACCCGATCATCACGTGGTGTCTGGGCACAACGAACTTTGGCAACGGTGCATACTCAGGGAGAACACTACTTGATAATTTTAGTGAGAGATCATCTTAAAATGCTACTGTCAATCAAAGCAAGATAAGATGCATAAAGAATAAACATCACATGCAATCAATATAAGTGATATGATATGGCCATCATCATCTTGTGCTTGTGATCTCCATCTTTGAAGCACCGTCATGATCACCATCGCCACCGGTAGCGACACCTTGATCTCCATCGTAGCATCGTTGTCGTTCGCCATCTATTGCTTCTCGACTATCGCTACCGCTTAGTGATAAAGTAAAGCAATTACAGATGCGTTGCATTTCATACAATAAGCGACAACCATATGGCTCTGCCAGATTGCCGATAACCGGTTACAAAACATGATCATCTCATACGATAAAATATAGCATCACGTCTTGACCATATCACATCACAACATGCCCTGCAAAAACAAGTTAGGCGTCCTCTACTTTGTTGTTGCAAATTTTACGTGGCTGCTACGGGCTTAAGCAAGAACCAATCTCACCTCGCATCAAAACCACAACGATACTTTGTCAAATAGACTCCGTTTTAACCTTCTCAAGGACCGGGCGTGGCAGTACTCGGTTCAACTAAAGTGAGAGAGACAGACACCCGCGATCACCTTTAAGCAGCGAGTGCTCGTGGCGGTGAAACCAGTCTCGCCGTAAGCGTCTGCGTAATGTCGGTCCGGCCGCTTCATCTCACAACACCGCTGAACCAAAGTATGACATGCTGGTAGGTAGTATGACTTGTATCGCCCACAACTCACTTGTGTTCTACTCGTGCAAAACATCAAACCATAAAAACCTAGGCTCGGATGCCACTTTGTTGGGGAACGTAGTAATTTCAAAAATTTCCTACGCACACGCAAGATCATGGTGATGCATAGCAACGAGAGGGAGAGTGTTGTCTCGTGCCCTCGTGAGACCGGCGAAGCGATCACAATGTAGAGGAAGTAGTCGACGTTCTCCTCGCGATCCGACCGATCCCGCGCCGTTACTCCGGCGCCCCGAGTTCTTGACACACGTACAGCTCGATGGCGTCCCTCGAACTCCGATCCAGTCGAGTGTCGAGGAGAGTTCACGACCTGACGGCGTGGTGACGATCTTGATGTTCTACGGCGCAGAAGCTTCGCCTAAGCTTCGACGATATGACCGAGGTGGAATATGGTGGAAGGGGCACCGCACACGGCTAAGGAACGATCCGTAGATCAAACTTGTGTGTCCTAGGGTGCCCCCTGCCCCGTATATAAAGGAGCAAGGGGGTGCGGCCGGCCTAGGAGGCGGCGCCGAGGAGTCCTACTCCCACCGGAGTAGGACTCCCCCCTTCCTAGTTGGAGTAGGATTGGGGGAGGGAAGAGGGAAGGGCGCCCTCCTTCTCCTTGTCCTATTCGGACTAGGGGAGGCGCGCGGCCTGCCCTGGCCGGCCCTTCCTCTTCTCCTCGTGGCCCACTAAGGCCCAATAGCCCCGGAGGGTTCCGTAACCCCGGTGTTAGATAAAATCCCAATTTCACCCGAACCATTCCGAACTCAAATATAGGCTTCCAATATATCAATCTTTATGTCTCGACCATTTCGAGACTCCTCGTCATGTCCGTGATCACATCCGGGACTCGAACTTCTTCGGTACATCAAAATACATAAACTCATAATATAACATCCATCGAAACCTTAAGCGTGCGGACCCTACGGTTCGAGAACAATGTAGACATGATGAGACACGTCTCCGGTCAATAACCAATAGGGGACCTGGATGCCCATATTGGTTCCTACATATTCTACGAAGATCTTTATCGGTCAAACCGCATAACAACATCGTTGTTCCTTTGTCATCGGTATGTTACTTGCCCGAGATTCGATCGTCGGTATCCAATACCTAGTTCAATCTCGTTCGGCAAGTCTCTTTACTCGTTCGTAATACATCATCTCGCAACTAACTCATTAGTTGTAATGCTTGCAAGGCTTAAGTGATGTGCATTACCGAGAGGGCCCAGAGATACCTCTCCGACAATCGGAGTGACAAATCCTAATCTCGAAATCGCCAACCCAACATCTACCTTTAGAGACACCTGTAGTACTCCTTTATAATCACCCGATTCGTTGTGACGTTTGGTAGTACCAAAAGTGTTCCTCGGCAAGCGGGAGTTGCATAATCTCATAGTCATAGGAACATGTATAAGTCATGAAGAAAGCAATAGCAACATACTAAGCGATCGGGTGCTAAGCTAACGGAATGGGTCATGTCAATCAGATCATTCAACTAATGATGTGATCCCGTTAATCAAATAACAACTCTTTGTTCATGGTTAGGAAACATAACCATCTTTGATTAACAAGCTAGTCAAGTAGAGGCATACTAGTGACACTCTGTTTGTCTATATATTCACACATGTATTATGTTTCCGGTTAATACAATTCTAGCATGAATAATAGACATTTATCATGAAATAAGGAAATAAATAATAACTTTATTATTGCCTCTAGGGCATATTTCCTTCAGCTACTCTAGCTAATTGCTCCCACTTTCAATATGTGTCCAGATTGAGACTTAGAGTCATCTTGATCGGTGTAAAAACTTGCACCGACGTAACTCTTTACGACGGGCTCTTTTATCACCTCCATAATTGAGAAATATTTCCTTAGTCCTCACTAAGGATATTCTTGACCACTGTCTAGTGATCTACTCCTAGATCAAAATTGTACTCCCTTACCAAACTCAGTGCAAGGTATACAATAGGTCTGGTACACATCATAGAATACTTTATAGAACCTATGACTGAGGCATAGGGAATGACTTTTCATTCTTTTCTATTTTCTGCCATGGTCGGGTTTTTGAGTCTTACTCAACTTCACACCTTGCAACAAAGGCAAGAACTCCTTCTTTGACTGTTCCATTTTGAATTACTTCAAAATCTTATCAAGGTATGTACTCATTGACAAATCTTATCAAGCGTCTTGATCTATTTTTATAGATCTTGATGCTCAATGTGTAAGCAGCTTCACTGAGGTCTTTCTTTGAAAAACTCTTTTCAAATACTCCTTTATGCTTTCCAGAAAATTCTACATTATTTCCGATCAACAATATGTTATTCACATATACTTATCAGAAATGTTTTAGTGCTCCCACTCACTTTCTTGTAAATACAGACTTCACCACAAGTCTATAAAACTATATGCTTTGATCAACACATCAAAGCGTATATTCCAACTCCGAGATGCTTGCACTAGTCCATAGATGGATTACTATAGCTTGCACATTTTGTTAGCACCTTTAGGATTGACAAAACCTTATGGTTGCATCATATACAACTCTTCTTTAATAAATCCATTAAGGAATGCAGTTCTGACATCGATTTGCCAGATTTCATAAAATGTGGCTGCTAACATGATTCGGACAGACTTAAGCATCGATACGAGTGAGAAAATCTCATTGTATTCAACACCTTGAACTTGTCGAAAAACCTTTTGCGACGAGTCGAGCTTTGTAGATAGTAACACTACTATCAGCTTCCGTCTTCCTCTTGAAGATCCATTTATTTTTTATGGCTTGCCGATCATCAGGCAAGTCCACCAAAGTCCACACGTTGTTCTCATACATGGATCCAATCTCAGATTTCATGGCCTCAAGCCATTTCACGGAATCTGGGTTCATCATCGCTTCCTCATAGTTCGTAGGTTCGCCACGATCAAGTAACATGACCTCCAGAATAGGATTACCGTACCACTCTGGTGCGGATCTTCCTCTGGAAGACCTATGAGGTTCTGTAGTAACTTAATCTGAAGTTTCATGATCATCATTATTAACTTCCTCACTAATTGGTGTAGGAATCATTGGAACTGATTTCTGTGATGAACTACTTTCCAATTCGTGAGAAGGTATAATTACCTTATCAAGTTCTACTTTCCTCCCACTCACTTCTTTCAAGAGAAACTCCTTCTATAGAAAGGATCCATTTTAGCAATGAATATCTTGCCTTCGGATCTGTGACAGAAGGTGTACCCAACAGTTTCCTTTGGGTATTCTATGAAGACGCACTTCTCCGATTCGGGCTCGAGCTTATCAGGTTAAAACTTTTTTGCATAAGCATCGCAGCTCTAAATTTTAAGAAACGACAGCTTAGGTTTATTGCTAAACCATAGTTCGTACGGTGTCGTCTCAACGGATTTAGATGGTGCCCTATTTAACGTGAATGTAGCTATCTCTAATGCATAACCCCAAAATGATATTGGTAAATCGGTAAGAGACATCATTAATCGCACCATATCTTTACCTAATATTAAAGGGAGGATTGTTTCTCCACTTTTTTTGGTTTGCGGTGGGACCAGATGTTTTTTCGTCCGTCGTGGGATTAATATTTTTCGTCGGTCACAAATCTTCTCGAGTGAGTTTGTTTTTCGTTCGGTGAAAAATCAACAAAAGAAAATGTGCCCGTTTGGCCTCGAACCAGCGACCAACTGCTGCTACGTCTGCGTGCCTAGCCACTATGCCAGGCTGCCTTCAATGGAAATTTCACAGCGCGGGTTGTAGAAAAGAGAGACAGTCGCAAAGCAAAACATAAAAAAGGATAACAAAAAATTGTGCGTGAGTGGGACCAATCGCATGACCTCCCGTCAGTTAACAACGTCCCTAGCCACTGTAGTTCTTCTATTTTTTTTGTCTAAAAATTGCAGCGAAATATTTGAATTTTTTTAAGTTTGCAAACATCTTTTGAAAAGAAGTGAACAAATTTTCAAATTCTAAACATTTTTTGAATTTTTGTACAAATTTGAAAACAGGATTATTTTTTTGAAAAAATGAACTTATTTGAAAAATGTAAACATTTTATAAGATTCTGAACATTTGTTGAGAAAAGAAAAGGAAACCTTGAGTGAGTAAATTGGGCTAGCTCGTACTTCTCTTTATTACATTCATCCATCATTATTAAGCCAGGTGCAATGAGTACGTTCGTTATTTTTGGGTCGTTCGATAAAAATGCTTGATTATTCTCTCCAGCAGATCGTTATAGAGCACCGGCCAATGCATGTGATGGGTTTTCTTTCCTCCCATTGGTGCATTGTATGCAGGCCTAATTATCCCACGTGGCAGCCAAAATATAATATTTATGTGGAAACTGCTTCTTCACGCGGTCACTGGCTATAGTTAGATGCATTTAATCTTCACGCGAGGTTGTCTCTTTGCCGTAGAGTTTTGGCCCTCGAGCGCTTTAAATTCAAATGAGAGGGTTTGTTTACTTATCAATTTAAACACTAATTTCTCATTTTCTTACACTAAATTTTATCAGTTTATATACGTTTGCAAGTTGTGTGAAAAATAAATAAACCGCTCCATGAATTGATAGAGGGTGAGGAGTGGATACCGGTTATCCCTGAAGAAACAAACACACTTTTGTTTTGTTACAGATGGACAAGAAGGATTTAACTCACATTTCTGGAAAAAAAAGAAATTAAGTCCCAATGTTCTGGATGCTTTTTATGTGGGATTGTCGGTGAACATGAGACACACAGTATGTTACGAGACTATGATATAGCTTAATATAAAATTGCGATCCGATAATGTTTAACTTTGCCGTGTTGTATGTTCATCGATTGCACATTCACAACCTAGATTTAGGGTTAATACATATATATATGATTATAAGTTCAAATATAGTGGGGAGTGCCCTTGGGGAAATTGAGTGTGTGGTTAAAACTACTTAAGTATATATTAATTTTCTTTCCCGTTGCAATGCACGTGCATATGTGCTAGTATCAAATAAAGTGCGGTTATGAAGTTCGGACACACCGTTACGCTGTGGTATTCCAGGTGGCATGAGTTTGTGAAACTATTCCACATTGTTTTAACTGAATGCCAAACTCGTAACTCAAATATTCATCTCCACGATCAGATCGCAGAAACTTTATTTTTCTTGTTACGATGATTTTACACTTCACTCTGAAATTCTTTGAACCTTTCAACTATTTCAGACTTATGTTTCATCAAGTAGATATACCCATATCTGCTCAAATCATCTGTGAAGGTCAGAAAATAACGATACCCGCCACGAGCCTTAATACTCATTGGTTTGCATACATCCGTATGTATTATTTCCAATAAGTTTGTTGCTCGTTCCATTGTCCCGAAGAACGGAGTTTTAGTCATCTTGCCCAAAAGGCACGATTCACAAGCATCAAATGATTCATAACCAAGTGATTCCAAAAGTCCATCTTTATGGAGTTTTTTCATGCGCTTTACACTGATATGACCCAAACGGCAGTGCCACAAATAATGTGCACTATCATTATCAACTTTGCATCTTTTGGCATCAATATTATGTATATGTGTATCACTACGATCGAGATCCAACAAACTATTTTCATTGGGTGTATGACCATCGAAGGTTTTATTCATGTAAACAGAACAACAATTATTCTCTGCGTATTGCAATAAACATGATCAAATCATATTCATGCTCAACGTAAACGTCAAATAATATTTATTTAGATTTAACACTAATCTCAAAAATATAGGGAGTGTGCGATGATGATCATATCAATCTTGGAATCACTTCCAACACACATCGTCACTTCACCCTCAACTAGTCTCTGTTTATTCTGTAACTCCTGTTTCGAATTACTAATCTTAGCAACCGAACAAGTATCAAATACCCAGGGGTTACTATAAACACTAGTAAAGTACACATCAATAACCTGTATATCAAATATACCCTTGTTCACTTTGCCATCCTTCTTATCTACCAAATATTCAGGGCATTTCCACTTCCAGTGACCATTTCCTTTGCAGTATAAGCACTCAGTTTCAGGCTTTGGTCCAGCTTTGGGCTTCTTCGCGGGAGTGACAACTTGCTTGCTATTCTACTTGAAGTTCCATTTCTTTCCCTTTGCCCTTTTCTTGAAACTAGTGGTCTTGTCAATCATCAACACTTGATGCTTTTTCTTAATTTCTACCCTCGTTGATTTCAACATCATGAAGAGCTCAGGAATCGTATTCCTCATCCCTTTCATACTATAGTTCATCATGAAGTTCTACTAACTTGGTGATGGTGACTAGAGAACTCTGTCAATCACTATCTTATCTGGAAGATTAACTCCCACTTGATTCAAGCGATTGTAGTACCCAGACAGTCTGAGCACATGCTCACTAGTTGAGCAATTCTCCTCATCTTTTAGCTATAGAACTTGTTGGAGACTTTATATCTCTCAACTCGGGTATTTGCTTGAAATATTAACTTCAACTCCCAGAACATCTTATATGGTCCATGACGTTCAAAACGTCTTTGAAGTCCCGATTCTAAGCCGTTAAGCATGGTGCACTAAACTATCAAGTAGTCATCATATTGAGCTAGCCAAACGTTTAACGTCTGCATCTGCTCCTGCAATAGGTCCGTCACCTAGCGGTACATCAAGGACATAATTCTTCTGTGCAGCAATGAGGACAATCCTCAGATCATGAATCCAATCCGCATCATTGCTACTAACATCTTTCAACACAGTTTTCTCTAGGAACATATCAAAATAAACATATGAAAGCAACAACGCGAGCTATTGATCTACAACATAATTTGCAAAATACTACCAGGACTAAGTTCATGATAAATTTAAGTTCAATTAATCATATTACTTAAGAACTCCCACTTAGATAGACATCCCTCTAATCATCCAAGTGATCACGTGATCCAAATCAACTAAACCATGTCCGATCATCATGTGAGATGGAGTAGTTTTCAATGGTGAACATCACTATGTTGATCATATCTACTATATGATTCACGCTCGACCTTATGGTCTCCGTGTTCCGAGTTAATATCTGTATATGCTAGGCTCGTCAAGTTTAACCTGAGTATTCCGTGTGTGCAACTGTTTTGTACCCGTTGTATTTGAACGTAGAGCCTATCACACCCGATCATCACGTGGTGTCTCAGAACGAAGAACTTTCGCAATGATGCATACTTAGGGAGAACACTTCTTGATAATTAGTGAGAGATCATCTTAAAATGCTACCGTCAATCAAAGCAAGATAAGATGCATAAAGGATAAACATCACATGCAATCAATATAGGTGATATGATATGGCCATCATCATCTTGTGCTTGTGATCTCCATCTCCGAAGCACCGTTGTGATCACCATCGTCACCGGCGCGACACCTTGATCTCCATCGTAGCATCGCTGTCGTTTTGCCATCTATTGCTTCTACGACTATCGCTACCGCTTAGTGATAAAGTAAAGCAATTACAGGGCGCTTGCATTTCATACAATAAAGCGACAACCATATGGCTCCTGCCACTTGCCGATAACTCGGTTACAAAACATGATAATCTCATACAATAAAATATAGCATCACATCTTGACCATATCACATCACAACATGCCCTGCAAAAACAAGTTAGACGTCCTCTACTTTGTTGTTGCAAATTTTACGTGGCTGCTACGGGCTGAGCAAGAACCGTTCTTACCTACGCATCAAAACTACAACGATAGTTCGTCAAGTTAGTTGTTTTAACCTTCTCAAGGACCGGGCGTAGCCACACTTGGTTCAACTAAAGTTGGAGAAACTGACACCCGCCAGCCACCTGTGTGCAAAGCACGTCGGTAGAACCAGTCTCGCGTAAGCGTACGCGTAATGTCGGTCCGGGCCGCTTCATCGAACAATACTGCCGAACCAAAGTTTGACATGCTGGTAAGCAGTATGACTTGCATCGCCCACAACTCACTTGTGTTCTACTCGTGCATATAACATCAACGCATAAAACCTGGCTCGGATGCCACGGTTGGGGAACGTAGTAATTTCAAAAAAAAATCCTACGCACACGCAAGATCATGGTGATGCATTGCAACGAGAGGGGAGAGTGTTGTCCACGTACCCTCGTAGACCAAAAGCGGAAGCGTTAGAACAACGCGGTTGATGTAGTCGTACATCTTCACGGCCCGACCAATCAAGCACCGAAACTACGGTACCTCCGAGTTCTAGCACACGTTCAGTTTGATGACGTTCCTCGAACTCCGATCCAGTCGAGTGTTGATGGAGAGTTCCGTCAGCACGACGGCATGGTGACGATCTTGATGTTCTACCGTCGCAGGGCTTCGCCTAAGCACCGCTACAATATTATCGAGGAGGACTATGGTGGAGGGGGGCACCGCACACGGCTAAGAGATCAAGAGATCAATTGTTGTGTCTATGGGGTGCCCCCTGCCCCCGTATATAAAGGAGCAAGGGGGAAGGCGGCCGGCCAAGGAGGAGGACGCGCCAAGGGGGGAGTCCTACTCCCATCGGGAGTAGGACTCCTTCTTTCCTTGTTGGAGTAGGAGAGAAGGAAAGAGGAGGAGAGGGAGAAGGAAAAGGGGGCTGCTCCCTTGTCCAATTCGGACCAGAGGGTGGGCGAGCCTCCTTCCTTTGGCCTCTCTCCTCTATTCTGTATGGCCCAATAAGGCCCATATACTCCGGCGAATTCCGTAACTCTCCCAGTACTCCAAAAATACGAATCACTCGAACCTTTCCAAGTCCGAATATAGTCGTCCAATATATTGATCTTTACGTCTCGACCATTTCGAGACTCCTCGTCATGTCCCCGGTCTCATCCGGGACTCCGAACTCCTTCGGTACATCAAAACACATAAACTCATAATATAACCGTCATCGAACTTTAAGCGTGCACACCCTACGGGTTCGAGAACTATGTAGACATGACCGAGACATGTCTCCGGTCAATAACCAATAGTGGAACCTGGATGCTCATATTGGCTCCCACATATTCTACGAAGATCTTTATCGGTCAAACCACATAACAACATACGTTGTTCCTTTTGTCATCAGTATGTTACTTGCCCGAGATTCGATCGTTGGTATCTCAGTACCTAGTTCAATCTCGTTACCGGCAAGTCTCTTTACTCGTTATGTGCATCGTCCCGCAACTAACTCATTAGCCACATTGCTTGCAAGGCTTATAGTGATGTGCATTACCGAGAGGGCCCAGAGATACCTCTCCGACAATCAGAGTGACAAATCCTAATCTCAAAATACGCCAACTCAACATGTACCTTCGGAGACACCTGTAGAGCTCCTTTATAATCACCCAGTTACGTTGTGACGTTTGGTAGCACACAAAGTGTTCCTCCGGTAAACGGGAGTTGCATGATCTCATAGTCATAGAAACATGTATAAGTCATGAAGAAAGCAATAGCAACATACTAAACAATCAAGTGCTAAGCTAGCGGAATGGGTCAAGTCAATCACATCATTCTTCGAACGATGTGATCCCGTTAGTCAAATGACAACTCATGTCTATGGTTAGGAAACTCAACCATCTTTGATTAACGAGCTAGTCAAGTAGAGGCATACTAGTGACACTATGTTTGTTTATGTATTCACACATGTATTGTGTTTCCGGTTAATACAATTCTAGCATGAATAATAAACATTTATCATGAAATAAGGAAATAAATAATAACTTTATTATTGCCTCTAGGGCATATTTCCTTCATTTTGTACCTTGGCAAACTGTCGAACAACTTGCGGGCGTCGACGAAGGACGTTTGGGTCGACACGTTGGGCCGACTTTTCTGGCTGCGCCGACCCAAACAGATGCGCACGGACGAAATGGGTCGACGCATTGGAGTTGCTCTAAAACATGACATGAAACGATTTATTCAGCATATCATGACGGGCATGACCTCTCAACTCTTCATAAGAGCTGATAAAGCGTTGACGGAATATTCTTATATTGAAGATACTCCTTGTTCCATAATTGATATTCCCTTTTCCATAATTGAAAGAAAGAAAGAAAATTTAAAGAATGAAGATCATATTTATGGGGTCCCCGGAGTAGGTGCTCGGTAGGGGTAGGAGTGTTGCCATTTGCAACCGCCTGCACAGGCAATTGAATTGAATTGAATGGACAGAAGTCAATATTCTCAAGCTGAAAGGAAAAATAGGGAAGCCGACATGCCCTCGGCTTGAGCTTTATTGATCATCATATCAGGCATCAAACAATTCCAATCATGTCTTCTGTCTCTCCGTACCGTATCGAACTCAATAAACACGTATACATTATTTTCTGAACATCTGGTTGCGTAGTCAGTGTCCAAGCGTGCAACTTGCTATGCAGCTGCGGTTGTTTAATGCGTCGGCACCAATCTTTGCAGCCTGCTCCATGCATGAATTGCATTGCATGTATGTATATCCAAGAACAAACAGAAACCAAGGCAGAATTTAAAATTGCCACTGCAGAATAATGCTAGTCCGTTGGTTAGACTAGTCACAATGGGAGTAACTTAACTAGTAACATCACACATTTCAATACAAGATTGCTTATGTGGCAACTAATTATGAGGAGAGAGGGGTTTGTGGTAACTTAAGTAGTTACTGTAACATCACACATTTCAAGGCATAATGAGTCTATAACCTAATAAATAAACTCTTTCATAATACAACACATATGTTACTACCCACTATGGAGGTAGTAACATAGACTACTAACATCGGCAAGTTACTACTCTGTGTTACTCTCCATTGTGAGCAGTCTTACATGTCTCCTCCGGAACCTTTTCGTCGGTCGTTGGTTGGCCTCACAACAATTACATCAAATCGAACCGCATTTTTTGCCGTTTTGCCTCAAAATGGGATGAGATCACCAACCGGAGCACTTCGCTGGAGACGCTTCGACGGGACAGAAAAGGGGCTTGTGAACCGATGATGATTCCTGCCGTGAGACCGCGATGTGTCACCTCGAGAAATGGGAACCCGCCGGCTGCCGGCAGTTCGCCGTGACGGGCCACACGTGCGTGCTTCTCTTATACTACTACTACTGCCCTGCCAATAACGTGCCTTGGGCACTTGATCTCCATGCCGAATTAGCCCAGCCACCAGTCAAATAGCAGGGTTCGGTTCTGTGTAGTGATGTTTGTCTGATGTAAACAGCATTTTCTTTTTATTATAAAATAAACTGTAGTGTGCGCTTTGTTTTAAGGGAAGAATAAACCATCGTGATCGACCTAGTTAGTAGCCTAGCCTTAGGATTTGACATGCTTTTATAGGCCTAGTGATAGGCAGAATCAGCTCATGTTAGCTTGGAAGGTAGACTTAGTAAAGTGAAGTGGACCTCAGAATTGACTAGCCTTGTACTAAATAAAGGAAAAGGGAAAAGTCTAAAATAAACCTTGAACTTATAGACGAAAGCTAAATCAAACCCTGAATTTGAATCCCCGAAATCAGCACACCGAACTATTTGATCCCGGTCTATTTTAAACCTTGAGCGTGTTCTAAGGGGATTGTCCACGTGGCAGGCAAGGCTGCGGCCGGACGCGACCGGGCCGGCCCACCAGACGCGAAGCACGTTTTTCTTTAGTGTAACGCACATCTAAAAATACCCCCAAAAAAATATAGACTCAACGTGCAACCGAACTTGAGATCTGATGGTTTTCATCTCAGGCTGATTATAGATAAGCGCAAAACTTTCTAACAACTTACCACCATGTCGAGATTTGAAGTTTTGTTTTTGAATTTTTTTTGAAGCATTACCCTGAATGTTGTCAACAATTTTAACATACACATATTCTTACAGGCAAAAAGTAAAATAAAAGTCCAAACATTTTTTTTGCAAAGTTGAACATTTTGTAATTACTCAATAAGTGTTTGCACATAATTTTTTTTTGGAGATATAAAAGATGGTTCACGTTTTCAAATTTTGGCTGCATTTTTCAAAAAGGTTCATAATTCCAAAATATCTATAAAATGTTCGGAGTTCAAAATTGATGATAATTTTCAAGAAAATATTTCGAAAAGAACAGAAAATTTTCAAATCTGTATGTTGCGTTACATGGTTATAAATAATTCCGCGCTTCTAGCTCAACAGCAGGAGCCACCTATTAGAGTGGTTATCAAGACTAGTTAATCAACGCCATGTAACAAGTACGATTCCCAGCCATCTCTCTATTTTTTTTTTATTAAGTTGTGTGTCACATGCGTGGTGGGCCGGCCCCGTAGCGTCTAGCGCAACCAACTATCCCGGGTTCGATCAACGATCCTTGTTTGGCAGCACGCTTAAAGTTTAAAATAGATCGAGATCAGAGAATTCGGTGTGCTAATTTCAGGGATTCAAAGTTCAGGGTTTGATTTAGTTTTCATCTACAAGTTCAAGGTTTATTTTAGACTTTTTCTGTCATTGATCACGGGGTACTACAGAAGATTTACGGTTTGTGGTTTTCGATCACGGCCAGGGGGGCTATGCGCATCGCCCCCTGTGTGTGTATGCCTGCCTCGTTGCATGATCAGCCAGCCGGGGAATCTCTGGATGACGTCATAATCAGCCAACTAAATGTTTTAGTAATAAAAATATAAAAGGTGTCGTGGTGTAGTCCGGGCGACGCCATTGTTTTTACATGGTATTTTCCTCTTTTTTGGGGGAATCTTCTTATTATTTGATTTGCCTTTTTTTCTCTCTCTCTTTCTCTTATTGCTAACTGAGTCGTTATAATTACCCAAAAATAATTGAAAGGGTGTGTGTTTACCTGGTATTTTTTCCAAATTTATTTACTCTTTATTTTTCTCTTTATTTTGCCAACTGAGCTATTAATGATGGTGTTAATTTTTAACAAAAAATGATGTTATTTAACATAATTGAAAGAGCATGTTTTTCATGGTGTATTCTAATTTTATTTACAGTCTGTGTTCCCTTTTTTTACAACAGAGTTGTTAATGATGAAATTAGTTGTCTAGTATGCACAAAGAAAGCATTTTACTTGGGGGGAGGGGGATAGCTCTTAGTTTATTTACGGCTTTTTCCTCTTGCCTTGACTTATCGCTCTTTCCGTACTTCTCTTAAAGCAACTCTATAATGTCATATCTGTAGTTATCATAATATACATGAAACGAACTTCATATGCATTTGGAGGCTAATCAGATAACGCTCATGCTCATAGTAGTCAAATCCTAGCCTTAACTTTTTTTTCCTCATTCAAACAATTCAATTGTAAATTTAAAAGTTTAGCAAATCAAGTAAACATGCACATAGTTTTGATAAGTTGCACGAATAAAAGCATTCAACTGGTGACATGTACA
Source organism: Aegilops speltoides (assembly GCA_021437245.1). Taxonomy (NCBI): domain Eukaryota; kingdom Viridiplantae; phylum Streptophyta; class Magnoliopsida; order Poales; family Poaceae; genus Aegilops; species Aegilops speltoides. The sequence goes on along the minus strand of CM038144.1, from coordinate 382,192,197 downwards.
CATTACATGTTGTCGACGAGTGTAGCGTCCCCTTCTTCTCTTGGGTATCCATTGTCCCCTCTTTGAGGTCCTTGAAACATGTGTTCGACATTCTTCTTCCATAAAATGCCCATCACTGGATCTAAGGAGTCAAGATCTAATATGATGAACCGATTATCCTGGCCTATCTATTTAGTTGTCGCCTGATACATTGGATGTAGTCACCTCCATCTCTTCATGATACCATCAACTCTCTTGCATATCATCCCATCTTGCCGCCCTCTTCTATTGGATCTTCTTCTCCTCCATCTCTATATTTTCTTGCTTACTCTTCTCCGCAAACTAGTTCCTTGTCCTTATCAACTCATCAACCTTTTTTACATCGCCTCCACCTCAATTTCTCTCTTGAACTTCTCCTTTCCTCTCTTCCTCCCGTCGGGTTGATCCATGCTACACGCGGGATTGAGACTGAGCACCCTTTCCATTTCCTAGCCATCACCATGTTGGGTAACATTGCATAAAATAAAAAAATTCTACGTTCACCAAGATCAATCTAGGAGTTCGTCTAGCAACGAGTGAGAGGAGTGCATCTACATACCCTTGTAGATCTCGAGCGGAAGCGTTCAAGAGAACGGGGTTGACGGAGTCGTACTCGTCGTGATCCAAATCATCCGAGATCCTAGCGCCGAACGGACGGCACCTCCGCATTTAACACACGTACGGTCAGCGTGACGTCTCCTCCTTCTTGATCCAGCAAGGTGGAAGGAGAGGTTGATGAAGATCCAGCAGCACGACAGTGTGGTGGTGGATGCAGCAAGGATCCGGCAGGGCTTCGCCAAGCGTCTGCGGGAAGGTGAGGTGTAGCAAGGGGGAAGGGAGGCGCCAAGTTCAAGGGTGCGGCTGCCCTCCCTCCCCCTCTTTATATAGGGTCCCCAGGGGGGCGCCGGCCCTAGGAGATGGGATCTCCTAGGGGGGGGGCAAGGGGGAGCCTTGCCCCCCAAGGCAAGTGGAGGCGCCCCCTCCCCTAGGGATCCCAACCCTAGGCGCAGGGGGGCCCAAGGGGGGCGCACCAGCCCACTAGGGGCTGGTCCCCTCCCCACTTCAGCCCACGGGGCCCTCCGGGATAGGTGGCCCCACTCGGTGGACCCAGGACCCTTCCGTGGTCCCAGACAATACCGTGACCCCAAACTTTCCCGATGGCCGAAACAGCACTTCCTATATATAATTCTTCACCTCCGAACCATTCCGGAACTCCTCGTGACGTCCAGGATCTCATCCGGGACTCCGAGCAACTTTCGGGTTACTGCATATTCATATCTCTACAACCCTAGTGAAAGCACATTTGCTCCCTAGGTGGTTTTGGTAATTAATGACAACATACTTTGTGGTTGGACTAATGCTTTTAACCAAGTATGTTTCAGGAAAGTCAACCACTATGGCATGGCAAAAGGACTGGTGAGGTGAACCCCTAGGATGCTAAGGAAAGGATTGGCAAAAGCTCAAGACTCCATTTTTTGGTTTAGTGATCCAAGATCACATTGAGTCCATAGGAAAGCCAATACTATTAAAAGGGGATGAGGTTATGATGATGACCTGGTTGCTCTAAAGTGCTTAGTGATTTATCTCTCAAACAATCAGCAATCTTTCATTCCAACATAAACTCATAAGTAATCTCGGTCCCACCGATTCCAAACTCACCACACCGAGATGAACCACCTCGACCATATAGCCAAAACCCTAGAATCTCGGATTTTCCGATTCCAAACTCGGTCATTCGAAATTGGTGTTGCCAAGCTTCAGAACCTTCAGACTCAAATCGGTGTCACCGAGATGAGAAAGTCGGTCCCACCGAGATTGGCAAACCCTAGACTTTGGAAGAATCGGTCTAACCGAGATTGTATTTTCGGTCCCACTGAAAATCCCAACGCTCACAAGATTTGAACTTTCGGTCTCACCGAGTTGTCAACTTCGGTCCGACCGAGATTGGTCAAATGTGTGTAACGGTTGGATTTTGTGTGGAGGCTATAAATACCCTCCACCTCCTCTTCATTCGTGGAGAGAGCCATCGAAAGAACTACCACTCCTACCTTACATTTCCGAGAAGAAAACTACCTACCCTTGTGTTGAGATCAAGTTGCTCCACTCCCACCATATGAAACTTGATTTCTAGTCTTTCCAAGTTGCTTTCCACTCAATCCTTCCTCCACCACAGCCAAATCAGTGAGGAGAGTTGAGTGTTGGGGAGATTATCATTTGAAGCACAAGAGCAAGGAGTTCATCATCACCAACCCCATCTATTACCTTTTGGAGGGTGGTGCCTCCTAGATTGGTTAGGTGTCGCTTGGGAGCCTCCGTCATGATGTGGAGTTGAACCAAGGAGTTTGTAAGGGCAAGGAGATCGCCTACTGTGAAGATCTACCCCGAGTAAGGCTAGTCCTCCGTGGGCGTAAGCCATGATGGCATAGACAAGGTTGCTTCTTCGTGGACCCTTTGTGGGTGGAGCCCTCCGTGGACTCATGCAGCCGTTACCCTCCGTGGGTTGAAGTCTCCATCAACGTGGATTGACGATAGCACCACCTATCGGAACCACGAGAAAAATCTCCGTGTCTCCAATTGCGTTTGCTCTTCACAATCTCTCCCTTACTATTCATGCAATTTACTTTCCGCTGCCCTATACTCTAGAATTGCATGTTTAGTATGTTGTTCGACTTGTATGCATGATGCTTGACTTGACCTTCATTGTGAACTTGCTATGAACTTATGTTAACCAAAAGGCATAAACTTTTGTCTTGTCAAGTTGTCTAATCACCCCCTCTAGACACTCTTGCCTTCAACGATCCTACAATTGGTATCAGAGCATTGGTCTCCATTGCTTTGGTTTGCACACCATTGGAGGAAGATGGACGTGTCTACGTTTGGGAGTGTTAGTCATAGAGTGCCTATTCTTGATGGAGTGTCCTATAACTCGTGGAGGATTGAAATGCTTGCTATCTTTAAGATATACAACTTGCGCAAATATGTTGAAACCCCATATGTACCACCACTTGACCCCTTGCACCCTCATCAGAGATTTAAGAGCTTGATTTGCTTCGCAACCTTAGAACTGTCAATCTTATCATTAGAGGTTTGCCTGATAACTTGCTTGAGCTTGTCACGAACTTTGAGTGCGCCCATGCTATGTGGAAGTTCTTGGAAGAACTTTATCCGGACTACTCGTTGAGAGGTCTTGATGAAATTCTATACAAAACTGTTGAATTTGATATGTTGCGCCCCAAAGATCCTAACTTTGATAAATGCTTCTTTGAGCTTCGATCTTATGAAAAAGAAGGGTGATCCCGGTTTTATCAATGTTCGAATAAGAAATGCTCTTGTTTTGCATTCCGATGACTATTATCACGTTGATAAAACTGATGCAAGTCATTGTCAAATTGACCTAGGTATTGATGATGAATTATCTATGGGTCAATATGATGATGAGCATGAGCATGATGACGATTCGGACACCGAGCTAGACAAGATCATGAAGAGTCTCAATCTAATGGCAAATATGAGAGACTACATATCCGGTGGCAAAGAATGGATTCTTGATAGTGGATGCACCGATCACATGACCGGAGATGAAGACATGTTTCGAGAGCTTGCAAAGAACGATGGTCCACGCAAGTATGTGACTTTTGGAGACAACTCCAAGGGTAAGGTACTTGGCCTTGGTAAGGTGGCCATATCTCATGATAGCTCCATTAAAAATGTCATGCTTGTTGAATCACTTGGATACAATTTACTTTCCGTGTCTAGATTAGTGACTTTGGATACAATGTGCTATTCACCAAAGTAGATTGCCAAGTTTTTCGCATGACAATCATAACATGGTTTTTTGGCATTCGAGAGGTGACTTATACATTGTCGATTTCACTAAGAAAGCTCAACCTAGAACTTGCTTTATTGCTAAATCTGCAAAAGGTTGGCTTTGGCATAGAAGGCTTGGACATGTTGGTATGCTAAATTTAGATAAGCTAATCAAAGGTGATCACATTCTTGGTGTTAAAGATGTTTTCTTTGACAAAGATAGACTCTGCGAAGGCATGTCAAGCGGAAAACAAGTAGGAGGAAGTCATCCGTGAAGAATATCATGACCACAAGGAGACCGCTTGAGCTTCTTCATATGGATCTCTTGGTCCCAATGCTTACAAAAGCCTTGGTGGTAACTCCTTTGGTCTAGTTATTGTTGATGACTTTTCCAGATTTACGTGGGTATTTCTACTTGATGACAAATCGCAGGTTCGAAAATCTTCAAAACCTTTGCTAGAAAGGCTCGTAATCAATTTGAGGTGAAGATCAAGAAGGTTCGGAGTGACAACGGAACGGAGTTCAAGAACGCCCATGTGGACTCTTTTCTCGATGAGGAAGGGATCCTACATGAGTTCTCAGCTACGTACACACCCCAACAAAACGGGGTTGTTGAGAGGAAGAACCGAACGCTCATTGAGATGGCGAGGACAATGCTTGATGAATACAAGACACCAAAACACTTTTGGGGTGAAGCCGTCGAGACACTTGTCATGCCATCAACAGACTCTATCTTCACAAGCTCCTCGGCAAGACTTCATACTGAACTCCTTACGGGTAACAAACCCCAAGTGGGATATTTTCGTGTCTTTGGTTCAAAATGCTATATTCTTGATAAGCATCGTCGGTCTAAATTTGCTCCCAAAACTCATGAAGGCTTTTTCCTCGGTTATGGATCAAACTCTCACACCTATCGTGTCTACAACAATTTCACCCGAAAGGTTGAGGAGACGGTAGATGTGAAGTTTGATGAATCTAATGGCTCGCAAGTAGAGCAAATGCCTATTGATGTAGGAGATAAGGACCCATCGGAAGCCATTCAAGATTTGTCCATTGGAAGGATTCGTCCCATGGAGGTGAAGGAGAGTACCTCATCTACACATGTGGAGCCCTCTACCTCACGACAAGGTGAACCTCAAGGCAACATGGAGGCTTCCACAAGTGGAACTCACCAAGATGAGGAAGTGCGACAAGAAGATCCACCACAACCTCCTTCTCCACCACCTCAAGACAATACCAACAACACGATGAAGAAGAAGATGAGGATGATGAGGAAGCTCAGCCACGACCACGACAAAAGCTATCTCGAGTTCGAGAAAGAGTCAAGAAGGACCATCCCGTGGAACAAATGATGAATGACATCGACTCGGAGAATCACTCGCTCTAAAACTCGCTTGGCTAACTTTTGTGAGCATTACTCATTCATCTCAAGTCTTGAACCAATGAAGGTAGAAGAAGCGCTTGAAGACCCGGATTGGGTGAACGCTATGCATGAAGAGCTGCACAACCGAGAGGAACAACGTTTGGTCTTTGGTAGAGAAGCCCAATGATGACCAAAACGTCATTGGAACCAAATGGGTGTTTCGGAACAAGCAAGATGAAGATGGACAAGTCATCCGCAACAAGGCTCGTCTCGTAGCACAAGGTTACACACAAGTCGAAGGTATGGACTATGGTGAGACCTATGCCCCCGTTGCTAGACTTGAGTCCATTCGCATTCTTCTTGCTTATGCCAACCACCATAACATTACTCTCTATCAAATGGACATTAAAAGTGCTTTTCTAAATGGAGAAATTGAAGAGGAAGTTTTTGTGAAACAACCTCCCGGATTTGTGAATCCTAAAAAGCCCAATCATGTTTACAAATTGCACAAAGCTCTTTATGGTCTTAAACAAGCCCCTAGAGCTTGGTACAAATGCTTGACTAGCTTTCTTCTTGAAAAAGGATTTGAGATTGGTAAAATTGACTCAACGCTATTCACAAAAAGGGTTGACGGAGAACTATTTGTGTGCCAAATATATGTCGATGATATTATCTTTGGATCAACTAACCCTGATTTCAGTGAGAAGTTTGGGAAGCTTATGTCAGAGAAGTATGAGATGTCCATGATGAGTGAACTGAAGTTCTTCCTTGGGTTGCAAATCAAGCAATCTAAGGAGGGCACTTTTGTCTCACAAACCAAGTACACTAAAGATCTCTTCAAGAAGTTCAACATGCAGAGAGCAAAGGTATGAGAACCCCCATGCCTACTAATGGACATAATGATTTGACTAAAGATGGAGAACCTGTTGATCAAAAGGTATATCGATCCATGATTGGTTCTCTACTATATCTTTGCGCTTCTCGTCCTGATATAATGCTGAGTGTATGCATGTGTGCTCGATATCAAGCTGCTCCTAAAGAATGTCATCTTAAAGCTGTTAAAAGAATTGTGAGATATTTGATACACACACCTAATTTTGGCATCTGGTATCCTAAGAGAGCTTCTTTCGATCTTGTTGGCTATTCCGACTCGGACTATGCCGAGACAAGATAGATAGAAAGTCAACTTCGGTACATGTCAATTTCTTGGTCGATCCCTTGTGTCTTGGTCATCCAAGAAACAAAACTCGATATCATTATCAACTGCGAAGCGAGAATATATTGCTGCTGGTTAGTGTTGTGCTTTCGGTTGCTATGGATGAAACAAATGCTTAAGGACTATGGGATAAATGCAAGACATGTTCCTTTGCTTTGTGACAACGAGAGTGCAATTAAGATTGGACACAATCCGTGCAACACTCTCAAGACAAAACACATTGAAGTTCGTCACCATTTTATTCGAGATCATATTGCTAAGGGTGACATTGATCTTAAGCATGTTCAGATTGACAAACAGCTTGCAGATATCTTCACAAAACCACTTGATGAGAAAGTGTTTTGTCGCTGAGGAGTGAGTTGAACATCATTGATGCTTCAAACTTGGAGTGAAAACTCCATTGATGCATGCAAGGCATGAGCCTAATTGACTAATCCTTGATATTTCTCTTATGATGATGATCATATGTCTTGGACACATTTGCCCCTTGTATTGCATCTAACTCCTTGCGGTACTTGGATGAACTACATTCTACAAGATTATCACTCACTCAAATCATGAGTAATCTTGTCATTGATCAAGTATCTAGCTCTTTGGGATGTTGAGTTCAAGGAACAAAATTCCACATATCCTTTTGACACCATATACTTCTAGTACTTCACTCATGTCATATTGGATACTCTTGAGAATTTCCTTGCTTGCCTAACCCATGTAGGAAGATGAACTACACACTTGAAAATGGTGCTCCAACTTCACATCCAATGAGCAACTACATCAAGTTCACCTACATGAGAACAAGCAACAACAAGCCCAAGGTATGTCTTTCACATCTTGAAGAAGCTTTGCTCAAAGTCATGAGTACAAGCAGCTTCAAAAGATGTGATCACATTTAATGCTTTATGGAAAAATGGTAACCCCATTTTGAGCTTAAACGATGAGTATGACCTATGATCAAATGTTCTCATTTGACTCCTAAGTCAATATACTCAAACATAGGTGACTTTGTCGCCAATTCCTATCTAGATGAAGTACATATGTTTGGAGTTTTTTGTTTTCTCTTATGCTCTCTCATTGAGTTTCCTTGTTTTTTTTAAAAAAAAAAAAAAAAAACTTCATCTAGCACTCTTTTCATTTCTGTTTTCCTGTTCTTGTGTATATTCTTTCGCTCGATAAATTCCTGAAAATCTTTTACAAATTCATTGCAAATCTTCTGAAACATTTCTTGCAAAGTGAGCTGAATTACTTCTACATTTCCTTGAATTAAACTCAAGGCCACCGATTCAATCTTTTCGGTTCGACCGAAAGGGATCGAACCTAAGTCTCGACTTTCGGCCTCACCGATCCACATCATTTCGGTGTCACCGATTTACATTCATCGTGCCATCATCTCCAGCTCATCTGAATGTTTTACATGCTTTATATCTAAATTTGCTCGAGATGTGATTCTTAATGAACCCATTTCTTTCCTTCCATCTTTCCCGTCCCTCCCGGTTTACTATCCTTTTCGCACTTGATGTCAAAGGGGAGAAGATTTAGGGGAGCTGGGGAGCTGGGAACTTAAGGGAGAAAAGATATCTTAAAGAAAGAAAACAATCTTACCTTAAGGGGAGAGGATCACATCAAAGCTTTGCCATATATTTCACGTGATAATACTTTTGGCATTATTCTCCGATTTTGTTCTCACCATTGGTATCTTCTAAAAGTACAATTAGTATCTTATACAATTGGTATCTTAAAAGATCACAATTGGTATTTTATGAAAAGCAAAATCTCTCGAGCTCATTGAAAATCTTTTAGTCTTGGGAGACATGTTGGCTGATTCAAGCTAGTGCTCATCATGAGTCACTTTTTATACATGTCATCCTCGGCTTGGTACTCTTGATGTTCTTGCTGTTGGTTGAAGAACTACTCTTGTGTTATCTAACCGTGTTTTCCCAAGTTTATTTCTTCAGTACATCACCAAGGAACTTCAAGGTAAGTATATGCATCTTGCAGGATGTGCATGATGGTGACTTGCTTGTGAATACTTGTTTGCAAGAAATCACCATGCACATATGCATCATATCTAATTTACCCTCATCTGCTCTGATGCATATAGCCAAGCTGCATGTAGCACATCTTGCTTTTCTCTCATGTGTGCTTGTGGTAGTCCAAAACCAAAATCTAAAATCTTGCACACTTGTAGGGGAGCTCGTGTACTACATGTCTCACAAAGCTTTAATGACTAATCTGTCCTTCTTTCAAGAAGCTTTGATATCTTTTTACGTGTGTTGCCATCAATTACCAAAAGGGGAGATTGAAAGCACATTTGCTCCTAGGTGGTTTTGGTAATTAATGACAACATACTTTGTGGTTGGACTAATGCTTTTAACCAAGTATGTTTCAGAAAGTCAACCACTATGGCATGGCAAAAGGACTGTGAGGTGAACCCCTAGGATGCTAAGGAAAGGATTGGCAAAAGCTCAAGACTCCATTTTTGGTTTAGTGATCCAAGATCACATTGAGTCCATAGGAAAGCCAATACTATTAAAAGGGATGAGGTTATGATGATGACCTGGTTGCTCTAAAGTGCTTAGTGATTTATCTCTCAAACAATCAGCAATCTTTCATTCCAACATAAACTCATAAGTAATCTCGGTCCCACCGATTCCAAACTCACCACACCGAGATGAACCACCTCACCATATAGCCAAAACCCTAGAATCTCGGATTTTCCGATTCCAAACTCGGTCATTCGAAATTGGTGTTGCCAAGCTTCAGAATACGTTCAGACTCAAATCGGTGTCACCGAGATGAGAAAGTCGGTCCCACCGAGATTGGCAAACCCTAGACTTTGGAAGAATCGGTCTAACCGAGATTGTATTTTCGTCCCACCGAAAATCCCAACGCTCACAAGATTTGAACTTTCGGTCTCACCGAGTTGTCAACTTCGGTCCGACCGAGATTGGTCAAATGTGTGTAACGGTTGGATTTTGTGTGGAGGCTATAAATACCCTCCACCTCCTCTTCATTCGTGGAGAGAGCCATCGAAAGAACTACCACTCCTACCTTACATTTCGAGAAGAAAACTACCTACCCTTGTGTTGAGATCAAGTTGCTCCACTCCCACCATATGAAACTTGATTTCTAGTCTTTCCAAGTTGCTTTCCACTCAATCCCTTCCTCCACCACAGCCAAATCAGTGAGGAGAGTTGAGTGTTGGGAGATTATCATTTGAAGCACAAGAGCAAGGAGTTCATCATCACCAACCCCATCTATTACCTTTTGGAGGGTGGTGCCTCCTAGATTGGTTAGGTGTCGCTTGGGAGCCTCCGTCATGATGTGGAGTTGAACCAAGGAGTTTGTAAGGGCAAGGAGATCGCCTACTTCGTGAAGATCTACCCCGAGTAAGGCTAGTCCTCCGTGGGCGTAAGCCATGATGGCATAGACAAGGTTGCTTCTTCGTGGACCCTTTGTGGGTGGAGCCTCCGTGGACTCAAGCGCAGCCGTTACCCTCCGTGGGTTGAAGTCTCCATCAACGTGGATTGACGATAGCACCACCTATCGGAACCACGAGAAAAATCTCCGTGTCTCCAATTGCGTTTGCTCTTCACAATCTCTCCCTTACTATTCATGCAATTTACTTTCCGCTGCCCTATACTCTAGAATTGCATGTTTAGTATGTTGTTCGACTTGTACGCATGATGCTTGACTTGACCTTCATTGTGAACTTGCTATGAACTTATGTTAACCAAAAGGCATAAACTTTTGTCTTGTCAAGTTGTCTAATCACCCCCCCCTCTAGACACTCTTGCCTTCAACGATCCTACACCTAGCGTCACCGAACCTTAAGTGTGTAGACCCTACGGGTTCGGGAGACATGCAGACATGACCGAGACGCCTCTCCGGCCAATAACCAATAGCGGGATCTGGATACCCATGTTGGTTCCCACATGTTCCTCGATGATCTCATCGGATGAACCACGATGTCGAGGATTCAATCAATCCCGTATATAATTCCCTTTGTCAATCGGTACATTACTTGCCCGAGACTCGATCGTCGGTATCCCAATACCTTGTTCAGTCTCGTTACCGACAAGTCACTTTACTCGCATCAGTAATGCATGATCCCGTGACCGCACACTTGGTCACATTGAGCTCATTATGATGATGCATTACCGAGTGGGCCCAGAGATACCTCTCCGTCATACGGAGTGACAAATCCCATCCTCGATTCATGCCAACCCAATGCACACTTTCACGGATACCGTAGTGCACCTTTATAGTCACCCGATTCGCCAGACGCTTGGCACACCCAAAGCACTCCTACGGTATCCGGAGTTGCACAATCTCATGGTCTAAGGAAATGATACTTGACACTTGGAAAAGCTCTAGCTAAACGAACTACACGATCTTTGAGCTATGCTTAGGATTGGGTCTTGTCCATCACATCATTCTCCTAATGATGTGATCCCGTTATCAACGACATCCAATGCCCATAGTCAGGAAACCATGACTATCTATTGATCAACGAGCTAGTCAACTAGAGGCTTACTAGGGACATGTTGTGGTCTATGTATTCACACGTGTATTACGATTTCCGGATAATACAGTTATAGCATGAATAATAGACAATTATCATGAACAAAGAAATATAATAATAACCATTTATTATTGCCTCTAGGGCATATTTCCAACAGTCTCCCACTTGCACTAGAGTCAATAATCTAGTTACATCGTGATGTATCGAACACCCATTGCGTCCTGGTGTTGATCATGTTTTGCTCTAGGGAGAGGTTTAGTCAACGGATCTGCTACATTCAGGTCCGTATGTACTTTACAAATATCTATGTCTCCATCTTGAATATTTTCACGGATGGAGTTGAAGTGACGCTTGATGTGCTCGGTCTTCTTGTGAAACCCGGGCTCCTTGGCAAGTGCAATAGCTCCAAGGTGTTGTCACAGAAGAGTGTAATCGGCCCCGACGCGTTGGGTATGACTCCTAGGTCGGTGATGAACTCCTTCACCCAGATTGCTTCATGCGCTGCCTCCGAGGCTGCCATGTACTCCGCTTCACATGTAGATCCCGCCACGACGCTCTGCTTGCAACTGCACCAGCTTACTGCCCCACCATTCAAAATATACACGTATCCGGTTTGTGACTTCGAGTCATCCAGATCTGTGTCGAAACTAGTGTCGACGTAACCCTTTACGACGAGCTCTTCGTCACCTCCATATACGAGAAACATGTCCTTAGTCCTTTTCAGGTACTTAAGGATGTTCTTGACCGCTGTCCAGTGTCCCATGCCGGGATTACTTTGGTACCTTCCTACCAAACTTACGGCAAGGTTTATATCAGTCTGCACAGGTCATGGCATACATGATAGACCCTATGGTGAGGCATAGGGGACGACACTCATCTTTTCTCTATCTTCTGCCGTGGTCGGGCATTGAGCTGAGCTCAATTTCACACCTTGCAACACAGGCAAGAACCCCTTCATGGACTGATCCATATTGAACTTCTTCAATATCTTATCAAGGTATGTGCTTTGTGAAAGACCTATGAGGCGTCTTGATCTATCTCTATAGATTTTGATACCTAATATGTAAGCAGCTTCTCCAAGGTCCTTCATTGAAAAACACTTATTCAAGTAGGCCTTTATGTTGTCCAAAAGTTCTATATCATTTCCCATCAAAAGTATGTCATCCACATATAATATGAGAAATGCTACAGAGCTCCCACTCACTTTCTTGTAAATGCAGGCTTCTCCATAAGTCTGCATAAACCCAAATCCTTTAATCATCTCATTAAAGCGAATGTTCCAACTCCGAGATGCTTGCACCAGCCCATAGATGGAGCGCTGGAGCTTGCATACCTTGTTAGCATTCTTAGGGTCGACAAAACCTTCTGGCTGCATCATATACAGTTCTTCCTTAAGGTGACCGTTAAGGAATGTCGTTTTGACGTCCATTTGCCATATCTCATAATCATAGTATGCGGCAATTGCTAACATGATTCGGACGGACTTCAGCTTCGCTACGGGAGAGAATGTCTCATCGTAGTCAATCCCTTGAACTTGTCGATAACCTTAGCGACAAGTTGAGCCTTATATATGGTGACATTACCATCCGCGTCTGTCTTCTTCTTAAAGATCCATTTGTTTTCTATTGCTCGCCGATCATCGGGCAAGTCTGTCAAAGTCCACACTTTGTTTTCATACATGGATCCTATCTCGGATTGCATGGCTTCAAGCCATTTGTTGGAATCTGGGCCCGCCATCGCTTCTTCATAGTTCGAAGGTTCACAGTTGTCTAACAACATGATTTCTAAGACAGGGTTGCCGTACCACTCTGGTGCGGAACGTGTCCTTGTGGACCTTTGAAGTTCAGTAAGAGCTTGATCCGAAGTATCTTGATCATCATCATTAACCTCCTCTCTTGTCGTTGCAGGCACCACAGGAACATCTTCCTGAGCTGCACTACTCATCGGTTCAAGAGGCAGTACTTCATCAAGTTCCACTTTCCTCCCACTTAATTCTTTCGAGAGAAACTCTTTCTCCAGAAAGGACTCGTTCTTGGCAACAAAGATCTTGCCCTCGGATCTTAAGTAGAAAGTATACCCAATGGTTTCCTTAGGGTATCCTATGAAGACGCATTTTTCCGACTTGGGTTCGAGCTTCTCAGGTTGAAGTTTCTTGACATAAGCATCGCATCCCCAAACTTTTAGAAACGACAGCTTAGGTTTCTTCCCAAACCATAATTCATACGGTGTCGTCTCAACGGATTTAGAAGGTGCCCTATTTAAAGTGAATGTAGTTGTCTCTAGAGCGTATCCCCAAAATGATAGCGGTAAATCGGTAAGTGACATCATGGATCGCACCATATCCAATAGAGTGTGATTACGACGTTTGGACACACCATTTCGCTGAGGTGTTCCAGGTGGCGTGAGTTGTGAAACGATTCCACATTTCCTTAAGTGCGTACCAAATTCGTGACTTAAATATTCACCCCCACGATCTAATTGTAAGAACTTTATCTTTCGGTCACGTTGATTCTCTACCTCATTCTGAAATTCTTTGAACTTTTCAAAGGTCTCAGACTTGTGTTTCATCAAGTAGACATACCCATATCTACTCAAGTCATCAGTGAGAGTGAGAACATAACGATATCCTCCATGAGCCTCAACGCCATTGGACCGCACACATCAAGATGTATGATTTCCAATAAGTTGGTTGCTTGCTCCATTGTTCCGGAGAACGGAGTCTTGGTCATCTTGCCCATGAGGCATGGCTCGCATGTGTCAAACGATTCATAATCTAGAGACTATAAAAGTCCATCAGCATGGAGCTTCTTCATGCGCTTGACACCAATGTGACCAAGGCGGCAGTGCCACAAGTATGTGGGACTATCGTTATCAACTTTACATCTTTTAGTATTCACACTATGAATATGTGTAACATTATGCTCGAGATTCATTAAGAATAAACCATTCACCAGCGGGGCATGACCATAAAACATATCACTCATATAAATAGAACAACCATTATTCTCGGATTTAAATGAGTAGCCATCTCGAATTAAACGAGATCCTGAGACAATGTTCATGCTCAAAGCTGGTACTAAATAACAATTATTGAGGTTCAAAACTAATCCCGTAGGTAAGGTAGCGTGCCGACGGCGATCACATCGACCTTGGAACCATTCCCGACGCGCATCGTCACATCGTCCTTCGCCAGTCTTCGCTTATTCCGCAGCTCCTGCTTTGAGTTACAAATATGAGCAACCGCACCGGTATCAAATACCTAGGAGCTACTACGAGCACTGGTAAGGTACACATCAATTACATGTATATCACATATACCTTTGGTTTTGCAGGCCTTCTTGTCCGCTAAGTACTTGGGGCAGTTCCGCTTCGATTCCGCTTCCTTGCAATAAAAGCACTCAGTTTCAGGCTTGGGTCCATTACTTGACTTCTTCCCGGCAACTGGCTTACCGGGCGTGGCAACTCCCTTGCCGTCCTTCTTGAAGTTCTTCTAACCCTTGCATTTCTTGAACTTAGTGGTTTTATTCACCATCAACACTTGATGTTCCTTTTTGATCTCTACCTCCGCTGATTTCAGCATTGAATATACCTCAGGAATGGTCTTTTCCATCCCCTGCATATTGAAGTTCATCACAAAGCTCTTGTAGCTTGGTGGGAGCGACTGGAGGATTCTGTCGACCACCGCGTCATCTGGGAGATTAACTCCTAGTTGAGATAAGCGGTTGTGCAACCCAAACATTTTGAGTATGTGCTCGCTGAGAGAACCATTCTCCTCCATCTTACAACTGTAGAACTTGTCGGAGTCTTCATATCTCTCGACCCGGGCGTGAGCTTGGAAAACCATTCTCAGCTCTTGGAACATCTCATATGCTCCATGCTACTCAAAACGCTTTTGGAGCCCCGGTTCTAAGCTATAAAGCATGCCGCACTGAACCAGGGAGTAATCATCGACGCATATCGCCAAAGCGCTCATAACGCCTTGAGTTGTTTGGGAAAATGGGTGCTTCACCTAGCGGTGCATCTAGGACATATGCTTTCTTGGCAGCTATGAGGATGATCCTCAAGTTCCGACCCGATCAGATAGTTGCTGCCATCGCTTTCAGCTTGGTTTTCTAGGAACGCGTTGAAGTTGAGGGCAACATTAGCGTGGGCCATTTGATCTACAAGACATATTGCAAAGATTTTAGACTAAGTTTATGATAATTAAGTTCATCTAATCAAAATAATGAACTCCCACTCAGATAGACATCCCTCTAGTCATCTAAGTGATCCATGATCCGAGTCAACTAGCCCGTGTCCGATCATCACGTGAGACGGACTAGTCATTATCGGTGAACATCTTCATGTTGATCGTATCTTCTATACGACTCATGTTCGACCTTTCGGTCTTCTGTGTTCCGAGGCCATGTCTGTACATGCATGCTAGGCTCGTCAAGTCAACCTAAGTGTATTGCGTGTGTAAATCTAGCTTACACCCGTTGTATTCGAACGTTAGGATCTATCACACCCGATCATCACGGGTGCTTCGAAACAATGAACCTTCGCAACGGTGCACAGTTAGGGGGAACACTTTTCTTCAAATTATTATGAGGGATCATCTTATTTACTACCGTCGTTCTAAGTAAACAAGATGAAAAACATGATAAACATCACATGCAATCAAATAGTGACATGATATGGCCAATATCATATTGCTCCTTTGATCTCCATCTTCGGGGCGCCAAGATCATCTTCGTCACCGGCATGACACCATGATCTCCATCAACATGATCTCCATCATCGTGTCTTCATGAAGTTGTCACGCCTACGACTACTTCTACTTCTATGGCTAACACATTTAGCAATAAAGTAAAGTAATTTACATGGCGTTCTTCAATGACACGCAGGTCATACAAAAAATAAAGACAACTCCTATGGCTCCTGTCGGTTGTCATACTCATCGACATGCAAGTCGTGATTCCTATTACAAGAACATGATCATCTCATACATCACATATATCATTCATCACATCCTTTGGCCATATCACATCACAAAACACTTGCTGCAAAAACAAGTTAGACGTCCTCTAATTGTTGTTGCAAGTTTTTACTTGGCTTCTATAGGTGATCTAGCAAGAACATTTTATTACCTACGTTAAAGCCACAACGTGATTTGCCAACTTCTATTTACCCTTCATAAGGACCCTTTTCATCGAATCCGCTCCAACTAAAGTGGGAGAGACAGACACCCGCTAGCCACCTTATGCAACTAGTGCATGTCGACCGGTGGAACCTGCCTCACGAAGCGCACGTAAGGTCGGTCCGGGCCGCTTCATCCCACAATACCGCTGAAGCAAAATAAGACTAGTAGTGGCAAGAAAGTTGTCAACATCTAAGCCCACAACAAATTGTGTTCTACTCGTGCAAAGAGAACTACACAAAGACCTAGCTCATGATGCCACTGTTGGGTAACATTGCATAAATTAAAAAAAATTCCTACGTTCACCAAGATAAATCTAGGAGTTCGTGCAGCAACGAGTAAGAGGAGTGCATCTACATACCCTTGTAGATCGCGAGCGGAAGCGTTCAAGAGAACGGGGTTGAGGGAGTCGTACTCGTCGTGATCCAAATCACCGGAGATCCTAGCGCCGAACGGAAGGCACCTCCACGTTCAACACACGTACGGTCAGCGTGACATCTCCTCCTTCTTGATCCAGCAAGGGGGAAGGAGAGGTTGATGAAGATCCAGCAGCATGACGGCGTGGTGGTGGATGCAGCAGGGATCCGGCAGGGCTTCGCCAAGCGTCTGCGGGAAGGTGAGGTGTAGCAAGGGGGAAGGTGTTGGAAATATGCCCTAGAGGCAATAATAAAAGTATTATTATATTTCAATGTTCATGATAATTGTCTTTTGTTCATGCTATAACTGTATTATCCGGAAATCGTAATACACGTGTGAACACTTAGACCACAAATGTCCCTAGTGAGCCTCTAGTAGACTAGCTCGTTGTGATCAACAGATAGTCATGGTTTCCTGATTATGGACATTGGATGTCGTTGATAACGGGATCACATCATTAGGAGAATGATGTGATGGACAAGACCCAATCCTAAGCATAGCATAAAAGATCGTGTAGTTCGTTTGCTAGAGCTTTGCCAATGTCAAGTATCTCTTCCTTCGACCATGAGATCATGTAACTCCTGGTTACCGTAGGAGTGCCTTGGGTGTATCAAACGTCACAACGAATCGGGTGACTATAAAGGTGCATTACGGTATCTCCGAAAGTATCTGTTGGGTTGACACGGATCGAGATCGGGATTTGTCACTCCGTATGACGGAGAGGTATCTCTGGGCCCACTTTCGGTAATGCATCATCATAATGAGCTCAAGGTGACCAAGGTGTTGGCCACGGATCATGCATTACGTCTGAGTAAAGTGACTTGCCGATAACGAGACCGAACAAGGTATTGGGATACCGACGATCGAGTCTCGGGCAAGTAACGCATCGGCCCGACAAAGGAATTGCATACTGTGGTTTTGATCAATCCTCGACATCGTGGTTCAACCAATGAAATCATCGAGGAGCATGTAGGAGCCAACATGGGTATCGAGACCCGCTGTTGGTTATTGCCCGAGAGTCGCCTCGGTCATGTCTGCGTGTCTCCAACCCGTAGGGTCTACACACTTAAGGTTCGGTGACACTAGGGTTATTAGGAAGACTAGTATGTGACTACCGAATGTTGTTCGGAGTCTCGGATGAGATCCCGGACGTCACGAGGAGTTCCGGAAGGGTCCGGAGGTAAAGATTTATATATGGGAAGTTGTTAAAAGGACACCAGAAAGTTTCGGGGGCATACCGGTATTGTACCGGGGCCACCGGAAGGGTTCCGGGGGTCCACCGGGAGGGGGCACCCCTCTCAGGGGGCCACTTGGGCTGCGTGGGGAGTTGTCCAGCCCCTGGTGGGCTTGGCGCACCCCCTCGCCTGGGCCCTTGCGCCTAGGGTTGAGGGGGAACCCCA
The DNA here is from genome assembly GCA_021437245.1 of Aegilops speltoides. Lineage (NCBI taxonomy): Eukaryota > Viridiplantae > Streptophyta > Magnoliopsida > Poales > Poaceae > Aegilops > Aegilops speltoides. The sequence goes on along the minus strand of CM038144.1, from coordinate 382,174,275 downwards.
GAGGGGCGCCCTTGCTTGGGGGCAAGTCCCTCCCCTGGCCGCCGCCCCCTCTAGATGGGATCTAGAGGGCCGCCCTCTCCCTTCCCCTATAAATAGAGGGGTGAGGGAGGCAGCCGCACCCAAGCCAAGGCGCAGCCCTCCCTCCCAACACCTCTCCTCCTCCGCCAGCGCCGGGCAAGCCCTGCCGAGTATCGCTTCTCCACCATCACCACGCCGTCGTCTTTGCGGTGGAGCTGTCTTCCTCAACCTCTCCTTCCTCCTTGCTGGATCAAGACGGAGGAGACGTCGCCCGTCCCGTACGTGTGTTGAATGCGGAGGTGCTGTCCGTTCAGCACTTGGACATCGGTGATCTGAATCACGTTCGAGTACGACTCCATCATCACCTTGCAAGCTTCCGCACGCGATCTACAAGTGGTATGTAGATGCAAACTCTGTCCCAATACTCGTTGCTTATATGAACTCATAGATGGATCTTGGTGAAGCCGTAGGAAAAAATTTAATTTTCTGCAACGTTCCCCAACAGAAGGGAGGCGCCAAGTGAAGGAAATATGCCCTAGAGGCAATAATAAAGTTATTATTTATTTCCTTATTTCATGATAAATGTTTATCATTCATGCTAGAATTGTATTAACCGGAAACATGATACATGTGTGAATGCATAGACAAAACAACATGTCACTAGTATGCCTCTACTAGACTAGCTTGTTAATCAAAGATGGTTATGTTTCCTGACCATGAACAAAGGAGTTGTTATTTGATTAACAAGGTCACATCATTAGTAGAATGATCTGATTGACATGACCCATTCCCTTAGCTTAGCACACGATCGCTTAGTATGTTGCTACCGCTTTTATCCATGACTTATACATGTTCCTGTAACTATGAGATTATGCAACTCCCGTGTACGGAGGAACACTTTGGTGCTACCAAACGTCACAACGTGAATCGGGTGATTATAAAGGAGTACTACAGTGTCTCCAAAGGCGGATGTTGGGTTGGCGTATTTCGAGATTAGGTTTTGTCACTCCGATTGTCGGAGAGGTATCTCTGGCCCTCTCGGTAATGCACATCATCAAGCCTTGCAAGCACTACAACTAATGAGCTAGTTGTGAGATGATGTATTACGAACGAGTAAAGAGACTTGCCGTAACGAGATTGAACTAGGTATTGGATACCGACGATCGAATCTCGGGCAAGTAACATACCGATGACAAAGGAACAACGATGTTGTTATGCGGTCTCGACCGATAAAGATCTTCGTAGAATATGTAGGAACCAATATGGGCATCCAGGTCCCGCTGTTGGTTATTGACCGTGAATAGTTCTAGGTCATGTCTACATTGTTCTCGAACCGTAGGGTCCGCACGCTTAAGGTTTCGATGATGCTTATTATGAGTTTATGTATTTTGATGTACCGAAGAAGTTCGAGTCCCGGATGTGATCACGGACATGACGAGGAGTCTCAAATGGTCGAGACATAAAGATTGATATATTGGAAGCCTATGTTTGGAGTTCGAATGGTTCCAAGCAAAACGGAATTTACCGAGTACCGGAGGTTACCGGAACCCCCCGGGGGGTAAATGGGCCTCGGTGGGCCTCGAGGGAGAAGAGGAAGGGCCGGCCAGGGGTGGCCGCGCCCCCCCCCCAGTCCGAATAGGACAAGGAGGCGGCGCCCCCCTTTCCTCTTCCCCCTCCCCCCAATCCTATTCCAACTAGGAAGAGGGGGGGAGTCCTACTCCCGGTAGGAGTAGGACTCCTCCCGGCGCGCCTCCTCTAGGCCGGCCGGCCTCCCCCCTCCCTCCTTTATATACGGGGGCAGGGGGGCACCTTGGAACACACAAGTTTGATCTTTAGATCGTTCCTTAGCCGTGTCGCGTGCCCCCTCCACCATATTCCACCTCGGTTATACCGACGCTGCTTAGGCGAAGCCTCGCGCCGTGAAACATCAAGATCGCCACCATGCCGTCGTCTCGACGAAACTCTCCTCGACACTCGGCTGGATCGAGTACGAGGGACGCCATCGAGCTGTACGTGTGTCAAGAACTCGGGGCGTCGAGTAACGGCGCCGGATCGATCGGATCGCGAGGAGAACGTCGACTACTTCCTCTACGCCAGATCGCTTCCGCCGGGTCTACGAGGGTACGTGGACAACACTCTCCCTCTCGTTGCTATACATCACCATGATCTTGCGTGTGCGTAGGAAATTTTTGAAATTACTACGCTCCCCAACAAAGGGCATCCGAGCCTAGGTTTTTCTATGGTTTGATGTTTTGCACGAGTAGAACACAAGTAAGTTGTGGGCGATACAAGTCATACTACCTACCAGCATGTCATACTTTGGTTCAGCGGTATTGTGAGATGAAGCGCCTGCACCGACATTACGCGTGACGCTTACGCGAGACTGGTTTCACCGCCACGAGCACTCGTTGCTTAAAGGTGACCGGTGGGTGCTGCTCTCTCACTTTAGTTGAACTGAAAAGTGTACGCCCGTCCTTGAGAAGGTTAAACGGAGTCTATTTGACGAAGTATCGCTGTGGTTTTGATGCGAGGTGAGACTGGTTCTTGCTTAAGCCCGTAGCAGCCACGTAAAATTTGCAACAACAAAGTAGAGGACGCCTAACTTGTTTTTGCAGGCATGTTGTGATGTGATATGGTCAAGACGTGATGCTATATTTTATTGTATGAGATGATCATGTTTTGTAACCGGTTATCGGCAATCGGCTGGAGCCATATAGTTGTCGCTTATTGTATGCAATGCAATCGCTTCGTAATGCTTTACTTTATCACTAAGCGGTAGCGATAGTCGAGAAGCATAAGATTGGCGAGACGACAACGATGCTACGATGGAGATCAAGGTGTCGCGCCGGTGACGATGGTGATCATGGTGGTGCCGCAAGATGGAGATCATGAAGCACAAGATGATGATGACCATATCATATCACTTATATTGATTTGCATGTGATGTTTATCCTTTTATGCATCTTATCTTGCTTTGATTGACGGTAGCATTATAAGATGATCTCTCACTAAATTATCAAGAAGTGTTCTCCCGAGTATGCACCGCTGCCAAAGTTCGTCGTGCCTGCACACCACGTGATGATCGGGTGTGATAAGCTCTCGTCCATCTACAACGGGTGCAAGCCAGTTTTGCACACGCAGAATACTCGGGTTATACTTGACGAGCCTAGCATATGCGATATGGCCTCGAACACGGAGACCGAAAGGTCGAGCGTGAATCATATAGTAGATATGATCAACATAAGATGTTCACCATTGAAAACTACTCCATTTCACGTGATGATCGGTTATGGTTTAGTTGATTTGGATCACGTGATCACTTAGATGACTAGAGAGATGTTTTTCTAAGTGGGAGTTCTTAAGTAATATGATTAATTGAACTTAAATTTATCATGAACTTAGTACCGATAGTATCTTGCTTGTTTATGTTTGATTGTAGATAGATGGCTCGTCTGTTGTTCCGTTGAATTTTAATGCGCTCCTTGAGAAAGCAAAGTTGAAAGATGATAGTAGCAATTACACGGATCGGGTCCATAACTTGAGGATCATCCTCATTGCTGCACGTAAGAGTTACGCCCCGGATGCACCGCTAGGTGCCGTGCTCTTGCTAATGCAATCTGCAGATGTTATGAACGTCTGCGCGAGCAAAGTGATGACTACTCTATAGTTCGATGTGCCATGCTTTACGGCTTAGAACCGGGACTTCAACGACGTTTTGAACGTCATGGAGCATATGAGATGTTCCAGAGTTGAAGTTGATATTCCAAAGTAATGCCCGGATTGAGAGATATGAAGTCTCCAATAAGTTCTATAGCTGCAAGATGGAGGAGAATAGTTCATTAGTGAGCATATACTCGTAATGTCCGGGTACTACAATCACTTGACACAATTGGGAGTTAATCTTCCGGATGATTGTGTCATTGATGTAATTCTTCAATCACCGCCACCAAGCTACAAAGGCTTCGTGATGAACTATAATATGCAAGGGTTAGTAAAGACTATACCGAGCTCTTCGCAATGCTAAAGGCTGCGAGGTAGAAATCAAGAAGGAGCATCAAGTGTTGATGGTCAATAAGACCACTAGTTTCAAGAAGAAAGGCAAAGGAAGAAGAAGGAACTTCAAGAAGAACAGCAAGCAAGTTGTCTGCTCAGAGAAGAAACCCAAGTCTGGACCTAAGCCTGAAACTCGAGTGCTTCTACCGCAAGCGATCGTCACGGAAGCGGAACTGCCCCAAGTATTTGGCGGATAAGAAGGATGGCAAGGTGAACAAAGGTATATGTGATATACATGTTATTGATGTGTACCTTACTAGAGCTCGTAGTAGCACTGGTATTTGATACTGGTTCATTGCTAATATTTGCAACTCAAACAGGGACTACTGATTGCTTAACTCGCAAAGGACGAGGTGACGATGCGCGTGGGAAATGGTTCCAAAGTCGATGTGATCGCGGTCGGCACGCTACCTCTACATCTACCTTCGGGATTAGTTTTAGACCTAAATAATTGTTATTTGGTGCTGCGTTGAGCATGAACATTATATCTGGATCTTGTTTGATGCGAGACGGTTATTCATTTAAATCGAGAATAATGGTTGTTCTATTTATATGAGTAATATCTTTTATGGTCATGCACCCTTGAGGAATGGTCTATTTTGATGAATCTCGATAGTAGTGATACACATATTCATAATGTTGAAACCAAAAGATGCAGAGTTGATAATGATAGTGCAACTTATTTGTGGCAATCGCCGCTTAGGTCATATCGGTGTAAAGCGCATGAAGAAACTCCATACTTGATGGACTTTTGGAGTCGCTTGATTATGAATCACTTGGCACTTATGTAACCGTGCCTCATGGGCAAGATGACTAGAACACCATTCTCCGGTACTATGGAGAGAGCAACAGATTTGTTGGAAATCATACATACTGATGTATGTGGTCCGATGAATGTTGAGGCTCGTGGCGGATATCGTTATTTTCTCACCTTCACAGATGACTTAAGCGTATATGGGTATATCTACTTAATGAAACATAAGTCCAAACGCTTGAAAAGTTCAAAGAATTTCAGAGTGAAGTTGAAAATCATCGTAACAAGAAAATTAAGTTTCTACGATCCGATCGTGGAGGTGAATATTTGAGTTACGAGTTTGGTCTACATTTGAAACAATGCGAATAGTTTCGCAACTCATGCCACCCGAACACCACAACATAATGGTGTGTCCGAACGTCGTGTCGCACTTTACTAGATATGGTGCGATCTATGATGTCTCTTACAGATTTACCGCTATCGCTTTGGGGTTATGCTCTAGAGACGGCCGATTCACACCGAATAGAACACCGTCGAAATCCGCTTGAGACGACACCTTATGAACTATGGTTTGGCAAGAAACCAAAGTTGTCGCTTCTTAAAGTTTGGGGATGCGATGCTTATGTGAAAAACTTCAACCCGATAAGCTCGAACCCAAATCGAGAAATGTGTCTTCATAGGATACCCAAAGGAGACAGATTGGGTACACCTTCTATCACAGATCCGAAGGCAAGACATTCGTTGTTAAGAATGGATCCTTTCTAGAGAAGGAGTTTCTCTCGAAAGAAGTGAGTGGGAGGAAAGTGGAACTTGATGAGGTAATAGTACCTTCTCCCTTACTTGAAAGTAGTTCGTCGCAGAAAACGGTTTCTGAGACACCTACACCAAGTAGTGAGGAAGTTGATGATGTCGATCATGAAACTTCAGATCAAGTTATCGCAGAACCTCGTAGATCAACCAGAGTAAGATCCGCACTGAGTGGTACGGTAATCCTATTCGGAAGTCATGCTACTAGATCATGATGAACCTACGAACTATGAAGAAGCGATGGTGAGCCCAGATTCGCAAAATGGCTTGAGGCCATGAAATCGAGATGGGATCCATGTATGAAAACAAAGTATGGACTTTGGTTGACTTGCCCGAGGGTAGGCAAGCAATAGAAAACAAGTGGATCTTCAAGAAGAAGACCGACGACGGTAATATTATCGTTTAAAAGCTCGACTTGTCGCAAAGGGTTTTCGACAAGTTCAAGGGATTGACTACGATGAGACCTTCTCACCCGTAGCGATGCTTAAGTCCGTCCGAATCATGTTAGCAATTGCCGCATTTTATGATTATGAAATTTGGCAAATGGATGTAAAGACTGCATTCTGAATGGATTTCTAGAAGAAGAGTTGTATATGATGCAACCGAAGGTTTTATCGATCCAAAGGAGCTAACAAAGTGTGCAAGCTCCAATGATCCATCTATGGACTGGTGCAAGCATCTCGAGTTGGAATAAACGCTTTGATAGTGTGATCAAAGCATTTGGGTTTGTACAGCACTTTTGGAGAAGCTTCAGATTTACAAGAAAGTGAGTGGGAGCTCAGAGCATTTCGATATTATATGTAGATGACATATTGCTGATCGGAAATGATATAGAATTCTGGATAGCATAAAGGGATACTTGAATAAGAGTTTTTCAATGAAAGACCTCGGTGAAGCTGCTTACATATTGGGCATTAAGATCTATAGAGATAGATCAAGACGCTTAATTGGACTTTCACAAAGCACATACCTTGACAAAATTTTGAAGAAGTTCAAAATGGATCAAGCAAAGAAAGGGTTCTTGCTGTGTTACAAGGTGTGAAGTTGAGTAAGACTCAATGCCCGACCACTGCAGAAGATAGAGAGAAATGAAAGATGTTCCTATGCTTCAGCCATAGGCTCTATCATGTATGCAATGCTGTGTACCGCACTGATGTGTGCCTTGCTATAAGCCTAGCAGGAGGTACCAAAGTAATCCAGAGTGGATCATCGACAGCGTCAAGAACATCCCAAATACCGAAAAGGACTAAGGATATGTTTCTCAGATATGGAGGTGACAAAGAGCTCATCGTAAACGGTTACGTTGATGCAAGCTTTGACACCGATCCGGACGATTCTAAATCGCAGACCGGATACGATTTACACTAAACGGAGGAGCTGTCGGTTGGTGCGGTTCTAAACAAAGCGTCGAAGCGGGATCTACATGTGAAGCGGAATACATAGCAGCTTCGAAGCAGCTAATGAAGGAGTCTGGATGAAGGAGTTCATATCCGATCTAGGTGTCATACCTAGTGCATCGGTCCAATGAAAATCTTCGTGTGACAATCTCGAGCTATTGCCTTAGCGAAGAATCCAGATTTCACAAGAGGACCAAGCACATCAAGAGACGCTTCAATTCCATCCAGGACTTAGTCCGTGGGAGACATAGAGATTTGCAAGATACACACGGATCTGAATGTTGCGCACCGCTGACTAAGCCTCTTCCACGAGCAAAACATGATCAGCACCAAGACTCCATGGGTGTTAGAACCATTACTATGTAATCTAGATTATTGACTCTAGTGCAAGTGGGAGATCAAGGAAATATGCCCTAGAGGCAATAATAAAGTTATTATTTATTTCCTTATTTCATGATAAATGTTTATCATTCATGCTAGAATTGTATTAACCGGAAACATGATACATGTGTGAATGCATAGACAAAACAACATGTCACTAGTATGCCTCTACTAGACTAGCTTGTTAATCAAAGATGGTTATGTTTCCGACCATGAACAAAGGAGTTGTTATTTGATTAACAAGGTCACATCATTAGTAGAATGATCGATTGACATGACCCATTCCCTTAGCTTAGCACACGATCGCTTAGTATGTTGCTACTTGCTTTTATCCATGACTTATACATGTTCCTGTAACTATGAGATTATGCAACTCCGTGTACGGAGGAACACTTTGGTGCTACCAAACGTCACAACGAATCGGGTGATTATAAAGGAGTACTACAGTGTCTCCAAAGGCGATGTTGGGTTGGCGTATTTGAGATTAGGTTTTGTCACTCCGATTGTCGGAGAGGTATCTCTGGGCCCTCTCGGTAATGCACATCATCAAGCCTTGCAAGCACTACAACTAATGAGCTAGTTGTGAGATGATGTATTACGGAACGAGTAAAGAGACTTGCCGTAACGAGATTGAACTAGGTATTGGATACCGACGATCGAATCTCGCAAGTAACATACCGATGACAAAGGAACAACGTATGTTGTTATGCGGTCCGACCGATAAAGATCTTCGTAGAATATGTAGGAACCAATATGGGCATCCAGGTCCCACTGTTGGTTATTGACCGTGAATAGTTCTACGTCATGTCTACATTGTTCTCGAACCGTAGGGTCCGCACGCTTAAGGTTTCGATGATGCTTATTATGAGTTTATGTATTTTGATGTACCAAGAAGTTCGAGTCCCGGATGTGATCACGGACATGACGAGGAGTCTCGAAATGGTCGAGACATAAAGATTGATATATTGGAAGCCTATGTTTGGAGTTCGAATGGTTCCGGTAAAACGGAATTTACGAGTACGGAGGTTACTGGAACCCCGGGGTAAATGGGCCTCGGTGGGCCTCGAGGAGAAGAGGAAGGGCCGCCAGGGGGTGGCGCGCCTCCCCCCCAGTCCGAATAGGACAGGAGGGGGCGCCTTTCCTCTTCCTCCCCCCCAATCCTATTCCAACTAGGAAGAGGGGAGTCCTACTCCCGGTAGGAGTAGGACTCCTCCCGCGCCTCCTCTAGGGCCGCCCGCCTCCCCCTCCCTCCTTTATATACGGGGCAGGGGGCACCTTGAACACACAAGTTTGATCTTTAGATCGCTCCTTAGCCGTGTCGGTGCCCCTCCACCATATTCCACCTCGGTTATACCGACGCAAGCTTAGGCGAAGCCTGCGCGCCGTGAAACATCAAGATCGTCACCACGCCGTCAGGTCGACGAAACTCTCCTCGACACTCGGCTGGATCGAGTACGAGGGACGCCATCGAGCTGTCGTGTGTCAAGAACTCGGGCGTCGGAGTAACGGCGCCGGATCGATCGGATCGCGAGGAGAACGTCGACTACTTCCTCTACGCCAGATCGCTTCGCTGGGTCTACGAGGGTACGTGGACAACACTCTCCCCTCTCGTTGCTATACATCACCATGATCTTGCGTGTGCGTAGGAAATTTTTTGAAATTACTACGTTCCCCAACACCAAGTTCAAGGGTGCGGCTACCCTCCCTCCCCCCTCTTTATATAGGGTCCCCAGGGGGGCGCCGGCCCTAGGAGATGGGATCTCCTAGGGGTCGGCGGCCAAGGAGGAGCCTTGCCCCCCAAGGCAAGTGGAGGCGCCCCCTCCCCTAGGGTTCCCAACCCTAGGCGCAGGGGGGGCCCAAGGTGGGCGCACCAGCCCACCAGGGGCTGGTCCCCTCCCTACTTCAGCCCACGGGGCCCTCCGGGATAGGTGGCCCCACCCGGTGGACCCCCGGGACCCTTCCGGTGGTCCCGGTACAATACCGGTGACCCCCGAAACTTTCTTGATGGCCGAAACAGCACTTCCTATATATAATTCTTCACCTCCGGACTATTCCGGTACTCCTCGTGACGTCCAGGATCTCATCCGGGACTCCGAACAACTTTCGGGTTACTGCATATTCATATCTCTACAACCCTAGCGTCACCGAACATTAAGTGTGTAGACCTTACGGGTTCGGGAGACATGCAGACATGACCGAGACGCCTCTCCGGCCAATAACCAATAGCGGGATCTGGATACCCATGTTGGTTCCCACATGTTCCTCGATGATCTCATCGGATGAACCACGATGTCGAGGATTCAATCAATCCCGTATACAATTCCCTTTGTCAATCGGTACGTTATTTGCCCGAGACTCGATCGTCGGTATCCCAATACCTCGTTCAGTCTCGTTACCGACAATTCACTTTACTCAGATCAGAATGCGTGATCCCGTGACTAGACACTTGGTCACATTGAGCTCATTATGATGATGCATTACCGAGTGGGCCCAGAGATACCTCTCCATCATACGGAGTGAAAAATCCCAGTCTCGATTCGTGCCAACCCAAAAGACACTTTTGGAGATACCCGTAGTGCACCTTTATAGTCACCCAGTTACGTTGTGACGTTTGGCACACCCAAAGCACTCCTACGGTATCCGGGAGTTGCACAATCTCATGGTCTAAGGAAATGATACTTGACACTTGGAAAAGCTCTAGCTAAACGAACTACACGATCTTTGAGCTATGCTTAGGATTGGGTCTTGTCCATCACATCATTCTCCTAATGATGCGATCCCGTTATCAACGACATCCGATGCCCATAGTCAGGAAACCATGACTATCTGTTGATCAACGAGCTAGTCAACTAGAGGCTTACTAGGGACATGTTGTGGTCTATGTATTCACATGTGTATTACGATTTCCGGATAATACAGTTATAGCATGAATAATAGACAATTATCATGAACAAAGAAATATAATAATAACCATTTATTATTGCCTCTAGGGCATATTTCCAACACACCATCCTCATCTTCACTTTTGTCTGATGAGTCCAAAATATATGTTGTTTTTACTTTTTGTTTTCTTCTTAAGTAGTAGGCTTTACCGGTTTTATTGCATTCAGGCACCTCTTTTGGCATGTTTCCATCAGGATGCCACCTATGGAATTGTTTTGGGGTATAAGGAAAGAACTCCAAGATATGGTGATAAAATCACGTCAAATAACATGAGATAATATTCTTCATATAAAGATGCTAGAGTACCCGCATAGGAGGGCCTCTGCGCCGTCCATTACACGGTGACATGTCGCGGGCACTACCCTGGGGCTCATTGTGTTGTCCGAACTGCCTAGAAGGCCGGCACAGGCGGCTTGCCTTGGGGTCCATGACGGGTGGGCCGTGACCATGGTCGGGGACACTGGTGGCTTCTCTGCACCCACATGCGAACACTCAAGTGGTTGCCCGCGCACGACGATGAGGGTGGAACCGCGGGCTGTTTTCTTTGTTGCACGATTTATAGACATGCATGTTGTCTGATCTGTTAGTCTTCCATTGGCCATGATTAGATGAATGATCTATGATAGGGAGTTGTATAAGTTAGAGGGTTTAATCTTACAAGTAATCTATCCCAGTGATAGAAAGACAAATTGCTTAAATTGTGTTATAGCCACTAGGATAAAATGTAATTGACTAGTTGTCTCTGTGATGAACTGGATGTACAGAGAATATACTATCTATATTATGTCACTTTGCTTAATGCAACGCTATATTTTTACTTAATACTTAGAGATGCATGCTGGATAGCGGTCTCGGGTAGAGTATTAGCTATAGATGACAGTCTATGGATACAAGGGTGCAATGGCTATATGAAATCATCACATGTATGACCACATCATAAACACATCAATTTAATCAATATAGAACTGTAATCGGTTCACCGCACCTATGCTTCCTGGAGAGATTCTGCAAGTAAAATTATGGATCCCAATCCGTTATCCTCATCATCACAACCTCAAAAACTTTTTTTGTTATGTTACACTTTAAACTTTTACTTTCATTGCTTACAAATATCGCAATATACTAATCTTTATAACTACTAAAGCTAGTGAGACTCACAATCTCATTAGTTTAAGTTGGGGACCAAGAGAAGTTTCTAATTGTATGTATGTACTCATAATTGGTTGTAAGTGTGAACTCTATGGATTGATACCTTGGTTCTCAACTCAAAGAAATTGGCTTTGTGCCACACACCCTTTTACTTGAGAGCCCAACATATATTCATCTAGCAGGCACCATGCTAGTCAGAGGTTTTGAATCGATCAAATTCCACATCTTGCTCTTTCGGATCTAGTTGATCAAAAAGCGACAATGATGCGCCCTCAAGACCAAAATAATTTGTCCCACCAGAATCACCCATCATGCTCTTGAGTGGCCCACCCCACCCCCTCCACACACAAAAAACATCGCTAAATCACAATTTTTTCACATTTGCCAACATATGTCTGTGGTCACCTCACATTCAATCGAACAAAACCCGATATAAGGCAAAGGATGAATTTTTTTACCTCAGTGGCCGTTCTGATATGGCGTAGCACTATGAATGCACCCTAGTTTTGCCCGCCGCCGGGGCGAAGGAAGGAGGGACAACAGCGCGACACATCGTCGCCTTCTTCGGCCTCTTAGCTGAGGATTGTTGCAGCACCAGCAGGGGAGGCCAATACCTATACATGCGGCATACGGCTTTGCACCTTTGTGCCGAACTTGTCACTGACAAGGTGGATGAGGTGATGGCCTAGCCAGTGGCAAGTGGCCATCGGAAGCACATGAGGTAGAATAAATGTTAAGTTTGAGGATCGAACTCCAAACCGACAGAGTGGGGCGGGGAGTCGAGGCGGTGTCCATGGCCCGGCGAGGACTGTGGACGGTCGGAAGCGTTCAAAGGCGGCGCTATGACAAGGAAAGGGAGGCGGCGGCGCAGGCATGCGGAAAGAGCAGGGCGAGGGGAAAATATCGCTCGCGCCAAACCGTTTTCGAGATGGAGTGTGCTCCAAATATTCCCGCAGCCGCCAAATATGACGGCTCGAGACTTGATTTTTGTGCCAGCTACAAGTCAAATGGCAGGATTTGGTTCTGTGTGGCAATATTTTGTTTGATCAGTTTCGTAAATTGCATTTCTTTTTGTTCTTTTATCAAAAGAAAAATCTTTTTGTTCTAAAAAACAGTGGTGTGCGCTTTGTTTTAAAGGAAGAATAAACCATCATTATCGACCTAGTTAGTGGCCTAGCCATAGGATTTGACATGCTTTCTTGGCCTAATGATAGGCAGAATCAGCTCATGCTAGCTTGAAAGGTAAGTAGACTTTACTGAAGTGAAGTAAAAAACCTCGGACAAGTTGTTCCCGTTCTACGCTTACGTCGAATTGACTAGTCTTGCTTTACCTCCTCCACTAAATAAGGGGGGAAATCTGGAAAATGTCATAATAAAGCCCAAAAAAATCATACGGGGTAATACAGAAGATTTACGGTTTGTTGTTTTCGATCACGGCCACGGACTATGCGTGTATGCCTGCCTCGTTGTATATGTGACAAAAAAAGGGACTAGGCGGCGGCAAAACCCTGGATGACGTCATAATCAGCCGACTAAATACGTTCGTAATAAAATTATTAAGGTAACATGTGAAATACAACAGGTGTCGTGGTGTAGTTGGTTAGCACATCAGTTTAACACGCTGAGGATCCCCGGTTCAAATCCGGGCGACACCAATTTATTTTTCTGGTATTTTTGGCTTTTGAACATTTCCTTGTTTTGTTTACAGCTTTTTTCTCTTTACTACTGAAGTTGTTAATGATGTTGTTTTCCGTTTGTGAAAGAAGACCAGATCTATCTATATATCTTAAAGGTTCCTAGGAAGTGCAAAGCATCCCAAATGTTTAAAAGTTGTATTGAAAACCCTGCACCATCTTACGAGAGGTAGCTTGACCTTGTCGATGACAATCGGGGAGTCTTTGTTGATAATGCCCCTAAGGACCAGCGCCCAAGAGTCACAGTCGTCACCATTAGAGCATCTACAGGCTGACGCCTCAAACCGCTTCATACGCCCGAACGGGCCGCCCGGTCACTGTCCGGTCGCAAAATTTTAACCCACACGGATGCCTCAAACGCCCGGGCTGACCGACGCCCTCATATCCAGCCCAAATATGGGGCGAATATGGGGGCGCCCGGGCACGCCCACCACGTCGGACCCGGCCCACGCTGGTCCACCCGACCCCACATATATTCCTACCCATCCGCTCGCCGGACCAAACCCTAGCCACTTCACTCCACTCCCCCGCCACCCAAGCTTGTCCCCGGCGCTGTCGGGCAGTGGATCCGAGTCCTTCACCTCCAGATTTGTCGACCGCGAGCTCACCCCACGCGGCCCTGAAGAGGAGATGTCCGTCCAGCTTGTGCTCCGTCTCGCCCGGGAGGAGGCCCGTGCACGGTAGCACTCAAACTCCTTCCATCGGGAATCCATTGCGTCCGCCCAAATGGCACATGGATCCGGCGCTAGGGAAGCCGTCGCTGCCTCACCAGTGGCGGTGCGGTCCGTCTGGCGTCCGAACACGGTGGCGGACGTGCAACCCCTCTGTTGACGCGACGAGGCCATGGACGCACCATGGGCGTCCTCCAACGCAAACATGGCGTAGTGTGCCCGTCATGTTGTGCGCGACAGCGGGTGCGGAACTCGGCGATAGCGCTTGCTATGCTGGATGTCGGCGAGGTGGAGTCGCACTTTCCGGCACCCTGTACGGTGCACCAGTCCGGGTGCCGCAACCGCGTTGTGGTGGATGTCGCCGGCTCGTCCCAGGACGGATCCATCATCGATCTGTCGTCCATCGGCACCCAACGGGTTTCGGACTCCGATGAGGAAGAATAGGGCATGGGAGACGACGACGCCTTGAGTCCCATGAGCCAGCTCGTGTCCTATGCCCTACTCTACCTTGCCGGTGACCGGACCAACACTCTGAGGGGCGTAGCCGGCCGCCGGACATGGCCACGGCGGAGCCGGACGAGCGGAGCGGAACCGGACAAAGCTCCGCTCAAAGATCGATGCGTTGCATGTAATAATATGGATTTGAGATTTCTAATTTGAGGTATCCGGATGTGGAATGCATTTTTTTAGGTGTGACCGGTCACTGGGCGCGTCCGCGGGCGTTTGAGGGGTCGGATTTGCCAAGTCCGGCTGTAGATGCTCTTAAACCCTTGAATCAATCTGAATTGCCTGGCACCAAGTCTTGCTGTCGCATGCGCGCGGCGAAAAACGTTAACCTCCCCACCACAAGGACATGGCTAGGACCTATGTTGGAGCACCATCGATTACATCCATATGGATGAACCCGAGGAGGATCGAGGTCCAAAAGACAGCTGGAAGATTTAGCGCACCATCCACCCAAACGCCACTCCTACGAGAAAAAAAAATAATTCTAACTTAAACTACTAGTCGGAGTCGAGGCACCGGGATCCCCCTCCCCGCCACTGCACGCTTGAGTTGTAGTCAGATGGGAGGTGGGTCCACAACCTCGTTGACAAAGCTTGAGAGGATGAGTGCCCTAGTCCTAGGAAAAGAGAAAATCCTCACCAGAGGATCCTAAAATAATTGAAAGGGCGTGTTTTCCTAGCATTTTTACTCTTTTGCCAACTGTGTTGCTAATGGTGGTGTTATCTGAAATAATTCAAAGGGTATTTTCTATTTTTGTTATTTAAAATCTGGTTTTCCTTTTCTTTTGCCAACTAGATTACTAATGATGACGTTATTATTTAAAATACACAATTATAAATATTAAGCCCAACAAGTTGTTCTCCTCCACATTAGTTTTGTGTGGGAGTTGGACGCAACTTTGAAAGGACGCTATTATGAATTAATACATGTTTATGAACTTTCATGCATTTTGTGTAGATTTACTGTCATGTATTAATTACTAATACCTGATTTCTCATAAGGACAATTGTTTATGTCACCAATTATGCATATTTTCGTGCCACTATCTTTGAAAATCCATTACTAAGTTATATGTGGCGGTATTTTCTTAAGTATAATAAAGAGGAAGACCTGCATCAACCGATACAAGAAGTCTCTCCTCCCACTGAATACACATCGCTGGAGGCCTGAAATAAATCCAGAATTTTTTTAGCACCAATGTGAAGTATAGGACTTGAACCTTGGTGGATTGAGATATCACTGACAATTACTTCATACACGACACATCCTCAGCTCACGTGCGAATGACCAAGCAATCCACCATGTATTAGCATTTACCAATGGCGCCTACAGGTTGTCGTGCTAAAATCCTCAGCTGATACCACCGTCTTTTTAACCATCAGATCACAAGTTTTGCTTTGTCTAGACATGTCCCACGAAAAGCTAGAGTGTTAAAGAGAATATTTTGAAGGAAAGGAAACTTTAATTATCTTAAGCAAAGGTAGATCTTACAAGTAACATGTGCGGTTCTGAAGACAAAAGTGTTGAGATGATGCCCGTCTTACATGTATTGAAATGCAAGCAACTAATCTCACATGTCTAGCCTGTAACTAACTAACCCATTTCATGCTTCTATATAGGGCAAAAGAATCTAGTATTACTGATTAAACTGAACTGCCTCTGCATGTGTTAGCTGTTGAAACTCTAAATGTCCCCGACCCCCGCGTCGCCTAGGAGGCGACTCAGGGGAACCCTAGCCCGCCGCGCCGCCACCCTCTCCCGGCTCCTCTGCCGCGCGCCGCGAGGAAACTGCTGGCGGCCACAAGGCGGACGGCGGCGGGCGGGCTTCCTTCATACAAGGCAAGGCGTCGTTCCCGACGGCGACCGCTCAAGGTGGGGAGGCTCGGCCTCGGCGCTTCGGCCGTCATGGCGCTCCCGGCTGCCTTCTGCTCGTCTCGCGCTCCTCCTCCGTGCCCTTGCAGCGCCTCCTTGGTGGCGGTTTTTTGGCCGTCCGGCGGTCTTGGCCAGGCCGGCGATCTCTGATCTCGGCGCGATCGGGGTGGGGTGGCAGCCCCTCCGCTTCGGTGGTGGGTGGAGTGGCGTGGCTCGAGCTTGGCCGGCCGTGGCTGCGACGTAGGCGAAGGGTGCTTAGGCGCCAGACGGTCCGCGCCGATCGCCCGCCACCGCTGCTGGCGTCGAGAAGGTGGATCTGGCGTGGTGGTGGCGCCCATAGCGCCGCCGCCGCCTCCCTCCCTATGCCGCCGCCTAAGGGCCTCCTAATGATGCGATTTTGGTGGTCGGGATCCAGATCGGGGAAACCGGGTCGGCTCCGGCCGGCCATGACGACGACGCCGCCCGCGGCGCCGATTTCTTCATGGAGACGTCATCGTTCGCCCTTCCACTCCCCACCACCTAGCTTCGGTGAAAACCTAACTCCGGGGGCGGCGGCGTCTTTGGCGCCGTGACCTTCTTGAAGGCGCCGCTTTGAGGGCTGGGTGGTGGCGGCGCTGTTTGGGGTCGGTGATACCGCCGACGGCGTGCCTTTCGCCCAAGCCTCCGCTTTTCCTCCGAAGCGTCCGTGTTCTCTGGGGTGCCGCTTTAGAGTAAGCGTTGGTCGGGGGATGGTGGAGCGGTGCTCCATCTCACACATTGATGGCGGCGGATGTCGGCGGCATGGCGCTGTGGAGGCTCGACGTCCGATGCACGGAGATGGACTCGCGCAGAGGAGGTTGCTGTTTGGCGTCATGGTGGCGTCGATGGCGGAGTGGCGAACATGGTAGATGCCTCAATTTGATCTCAAGACGGACTGTGGAAGATGGCGGCGACGACACACGAGTCGCTCGACCGGATTATGCCCTGCACGGTATGTGGCTCGGTGGGGTTCGAATGTGTTTCGGCTTCCGGCTTTTGATGTTAGGATTACGTGAGTGGTCTGGGTAGTGGCCCGGCTAGCTCTCCTTCATCATATTGGATAGGAGTAGTGGCATATGTTGCTCAGGCACATTGGTGTAATACTTTGTATGGTTATCATGAATAATCAATAAAGTGGCCATATGCATCTTCCAGATGCAGAGGCCGGGGGTCATCCTCCTTTTCTAAAATAAAATAAAATGTGTTAGCTGTTAGCTAGCTGCGGACTCATCACTCCTGAAAAAATAATTGCTTGTCTTCTATCCACAGGCAAATGATTGTATGATGATTGACTATCTGAAGAGAAATACACAAATTGCAACATACAACATATATATCTGAACTATCTGGATTATGCACTAATCATTGAGAGACTTAGCTGGACATTTGCCCTTTGCTGAGTGCTTGCTCATTGGCCCGAGGATAATTCCGTGAACCAAACCACAGCTGGCGATGCCATGCGAGGGGTTTATGTGGACTTTCGGAGCAGGTAAGGTGTCACATTGGTTTCCCTTTCTCTTTTGACCTGTATTTCTTCTCCACCTATAGCTAGTGTAAACCGCATGCATACACAAGCATATGGAGACTACACAACTACTACTACTAACCAGTGTGCAGCATTGTAACAATGTAGTAGCAGAGAGTGACACACGATCTACCAGGGATACGTCTGCTCACAAAGAAAAATGACATCTACAGTCCAAAGATAAACGATCTCCAATTAGATTTCCAAAAAAAGATAAACGACCTCCAATTAGATTTCCGGAGCATGACCGGTCGTCCCGGAGGAGATGGCGATGGAAAACGTTTTGAGCCAATTAGGTCGGAATGATGAGTATGGTAGAGCCCCCAGGAAGATAATGATTTGCTAAGCAACCAAATCAAATAATTATGTCTGCAGGGGGAGGGGATGATTGCCTGGCCCGGGTCCAATTACACCAGTAATGATGATGGCTAAGCCACCCTTCCCTGCCCTGAACTTGCATGAACTCGAGATGGTTGGAAGTTGGAACCGGCGGCAAGTTTGTGATGGATGGACCGATGATGCCCAATTTTGTGGCCAACCTCCCCATGATGGGGATCGATCCGGTGCAAGTATGCTTTTCTCTTTTGCGAATGTGCAGGTATCCGTCCACTGGAGCTGCGGCTTTGCCTTTCCCTGCACTCCATGTACACCCATACTACCATACGTGCCGTTTCCCGCGACTCCGGTCGGCCGACTGGTGCAGGCGCACCACCTACCGGCTGAGGTGAGGTGACGGCGATCTGGCTCCAGCACGCACCAAGGACAAAGAGTGTAGTATACTGTACATGTGTGTGTATGTATACAGTCACCGCCACTGTGCAGAAGTAGTTTTTTTTATGCTGAAGAGGTGGTACAACGTGTACAGAACGACGTACGTAGGGCACACGGACACCAGGAGCGAGTGGCGAGATCTGCCCTAGCATTCCACAGTTAGATTAGTTCTTCAGAGTACGAGTTTGATTGATAATAATTGAATAATGCTTAGTGCAGTGTTTCGGGGGGTACCAGTCGACCATCAGCAGATAAAAGCGGTGACGGGCTTCGCGCGTCAACGGTGCATATCGATGGGTAATGAAGTAGTGTTATTGCCTCCAATTTTGTCCTGCCTTCCCTAGCTTGCAGGGACAGGCAATAGATCACCAAACAAAAACCTGAAAAATGCACGAAATAAACATGTGTAGGTAGTACTAGCACTACTTGTTGCATATGTTCATTGCTCAGGAATCAGGCTACTTTTGCTCGTGAATCCTGACGAGTTATTATGGCCTATGGGGGTTGGTTCGTTTGACCATGGTGTGCACTCGCACTGCACTGCAGTGTGGTGTACTGTGGCGTAGACATGTCAGCGTGACGGGATTTAATTCATTGCAAGAGGGGCCATGTGAACCCAATCTCTGGTTCACACTTGACACCAGCGACTCAACTCATGTCTCATCATGGCAAGGGCAAGAGCAGCAGTAACAGTCCTCGCGGCAGAGACCCCTAACCTTTCTGCTCTGCCTGCCTCTCCCTGTACGAATCCATATGTGATTGCGTGCTTACTTACTGACTCTGAAAACATGACATCAAGCCGAGTAATTAGAACAACAATCAATGCGTCATCATGTGTGCAGCCTAGTGCAGGAGGAGGAACATTGCAGCACCTGGATTTTGTGAGTGTGCTGTACTACTTCATTCACTGTGACGAGCCTCAAAAGAGAGGCACATGCGAGCCTAGATCCAGCCGCATTGTTTAAGCCAACTTTACATACACAAATAAAAACTCTGAGCTCGATGGCCTTTTCCTCTTAATTTTATTTGGTTGACCTCAGCATCACATGAGCAGGCTCAGATTCATTCCTGGAATCAGTATAGATATACAGCTCCAGCGCAAAAGATTCATTCATATCTGCAGCAGCCATTCCATGCAGGAAACACATGTTCAGTCCACTCTCTCTGCTCGCCGCCCAACGGTCGGCACGGCGCGCAAACTGTCAATCGGCACCAAGATTTATTTACAATCGTCGACAGACAGATGGATTCCTCATCTCACCGCTTAATTTTATCACCATCATCAGCGTGTGAAACCCGGACCCGTCCACCACCGGACGGACGGCCCAGATGGGGCGCGATAGGGCCGCGGTGCACGTGATGTGGACCACCGGGTTGGCTGCGAGTGTGGCTTGCAATCTACGGTGTCAGCGAAAGCGGTCCATAAAATGGTGGCGTTTGGCGTGGCCGGGCGCCCTTTTCGGCATGGTTTCTACGTAGCCCCACGCCGTTCAAAGTGGTGGATGCCTCACCCCTATCCCCATGGATTTGATGGGAGTGTATCACCTACGTACGTACGTACGTAGTAGTACCACTCAAGTTCCAAATCAATCATGCGTGCATCTGTCTCATAAATCCACACCAAGCATCCAAGTTTACAATGAGCACTAAAGTTTATGTTTACGGAAATGTTAAAATGTGGCATCGAATTTTTGATGCTGACAATCTGATGATAATATTTGTCATGCGAAAGTACATAAAATTAACATGCTTTGTGTATAGGAGTTGCCATGTTCTAAAGTGAAAATTGCCGTAAGATGAAAAAAATCGCCAGAAAAAGTTGTCACTCTGCAGCGATTAATTGCCATACATTCAACCAGGATCCGACGTACCTGGGGCCGGGGCGCAGTGACGGCTCCAGAAATTTGCAATCGGGTATTCATGTGTATTCATTTTGCCAAAATCATTGCTGTTTTTCAAAAATTGTCACTCTTTTGCCAAAATCAACACTGATTTGTAAAAATCATGGGTATTCACATGAATACCCAAGAATACCCCTAGTCTGCCCCTGCTGAGGCGTCAGTTTTTTGACCCAAAAAATCTGACATCTAATGAACTCATAAGTTTATGACAGTGGTTTGGGATAGACAGAAGCACCCATTTTCCTCGGATAATTGTGCTATATACACAAAGGACAAAAGGTGCGACATAGGAGTATATCTTTTGAATAACCCAGCTACACATCTTTACACTTTACAACGCACATCTGATCACAAATCGTTGCCAGCATATTCCAAGCGTGCACCCACTGCTTCACGTGAAACCCCGTACGGTACAGTAAAAGCAGAACACACATGAAACATACATACAGTGGTAAAAAGAACCCGGATACGTACGACGACAAAAGCTGAGATTTTGTCACCACATTTCACCGACAAAACCCTCTTGGAAACGAACAGAGAGAAAAGTTCAAAACTGCTGATCGAACCGGATCGAGAAACAGCTGTAGTTTTTCTGTCCGTTGCTCCTCGCCATCAGTTCCCAGTTCGCTCGCAACTCCTCGCATCGCATGCACGCGCGCAGGCCCCTGCGCTTCTCGCGTTTCACGGGCAACTCCCAACCCCCCCGTCGTCGTCTTCTCCAACCTCTCGCCCGCCTTATCACCACCTCGCTCTCTTTTCCCTTTTGTATGCGCTCTTACCAACTGCACTGGACTGAGATCCATATATAACCAGGCAACCACCGCTGCCCCTCTCTACAGCCCAGGGGTGCCGACGTGCCGTGCCGCGAGGAGAGAGAAGAAGGAGGGGGAGGGGGAGGGTTGGTGGTTGCGAATACCAGGAGGCCGCCGGGCATTGGGCTTGGAATTCTTGGTCCTTTCGCCAGGACAGCAGGACCAAGGAGGCGAGAGGACGACGGGTACAGTGAGACAGCGCTGCCGAGGTGTCCCCCTAGCCGCTTCCTCTTTCTCCTCCGTCTTCTCGGGGAGAGAGGAGATGGGCGAGACGGCCATGGCCGGGTACGGGCTGGACAGGCCGGCGCGGTGCAGCGTCAGCTTCGACACGCCGTGCGGCGCCCTGCTGCGCGAGCTCGAGGTGCGTCCCTCCCCCCCACAAGCAAATGCGCTCTCTCTCTCTCTCTCTCTCTCTCTCTCTCTCTCTGCGGCATCCTATGCTCGATTTACTGCTTCTTCTTTGCTTTTTCATGAGGATTTGGGAGTTTTGGAAGACGCCGGTTTCTTGATTCCCTTGCTCGCTCCAATCATGTTGCCAGTCCTGTCATGGCTACAGGAACTCTGAAATTTTGCAGTGTATTCCTAGTTGCAGATTTTGAGACGTCTGGATTTGATTGATGCATTTAATTTGCCCGCGTTTTTTCAAAGATAAAGACGAGGACGATGTTTCTCCCGGGATTGTTTATAAAAGCCCAATTGTTTTCTTGTTTTCTTCAGTTGCAAGCTTCTGATATTCTCCCCCATAAAAAGGTTGCGATTTTTAAAAGATATGCAGTGAGATTTTCAGAACAGCGGTGGGAATCTGTTGCTTCCGTTTACAGTTTCGTTTCAGCTTTAGGTGTGACTTTTCATTTACCGTCGGGTTTTCTGAATCTTGAGAGGCGAGGGAGACAGAGAGATCTACTTTTTCCTTCCCACTTGAACTGTTTGAGGTGAAAGGGGCTTAAAAATAGCACTGCTTCAATCCCAATGATTGAAGCCACTGCCTGCTGTAGCACCAGAAAGCAGAATAATTTTATGCTTTGCTAGTACAATCTCAAGTTATCTATTATTACTTGATATTCCTACCAGCATAACAAAGCACTAAGCATGCTTAAGTTGAAAAATCATAACCGGGAAGGTTTGTTTTTAATAATTATTATGGACTTTTTATGCAACCTTCTGATGCCGCAAAAGAAAAGAAAAATAATCCTGTGTTCCCAATTTATTAGGAGGTATGAGAAAAAAAGGAAATAGAATAGGCCTGGAAGGTTGAAGGTCAAGCAATCAGCTTGCTTGTTCAACATTCAACAGAAGTCCTGCCAGAGTGCCAGTAGGGTCTTTTGGTTGCTTGTGGTGTTCTGTTCCATGCACTAAAACGTGGGTGTAACACCAGATAAAATTTTGTTTATTTTGATTTAATGATGTGGACGTTATTTGATTATCATAGATGCTATTAGGTACTGGCTGACACTTACTTTCTTATAAATATTACACACTCAGATTCTATTTTTGCGTTGTTCCTGTTCCTCATGTTTGATTATCTGACACATGACTTCCCTTTTAGCAAATATGGACAGAGATCGGGGAGCGCGAACAAGATAAAGATCGGATGTTCCAAGAACTCGAAGCGGAGTGTATGCGTGTGTATCGTCGGAAGGTCGACAGTGCTAATGCTGATAGAAGCCAGCTCCGCCAGTCAGTGATGGCCAAAGAAGCAGAGCTTAAAGCTTTAGTGGCTTCGATAGGTGAAAATACTACACAATTTAAGGTATAATACATATCCTGCCGTAATCTCTAATTTCTTTTCTTATGCAAGGCCTCTAACCAATGGACCTCCTTGAATATGAGCTCATGTGTCATGTTATGAGTTGTTTACAGAGACTGAAATATTGGTAGTTCATTGTGTACAAGAAGTAATGAAATCATTGTTGATGTCATGCTGCACCTTGTGCTGAATATATCGTATTTGGCAGTTTGGCTGTCATTTTTAAGATATTGATGATAAGATGTGACATGAATGACTAAGCCAGCATGTTGGTTCGCGGTCATATGATGGATGGAGACGGGTAAATATTAGAAGAAAAGAAAAGGCAGTATAGAAATTGGTTATATTCTGTAATTCTGTATAACAGCTAGCCGTCCATTTAGTCAAAGATTTATTGAATATGATGATCTATTATTATTCAAGGGTACCTGTATTACGCATCTAGAATTTCCATCTCCATGCGAGGTCGACCTACGCAGCACCTTCCAAAGGCGATTGCTCTTGGAATGGTTAGGAGACTTTACTGAAGTACGCCAAACAACGATAAAATACTATGATTTTGTGTATCATAGATATTATCTGTTTTGTAATCATGAAGATTCATGTTTAGTGGTGCTGGAACCAAAAACTATTTCAACTGACATCTTTGTACAATATGAACAAATCGGTATATTCCGTTCTTCAGTAATATGAATTCTCATTTTCAGGTGAATGAAAAGCATGCATCGTTGAAAGAACAACTTGCTGCAGTGACGCCTCTCTTGGATGATCTTAGGGCCATGAAAGAAGAAAGAATCAAACAGTTCTCAAATGTGCAATTGCAAATCGAGACGATAAATGCACAAATTTCTGATCACAATTATCAGCATGATGATGGTTCGTCCAAACGTCTGAACAATGATCATGACTTGTCAACCAGAAGACTTGCTGATCTTCAAATGCAGCTACGCAATTTACAAAAAGAGAAGGTAATAATGATCTTGACTAAAATACTACTCCCTTTGTAAAGAAATATAAGACGTTTTAAAATGTCTTATATTTCTTTACAGAGGGAATACTTAGTTGCATATGCCGCTTCAATCCAGTCATTTGAATCAGATAGGTTTGACCGTTTGCGTAGAATCATCAAAGTTGTTTGATTGTACCTTAACTTCTCACACAAAGGTATTTGTAAAAAAAATAGCATTTGTGTGTCATAACCGCTGTACGCTTCTCTACTGCTTTAACTAGAAACGTTTGTTGCCAACACACTAATAGCTATAAGAAATATACAGTTGAAATGGCAACTCATGCTATTTTGTTAAGAGCATTGCTATGCATACGATTATTTCCGTACAATTTTCATACGACACTGTAGATCACACCGTCCTTGTGTCAGAGCAAGCCACTGCCCACCACCCGATCAGAAATCATACAAAAATCATATAACTAAGCATCGTACATGCAGCAATTTTGTTTTGTTAAATTCTTTTCTTGGCTGTGTCAGATTAATAAAAATATTTTCCCCTTTTTGTTCAGTCTGATCGCCTTCAGAAAGTATTTGTATATGTGGATGAAGTGCACTGCCTATGCGCTGTGCTTGGGATGGATTTTGCAAAGACGGTAAAGGATGTGCATCCAAGTTTGCATGGAACCAACTCAGATAATTCGACGAATATCAGTGATAGCACCCTTGAAGGTCTTACTCAGGCTATCCTGAAGCTCAAAGCAGAAAAAAGGACCAGAGTCTCAAAGGTGATTCCTCTTAGTGAAACTATGGCAGCAATTAGTTTTTGTCTCGTAGCCTCTCTAACTAATTGTATTGTGTTGATGTGTTCAGTTGCAAGAAACTGTGGGGAAACTCCACAAGTTATGGAATCTGATGGAGTCAACAGAACAAGAGAGGAGACATTTCAGCGAAGTAGCCGCTGTTCTTGGATCTTCTGAGGAAGAGATCACTTCTCCCAGTGTCCTGTCACTGGAGACGATTCAGGAGGTTTGCCAGCTTTCTATTGAGTTATTCATTTTTTTGTAAGCTGCAATTCAAACTTATAGTATCACTATGGTTCTTCAGACAGAAGAGGAAGTCGAAAGACTAACTAAGCAAAAAGCGAGTAGAATGAAGGAGCTTGTTCTTAAGAGAAGGGTAGAGCTAGAAAATATCTGCAGAAATGCACATATGGAGCCTGATACGAGCACAGCACCAGAGAAGATCGTTGCTCTAATTGATTCTGGTATTTATCCCACTGATCTCTTTTCTCTCGCGCATACGGTCTGTAAAATGCCCCTGCTGAATATCTTGAACGATCCTAGAACCTTCTCACTTACAGGTCTAGTGGATCCTTGCGAACTTCTTTCCAACATCGAAGCACAAATTGCAAAAGCAAATGAGGAATCTTATACGAGGAAAGATATCATGGAGAGAGTAGACAAATGGCTATCTGCCTGTGATGAAGAGACTTGGCTTGAGGAATACAATCAGGCATGCTTCTATTCAAGAAATTATGCTATATTCACAAACAAGTTTGGCTGACATCATACAGCGCAGCTCTGGTATGATTTAGTTAACGTCCTCCTTAATGTTTGTGTATGTCCTACTACAGGATGATAACAGGTACAGTGCGGGCAGGGGTGCCCACTTGAATCTCAAGCGTGCAGAGAAAGCACGGTTACTCGTTCAAAAAATTCCAAGTGAGTCTCCCTTTCTTCAGTTGGAGGACACTGTAGTGACTTCCATATAGTGTTTTTGATTCAACCGAGCTCCATGATTCATAAGCACAACCTACCTCCTAGTTTTTTTTAAAGATCCACGTCGCATTTGGTATGTTATATGATCGTAAGCTACATCTATTCTGCAGCTATGATTGACAACTTGATAGACAAGACATTTGCCTGGGAGGATGAAAGCAATGCACCATTTCTATATGACGGGGTAAGTCACTGAGCTAGCTCACCATAATCATCGGAAATCAAGCACCAGATCTGATGCATTGAATTTGCATGTGAAGGTTCGTCTGGTCGCCATTTTGGAAGAGCAAAAACTCAGAAGAGTACAGAAGGAGGAAGATAAGAAACGATACCGGGTATAAATTCCACATCCTGTGCTCTTTCTGGCACTACAATGTACAATCACAACAAATGTCATCAGTCTTGTTCATTAACTCTTACCACAGGACCAGAAGAAGCTGCAGAATCTATTGCTTAAAGAGAAGGAGCTGATCTTTGGGTCCAAGTCTGTTCCAAGGAAAACAAGCAGTTTTAACAGGAGGACGAGTGGGCATCACCCAAATGGGAATGGGGCTGGTTTCATGACTCCGATGCCCCGCCGGGTGTCGGCAGGCAGTGCCACACCTGAGCTTTTGACACCACGATCGTACTCTGGCCGGTACAACAATTACTTCAAGGAGAACAGGAGGATGACGGCGGCGCCACTCAACTTCTCGACAGCTTCCAAGGATGATAGCATGTCATCATTCGCCTCCATCAGCGGCTCGGAGCCTGGTTCTCCATTGGTTTTGCACTGAGTATGATATCGCCCAACATTTTGTCACAAGTGATTTCCAGGATCTGTTGCATGAACTTGTGCTGATCGTGATCTGTAAACATGACATTTCTGATCAGGGAAGAAGACTTTCTTGGCGGTGAGGGTTGCGGTGAAGGCTACCGTCAAGATTGGGCAATTGTGTGCTAGCTTTTGACCATGCTAATGTGTGACAAAGATTGGACAGGATTTAGATAAGATTGCCTGTAGATACATGACCTAGCACTTTTGTGGTGGTGTTGTAATTCGAGCTGCGAGTTTGATCGGTGTGTGGTTAGGGAACATGAGAAAGGTGTCAATGTATTTGTTTTGTGCTAATTGTTTTTCCTTCATAGTATTTGTAGTTGTGTATCATTTTTTTGGATGTGAAAGAAGAGATGGTCCATTTTCTTTCTTCCATATATCACATAAAGGTGTTGTATTCTCTATTCAGCCTACATTACAGGTTTAACCTGGTGTATTCCACTTTATCTTTTGGAGCATGTATTATTGCCTATAGGAATTACTAGCACAAATGCCCGTGCGTTGCAACGGCAATAAAAGCGAGGAGTTCGTTTCGGACACACCAGAGTCCAATTCTGACTCCTCATGCTACCGTCAAGAATCACGGTTCTTTCTTTGTGGTTATCTTTCCACTCTCAGAAGCACACTATCTTGTTCCGCTTCGCCAGTTACCCGGTCTCGTGGAGGTACTGGATATATACGTGGTCTAAGCCCGTCTCGCCGGTTATGATGATTAGAGCAGAAGGCTCGAAATTGTCAAAAACCTGGAAATTAGAAATTTAAAACTTGATTGTCGTTACATGTTCTCCGGTGTAATAACATCATAAATTACCAGACTGCCTTAGGAGTTTTTGTCTCAGGCACCACAGTTAGAATGATTGACAATATGAGCATCACCAGCCTGATGAAAGTTGTTGTTATGACGGGCATGGCCAAGAGGATCTATGATGCGCAATAACATCCAGCAACAACATTTCTCATGGTTCCTTTTTTTTTCTGAACCAATGCTATATTTGATTATTTGGCACAAGAAAAATTGTAATTCTTTCGCTCCAACTACGACCAACATGCCTCATCATTCTTCCAAAAGATGTCCCTTATGATTTTTTTTCAGAAAAAAATTAGTGTATTATCTCCTTGCTGTCGTCTGACTGAAGGAAACTGAATGTGAAAATTGAAGTGTATATAGACCGACCCACTCGGAGTGTATACAGAAATATTTTTGTCCAAGTTGTCAGTGCCACACTGTACCTCCAATGTCCATCTGCATCTACATGGCTATGTCTAATCTAAGCAAGAATGCAAAATGAAGCAAGAAACTACCAACCAAACTGAGATAACAGCATGTAGCCAAACCTGTAGGTGCTTCGTTCGGGAGGAGGCTTGTTGCCTAGATGCAGGTGATGTCGAGGTCACATGTACTCTCCTTCACTCAGACAATATCACCGTTGTGTCCTCTCATCCCCTCCTCAAACTGCAAGGCTGTCACACCCCGGGCGGTAGGTTGTCAGGGATCAGCGGAGAAACACGAAGCCTCGGCTGACGACCGCCGAGCATGGCCAGGCCCATCTCGCTCTCATGGCTGCTGTAGTGGCTCCCGGGCTTCTCCGTGGCTCCTCCACTCCGCGTCTGCAGCCCGAGCTCGGCAGCCAGCGACTCACCGGGGTACGGCACCGCGGTACTCGAAGGAGCAGATCTCCGTAGCGCCGACACGCTGGCCAGTTTGTGGCAGCACCGAAGGGCGATAGCCCAGCTGCCTGCCCAGCGAAATTGCGCCATAGCGCCGCGCCGAGGAAACTCCTGATGTTGTTCTGCACGGTGACAACGATTTCTCAATCGGTGACCACATTTGTGCCACGCCCGAAGCCTTGTTCTGAGAAATATGCACGTTTTGTTCCTTCGAGTTGGACCACTTGAGATCATGACCAGGCCGCAACAAACTTTTCACTACAATTTGTTCATCTGTTGGCAGCTTTGGGAGGAGCTTTTATCCTTGACGTGCTACAATTTGTTCATCTATTGCCATGCACTTTCTGACCCAAGCACATGTGGTTCTCTGATTCTGCATATACTGCAAGCATAGTTGACAAGGAGAAGCTGCACCTGAGTTCCTGACAACTCCGGAGGACACCACATCAAGACGTAGATGGTACTGGGAAGAACCACTTATTGTCTGAAGCACTTGCCGCACACTGTCATGTTGATTACTCGTAGTACAACTCCAGCATCGAACTACTTGTATCACCACAAACTCCCTTTTCTTGAAGACAAGCGTGTGTACCTACTCACGGAAGCTCCTTAGGTTGCTCAGCCGAGCACATGCCCGCAGCACGACCACAATGGCATGGCCGAGCAGACCACCAGCGAGTCCCTTTCCTTCATGATAAATGTAGGTGAAAAGTATTGCTACTTCGTCATGAAAACCACCATCGGAGTAGCCGTGTAGGCCAACACCATGGTCGCCCACGTGATGTGGTTCTTGACGGGAATTTCGTCAAACAGCTTGCAGGCGATCACCATGTCTAAGGCAAGCAACAGCCTGTTGGATAGCTGCAATTGGAGACAACAATCTGGGCGTGAACGGCGGCGACCTCGGCATTGTCGACGGAAGCCATAAGGAGGAAGCAGATGTCCTCGTCGGGCTTGAAACGGAGCGCATCCATCAGGCGGAGTACATCACGGGCGCCCGAGGTCACTGTGGCCTTCACCTTCTGTCGTGCTAGCGCTGGCCGCTCCGGCCTCTGACCTCGCCCCTCACGGACGCCCTCGACATGGACCGCCTCCATTGTCAGGGCCACGACCTCGACTGACAGGAGTTGTTAACCTGAAGAAGGAACGAGCCACTCTGAATAGAAGACAGCAACCTCAAGTTCAGAAGAAGACGGTCCAGATCACGCGGTAACGCTTCAAGATAGCATGGATGGCCCAGATCAGCAGGAGAGCAAGTTACCCCTATTCATCGTCAAGCTGCTGTCATTCCTGGGGTTTTAACCCATTGTAACGCGCTAGTGAAAACTTGTAATATAAGCCCGTCTCGCCTGGAGGAGGGGATCAGAAAGTATCTCATTCGCATATCTCTAGTCTAGACTTAGGGTTCGACCGTAACTTGTACCCAGACTCTCCCCCAATTCGGGGTATCTACCAGTAAAATTCCCCTGATCCAAGTCGATTGCATTCAAATTCGTGGCTCTGGTTCGCTTGATCATCACCAGGGCCTCACAAGGGTATCAGAGCGCCGTCTGAAATCCTCGGCTGCTACTCGACGGCGGCGAATCGGACTGAGGAGAGCAGGAGGTTGGGATCTCTCGTAAAATCCCCTCCGTCCCTCCCAGTTCGCGGCGGCGGTGTTGGTGGCGGCGACGCGGCGGCGGTGACATTCAGGTATAGATCTCCGAGTCCGATCCGGTTGCTGAGAAACATCTTCTCGGCGGTAAAATCCCGGGATCTGACGGGATCCGTGTACCAGGGAGTTGGATCCGTCTAGCGGGCAGCAGACAGGACCAATTTCAGTCGCAAATCACACTCGGTTGACATGGCGGACACAAGAGCAAAGGTTCAGATCATAGTGGATCGAGTGGAAAAGGAAGTTGCAGACCTCAGGGTAGAGTTATCCGATCTGCAAGATCTGAAACAGGAAGTGAGGCAAATGAAAGCAGAAATGGTCACTATGCCGAAGGTGGAACAAAAGTTAGCAGAGATGAATGAGGGCATTCAACAGACACTGCAAAAGATTCTTCAAAATTTGTCCACCAGCAAAGGCAGTGAAGCAGCAACTCCAGCACAATCAACTCCAATAGGTACTCGCAATTTTGTTCCTGTTGTGCAATCTCCCATAGTTATACCTGAAACAGCCAAGGCAGAGGGTCAGATACCTGCTAAAACAGAAATTCAGAGTCCAGGGGTTACTACTCAGGGAGCTAGTACCCAAACGTCTTTGTTTTCAGTACCTTTGTTTACTGACAGTACAAAGTGTACTACTAAATCTGCACAACAAACACAGTATAGAGTATCTATGGATAATCTGAGTTTCCCATTGTAGCAACACACTTTGGGTTTTACAGGAAACACAGGATATTTTGCTCCTGTAGTTGCTCCACTATATCAGCCTCCACAGACTTACAACCCAATTACAGGACAATTCTTCAGTTGCCCTGATCATACTGATGTACCAGTTTCCTCAAACCCTCAAGCAGTATATCAAGCTGGGGCTCAACTGCATGAAACTCAGAGAAATCAGTTTGCAACTCAGTTGGGGGGCCTTCTTATTTTGCAGAAGCAACATTAAAAGGTCCCAGGCTAGAAATTCCTTTATTTAGTGGAGAGGATCCAATTGGGTGGTTAATATCTTGTGAAAAATTCTTTGACATGACTGGAACACCATATGAGCAATGGGTTAATTTGGCAACTGGTCATTTCCAAGGAAGAGCAGCAAATTGGCTTAAGAATATCTGTGTTCCATGGCAAATGGTAACTTGGCAACAATTTTGTAATATGGTGGCAGACAGATTTTCTGAAGCCACAGTACATGAAGCTGTGGAAATGTTGAAAAATATACAACAAACCAGTTCTGTAGCAAACTACATTGACAGTTTTGAAAATTGTGTGGCACTGGTTAAAAGAGACCATCCATTTCTGCAAGAAAATTTCCTTCTCAGTTGTTTTATTGGAGGTCTGAGAGCAGATATAAAACATGAGGTGTGTGGACAGAGACCCAAAGGAATTATTGAAGCTTACTGGTTTGCCAAAAACTATGAGAGAGCAGCCAATGCAAGGAAAACTCTCCAATACAGTCAGTTTAGAACTAGAAGTCCTTCAACCAACACCTTCAGGAACACACCTCCACCTGTTCAAATTCCAGGGAACAATACTGACAAGGCAAAACAAATGACCAACAGAGACATAAGGAACTGTTGGTATTGCAGGGAACCTTGGTCCAGACAACACAAATGTAAGATTGGTAATACTATACACATCTTACAAGAAGAAGCAGATGATGAACTGCCTCCAGAATTGGAAGAAGAACTATCCCCTGAACAACTTTTTCATACTGCTCCTAATACTCCTGAACCTATACCTGGTGCAAAAGTCATGCAAATCTCATCTAATGTTGTGGATGGAAGTACTGGACCTAGTACTTTCTCTGTGATAATTAACATTGCTGGCAAAAGAGCTGTGGCACTAGTAGACAGTGGATCTTCAGATACCTTCATGAGCAATCAATTTGTTGTAGAGAGCAATTGTAATCAAAAAGCAGCTCCTCCCAGAAGTGTGGCAGTAGCTGGTGGAGGAAAGCTGATTTCTGAAAGTTATGTGCCTGAAATGCAATACAAGATCCAAAACCACACTTTTCAGTCAGGATTCAAAGTGCTTCCTCTTATCAGTTATGATATTATTTTGGGAGCGGATTGGATTTATCAGCATAGTCCTATTTACATGGATCTGATCAAAAGAATACTCATAGTAACAAAGCAAGGAAAATCCATAGTATTGAAGGATCATACTCATGTTGAAGATCATACCATGCTCACAGCTGTACAATTGCAAATGATGCTCCAAAAGGATACAATGGGTTTTGTTTTCCATATACAAGCAATCAGTCCTGAAGAAACAATAGTACCACCAGTACCAGAATTTGTAAAAGAGGTACTACAGGAATATAAGGAAATATTCACTGAAAAGGAAGGTCTTCCTCCATCAAGAGAATGTGATCACAGGATTGAACTGAAACCTGGAGCAGAACCTCCCAATTTAAGACCTTACAGAGTGCCACACTATCAAAAAGCAACAATGGAGGAAATAATCATAGAACTGATTAAAAAGGGAGAGATTCAACCCAGTGTTAGTCCTTACTCTTCTCCTGCTATAATGATCAGAAAAAGAGATGGGGGCTGGAGATTATGCATTGATTTCAGAGAGCTTAACTTGTTAACAATTAAAAACAAGTTTCCAATGCCTTTCATAGAAGACTTACTAGATGAATTATATGGAGCAAATATTTTCAGTAAGCTGGATCTGAGATCAGGGTATCATCAGATCAGAATGGCCAAAGAAGATATCCCAAAAACAGCTTTCAAGACTCACAAGGGACATTATGAATATATTGTCATGCCTTTTGGAATTTCATGCGCTCCAGCTACATTCCAAAATTTCATGAACCTCCTATTTGGGAAACACAAGGGATTCATCCTGGTGTTCTTCGACGATATTCTTGTTTTCAGTAAAACAATAGAAGAACACATTGAGCACCTGAAGATTACTTTTCAAATCCTAAAGGAAAATAATCTTTCAGTCAAAATGTCAAAGTGTTAGTTTGCTACACCCAAAATTACCTATCTGGGTCATATCATCTTTGCAGAGGGAGTAGCTACAGATCCTACAAAAATCACAGCTATTCTCCACTGGCCAACTCCCACTACAGTAACCAAGCTTAGAGGGTTTCTGGGTTTGACTGGATACTATAGGAGATTTGTGAAAGACTATGGAAAAATTTGTAGGCCTTTACATGATCTTTTGAAGAAAGATGCTTTTCAATGGGGTCCAGCTCAAGACACTGCTTTTCAAACCCTGAAAACTGTGATGACCACTTGTCCTGTGCTCACATTACCAGATTTTCAGCATCCATTCACCATTGAAGCTGATGCTTGTGGAACAGGCATTGGGGCAGTTTTAATGCAGAGGAGCAAACCCATAGCATTTTTCAGTCAGAGCTTGGGTCCTAAAGCAGCAGCACAATCAGTCTATGAGAAAGAGGCTATGGCAATTCTGGAAAGCTTAAAAAAGTGGAGACATTACATTCTAGGCAACAAGTTGATCATAAAAACAGATCAACAAAGTCTAAAATATATGGCAACTCAGAGACTGACAGAAGGAATTCAACACAAACTCCTGGTCAAATTATTGGAATTTGATTATGTCATTGAGTATAAAAAGGGAAAGGAAAATGTGGTAGCAGATGCGTTATCCAGAAGAGATGTCAAAGAACAAGGAAGTTGCAATAACATGACACAAGTTGTTCCAGATTGGGTGGAAGACATTAAACTCAGTTATCTGGGAGATGCTGACAACTCAGCCTTGCTACAGAAAGTAGCTGCAGATGTTTCTTCCACACCACAGTATTCTCTTCAAGATGGATTATTGAAATACAAAACAAGGTACTATGTGGGTACTGCAAATGGATTCAGGCAACAACTACTGAACATTTTCCACTCTTCAGCTCTAGGGGGACACTCAGGGGTCAAAGCCACATATCACAGATTAAAAAGAAATTTTTATTGGCCTCACATGAGAAAAACAATAGAAGATTTTGTGAGCCAATGCCCAGTGTGTCAAGTGACCAAAATAGAACATATCCATCCACCTGGTCTGTTAGATCCAATTGAAGTAGCTCCTATGGCATGGGCTCATATCTCAATGGATTTTATTGAAGCTCTGCCAAAAGCCCAGGGAAAGGAAGTTATTCTAGTGGTTGTAGACAGACTAACCAAGTATGCTCACTTCATTCCTCTCTCTCACCCATACAATGTGCAGTCAGTTTTCCAAGCACTAATGGATAATGTCATCAAATTACATGGTATTCCTATGGTCATTATCTCTGATAGAGATAGAATATTCACAAGCAAGTTATATAAGGAACTGTTTGATGCTTTGGGAGTGGAGCTAAGATTTAGCACAACAGACCACCCTCAGACAGATGGACAAACAGAGCGAGTGAATCAATGTCTCAAAGCTTACTTGAGAGGGATGGTTTTCCAAGAACCAAAACAGTGGATTAAATGGTTGCCATTGGCAGAACTATGGTACAATACTTCCTATCATACTTCCTTGAAGTGTACTCCATTTGAAGCTTTATATGGATATAAACCTCCACAAATCGGTGAGTTTTCTATCCCAAACAATCTATCGACTGAAGCTCAGGTTACTCTGGAAAGCAGAGAACAAATGGTGCAAAAACTCAAGGAAAACCTCTTGCAAGCTCAAAACAGAATCAAGTTCTACGCTGACATGAAAAGGTCAGAAAGAAACTTTGAAGTTGGTGACATGGTGTATCTAAAAGTCCAACCATACAGACAGAATGCTTTTGGACTAAGAGGATCTCTCAAACTCAGATCCAAATTCTATGGACCCTTCAAAGCGATACAAAAGGTGGGGAATGTATCATACAAACTTCATCTTCCAGACGGGGCTGATATTCATCCGGTGTTTCATGTCAGTCAATTGAAGAAACATATTGGACATCGTGCGGTTCCTTTACCCCATGTTCCTCTGGTCACTCCAGAAGGATATGTTAAGACTTACCCAGTAGCGGTCCTCGACAGGCGCATCATACAACGAAACAAGCAACCGGTCGGCCAATGTTTGGTACAATGGGAAAGTTTAGCGCCAGACGATGCTACATGGGAAGATGCTACTTTTATTAACAATCATTTTCCAGGTCATCGGCTTTTTCACCTTGAGGACAAGGCGATGCTCAAGAGGGCGGCATTGTTAGGGCCACGACCCCGACTGACAGGAGTTGTTAACCTGAAGAAGGAACGAGCCACTCTGAATAGAAGACAGCAACCTCAAGTTCAGAAGAAGGACGGTCCAGATCACGTGGTAACGCTTCAAGACAGCATGGACGGCCCAGATCAGCAGGAGAGCAAGTTACCCCTATTCATCGTCAAGCTGCTGTCATTCCTGTTGGAAATATGCCCTAGAGGCAATAATAAAAGGATTATTATATTTCAATGTTCATGATAATTGTCTTTTGTTCATGCTATAACTGTATTATCCGGAAATCGTAATACACGTGTGAACACTTAGACCCAATGAGTCCCTAGTGAGCCTCTAGTTGACTAGCTCGTTGTGATCAATAGATAGTCATGGTTTCCTGACTATGGACATTAGATGTCGTTGATAACGGGATCACATCATTAGGAGAATGATGTGATGGACAAGACCCAATCATAAGCATAGCATAAAAGATCGTATAGTTCGTTTGCTAGAAGCTTTGCCAATGTCAAGTATCTCTTCCTTCGACCATGAGATCGTGTAACTCCGGTTACCGTAGGAGTGCCTTGGGTGTATCAAACGTCACAACGTAATCGGGTGACTATAAAGGTGCATTACGGTATCTCCGAAAGTATCTGTTGGGTTGACACGGATCGAGATCGGATTTGTCACTCCGTATGACGGAGAGGTATCTCTGGGCCCACTCGGTAATGCATCATCATAATGAGCTCAATGTGACCAAGGTGTTGTACGGGATCATGCATTACTGATGCGAGTAAAGTGACTTGCCGTAACGAGACCGAACAAGGTATTGGGATACCGACGATCGAGTCTCGGGCAAGTAACGCATCGATTGACAAAGGAATTGTATCTGGGTTTGATCGAATCCTCGACATCGTGGTTCAACCGATGAAATCATCGAGGAGCATGTGGAGCCAACATGGGTATCTGAGACCCGCTGTTGGTTATTGCCCGAGAGTCGTCTCGGTCATGTCTGCGTGTCTCCGAACCCGTAGGGTCTACACATAAGGTTCGGTGGCGCTAGGGTTAGTAGGAAGTCAAGTATGTGACCACGAATGTTGTTGAGTCCGGATGAGATCCGGACGTCACGAGGAGTTCGGAAGGGTCCGGAGGTAAAGAATAATATATAGGAAGTGGTGTTTGACCATCGGGAAAGTTTGGGGTTTCGGTAAAATCACGGACCACCGGAAGGGTCCCGGGGTCCACCGGTGGGGCCACCTATCCGGAGGGCCCCATGGGCCAAGGGGAAGGAACCAGCCCACATGGGGCTGGTGCGCCCCAGGCCCACCTCGCGCCTAGGGTTGAAACCCTAGGGGTGAAGCGCCCACCGGCAGGGGCACTCCACCCCTTGGTCGCCGCCCCACAGATTGGATCTCGGGGCCGCCACCTGGGGCCTATATAAAGGGGGGGGAGGGGGCTGCTGTACCAACTCCCAAGGCGCAGCCCTCCCTCCCAACACATCTCCTCCTCCGTAAGAGCTCGTGAAGCCACAGCGAGATCTTGCTTCTCCACCATCACCACGCCGTCGTCTTGCCGGTGGAGCTGTCTTCCTCAACCTCTCCTTCCCCTTGCTGGATCAAGAAGGAGGAGACGTCGCTCGTCCCGTCACGTGTGTTGAGCGCGGAGGTGCTGTCCGTTCAGCACTTGGCATCGGTGATCTGAATCACGTTCGAGTCGACTCCATCATCACCTTGCAAGCTTCCGCACGCGATCTACAAGTGGTATGTAGATGCTATCTCTCTCCGTTACTCGTTGTTAGATGAACTCATAGATGGATCTTGGTGAAGCCGTAGGAAAAATTTTAATTTTCTGCAGCGTTCCCCAACAAATGGCATCATGAGCTAGGTCTATGCGTAGTTCTCTAATGCACGAGTAGAACACAATTTGTTGTGGGCGTTGATCTTGTCATCTTACTTGCCTCTACTAGTCTTTTCTTGCTCAGCGGTATTGTGGGATGAAGCGGCCGGACCAACCTTACACGCGCTTACGTGAGACCGGTTCCACCAACCGACATGCACTAGTTGCATAAGGTGGCTGGCGGGTGTCTGTCTCTCCCACTTTAGTTGGAGCGGATTCGATGAACAAGGCCCTTATGAAGGGTAAATAGAAGTTGACAAAATCACGTTGTGGTGATTCGTAGGTAAGAAAACGTTCTTGCTAGAACCCAATCGCAGCCACGTAAAGATGCAACAACAACTAGAGGGCGTCTAACTTGTTTTTGCAGCGATTGATCATGTGATGTGATATGGCGAAGTTGTGATGAATGATGAATAGTGATGTATGAGATCATGTTCTTGTAATAGGATTCACGACTTGCATGTCGATGAGTATGACAACGGCGAGAGCCATAGGAGTTGTCTTTATTTTTTGTATGACCTGCGTGTCATTGAAGAGCGCCATGTAAACTACTTTACTTCATTACTAAACGCGTTAGTCATAGAAGTAGAAGTAGTCGTTAGCGTGACAACTTCATGAAGACACGATGATGGAGATCATGATGATGGAGATCATGGTGTCAAGCGGTGACAAGATGATCATGGAGCCCGAAGATGGAGATCAATGGAGCTTGATGATATTGGCCATATCATGTCACAACTATATAATTGCATGTGATGTTTATTATGCTTTTACATCTTGTTTACTTAGGACGAGGTAGTAAATAAGATGATCCTTACAAAATTTCAAGAAGTGTTCTCCCTAACTGCGTGCACCGTTGCTACGGTTAAATCGTTTCTAAGCACCACGTGATGATCGGGTGTGATGGATCCTTACGTTCACATACAACGGTGTAAGACAGTTTTACAATGAAAACACTTAGGGTTAACTTGACGAGCCTAGCATGTGCGGACATGGCCTCGAACACGGAGACCGAAAGGTCGAACACGAGTCGTATGGAAGATACAATCAACATGAAGATGTTCACCGATGATGACTAGTCCGTCTCACGTGATGATCGGACACGGGCTAGTCGACTCGGATCGTGTAACACTTAGATGACTAGAGGATGTCTAATCTAAGTGGGAGTTCATAATTTTGATTAAGAACTTTATTATCATGAACTTAGTCTAAAACCTTTGCAAATATGTCTTGTAGATCAATGGCCAACGCTAATGTCAACATGAACTTCAACGCTTCCTAGAGAAACCAAGTTGAAAGATGATGGCAAGAACTATACGGATTGGGTCCTAACACGAGATCATCCTCATAGCTGCCAGAAGCAATATGTCCTAGAAGGACCGCTAGGTGCCGCTCCGTCCCGAAGAACCAAGGCGTTATGAGCGCTTGGCAAACTCGTCTTGATGATTACTCCCTCGTTCGGTGCGGCATGCTCTACAGACTTAGAACCGGGCTCCAAAAGCGTTTTGAGCATCACGAAGCATATGAGATGTTCAAGAGCTGAAACTAGTTTTCCAAGCTCATGCCCGGTCGAGAGATATGATGTCTCCGACAAGTTCTACAGATTGTAAGATGGAGGAGAACAGTTACGTCGGTGAACACATCCTCAAGATGTCCGGGTTGCACGCGTATGACCCAATTGAACATTAACCTCCCGGATGAGGCGGTCATTGACAGAATCCTCGATCGCTCCCACCAAGCTACAAGAGCTTTGTGATGAACTACAACATGCGGGATGGTAAAGACCATTCTGAAGTGTTCTCAATCTTCAAGTCGTGAGAGGCTGAAATCAAGAAAGAACATCAAGTGTTGATGGTCAATAAGACCACTAAGTTCAAGAAGGGCAAGGGTAAGAAGAACTTCAAGAAGGGCGACAAGGATGTTGCCGCGCTGGTAAGCCGATTGCCGGAAGAAGTCAAAGAATGGACCCAAGCCTAAGACCGAGTGCTTTTATTGCAAGGGAAGGGACATTTGAAGCGGAACGCCCCAAATACTTAGCGGATAAGAAGGCCGCAACACCAAAGGTATATTTGATATACATGTAATTGATGTGTACCTTACCGATTACTCATAGTAACTCCAGGTATTTGATACGGTGCCGTTGCTCACATATGTAACTCACAGCAGAGCTGCGGAATAAACGGAGATGGCGAAGGGCGAGGTGACGATCTTGCGTCGGGAATGGTTCGAGGTCGATGTGATCGCCGTCGCACGCTGCCTCTACATTTACCTCTGGGATTAGTTTTGAACCTCAATAATTGTTATTTAGTGCCATGTTTGAGCATGAACATTGTATCCGGATCTCGTTTATACGAGATGGCTACTCATTTAAGTCCGAGAATAATGGTTGTTCGATTTATATGAGAGATATGTTTTATGGTCATGCTCCGATGGTCAATGGTTTATTCTTAATGAATCTCGGCGTAATATTACACATGTTCATAGTGTGGATGCCAAAAGATGTAAAGTTGATAACGATAGTCCCACATACTTGTGGCATCGCCGCCTTGGTCACATTGGTGTCAAGCGCATGAAGAAGCTCCATCTTGATGGACTTTTGGAGTCTCTTGATTATGAATCGTTTGACACATGCGAACCATGCCTCTTAGGCAAATGACCAAGACTCCGTTCTCGGAACAATGGAGCGAGCAACCAACTTGTTGGAAATCATACATCTTGATGTGTGCGGTCCAATGGCGTTGAGGCTCGTGGAGGATATCGTTATGTTCTCACTCTCCGATGACTTAAGTAGATATGGGTATGTCTACTTAATGAAACACAAGTCTGAGACCTTTGAAAAGTTCAAGGAATTTCATAGTGAGGTGGAGAATCAACGTGACCGAAAGATAAAGTTCCTCGATCGGATCGTGGAGGAGAATATTTAAGTCACGAATTTGGCACACACTTAAGGAAATGTGGAATCGTTTCACAACTCACGCCGCTGGAACACCTCAAATAAACGGTGTGTCCGAGCGTCGTGTCGCACTCTATTGGATATGGTGCGGTCTATGATGTCTCTTACCGATTTACCGCTATCATTTTGGGGATACGCTCTAGAGACAGCTACATTCACTTTAAATAGGGCACCGTCTAAATCCGTTGAGGCGACACCGTATGAATTATGGTTTGGGAAGAAACCTAAGTATCGTTTCTAAAAGTTTGGGGATGCGATGCTTATGTCAAGAAACTTCAACTGAAAAGCTCGAACCCAAGTCGGAAAAATGCGTATTCATAGGATACCCTAAGGAAACTGTCGGGTATACCTTCTACTTAAGATCCGAAGGCAAGATCTTTGTTGCCAAGAACGGATGCTTTCTAGAAAGAGTTTCTCTCGAAAGAAGTAAGTGGGAGGAAAGTAGAACTTCGATGAAGTACTACCTCTCGAGCGGGAAAGTGGTGCGGCGCAGAAACCGTTCTGTGATGCCCACACCAACGAAGAGGAAAACGTTGATGATGATCAAGGTACTTGGATCAAGTCACTCTTGAACTTCGAAGGTCCACGAGGACACGTTCCGCACTGAGTGGTGCGGCAACCTGTCATGGAAATCATGTTGCTAGACAACAATGAACCTTGAACTATGAAGAAGCAATGGCGGGCCCGGATTCCAACAAATGGCTTGAGGCCATGAAATCCGAGATAGAATCCATGTATGAAAACAAAGTATGGACTTTGACAGACTTGCCGATGATCGGCGAGCGATAGAAAATAAATGGATTTTTAAGAAGAAGACGGACGCGGATGGTAATGTTACCATCTATAAAGCTCGACTTGTCGCTAAGGGTTATCGACAAGTTCAAGGGATTGACTACTGACGAGACTTTCTCTCCGTGGCGAAGCTTAAGTCCGTCCGAATCATGTTAGCAATTGCCGCATACTATGATTATGAGATATGGCGATGGACGTCAAAGCGGCATTCCTTAATGGACATCTTAAGGAAGAGCTGTATATGATGCAGCCGGAAGGTTTTGTCGATCCTTAGAACGCTAACAAAGTATGCAAGCTCCAATGATCCATTTATGGACTGGTGCAAGCATCTCGGAGTTGGAACATTCGCTTTGATGAGATGAT
Source organism: Aegilops speltoides (assembly GCA_021437245.1). Classification (NCBI taxonomy): domain Eukaryota; kingdom Viridiplantae; phylum Streptophyta; class Magnoliopsida; order Poales; family Poaceae; genus Aegilops; species Aegilops speltoides. The sequence goes on along the minus strand of CM038144.1, from coordinate 382,133,256 downwards.
CAAAGCGTTTGGGTTTATCTTGCGACTTATGGAGAAGCTGCGTTTACAAGAAAGTGAGTGGGAGCTCTGTAGCATTTCTCCTATTATATGTAGATGACATACTCTTGATGGGAAATGATACTGAAACTCTGGACAGCATTAAGGCCTACTTGAACAAGTGTTTTTCAATGAAGGACCTTGGAGAAGCTGCTTATATATTAGGGATCAAGATCTATAGAGATAGATCGAGGCGCCTCATAGGTCTTTCACAAAGCACATACCTTGATAAGATTTTGAAGAGGTTCAAAATGGATCAGTCCAAGAAGGGTTCTTGCCTATGTTACAAGGTGTGAGGCTGAGCTCAGCTCGATCACCCACCACGACAAAAGATAAAGAAGAGATGAGTGTCATCCCTATGCTTCACCATAGGATCTATTATGTATGCCATGCTGTGTACTGACCGATGTAAACCTTGCCGTAAGTTTGGTTGCAAGATACCAAAGTAATCCCGCAAGGAACACTTTGACAGCGGTCAAGAATATCCTAAAGTACCGAAAAGGACAAAGGACATGTTTCGTTTATGGAGGAGACGAAGAGCTCGTCGTAAGGGTTACGTCGGCGCTAGCCGACTCGAGATCTGATGACTCTAAGTCACAAACCGGATCGTGTATATGTTGAATGGTGGAAGCGATGGTAGTGCGGTACCGCAAGCGAAGCGTCGTGGCGGGATCTACGTGTGAAGCGGAGTACATGGCAGCCTCGGAGGCAGCGCATGAAGCGATTTGGGTGAAGGAGTTCATCACCGACCTAGGAGTCATACCCAATGCGTCGGGGCCGATCAAACTCTTCTGTGACAACACTTGGAGCTATTGCCCTTGCCAAGGAGCCCAGTTTCACAAGAAGACCGAGCACATCAAGCGTCGTTTCAACTCCATCCGTGAAAATGTTCAAGATGGAGACATAGAGATTTGCAAAGTGCACACGGATCTGAATGTCGCAGATCCGTTGACTAAACCTCTCTCGCGTGCAAAACATGATCAACACCGTAACTCTATGGGTGTTCGATTCATCACAATGTAACTAGATTGGTGACTCTAGTGCAAGTGGGAGACTGTTGGAAATATGCCCTAGAGGCAATAATAAAAGGATTATTATATTTCAATGTTCATGATAATTGTCTTTTGTTCATGCTATAAGCGTATTATCCGGAAATCGTAATACGTGTGAACACTTAGACCCAATGAGTCCCTAGTGAGCCTCTAGTTGACTAGCTCGTTGTGATCAATAGATAGTCATGGTTTCGACTATGGACATTAGATGTCGTTGATAACGGGATCACATCATTAGGAGAATGATGTGATGGACAAGACAATCATAAGCATAGCATAAAAGATCGTATAGTTCGTTTGCTAGAAGCTTTGCCAATGTCAAGTATCTCTTCCTTCGACCATGAGATCGTGTAACTCCGGTTACCGTAGGAGTGCCTTGGGTGTATCAAACGTCACAACGTGGCGGGTGACTATAAAGGTGCATTACGGTATCTCTGAAAGTATCTTGGGTTGACACGGATCGAGGCTCGATTTGTCACTCCGTATGACGGAGAGGTATCTCTGGGCCCACTCGGTAATGCATCATCATAATGAGCTCAATGTGACCAAGGTGTTGGCCACGGATCATGCATTACTGTGCGAGTAAAGTGACTTGCCGTGCTGAGACCGAACAAGGTATTGGGATACCGACGATCGAGTCTCGGGCAAATAACGCATCGATTGACAAAGGAATTGTATACGAGGTTTGATCGAATCCTCGACATCGTGGTTCAACCGATGAAATCATCGAGGAGCATGTGGGAGCCAACATGGGTATCCGGACCCGCTGTTGGTTATTGCCCGAGAGTCGTCTCGGTCATGTCTGCGTGTCTCCGAACCCGTAGGGTCTACACACTTAAGGTTCGGTGGCGCTAGGGTTAGTAGGAAGTCAAGTATGTGACCACCGAATGTTGTTGAGTCCGGATGAGATCCGGACGTCACGAGGAGTTCCGGAAGGGTCCGGAGGTAAAGAATAATATATAGGAAGTGGTGTTTGACCATCGGGAAAGTTTGGGGTTTAGGTAAATCTGGGACCACCGGAAGGGTCCCGGGGTCCACCGGTGGGGCCACCTATCCGGAGGGCCCCATGGGCCAAGGGGAAGGAACCAGCCCACGGGGGCTGGTGCGCCCCAGGCCCACCTAGCCTAGGGTTGAAACCCTAGGGGTGGGGGGGCGCCCCACCTGGCTTGGGGGGCACTCCACCCCCTTGGCCGCCGCCCCCCCTGGAGATTGGATCTCCAGGGGCCGGCCACCCCCCCAGGGGGCCTATATAAAGGGGGGAGGGAGGGGGGCTGCTGTACCAACTCCCAAGGCGCAGCCCCTCCCCTCCCCAACACATCTCCTCCTCCGTAAGAGCTCGGCGAAGCCTCAGCCGAGATCTTGCTTCTCCACCATCACCACGCCGTCGTCTTTGCCGGTGGAGCTGTCTTCCTCAACCTCTCCTTCCCCTTGCTGGATCAAGAAGGAGGAGACGTCCACTCGTCCCGTCGTGTGTTGAGCGCGAGGTGCTGTCCGTTCAGACTTGGCATCGGTGATCTGAATCACGTTCGAGTACGACTCCATCATCACCTTGCAAGCTTCCGCACGCGATCTACAAGTGGTATGTAGATGCTATCTCTCTCCCGTTACTCGTTGCTTAGATGAACTCATAGATGGATCTTGGTGAAGCCGTAGGAAAAATTTTAATTTTCTGCAACGTTCCCCAACAATTCCTGGGGTTTTAACCCATTGTAACGCGCTGGTGAAAACTTGTAATATAAGCCCGTCTCGCCTGGAGGAGGGGATCAGAAAGTATCTCATTCGCATATCTCTAGTCTAGACTTAGGGTTCGACCGTAACTTGTACCCAGACTCTCCCCCAATTCGGGGTATCTACCAGTAAAATTCCCCTGATCCAAGTCGATTGCGTTCAAATTCGTGGCTCTGGTTCGCTTGATCATCACCAGGGCCTCACATCCATCCTCCTCCGCCCTCTACCCCGCGTGCTCCTCCACGCCTCCCTCACCAAGCTTGGTGCCCGTTGGTCTATGGTCGGCAGTGGGAGGGTCATGCCCACGATGTAGTGGACAGTGACGTCACCACTAGTCTCAGAGAAGGACCGAGGCATCGACGGTTTCTTAGCCCTCGGATTTGATGAAGGAGGAAAGGGGAACGATGACAGGGCGGCATGGGAGATGCGGGAAATTGTGGAGCTGCGCGGACATGGTTTTTTTACAAAACTTGCTTGCTATATAAAAGGAAAACTTCCTTTGTTTTCTCACACAGCGGGCTACCTAGGTGAGCTGGTTCACTCTAGAGTACTCATTGTACGCGGGCAAGTTTCGGCTCCCTCAAAACGCAGTTTATGTTAGATGTTTTTTTCTATATATACAGCCGACAAAAAAATAGATACCGTAAAGTATGAAAAAATAAAAAGACGGATGAATAAAATAGAGAACGGATGAAAAACGCTTTGATGGATGAAAAAAGTGGAAAAACGATTCGTCCTTTAATAATAAATATATAATATAATAATATAATAATAATATAGGACGACCATTTGGGGCACCTAGGTGCCCAGGCTCCTTGCCTCGTAACCATTGGATCTTAGATTGATGAATGCAAATTCCAGCAGATATGGATATTATGAAGGAAATATGCCCTAGAGGCAATAATAAAGTTATTATTTATTTCCTTATTTCATGATACATGTTTATTATTCATGCTAGAATTGTATTAACCGGAAACTTGATACATGTGTGAATACATAGACAAATAGAGTGTCACTAGTATGCATCTACTGAACTAGCTCGTTGAATCAAAGATGGTTAAGTTTCCTAGCCATGGACATGAGTTGTCATTTAATTAACGGGATCACATCATTAGGAGAATGATGTGATTGACTTGACCCATTCCGTTAGCTTAGCACTTGATCGTTTAGTATGTTGCTATTGCTTTCTTCATGACTTATACATGTTCCTATGACTATGAGATTATGCAACTCCCATTTACCGGAGGAACACTTTGTGTGCTACCAAATGTCACAACGTAACTGGGTGATTATAAAGGTGCTCTACATGTGTCTCCGAAGGTACTTGTTGAGTTGGCATATTTCGAGATTAGGATTTGTCACTCCGATTGTCGGAGAGGTATCTTTGGGCCCTCTCAGTAATGCACATCACTATAAGCCTTGCAAGCAATGTGACTAATGAGTTAGTTGCGGGATGATGCATTACGAAACGAGTAAAGAGACTTGCCGGTAATGAGATTGAACTAGGTATTGAGATACCGACGGTCGAATCTCGGGCAAGTAACATACCGATGACAAAGGGAACAACGTATGTTGTTATGCAGTTTGACTGATAAAGATCTTCGTAGAATATGTGGGAGCCAATATGAGCATCCAGGTTCCGCTATTGGTTATTGACCGGAGACGTGTCTCGGTCATGTCTACATAGTTCACGAACTCGTAGGGTCCGCACGCTTAAAGTTAGATGACGGTTATATTATGGGTTTATGTGTTTTGATGTACTGAAGGTAGTTCGGAGTCCCGGATGTGATCACGGACATGACGAGGAGTCTCGAAATGGTCGAGACATGAAGATTGATATATTGGACGACTATATTCGGACACCGAAATGGTTCCAGGGGTTATCGGATATATACCGGAGTACCGGGGGGTTACCGGAACCCCCCCGGAGGTTAATGGGCCTCATGGGCCCAAGTGGTGGAAGAGGAGAGGTGGCCAAGGGGCAGCCGCGCGCCCCTCCCCCCAAGTCCGAATTGGACAAGGAGGGGGGTGGCGCCCCCCTTTCCTTTCCCCCTCTCTCTCCTTCCCTCTCCTCTCCTACTCCAACAAGGAAGGGGGGAGTCCTACTCCCGGTGGGAGTAGGGAGTAGGATCCTCATGGGGTGCGCCAAGGGTGGTCGGCCCCCTCCCCCTCCTCCACTCCTTTATATACGGGGAGGGAGGCACCCCCTTGAGACACAACAATTGATCCTTGAGATCTCTTAGCCATGTGCGGTGCCCCCCTCCACCATAATCCACCTCGATAATATCGTAGCGGTGCTTAGGCGAAGCCCTGCATTGGTAGAACATCATCATCGTCACCACACCGTCGTGCTGATGGAACTCTCCCTCAAAGCTCGGCTGGATCGGAGTTCGAGGGACGTCATCGAGCTGGACGTGTGCTGAACGTGTGCTGAACTCGGAGGTGACGTGCATTCGGTACTTGATCGGTCGGATCGTGAAGATGTACGACTACATCAACCGCGTTGTGCTAACGCTTCCGCTTTTGGTCTACGAGGGTACGTGGACACACTCTCCCCTCTCGTTGTTATGCATCACCATGATCTTGCGTGTGCGTAGGAATTTTTTTGAAATTACTACGTTCCCCAACAGTGGCATCCGAGCCAGGTTTTATGCGTAGATGTTATATGCACGAGTAGAACACAAGTGAGTTGTGGGCGATACAAGTCATCTTGCTTACCAAAGATGTCATACTTTGGTTTGGTGGTATTGTTGGATGAAGCGGCCCGGACCGACATTATCGTCGCTTACGCGAGACCGGTTCTACCGACGTGCTTTGCACACGTGTGGGCTGCAGTGTCAGTTTCTCCAACTTTAGTTGAACCGAGTGTGGCTACGCCCGATCCTTGAGAAGGTTAAAATAGCACTAACTTGACGAACTATCATTGTGGTTTTGATGCGTAGGTAAGAACGGTTCTTGCTCAGCCCGTAGCAGCCACGTAAAACTTGCAACAACAAAGTAGAGGACGTCTAACTTGTTTTTGTAGGGCATGTTGTGATGTGATATGGTCAAGGCATGATGCTATATTTTATTGTATGAGACAATCATGTTTTGTAACCGAGTTATCGGCAACTGGCAGGAGCCATATGGTTGTCGCTTTATTGTATGCAATGCAATGCATACATAATTGCTTTACTTTATCACTAAGCGGTAGCGATAGTCGTAGAAGCAATAGTTGGCGAGATGACAACGATGCTACGATGGAGATCAAGGTGTCGCACCGGTGACGATGGTGATCATGACGGTGCTTCGGAGATGGATATCACAAGCACAAGATGATGATGGCCATATCATATCACTTATATTGATTGCATGTGATGTTTATCTTTTATGCATCTTATCTTGCTTTGATTGACGGTAGCATTATAAGATGATCTCTCACTAAATTTCAAGATAAAAGTGTTCTCCCTGAGTATGCACCGTTGCCAAAGTTTGTCATGCCCAGACACCACGTGATGATCGGGTGTGATAAGCTCTATGTCCATCTACAATGGGTGCAAGCCAGTTTTGCACACGCAGAATACTCAGGTTAAACTTGACGAGCCTAGCATATACAGATATGGCCTTGGAACACCAAGACCGAAAGGTCAAGCATGAATCATATAGTAGATATGATCAACATAGTGATGTTCACCATTGAAAACTACTCCATTTCACGTGATGATCGGTTATGGTTTAGTTGATTTGGATCACGTGATCACTTAGATGATTAGAGAGATGTCTATCTAAGTGGGAGTTCTTAAGTAATATGATTAATTGAACTTAAATTTATCATGAACTTAGTCCTGGTAGTATTTTGCAAATTATGTTGTAGATCAATAGCTCGCGTTGTTGCTTTCATATGTTTATTTTGATATGTTCCTAGAGAAAACTGTGTTGAAACATGTTAGTAGCAATGATGCGGATTGGATCCGTGATCTGAGGATTGTCCTCATTGCTGCACAGAAGAATTATGTCCTTGATGCACCGCTAGGTAGCGGACCTATAGCGAGGAGCGGATCTGCACGTTATGAACATTTGGCTAGCTCAATATGATGACTAATTGATAGTTTAGTGCACCATGCTTAACGGCTTAGAATCGGGACTTCAAAGACATTTTGAACGTCATGGGCCATATGAGATGTTCCAGAAGTTGAAGTTAATATTTCAAGCAAATACCCGAGTTGAGAGATATGATGACTCCAACAAGTTCTATAGCTAAAAGATGGAGGAGAATTGCTCAACTAGTGAGCATGTGCTCAGATTGTCTGGGTACTACAATCGCTTGAATCAAGTGGGAGTTAATCTTCCAGATAGGATAGTGTAGGACCTTGAGAAGAGGTGTCTAGAGGGGGGTGATTAGACACTAAGTACCAAAGTTGCAGTTTTTAAGATTTCTTAAGTTTAAATGGAGTTTAGGCACAAGTTTAACATTCACAATACATGTCAAGCAAGCATGCAAAGAGTATATGAGCAGCGGAAAGTAAAGCATGCAATTTGCAAGAAAGTAAAGGGAAGGGTTTGGAGGATTCAAACGCAATTGGAGACACGGATGTTTTTGGCGTGGTTCCGATAGGTGGTGCTATCGTACATCCACGTTGATGGAGACTTCAACCCACGAAGGGTAACGGTTGCACGAGTCCACGGAGGGCTCCACCCACGAAGGGTCCACGAAGAAGCAACCTTGTCTATCCCACCATGGCCGTCGCCCACGAAGGACTTGCCTCACTAGCGATAGATCTTCACGAAGTAGGCGATCTCCTTGCCCTTACAAACTCCTTGGTTCAACTCCACAATCTTGTCAGAGGCTCCCAAGTGACACCTAGCCAATCTAGGAGACACCACTCTCCAAGAAGTAACAAATGGTGCGTTGATGATGAACTCCTTGCTCTTGTGCTTCAAATGATAGTCTCCCCAACACTTAACTCTCTCTCATAGGTTTTGGATCTGGTGGAAAGAAGATTTGAGTGGAAAGCAACTTGGGGAAGGCTAGAGATCAAGATTCATATGGTAGGAATGGAATATCTTGGCCTCAACACATCATGAGTAGGTAGTTCTCTCTCAAAAAATGTATCTTTGGAAGTGTAGGTTCACCGATGGCTCTCTCCACGAATGAAGAGGAGGTGGAGGGGTATATATAGCCTCCACACAAAATCTAACCGTTACACACAATCTACCAAACTCGGTGGGACCGAATCGTTAAACTCGGTCAGACCGAGTCAGCAAATAATGTGACCGTTAGGGTTTTCGGTGGGACCGAAATGCAACTCGGTGAGACCGATATGGTTAGGGTTAGGGCATAACGTAATCTCGGTAAGACCGATTACACAAACTCGGTGAGACCGACTTTGGTAATAAGCTTTCCAGAGAGTTGGTCAGGCAAACTCGGTGGGACCGATTACTCAAACTCGGTGGGACCGATTTTGGTAATAAGTTATCCAGAGAGTTTGCATTGTAATCTCGGTAGTACCGATTGCTCAAACTCCGTGAGACCGTTTTTGGTAATGGACATACACAGAGAGATTACAATCCCATCTCGGTGAGACCGAGATCCCTATCGGTAAGACCGATTTGCTTAGGGTTTGTGGCAGTGGCTATGACTTTTGGAATCGGTGGCGCCGGATAGGAAGAATTGGTGTGACCGATTTTGGCTTTAGGTTTAGGTCATATGTGTGGAAGTGGGAAAGTAGTTGAGGGTTTTGGAGCATATCACTAAGCACATGAAGCAAGAGGCTCATTAAGCAACACTTCATCCCTTCTTAATAGTATTGGCTTTTCCTATAGACTCAATGTGATCTTGGACCACTAAAATATAAAATGAAGAGTCTAGAGCTTGAAGCTTGAGCCAATCCTTTGTCCTTAGCATCTTGAAGGAGTTCCCACATCCTTTAGTCCATGCCACTCCATTGTTGAACTTGTCTGAAACATACTAGATAAAAGTGTTAGTCCAACAAGAGATATGTTGACATTAATTACCAAAACCACCTAGGGAGCACTTGTGCTTTCAATCTCCCCCTTTTTGGTAATTGATGACAATATACATCAAAGCTTTAGATAAAGATATAAAGAATAGCAAGTAAAGCTTTGGAAAGACATGTAACAAACATAGGCTCCCCCTACATGTATGCAATCATGTGAATATGGAATATAGAAGCATGTGAGAGCATAACCATGATAGAGCAGGCAATGTGTTACATGTATCTTGGCCATATGCATCAGAGCAAAGAATATTAAAGAAAATACCTTCATGCTCATGAGTCCTTCTTGCAAACAGTATGTACATCAGCAAGAATTACTCATGCTCATGATTGTGATGCATATACTCACCTTGTAGTCTTGAGTTGGCTTAGGATGGAATGAACCTGCACAAACAAGGTTAGATAACACAGATGCACCTACTAGCCAGAGCAAACAAAAGAAACCACAAGAATACCAAGACTGGGATGACATGTAGAGAGTGAGTACTAAGTACCACATTGGATTAGACATGTCCCCAAGAGTAAAGATATGCAATGAATTTGAATGATTTCTTTCCCTTAGATGTCTTGCTCCCCCTGAATCTAGCATGGGATACTGGGAGAAGATAGGGAATAGAAAATCAGAACTGAAAGATATGAGTGATGATCAGAGCTAATACATGCTAATGCAAATAAGCACAAAAGATCATATGAACATGTCTCTCCCCTCAAGAAGACATGTGGGCATCTCTCCTCTTGAACACCAAGCATCTGGGATCCTTGAGAAATACTTTCTACTTAAGTATTCTCTCCCCCTGGAGATCTCTCTTTCCCTTTGAGGATCTTTCTCCCCCTTTGAGGGTCTCTCTCCCCCTTTGAGAGATGATAAACCTTTTCTCTGATGTGATTCTCTCTCTAAATGATAAGCTTTGATGTTCTCTCTCTCCCCCTTTGACATCATTTTCCAAGAAGGGTCTTCTGGAATCTGTCGAATGGGTTTGGTCCTTGAGACACAGCACAAATCAAAGATAAAAATGTGATGCTTATAGAGGACAAGATTCATTGAGTGGAGCTGGATCAGAAGAAACATAGAATATGTGACAAACTGTTTTCCTGATGTGAAATTGGTGGCACCGAGTGGTATGCTTCGGTTGTACCGAAAGGATTCGGTTGGGCCGAAAATAACAAATCGGTGAAACCGAGTTCATCTTAGAGAAAGCACTTGTCACCTCAGCTCACTTAGACTAGTAAGATCTCACAAAGATTTGCAAGGAATTTACTGAAAGATTTGCAATGAATGTGATGCAGAAAATGCAGAGCAAACAGAAAGAAATCTAGATGAAGTTTTTTTTGAAAGGGCGAACAAATATGCATGAGACAAATGCAAAAAAACACAGAAAAGAACACAAGAGAACTTCATCTAGAGGTGGTCGGCGACAAAGTCACCTATGTTAGAGTATATTGACTTAGGAGTCAAGTGAGATCACTTGATCATAGGTCATACTCATCGTTTAAGCTCAAAATGGGGTTGCCATTTTTTCGTTTAAGCATCTTGATGTATTCACATCTTGTCGAGTTGCTTTAGCTCATGACTTGGAGTAAAGCTTCTCTAAGATGGAATAGCATACCTTGGTTGGTGGTGTTGTCCATGTGGTTGAACTTGTGTGGGTTGCTCAAGGTTGATGTAGCTCATCAAGAATTGGAGCACCACTTGGAATTTAAGTCCATCTACCTACATGGGTTAGTTTTTGCAAGGAAGAGCACTTGTGTATCCAAAAATGACAATCATGAAGCTTAACATAGAATTTGTCAGAGGATATGTTTGAGTGGTTCCGTGCTTCCTTGTCTTCAACCACCATAGTGTAGAGACTTGGTGATGTAGAGATTGCTCAAGATGTGAGTAGATTACAATCTCATGGAATTTGATTCCACCAAGTACTTACATGGTTTAGATAACATGCAAGATACAAATATATCCAAGACATAAGATTTTCATCATAAGAGAAATATCAGGGATTAGTCATAAGCTCATGTCTTGCATGTATCCCATGGAGTTTCTACTCCAAGTTTGAAGCATCAATGATGTTCAATTCTCCTCTTAACCTGCAAAACACTTTCTCATCAAGAGGTTTAGTGAATATATCCGCTAATTGCTTTTCGGTGCGAACATGCTTAAGATCAATGTCACCCTTAGTAACATGATCTCGAATGAAATGATGACGAACTTCAATATGCTTAGTTCGAGAATGTTGCACAAGATTATGACCAATTTTGCTAGCACTTTCATTGTCACAAAGCAATGGAACATGTCTCACATATATCCCGTAATCTTTAAGAGGTTGGGTCATCCAAAGTAATCGAGCACAACATGAACCAGCGGCAATATATTCAGCTTCGGCGGTGGATAACGATACCGAGTTTTGTTTCTTGGAGGACCAAGACACAAGAGATCTACCAAGAAATCGACAAGTACCCAAAGTGTACTTTCTATCAACCTTGTCTCCAGCATAGTTCGAGTCAGAATAGCCAACAAGATCGAAAGAGGCCCTCTTAGGATACCAAATGCCAAAGTTTGGTGTATGGATTAAGTATCTCACTATCCTCTTCACAGCCTTAAGATGACATTCCTTAGGGGCAGCTTGATATCGTGCACATATGCACACACTTATCATGATATCGGGACGTGAAGCACATAGATATAACAATGAACCAATCATAGAGCGATGAACCTTTTGATCAACCGGTTCACTGTCTTTGGTCAAATCAAGATGTACACTAGTAGGCATGGGTGTAGACATACCTTTGCATTCTTGCATATTGAACTTCTTGAATAAGTCCTTGGTGTACTTCGTTTGAGAAACAAAGGTACCTTCCTTAGTTTGCTTGATTTGCAACCCAAGAAAGAATTTGAGTTCACTCATCATAGACATCTCAAACTTCTCCGACATTAGCTTCCCAAACTTTTCACTAAAATGAGGGTTAGTCGAACCAAATATAATATCATCAACATAGATTTGGCACACAAATAGTTCTCCATTAACCCTTTTAGTAAAAAGAGTAGAATCAATTTTCCCAAATTCAAAGCCTTTTTCAATAAGGAACTTGGTCAAGCATTTATACCATGCTCTAGGAGCTTGATTAAGACCATAAAGAGCTTTGTGAAGTTTGTAAACATGATTGGGTTTCTTAGGATTGACAAAGCCGGGAGGTTGCTTAACATAAACTTCCTCCTCTATTTCACCATTTAGAAAAGCACTTTTAATGTCCATTTGGTACAAGGTGATATCATGATGATTAGCATAGGCAAGTAAGATGTGAATGGACTCAAGTCTAGCAACGGGAGCATAAGTCTCACCATAGTCCATACCTTCGACTTGTGTGTAGCCTTGGGCGACGAGACGTGCTTTGTTGCGAACTACTTGTCCATCTTCATCTTGCTTGTTGCGAAACACCCATTTTGTACCGATGACATTGTGGTTGTTGTCGGGTTTCTCAACCAATGTCCAAACTTGGTTCCTTTCAAAGTTATGTAGCTCTTCATGCATAGCATTTATCCAATCCGGATCTTCCAATGCTTCTTCAACCTTCATAGGTTCAATGCTAGAGATGAAAGAATAGTTTTCACAAAAGTTAGCTAAACGAGTTTTAGAGCGAGTGATTCTCCCGGTTTGAATGTCATTGTAGATTTGCTCGACGGGATGATCTTTAGCAATTCTTGCTCGAACTCGTGAAAGCTTTTGCTTGGGTCTTCGTTGAACATCATCTTCATCTTGTTCTTCTTCTTGGCCTTCTTCATTGTTGGCGTTGTTGTTCTCTTGTCGTGGTGGAGAAGGAGGTTGTTGACGTTCATCTTGATGCACTTCCTCGTTTTCTTCATCTTGGTGTGTCCCACTTGTAGATGCTTCCGTGTCAACTCTTGGTTCACCTTGTCGTGAAGTAGAAGCTTCCACTTGGACGGACGAGGTACTCTCCTTCACCTCCGTTGGACGAACCTTGCTAATAGCCAAGTCTTGAATTGCTTCTGAAGGATCTTTGTCTCCTACATCAATTGGCAATTGCTCTACTTGCGAGCTGTTAGATTCATCAAACTTCACATCTACCGTCTCTTCAACCTTTCGGGTGAAATTGTTGTAGACACGGTAAGTGTGAGAGTTTGAGCCATAACCTAGTAGGAAACCTTCATGAGATTTAGGAGCAAATTTAGAGCGACGATGCTTATCAAGAATGTAGCACTTTGAGCCGAATACTCGAAAGTATCCAACTTGGGGTTTGTTACCGGTGAGGAGCTCGTATGCCGTCTTGCCGAGTAGCTTGTGAAGATACAAGTGATTTGTCGCATGACAAGCTGTCTCAACCGCTTCTGCCCAAAAGTGCTTCGGCGTCTTGTACTCATCAAGCATCATACTCGCCATTTCGATGAGTGTCCGGTTCTTCCTCTCAACAACTCCGTTTTGTTGAGGTGTGTACATAGCCGAGAACTCGTGTGAAATCCCTTCTTCATCAAGAAAGGTGTCCACATTTGCGTTCTTGAACTCCGTTCTGTTGTCGCTGCGAACCTTCTTGATCTTTACTTCAAATTGATTTTGGGCCTTCCTAGCAAAGTTTTTGAAGATCTTTTGGACCTGCGATTTATCATCGAGAAAAAACACCCACGTAAATCTTGAAAAATCATCAACTATAACTAGACCAAAAGAATTTCCACCGAGACTCTTGTAAGAGTTGGGACCGAAAAGATCCATATGAAGTAGCTCGAGTGGCCTCCTTGTAGTCATGATGTTCTTCACGGGATGCCTTCCTCCAACCTGTTTACCTGCTTGACAAGCACTGCAAAGTCTATCCTTATCAAATATGACATCGTTAACTCCAAGGATATGATTTCCTTTTATAAGCTTGTCAAGGTTTTGCATACCAACATGACCTAATCGTCTATGCCATAACCAACCTTTTGAGGATTTAGCAATAAAGCAAGTTTTAGGTTGAGCCTTTTTAGTGAAATCAACAATGTATAGATCACCTCTACGCACACCGGTAAAGACCATTTTATGATTGTCTCAACGAAACACTTGGCAATCAACTTCAGTAAATAAGACATTGAAACCGAAATTAGCAAGTCTAGATACTGAAAGTAAGTTGTATCCAAGAGATTCAACGAGCATGATATTTTGTATGGAGCTATCATGTGATATGGCCACCTTACCGAGGCCAACCACCTTACCCTTTGAGTTGTCACCGAAAGTGACATACTTTCGAGGACTATCATTATCAGCAAGCTCACAAAACATGTCTTTATCTCCGGTCATGTGATCGGTACATCCACTATCAAGAACCCATTCCTTTCCTCCTGACATATATCCCCGAAGATTTGCCATAAGACCTGCATCATCAAGATCGAAGTCACTATCATCATCCTCATCATAGTATCCATGTTCAACATCGTCATGTGGTGGATCAAGTCCTAGAGAGGGTAATTCATTAGAATGAGTTTGACAATGATCTTGCTTATGAATTTTTATAGCTTCGGAAATAATATCACTAATAATCCCAACATTTCCTTTGGCACGCATAAGGTTTGTAAGCTCAAATAGACAATCACCAAACATAGGATCACTAGTATTCATCTTACTCAAAGCAATAGACTTATGAAGAATTTCATCAAGATTTTTCAAGGAATAATCTGGAAATCGTTCCTCAAGAAATTTCCATATAGTGTAGGCACACTTGAAAGTAGGCAAACATCCAATCAAGTTTCTAGGCAATCCTCTAATGATAAGTTCGGCAGTTCTAAGATTCCTAATCATGTCAATTGACTCATCATGGGTAGGATGCATAGGATCAACATAAGGTGCACAAGGGCTAGCAATGTACTTGTTCAAATGATATTGATTGAAAATTACAAGCATCTCATTTTTCCACTCATGAAAATACTCTCCATCAAGAATAGGCACTCTATGTCTAAGACTCCCAATAGTAGACTCATCCATCTTCCTCCAATGGTGATTAAACCAAAGCAATGGAGACCAATGCTCTGATACCACTTGTAGGACCTTGAGAAGAGGTGTCTAGAGGGGGGGTGATTAGACACTAAGAACCAAAGTTGCAGTTTTTAAGATTTCTTAAGTTTAAGTGGAGTTTAGGCACAAGTTTAACATTCACAATACATGTCAAGCAAGCATGCAAAGAGTATATAAGCAGCGGAAAGTAAAGCATGCAATTTGCAAGAAACTAAAGGGAAGGGTTTGGAGGATTCAAACGCAATTGGAGATACAGATGTTTTTGGCGTGGTTCCGATAGGTGGTGCTATTGTACATCCACGTTGATGGAGAGTTCAACCCACGAAGGGTAATGGTTGCGCGAGTCCACGGAGGGCTCCACCCATGAAGGGTCCACGAAGAAGCAACCTTGTCTATCCCACCATGGTCGTCGCCCATGAAGGACTTGCCTCACTAGCGGTAGATCTTCACGAAGTAGGCGATCTCCTTGCCCTTACAAACTCCTTGGTTCAACTCCACAATCTTGTCGGAGGCTCCCAAGTGACACCTAGCCAATCTAGGAGACACCACTCTCCAAGAAGTAACAAATGGTGCGTTGATGATGAACTCCTTGCTCTTGTGCTTCAAATGATAGTCTCCCCAACACTCAACTCTCTCTCATAGGTTTTGGATCTGGTGGAAAGAAGATTTGAGTGGAAAGCAACTTGGGGAAGGCTAGAGATCAAGATTCATATGGTAGGAATGGAATATCTTGGCCTCAACACATGAGTAGGTAGTTCTCTCTCAGAAAATGTATGCTGGAAGTGTAGGTTCAGTCAGATGGCTCTCTCCACGAATGAAGAGGAGGTGGAGGGGTATATATAGCCTCCACACAAAATATAACCGTTACACACAATCTACCAAACTCGGTGGGACCGAATCGTTAAACTCGGTCAGACCGAGTCAACAAATAATGTGACCGTTAGGGTTTTCGGTGGGACCGAAATGCAACTCGGTGAGACCGATATGGTTAGGGTTAGGGCATGTAAGACCGATTACACAAACTCAGTGAGACCGATTTTGGTAATAAGCTTTCCAGAGAGTTGGTCAGGCAAACTCGATGGGACCGATTACTCAAACTCGATGGGACTGATTACTCAAACTCGGTGGGACCGATTTTGGTAATAAGTTATCCAGAGAGTTTGCATTGTAATCTCGATAGTACCGATTGCTCAAACTCGGTGAGACCGATTTTGGTAATGGACATACACAGAGAGATTACAATCCCATCTCGGTGAGACCGAGATCCCTATCGGTAAGACCGATTTGCTTAGGGTTTGTGGCAGTGGCTATGACTTTTGGAATCGGTGGCGCCAGATAGGAAGAATCGGTGTGACCGATTTTGGCTTTAGGTTTAGGTCATATGTGTGGAAGTGGGAAAGTAGTTGAGGGTTTTGGAGCATATCACTAAGCACATGAAGCAAGAGGCTCATTAAGCAACACCTCATCCCTTCTTAATAGTATTGGCTTTTCCTATAGACTCAATGTGATCTTGGACCACTAAAATATAAAATGAAGAGTCTAGAGCTTGAAGCTTGAGCCAATCCTTTGTCCTTAGCATCTTGAAGGAGTTCCCACATCCTTTAGTCCATGCCACTCCATTGTTGAACTTGTCTGAAACATACTAGATAAAAGTGTTAGTCCAACAAGAGATATGTTGACATTAATTACCAAAACCACCTAGGGAGCACTTGTGCTTTCAGATAGTGATTGACAGAGTTCTCTATTCACCATCACCAAGTTACTAGAACTTCGTGATGAACTATTGTATGTAAGGGATGACAAAAATGATTCCCGAGCTCTTCGTGATGTTGAAATCGACGAAGGTAGAAATCAAGAAAAGAGCATCAAGTGTTGATGATTGACAAGACCACTAGTTTCAAGAAAAGGGCAAAGGGAAAGAAAGGGAACTTCAAGTAGAATGACAAGCAAGTTGTCACTCCCACGAGGAAGCCTAAAGCTGGACCAAAGCCTGAAACTGAGTGCTTCTACTACAAAGGAAATGGTCACTAGAAGCGCAAATACCCTGAATATTTGGTGGATAAGAAGGATGGCAAAATGAACAAGGGTATATTTGATATACAGGTTATTGATGTGTACCTTACTAGTGTTTATAGTAGCTCCTAAGTATTTGATACTTGTTCGGTTGCTAAAAAATTAGTAACTCGAAACAGGAGTTACAGAATAAATAGAGACTAGTTGAGGATGAAGTGACGATGTGTGTTGGAAGTGGTTCCAAGATTGATATGATCATCATCACTCACTCCCTATACTTTCAGGATCAGTGTTAAACCTAAATAAATGTTATTTGGCGTTTGCGTTGAGCATGAATATGATTTGATCATGTTTATTGCAATACGGTTATTCATTTAAAGTTAGAGAATAATTGTTGTTCTGTTTACATGAATAAAACCTTCAATGGTCATACACCCAATGAAAATAGTTTGTTGGATCTCGATCGTAGTGATACACATATTCATAATATTGAAGTCAAAAGATGCAAAGTTAATAATGATAGTGCAACTTATTTGTGGCACTGCCGTTTAGGTCATATTGGTGTAAAGCGCATGAAGAAACTCCATGCTAATGGAACTTTTGGAATCACTTGATTATGAATCATTTGATGCTTGCGAACCATGCCTTATGGGCAAGATGACTAAAACTCTGTTCTCCGGAACAATGGAACGAGCTACTGACTTGTTGGAAATAATACATACTGATGTATGCAGACCAATGAGTATTAAGGCTCGTGGCGGGTATCGTTATTTTCTGACCTTCACAGATGATTTGAGCAGATATGGGTATATCTACTTGATGAAACATAAGTCTGAAATAGTTGAAATGTTCAAAGAATTTCAGCGTGAAGTGGAAAATCATCGTAACAAGAAAATAAATTTTCTGCGATCTGATCGTGGAGATGAATATTTGAGTTACGAGTTTGGCCTTCAGTTAAAATAATGCGGAATAGTTTCACAAACTCATGCCACATGGAACACCACAGCGTAACGGTGTGTCTGAACGTCATAACCGCACTTTATTTGATATGGTGCGATCAATGATGTCTCTTACCGATTTACCAATATCGTTTTGGGGTTATGCATTAGAGACAACTGCATTCACTTTAAATAGGGCACCATCAAAATCCGTTGAGACCACGCCTTATGAACTGTGGTTTGGCAAGAAACCAAAGTTGTCATTTCTTAAAGTTTGGGGCTGCGATGCTTATGTGAAAAAGTTTCAACCTGATAAGCTCGAACCCAAATCGGAGAAGTGCGTCTTCATAGAATACCAAAGGAAACTGTTGGGTTCACCTTCTGTCACAGATCCGAAGGCAAGATATTCATTGCTAAGAATGGATCCTTTCTAGAGAAGGAGTTTCTCTCGAAAGAAGTGAGTGGGAGAAAAGTAGAACTTGATGAGGTAATAGTACCTTGTCCCGAATTGGAAAATAGTTCATCACTGAAATCAGTTCCAGTGATTCCTACACCAATTAGTGAGGAAGCTAATGATGATGATCATGAAACTTCAGATCAAGTTACTACGAACCTCGTGGGTCTTCCAGAGTACGGTCCGCACTTTGAGTGGTGCGGTAATCCTGTTCGAAAGTCATGTTACTAGACCATGATAAACCTACGAACTATGAGGAAGCGATGATGAACCCAGATTCCGCAAAATGGTG
Source organism: Aegilops speltoides (assembly GCA_021437245.1). Lineage (NCBI taxonomy): Eukaryota > Viridiplantae > Streptophyta > Magnoliopsida > Poales > Poaceae > Aegilops > Aegilops speltoides. The sequence goes on along the minus strand of CM038144.1, from coordinate 382,114,757 downwards.
GAGGCCATGAAATCGAGATAGGATCCATGTATGAGAACAAAGTGTGGACTTTGGTGGACTTGCCCAATGATCGGCAAGCCATAGAAAATAAATGGATCTTCAAGAGGAAGACGGACGTTGATAGTAGTGTTACTATCTACAAAGCTCGACTTGTCGCAAAAAAGGTTTTCGACAAGTTCAAGGTGTTGACTACAATGAGATTTTCTCAACTGTAGCGATGCTTAAGTCTGTCCGAATCATGTTAGCAATTGCCACATTTTATGAAATCTGGCAAATGGATGTAAAAACTGCATTCCTTAATGGTTTTCTTAAAGAAGAGTTGTATATGATGCAACCAGAAGGTTTTTTGTCAATCCTAAAGGTGCTAACAAAATGTGCAAGCTCCAATGATCCATCTATGGACTGGTGCAAGCATCTCGAGTTGGAATATACGCTTTGATAAGTTGATCAAAGCATATAGTTTTATACGGACTTGCAGTGAAGCCTGTATTTACAATAAAGTGAGTGGGAGCACTACAGCCTTTCTGATAAGTATATGTGAGTGACATATTGTTGATCAGAAATGATGAAGAATTTTCTGGAAAGCATAAAGAAGTGTTTGAAAGGAGTTTTTTAAAAGAAATACCTCAGTAAAGCTACCTACATATTGAGCATCAAGGTCTATTCAGATAGATTAAGACGCTTGATAAGATTTTCAATGAGTACATACCTTGACAAGATTTTGAAGTAGTTCAGAATGGAACAGTCAAAGAAAGAGTTCTTGCCTGTGTTGCAAAGGTATGAAATTGAGTAAGACTCAAATCCCGACCACGGCAGAAAATAGAAAGAGAATGAAAGTCATTCCCTATGCCTCAGTCATAGGTTCTATAAAAGTATGCCATGCTATGGACCAGGCCTATTGTATACTATGCCCTGGTTTGGCAAGGGAGTACATGGTGATCTAGGAGTAGATCACTGGACATTGGTCAAAATTATCCTTAGTGGAATAAGGATATGTTTCTCAATTATGGAGGTGACAAGAGGTTCGTCGTAAAGGGTTACATCGATGCATGATTCGACACTGATCCAGATGACTCTAAGTCTCAATCTGGATACATATTGAAAGTGGGAGCAATTAGCTAGAGTAGCTTCATGCAAAGCATTGTAGACATAGAATATTTTGCAAAATACATACGGCTCTGAATTGACAGACTCGTTGACTAAACTTCTCTCCCGAGCAAAACATGATCACACCTTAGTACTCTTTGGGTGTTAATCACATATCGATGTGAACTAGATTATTGACTCTAGTAAACCCTTTGGGTGTTGATCACAGGACGATGTGAACTATGCATATTAATCATATACAGATATGAATATTGGTGTTAAATCACATGATGATGTGAACTAGATTATTGACTCTAGTGCAAGTGGGAGACTGAAGGAAATATGCCCTAGAGGCAATAATAAAGTTATTATTTATTTCCTTATTTCATGATAAATGTTTATTATTCATGCTAGAATTGTATTAACCGGAAACTTGATACATGTGTGAATACATAGACAAATAGAGTGTCACTAGTATGCCTCTAATGAACTAGCTCGTTGAATCACAGATGGTTAAGTTTCCTAGCCATGGACATGAGTTGTCATTTAATTAACGGGATCACATCATTAGGAGAATGATGTGATTGACTTGACCCATTCCGTTAGCTTAGCACTTGATCATTTAGTATGTTGCTATTGCTTTCTTCATGACTTATACATGTTCCTATGACTATGAGATTATGCAACTCCCGTTTACCGGAGGAACACTTTGTGTGCTACCAAACGTCACAACGTAACTGGGTGATTATAAAGGTGCTCTACATGTGTCTCCGAAGGTACTTGTTGAGTTGGCATATTTCGAGATTAGGATTTGTCACTCCGATTGTCGGAGAGGTATCTCTGGGCCCTCTCGGTAATGCACATCACTATAAGCCTTGCAAGCAATGTGACTAATGAGTTAGTTGCGGGATGATGCATTACGGAACGAGTAAAGAGACTTGCCGGTAACGAGATTGAACTAGGTATTGAGATACCGAAGGTCGAATCTCGGGCAAGTAACATACCAATGACAAAGGGAACAATGTATGTTGTTATGCGGTTTGACTGATAAAGATCTTCGTAGAATATGTGGGAGCCAATATGAGCATCCAGGTTCCGCTATTGGTTATTGACCGGAGACGTGTCTCGGTCATGTCTACATAGTTCACGAACCCGTAGGGTCTGCACACTTAAAGTTAGATGACGGTTATATTATGAGTTTATGTGTTTTGATGTACCGAAGGTAGTTCGGAGTCCCGGATGTGATCACGGACATGACCAGGAGTCTCAAAATGGTCGAGACATGAAGATTGATATATTGGACGACTATATTCGGACACCGGAATGATTCTGGGGGTTATCGAATATATACCGGAGTACCGGGGGGGTTACCGGACCCCCCCTGGAGGTTAATGGGCCTCATGGGCCCAAGTGGTGGAAGAGGAGAGGCGGCCAAGGGGCAGCCGCGCGCCCCTATCCCCCAAGTCTGAATTGGACAAGGAGGGGGGGCAGCGCCCCCCCTTTCCTTTCCCCCTCTCTCTCCTTCCCTCTCCTCTCCTACTCCAACAAGGAAGGGGGGAGTCCTACTCCCGGTGGGAGTAGGACTCCTCATGGGGTGCGCCAAGGGTGGCCGCCCCCCTCCCCCTCCTCCACTCCTTTATATGCGGGGAGGGAGGCACCCCCTTGAGACACAACAATTGATCCTTGAGATCTCTTAGCCATGTGCGATGCCCCCCTCCACCATAATCCACCTCGATAATATCGTAGCGTTGCTTAGGCAAAGCCCTGCGTCGGTAGAACATCATCATCGTTACCACACCGTCGTGCTGACGGAACTCTCCCTCAAAGCTCGGCTGGATCGGAGTTCGAGGGACGTCATCGAGCTGAACGTGTGCTGAACTCGGAGGTGCCGTGCATTCGGTACTTGATCGGTCGGATCGTGAAGACGTATGAGTACATCAACCGTGTTGCGTTAACGCTTCCGCTTTCGGTCTACAAGGGTACGTGGACACACTCTCCCTTCTCATTGCTATGCATCACCATGATCTTGCGTGTGCGTAGGATTTTTTTTGAAATTACTACGTTCCCCAACATATTAGACACCTTCCATATTTGCTTATGGACGTAATTAGTAAGTGTCAATGAATGTATGATTTAGGTGTATTAATATCACGCGCTATGATAAAGTAATTGATTCTCTTCATTTATTTCCTTGTATAAAGAATGGAACTCGTTTGAAGGTATATACATACTACCATACTCCTTTCTGTGGATACGACATGTATGCACGTACTAATTTTTTTGGTATATGACTTTTTTGTGGGTACTTGAGAATTTTGGAACGATGGTCTATGCTCACAAAATTCAGGATGTGCTACAATCGAGTATATTTATTTTGGGTATATAAATTATGTGTATATCATACTTTAATTATCATCTTGGGGGTATATCATATTTATTTTGGGTATATTATATTTATATGGGTATACCATCTTGGGGTATATCATATTCGGGGTGTATTATATTTGTTTTGAGTATATCATATTTAATTTGGGCATATAAAATTTCAGAAAATGATACCTAGGACAAATTCGTAGTGTATATATACCAAATATGATATTGCGGGTATATCATTTCTTTGGTACATCATATTTACTATCATCTTGGGGGATATCATATTTAATTTGAGCATATAAATTACGAGTATGATACCTAGGACAAATTCTTATGACATACGTGTCAAATTTATTCTGAGGTATCCGCATACTCATAATATTTCTGGGTATATACATCGCATCTCGTTAGTAGGTATTGATAACTCGGCCATGTATTAGTGATTTGGAGTAAGTACACCATTTATGTCGAGGTATATACATACTCATACTCATAATATTTCTAGGTATATACATAGCAGAACTACGTACATTCTCATGATATGTCGAGGTATCTACATACTCATGATATTTTTGGGTATATTCATTATTTATGTCATGTTAATAGGTTTTTGTGATAGCCGAGGTATATCCATAATTTTTATTTGGTATAATACCTCCGGTATGTGTATATTCTTAGTACATATAATACCATGGGTATATGTATATTTTTCACTAAGTATAATACTTATGGTATGTTCATATTTTCATTATATATAATAGACTGCGTATGTGTATAATAGCATGCATATGTTCATATTTTCATTAGACATAATATTTGGAAATGAATTATTGCTAGGAAATCAAGCTAATTAATTTTTTGGAAAGCAATCATTGACCGTGAAGAATAGTAGTACATGCAAATGAAAAATGGAAAGCAATTATTTCATGAATTGCATGGCATGCACTAATAAAAATCACTTGCCATAATGGGCATAGGTGCCCAGGCACCTAGGTGCCCCAAATATATATACCCGACCTGAATACTGATAGAATTCCCGATAATAGATATTTTAAATATTGATAAGGTATTATCAATCATATGGGCAGGGAAGATCCCCTGTAAAAATAATAAAAAAAATAATAAGCAATTTTGAGATTTTAAGCAGCTTTGGCATGTATGTACGCATACACGGGCACAAGGATTCTTGAAGGCAGAAGAAGCTCTGAAGGCTAATCGCATGAAGATTTGTATGGCCAAAGAGCAAAGACTGGTACACAGAGGCTAGCCAATTATTCACCGAGAGACAATGCCACGTGAAAAAAAGCAAAGATTAGACTAAAGCTTGTCGGCACTCTCTCTCGCACTTTTCTATATTATTAGAAGGACACGCATGTACCCTAGTAGAACACGCGTTCATACTACCGTGTGTAAAATAAGTAAAGGAAGGCTCCCGAAGGCCTCCCTAGCAGCCACCCATCGCGGCTATAAAAGGAGACGCTGGGCTCAAGAACACAACACAAGACAGGAGAGCATGAAGCACTCAGAGCATTGAGACCCTCCACCAGAGCACCATTTCCTTTGTAGTTTAGCCACCATCACTGCTAGTAGAATAGCCAAGAAGGCGCTTAGATCGCCAAGAGTTTGAAGGTAATTTCTTAGTTGTGTGTAATCCCTTCGGGGCCTCCCGAAAGGGAAAACCACATTTAAATTATGTTGTGGAAATGATGTAGTTTCTTGGTCTCACTTAGTATTTTTATTTATGAATTTATGGGACGAGTTTTTATGCCAGGGATCCTATAGGAGAAACCTCTGCGTGTGTAGTTCTCTGTGTAGCCCAGAGTGGTGTTTGAATGAGAACCTTGTGGCCGTGAAAGTGTTCCTTGGTGCTGGGAAGGCGATAGGAATTTACCCCATAAATTTGCAACTAAAACTGCTAAGTGAACGTAACTAGCTACATCTGATACAACATAATGAGAAATATGGTGAGTACTGAGTAGGATTTTACACCACTGCGTACATCTCGGTCGAATTGTTGGCCTCGCCAGCCCAGAATAGATCCTGTATCAAATAAATAATCAAGTTAGAACGTGAAGGTAATCATATTGAATTAAATATTACTAAATAGTGAAGTACTATTCCAAATAGTGCACTGAATAGTAAACACTATTGTGAATAGTGCCCTGCCTAGTGAATAGTAAATACTATTCAAGATAAAAAGCGCATACCTATCCACCTAATCCCCATATTAACCTAATCACATAATAAGCTTAATAAAGTTATTTAAATTATTATAATTCCATATATTGTTGGTATCAGGTCCAGTGTTTAACCATTGAAAGGTTAAAATATTTGAACTTAGAAGTTAGCGCAGGTAAGGTAATAAATACTAAGGAAAATTTAAATATAAGGTGTAGAATAAATCCCTTTGAAGAGCATATCTGGCATACATCTCATAGCCAGTTAAATACAGTCGTTGATATGATATATAACTTTTACATATCTTGGGGAAAAAGACAAGATAATTTAGACCAAAAATTTGAAAGTTTATTCAAAGAATATCAAAAACTTGCGGATAAGTATTCAAGGTTGAATAATAAAATTGATCTAGCTTTACATAAGCTAAAAGCAAAAAGCAAGGCAGAATAAATAATGACAATAGGCGTTACCTAAATAAAGACAAATATTTATCATGGATGATATTCTTAGTGTAACCAGTATCTAATAGTGCCAGTATTTTATATGAAATATTTGGCTTTAAAACAATCCTAACTGGGATCCTTATCCCTAACACTTCGGTATTTTACTTAGGTAACGACCTATTGATAACACTTCCTTTTTAATATAATTGTTATTCTTGCAAACTGTATTCTGTCTTGCTTTTGCTTCCTCTAGCTTATGTAAAGCTAGATCAATTTTATTATTCAACCCTGAATACTTATCCACAAGTTTTTGGTATTCTTTGAATAAACTTTCAAATTTACTAAATTATCTTGTCTTTTTCCCCAAGATATGTAAAAGTTATATATCAAATGAACTACTGTATTTAACTGGGTATGAGATGTATGCCATATATGCTCTTCAGAGGGATTTATACTACACCTTATATTTAAATTTTCCTTAGTATTTATTACCTTACCTGTGCTAACTTCTAAGTTTAAATATTTTAACCTTTTAATGGTTAAACACTGGACCTGATACCAACAATATATGGAATTATAATAATTTAAATAACTTTATTAAGCTTATTATTTGATTAGGCTAATATAGGGATTAGGTGGATAGGTATGCGCTTTTTATCCTGAATAGTATTTACTATTTACTAGATAGGGCACTATTCACAATAGTGTTTACTATTCAGTACACTATTTGGAATAGTACTTCACTATTCAGTAATATTTAATTCAATATGATTACCTTCACATTCTAACTTGATTATTTATTTGATACAAGATCTATTCTGGGCTGGAGAGGCCAACAATTCGATCGACGATGTACCCAGTGGTGTAAAATCCTACTCAGTACTCACCACATTTATCATTATGTTATATCAGATGTAGCTAGTTACGTTCACTTTGCAGTTTTAATTGCAAATTTATGGGGTAAATTCCTATCGTCTTCCTAGGCAGTTCCACCCGAAGGGAACACTTCTCTGCGGCCACAAGGTTCTCATTCAAACGCCACGCTGGGCTATACAGAGAACTACACACACAGAGGTTTCTCCTATAGGATCCCTGGCATAAGAACTCGTTTCATAAATTCATAAATAAAAGCACTAAGTGAGACCAAGAAACTACATCATTTCCACAACATAATATACATATGGTTTTCCCTTTCGGGAGGCCCCAAAGGAATTACACACAACTAGGAAATTACCTTCAAACTCTTGGCGAACTAAGCGCCTTCTTGGCTATTCTACTAGCCAGTGGTGGATCCAGAAGTTCGAACTTGGGTGTTCCAAATTTTTTTTTCCAACGTGATATCTAAAATGTTCACATAGCAAGAGTTTTTTTTATCACAGTAGCAATACCTAAAATAGCTTAAAGAAATGAAAAAAAATTGAAGATCATCTACTATGCAATAGTACATTTGTTTCAGGGCCACAAACACGGCATGGCATCATTATCCTTCAGTTCCGGGAAAAATCATGCACAAAAAATGTAGCAAATCATGTGCTAACAATGATGATATGGCGTCAATGACTCGTGTAATACTGGGCAAAATTAGCGCCCATAACTAGGTTGGGGAGCAATCTCGCAAAAAAATGGGTTGGGGAGCTAGTGAGAGGGAAGCAAGCTAGTTGCGCCGGCCAATTGGGTTGTGCAGGAGTATGAAATCGAGATGCTTGTTGACTCGACCGGCTTATATGAATTAACGTGACATTTATTACTCAAACTACACCGATGTTAACATATATGCCTAACATACACCATTATATAAAGTTTTATGGCCAAATTTTCTGGGTGTACAACTGTCCACCCATGACCTTATGTGGATCCGCCCTTGCTACTAGCAGTGGTGGTGGCTAAACTACAAAGGAAGTGGTGCTCTGGTGGAGGGTCTCGATGCTCTCAGTGCTTCGTGCTTCGTGCTCTCCCGTCTTGTGTTGTGTTCTTGAGCCCAGCGTCTCTTTTTATGGCCGCGAGGGGTGGCCGCTAGGGAGGTCTTCGGGAGCCTTCATTCTCTTATTTTACACACGATAGTATGCACGCGTGTCCTACTAGGGTACATGCGTGTCCTTCTAATAATATAGAAAAATGTGTGCGCGAGAGAGAGAGAGAGAGAGAGAGAGAGAGAGAGAGAGAGAGTGCCGACAAGCCTCAATCTTCGGGAATCTTTGCTTTCTTCACGTGGCATTGTTTTTCGGTGAATAATTGGCTGGCCTATGTGTACCAGTCTTTGCTCTTTGACCATATAGATCTTCATGCGATTAGCCTTCAGAGCTTCTTCTGCCTTCAAGAATCCTTGTGCCCGTGTATGCATACATACATGCCAAAGCTGCTTAAATTCTCAATATTGCTTATTATTATTTATTTATTTATTTACGGGGGTCTTCCTTGCCCATATGATTGATAATACCTTATCAATATTTAAAATATCTATTATAGGAAATTCTATCAATATTCGGGTCGGGTATAGGTCCTCCGCGCCCGAATAATTGATAGCAATATCAATATATGCAGTTTGGGCTTTATTCAAGCCGTTGCCCATGCCCTGCTATGTCCATATGATCATCATATTTAACAGATTGAAATCATATTTTTCATATATATATATATAGGTAAAGAAGTATCATCATTCAGACAGGAACTTGCAGTGACATGTCCAGCTGACGAATATTTGATGTTGCAACACATGAAAACATGAATGCTATTCATGAAATATGCTATCGCAGATTATGTTTCTCACTGAGTACTTATAAAATTCCTGAATGGATTTCATATGTTTCCAGCAGCTAGATATGTCGCTGCCAGTGCCTGTCTGAATGCCGGCTTAAAACAACTAACACACGTCTGATTTTACAGGTCTACAGAAAAAGGAAAGCTGAAGGAAGAATGTATCAGCGAGTCAAAAGTTTCTCACAAGTCACAACAAGACACCAGAAGATCTGCCAGTCTCAAGAAACCTTTCATCATCCAAAATCTTCAAGGAAGCGGTATCGAACAAAATGATTGAAAATTTAGAACAAAATGCTCAGCATTAACCAAAGGAATTTTGTACAGTTTGCCAACAAGATCTATTGTTTGTTGCATTACACCATCTAATCTACTATGGCTGTTTTTGTTGACGCTTCTCTCACTACAACTGTCAAATAGACAGGCTGGATTGGCAACCTTGAGTTGGTCTACTCCCTACAAGACATGCTAGTTTGTGTACAAACAAACACATAGGAGGATCGAGATCCTCATGGCCATCACATTTGCATACAGAGCAACTGCAATATAACCTGCAAAATAACAGCCAAACGAAGTAAATAAACTGGTATGGTCCAGTATACCAAATGAAAAAATAGACACGCAAAATAATAGGTTTGGCACAAATCTGTTGAACAGAAAATTTAGCCTGTTTTTAGTTCACATCTTCCTATCCAGACAAGAAATTAGATGGCAAAACAAAAGCAAATTTTCTGCCTTCCTTTCTGAAGCTAAAGCGCGAAGACACTTTCAGTTTGCAGAAGGTGCATAATTTAGGCTTGCATTGAGATTGGAAAAGTAGTAACACTTGATCACACTCAAATAATCATATGTCACAAGCACACAGAACAAACCAGTTCACGATTCTAACTAAAAAAAATTCAGGCGTTCTTTTGTTTCAAATATGTACTGAACCCATAACATCCAGTTGAATACATAAGACTCAGGGTAGGCAAAACATATCCTCATATATAGGATCATGCCAAGATTTTGAGATGGTCTCTCCTGTAAGGAGACAAAGAAGATGAACAGGCCACCGCACTGATTGACTCATTGACATACACTTTATATAGCCCAGATGTCTACCCTACCCGACAATGGTACCAAGTCCAGAGAAAACTCAACATTCAGCAAGTCTCATTTATGTATACGGACAGGGAGGACAGATATTTAACAATCTAACATATGTAATTCTGCAAAACATTCCCACCAACAGCACCTGCCAGAAATCGTCGAGCTCCGAACTTGCATGCAGGACATACAGCTCACAGCGTCCACTCAGGACAACCTTCTTTTTCTCCACGGGAAGGGGCACACTGAACCAAAATGCCGTTTATTTCGCCTGGCTCATGGCCACATAAGTTTTCAGGACAACCTTGTTGTCCATGGACGATCCAATGACTGCATCTGTTGTGGGTTTTCAGGACAACCTTGTTATACGCGGATGACCCAATGACTCCATTTGTTGTGGGTTTTCAGGACAACCTTGTTATCCACGGATGACCCAATGACTCCATTTGTTGTGGGTGGTATGTCAAAGGTTTGGACAAAATGATATGCCATACTTGAACATGGATGCCAAAAATAAATTCCTTTGCACCCAACTACTAGCTGGTAGTTAAGTAAATTTAGAATCAAACAACTTTTTGGCAGCATATTTTGCACAAGTTCAATTTGATTGGTACTGTATATTGTATGTTGGAACCATCGGACATTTATTTTTATCAAGAAGAATTGAATATTAAATTTCGAAGATAGGTTTTCGGGTGTGTTTGGAATATGGCCAAAGTGCACCCTCTAGTTCATTTTTCTTGCCAATGTTGGCCAAATCATGGGCAACCAAAACCTCAACCAAAATTTTGGCTAGCCAATGTTTTGGTGGGGCAATCTTGGGCATAAACCAAACACACCCTTCGCTTCCGGATGGCCCAATTACTCCATTTGTTCTGGGTGGTACGTTCAAGGTTTGGAAAAAATGATACGCCCATACTTCAACATGGATGGCAAAAATAAATTCCTTTGTGCCCAACTACCAGCTGGTAATTAAGTAAATTTAGAATCAAATAATTTTTTGGCAGCATATTTTGCACAAGTTCAATTTGATTGGTACTCTATAATTTATGTTGGAACCATCGGACATCTATATTTATTGAGAAGAACTGAATATTATATTTTAAAGATGGGTTTTTCACTTTCTTATCAAGGTGCTGTAGTTACGCTTGCGTGTCTATCTGTGGTTCTCCGTTAGTATGTCCTTAACTCAAGATTGCTCTTCGGATATGTTTCTTGAATGGTTTAGTTCAGGATATGGAGGGGTCATGGTGGTTGGCAGGCTAGGCGGATGGAGTTTGATTGTATCAAAGCAAGCTCTCTGCATGGGCCACCTGTGAGTGTTGCTCTTGAAGGGCAACGACACCACGCGTGTGCTGATGCGTGATCCTAGACATCTCCCAGTTAGCAGTATGCTGCATCTGCCAGTTAGTGGTATGTTGCAGGTGACATCAACCCTTTGGAAGGGGTAATACACCCTAGGCACTAATCAAATTTGGGCTAGGGCGTTATATTTGCAGGAGTAAAGATGAGTAACGAAGAATCTAATAGGTCCTCAAATCATACACTTCATGCTGACATCCAATTCGAATTAGGTTCAGTTGTAATACTAAATCAAGATTTAAAGCAATTGGTAGTTCCAAATTGTTTACACGTCAGTACTCACAAACATTCAATCTCCAATCTCTCTCCCACAAGATGTGCTTAATCTCAGCACAGCATTTTTCCATAAAGGGATAATATATTTAACATCAAGCTTCTATCAGTCCACATCTCACCGGGGCATATTCACATTATGCTGCAATCAACGTCGTGAACTCGCACAAACACTGAAAATTAACACCAGATCGCATAGCTGACGAACTAATAGGTCCAAGAACACTACACTTTTTAGGACATCTCCCCCTCAGCCCCTCTTGTAGATCACAACCAGGGGAGGTGGTGTCGCCCTTGTAACTCCTACTCCGCACCAATTGGTACAGGAGTACTGCAATGAGACTAAGCATTCCTGTACCAATTCGCACCCAAGGAACCTAAAAATAGAATAACAACCAATACACTGAGAGTAGGAGAAGGAATACCTAAAGCTTTGTTCTCAGAAGTCAAAGCTTTTTAGATAGGTTGGATCCTTCTTGGCCCTCTCCTGGAACTTGCGGAACCAGCGGTCCAGAATATCCGTGGGCACCACCAGCTTGCCGCCGTCGGCGGCGCAGAACGACTGCATGAAATTGAAGAGGTTCTCGCCGACGCGGAGCGCGACGCGCTCGGCGCGCTGCTCGTCGGGGGGCGAGGGCAGCGCGGCGGCGTCCTCCACGGCGACGCCCAGCTTCGCGGGCCCGGCGGGGGGCTCCGGCTCGTCCCCGGCCTCCGGGAGCTGGAAGGTGGCGGAGGGGCGCGCGGGGCCGAGCGCGCCGAGGAAGGCGAAGGGGCGATTGGCGGCCGCCTGGTAGTAGACCGCGACGGCCTTGCCCGGGGGCAGCGCGGCCGCGGCGGGCGGGAGCAGGAAGACGACGGCGGAGCGGGGCGCGGAGGGGAGGGAGAGCGTGGAGAGGTCGAGGAGCCAGGAGGCCGGCGCGACCTGCGCGAAGGCGGTGGCGTCGAGGGGGAAGGTGTGGTCCGGGAACACGACGCCGAACATGGCGGGCGGGCGGGCGGGCTGTGGGTTGGGGGGGATTGACGCCGCTAGGCCTGTGGCATGGGGAGTGCCTCCGCCCGGCGAGGCTCGGTCGGGGTATAGATCGGAGGCTGGAGGCCTGAAATGGAAGGAGGTGATGGCGATGTTCGACTCTGTTATGGAAGGGGGAGGAGGGTTCTAGAAGGCCGTAGAGCGTGCCCGTCAGCTCGTCCGAGCCGGATTTTGCTGTTTTTCTCTCGGAAGAAAGTCATGGAGCCAAGTGAAGCACCATGCGCCGAACGTGCCAGCTCCGTGGATCCGAGAGATCCGGTCCATGAGCGGCGTTTTTCTTTCTCGAATACGCACGAGTGTGTGTGCATATTTTTAAAGAAGATAAAAAAAATGACACCTTTATGTGTGTGTTACATATTACATGAACCCAATTTCACCCAAGTACTCCTAAGTCGTATCAACTCGCGGTAATCCACTGATCAATGCCCCAAGGCATCCACCTCGCCTCTAAGGATCCTAGCTAGCTTCCTACCCTCTAATCTAGAAATTACATGGTCTCTCGACGGTGTTGCCCTGTCACACACGATCGAGTCCCGATGCTTCCACAATTCCCATATGACAAGAATAATGATTGCTCGCGTATCTTTCATGTTGCGACCCGTCCAGATCTTGTCTTGGCACCATTCCGAGAGGGTGGATCCCCCGGCTGGGGTTCATTCCTACTTGCTTATGGCTCGACAGACCATGCTCCAGATGTCTCGTGCAAATACACAGGCACGCCTCCTAGTGATCAAGTCCACATCGTGTCAGGCGATGTGAAGTCCAACATCTATTATTGAGCGCCAACCAAGTGAAGAACCTACACTGGAGAGGGGCCTTGGACTTCCACGTGAAATCAGCCGTCGGCATCACATCTCTGCCCTAGAACTTGGCGGCGTAGGACGAACTAGTCGAGTGCTACCTCTTGAGCTTGCGTTGGTTTTGTCCTTGAAGAGGAAAGGGTGATGCAGCAAAGTAGAGTAAGTATTTCCCTCAGTTTGAGAACCAATGTATCAATCCAGTAGGAGATAACACACAAGTCACCGAATACCTGCACAAACAATCAACAACTTGCACCCAGCGTGATAAAGGTGTTGTCAATCCCTTCATGCTTATTTGCAAAAGTGAGATCTGATAGAGATAGATAAACGGTAAAGTAAATATTTTTGATATTTTTGGTTTATAGATTGGAAAGTAAAGATTGCAAAGTAAAGAAACGGCGACAAAAATTGGCAAGTTGATGGGAAAATAATATGATGTAAAATAGACCCAGGGCCATAGGTTTCACTAGTGGCTTCTCTCAAGATAGCAAATATTATGGTAGGTGAACAAATAACTACCGAGCAATTGATAGAAGAGCGCAAAGTTATGACGATATGTAAGGCAATGATCATGAATATAGGCATCACGACCGTGTCAAGTAGACCGAAACGATTCTGCATCTACTACATTACTCCACACATCGACCGCTATCTAGCATGCATCTAGAGTATTAAGTTCATAAAAAACGGAGTAACGCATTAAGCAAGATGACATGACATAGAGGAATTAACTCAAGCAATATGATGAAAACCCCATCTTTTTATCCTCGATGGCAATAATACAATACGTGTTGGGGAACGTGGTAATTCAAAAAAAATCTATGACCACGCAAGATCTATCTAGGAGATGCATAGCAACGAGACGGGAGAGTGTGTCCACGTACCCTCGTAGACCGAAAGCGGAAGCGTTTAGTAACACGATTGATGTAGTCGAACGTCTTCACGATCCAACCGATCCAAGTACCGAACGTACGACACCTCCATGTTCAGCGCACGTTCAGCACGATGACGTCCCTCGTGCTCTTGATCCAGTTGAGGATAAGGGAGAGTTCCGGCAGCACGACGGCGTGGTGACGGTGATGATGAAGTTACCGGCGTAGGGCTTCGCCTAAGCACTACGACGATATGACCGATGTGTTAAACTGTTGAGGGGGGCACCACACACGGCTAAGAAATTGTCTATTGTGCTTTGGGGTGCCCCCTGCCCCCGTATATAAAAGAGGGAGGGAGGAGGCCGACGGTCAGGAGGTGTTGGGGAACGTAGCAGAAATTCAAAATTTTCTACGCAACACCAAGATCAATCTATGGAGTAATCTAGCAACGAGGGGAAGGAGAGTGCATATACATACACTTGAAGATCGCGATGCGGAAGCGTTACAAGAACGCGGATGAAGGAGTCGTACTCGTAGCGATTCAGATCGCGGTTGATTCCGATCTAAGCGCCAACAACGACGCCTCGCGTCAACACACGCAGCCCGATGACGCCTCCGTGCCTTGATCCAGCAAGGGAGAGGGAGAGGTTGGGGAAGACTCAGCCCAGCAGCAGAGACGACGGCGTGGTGGTGGTGGAGGAGCGCGTGCACTCTAGCAGGCTTCGCCAAGCACTACGAGAGACAAGGAGGGAGAGAGGTAGGGCTGCGCCTTGGGAGAGAGAGACTCGTGTGTTGGGCAGCACCAAAACCTCCACTATATATAGGGGCAAGGGGAGGGGAAGGCGCCCTAGGGTTTCCCCTAGGGGGGCCGGCAGCCAGGGCATATGAGATCTCCCCTTTGGGTGACTTGGCCCCCAAGCCAGGAGGTGGGAACCCTGGATGGGCGCCCAAACCCCCGGTCACATGGGAATAGGTGAGGGGGCGACAGCCCTTAGTGGGCTGGTTTGCCCTTCCTTGGCCCATGAAGCCCCCAACACTTGTTGGGGCTCCCAAACACCTTTCGGTCATGCCGGTCATCACCCGGTACCTCCGGAACACTTCCGGACTCCAAAACCCTTCGTCCAATATATCAATCTTCACCTTCGGACTATTCCGAACTCCTCGTGACGTCCGGATCTCATCCGGACTCCAAACAACATTCGCAACACACATACATCTATTCCCTATAACCCTAGCATCATCGAACCTTAAGTGTGTAGACCCTATGGGTTCGGGAGACACGTAGACATGACCGAGACAACTCTCCGACCAATAACCAACAGCGGGATCTGGATACCCATGTTGGCTCCCACATGTTCCACGATGATCTCATCGGATGAACCACGATGTCGAGGATTCAATCAATCCCGTATTCAATTCCCTTTATCTAGCGGTATAGTACTTGCCCGAGATTCGATCGTCGATATCTCGATACCTTGTTCAATCTCGTTACCGGCAAGTCTCTTTTACTCGTTCCGTAACACATCATCCCGTGATCAACCCCTTGGTCACATTGTGCACATTATGATGATGTCCTACCGAGAGGGCCCAGACGTACCTCTCCGTCACACGGAGTGACAAATCCCAGTCTCAATTCGTGCCAACCCAACAGACACTTTCATAGATACCCGTAGTGCACCTTTATAGCCACCCAGTTACGTTGTGATGTTTGGTACACCCAAAGCATTCCTACGGTATCCGGGAGTTGCACAATCTCATGGTTTAAGGAAATGATACTTGACATTAGAAAAGCTTTAGCATACGAACTACACGATCTTTGTGCTAGGCTTAGGATTGGGTCTTGTCCATCACATCATTCTCCTAATGATGTGATCCCGTTATCAACGACATCCAATGTCCATGGTCAGGAAACCGTAACCATCTACTAATCAACGAGCTAGTCAACTAGAGGCTTACTAGTGACATGGTGTTGTCTATGTATCCACACATGTATCTGAGTTTCCTATCAATACAATTATAGCATGGATAATAAACTATTATCATGAACAAGGAAATATAATAATAATAACTAATTTATTATTGCCTCTAGGGCATATTTCCAACAGTCTCCCACTTGCACTAGAGTCAATAATCTAGTTCACATCGCCATGTGATTAACACTCACAGGTCACATCGCCATGTGACCAACATCCAAAGAGCTTACTAGTGTCACTAAACTAGTTCACATCATCATGTGATTAAGACTCAATGAGTTCTGGGGTTTGATCATGTTTTGCTTGTGAGAGAGGTTTTAGTCAACCGGTCTGCAACATTCAGATCCGTATGTACTTCGCAAATCTCTAGGTCATATTGTAAATGCTGCTTCCACGCTCCACTTGGAGCTATTCCAAATGGTTGCTCCACTATACGATCCGGTTTGCTACTCGAGTCATTCGGATAGGTGTTAAAGCTTGCATCGGCGTAACCCTTTACGCCAACTCTTTCTCACCTCCATAATCGAGAAACATGTCCTTATTACTCCAAGGACAATTTTGATCATTGTCCAATGATCCATTCTCGATCACTCTTGTACCCCTTTCCGGACACGTGGCAAGGCACACATCAAAAGACTCAAAGATAGCATATGTATAGAGCCTATGGCTAAGGCATAGGGACGACAATCGCCCTTTCTCTTTCTTCCGCCATGGTCGAGCTTTAAGTCTTAACTTCATACCTTACAACTCGTGCAAGAACTCCTTCTTTGATCGATCCATCTTGAACACCTTCAAGATCATGTCAAGGTATGTGCTCATTTGAAAGTACCATTAAGCATTTTGATCTATCCTCATAGATCTTGATGCTCAATGTTCAAGCAGCTTAATCCAGGTTTTCTATTGAAAACACTTTTCAAACAACCCTATATGCTTTCCAGAATTTTACATCATTTCGATCAACAATATGTCATTCACATATACTCATCGAAATGTTGTAGTGCTCCCACTCACTTTATTGTAAATACAAGTTTCTAACAAACTTTGTATAAACCCAAAAACTTTGATTATCTCATCAAAGCGTATATTCCAACTCCGAGATGCTTACTCCAGTCCTTAGAAGGATTGCTGGAGCTTTGCATACTTGTTAGCATCTTTTAGGATTGACAAAAACCTTCTGGTTGTATCACATGCAACCTTTCCTCAAGAAATTTTTCGAGGAAACAATGTTTTGACATCCTATCTGCAAGATTTCATAAATAATGCAGTAACTGCTAATAAGATTCCAACAGACTCTTAGCATCACTATGAGTGAGAAAGTATCATCGTAGTCAACTCCTTGAACTTGTCAGAAACATCTTAGCGACAAGCTGAGCTTTCTTAATGGTGACACATACCATCATTGTCTGTCTTCCCTCTTAGAATCCATATGTACCCAACAGCCTTACGACCATCAGGTAGTTCTTCCAAAGTCTACACTTTGTTTTATACATGGATCCTCTCTCGGATTTTATGGCCTCTAGCCATTTGTCGGAATTCGGGCCCACCATCGCTTCTCCATAGCTCGTAGGTTCATTGTTGTCTAGCAACATGACCTTCAAGACATGATTACTGTACCACTCTGAAGTAGTACGCATCCTTGTCACCCTACGAGGTACGTTAGTGACTTGATCCGAAGCTTCATGATCACTATCATAAGCTTCTACTTCAATTGGTGCAGCGCCACAGAACAACTTCCTGTGCCTCGCTACACACTAGTTGAAGAGACGGTTCAATAACCTCATCAAGTCTCCACCATCCTCCCACTCAATTCTTTCGAGAGAAACTTTTCCTCGAGAAAGGACCTGATTCTAGAAACAATCCTTTTGCTTCCTGAATCGAGATCGGAGGTATACCCAACTGTTTTGGGTGTCCTATGAAGATGCATTTTATCCGCTTTGGGTTCGAGCTTATCAACTCAAACTTTTTCACATAAGCGCCGCAGCCCCAACTTTTAAGAAACGACAACTTAGGTTTCTCCAAACCATAGTTCAAACGGTGTCGTCTCAACGGAATTATGTGGTGCCCTATTAAAGTGAGTGCAGTTGTCTCTAATGCCTAACCCATGAACGATAGTGGTAATTCGATAAGAGACATCATGGTATGCACCATATCCAATAGGGTGCAACTATGATGTTCGGACACACCATCACACTATGGTGTTCCAAGCGGTATTAATTGTGAAATAATTTCCACAATGTCTTAATTGCGTGCCAAAGCTCGTAACTCAGATACTCATCTCTATGATCATATCATAAACATTTTGTCCTCTTGTCACGATGATCTTCAACTTCACTCTGAAATTACTTGAACCATTCAATAATTCAGACTTGTGTTTCATCAAGTAAATATACTCAGTATCTACTCAAATCATCCGTGAAGTAAGAACATAACAATATCCATCAAGTGCCTCAAAGACTCATTGGACTGCACACATCAAAATATATTACTTCCAACAAGTTGCTTTCTTGTTCCATTTTACCGAAAACGAGGCTTTCAAATCATCTTGCCCATGTGGTATGATTTGCATGTCTCAAGTGATTCAAAATCAAGTGAGTCCAAACGGTCCATTTGCATGGAGTTTCTTCATGCATATACACCAATAGACATGGTTCGCATGTCTCAAACTTTTCAAAACGAGTGAGTCCAAAGATCCATCAACATGGAGCTTCTTCATGCTTTTTACCAATATGACTTACATGGCGATTGCCACAAGTAGGTGGTACTATCATTACTATTTTATATCTTTTGGCATGAACATGTGTATCACTACGATCGAGATTCAATAAACCATTCATTTTAGGTGCAAGACCATTGAAGGTATTATTCAAATAAACAGAGTAACCATTATTCTCCTTAAATGAATGACCAGATTGCGATAGACATAATCCAATCATGTCTATGCTCAACGCAAACACCAAATAACAATTATTTAGGTTTAACACCAATCTCGATGGTAGAGGGAGCGTGCGATGCTTGATCACATCAAGCTTGGAAAACTTCCAACACATATCGCCACTCACCTTTAGCTAGTCTCCGCTTACTCCGCAGCCTTTTATTTCGAAAGTTACTAACACTTAGCAACCGAACCGGTATCTAATACCCTGGTGCTACTAGGAGTACTAGTAAAGTACACATTAACATAATGTATATCCAATATACTTCTATCGACCTTGCCACCTTCTCATCTACCAAGTATCTAGGGTAATTCTGCTCCAAAGGATCTGCTCCTTATTACGAAGCACTTAGTCTCAGGTTTGGGTTCAACCTTGGGTTTCTTCACTAGAGTAGCAGCTAATTTGCCGTTTCATGAAGTATCCCTTCTTGCCCTTGCCCTTCTTGAAACTAGTGGTTTCACTAACCATCAACAATTGATGCTCCTTCTTGATTTCTACTTTCGCGTTGTCAAACATCGTGAACATCTCAAGGATCATCATATCTATCCCTGATATGTTATAGTTCATTAAGAAGCTCTAGCAGCTTGGTGGCAATGACTTTGGAGAAACATCACTATCTCATCTGGAAGATCAACTCCCACTCGATTCAAGTGATTGTTGTACTCAGTAATCGAGCACAAGCTCAACGATTGAGCTTTTCTCCCTTAGTTTGCAGGCTAAGAAAATCGCCGGAGGTCTTATACCTCTTGACGTGGCACGAGCCTGAAATCCCAATTTAGCCCTCAAACATCTCATATGTTTCATGACGTTTCAAATCGCCTTCGTGCCTCAACTCTAAACCATTTAACATTCTTGAACTATCACGTAGTTATCAAAACGTGTGTCGATGTTCGCAACATCCACGCATCGACGCTCGAGGTTCAAAGACACCGAGCGGTGCATTAAGGACATAAGCCTTCTACGAAGCAATGAGGACAATCCTCGCCACGGACCTAGTCCGCATAATTGCTACTATCAACTTTCAACTAATTTTTCTCTATGAACATATCTAAACAGTAGAACTGAAGCGGGAGCTATGACATAATTTGCAAAAACCTTTTGACTATGTTCAGGATAATTGAGTTCATCTTATGAACTCCCACTCAGATAGACATCCCTCTAGTCATCTAAGTGATTACATGATCCGAGTCAACTAGGCCGTGTCCGATCATCATGTGAGACGGACTAGTCATCATCGGTGAACATCTTCATGTTGATCGTATCTACCATATGACTCATGCTCGACCTTTGGGTCTCTTGTGCTCCGAGGCCATGTCTGTACATGCTAGGCTCGTCAAGTCAACCTAAGTGTTTCGCGTGTGTAAATCTGGCTTACACCCGTTGTATGTGAACGTTAGAATCTATCACACCCGATCATCACGTGGTGCTTCGAAACAACGAACTTTCACAACGGTGCACAGTTGGGGGAACACTTTCTTGAAATTTTAATGAGGGATCATCTTATTTACTACCGTCGTTCTAAGCAAATAAGATGCATAAACATGATAAACATCACATGCAATCAATAAGTGACATGATATGGCCAATATCATTTTGCTCCTTTTGATCTCCATCTTCGGGGCTCCATGATCATCATCATCACCGGCATGACACCATGATCTCCATCATCATGATCACCATCATCGTGTCTCCACGAAGTTGTCTCGCCAACTATTACTTCTACTACTATGGCAAGTAATTACATGGTGTTGTTCATTGACACGCAGGTCATACAATAAATTAAGACAACTCCTATGGCTCCTGCCGGTTGTCATACTCATCGACATGCAAGTCGTGATTCCTATTACAAGAACATGATCAATCTCATACATCACATATCATTCATCACATTCTTTTGGCCACATCACATCACATAGAATACCCTGCAAAAACAAGTTAGACGTCCTCTAATTGTTGTTTGCATGTTTTACGTGGCTGCTATGGGTTTCTAGCAAGAACATTTCTTACCTACGCAAAACCACAACGTGATATGTCAATTTCTAATTACCCTTCATAAGGACCCTTTTCATCGAATCCGATCCGACTAAAGTGGGAGAGACTGGCACCCGCTAGCCACCTTATGCAACAAGTGCTTGTCAGTCGGTGGAACCTGTCTCACGTAAGTGTATGTGTAAGGTCGGTCCGGGCCGCTTTATCCCACAATACCGTCGAAACAAGATTGGACTAGTAACGGTAAGCATATTGAACAAAATCAACGCCCACAACAACTTGTGTTCTACTCGTGCATAGAAACTACGCATAGACCTAGCTCATGATGCCACTGTTGGGGAACGTAGCAAAAATTCAAAATTTTCTACGCAACACCAAGATCAATCTATGGAGTAATCTAGCAACGAGGGAAAGGAGAGTGCATCTACATACCCTTGAAGATCGCGATGCGGAAGCGTTACAAGAACGCGGATGAAGGAGTCGTACTCGTAGCGATTGACATTGCGGTTGATTCCGATCTAAGCGCCGAACAACGACGCCTCCGCGTTCAACACACGTGCAGCCCGATGATGTCTCCCATGCCTTAATCCAGCAAGGGGAGAGGGAGAGGTTGGGGAAGACTCCGTCCAGCAGCAGCACGACGGCGTGGTGGTGGTGGAGGAGCGCGGCATTTCAGCAGGCTTCGCCAAGCACTACGAGAGACGAGGAGGAGAGAGGTAGGGCTGCGCCTTGGGAGAGAGAGACTCGTGTGTTGGGCAGCCCCAAAACCTCCACTATATATAGGGGCAAGGGAGGGAAGGCGCCTAGGGTTTCCCTAGGAGGCCGGGCGGCCGAGGCAGATGAGATCTCCCTTTGGGTGACTTGGCCCCCAAGCCAGGAGGTGGGAACCCTGGATGGGGCGCCCCAAACCCCCTGGTCATGTGGGAATAGGTGAGGGGGGCGCACAACCCCTTAGTGGGCTGGTTTGCCCCCTTCCCTTGGCCCATGAAGCCCCCCCAACACTTGCCGGGGCTCCCGAAACACCTTTCGGTCATGCTGGTCATCACCCGGTACCTTCGGAACACTTCCGGACTCCAAAACCCTTCGTCCAATATATCAATCTTCACCTCCGTACTATTCCTGAACTCCTCGTGACGTCTAGGATCTCATCCGGACTCAACAACATTCGTAACACAGTACATCTATTCCCTATAACCCTAGCGTCATCGAACCTTAAGTGTGTAGACCCTACGGGTTCGGGAGACACGTAGACATGACCGAGACAACTCTCCGTCCAATAACCAACAACGGGATCTGGATACCCATGTTGGCTCCCACATGTTCCACGATGATCTCTTCGGATGAACCACGATGTCGAGGATTCAATCAATCCTGTATTCAATTCCCTTTGTCTAGCGGTATAGTACTTGCCCGAGATTCGATCGTCGGTATCTCGATACCTTGTTCAATCTCGTTACCGGCAAGTCTCTTTTACTCGTTCCGTAACACATCATCCCATGATCAACCCCTTGGTCACATTGTGCACATTATGATGATGTCCTACCGAGAGGGCCCAAAGATACCTCTCCGTCACACGGAGTGACAAATCCCAGTCTCGATTCGTGCCAACCCAACGGACACTTTCGAGATACCCGTAGTGCACCTTTATAGCCACCCGATTCGCCAGACGCTTGGTACACCCAAAGCATTCCTACGGTATCCGGAGTTGCACAATCTCATGGTCTAAGGAAATGATACTTGACATTAGAAAAGCTTTAGCATACTAACTACACGATCTTTGTGCTAGGCTTAGGATTGTCTTGTCCATCACATCATTCTCCTAATGATGTGATCCTGTTATCAATGACATCCAATGTCCATGGTCGTGAAACCGTAACCATCTATTGATCAACGAGCTAGTCAACTAGAGGCTTACTAGGGACATGGTGTTGTCTATGTATCCACACATGTATCTGAGTTTCCTATCAATACAATTATAGCATGGATAATAAACGATTATCATGAACAAGGAAATATAATAATAATAACTAATTTATTATTGCCTCTAGGGCATATTTCCAACAGGAGGGGCGTGCGCCATAGGGGGAGACCAACTAGGATTCCCAATCCTAGTTGGAGTCCCCTTCCTTTTCTAAGAGGGGGAGAGAGGGAAGGAGGAGGAGAGGGATAAGGAAAGAGGGGGGGCGCCGCCCCCTCCCTTGTCCAATTCAGACTTTCCATAGAGGGGCACGTGGCCTCCCTTGTGGCCCTCCTCTCTGAGGGAGTCCTGGATAAGGGGGTATCCGGACAGCCGGACTATATACTTTGGTCGCACTATTGGACCATGAAGATACAAGACTCAAGACTTTGTCCCATGTCCGGATGGGACTCTCCTTTGCGTGGAAGACAAGCTTGGCGATCCGGATGTTAGATCTCCTTCTTTGTAACTGACTCTGTATAACCCTAGCCCCCTACGGTGTCTATATAAACCGAAGGGTTTAGTCCGTAGGACAATGATCATCATAATCATCATTGGCTAGCTCCTAGGGTTTAGCCTCTACGATCTCGTGGTAGATCTACTCTTGTAATACTCATATCATCAAGATCAATCAAGCAGGAAGTAGGGTATTACCTCCATTGAGAGGCTCCGACCTGGGTAAAACATCGTGTCCCCTGCCTCCTATTAATATTAGCCTTAGATGCACAGTTCGGGACCCCCTACCCAAGATCCACCGGTTTGACACCGACATTGGTGCTTTCATTGAGAGTTCCTCTGTGTCATCGCTGCAAGGCTCGATGGCTCCTCCAATCATCAACAACAACGCGGTCCAGGGTGAGACTTTTCTCCCCGGACAGATCTTCGTGTTCAGCCGCCAAGATCAGGGCCGCCAGCAGCCATCCGGAGCAGATCGACAACCGCGCCCGCCATCGTGTCGTTCGAAACTTGAACTACACGACCAATATCCGCGGAGACTTGATCTTTGACGGATTCAGGCCGATGCCAGGAGCGCCGAACAGTCACGACGAGCACGACTTGGACCTGCTGTCGGACAATATTCGGGATATCTCACCTGCGATAGCTCCGGACCTAAATCCGGGGCAGATTGCGTCGTCCAAGGATGGGTGGATGGACCTCGCCCCGAAGGCCGCATACTCATCGGCGGTAGAGCCGAACACAGACTCCACCCCAAGGAAGTCTTTGTCACCGGACCCCCGGACTTGTGTCCGGCTGTAGGTTCCACACCGCGCGCCCCCGAGCCCACCGAATTCGGTTGGGCTCCGGTAATGGAGTTCACCATTGCAGATATCTCTCAGCACTCACCCTTCGGCGACATGCTGGATTCGTTAAGGTCTCTCTCTTTGTCAGGAGACTCTTGGCCGAACTATGTCCGGCTCGAGTGGGAAGCAGGCGACGAGGAAATTCGTTCCCCACCCACCACCCACTTCATTGCCACTGTCGCCGATTTGACCGACGTGCTTGACTTCGACTCCGAGGACATCGACGGTGTAGACGACGATGCAGGAGAAGAAAAGGAACCACCGCCCACGGGGCGCTGGACAGCTACCTCCTCATGATATATATATATATATATATATATATATATATATATATATATATATATATATATATATATATATATATATATATATATGGTGGACACTCCTAGAGAAACCAATGGCAACGAGGCAATGGAGGCTAACCCCTTATGGAAGAAATCAAAGCATGGGCGTCATCGGCGCCGCTCCAAGCCCCTCCACAGAAATACCGGCACAAGAGACGAAAACAATCCGGATGATGCCGAAGATGAATATAATCCCGATCAGCCTGCCTTCGAGCAGGCCGAATAGAAAGACGGGCACGATAGCCCAGATGAACAGGCGATAGACGGATACTCGGAGGAGGACAACCACATGCCTCCCTCCGAAGACGAGGAGAGCCTCGGCGACGATGAATTCGGCGTACCCGAGGATCCCGTAGAGCAGGTTCGCTTCAAGCAACGGCTTATGGCCACTGCAAGAAGCCTGAAAAAGAAGCAGCAGCAGCTCCAAGCTGACCAAGATCTGCTCACAGACAGATGGACTAAAGTCCTGGTAGCCGAGGAATATGGACTCGACCGCCCCACCAAAGGGTACCCAAAGCACAAGCCGCTACATCAACTTGAGAAGGAGGTCCTAAAGCCCACACCCCGACGCCAATACATCACGGTCTGGGGCAATACGCAGGAAACGCGAGGCAGCATCCATAAACCTCGACGCAATAGACATAAGCGTCACAAAAATAATGATGACGCCCAAGACACGACAGTCGGTGCCGGATTCCGCGGCTCCCAGTCCGGTCAGCGGAAAGAGAACTGTTGGGGAACATAGTAATTTCAAAAAGTTTCCTACGCACACGCAAGACCATGGTGATGGCATAGCAACGAGAGGGGAGAGTATTGTCCACGTACCCTCGTAGACCGTAAGTGGAAGCGTTATGACAACGCGGTTGATGTAGTCGTACGTCTTCACGATCCGACCGATCCAAGTACCGAACATACGGCACCTCCGAGTTCAGCACACGCTCAGCTCGATGACGATCCCCGGCTCCGATCCAGAAAGCGTCGGGGATGAGTTCCACAAGACAACGGCATGGTGACGATGAAGATGTTCTATCGGGCGCAGGCTTCGCCTAAACTTCGCGACGATATGACCGAGGTGGAATATGGTGGAGGGGCACCGCACACGGCTAAGGAACGATCCGTAGATCAACTTGTGTATCTTCGGTGCCCCCGCCCCGTATATAAAGGAGCAAGGGGAGGCCGCCGCCCAAGGGGGCGCCAAGGAGGAGGAATCCTCCTCCTAGTAGGAGTAGGACTCCTCCTTTCCTACTCCTACTAGGAGGAGGAAGGAAGGGGGAGAGGGGGAAGGAAAGAGGGGGGCACCGCCCCCCCTCCTAGTTATTCGGACCAGAGGGAGAGAGGCGCCCACCCACCGCCGCCTTTCTCTTCCCCACTAAGGCCCATAAGGCCCATTACTCTCCGGGGTTCCAGAACCCCTTGACACTCCGGTTTTCTCCAAATCACCCGAACACTTCCTGTCCGAATATAGTCGTCCAATATATCAATCTTTATGTCTCGACCATTTTGAGACTCCTCGTCATGTCCGTGATCACATCCGGACTCGAACAAACTTCGTACATCAAAACTTATAAACTCATAATAAAACTGTCATCGTAACATTAAGCGTGCGGACCCTACGGGTTCGAGAACTATGTAGACATGACCTAGAACTATTCTCGGTCAATAACCAATAGCAGAACCTGGATGCCCATATTGGTTCCTACATATTCTACGAAGATCTTTATTGCTCAAACCGCATAACAACATACGTTGTTCCCTTTGTCATCGGTATGTTACTTGCCCGAGATTCGATCGTCGGTATCCAATACCTAGTTCAATCTCGTTACCGGCAAGTCTCTTTACTCGTTTACGTAATGCATCATCCCTTAACCAACTCATTGGTCACATTGCTTGCAAGGCTTATAGTGATGTGCATTACCGAGAGGGCCCAGAGATACCTCTCCGACAATCGGAGTGAGAAAACCTAATCTCGAAATACGCCAACTCAACATGTACCTTTGGAGACACCTGTAGTACTCCTTTATAATCACCCATTTACGCCAGACGCTTGGTAGTACCCAAAGTGTTCCTCCGGTAAACGGGAGTTGCATAATTCTCATAGTTACAGGAACATGTATAAGTCATGAAGAAAGCAATAGCAATATACTAAACGATCAAGTGCTAGGCTAATGGAATGGGTCATGTCAATCACATCATTCTCCTAATGATGTGATCCCATTAATCAAATGACAACACATGTCTATGGTTAGGAAACATAACCATCTTTGATTAATGAGCTAGTCAAGTAGAGGCATACTAGTGACTATATGTTTGTCTATGTATTCACACATGTATCATGTTTTCGGTTAATACAATTCTAGCATGAATAATAAACATTTATCATGATATGAGGAATAAATAATAATTTTATTATTGCCTCTAGGGCATATTTCCTTGATCTCCCACTTGCACTAGAGTCAATAATCTATATTACATAGTAATGATTCTAACACCCATGGAGTCTTGGTGCTGATCATGTTTTGCTCGTGAGAGAGGCTTAGTCAACGGTTCGCAACATTTAGATCCGTATGTATCTTGCAAATCTCTATGTCTCCCACTTGGACTTGGTCCCGAATGGAATTGAAGCGTCTCTTGATGTGCTTGGTCCTCTTGTGAAATCTGGATTCCTTTGCCAAGGCAATTGCACCAAGATTGTCACGTAAGATCTTCATTGGTCCCGATGCACTAGGTATGACACCTAGATCGAAAATGAACTCCTTCATCCGCACTCCTTCATTTGCTGCTTGTAAGCAGCTATGTACTCCGCTTCACATGTAGATCCCGCCACGACGCTTTGTTTAGAACTGCACCAACTTACAGCTCCACCGCTTAATAAAAACACGATCCGGTTTGCGATTTAGAATCGTCCGGATCGAGGTCAAAGCTTGCATCGACGTAACCATTTATGACTAGCTCTTTGTCACCTCCATATACGAGAAACATATCCTTAGTCCTTTTCGTATTTCAGATGTTCTTGACCGCTGTCCATGATCCACTCTGGATTACTTTGGTACCTTCCCGCCAAGCTTATTGCTAAGCATACGTCAGTCCGGTACACAAGATTGCATACATGATAGAGCCTATGGTGAAGCATAGGAACATCTTTCATTTTCTCTATCTTCTGCTGTGGTCGGGCATTGAGTTTGACTCAACTTCACACCTTGAAGCACGGGCAAGAACCCTTTCTTTGCCTGATCCATTTTGAACTTTTTCAAAATTTTATCAAGGTATGTGCTTTGTGAAAGTC
The DNA here is from genome assembly GCA_021437245.1 of Aegilops speltoides. Taxonomy (NCBI): domain Eukaryota; kingdom Viridiplantae; phylum Streptophyta; class Magnoliopsida; order Poales; family Poaceae; genus Aegilops; species Aegilops speltoides. The sequence continues at coordinate 382,086,717 of CM038144.1, read as the reverse complement.
CTATTAAGCGTCTTGATCTATCTCTATAGATCTTGATTCCCAATATGTAAGCAGCTTCACCGAGGTCTTTCATTGAAAAACTTTTATTCAAGTATCCCTTTATGCTATCCAGAAATTCTATATCATTTCCAATTAATAATATGTCATCTACATATAATATCATAAATGCTACAGAGCTCCCACTCACTTTCTTGTAAATACATGCTTCTCCAAAAGTCTGTATAAAACCGTATGCCTTGACCACACTATCAACGGGTTTATTCCAACTCCGAGATGCTTGCACCAGTCCATAAATGGATCGCTAGAGCTTGCACACTTTGTTAGCACCTTTTGGATCAACAAAACCTTCTCGTTGCATCATATACAACTCTTCTTCCAGAAATCCATTCAAGAATGCAGTTTTAACATCCCTTTGCCAAATTTCGTAATCATGAAATGCAGCAATAGCTAACATGATTCGACAGACTTAAGCATCGCTATGGGTGAGAAAGTCTCATCGTAGTCAACCCTTGAACTTGTTGAAAACCTTTCGCAACAAGTCGAGCTTTATAGACGCTTACATTACCATCAGCGTCGGTCTTCTTCTTAAAGATCCATTTATTCTCAATGGCTTGCCGATCATCGAACAGTCAACCAAAGTCCATACTTTGTTTTCATACATGGATCCCATCTCGATTTCATGGCCTCTAGCCATTTTGCGAATCTGGGCTCATCATCGCTTCCTCATAGTTCGTGAGGTTCATCATGGTCAAGTAACATGACTTCCGAATAGGATTACCGTACCACTCTGCGTGCGGATCTTACTCTGTAGACCTCGAGGTTCAAGAGAAACTTGATCTGAAGTTTCATGATCAATATCATTAGCTTCCTCACTAATTGGTGTAGTTGTCACAGGAACCGGTTCTTGTGATGAACTACTTTCCAATAAGGGAGTAGATATAGTTATCTCATCAAGTTCTACTTTCCTCCCACTCACTTCTTTCGAGAGAAACTCCTTCTCTAGAAAGGATCCGATTTTAGCAACGAAAATCTTGCCCTCAAATCTGTGATAGAAGGTGTACCCAGTAGTCTCTTTTGGGTATCCTATGAAGACACATTTCTCCGATTTGGGTTCGAGCTTATCTGGTTGAAGTTTCTTCACATAAGCATCGCAGCCCCAAACTTTAAGAAACGACAACTTTGGTTTCTTGCCAAACCACAGTTCATAAGGCGTCATCTTAACGGATTTTGAAAGTGCCCTATTTAACGTGAATGCGGCCGTCTCTAAAGCATAACCCCAAAACGATAGCGGTAAATCAGTAAGAGACATCATAGATCGCACCATATCTAGTAAAGTACGATTACGACGTTCGGACACACCATTTCGTTGTGGTGTTCCAGGTGGTGTGAGTTGCAAAACTATTCCGCATTGTTTCAAGTGTAGACCAAACTCGTAACTCAAATATTCTCCTCCACGATCAAATCGTAGAAACTTTATTTTCTTGTTACGATGATTTTCCACTTCACTCTGAAATTCTTTGAACTTTTCAAATGTTTCAGACTTGTGTTTCATCAAGTAGATATACCCATATCTGCTCAAGTCATCTGTGAAGGTGAGAAAATAATGATACCCGCCGCGAGCCTCAACATTCATTGGACCACAAACATCAAGATGTATGGTTTCCAACAAATCAGTTGCCGCTCCATAGTTCCGAGAACGACGTTTTAGTCATCTTGCCCATAAGGCACGATTCGCAAGTACCAAGTGATTCATAATCAAGTGATTCCAAAAGCCCATCAAGATGGAGTTTCTTCATGCTTTTACACGATATGACCTAAACGGCAGTGCCACAAAAAGGTTGCACTATCGTTATCTACTCTGCATCTTTTGGTTTCAACACTATGAATATGTGTATCACTACTATCGAGATTCAATAAAAATAGACCACTCTTCAAGGGTGCATGACCATAAAAGATACTACTCATATAAATAGAACAACCATTATTCTCTAATTTAAATGAATAACCGTCTCACATCAAACAAGATCCAGATATAATGTTCATACTCAACGCTGGCACCAAATAACAATTATTTAGGTCTAAAACTAATCCCGATGGTAGATGTAGAGGTAGCGTGCTGACCACGATCACATCGACTTTGGAACCATTTCCCACGCGCATCGTCACCTCGTCCTTAGCCAATCTTCGCTAATCCGTAGTCCCCTGCTTCGAGTTGCAAATATTAGCAATGTAACCAGATATCAAATACCAGTGCTACTACGAGCATTAGTAAGGTACACATCAATAACATGCATATCACATATACCTTTGTTCACTTTGCCATCCTTCTTATCCGCCAAATACTTGGGGCGAGTTCGCTTCCAAAGGTCGATCGCTTGCGAGAAGCACTCGATTTCAGGCTTAGGTCCGACTTGGGTTTCTTCTCTTGAGCAACAACTTGCTTGCCGTTCTTTTGAAGTTCCCTTCTTCTTCCCTTTGCCCTTTTCTTGAAACCGGTGGTCTTGTTAACCATCAACACTTGATGCTCCTTCTGATTTCTACCTCCGCAGCTTTTAGCATTGCGAAGAGCTCGAATAGTCTTGTTCATCCCTTGCATATTATAGTTCATCACGAAGCTCTTGTAGCTTGGTGGCGTGATTGAAGAATTTCATCAAGGTGACACTATCATCGTGAAGATTAACTCCCAGTTGAATCAAGTGATTATTATACCCGACATTTTGAGTATGTGTTCACCGACGTAACTATTCTCCTCCATCTTGCAGCTATAGAACTTATTGGAGACTTCATATCTCTCAATCCGGGCATTTGCTTGAAATATTAACTTCAACTCTGGGACATCTCATATGCTCCATGACATTCAAAATGTCGTTGAAGACCCGGTTCTAAGCCGTAAAGCATGGCACATCGAACTATAGAGTAGTCATCGACTTTGCTCGCCAGACGTTCTTAACGCCGTCGGTTACATCAAGAAGAGGTTCGCACCCAGCGGTGCTCCGGGACGTAACTTTTCAGGCAGCAATGAGGATAATCCTCGAGTTACGGACCCGATCCGTAATTGCTACCATCATCTTTCAACTTTGCTTTCTCAAGGAACGCATTAAAATTCAACGGAACAACAACACGAGCCATCTATCTACAAACAAACATAGACAAGCAAAATACTATCAGGTACTAAGTTCATGATAAATTTAATTTCAATTAATCATATTACTTAAGAACTCCCACTTAGACAGACATCTCTCTAGTCATCTAAGTGATCACGTGATCCAAATCAACTAAACCATGTCCGATCATCACGTGAGATGGAGTAGTTTCAATGGTGAACATCACTATGTTGATCATATCTACTATATGATTCACGTTCGACCTTTCGGTCTCCGTGTTCGAGGCCATATCAGATATGCTAGGCTCGTCAAGTATGACCTGAGTATTCGCGTGTGCAACTGTTTTGCACCCGTTGTATTTGAACGTAGAGCCTATCACACCCGATCATCACGTGGTGTCTCAGCACGAAGAACTTTCGCAACGGTGCATACTCAGGGAGAACACTTCTTGATTATTAGTGAGAGATCAACTTAAAATGCTACCGTCAATCAAAGCAAGATAAGATGCATAAAGGATAAGCATCACATGCAATCAATATAAGTGATATGATATGGCCATCATCATCTTGTGCTTGTGATGTCCATCTTCGAAGCACCGTCGTGATCACCATCGTCACCGGCGCGACACCTTGATCTCCATCATAGCATCGTTGTCGTTACGCCATCTATTGCTTCTACGACTATCGCTACCGCTTAGTGATAAAGTAAAGCAATTACAGGGTGTTTGCATTTCATACAATAAAGCGACAACCATATGGCTCCTGCCAGTTGCCGATAACTTAGGTTACAAAACATGATCATCTCATACAATAAAATATAGCATCACATCTTGACCATATCACATCACAACATGCCTTGCAAAAACAAGTTAGACGTCCTCTACTTTGTTGTTGCAAATTTTACGTGGCTGCTACGGCCTTTAGCAAGAACCATTCTTACCTATGCATCAAAACCACAACGATAGTTCGTCAAGCTGGTGTTGTTTTAACCTTCGCAAGGACCGGGCGTAGCCACACTCGATTTAGCTAAAGTGAGAGAGACAGACACCCACCAGCCACCTTTAAGCGCGAGTGCTCGTAACGGTGAAACTAGTCTCGCGTAAGCGTATGCGTAATGTCGGTCTGGGCCGCTTCATCTCACAATACTGCCGAACCAAAGTATGATATGCTGCTAAGCAGTATGACTTGTATCGCCCACAACTCACTTGTGTTCTACTCGTGCATATAACATCAACGCATAAAACCTAGGCTCGGATGCCACTGTTGGGGAACGTAGTAATTTCAAAAAAATTCCTACGCACATGCAGGATCATGGTGATGGCATAGCAACAAGAGGGGAGAGTATTGTCCATGTACCGTCGTAGACCGTAAGCGGAAGCGTTATGACAAGTACCGATCCAAGTACCGAACGTACAACACCTCCGAGTTCAGCACACGTTCAGCTCGATGACGATCCCCGGGCTCCGATCCAGCAAAGCGTCGGGGATGAGTTCCGTCAGCATGACGGTGTGGTGACGATGATGCTGTTATACCGGCGCAGAGCTTCACCTAAACTCCGCGACGATATGACCGAGGTGGAATATGGTGGAGGGGGGCACCGCACACGGCTAAGGAACGATCCGTAGATCAACTTGTGTATCTCTGGGGTGCCCCCCTGCCCCCGTATATAAAGGAGCAAGGGGGGAGGCCGGCCGGCCCAAGGGGGGCGCGCCAAGGAGGAGGAATCCTCCTCCTAGTAGGAGTAGGACTCCTCCTTTCCTACTCCTACTAGGAGGAGGAAGGAATGGGGAGAGGGGAAGGAAGAGGCGCCCCTCCCTAGTCCAATTCGGACCCGGAGGAGAGGGGGCGCGCCCACCCGGCCGCCTCTCTCTTCCCACTAAGGCCCATAAGGCCCATTACTCTCCGGGGGTTCCAGTAACTCCTCCCACTCTCGTTTTCTCCAAATCACCCGAACACTTCGGTGTCCGAATATAGTCGTCCAATATATCAATCTTTATGTCTCGACCATTTCGAGACTCCTCGTCATGTACGTGATCACATCCGGGACTCCGAACAAACTTCGGTACATCAAAACTTATAAACTCATAATAAAAATGTCATCGTAACATTAAGCGTGCGGACCCTATGGGTTCGAGAACTATGTAGAAATGACCTAGAACTATTCTCGGTCAATAACCAATAGCGGAACCTGGATGCCCATATTGGTTCCTACATATTCTACGAAGATCTTTATCGGTCAAACCGCATAACAACATACGTTGTTCCCTTTGTCATCGGTATGTTACTTGCCCGAGATTCGATCGTCAGTATCCAATACCTAGTTCAATCTCGTTACCGGCAAGTCTCTTTACTCGTTTACGTAATGCATCATCCCGTAACCAACTCATTGGTCACATTGCTTGCAAGGCTTATAGTGATGTGCATTACCAAGAGGGCCCAGAGATACCTCTCCGACAATCGGAGTGACAAAACCTAATCTCGAAATACGCCAACTCAACATGTACCTTCGGAGACACCTGCAGTACTCCTTTATAATCACCCAGTTACATTGTGACGTTTGGTAGTACCCAAAGTGTTCCTCCGGTAAACGGGAGTTGCATAATTCTCATAGTTACAGGAACATGTATAAGTCATGAAGAAAGCAATAGCAATATACTAAACGATCAAGTGCTAGGCTAACGGAATGGGTCATGTCAATCACATCATTCTCCTAATGATGTGATCCCATTAATCAAATGACAACACATGTCTATGGTTAGGAAACATAACCATCTTTGGTTAATGAGCTAGTCAAGTAGAGGCATACTAGTGACTATATGTTTGTCTATGTATTCACGCATGTATCATGTTTCCGCTTAATACAATTCTAGCATGAATAATAAACATTTATCATGATATGAGGAAATAAATAATAACTTTATTATTGCCTCTAGGGCATATTTCCTTCAAGAACAACACAGGCCCATCTAGCCCGGGCAGCATACTCGACCAACCATGTCAAATTCATGGTACCCCTGGAATGGCAGCCAATCATACAAATAGAGAATGCGGGATCTTCAAAACAAAACGCCCGGTCGTGCGTCGGAAACAATAAAAAGGGGTCTCAAAACTATGAAGACAACGAGGAGCCCAGACCATCAAACATTATGAGGTAAAAGAAAAATCTTCCACAAACTAACAACAGAACGAATGCTGACTCAACAATACAAGTCACCCCACGGTACAAAAATACGACCGATCATCTCCAATCACACAGACCATCCAGCCAATTTCAACCATGGCAATTCAACTGCACTTACCATCGACCCAACAGTTGGTGGGTTCCACCTCACACGAGCCCCTATTGGCATAAACATCAGCCTAAACTTGATGCGCCAAGACACAGTTTACCAGATAGGTATTGATCGCTCGAGGATCAAACCCACTAAAAACATCTTTTCAAAGATGTCGTTCCAGGTGTAAAGGCCAAGTTTTACAGGTCCACCACCCTGGAGGTTGTCTTCGGATCACCAAACAAACACCATACTGAAGAGTAAGTCTTCGGCATTGTCCCCCTATACAGTAACTAGTATGTACTACCGGGATGAACCGCGTTGGCTCGACTCAACGCGGTACCACACCATTGTTGGAAATATGCCCTAGAGGCAATAATAAAATGTTTATTATTATATTTCCTTGTTCATGATAATTGTCTATTGTTCATGCCGTAATTGTGTTATCCAGAAATCGTAATACATGTGTGAATACATAGACCACAACATGTCCCTAGTGAGCCTCTAGTTGACTAGCTCATTGATCAATGGATGGTTACGGTTTCCTAACCATGGACATTGGATGTCATTGATAACGGGATCACATCATTGAGAGAATGATGTGATGGACAAGACCCAATCCTAAGCATAGCACAAGATTGTGTAGTTCGTTTGCCAGAGCTTTTCTAATGTCAAGTATCGTTTCCTTAGACCATGAGATCGTGTAACTCCCGGATACCGTAGGAGTGCTTTGGGTGTACCAAACGTCACAACGTAACTGGGTGGCTATAAAGGTATACTACAGGTATCTCCAAAAGTGTCTATTGGGTTGGCACGGATCGAGACTGGGATTTGTCACTCCGTATGACGGAGAGGTATCTCTGGGCCCACTTGGCAATGCATCATCATAATGAGCTCAATGTGACCAAGTGGTTGATCACGGGATCATGCATTATGGTACGAGTAAAGTGACTTGCCGGTAACGAGATTGAACGAGGTATTGGGATACTGACGATCGAATCTCGGGCAAGTAACGTACCGATTGACAAAGGGAATTGTATACGGGATTACTTGAATCCTCGACATCGTGGTTCATTCGATGAGATCATCGTGGAACATGTGGGAGCCAACATGGGTATCCAGATCCCGCTGTTGGTTATTGGCCGGAGAGCTGTCTCGGTCATGTCTGCATGATTCCCGAACCCGTAGGGTCTACACACTTAAGGTTAGATGACGCTAGGGTTATTAGGAAGACTTGTATGTGATTACCAAATGTTGCTCGGAGTCCCGGATGAGACCCTGGACGTCACGAGGAGTTCCGGAATGGTCCGGAGGTGAAGATTTATATATGGAAAGTTGTCATACGGTCACCGGAAAAGTTCGGGGGCATATCAGTATTGTACCGGGGCCACCGGAGGGGTTCCGGGGGTCCACCGGGAGGGGCCACCTCTCTCAGAGGGCCTCATGGGCCGTGTGGGAAAGGGAACCAGCCCTTGCAGGGCTGGGTGCATCCCCCCTTGGGCCCATGTGCCTAGGGTTGGGGGGAACCCTAGAGGGGGCGCCCCCTTGCTTGGGGGGCAAGCCCCTTCCCCTTGGCCGCTGCCCCCCTCCAGATCTCATCTAGAGGGGGCCGGCCCCCTTCCCCCTTCCTCTATGAATAGAGGGGCGAGGGGAGGGTTGCACAACACATCCAAGGCGCAGCCCCTCCCCTCCCCATCACCTCTCCTCCTCCGGTTAAGTGCTTGGCGAAGCCCTGTCGGAGTACGGCCACTCCATCACCACCATGCCGTCGTGCTACTGTTGGAGCTATCTTCCTCAACCTCTCCTTCCCCCTTGCTGGATCGCCGCTCCGTACGTGTGTTGAACACGGAGGTGCCGTCCGTTCGGCGCTAGGATCATCGTTGATTTGGATCACGACGAGTACGACTCCATCAACCCCGTTCTCTTGAACGCTTCCGCTTGCGATCTACAAGGGTATGTAGATGCACTCCTCTCTCTCGTTGCTAGATGACTCCATAGATTGATCTTGGTGATGCATAGATTTTTTTTTATTTTCTGCAACGATCCCCAACAGTGGCATCATGAGCTAGGTCTATGCGTAGTTTCTATGCACGAGTAGAACACAAGATTGTTGTGGGCATCGATTTTGTCAATTTACTTGCCACTACTAGTCTTATCTTGTTTGGTGGCATCGTGGGATGAAGCGCCCGGACCAACCTTACACGACGCTTCGTGAGACAGGTTCCACTGACTGACATGCACTAGTTGCATAAGGTGGCTAGCGGGTGTCTGTCTCTCCCACTTTAGTCGGATCGGATTCGATGAAAAGGGTCCTTATGAAGGGTAAATAGAAATTGGCATATCACGTTGTGGTTTTGGCGTAGGTAAGAAACGTTCTTGCTAGAAACCTATAGCAGCCACGTAAAAACATGCAACAACAATTAGAAGATATCTAACTTGTTTTTGTAGCATGTGCCTTGTGATGTGATATGGCCAAAAGGATGTGATGAATGAAATATATGTGATGTATGATATTGATCATGTTCTTGTAATAGGAATCACGACTTGCATGTCGATGACTATGACAACCGGCAGCAGCCATAGGAGTTGTCTTTATTTTTTGTATGACCTGCGTGTCATTGAATAACGCCATGTAATTACTTTACTTTATTGCTAAACCATTAGCCATAGTACTAGAAGTAATCGTTGGCGTGACAACTTCATGAAGACACGATGATGGAGATCATGATGATGGAGATCATGGTGTCATGCCGGTGACGATGATGATCATGACGCCCCAAAGATGGAGATCAAAAGGAGCAAAATGATATTGGCCATATCATGTCACTATTTGATTGCATGTAATGTTTATCATGTTTTACATCTTATTTTCTTAGAAGAACGGTAGCATAAATAAGATGATCCCTCATAATAATTTCAAGAAAGTGTTCCCCCTAACTGTGCGCCGTTGCGTAAGTTCGTTGTTTTGAAGCACCACGTGATGATCGGGTGTGATAGATTCTAACGTTCACATACAACGGGTGTAAGCCAGATTTACACATGCAAAACACTTAGGTTGACTTGACGAGCCTAGCATGTACAGACATGGCCTCGGAACACAAGAGACCGAAAGGTCGAGTATGAGTCATATAGAAGATACGATCAACATGAAGATGTTCACCGATGATGACTAGTCCGTCCCACGTGATGATTGGACACGGCCTAGTTGACTCGGATCATGTATCACTTAGATGACTAGAGGGATGTCTATCTGAGTGGGAGTTCATTATATAATTTGATTAGATGAACTTAATTATCAAGAACTTAGTCTAAAATCTTTGCAATATGTCTTGTAGATCAAATGGGCCACGCTAATGTTGCCCTCAACTTCAACGCGTTCCTAGAGAAAACCAAGCTGAAAGACGATGGTAGCAACTATACGGACTGGGTCCGGAACTTGAGGATCATCCTCATAGCTGCCAAGAAAGCATATGTCCTAGATGCACCGCTAGGTGAAGCACCCGTTTTCCCAGCAACTCAAGACGTTATGAACGCCTGGAAGTCGCGTAGTGATGATTACTCCCTGGTTCAGTGCGGCATGCTTTAAATCTTAGAACCGGGGCTCCAAAAGCATTTTGAGCAGCACGGAGCATATGAGGTGTTCCAAGAGCTGAAAATGGTTTTCCAAGCTCATGCCCGGGTCGAGAGATATGAAGTCTCCGACAAGTTCTACAGTTTTAAGATGGAGGAGAATGGTTCTCACAACGTGAGCACATACTCAAAATGTCAGGTTGCACAACCGCTTGTCTCACCGAGTTAATCTCCCGGATGACGCGGTCATTGACAGAATCCCCCAGTCGCTCCCACCTAGCTACAAGAGCTTTGTGATGAACTACAATATGCAGGGGATGGTGAAAACCATTCCTGAGGTATTTTCAATGCTGAAATCAGCGGAGGTGGAGATCAAAAAGGAACATCAAGTGTTGATGGTCAATAAAACCACTAGTTTCAAGAAAGGCAAGGGTAAGAAGAACTTCAAGAAGGACGACAAGGGAGTTGCCGTGCCCGGTAAGCCTGTTGCCGGGAAGAAGCCAAAGCAAGGACCCAAACACGAGATCGAGTGCTTTTATTGCAAGGGAGCGGACATCGAAGCGAACTGCCCCAAGTACTTAGCGGACAAGAAGGCCGGCAACACCAAAGGTATATGTGACATACATGTAATTGATGTGTACCTTACCAGTACTCGTAGTAGCTCCTGGGTATTTGATACCGGTGCGGTTTCTCATATTTGTAACTCAAAACAGGAGCTGCGGAATAAGCGGAGACAGGCGAAGGACGAGGTGACGATGCGCGTCGGGAATGGTTCCAAGGTCTATGTGATCGCCGTCGGCACGCTACCTCTACATTTACCTACGGGATTAGTTTTAAACCTCAATAATTGTTATTTAGTGCCAGCTTTGAGCATGAACATTGTATCTGGATCTCGTTTAATACGAGATGGCTACTCATTTAAATCCGAGAATAATGGTTGTTCTATTTATATGAGAGATATGTTTTATGGTCATGCCCCGCTGGTCAATGGTTTGTTCTTAATGAATCTCGAACGTGATGTTACACATATTCATAGTGTGAATACCAAAAGATGTAAGGTTGATAACGATAGTCCCACATACTTGTGGCACTGCCGCCTTGGTCACATTGGTGTCAAACGCATGAAGAAGCTCCATGCTGATGGACTTTTGGAGTCTCTTGATTACGAATCATTTGACACATGCGAACCATGCCTCATGGGAAAAATGACCAAGACTCCGTTCTCCGGAACAATGGAGCGAGCAACCAACTTACTGGAAATCATACATACTGATGTGTGCGGTCCAATGAGCTTTGAGGCTCGCGGAGGCTATCGTTATGTTCTCACTCTCACTCATGACTTAAGTAGATATGGGTATGTCTACTTGATGAAACACAAGTCTGAGACCTTTGAAAAGTTCAATGAATTTGAGAATGAGGTAGAGAATCGGCGTGACCGAAAAATAAAGTTCTTACGATCAGATCGTGGGGGAGAATATTTAAGTCACAAATTTGGTACGCACTTAAGGAAATGTGGAATCGTTTCACAACTCATGCCGCCTGGAACACCTTAGCGTAACGGTGTGTCCGAACATCGTAATCGCACTCTATTGGATATGGTGCGATCTATGATGTCACTCACCGATTTACCTTTATCATTTTGGGGATACGCTCTAGAGACAGCTACATTCACTTTAAATAGGGCATCGTCTAAATCCGTTGAGACGACACCGTATGAATTATGGTTTGGGAAGAAACCTAAGCTGTCGTTTCTAAAAGTCTGGGGATGCGATGCTTATGTCAAGAAACTTCAACCTGAAAAGCTCGAACCCAAGTCAGAAAAATGCGTCTTCATAGGATACCCTAAGGAAACCATTGGGTATACCTTCTACCTTAGATCCGAAGGCAAGATCTTTGTTGCCAAGAACGGGTCCTTTCTGGAGAAAGAGTTTCTCTCGAAAGAAATAAGTGGGAGGAAACTAGAACTCGATGAAGTACTACCTCTTGAACCGGAAAGTTGCGTAGCTCAGGAAGATGTTCCTGTGGTGCCTCAACGACTAGATAGGAAGTTAATGATGATGATCAAGGTACTTCGTATCAAGTTGCTACTGAACTTCAAAGGTCCACAAGGACACGTTCCACACCAGAATGGTATGGCAACCCTGTCCTGGAAATCATGTTGTTAGACAACGGTGAACCTTCGAACTATGAAGAAGTGATGGCGGGCCCAGATTCCAACAAATGGCTTGAAGCCATGCAGTTTGAGATAGGATCCATGTATGAAAACAAAGTATGGACTTTGACAGACTTGCCCGATGATCGGCGAGCGATAGAAAATAAATGTATCTTTAAGAAGAAGACGGACGCGGACGGTAATGTTACCATCTATAAAGCTCGACTTGTCGCTAAGGGTTATCGACAAGTTCAAGGGGTTGACTAAGATGAGACCTTCTCACCCGTAGCGAAGCTGAAGTCCGTCCGAATCATGTTAGCAATTGCCGCATTCTACAATTATGAGATATGACAAATGGACGTCAAAACGGCATTCCTTAATGGCTTCCTTAAGGAAGAATTGTATATGATGCAGCCGGAAGGTTTTGTCGATCCTAAGAATGCTAACAAGGTATGCAAGCTCCAGTGCTCCATTTATGGGCTGGTGCAAGCATCTCGGAGTTGGAACATTCGCTTTGATGAATGATCAAAGCGTTTGGGTTTATGTAGACTTACGGAGAAGCCTGCATTTACAAGAAAGTGAGTGGGAGTTCTGTAGCATTTCTCATATTATATGTAGATGACATACTTTTGATGGGAAATGATATAGAACTTTTGGACAATATTAAGGCCTACTTGAATAAGTGTTTTTCAATGAAGGACCTTGGAGAAGCTGCTTACATATTAGGCATCAAGATCTATAGAGATAGATCAAGACGCCTCATAGGTCTTTCACAAAGCACATACCTTGATAAGATATTGAAGAAGTTCAATATGGATCAGTCCAAGAAGGGGTTCTTGCCTATGTTGCAAGGTGTGAAATTGAGCTCGGCTCAATGCCCGACCACGCGTAAGATAGAGAAAAGATGAGTGTCATCCCTATGCCTCGCCATAGGGTCTATTATGTATGCCATGTTGTGTACGGACACTGATGTAAACCTTGCCGTAAGTTCGGTGGGAAGATACCAAAGTAATCCCGGCATGGAACACTGGACAACGGTCAAGAATATCCTGAAGTACCTGAAAAGGACTAAGGATATGTTTCTCGTTTATGGAGGTGATGAAGAGCTCGTCGTAAAGGGTTACGTCGACGCTAGCTTCGACACAAATCGGGATGACTCTAAGTCACAAAACGGATACGTGTATATTTTGAATGGTGGGGCAGTAAGCTGGTGCAGTTGCAAGCAAAGCGTTGTGGCGGGATCTACATGTGAAGCGGAATACATGGCAGCCTCGGAGGCAGCACATGAAGCAATCTGGATGAAGGAGTTCATTACCGACCTAGGAGTTATTCCCAATGCGTCGGGGCCGATGACTCTCTTCTGTGACAACACTAGAGCCATTGCCCTTGCCAAGGAGCCCAGGTTTCACAAGAAGACCAGGCACATCAAGCGTCGCTTCAACTCCATTCGTGAAAATGTTCAAGATGGAGACATAGATATTTGCAAAGTGCATACGGATCTGAATGTCGCAGATCCATTGACTAAACCTCTTCCGCGAGCAAAACATGATCAACACCAGAACTCTATGGGTGTTCGATTCATCACAATGTAACTAGATTATTGACTCTAGTGCAAGTGGGAGACTGTTGGAAATATGCCCTAGAGGCAATAATAAAATGGTTATTACTATATTTCCTTGTTCATGATAATTGTGTATTGTTCATGCTATAATTGTGTTATCCGGAAATCGTAATACATGTGTGAATACATAAACAACAACATGTCCCTAGTGAGCCTCTAGTTGACTAGCTCGTTGATCAATGGATGGTTACGGTTTCCTGACCATGGACATTGGATGTCATTGATAACGGGATCACATCATTGGGAGAATGATGTGATGGACAAGACCCAATCCTAAGCATAGCACAAGATCGTGTAGTTCGTTTGCTAGAGCTTTTCTAATGTCAAGTATCATTTCCTTAGACCATGAGATCGTGTAATCCCCGGATACCGTAGGAGTGCTTTGGGTGTACCAAACATCACAACGTAATTGGGTGGCTATAAAGGTATACTACAGGTATCTCCGAAAGTGTCTGTTGGGTTGGCACGGATCGAGACTGGGATTTGTCACTCCGTATGAACATGACTAGCGACATGGAATCAGCTCGGACACACAAAGAGGGAATACACAAGTATTCCCCAAGAAGATAGTCCGAATACACTTCGGATCCGCACACAGCTTCCTCCCGTCCGGTGGCAACAGGTTTCGCCAGTATACCTCCTTTCATAGCATAAACCATACTTATATGCATAGATGTGTCGCTCCACTACAACACGTCGAACTATATGACACTTACCGGCCATCATTCCTCATTGACGCCTTTTTCTTTGTAACGGCACTCGCACATAGTGTCATGCCCCACTATGCCAGGGGCTTCATTGTCCTCATAATATGGCAACAAAGTCCGGCCACCCTCTCGGTCGCTCGGCACCCCAAACTTATAGCACTATATGCATCAGCTCCGAATCATGTCTTGGGTCATTAGTTTGGTTTGCCCGGCTCCCATGTTTTGGTACCTTACGTTCCGCTCCATCGGCTAAGGTAGCGCTAGGAGAACTTGCGATTGTGTCCCGGTTCTTCCGGACGAGCACCTCAGTAGAGAAAGCCGAAAATTGACTGTCATGATACGGCGAGAGCTGGTCAGCTGTTTGAGAGGTTGTAAAATCTTTAAGGATTTATTCCGCATAATGCCATAACAAATGCAGAGTGCGACAAATCGGTCGGGTCCGATTAGACGCTGTTAGAGCCCCTCGTACGGTCTTCCGAACACCAGGGGCTGCGCCTACCATACTCGAATTCCTATGGCTAAGTGAGAGTGATAAAGCCCTATAGTCTGATTGCCTGGTTCGCTGTGATGAACACCTCCTTCAAGGACCCAAAAATGGGATAAGGAGTGTTCAGGTATGTCCTGAACACCCCCGTACTTTCTACGTGGGGGCAGAAGCCGACGACTGGCCAACTCTCAGGATTCATATATATCAAACGGCCGCACAGGAAGGAAAAACTTTCATATAGCCGACAATAAATAATAACAGTACCAGTGTCCCGCATTACAAAGGACAGCATGACTGCCTTCAGGGAAATATAATGTCTTTGGTACATTGTTCCGCCACAAGGCGGGCTCCTTTCAGGACACCATCATAATATAATTCGGGCTTGCGGTGCTCCTTACCCTCCGGTGGTCCCTCAGTCATCAGCTTTTCAGCATCAAGCTTCCCCCAGTGCACCTTCGCACGGGCAAATGCCATGCGTGCACCTTCTATACAGACCGACCGCTTAATGACTTCGAGCCAAGGGCAAGCACCAACAATCCGCTTCACGAGTCCGAAGTAACTACTTGGAATTGGCTTAGTGGGCCACATCCAGACAACTAAGTCCTTCATGGCTAGTTCGGCCACCTGGTGCAGTTCGATCAGCTGCTTCAGCTGATCAACAAAGGGCACCGGATAATTCAGCGCCAAATACTGCGACTAGAAATGCTTTTCCGCAGTCTTCTTCTCCTCAGCCCGGTAGAATTGAGCGGCATCAGATATGCTGCATGGCAGGTCCACAAACGCCCCTGGAGAAACAAGAATTCAATTTGTCATTTTGAATTTCTCCTTTACTATATAAAAATCGCTTTGAGTAAAAAAGGCTTACTAGCCGCAATCCCCCTCGCCTCCTGAATGTCCTTCAGAGCACCTTGGGCTTCCTCCCGAACATCATTTGCGGCTTGGAGAGCCTGGGCGAGTTTGGATTCTTTCCCTGCTAGACTCTGCTCCAAGGTCTCGCTTTTCTTCATGGCCTCCTGGAGCTCTCTTTCAGCTTCAATGACCTTGGCCTCGTGCTTCTCGCGAAGAGCCTGCTCCACGTCGGCCTTCTTGTCGGCTTTGTCCACAACCTTCTTCAGTGCCTCAATTTCGGCATTTGCTCCTAGAGCACACAATACAAATGATTTCATCAGGCACAACTACTCATTTGTGCTTAACTTATCAAAGGTTTTGACATACCTTGCTTGTCCTCCAACTGCTTTTTCACTCGGCCAAGTTCTTCTTCGGCCCGCTCCAGGCTCTTCTTTAGTCTGGACACTTCCAAGATATGAGGCGGTCATCGCTTCTGAGCCTTTGTTTTCAAACAAAGAGATATATGTCATTAACTGAGTCTCCTGCGAAGCGGAAATTTGATCCCCTGTTTGGTTCTCTCTCTTTTACCGGACAGTGCATCAGGGGCTACCGTTCATACTTTGACAATCTTCAAAGGTTTCTAAAAACATACCTCAAAGCCTTTTATAAGGCTAATGCAGGATTCATTCAGTCCACTCTCAGCGGACTGAATCTTTTCAATCACCGCACCCATAAGGGCGCGATGTTCATCGACGATGGACACATTCTTTAGCGTTGTCGATAGGCTGCCCTGCAGCTCTGCTTGGACAGAGGTTGCCGGTGGAGTGGGCTTGCCTCCTTCCATCAAGGGGGGCTGCCTGCCTAATCCTAGAGCTTCAAAGGTCTCCAGGACCGGCTGCGGGCCGAATCTAAAATCACCCCCGCCGTCGACGTTCATGGGAACCGTTGCTCCCGTATATCCGGCCCCAGAGGTGTGCCCTCCCTGGTCTAGGTCCAGCTGAGATGACACTTCGGTGTCACGCCCAGGCTTCAGGGAAGGGGCCTCCAGAGGCGTCTCGCTCTCCAGGGCATCTGAGCTTAGCGAATCCTATGATGAGGACTGTTCGGCGCGAGGCCTCGCCGGGCTGCACAAGGTATGGCGCAAGTTAAAATATTGCACCTTAGTAATCCTGGGCGTTTAGGCGTGTTCGGATTTCATGTACTCATGATTTTACGAGGGGCTGGGCCCTGGGATCCCACTACGGGCTGCTATTGGTAGCCGTGGTGGACGCCTCTGGAAGGGGATTTTTCCCTTCTTCGGCGATTCGGCCTCCAAGGATGAGGAGGCCATCCTTTTCTTCCCTCCCCCCGTGGAGGACTCGTCTTCTTCCTCCTCCTCTTCATCTTCGGAGGAAGGATGGGCGTTGAGTCTTGGATTTTGTGTCCAAACACACGGCGACGGAGGCCGCTCCGGTCTCCTTAACCTCCTTGAAGGCCTCTTTCTTGGCGCCTTGTAAGGCGCTGGGACCAACATCTTTGTCGAAGAGGTCCTGCGGTTCCTCGGCGTGAGGGCCGACAATGTATCCGCCCACCTTCTTCGTCCATTCCTGGGATAATGGCGGAAAGCATGATAAAGCGTCTCCCTCAGATATGCCAGCTAAACATGGATAGGCAGAACATAGCGATAACTTACCGGACTTGCGGAGCGGGACAGTTGATACCCGCGGTCCTCGGCGGAGCCCGGCCATGGTTTGCCGGACTTGAAGAGCACCTTCCAGATATCCTTTTGTGAGGAACCATAGAGCTCCCGCAGGGTTTGGTGCTCGGCCGGGTCGTATTCCCACAAATTACAGGCCCGGTGCTGGCAAGGGAGAACCAGGCGAACTAACATCACCTGGACTACATTGACGAGTTTGATATCCTTGTCTACCACGCCCTTGACGCGTGTTTTGAGCACCGACAGCTCATCGGATGAGGACCAGTTCAGGCCCTTCTTGGGCCAGGACATGAGCCGTAGGGGGGCTCTAGATCTGAATTCGAGAGCATCGACCCACTTTTTACCGCGCGGCTCAGTGATGTAGAACCACTGCTGTTGCCACTCCTTGACGGAATCATTGAAGGTGCCTGTCGGCCATGTGACCTAGGGCATCTTGCTCACCATGGCGCCGCTGCACTCAGCATGCTCACCGTTTACCACCTTGGGCTTCACATTGAAGATCTTCAGCCATAAGCCAAAGTGGGGCGAAATACGAAGAAAGGCCTCACACACGACGATAAACGTCGAGATGTTAAGGAAAGAATTAGGGGACATATCATGAAAATCAATCCCGTAATAATACATGATGCCGCGAACAAATGGGTGAAGGGGAAACCCGAGCCCACGGACAAAATGAGGAAGAAACACGACCCTCTCGTGAGGCTCCGGATTAGGGACAATCTGTCCCGCCGTCGGAAGACGGTGGCCGATTTTCTTGGCCTGGTACCCGGCCTCTCGAAGCTTTTTAATACCCTTCTCCTGGACGGTAGAGGCCATCCATTTGCCTCCTGCTCCGGATCCGGACATCTTCGGAGAACCTCTTTTTGATGGAGAAGACGAGCGCTTGGGCGCTAGGGCTCGAGCGAAGGGGAATGGACGAACGAAAGGAAAAGGCATGGGTAAAGAAGAAGAGGCCTTATCTCTTTATAGAGGCCACAAAAACTTTTGCGCCTCCCGACCTGCCTGGTGGAACCCACTCGTTCCCCACTCGCCGCGATTGGCGGTACGGTTGGGCTACCCGCACCCATATTGATGAAGGTCCCGTGATAAGGGGGACACGATCTCTGCCTCGACAAGGCATGCCCAGGAAACCGCCTCGCTATATGCACAGTAGCTGGTTGGGAAAGCGGTTCGGATGATGACTCGGCCATGGTGTGATGTCATGTTATCTAAAGTTGCCAGCAGATTATATTTGTGGGATATTGTTCTCCCAGTGGTGGCATGTGAAAATCGTCTTGCAGAGCCGGACACGATCTAAGTGTCCAAGATTTACTTTGGAGTATTCGGAGATGGAACCCGCCTTGCAATGCCAAAGACACACTGCGCGCCAGACTCATCGTCATTGAAGCCTGGTTCAGGGGCTGCTGAGGGAGTCCTGGATAAGGGGGTATCCGGACAGCCGGACTATATACTTTGGCCAGACTGTTGGACCATGAAGATACAAGACTCAAGACTTCGTCCCGTGTCCGGATGGGACTCTCCTTTGCGTGGAAGACAAGCTTGGCGATCTGGATGTTGGATCTCCTTCTTTGCAACCGACTTTGTATAACCCTAGCCCCGTCCGGTGTCTATATAAACAGGAGGGTTTAGTCCGTAGGACAACGATCATCATAATCATCATAGGCTAGCTCCTAGGGTTTAGCCTCTACGATCTCGTGGTAGATCTACTCTTGTAATACTCATATCATCAAGATCAATCAAGCAGGAAGTAGGGTATTACCTCCATCGAGAGGGCCCGAACCTGGGTAAAACATCGTGTCGCCTGCCTCCTGTTACCATTAGCCTTAGACACACAGTTCGGGACCCCCTACCCTAGATCCGCCCGGTTTTGACATCGACACTCTCCTTTCCACTAAGGCCCATGAAGGCCCACTACTTCCCCGGGGGGTTCGGTAACCTCCCGGTACTCCGAAAAATGCCCGAACTCTTTTGAAACCTGTGTCCGAACATAGCCTTCCAATATATCAATCTTTATGTCTTAACCATTTTGAGACTCCTCATCATGTCCATGATCTCATCCGGGACTCCGAACAAACTTCAGTCATCAAATAACATAACTCATAATACAAATCGTCATAATGTTAAGCGTGCGGACCCTACGGGTTTGAGAACTATGTAGACATGATCGAGACACATCTTCGATTAATAACCAATAGCGGAACCTGGATGCTCATATTGGTTCCTACATATTCTACAAAGATCTTTATCGGTCAAACCGCATAACAACATACGTTGTTCCCTTTGTCATCGGTATGTTACTTACCCGAGATTCGATCGTTGGTATCATCATACCTAGTTCAATCTCGTTACCGGCAAGTCTCTTTACTTGTTCCGTAATGCTTCATCCGTAACTAACTCATTAGTCACATTGCTTGCAAGGTTTATAGTGATGAGCATTACCGAGAGGGCCCAGAGATACCTCTCCGAAACACGGAGTGACAAATCCTAATCTTGACCTATGCCAACCCAACAAACACCTTCGGAGACACCTGTAGAGCATCTTTATAATCACTAAGTTACGTTGTGACGTTTGATAGCACACAAGGTGTTCCTCCGATATTCGGGAGTTGCATAATCTCATAGTAGAGGAACATGTATAAGTCATGAAGAAAGCAGTAGCAATAAAGCTGTCACGATCATAATGCTAAGCTAATGGATGGGTCTTGTCCATCGCATCATTCTCCTAATGATGTGATCCCGTTCATCAAATGACAACACATGTCTATGGTTAGGAAACATAACCATCTTTGATTAACGAGCTAGTCAAGTAGAGGCGTACTAGGGAGACAGTGTATTGTCTATGTATTCACACCTGTACTAAGTTTCTGGTTAATGCAATTCTAGCATGAATAATAAATATTTATCATGATACAAGGAAATATGAATAACAACTTTATTATTACCTCTAGGGCATATTTTCTTCAATACGTGCCTTGCTGCCCCTACTGTCACTGGCAAAGGACACCACAAGATTGAACCCAAAGCTAAGCACTTCTACCATTGCAAGAAAGATCAATCTAGTAGGCTAAACTAAACCTTAATTCGAAGAGACATGCAAAGATATCAAATCATGCATATAAGAATTTAGAGAAGAACCAATTAATATTCATGGATAATTTGATCATAAATCCACAATTCATCGGATCTCGGCAAACACACCGCAAAAGAATATTACATCATATAGATCTCCAAGAACATTGAGTAGAACATGGTACTGAGAATCAAAGAGAGAGAGAATAAGCCATCTAGCTACTAGCTATAGACCCGTAGGTTTGGGGTAAACTACTCACGCTTCATCGGGAGGGTAATGGTGTTGATGTAGAAGCCCTCCGTGATCGAATCCCCCATCAGCAGGGCGCCCGAAAAGGCCCCTAGATGGGATCTCATGGGTACAGACGGTTGCGGGCGGTGTAGAAGTGGTTTCTTGGCTCCCCTAGAAGTTTTGGGGGTATAAGAGTATATATAGGCGAAGGAACTAGATCAGGAGACCCACGAGGGGCCCACGAGGCAGGGGCGCTGAGGGAGTCCTGGACTAGGGGGTGTCCGGACAGCCGGACTATCAATATCCGCCGGACTCCAAGACTACGAAGATAGAAGATTGAAGACTCCGGCTCGTGTCCGGAAGGTACTTTCCTTGGCGTGGAAGGCAAGCTTGGCAATACGGATATGTGGATCTCCTACCATTGTAACCGACTCTGTGTAACCCTAGCCTCTCCGGTGTCTATATAAACCGGAGGGTTTTAGTCCGTAGGACAACATACATCTCAACAATCATACCATAGGCTAGCTTCTAGGGTTTAGCCTCCTTGATCTCGTGGTAGATCTACTCTTGTACTACCCACATCATCAATATTAATCAAGCAGGACATAGGGTTTTACCTCCATCGAGAGGGCCCGAACTTGGGTAAAAACATCGTGTCCCTCGTCTCTTGTTACCATCCGCCTAGGCGCATAGCTCGGGACCCCCTACCGAGATCCGCGGTTTTGACACCGACATTGGTGCTTTCATTGAGAGTTCCTCCGTATGCGTCACCGATAGGCTCGATGGCATCTTCAACCAACAACGCTGTCTGGGTGAGACTTTTCTCCCGAGCAGATCTTTGTATTCGGCGGCTTTGCACTGCGGGCCAATTCCCTTGGGCATCTGGAGCAGATCGAAAGCTACGCCCCTGCCGTCGAGTTAGATTGGAAGCTTAAACTTCACGGTCGATGTCGCGGAGACTTGATCTTGACGGACTCGAGCCACAGCCAAGCGCCCGCCTTTGTGACGATGGGCACGATCTAGCTCTGCCGCGGACGGTGCATTAATGGCCGCACTTGGATCCGCTTGACCATCAGCCGGAGCCGATCGCCCACATCGAGGGCGGTGGTTGAACGCCGCCACAGGGGCTTCAACATCCACGGCGATGGAGCGAACACTGATCTTGTCCCCTGCGAAACTCGTGATTCCGAGGCGCCGGACTCCTCACCGGACTCCGAGCCTCCCGCGCCCCCGCCAATCAATACGGATTGGGCGCCGGTTATGGAATACACCGCCGCGGACATCTTCCAGCACTCGCCTTTCGGCGATATCCTAAACTCACTGAAGCACCTCTCGCTATCGGAGGAGTCCTGGCCGGACTATGGCCAGGATGGTTGGAGTACGGACGACGAAGAAATTCAGATCCCACCCACCACCCACTTGGTAGCCACTGTCGAGGATTTAACCGACATGCTAAACTTCGACTCCGACAACATCGACGCTATGGACGACGATGCCGGAGATGAACAGGAGCCAGCGCCCACAGGGCACTGGAAGGGGATGGCGAAAAAGCAGCGGAGGCAGATTCTCTAAAGAAGCAGCCCAAACACCGACGTCAGCGGCGCCGCTCTAAATCCTGCCACAGCAAGAATGGAGATTCCGGCACGGGAGACAATAACACTCGGAGAGTGCGAAGGCGATCCTCCCGCAAGACTCAGCGCGGAGGGCGCAGGCGAGCCCTCACGGCAGGCGGCGCAGCGAAGGGTAGAGGATGATAACTACATGCCTCCCTCCAAGACGAAGCAAGCCTCAACGATGACGAATTCGTGCGTACTGAGGATCCTGTCGAACAAGAGCGCTTCAGCGCAGGCTCATAGCCACAGCAAACAGCCTAAAGAAAAAGCAACAGCTCCAAGCTGATCAAGATCTGCGACGATCGATGGACCGAGGTCCTCGCGTCGAAGAGTATAAACTTCGACGTCCTCCAAAAGTTACCCAAGGCGCAAGCTGCTCCCCGATTAGAGGAGGAAGCATACATACCTTCATCACCAGCGCGCTGACATGGCTGACCGACCACCTCGTGGTCGTGGCGAGAGAGCATCTAGGCCCCGACCAAGATCGCATTCCCGGCATCGCTCCAAAAGTGGGCCAAGAGGGAACGCGCGGACTTGCGAGACGTCTTGGAGGATAAGGCACAGCAATCCAGATCCATCTACGGATCACGTGGGCGCCCTCGACCTCGCATTTAATACCGTCGTCTGGATACAATAATCCCGCCGGGCGAACACAGCGAGACAGCGCTCTCTTGAGCTGCGTCGCGACATCGCTCAATCTGAGGCGCCACACCCTCTATGCTTCATCGACGAAGTAATGGATCATCGATCCCAAGGGTTTAAACCCGTAAACATCGAATGTTACGATGGCGCCACGAGACCCTTCGCGGTGTGGATCAAGACTACCTTCTCCACATCCATATGGCCCTTGGCGATGATCTACGCTATCAAGTACCTACCACTCAAGCTTAAAGGACCAGCTCGGCATTGGCTTAACAGCTTGCCCGCAGAGTCAATTGGGTGTTGGAAAGACACGGAGGCGCGTTCCTTGATAACTTCAAAGGCACATACGCATGCGACCACGAACGCCGATGACCTAAGCCACATTATTCAGCGAGCCAGATGAACCGGCGGACAATTACGGACTCGGTTCTTGACGAAGAAAAATCAAATCGTCGACTGTCCGGATGCAGAAGCCCTTGCAGCCTTCAAACATAACATCCGGGACGAATGGCTAGCTCGGCACCTGGGGCAGGAAAAGCCAAAATCCATGGCAGCCCTCACATCTTTAATGACCCGCTTTTGTGCGGGAGAGGACAGCTGGCTAGCTCGCAGTAACAACCTCCGTAAAAATTCTGGCAGTCCGGACACTAAGGACAACAACGGCAGGTCACGTCGAATCAAAAACAAGCGCCGCATTAACAACGACGATAAGGAGGATACGGCAGTCAATGCCGGATTCCGAGGCTCTAAACCCGGTCAGCGGAAGAAGCCATTCAAAAGAACCACTCCGGGTCCATCCAATCTGGACCAAATACTCGACCGTCTATGCTAGATACATGGCACCTCTGAAAAGCCAGCTAACCACACCAATAGAGACATTGGGTGTTCAAGCAGGCCGCAAGTTAATTGCGAAAACAATGACAAGGGGCTAAATAGCGCGGCGAGGAAGAGACCCGCCGCCGAACAACGAGAGGACGAAGGGTTTCCCCAAGTGCGGACGGTGAATATGATATCGCGACCCATATACCCAAGAGGGAGAGGAAGCGCGCACTACGGGACGTCTATGCGATGGAGCCAGTCGCCCCAAAGTTTAACCCATGGTCCTCTTGCCCGATCACTTTCGATCGAAGAGACCATCCGACCAGCATACACCATGGTGGATTCGCCACATTGGTTTTAGACCCAATCATCGATGGGTTCCACCTAACGAGAGTCCTAATGGATGGCGGTAGCAGCCTGAACCTGCTTTATCAGGATACAGTGCGCAAAATGGGCATAGACCCATCAAGGATTAAACCTACAAAGACAACCTTTAAAGGTGTCATCCGGAGTGGAGGCCAATATGCGAGTTCGACCACACCGAAGTGGTCTTGGATCACCGGATAACTTCCGGCGAAGAGTTAATCTTGACATAGTCCCGTTTGCGGCGGCTATCATGCTCGCTTTCGGACGAACGCGTTTGCAAAATTCAGCGCGGTGCCGCATTATGCATACCTAAAGCTCAAGATGCGGGCCCTCGCGGAGTCATCATGGTCAACGGAAATACGTAAACGCTCCCTCGAACGGAGGAACATACAGCGGCTCTCGCGGCGAAGTGCGAGCAGCCTTCTCGAGCAATTCTCAAGTCCGCGGTTAAAAGCGGATACAACAAAAACGCCCGGAGCAATACCAACCGAGACCACCTGCGCGATCGAGCATGCGTAGTAATGCGGCCCCAACCCCGCCAGCATGATCGCAAGAATAACACTCGCGTACATCATTATGCTCTGGAGATACCATGGGCGCGAGGGAAGAACACGATCACAAGGACCAAGAGTGTGGCTCGACCACACCAGGGGGAGCTCTACACGCCCCCCTTGTTTTTATTTTTATCTTTTCTTCTTTTATGTATACAGGACTCTGTCAACCGAAAGCCTGTTCGACGGCGAACTTGCCGAACTCATGATGCAAACGATCGGGGACTAAAGAAGACTGCGGCGAACACTCGGGTGGTCTCAATTACGAGCATTAAATTCAATTACATACACCAAGTCGCAGCTTATCCTCGAGGGGGCGTGTTTACTTAGTCCAAATCCCTTGCTTACCGCACTATTTGCATCGTCCGCTCTGTTAGCGTACTTCCTTTCATAAATAATGCAGCGCGTTTTTATTTGCAATTCGTTATCTTTTATATGTTCATTATATGACATCTTGCACCGTACATTTTGGTACAGCCGAATCGCCAGGGCTTATGTTCCCCAGTTATGGTGTGATTAAGTCGAACACTTTCACAAGTGCGGCACCCCGAACTTATAGCATTATATGAATCGGCTCCGAATCATGTCTTGGGTCAATAGTTGGGTTTGCCCGGCTCCCATGTTTTGGTGCCTTACGTTCCGTTCCGTCGGCTAAGGTAGCCTTGGGAGAACCACTTGCGATTGCGCCCGGTTGAGCAGGTTAACGCCTCGATGGAAAAGCTAAAACGGCGGCATGATATGGCGAGGCGAATTATTTGTTAGAGAGGTTCTTCGGGTCCTTAAAGACTCACGCTGCTTGACGAAGTTCCGGATGATGTCCGATGAAGGCGTGGATAGTGCCCCGGATTCGGTCTTACGAATACCGGGGCTTCACAAAATTAAAATTATAGAATTCTATGGCTAAGTGAGAGTGTTCAAGCATTATAAGTCCGGTTGCCTTGTTAAATCGTGTTGGCGCCTCCTAGATGGACCCAAAAATGGGAACAAGTGTGCTCAAGTTTATCACCGAACACGACACTTTCGTGTCTTGGGGGCTGAAACCAACGACTTGCCATCTCTCGATTTAACAAGCGGCCGCCTGAAGGTAATATTTTAAATTAAACAAGCGTTGCACATGGCATATAAGCGAAGTTTTCAGCGCCGAGGATAAAACACAATGAGTTCACTCGAAGATTACATTCGGGGCATTCATACGCAATATCGCGGGCTCCTTCAGACAACTTTATAATATCGCTCCGCGTGCGATGCTCCTTGCCCGGGCGGTGGATCCGTGAAAGCTTCTCCACATCCGGTTTGCCCCATTGCACCTTTATGCGAGCAAGGGCCCGATGGCGCCTTCAATATAGGCGGGCGCTTGATGGCGTCCAAGCGGGGCATGCATCCAACAGCCGCCGCTGAGGCCAAAGTAGCTTCACGGCATGGCTGTCGAACCTGGCCGGACTATGAGACCCTTCATGGCCTCCTCGGCTACCTTGTGGAGTTCGACTAGCTGCTTTAGCTGGTCGCTTGGGGCATCGGATGGCGGCCTCGGCGTCTTGAGACCAAAAGACCATCTCCGTCGAGCTCCTCCTCGCCACGATAGAATCTTGGCGGCATCGGATGCACTATCGGCAGATCTGCAAAGCATACAGAGCTCGAATTCGGGTAAGTATCCGTAATTTACATTAACATGCTTGCTCTGCATGAAAAACGCCTTACCCGCAGCTATCTTCTTTATATCCTCTACCTCCTGAAGGGCCTTCTGGGCCCCGGCCTTGGCGGACTTGGCACTTTCAAGAGTCGAGGCAAGCTCGGACTCTCGAGTCTTGGAGTCACGCTCCAAACTCTCATGCTTTTCCATGAGAGCCTGGAGCTCTTGCCGAACTTCCGCCACCAGTGCCGCTTGCTTTTCTCGCTCAGCCCGTTCCGTGGCCGCATTGTGTTCGGCCACGGACACGGCATCCTTCAGGGCTGCCACCTCGTTAGTGGGCCCTGCAATACACATATTATCCTTGTTTGCAACCAAAATCCTTTTCTGTAAGGTACTTACTCAAAGAGGTGTTACTCACCTTCCTTCTCCTCGAGCTGCTTCTTCGCATGGCCGAGCTCTTGCTCGGACCGCTCGAGATCCTTCTTCAGCACTTCTACCTCCGCCGTTAATGCGGCAGAGGCCAGCAGCGTAGCCTGCAAACCCATATTGACATATATTTTTTTAGCAACCCTGCGTATATCTTGTTAGATCCTTAGTCCGGCTTTTCCTTCCGAATACCGAACTAAGCATCAGGGGCTACTGTCTATGCGGTACTACATTACACAATTTTAACTTCTTACCTCAAAGCTTTGTTAGAAGGCTGCTGCGAGCTTCGTCAGTCCGCTTTTGGCGGCTGAACCTTCTCAATCACCGCACTCATGGCGAGTGCGGTGTTCTTCGATGGGCGCCTTTAAGCGCCTCCAACAGGTTATCCGGCGCCTCCGGATGGGCCGGAGGCCGCCCGGCGTCATGGTCTGCCCTTCTTTGAAGGGCCGCTGCCGGACTCTGGAGCCACTGCGGGTTCTGGTGTAGAGTCCGGCACGAAGTCTGGGAGGCTGCTGGCGGCACCTCGGAGCCTCCTCTGATGGGTCCCTCTGGGGATCCCACCTCGGCGTCCTCGTCGGCCAGGGGAAGTAAAGCGATCGGGATGGAATTTACATCCGGCGAGGCCAACGACCGCTCATCGAGTCGGGAAGATCGTCAGCGGCGGACTACGAGCGAAATGCGGCGTTAGAAGGACACTGCATGACATATAATATACGACATATAAATGATCCGAATACTTACGATCCTGCCGGACGCCTGGCCCTTGGAGGCCACTAATCCTCGCCAACGTCGATGTTGGCAAAACTGTCTGGGGGGATAGTTCTCCCCCTCTTGGACCCTTCGCCCCCCGATTGGGGAAGCCTTCCTCTTCTTCTCTCCCTCCTCCGGGAGAGAGTACTCCTCCTCCTCGTCTTGAGGGGAGGAGTCCTCGTCGTCGTCGGGCCTTTGATTCTTGAGGAACTCTTTGAGTCCTCGTGGCCACCTTCTTGGCCTTCTTCTCCCGGCACCATGTGCGGTGCCGGAACCAACAACCTGCTAGCGGGGTCCTTGGTCTTCTGGCATGGGGCCGGGCTGATGAGCAGCTTGGCCTTCTCCATCCATTCTGTCAAAGGAAGAGGCAGATTAAAACCTCGCTAGAGTCAATCTAATTATCACAAGTGTCTGTAATAGGGTTGAATCACTTACGCGTCGGTTGGACCTTTGCTTGCGCTGAATCCGCGATCTTCGTCTCGGATGCGGGGCTTGGCACCCTTGAACAGCACCCTCGGGCGCCTTACGTGCGTTGTGTCGAAGAGCCGCTTAGCGCTGGTGCTGTTCGGATTGAACTCCACAAATTAAATGCCCGTTCTTGGCATGGGAGAATCCGCCGGAGGAGCATGACTTGGACTACGTCGGCGAGCGGAGCCTATTGTTCACCATTTTCTTGATGCATGCTCGAGTCCGTCACCTCCACGGATCGCCCCTTGCAAGCCCTTCTCTTTCCGGGAGGTGAGCTGCGTGGGAATTCGATCTGAACTTCGGGGCCGCCGCCCATGTGGGCTCGCGGCTTCGGTGATGTAGAACCACCCGATTGCCACCCCTTGGCGGAATCCACGAAGGTCCCTTCTAGCCAAGGGGCGTTGGGTAGTTTACCCAACATGGCGCCTCCGCATTCCTTGCGTGCCCTTCACAACCTTGACAGCGTTGAAGGTCTTGAGCCACTGGGCGAGAGTGGGGCTGGATCTGAGAGAAGGCCTCACCACGGACGATAAACGCCGAGATGTTGAGGACAAAGTTGGCGCCGGATCGTGGAAATCCAGGCCGTAATAAAACATGAGCCCCGGACAAATGGATGGGCGGAAGCCCAGTCCAGCGGAGGAAGTGGGGGAGGAAGGCGACCCTCTCATGAGGCCGGGGGTAGGGATGAGCTGCCCGTCGTCGGGCAGCCGATCTGTGATATCGCCGGGAAGGTATCCGGCGTCGCGCAGCTTGGTGATGTCATCCTCCTTAGCGGTGGAGACCAACCATTTACCTCCGCTCCGGACATGTTCGGAGTAGGTCGAGCTAGATCTTGAGCTTGAGCATTGGAGCTTGAGTCTTGAGGATGGATAAGCAAAGGAGGAAGAAGGCGTGGGTGAGAAGGTAAACCCTTATCCCGTATATATGGGCGGACTAAATTATCGTCCCCACCAGCCTGGTAAACTTCGCTTATCTCCCAAGCGCCACCATCAATGGCGGCGGTTGGGTTCTACGTTCAGTATTGATGAGAATCCCGGAATAAAGGGAACACGATCTGCCCGACAAGGCGTGCCAAGAAACGCTTATAAGCGTGCGAAGTGGAATGATTCAAGCAAAGGTTTGGTAGCGGTGTGATGTCACGCCGCATAATCGTCGGCAGATTAGTCGATGTATATGTTTTATTCTCTCTCTGGTGGAATGTGGAAATTATTTTTGCGAGCGGACACTATCATGGTGTTCATTATCTTCTCCAGATTATTCGAGGGAGGAACCCGCCTTGCAATGCCGAACATTATGCACGCGGACTTATCGTCATTGAAGAGGCGGTTCGAGGAGCTCTTGAGGAGTCTGGACTAGGGGTGTCGGACAGCGGACTATCAATATCCGCCGGACTCCAAGACTACGAAGATAGAAGATTGAAGACTCGGCTCGTGTCCGGAAGGTACTTTCCTTGGCGTGGAAGGCAAGCTTGGCAATCGGATATGTGGATCTCCTACCATTGTAACCGACTACGTGTAACCCTATCCTCTCCGGTGTCTATATAAACCGGAGGGTTTTAATCCGTGGGACAACATACATCTCAACAATCATACCATAGGCTAGCTTCTAGGGTTTAGCCTCCTTGATCTCGTGGTAGATCTACTCTTGTACTACCCACATCATCAATATTAATCAAGCGGGGCGTGGGTTTTACCTCCATCGAGAGGGCCCGAACACAGGTAAAACATCGTGTCCCTCGTCTCTTGTTACCATCCACCTAGACGCACAGTTCGGGACCCCCTACCCGAGATCCGCCGGTTTTGACACCGACAGGCGCGCCCTACCCTCCTGGCGCGCCCTCCACCCTCGTGGCCGCCTCATTGCATCTCCAACTTCATCTCCAAGTGTCGGGGGTTGGGTGCGACATATGCCAAAGGATGGCTTATCATGGTGGGGGCGAGTAGAACATCGCGGTGCACAGAAGCAGGATAAGGCGTGAACATGCCTTGGCCGAATCTTACCCAGCTTCGGGGCTCTCCGGGGAGATAACACCCCTACTGCTGCTCTGTGGGGTCTCCGCATGACTCAAGCAAAGTGGCTACAATGGTGCTCCTAGAGCTGTTTCGGGAGGCAGGAGAGAGCAAGGATCGTTCTCTCCTTCCTATGCTATGTGGTCTATTTCTATCAAGGTCCGAACCCTTTGCATGGGTGCCCCGGGGGGTTTATATAGGCCTACCCGAAGTACAATAATAATCCGGCTGGTGCGGGCCCCGACCGTCTGTCTCTCACACCGCCGTTCTTCCCTTGGCTTGTGGGGCCCTTGCCAGCCGACATCATGCGGCACTCTGAGTGTGAGCTTGAGTCACCGGAGTCGTAGCAACAATGCCGCCGTCTGTCGGGCGATCCATCGCCATTCCCCATCCTATCTGGTTAATGGCTCGTGGGGCCTGGAGGAGACAGCCGACTCGGGAGGCCGACTCCCACAGGCCGTCTTGGCGCTCTGGCCGCCGGTCCACCCAGTGCAGCGGCCCCTTGATCTTGAACGTACATCTTTGGCGTCGTGGGCACGCGTCGTCGCGCTGCGTGTGGTGAGTCGAGGTAGGCATAACAACATGCCGCGCCTCACCGGAGATCTTCCGGTGATACGACTCACTGTAGCCATGCCACTCCCTCGTAGGCGGGGAGGGACGGCCACGTCGTGACCGTACCCCGCATTGGGCTTCGAGAAGAGTCATGGGCCGACTCCCATAGTCGGCCCCTCCGGAGGTCGCTTGCTTGGAGTCGGCTTGTCCTGGAGTCGCCGTCTGGGACTCGGCTTGTCTTGGAGTCGCCATCTGGGACTCGGCTGGTCTTGGAGTCCCCGTCTGGGACTCGGCTTGAGGGGCGCGGCCTGCCCCGATGTCTTGAAAGATCCTAGGACCCGGGTTAGCCTACCCGTGGCCCATTACTCCGACAGTAGTCCCCGAAGCTGGTGAAGCCCCGCGGACTCCGCCTTGTGGGGCTTCAACAGTTTCATCCTTCCCCATACAGACTTCGAACTCGGCCGCCGTCTACTCTTGGACCGACTCGTGGAAAGTCGGATTTTTTAACGAAGGGCCGCTGCTTGAAAGTCGCGGCGGAAAAAGCAGGCGGCGTGTCGTCGCTTCCTGCTGCCATCGGCGGTCCTATCGCGTGGCGCCCGTGGGGAGGACAATCTGCTCCTGCAGCGCGACAGGGCGGAGCCGTCGGCGAACCCACCACTACCGCGCCTCGGCACTGCGAGCGGATCCGTTGCGGCCATGGGCGGTTAGTTTCCCCCACGCCGTTCTGCTTGCGCGATAATTTAAATGGGTAAATCGTGGGGCAGCGTGGGGCATCGTGCGCAGTTAATCCCACGCCCGCCCCCTCGGCTTCTCAACCCGCAGGGCTATAAATAGGCGGGGGGGGGGGGGAGTGGGGCGGCACCGCACGCGCACCCCTCTCCCCCACTCTCCTGCCTCATCTTGCCTTCTGCTCCTCCTGCCCCTGCCGTCGAGCAAGAACACTTCTCACCGTGGCGATGAGCTCTTCCTCCGCCGCGGCCCCCGTCGTGCGCTCCGGCGTATGGGACGGCTCGGAGGTGGAGGAGGAACACATCGAGTTCCTCCGCCAGACGCGCCGCCTCCCCAGCGCGGACCTCGTGCGCATCCGCCCCGCACCGGTAGGGAAGACCCGACTGGCGCCGGAGGAGGGCGAGCGGGTCATCTTCCGCTCGCACCTCATGCGCGGCCTGGGGCTGCCGGCGAGCGGTTTCTTTCGCTCGTTCTTGGAGTTCCACAGCCTTCATCCACACCACCTCACTCCGAACACTGTGGTGTTGCTCTCCGCCTTCGCCACTCTATGCGAAGGCTTCCTCGACGTTCTCCCCACCCTCGAGTTGTGGGGAGAATTCTTCTCTTCTAAGCTCGGCACGCAAGCCGCCGGCATTCCGGCTCAATGTGGCACCTACGTCGCGGTGCGGCGCACAACAGCCGACAACCCCTTTCCTCCCATCTCGCTGATAAAGTCGGTGAAGATGTGGCAGCGCTCGTACTTCTATGTGAAGAACCTCTCCACCGACGGCGACTGGGTCAACCTGCCGCCCTTCAACCCGGCCCCCTCACTGGGAGGCTCCCCGGCTGGTCTCACCGGGCCAAGTCGCTGACTCCTTGAACCCGCTGCCGTGGCAGCGACTCAGTATTGCTCTTGATCGGAGGGCCTTGCCGGATCCGACCTTCGGCTGCCTTCGTGGCGCGCGCCGAGTCCTCCGCTTCAAGGTCGGCCTCACGATCTGTCGGATAAGCGGCCTCCGAGATCAAGCGGATGAGCACCAAGGAGATGCCACAAAGGAGGTGGCGAACTTGGTGAACCACATCGCGCACTGTGAGTTCACGGAGGACTGGCAGTTCGGCAAGGAGCCATACTCGCGCGACAACCCCCCTCCAGTGGTAAGTCGCATCTCCCTGTGGTTTTGTCTTCTTTTGCAGCCGACTCCGGCTTCTAACTCTGGTTGGTTTCTTCTGGCTAGAACCCCCTCATGGAGCCTGCCGCCGGCGCCACGAGATAGCCCCGTGAATACGTCCCTCACCGCGCGGACAGCGACGTTGACGACCCCGACTTGGGGGCGGCGGCGTTGGAAGCCGACACCGAAGGCGGCGGAGAAGGAGCAGACGGCGGCTTCATTCCCTCGGCCACCTTCGCCCGACCGGCTCGATGATGATCTTGTGAAATCGCCCCGCGCCACCAGCCAAGAGCCGGCCTGGCCGGCCAAGGCGGCGCGAAGAGGCGTCACGCCGGGCCGAGTCGCCCGTGACAAACTCAAGAAGTTCAAGGGGGCGGCCGCCGCGATGAAACGGGAGGAGGCGCGAAGGCCAACCGCTTCGAAGGAAGTGAGAAGGCCGCCGCTAGTCTCGGCGTAAGTCTTCACGCTCTTTATTTCTTTTGTTGAATCTCGCCCGAATTTTTCTTTATTCTCCCTCCATTCTTCTTCAGGCCCCCCCTCTCCCTTGAGAGAGTCGCCGTCCCCTCTGTCATGGGGTCGGTAGAGACGTCCGCCAACACTTGGCGGCCCGATCCCGCCGCCGACCTTCGAGAGGCGACGGAACGGAATGCACGGGAGAAGCGCGACGAGGAGGAGGACGACCGCCTGGAGAAGGCGCAGGCCGAGAAGGCGGCCGCCAACGCCCAGAAGAAACTGGAGGACGCTGAAGCCGCCCTTGCGGCGAAGCGGCGCGCTGAGGAGGCCGCGCGTCGCCGATCGGCGATGCTTGTCCCCCAACTGTCATCGGCGCCGCCGGCTCCGGAGTTCACGGGGCAGACCGGAGAGGTCGGCAACGAGAACCCCCTCGTGGAGGAAGGCGGCGAGGCTTCTGGCTCAGACACCCTCGCGCCGCCTCCGCCGCCTCCGCCACCGTCTGGGAGGCCGCATGGCAAATAGCTGGTGGGCCAGTCGGATCCACCGATCGCGGACGAGGCCGAGGCGCGGCTGCTTCTTCAAGTCGCCGCGCCGGTGCGCCGCCGGCTTGAGAGGGCGACCTCGGCGCCGCGAGCTGGGAAACCGGCGCCGCCAGCTCGGCGAAGTCTGGACGTCGAGGCCTCAGCCCGCGCCACGGGTGGTTCTTGCTGAGGCGGCACCGGGCCGCTGAACCAAGCGCTCCTGGACGTCCAGGCGAAGCTGCGCGCGGAAAGCGATGCCCTTCAAGTCTGCACTAGGGCGCATCTGGCCGTGCGGACATCTGTCGAGTACGTTTCTTCCTTTTTCTGATTCTTGTTTTTTCCGTGAAGCGGCGCCATGCCCTGCTGGAATGTAATCCCGAGTTCGGGCGGGCTTCTGGCGGTAGTGGAACTCCTCCTGGCGAGTTCCGACTCTTGACCGTCTTTGTCAACTTTTGTAGGAGTATCGTAACCTCCGCGCCTTGCCTTCAACGCAATGTCGAGGAGCTGAATAAGCGGACCGCCGACTTGGTGGAAAGCCGGGTGAGCTCTTTTCTTCCTTCTTGGCGGGGCATCTTTGGCGCACCATGGCTGTAATCCCTAAGATTCAGCCGGCTGGCAGCGGTCGGGCCGGATCTCCCAGCGATCTACTTTCTTGATGACTTGCTTGTCTCTTCTTTGCTCTTGAGTGCCGCGCAGCTCTTCAAAAGCAGCTGGGCGGCCAACACCGCTTCGGCGTGCCAAGGAGGAGGTGGCAAGCTCGCCAAAGCGCGACTTCTTGGCAGCGCAGCTGTCCGAAAGAAGGAGCTGCTCGAAGAAGCGAGATGAGGCCAAGGCAGGAGGCCGCTCTCATGGCGAGTTCGAGATCGGCGCTCCGCTTGTCTTGATAGCGGCGATCTTGACCTCTGGCTACCACGAGCTCGAGGACTTCGTTGATGGTAAGTCTCTTTCGTTTCTTTGGGCCTCCGACTATGTGTCAGGCCGACTTCTGATTTTCCGACTTTCTTCTTTTTTGTCTTGGCAGACTTCTTCCCTGGTCATTCACAGGCGGTCCCTCTGGCCATCAAGGCTGCTAGGGAGGCGCGAAGGGCGAAAGGTGAGGTGATCGCCGCCAACGCCCCACGAACCATCGATGAGCAGCTCCTGAGCATTGGAGCCCGTCTTCGTCCAGCTCACCGGCTATTGTGCCGGCTTCAGCGTGCCGGTGCCCAGGCGGTTGCCGCCCTATGGCCGGACGTGCCGGCTCCACGCACCGCCAGTCGGACCGCCGACTGGCTGGAAGTCGCCGCCGGCTATATCGAGGCTTGGAAGGGCTCCTCGGCCCGGGCCGGAGCACGCCGGGCCTTGGAGTTCGTCAAGGCATGGTATCGAGGGCTGGACCTGGACCGTCTGGCAGCGTTCGGTCGAAGCCCGAGCAGCCGGAGGCGTGGAGCGCCCTGCTCGGCCTTGGCGGCGCCATCGCCAGTACCACGGACACCAATGTCGCCGTGCCAGGCGGATGAAAGCGGCGAGGAAGTGCCGCGGATTGGTTTGGGATGGACCGGAGTATGGCGAGACTCGGCGGAGTGATCGACTCAGCGCCGAGGAGGAGGACGAGGCGGAGGACAGGCGAGTGGATGTGCGGAAGATGGAAGCGAGCGACCAGCCTCAACTCGATCGCGCCTCCAGCAACGAGCCGCGTGGAGACAAGGGGACTGCCACCGGAGGCGACCAAGCCGAGACCGCCCAGCCGATTGCCCCGGCGCCCGACACCGCCGTCACCTCCGATCCGCCGGCCCCGGAGACCGCCTCCTAGGCTGCTTTTTCCGCCTCTGTTTTATCTATCTTTAGTAATCTTTGAACACTTGTTATATTCGAACAGTTCCACCCGCGGGGTGTATCTTGGACTTCTATTTGAAGATTCGGCCAAGGGCCTATGTAAATATTTATCCGATTTCCGCCTTTCCTTGCTTATTGCTCCTTAGGCTTTTTCCCTTGCCGCTTTCACTTTTTGCCGCCTTGCCGTCTGGGCAGCCGCTCTGCGGACTGTCGCTGGGTCAAGTGCTCGGCTACTTCGGGAAGGCAAGTACTTGGCCGTTTAGAGTTTCTTTAGCAAGTCGGCTAGAAAGCGACAGGCCGACTATCCGAGAGTCGGTTGTCTTTGATAAAAGTTAAGTCGGCGAGCCGACTACTTATGAGTCGGTTCTGCAGAGGGAGGCTGGGAGCCGGCTTTTGCCATGTATATGCTTTAGGTCCTTAGCCATTTTTCGTGTGTGCGCCCGTTCTTGCTTGTTCCCTGTTTACCAACAGTCGCTCTGCGAGCTGCGGCTTTCGACAGGAGATAGCTTGAGCGCAACACATTACTTGTCCGACTGCAGGAAGCGTTTCATAGCGCAAGACGGCAAGTCCCGGGCGACTAGTCGGACCCGGTGCGAAAATATGATAAAAAGTAGCATATTCGGAGCGTGATTCTTATCATCTGAGATAACAAAAAGCGATCCCAGCTTCGTCTCGAAGGCCAAGGTTTTAGTACTTTAATACAAAGGGGTAGTGCGATACATCTTGCATCAAGCTGTAAAATCTTGAAGAAGATTTGTGTTCCTGGTGCTCTTTTTCTTTGCGGAGTCATCCTCTTGCGCTTTCGAGGCTTACGGCGTCAATCGGATAGTAGGCATCGTTCCCTAGCACCTTGCTGCGATGAAGGACCTTCCCAAAGGTGCCGACAACTTGTCTTGGCGGCTGTTCTCTGAATCAGCGGAGCACAAATCGCCCTCTTGGAGCGATCTCGGCTTGACCTTTCGGTTGTAGTATCGGCGCAGACTCTGCTGGTAGATCTTTGGACCGGCTGAGTGCCAACAGCCGCCCTCTTCCAGCAGGTCAGCGCTGTCTTGGCGTGCTTCTTGGCTTCCTCTTGGTGTACATGGTGACTCGTGGAATTTGAACTCTATATCCGTTGGGATGGCGGCTTCGGCACCGTGAAGCGAGGAAGAAAGGCGTGAAGCGGTTGACTTGTTTGGAGTCGTCGCGAGACTCGGAAGGGCGGCTGGTAGCTCCTCGACCCAACAACCCGCCGAACGCTCGAGTGGTTCGACCATCGAGGCTTGATGCGAACGAGGATGAGGCCATTTGCTCGTTCCACGGCCGTTTGAGCTGCGGATGGGCAACGGGCGCTAAGTCGGTCGGATGCCTGCGTCGCGCGAAAGCAGGCCAAAGCGCCCTTAGCAAAGTTTGTGCCGTTGTCGATGATGATCTTTGTGCGGTATGCCGTACCGCACCATGATGTCGGCGATGAAGGTTACTGCGGTCGACCGTTCAACTTCTTGATGGGCTTTGCTTCCACCCACTTGGTGAACTTGTCCACGCGACAAGCGAGATGAGTTAGGCCGCCTCGGGCCGTCTTGAATAGTCCTACCATGTCCGGGCCCCAAAGCGCAAAGGGCGGTGATGGGGATTGTCTTCAGCGGAAGCCGGCTGAAGTGGCTTGGAGCGGAACATTTGGCACCTTGCATTTTGGACTAGCTCTTTAGCTTCTTCGAAGTCGACCAAAAGAAACCGTGCGAAAGGCTTTGGCGGCAAGTGCCCTTGAAGCCGCATGGTGGCCGAGACTTTTCATACGATGGATGTCTCTGAGGATTGCTTGGCCTTGCTCTGGCTCTACGTAGCGCTGGTAGACACCAGTGACACTGCGCCTGACCAATTCTCTGTTGACTATGGTGTATGCTGCTGCTCGGCGCTGGACTTGCCGAGCAGGATCTCATCTTTCAAACAACTCTCATCCACTAGAAACTTAAGGATGGGCTGTGCCCATGAGGTCTTGCTATCTCTTCAACTGCTATCCAATGACTTGGACAAGCGTGGCGGGATGGGGGCGGAGGCTGGAGTCCTGACCGTTCTTTGGATTAAGCGGAGTCTCTGGCGGACCGGCGCGAGTCCGGGGGCAGAACTCCAAGTCCCGGGCGGTGGCGCGATCCCCGGGCAGGTTCGAAGTCCCAGCCAGCGTCGGCTGTGATTTTCTTGGGGCCGTCGGCTGGGGCTCTGAAGTTGGATCCGACTACTCCTGGGGGAGCCGGCACAAAGATGGAGTCGACTCTGGTGAAGGCTTGATAGGCGGCGAGGAGGCGCTGAAGGCGGCGCGGAAGGTATCGCTTAGCGAGTGGAGCCGACTCGTGCCAAGGCATCTGCTGATCATTGTCATTTCTTGGTACATGAAGAATTTGCACCCCTCAAAGTATCCGCTGAGTTGCTGCACTAGGAAGCGATAGCTCGCCATGTTTGCATCTTTGGCGTCGATCGCCGGATGATTCTTGAACCACCAAGTCGGATCGCCATAGCACGGGATCCAGCGAATGCCGAGTTCTTTGGCAAGCCGGAGCCCATGAATGAGCGCCTCATATTCGGCGACGTTGTTGGAGGCGGCGAAGTGGATATGCAGCACATACTTGAGCTTATCGCCCTTAGGGGAGGTGAGGATGACGCCGGCTCCCAGGCCGGTGCACATCTTGGAGCCGTCGAAATGCATCCGCCAATGGGTGGAGTCGGTATTTGGCGGCAGTCTTGAGTCTCGGCCCGGTCGGCGAAATCGGCGGCGCTTGTGACTTGATGGCGGTGCGGGGCTGGTAGTAGATGGTGTAGAGAGCGGATCTATAGCCCATTTGGCTACTCGGCGGGCGTCTCGGCTTCAATGATCTCGGCCGGAGAGCCATGCAAACCACGGTGATTGGATGTTCTTGAAAGTAAGGCTTCAGCTTCTTGGCGGCAAAATGCACACGTAGCACATCTTACAGTAGTGAGGTAGTTTTGCTTGGAGGTCGGCGATACCTCGCTCGAATAATATAATGGTCTCTGGACTGGTAGCGCCTTGCCTTCCTCCTTGCGCTCGACTCGATGGTATCTTGACTACTCGGCTGGTGGCGGCGATGTACAATAGCATGGGCTCCTTGGGAGTCGGAGCCGCCAACACAGGGGGAGTAGTCAACATCTTCTTCAGTTGGAGAAATGCCTCGTCTGCCTTGTGGTTCCACTCGAAAAAGGTGGTCTTCTTCATCAGTTGATACAAGGGCAGAGCTTTCTCGCCCAGCCGACTAATGAATCGGCTGATGGATGCCAAACAGCCGGTGAACTTCTGCACATCTAGCAGTCGGCTGGGTACCTCCATCCTCTTGATGGCTTTGATCTTCACGGGGTTGCATTCTATGCCACGTCTGGAGACCAGGAAGCCAAGGAGTTGGCTGGCTGGTACTCCGAAAACACACTTCTCAGGGTTGAGCTTGATTTGGAATCGGCGCAGGTTCTCAAAGGTCTCCTTGAGGTCCTCCAGTAGCGTCCCACGCTTTTCCGTCTTCACCACTACATCATCCACGTAGACATGGGCATTCCTGCCGAGTTGCTTGAGGAGGCACTTCTGCATGCAACACTGAAAGTTGGCACCGGCATTCCTCAAGCCGAACGTCATTGTCAGGTAGCAGAAGGCTCCAAATGGCGTGATGAAGGCGGTCTTCAGTCATCCGCCGGGTTAAGCTTGATCTGATGGTATCCTGAATATGCGTCTAGGAAATTCAGCAGCTCGCATCCGACTGTGGAGTCTATCACCTGATCAATTCTTGGCAGAGCAAATGGGTCCTTTGGGCAAGCTTTGTTGAGGCTTGTGTAGTCGATACACATCCACCATTGCTTGTTCTTCTTCAGCACCAAAACCGGGTTCGCCAACCACTCTGGGAAAAACACTTCCATGATGAAGCCGGCTGCCAGGAGCCGGGCTATCTCTTCTCCAACAACTCTTCTTTTCTCTTCTGACAGGCGGCGCAAGGGCTGCTTGACGGGTTTCATATCTGGCCTGACGTGTAGCTTGTGCTCGACGAATTCCGTCGGGACACCAGGCATGTCTTTGGGGGACCATGCGAAGATATCTCGATTCTCACGGAGGAAATCGACGAGCTCGCCTTCCTATTTGCTGTCAAGGCCCGTGCCCATGACTGCGTACCTCTCTGGGTGCTCCGGGTCCAAGGGTATCTTCTTGGTCTCTTTGGCCGGCTTGAATGATCCTTCTTCCTCCGACTCCTTGGGGTCGGGCAACAATTTGGGCTGCTTTCCTGCCATCGCCACTACCCGGTCAAGGAGTCGCTTCTCGGCCGCGATCACCATAGACTCGGCCAGCCGACTGCTTTCGGCCGTGCAGGCCGACGACTTCCTGTAGTCACCGGCTACGGTCAGAATTCCCTTGGAACTCGGCATCTTCATCTTCAGGTAGGCATAGTGAGGGACCGCCATGAACTTGGCCAAAGTTGGTCGGCCAAGCAGGGCGTGGTATGGGCTTTCCAAGTCCACTACTTCAAACCAGACCGGCTCCCGTCGGAAATGATCTTTGTCTCCGAAGAGGACGTCTATCAGGATCTTGCCGATTGGCGAACAGGAAAGGCCGGGTACAATTCCATGGAACACAGTCCGGCTGCTCTGCAGCTGTCTTCGCTTGATTCCTAGCTTCTCCATGGTGTCTTTGTATAGGATGTTGATGTTGCTGCCTCCATCTATCAGTATCCTTGAAAAGCGGGCGGCCCGCCTATCAGTGGCCAAGGTGGCACTTAGGACCAGGGCATAAGAGCCTGGACTCGGCATCACCTCTGGGTGATCTGCTCTACTCCAACTGATAGGCCTCTCGGACCAATGCATGAACTCTGGGGCATCCGCTGCTACTGCGTTTACTTCTTGCTGCTGCTGGCGCCTGCTGCGCCGGTCATCTACCACACTGGTGAACACCATGTAGGCTCCATGCTCATCTGGGAACTCGTCTTGTACTGCGCCGACTGGCCGAGCCGCCGGCTGCTGGGGCGGCGGTGGAGGCGGTGGTCCAGCAGGCGGCGGTGGAGTAAGGCCGTCTCCCTTGGCGATCCTGGTGAGCCAGTGGCATTTTCTGGTGGTGTGGTTTGACGGCTTCGTGCCGCTGTGGAACTTGCAAGGACCATCCAAAGTCTGCTCATAGGAGAAAGCCAGCAACCAATTGGACTTGCCGCCCTTCTGCCGCTTGGCTAGAGGCTGCCCCTCATTGTTGATCTTCATTCGCCGCGACACACCGATGTTGGAAGTCGGCTCTGGGCTTGCGCTTGTTATAGTTCTGTCTTGTCGCCGATTTGGTGTCTCCAGCCGGGGTTTTGGGAGTCTGAGGGGTCACCTTGCCAGCAGCGCTGACTTGGATCTCTGTCTTCATGGAAGAGTCAACCATGGCGTGCTTATGCGCTATGATCAGCGGTTAAATCGAGGGCCTCGGCTCGTCCGCGAGAGGAGCTCAGTGCTTGAGGAGGGTGCCCTCTCGGCACCCGGCAGTGAAGTATTCGATAGCCTGCACCTCGTGCACGCCCTCGCAGGAGTTCCGAAGCTCGCCCCAGCGTGTGAGGTAGTCGCGTGTTGATTCATCAGGGCCTTGCACGCACAAGGAGAGCTGGCACAGCTTGGGAGGTCGCTTGTACGTGCTCGTGAAGTTGCGGATGAAGGCTTCAGTGAAGTCGACCCAGCTGTTGATGCTGCGGGGCTTCGGGCTGTTCAACCATGTCCGGGCCGTGCCCTGGAGCATGAGAGGAACGTACTTCACGGCAACTCGCTTGTTGCCGTTCGCTATGCTGATGGCTGTGGAGTAGTCTATCAGCCAGTCCTCCGGCTTCACGGAGCCGGTGTACTTGGGTGTGTCTCGGGGGAGCATGAACCCTTTGGGGAAGGGCTCGTCTCTGATGCGGGGCCCGAAGCAAGGCGGACCCAGCTCATCTTCCTCTTCCAGCGCCAGGGATCGGTGGAGTCGGTCGATCCGATGGTGGGCATCGTTCTCTCCGACTCCCTCACGGCGGCCAAGGCGACCTCCGAGAGTCGGATGCTCAACGGGCGGCAGGGAAACTCGCCGCTCTCTTCTGGGCGGGGGAGGCAGGTAGTCGTCCCGCCGCTCTACTGCCCTCGGGCAGCCGTCTTGGTCGCGCTCGATGGTGATGTGAGTCCGACTGTGACTAACAGCCGGCTCCTTCTCTTTCCTTCCGCGGACTCCACCAGTCGGTGTTCGAGGGGTCGCGCCTTGATCTCGGCGGGGAGGCAAGTCATCGTTCGGCTGCTGCAGCGCATCTGCGCGGCCGCCGGCCGCATTTTGCGCAACAACCGCGTCAAGGAGCTGCTGGACTTGCTCCATCATCACACGGCGCTCTTCGCCCTCGAAGTTCTTCAGCTCATCAGTCGCCGCTTGAGCGGCGCGGTTGTTCTCCGCTGGGGTGGCGTACACAGGGCGTTTTGCTCCGAGCAAGTCGGCGATGGCTGCGCCGTGCTGCCGGACCGCACTTAGACGGCTCGGCCCAGTCGGAGCTGGCGAGCCGCCTACGGCGCGATCCATCTCACGCTGGTATGCCTCTGACAAGCGCCTCATGCTTGCCAGCTTCTGGGCGCCTTCGATGATCTGAAGGCGGCGTGTCTCCAGCGTCTCGGTGTCTGCGTCCTCTGGAATGGGCGCGGTAAGGTCTTGTAGGGCCGCAGCTAGCGGGTCCTGGACTTCTTCGCCGGAGTGCTCGCCGTGGCTGATGACGAGCACCTCTGTGATGGCGCTTCCGCCGCTCTCCTCGTACGGAAGCGGCTCGTCGTAGACCACCACGTTGGTGGGGAAAATGTCAAGCGACACGGCGTCGGAGTCGACCAGCATCGGGTCGGTGGAGCCTACGGACTCCAAGTCCACGGCAGGCTCACCGGCGACGTGGAGTTGGTCTAGGAGGCCCGCGAGGAGGCTCTCGGGGCCACCCGTGCCTGCGTCGGATGCAGGCTCGTCGAAGAGGCGCACCTCGCCAACAAGCTCGGCGAGGCTGCCTGCCGCGCAGGCAGCCTCAGCGCCGCACAGCGTGTCGAGGCAAACTCCATCTGGCGAGCCTGGCTGGCTGCGCTCGCCAGGGAGGAAGAGGGTTCCCGTCCAGAACAGATCTCTGGACGACGGTGCACCTCGCCCCACGGTGGGCGCCAAATGTCGGGGGTTGGGTGCGACATATGCCAAAGGATGGCTTATCATGGTGGGGCGAGTAAAAGCGTCGCGGTGCACGAAGCGGATAAGGCGTGACATGCACGCCGCGAATCTTACCCAGCTTCGGGCTCTCCGGGAGATAACACCAGTCTTGCTGCTCTGCGGGGTCTCCGCATGATCACTCAAGCAAAGTGGCTACAATGGTGCTCCTAGAGCTGTTTCGGGAGGCAGGAGAGAGCAAGGATTGTTCTCTCCTTCCTATGCTATGTGGTCTATTTCTATCAAGGTCCGAACCCTTTGCATGGGTGCCCGGGGGTTTATAGGCCTACCTACCCCGGGTACAATGGTAATCCGGCTGGGTGCGGGCCCCACCGCTCGTCTCTCACACCGCCGTTCTTCCGCCCGGCAGGGGCCCGCTGGCGGGCCTCATGGACAGGCCCGACATCAGGCGGCACTCCGGTGGCCACGCAGTTGGTCATCGGGTCGTGGCAACAAAGGTGCATTGTCTGTCGGCGATCACCGCCGCCATTCCCCATCCTATCCGGTTAATGGCTCGTGGGGTCTGGAGGAGAGCGGCCAACTCCGGGGAGGGTGACTCCCACAGGGCCGTCTTGGCGCTCTGGCCGCCTTCGGTCCACCCATCGACAGCGGCCCTGCTGTCTTCGGGCCGTCTGCCGGCGTCATGGAGACAAAGTCGCGCACTATGGCTGAGTCGAGGTAGGCATGGCAACAATGCGCGCCTCACCGGAGATCTTCGATGTCTGGCTCATCAGTAGCCATGCCAGTCCCTCGTAGGCGGGGAGGGACGGCCACGTCGTGACCGTACCCCGCATCGGGCTTCGAGAAGAGTCATGGGCCGACTCCCATAGTCGGCCCCTCCATAGGTCGCTTGCTTGGAGTCGGTTTGTCCTGGAGTCGCCGTCTGGGACTCGGCTTGTCTGGGAGTCGCCATCTGGGACTCGGCTGGTCTTGGAGTCGCCGTCTGGGACTCGGCTTGAGGGGCGCGGCCTGCCTCGATGTCTTGAAAGATCCTGGGACCCGGGTTAGCCTACCCGTGGCCCATTACTCCGACACCAAGTCTCGTGGTTTGCTTCTGGTCCAAGAAAGGTCATCGCGAAAGTTTCATTCCATTTGGACTCCGTTTGGTATTCCTTTTCTGCGAAACTCTAAAATAGGTAAAAAAAACAGAAACTGGCACTGGGCTCTTGGTTAATAGGTTAGTCCCAAAAATAATATAAAAATGCATATTAATGCATATAAAACATCCAAAACAAATAATATTATAGCATGGAACAATAAAAAATTATA
This sequence comes from Aegilops speltoides, assembly GCA_021437245.1. NCBI lineage: Eukaryota > Viridiplantae > Streptophyta > Magnoliopsida > Poales > Poaceae > Aegilops > Aegilops speltoides. The sequence goes on along the minus strand of CM038144.1, from coordinate 382,043,048 downwards.
TATACATTGGAGACGTATCAAGCATCCCCAAGCTTAATTCCTGCTCGTCCTCGAGTAGGTAAATGATAAAAACAGAATTTTTGATGTGGAATGCTACCTAACATATTTATCCATGTAATTTTCTTTATTGTGGCATGAATGTTCAAATTCGAAAGATTCAAAACAAAAGTTTAATATTGACATAAAAATAGTAATAGTTCAAGCATACTAACAAAGCAATCGTGTCTTCTCAAAATAACATGGCCAAAGAAAGCTATCCCTACAAAATCATATAGTCTAGCTATGCTATATCTTCACCACACAAAATATTTAAATCATGCACAACCCCGATGGTAAGCCAACCAATTGTTTCATACTTTTAAAGTTCTCAAACTTGTTCAATCTTCACGCAATACATGAGCGTGAGCCATGGATATAGCACTATGGTGGAATAGAGTATGGTGGTTGTGGAGAAGACAAAAAGGAGGAAGATAGTCTCACATCAACTAGGCGTATCAACGGGCTATGGAGATGCACATCAATAGATATCAATGTGAGTGAGTAGGGATTGCCATGCAACGGATGTACTAGAGCTATAAGTGTATGAAAGCTCAAAAAGAAACTAAGTGGGTGTGCATCCAACTTGCTTGCTCACGAAGACCTAGGGCAATTTGAGGAAGCCCATCATTGGAATATACAAGCCAAGTTCTATAATGAAAAATTCCCACTAGTATATGAAAGTGACAAAATAGGAGACTCTCTATCATGAAGATCATGGTGCTACTTTTAAGCACAAGTGTGGAAAAAGGATAATAACATTGCCCCTTTATCTCTTTTTCTCTTTTTCTTTTGTTTGGGCCTTTCTACTCTTTTTTTAAGGCCTCTTTTTTTCGTCCGGAGTCGCATCCCGACTTGTGGGGGAATCATAGCCTCCATCATCCTTTCCTCACATGGGACAATGCTCTAATAATGAAGATCATCACACTTTTATTTACTTACAACTCAATAATTAGAACAAAATATGACTCTATGTGAATACCTCCAGCGGTGTACCAGGATGTGCAATGAATCAAGAGTGACATGTATGAAAGAATTATGAAAGGTGGCTTTGCCAAAAATACGATGTCAACTACATGATCATGCAAACCAATATGACAATGATGAAGCGTGTCATAATAAATGAAACCGTGGAAAGTTGCATGGCAATATATCTCGGAATGGCTATGGAAATGCCATAATAGGTAGGTATGGTGGCTGTTTTGAGGAAGGTATATGGTGGGTGTATGGTACCGGCTAAAGTTGCGTGGTACTAGAGAGGCTAGCAATGGTGGAAGGGTGAGAGTGTCTATAATCCATGGACTCAACATTAGTCATAAAGAACTCGCATACTTATTGCAAAAATCTATCAGTTATCAAAATAAAGTACTACGCGCATGCTCCTAGGGGGATAGATTGGTAGGAAAAGACCATCGCTCGTCCCCAACTGCCACTCATAAGGAAGACAATCAATAAATAAATTATGCTCCAACTTAATCACATAACGGTTCACCATACATGCATGCTACGGGAATCACAAACTTTTACACAAGTATCTCTCAAATTCACAACTACTCCACTAGCATAACTCTAATATCACCATCTTCATATCTCAAAACAATCATAAAGAATCAAACTTCTCATAGTATTCAATGCACTTTATATGAATTTTTTTATTATATCCCTCTTGGATGCCTATCATATTAGGACTAAATTTATAACCAAAGCAAATTACCATGCTGTTCTAAAAGACTGTCAAAATGATATAAGTGAAGCATGAGAGTTCAACAATTTCTATAAAATAAAGCCACCGTCATGCTCTAAAAAGATATAAGTGAAGTACAAGAGCAATATTATCTAGCTCAAAAGATATAAGTGAAGCACATAGAGTATTATAATAAATCACGATTCATGCGTGTCTCTCCCAAAAGGTGTGTACAACAAGGATGATTGTGGTAAACTAAAAATCAAAGACTCAAATAATACAAGACGCTCCAAGCAAATCACATACCATGTGGTGAATAAAAATATAGCCTCAAGTAAAGTTATCGATAGATGAAGACGAAAGAGGGCATCCCCAAGCTTAGGCTTTTGTTTGTCCTTGAATATTACCTTGGGGTTCCTTGGGAATCGCCAAGCTTAGGCTCTTGCCACTACTTATTTCATAGTCCATCAAATCCTTACCCAAAACTTGAAAACTTCACAACACAAAACTCAACAGAAAATCTCATGAGCTCCATTAGTATAAGAAAATAAATCACCACTTTATGGTATTTTTGCAAACTCAATATTTATTTATATTGGTGTAATATCTACCGTATTACAACTTTTCCATGGTTCATACCCCCCGATACTACCCATAGATTCATCAACATAAGCAAACAACACGCGAAAAACAGAATCTGTCAAAAACAGAACAGTCTGTAGTAATCTGTAACTCTCGAATACTTATGTAACTCCAAAAATCTTGGAATATTAGGAAAACCTGATAATTTTTTTAAAAATCCATATAAAAAATAATAAGATCAAAAGCACGTTTCTGTGAATTTTCAAAACTACTTTATTGGGTGCAAAAGTTTCTCATTTTTAGTAGGATCAACACAACTATCACTATAAACTATCCTAAAGATTTAACTTGGCACGAACACTAATTAAAACATAAAACCACATATAGCCAGAGTCTAGATGAATTATTTATTACTAAACAAGAACAAAAAGCAAAGAATAAAATTAAAATTGGGTTGCCTCCTAACAAGCGCTATCGTTTAACGCCCTTAGCTAGGCATTGATAATTTCAATGGTGCTCACATAAAAGAGAAGAATTGAAGCACAAAGAGAGCATCATAAAACACGTGACAAACACATCTAAGTCTAACATACTTCCTATGCATAGGCATTTTATAAGCTAACAATTTATCAAGGCAAGCAAAAACTAGCATATGCAAGGAAGAAAAAAGAGACGATAGCAATCTCATCATGAAGAGAGATAATTTAGTAACATAAAAACTTCTACAACCATATTTTCCTCTCTCATAATAATTAAATGTGTCATAATCAAATTCAACAAAATAACTATCACATAACATATTCTCAACATGATCCACATGCATGCGAAATTGACACTCTTCCAAAATAGTGGGATTAACATTAACTAAAGTCATGCCATCTCCAAACCCACTTTTATCAAAAAGTTCATAATATTAAACATTCTACAAATATGTGGGATCTAAAGTTGAAACTCTTCAAAACCCACTTTTAATATTATTGAAAACACTAATATCAATCTCATATTCATCATGGGGCTTAAATAAATTTTCAAGATCATAAGAAGAATCACCCCAATCATGATCATTGCAACAAGTAGTGGACATAGCAAAACTAGCATCCCCAATCTTAAGGTTTTGCATATTTTTAGCATAATTGACATTCATAGAATTTATAATAGAATCATTGCAATCATGCTTTTTATTCAAGGAGCTATCGTGAATCTCTTCATAAATTTCTTCATCACTATTTTCAGATTCACGAATTTCAAGCAAAACTTCATAAAGATAATCTAGTGCACAAAACTCACTAGCAATTGGTTCATCATAATTGGATCTCTTAAAAAGATTAGCAAGTGGATGAGGATCCATAAACTTTTAGCAAGCGAAGATGCAAGTAAAAATAAAGCACATGGTAACACAAGCGAACAAAAGATCAAACGAAAGAGGGGCGAAGAAAAGGCGAATCTTTTCAAAAATCATTTTAGAGGTGGGGGAGAGGAAAACGAGAGGCGATTGGCAAATAATGTAATGCAATAGATGAGAGTTTATGATGGGTACTTGGTATGGCTTGACTTGGCGTAGATCTCCCCAGCAATGGTGCCAGAAATTCTTCCTGCTACCTCTTGAGCTTGCCTTGGTTTTTCCCTTGAAGACAAAAGGGTGATGCAACAAAGTAGAGTAAGTATTTCCCTCAGTTTGAGAACCAAGGTATCAATCCAGTAGGAGATAACGCACAAGTCATCGAATACCTGCACAAACAATCAACAACTTGCACCCAACGCAATAAAGGGGTTGTCAATCCTTTCATGATTATTTGCAAAACTGAGATCTGATTGAGATAGATAAATGGTAAAGTAAATATTTTTGGTATTTTTGGTTTATAGATTGGAAAGTAAAGATTGCAAAGTAAAGAAACATCGGCAGAAATTGGCAAGCTGATGGGAAAACAATATGATGTAAACTAGACCCGGGGGCCATAGGTTTCACTAGTGGCTTCTCTCAAGATAGCAAATATTACAGTGGGTGAACAAATTACTGCTGAGCAATGGATAGAAGAGCCCAAAGTATGACGATATACAAGGCAATGATCATGAATATAGGCATCATGTCCATGTCAAGTAGACCGAAACGATTCTGCATCTACTACTATTACTCCACACATCGACCGCTATCCAGCATGCATCTAGAGTATTAAGTTCATAAAGAACGGAGTAACGCATTAAGTAAGATGACACGATGTAGAAGAATAAACTCAAGCAATATGATGAAAACCCCATCTTTTTATCCTCGATGGCAACAATACAATACGTGCCTTGCCGCCCCTACTGTCACTGGGAAAGGACACTGCAAGATTGAACCCAAAGCTAAGCACTTCTCCCATTGCAAGAAAGATCAATCTAGTAGGCCAAACTAAACCTTAATTCGAAGAGACTTGCAAAGATATCAAATCATGCATATAAAAATTCAGAGAAGAACCAAATAATATTCATAGATAATCTGATCATAAATCCACAATTCATCGGATCTCGGCAAACACACCGCAAAAGAATATTACATCGAATAGAACTCCAAGAACATCGAGGAGAACATGGTATGGAGACTCAAAGAGAGAGAGAAGAAGCCATCTAGCTACTAGCTATGGACTCTTAGGTCTGTGGTAAACTACTCACACTTCATTTGAAGGGTAATGGTGTTGATGAAGAAGCCCTCAGTGATCGAATCCCCCTCCGGCAGGACGCCGGAAAAGGCCCCTATATGGGATCTCACGGGTATAGAAGGTTGCGGTGGTGGAAAAGTGGTTTAGTGGCTCCCCTAGAAGTTTTGGGGGTATAAGAGTATATATAGGCGAAGGAACTAGGTTAGGAGACCCATGCGGGGCCCATGAGGCAGGGGGTGCGCCCTCCACCCTCGTGGCCGCCTTGTTGCGTCTCCGACTTCATCTCCAAGTCTCGTGGTTTGCTTCTGGTCCAAGAAATATCATTGTGAAAGTTTCATTCCGTTTGGACTATGTTTGGTATTCCTTTTCAGCGGAACTCTGAAACAGGTAAAAAACTAAAACTGGCACTGGGATCTCGGTTTATAGGTTAGTCCCAAAAATAACATAAAATTGCATATTAATGCATATAAAACATCCAAAATAGATAATATAATAGCTTGGAACAATAAAAAATTATAGATACCTTGGAGACGTATCAAGCATCCCCAAGCTTAATTCCTGCTCGTCCTCGAGTAGGTAAATGATAAAAACAGAATTTTTGATGTGGAATGCTACCTAACATATTTATCCATGTAATTTTCTTTATAGTGGCATGAATGTTCAAATCCGAAAGATTCAAAACAAAAGTTTAATATTGACATAAAAATAGTAATACTTCAAGCATACTAACAAAGCTATCATGTGTTCTCAAAATAACATGGCCAAAGAAAGCTATCCCTGCAAAATCATATAGTCTGGCTATGCTCTATCTTCATCACACAAAATATTTAAATCATGCACAACCCCGATGATAAGCCAAACAATTGTTTCATACTTTTAATGTTCTCAAACTTTTTCAATCTTCACGCAATACATGAGCGTGAGCCATGGATATAGCACTATGGTGTAATAGAGTATGGTGGTTGTGGAGAAGACAAAAAGGAGGAAGATAGTCTCACATCAACTAGGTGTATCAACGGGATATGGAGATGCACATCAATAGATATCAATGTGAGTGAGTAGGGATTGCCATGCAACGGATGCACTAGAGCTATAAGTGTATGAAAGCTCAAAAAGAAACTAAGTGGGTGCGCATCCAACTTGCTTGCTCACGAAGACCTAGGGCAATTTGAGGAAGCCCAACATTAGAATATACAAGCCACATTCAATAATGAAAAATTCCCACTAGTATATGAAAGTGACAAAATAGGAGACTCTCTATCATGAAGATCATGGTGCTACTTTGAAGCACAAGTGTGGAAAAAGGATAGTAACATTGCCCCTTCTCTCTTTTTCTATATTTTTTTGCGTGGGCCTTTCTCCTCTTTTTTATGGCCTCTTTTTTTCGTCCGGAGTCTCATCCCGACTTGTGGGGGAATCATAGCCTCCATCATCCTTTCCTCACATGGGACAATTCTCTAATAATGAAGATCATCACACTTTTATTTACTTACAACTCAAGAATTACAATGCAATACTTAGAACAATATATGACTCTATGTGAATGCCTCGGGTGGTGTACCGGGATGTGCAATGAAGCAAGAGTGACATGTATGAAAGAATTATGAAAGGTGGCTTTGCCACAAATACGATGTCGACTACATGATCATGCAAACCAATATGACAATGGTGAAGCGTGTCATAATAAACAAAATGGTGGAAAGTTGCATGGCAATATATCTCGGAATGACTATGGAAATGCCATAATATGTAGGCATGGTGGCTGTTTTGAGGAAGGTATATGGTGGGTGTATGGTACCAGCGAAAGTTGCGTGGTACTAGAGAGGCTAGCAATGGTGGAAGGGTGAGAGTGCGTATAATCCATGGACTCAACATTAGTCATAAAGAACTCACATACTTATTGCAAAAATATTAGTTATCGCAACGAAGTACTACGCGCATGCTCCTAGGGGGATAGATTGGTAGGAAAAGACCATCGCTCGTCCCTGACTGCCACTCATAAGGAAGACAATCAATAAATAAATTATGCTCCAACTTCATCACATAACGGTTCACCATACGTGCATGCTACAGGAATCACGAACTTTAACACAAGTATCTCTCAAATTCACAACTACTCCACTAGCATAACTCTAATATCACCATCTTCATATCTCAAAACAATCATAAAGAATCAAACTTCTCATAGTATTCAATGCACTTTATATGAAAGTTTTTATTATATCCCTGTTGGATGCCTATCATATTAGGACTAAATTTATAACCAAAGCAAATTACCATGCTATTCTAAAAGACTCTCAAAATGATATAAGTGAAGCATTAGAGTTCAACAATTTATATAAAATAAAGCCATCGTCGTGCTCTAAAATGATATAAGTGAAGTACTAGAGCAATATTATCTAGCTCAAAAGATATAAGTGAAGCACATAGAGTATTCTAATAAATCACGATTCATGCGTGTCCCTCCCAAAAGTGTATACAACAAGGATGATTGTGGTAAACTAAAAAGCAAAGACTCAAATAATACAAGACGCTCCAAGCAAAACACATATCATGTCGTGAATAAACATATAGCCTCAAGTAAAGTTACCGATAGACAAAGAGGAAAGAGGGGATGCCTTCCTGGGCATCCCCAATCTTAGGCTTTTGTTTTTCCTTGAATATTACCTTGGGGTGCCTTGGGCATCCCCAATCTTAGGCTCTTGCCACTCCTTATTTCATTGTCCTTCAAATCCTTACCCAAAACTTGAAAACTTCACAACACAAAATTGAACAGAAAATCTCCTGAGCTCCGTTAGTATAAGAAAATAAAACCACTTTAAGGTACTGTTGCAAACTGTTATGGCACTCCTAGAAGGAGGGCGCGAGAGGGCCGGCCGGGGGCCTTTTTGCCCACAGCCGAGCAAGAGGGAAGGGATTTCCTTCTTAATTCTTGCTTGATTAGGTTGATACGTCTCCTCTCTTTATATAGAGAGGTTTACTTGACTCCCAAGCAAGGATTACTTGACCCCTAAGCAAGCGACCCTTATGTCTAATTAACCCTAAGACTAATGGGCCCATTAGGCCCATTACGTACTCTAGCACTACACCCCACCTGGACATGCAACTTGTCCTCGAGTTGCAGCCTAACCAACTTATAACCATGACTCGACGCAACACAAACCAAACACCTAAAAACAAGCCTTTTATATCTCGGCTTGTTTTATTATTCTCAACCTGAAATGGACTGGGACGCTTTATTTTGGACCCCTTAACAAAAAGTGGACACCATCCGCACGTCGGACATGCACGTGTATAGCCTCCTGGATCCCATGGACACCACCTGAACAAAAGGAGTGCATGTGTATGACCACCTGGAAGTGTTTGCAAGAGTGACCAGCAGAGGCGCCCTCGCGGCGGCCGCTGGCAGAATGCAGTGGTGCTATGTGGTGCACTGCTGTCGGTGACACCATGCCTTCACCCTGCCGGACGACTATTGGTTTGCACTGCACAGGAAAGAGTGGAGGGCTTGCGCTGGAGAATGACGAGGAGGGGTGTCGGTGTCAAAACCGGCGGATCTCGGTTAGGGGGTCCCGAACTGTGCGTCTAGGCGGATTGTAACAGGAGACAAGGGACACGATGTATTAGCCAGGTTCGGGCCCTCTCGATGGAGGTAAAACCCTACGTCCTGCTTGATTAATATTGATGATATGGGTATTACAAGAGTGGATCTACCACGAGATCAAGGAGGCTAAACCCTAAAGCTAGCCTATGGTATGATTGTTGTAATGTATGTTGTGTCCTACGGACTAGAGCCCTCGGTTTATATAGACCCCGGAGGAGGCTAGGGTTACAGTCGGTTACAATGGTAGGAGATCTACATATCCGTATTGCCAAGCTTGCCTTCCACGCCAAGGAAAGTCCCATCCGGACACGGGGCGGAGTCTTCAATCTTGTATCTTCGTAGTCTTGGAGTCCGTGAGACGATGATAGTCCGGCTGTCCGGACACCCCTAGTCCAGACTCCTCAAGAGTAGCCCACGAACCAGGCTTCAATGACGATAAGTCCGGTCGCATTATGTTCGGCATTGCAAGGCGGGTTCCTCCCTTGAATAATCCAGAGAAGATCATGAACACCAGGATAGTGTCCGGCTCTGCAAAATAAATTCCACATTCCACCGTAGAGAGAATAATGCACGTAAATCCGATCTGCTGACATATTTCGCGGCATGACATCACACCGCTACCAGGCCTTTACTTGAATCGTTTTTTATTATACCATCTCAGCACGTTTAGCGAAGCGGTTTCCTTGGCACGTCTTCTCGAAGCAGAGATCGTGCTCCCCTTATTCCGGGATTCTCATCAATACGAGCGTGGGTGACCCAACCGTGCCCGTCGCCACGCCTCCTCTATCGAAGGTGAATCCCGAACGGTCACGGAGATGGCTCTTGGTATTTTCCCCCTTTATAAGGGGACCAAGGCTCGTTTCTTTTTCTCAAACTTCCATCGAATCCTCTCCTTGCTCCAAGTTCCAACACTCAGAGCCCCAGATTCGAGTGCTTCGGATCTTCAGCAATGTCCGGCTCCGACCTTCAGGGCCGGTGGATGCCCTCCTCCGTCACGGAGGAGGACATGTTGAAACTGCGTGAGGCCAAGTACCTGTTCTATGAGATTTCGCACAGGTTGCCCGCCCGAGGGCAGGCCGTACCCACTCCCGAGCCCGGTGAGTACATCGTCTTCGTACCCCACCTCCGTCGGGGTTTAGGCTTCTCGACGGACCCCTTCGTGAGGGGGCTCATGTTCTACTATGGGCTGGATTTTCACGACTTGGCTCCGGAGTCCATCCTCCATATTTCCGAATTCATTATTGTCTGTGAGGCCTTCCTCCGCGTCACCCCCCACTTTGGCCTATGGCTGAAGACCTTCAATGTGGAGCCGAAGATGATCGGGGGGCATCAAGCGGAGTTCGGCGGGGTGGCCATAAGCAGGAGGGCCGATGCCCCGTGGACCGAGGGCTCCTTCCAAGAGGAGCTCGGCTTGTGGCAGTAGGAGTGGTTCTACGTCACCGCTCCGAAGGGCAGCAAGCAAAAGCCGCCGCCTTCATTCCGCCCGGGACCTCCACGCCGATTGATGTCGTGGGTCAACCAAGGGCTCAATTGGGGGCCGTCCGAAGACGTGCCCTTATTGCAGGGCCGGATTCAAGACCTCCAAGCGAGGGAGATCAATCTGGCTGTGGTGATGCAGGTCATGCTAATCAGGCGTCTTCTGCCCTACAAACGCCGTCCTCTCCGGTTATGGGAGTTCAATCCGGAGGGGCCACGAACTCTCCAACACTTCATGGGTTTGACGCCCGTGGAGATGTACAAGTTGTTCTTCGGACTACAGGTGGCGTGTCCGGAATTGACCGAGGACGCAGGCCTAAGCTGCAATCGCCCGGATACACAGGTAAGTAGCTCAGAGTCCGGACGTTCTATTTGTTTGCTTTTCTGAAATTTGCCTTCTAACCCATTAGTGTTCATCAGGAGTGGGTAACGCGATCGAAGCTGATAAGGTGTCCGGCCCCCCTCCCAGAGACCGCACCGGAGCCCGTGCTGGTCAGAATGTTGGAGGTCGCGCCCGTAGAAGGGGGCGATGGGGAAAATAGAAGAGCTATCACCTCGCCCAAGGGGGCGCCTGAAGAGGGGGGATCGACAATCCCTCCTACCAGGGGGAGAAGAGGACCGCCTCCGAAGACCCGGAGGCCAAAGCCCCTAAGCGGGGGAAGAAATCTTTGCCGGAGGGTCCTGCATCCGGAGAAAGTCCGGACGTACAATCGTTTCTAAAGGATCAGCCCTCCAGCGAGCCGTGAGTATGAAAAAGGGGGGTTCATTAATGAGAAAATACCCCTATTTGTGCTTCTGTGGATGACCGAAATTTTTACCTTGCAGTTCGGATCTGCGGCCTCCTCAGATGAGTTCGTCTTCGGGGGATCTTCGTCCGGAGATGATGGAGAGCAAAACACCTCCGTCTGCTGCGCTGTCGGATATGGCAGATGAGCCTGAAGTATCGTCACGGAGGTTATCCCCGAGTCCGGAGGGGCCGGAGAGTTCGGCGCCCACTAGTGTCCGGCCGGGGGAGCTGAAGAATCTGCTTGAGAGGGCGTCCATCTCAGAAGATCACCGTGCTTTGATGCGCATGGTGATTGGAAGGATTTCGTCCGCCGAAAGCGGATTGCATAGTGCCGTCAGGAGTTTATTGACGGGATTTGAGGTACGCAAGAACGACGCACCTTTTTGACAGTTTGGCACATAGAAGCGCGTCCTGTATAGATAGTAGCCCCTGAGACTCGGTAGGTTGTCGAAAGCGATAGCGTACCGAGGATCAAAATCTCAGGTAATGAAAGTCGTCGTTCCTATGCAGGTGGCGGATAGTCCGGGGGCTAGCCGGACTAGTGGATTTGCCGAGTTAATGCGGCAACTTGACATGGCGGATGCGGACATCGCGCTTGTCAACCGGCGACTTGACGAGTCGCAAGGTAAATGAATTCTCCATAGTCACTTATTTAAGGGAGTCAAAGCCCGCCTCTTATAATGTATATGCTGTGATACAGACGGTGCTACTGCTGTGGAGAGCCTTTGGGCCGAACTTGCTCAAGCCAAGGAGCAAGCCCGAAGGAGTGATGCGGCTGCCTCGAGGGCGGCCGAGGAGTTGAAAGCCGAAAAGGCTGCGCATTGCCTAAGCAGGGAGAAGATGGCTGAATTGGCCGTGAAATTAAAAGATGCTGCCGACCGCAACGAGGCTCTTGAAAAGGAGCGCTTGTCGGAGCGGGAAAACCTGGGGAAGGCCACCGCCGAGGCCAAGGATGCCCGTTCTACAATGCGGGCTATGAAGGAGGAGCTGCGCCAGGCCGGAGACATTGTGGCTGGAGGGCCGTTTCTGTTGCGTTGCCGGTTTACGGATCAAAAGTATGCCCAACTTGGCTAGCTGTGGGTCTGGAGGATCCATATATGGACTTAGCGGCAAGTGCGGCTGATGCCCTTGAGCACTTTCGGAGCCAGAAGGATCACAAGACGGAAGAGCTATTTTGGTCTCAATTCCATAGTCCGGATCATTCACTTCCATTGACCGATCAGTTGGCCGAATGAGATGCGCTAAATAGATTGTCCGGACTTGCCATGACTGATATCGTGGCTCATGTCTGGCCAGAGAGACCCAGGGCGACAAGCTATTTTGGCTTATTGCAGCAATTTCTTGGAGCGGTGCCGCACATCAAGGAGATGAAGCGGTCGGCTTGCATAGAAGGTGTGCGGATGGCCCTTGCCCGTGTGAAGGCACATTGGACAGAGATGGATGCCACCGCTATTGCAGCCCAGGGTTCGGACGAAAACCGATTACCCGCCGAGCACTATTTTGGGGAGGTTATGCGTGGCACTCGTGTAATAGAGTCGCAGTGCTCAAAAAATGTCACGTTCAAATGAACGTTTTATCTTGTAAGGCAATGATTATGATGTAACCGCCTTTTATACTTGTGCGTTCCAAGTATTAAAATATCTCCTATGCGGCCGTTTATGTATACATTTGTATAACCTGAAAGATTGCAGTCTTCGGCTTCAGCCCCCACGCACAAGGTGCGGGGGTGCTCGCAAAAAATAGCCCGTTTTCACACTTAATCCGACGTCTCGGTCCTGTTAAGGAGGTGGTAGCGTAGCGAACGAGGCAATCCGGACTATGATGCTTTATCACTTTCACTTAGCCAGTGGAGTTCGAGGGTGGGGCTACGATATAGCCCCTTGGGGCACCGCGCTTCTCCAAATTCGGGGCGCGTGTGTGCCTGACCGGGAAACGGTCCTTCGTCAAAGCGGGGAATTCTAAACATTCCGGTAGTCGATCGAGTGGTTGACCAGTCTCTCATTGTATCATGACAATCGGCCGACTTTCTCTCGAGGTGCTCGCCCAGCTGAACTGGGGCACAATCGCAGTAGTTCTCCTGGTGCCGCCTTAGCCAACGATACGGAACGTAAGGCAGCAAAACACAGGAGCCGGGCAAAACCAACATTTGACCAAAGACATGATTCAGAGCTGATGCATATAAGGCCTAACTCAAGACGCCGAACACTCCCTAAGGTGTTTGGTCTTTGTAATAATGGGCAGAACAATGCCCTAAGCCCCTAATGTCCAGGTACGGGCATGGACTTCTGACGCGGCCGATGCCAAAACGTTAGGCTCCGCTTTGGTTATAATGAGGAACCAAGGGATTATAACAACAAGAGACAGTAAAAAAGGTTTCGCAGGGTCTTAATCTGAAAAGAATCCTTGCGACGGGTCCCTACTGCACGTCTGCGCCTGTGTCTCCGTTGTGCCGTTATCCCGGACGGGTGTGCATGTTGTTCATCTGTAAAAAGAGAGGAACTTTAGCTTGAAAGGAACTTGTGCAGAAAATATATACGAAGGAAGAAATATAAATAAGTAAAGCGGAGTCTGCGTGAGCTCACTTTGTTGTTTGTCGCCGCAGCCCTTGTAAAGGATGTGCGCTAGGGAGCCCTAAGCTTACTTATGCGGACTCGTCTAACCGTGTCCGGGGTCTTTAAGTGACCCTCGCACTGAAATGATGCCACGTGGACCGGGCATCTTGAGTGTAAGAGACGCGTAATGTGGTATGGCGTTGAAACGGACAAAAGCCTCTCGTCCCAAGAGTGCTTGATAGCCACTTTTAAATGGGACGATATGAAATATTAGTTTTTCGCGTCAAAAGTTGTTCGGTGATCCGAACATAACTTCTAGTAATAGGGAGCCTGTGCACTTGGCGTAAGGGCCTGGCGTCACTCCTTTGAAGGAAGTGCGGCTGTGCCGAATTTTAGTAGGGTCTATCCCCAACTTGCGGATTGTGTTTGGATCTGACAGGTTTAGGTCATCGCCTCCGTCCATCGGGACTTGTGTAAATTGCAGTCCGTCGATTCACGGATCAATATCGTGGCAGTCCATCCTGCGTTTGACGCTCGAATAATCCGGTGGTCAAAAGTGATTGGTTTTGATATCCAATCTCTATGGTCTGCTGGGTTGGACCGTGCGAGACTCTTTTTAGAGGGTGCCGCACTATTTTTCCGTATTACCACGTGAAGTGAGTTTACTGCTTTGACCTCTTGTGGGAAAGTCTTTTGTTTTCCGGTGCTCTGCTGGTGGGGTTTATCGTCTTCGCTTGACGCGTCGAGCCCCTTGTGTTCAGCATTTAGTCGGCCGGACTGTTTGAAAACCCAACAATCTCTGTGGGTATGGTTTGCAGGCCTTCCGGGGGTACTGTGGATTTGACATATCCGACCCAAAATCTTGTTTAAGTTGGATAGCTCATCGCTGTTATCCTTAAGAGGCGGTGTTTTGTTGTTTGGCCGCGAGCTTTTGAATTTGGCGTGAACTACCGTGCTCTTTGGGCTTTTCTCTTTATTCCGGCGCTGCTCTTTTCTGCGCCGTGATTTTCCGTTTCCATCTCTGTTTTCGGATGTACTTGGGTCGCTGGTGCTGCATCTTGCTAACCAGCTGTCCTCTCCCGCAGAAAAGCGGGTCATGAGGCTTGTTAGCGCGGACATTGTCCTCGGCTTCTCTTGGCGAGGTGTCTGGCGAGCCATTAAATCTCGGGACGTTGTGTTTAAAAGCTGCTAAGGCTTGGCGTCCGGACGATCGGCTATTTGGTTCTTTTGGTGAGGAACCTGTTCGAATTTTCTTGTACCGACTCTTGGGCTGTTGAGTTATATGACTTAGATCGCTGCGCATCCGGAGGGCGGACATAAGTTCATTGAAAATTTGCTCTAATCGCGTCCTCGAGCTCTTCCCAACTTCCAATAGTGTTTTCTGGGAGGCTTTTGAGCCAATGACGGGCTGGCCCTTTGAGCTTGAGGGGTAGGTATTTTATGGCGTGGAGATCATCTCCTCCGCCATGTGTATGTGTAGTATATAATCTTCTATCCAGACTCTGTGGTCTGTTGTTCGTCGTAGGCCTCTATGTTTATGGGTTTAAACCTGCGCCGAATTCGTGATCCAAAGCACCTCGTTGGTGAAACATAGTGGGTGTGCGGCGCCCCTGTATTTGGATGCACAAATGTCTTCGGATACTTGGCGTGTTGTATTGCCTCCTGGGGCCCTCTTCTTTGGCCCGTAAATGGACCTGGCTGGGCCATCTAACTTTCCAGGGTCATTAGTCGGTTTATATGCGGCGCCGCTTTCAGATTTTGGCCTATCATCTAGCCGTCTATCCAACCAGGCGGCTTCTTTGTTTTTTGACAGTGGGGGCTCTATGGCCTCCTCATCAAATTCTGGCAGTAGCTTGCACTTCGGGTAGCTCTTTGATTGATGGCCATGGCCGTATTTGTCTGCGGTTCTGAGCACTTTGCTCCACCTCATTCTGAGTGTATCTTCCGCTGTTTTGAGCTTCCGTTTTTCCTTCTTCAAGCTTCTTGCGGTGTTGACGAGTCTTTTCCAAAGGTTTTTATTCTCCGGCGGTGTGTCCGGCGTAAGATCGTCCGGACTATTTTTCCCGCCGGGCCCGGACTGATTGTCTGACTCGTCTTCTTCGGACGGTTGCTTGTCGTCGTCCACTGGTTCGCCCTGCTGTATTGCTGGGTCATTAAGAGCGCTGTTGTTGTCGAGGCGGGACTTAGGGCGGCGTCTGCGTTGCCGTTTTCGTTGTTTGTCGGCGGGATTATCTTTTGCCGCGCCCCATTGGTCCTCGTTGTCGCTTCCTTTTGGGGTATCCACCATGTATACGTCGTATGACGAGGTGGTCTTTACGTGCCTTATAGGCGCTGGCTCTTGTTCGTCTCTGGCATCGTCGTCCATACCGTTAATGTCTTTGGAGTCGTGATCTAGCATGTCGATTAGGTCATCTATAGTGGCTACAAAGTGGGTGGTGGGTGGGCTCTGAATTTCTTTGTCGTCCGTATGCCCGCCGTCCTGGCCATAGTCCGTCCAGGACTCTCCCGATAGCGAGAGATGCTTTAGCAAATTTAGGATGTCGCCAAAGGGCGAGCATTGGAAGATGTCCGCGGCGGTGAATTCCATAACCGGCGCCAATCCGATTCGATTGGTAGGGGTGCGGGAGGTCCGGAGTCCGGCAAGGAGTCCGGCACCTCGGAATCACGAGTTTCGCGAGGGACAAGGTTAGTGTTGGGCTCCATTGCCGTGGAAGTTGAAGCCCCCGAGGTGGCATCCATCCACCGATCCTCGATCTGGGCGATCGGCTCCGGACTAAGGGCCGAAGTGGATTCGTATGCGGCCACGAAGGCACTGTTCGGCGGCAGAGCTAGATCATGCCCATCGCAACAGTGCGGGGCGCTTGGCTTTGGCTCGAGCCCGTCGAAGATCAAGTCCCCGCGGATGTCGGCCGTGAAGTTTAGGCTTCGAATCGACTGATGGCGGAGGCGAGCTTCGATCTGCTCCAGATGGCCAAGAGAATTAGCCCGCAGTGCGAAGCCGCCGAATACGAAGATCTGTCCGGGGAGAAAAGTCTCACCCTGGACAGCGTTGTTGATTGAAGATGCCATCGAGCCTATCGGTGACGACACAGAGGAACTCTCAATGAAAGCACCAATGTCGGTGTCAAAACCGGCGGATCTCGGGTAGGGGGTCCCGAACTGTGCGTCTAGGCGGATGGTAACAGGAGACAAGGGACACGATGTTTTACCCAGGTTCGTGCCCTCTCGATGGAAGTAAAACCCTACGTCCTGCTTGATTAATATTGATGATATGGGTATTACAAGAGTGGATCTACCACGAGATCAAGGAGGCTAAACCCTAAAGCTAGCCTATGGTATGATTGTTGTAATGTATGTTGTGTCCTACGGACTAGAGCCCTCCGGTTTATATAGACACCGGAGGAGGCTAGGGTTACACAGAGTCGGTTACAATGGTAGGAGATCTACATATCCGTATTGCCAAGCTTGCCTTCCACGCCAAGGAAAGTCCCATCCGGACATGGGACGGAGTCTTCAATCTTGTATCTTCGCAGTCTTGGAGTCCGGCGGACGATGATAGTCCGGCTGTCCGGACACCCCCTAGTCCAGGACTCCCTCAAGGGGTGCGCCCCCCAACCACCGATGTCGCAACTTTGAGGTCGGTGCACATGGGGAATGTCGGATTTCGGATTCCGGGAGACCCTTGAGGTTCAAACACTGGGGTGCGCGCGGAGATCACACCCTCAGCCTACCCATGTTTCACCGCCTCGCTAGGATCTAAACTACATGAAGAACAACACAAGGGACACAAGATTTATACTGGTTCAGGCCACCATTGTGGTGTAATACCCTATTCCAGTTTGTGGTGTGTGGATTGTCTCTAGGGCTGATGAGGAACAATACAAAGGAAGAACACCCTCGCGAGGGTCTGTTCTTGGTTGGTGCGATGAACTGCTAGGGGAGTTCAGTCGCCTCTCTCTCTCGCTTGGGTGTCGATCCGATCCGATCTCTCTCAATGTCTTTCTATCCTTGTTCTCTCGATGCCTCTACCCTGTGGGTGGCTAGTCCTATTTATAGGCAGAGGCCCTGGGCCTTTTCCCAAATATTGAGCGGGAAGGGCGCCAACAATCGCCATTTTGAAGGGGAACATGTAGTACACTTATCCTGACTAAAGTTGGTCCTCGCCTGCCAAAAGACCCTGACGATGATGCTGGCTTGGGCTCCACGATGACCTCCATTCTGCCATCCTGCTGGTCTTGGTCTTGTTGCAACGAAATGGTTGCCTTTGCTTGATACCCTTGCTTGCGCTTGCCCCCATTGAAACAAAGGGGAAACAAGGATTCTGCGCAGGCCGGCGCCTGCCTGGCGCCTGCCTGCGCCCTGGTCGTCATGGCTTGCGTCACGGGCACCTCGTGAGGTACCCCGCCTTGATCTCTCCGCTTCCTCGTGAGCCAGCCTAACGAGGCCGGGCCTGAGGAAGCCTCTTGTCATCCGCCCCGCGAGGCTTGGCCCTCGCGAGGGTCTTGAGCATGTGTTGATGAAGATGGGCGTCTTGGGCCACCTTGAAACCACGCCCAGGCGCAGCGAGCAAGTCTGGGTACCCCGTTCCCAGAACGCCGACAGTAGCCCTCGGGCCCAAGGCACGCTTGGACATGGCTTAGCAAAGAAGCGAAGAGGCAAGTGCGAAGCGCCGCGGGCCCCAATAGCCTGCGGCTTTGGGCGCCGCGTGGCGGTTGATTGGACGTGGGCGTCTTGGCTCCCCCACGACGCCTTGGTAGCTGCACGATCTGACAAGTCCCTGCATGCAAAACGGGTCATGATTACCTGTGATCGTGGAGGCCGATGGTTGGCCTCCCTCGGCAATATGTACAGAACGGCGTGAGCCCTTCCAATTCATCTCTTCCCGCTACTCTTCGTCATCCTCTTCGTCCTTGCTCCTCCCTTCGCCAATGGCACCGATCCGTCGGTTTTCTGCTGAAGAGAAAGGGAAGGCCCCCCGAGAGAGTCCTATCCCGCTTCGTCCGAAGAAACGGCTCGTCTCTTGCCACGGGGAAGGAGGCGCTTGGCAGGAGGTGTCGAGGCCATGGTTCGAGCGGCCGCCGCCAGGATTCCCACTGCCCTTGTACGCCCGGATCGAGGGCCCTGAAGATGCTGGCGCCGAGCAGCATCGCCAGAGGCACCGTCGCCGCCAGCGGATCATGGCGGTGCGCGTCGTTCCTCCTGGGGTTCACACCATGGGCTCTGCTCGCGAGCTCGTGCTTCACGCCGCCATGCCTCCTCGGTCCTGGATTCGCCTCCCTCCTTCCTTCGCCTTCGAGATCCCGCCGAGGGGGCCTATCGAGCTTTGGCCGCAGCATGCTGGCTGCAGTGCCCCTGCGACCAAAGCGGAGGTCGAGGTCGTCGCTCCGGGCAGGGTCTACCTGACCCGTGGCTGGGGTGAGATCGCCCGGGTCGGCAGGATAGGTGGCGCCCTCGCCATCCACCTCGAGTATGATGGCGCCTCCCAGATGTTCTTCAAGGTCTTCGACACGGAGGGGCGCCGGCTGGAGTGCTGCCCTGAGAAAGGCGGCCGGGATCCTGCTGCAGCGAGGACTAGGCTCGTCAACCGCTTCCCCAGCAGCTCCTCAGGCAGCGGAGATGTCGGAGGATCCAGCGACTCCGCCAAGTTCCTCGCGACCCCGGAGACGAGTGACGACAGCTACGAGCCCCCGAGCTTGCGTCGCTCCCGGAGCACGGCGGGCTCGTCGGGCCGCCGTCGCCATTGATCTGTATGGGGTTGGCGCCGGTGGCTGACGGCCCACTATTGATGATGGCGTCTCTTGCGGAGGCGCGCATAGTTAGCACTCTTTAGGATCTGCTCCTTTTGTTCCATGCGAGGAATTGAAGAACACACCCCGCGGTGGTTTGTAAGGTGCTTGTAGTTCCGTCTGTTAATATGATCCTTATCATGAAGTGGTGAGGGGTGCTTGTCCCGTCTTAGCTTAGTTCCTCCTGTCAAACCTCCCGAGGACTTGACAGTCTGCGCTGACAGGTCCCGGTCCCAAGGCAGGCTTCAGCCGTCGCTGGTATGCCAGATCGCGATGCCGTGGTCAAGGCCAGGAGGTGAGCGGCCCGGGGTCCAGTAAGAGCCCCTGAGTCGTGATGCTCAGGAGGTCCCCTTTAGCGCTCAAGCAGCCATCACTTAGTGAGAAAGGAGTGCGACGTTGCTAAAAATGGGACTGCATTAGGTGCGAGGTCGATGCTGTGACAGCTAGTGATTCCGGAGGATGACTTATCTCGGGGGTCAGGAACCACTCCTTGTCGCGGCTCGGGGCCCGCGCGTTGGCAGCCGAGGAGTCGTCCTCTTCCCTCTCGTCTTTGCTCCCCTTGTTGCTCTACGTCCTCAGGTCCCGGCCCTCTAGCGGGGCTCAGCCGTCGCTGGTATGCCAGGTCGTGATGCCGTGGACAAGGCCAGAGGGTGAGGGATGGAGAGCCGGTAAGAGCCCATGAGTCGCAATGCTCAGGTACCCCCCTTTAACGTGCAAGCGGTTCACGTGGACGAGAGCGAAGTAGACGCCACGGAGGCCTCGCCGGACACTGCTCCTTAAAACGATCCTACGAGTCTATCATGAGAAAAACGAGGGTTTGCCGTTACAACTGCCGGCCAACTGTTGGTTGCTTTAGGAGGGTGACGAGGCACTGAAGGCTTGGTGAGGTGGCACCCTGCGGGGTTGCCGCGGCCAGAGCTCAGCCATCCAGGTTTGTCGACGTTGCAGGGACGGACCCATGCGCAAGCGTCGTGCCGTGAGGGAGCAGCTCCATCAGTTGGTGTCAATCGAGCGGGCAATTAGGTCAAGCACGTTAGTCATGAAGAAGCAAATCCATTTAGATAGACGCGGAAAGAAACGATCACCGCTGGGTCGGGCCCAAGCGTCCTTGGGGATGATGCAGCCTGAGGGGCGCCCCCGATAAAGTAAGCTGAAAACATGAACTAAAGGAGATACATGCCGCAGGGACGGACCCACGCGGCCTGGGAATGATGCAGCCCTGGGGGGGGGCGCTCCCAGCTGAAAATGAAACTCGAAAGATGTCACCTGATGATGCTGAAGATGGAGGGATGCTGAAGTAGCGGACGGTGTGCGCTGCGGGAGACGATCTTCATGAGCCCCCAGGCCCAGGGGCCTCGGGAGGCTCCGAGGGCGCTGGCGGCTCCTCGCAGACCATCTTCATCTCCGCCAGGACTGCGGAATGCCTGACCGCCTGAGCCTCCAAGATGCTCCTCATGAGGCGCTGACGCACAGCAGCCGCGTTCGGCAGGCTGTGAGGCATGCGAACATAGCTGTGAGGTGGGCCTTCGCAGCGGCCCACGCGTGAGGGCCAGAGGCACTCCTGAGAGGCAGCTTGGTTGAGTCCTGGTATGTCGATGCAGACGCGCAGCCCACCATCCTCACCTGGATGGGGAGCTACAGTGGGCAAGCGGCGGCTGCCACTCATGACTCTTGACTCCTACAACTCCTGAATGATCTCGCTGATGAATTCATGAGGGTTTGGCCCTCCTTGCCTTGCCTTCTCCTGAGGGAAACGTGCATTGAAGCATGCCTCCAAGTGGTGCCCGAGCGCCTCCCTCGTAATCTTAGCAAAGTCGATGGCCCTCCATAAGAGAGCCCCCAAGCCCTGCTTGAGGAGGGCGCCGGGCGCGCCTTCCTATGCGACAGAAGGAGGTGCCCCCTAAACGGGCGCGGACCCTGAGGGGCCTGCCTCCCGAGGGGTCGAGCCAGGCGATGTCTTCTTCTTATTAGGAGCAGCCTCGAGAGGCCTCCCATTCCTGTGATCTGGGTCTTCAATTGATGCGGCTTGGAAGGCACGTTCCAGGGAACACACAGCGTCTCTCTCTTCACAAGGCACAGTGATGACTCCGCCGCTTCCTGGCATCTTGAGGACATTGTAGCCGTGATGGGTCACGGCCATGAACTTGGCCAGGGCTGGGTACCCGAGGATGGCGTTGTACGGCAGGCAGATGTGAGCGACGTCGAAGTCAATGAGCTCGGTGTGGTAGTTGTCGCGGTTCCTGAAGGTAACAGGAAGGCGGACCTTCCCTATCGGAACCGTGGAACCATCGGTGACTCCTGAGAAGGGCTTGGTTGGCTGCAGCTGATTGTATGGCACTTGGAGATTGTTGAACGTTTTGACGGATAGGACATTGAGCCCTGCTCCGCCATCGATGAGGGTCCTGGTGACTTGTACATTGCTGATGATCGGGGAGCAAAGCATCGGGAGGACTCCTGCTGTGGCCGCGCATTTGAGCTGATCCGCTGAGCTGAACGTGATAGCGCACGACAACCACCTGAGAGGGCGTGTGGCCTCAAGCTTGGGGAGGACTGCATTCACTTCACGGGAAAACTGCTTGAAGATGCGCTGGGAGGCCGGGGCTTGTGCGCCGCCCAAGATGCAAGCGATTGCACATGGCTCCTGGAAGCCTCCAGCCCCCTCGTCCTGGTGATGGTCTTTATTCCTCCTTGGCTGTGGTGGCAGAGGAGGGAGGCCCGCATTGCCTTGTGGGCGGTCCTCGCGAGGCTGATATCTCAAACCCCCCTCGCGAGGTGGGTCCCTCCAACCTCCCTCGCGAGGCTGGTACTGCCAGCGGTCCTCGCGAGGTCGGTCACGCCACCCTTGGCGAGGGCCACGGTCTTCCCATTGTCCTCCACCTCTTCCTCCTCCTCGGCCATAGCCCCTGTCGCTGCGCTCGGGGCGTCGGCTGGCACGCACGTCTCGCACGGATCTAAGTTCTTGGTATTCGTTGGTGTTGTGGGTGTGGAGGTCGTGGTACACGCAGTACTGGCTGCCCTTGGATGACTCAGGCTGATCCCTGCCTTGCTTGGTGTCTGGCTTTGCTGCATGCACGGCAGCCCCCTTGCGCTTCACGTCCTTGGTCTTGGGCTTCTTCTCTTCTGGTTCAGCAGCTAGCAGCTCGAGGAGGGACAGGCGCCCCTGCTCAGCCCTTGCGCACTTGGTCGCCAGATTGAACAGCTCCAGGGAGGTGCACAAGTCTTCATGGATCACGAGCTCCTCCTTCATCTTGACGTCACGCACGCCGTCGGAGAAGGCTGAGATGATGGCCTCCTCAGACACCTCGGGATCTTAAGGCGAGCGCTGTTGAAGCGCTGGATGAACTTTTGCAGGGTCTCCCCCGGCTGCTGCTTGACGCGGCGCAAGTCGCTCATGGCTGGGGGCCAGTCGCGGGTGCCTTGGAAGTTGGCGATGAATCGGGTGCGCATCTCGTCCCAGGAGGATACCGTGCCAGGAGCCAGGTTCAGGAGCCAGGTGCGGGCGCCGTCCTTGAGCGCCATGGAGAACCAGTTCACCATGACCTTCTCGTCTCCGTTGGCGGCTTCGATGCCCAGCTCATAGAGCTGGAGGAACTCAGCGGGGTCAGCCGTACCATCGTAGCGCGGGGGCATGTCTAACTTGAACTTGCCCGGCCAGGCCACGCTGTGCAGCTCGGCGGAGAAGGCACAACAGACTGCAGTGGCCGTGGGAGCCCTTTGGTGACGGAGAGCTTGATCTTGCAGGTCTCTGTGCGCTGCGGCCAGGCGCAGCGGGTTCTTGATGCGCCGGAGAAGGTGCGTGCTCATGCCGAGCCGGCGCGGGGAGCACACGGACGACTTCCTGAGGACGAGGGATCTCTTGGCAGCTCTTCTCTTGCTGTGCTGGCGCCGGACGGAGTGGGTTCTGCCCAGGGGCCATGCGCCTCGGGGCCAAGGCGCCTTCTTGAGGTGGAGGCGGCTGGGGCGCCCCCGGAGCTTCGTTGCCCGCGCAGGGCGGTGCACGGTGCAACAAGAGGGACGGTGCGGGGGAGCCCCCAGCGGCGCTGACGAGCTCGGTGATCCGGGCGAGCCACTCGTCATAGAGGTCGTCGACGGGACGGTAGTGCAGGAGCTCCCGCACCAGGAGCAGCGCGGCGTGCGCGTCCGCAGGAGCGCGACGGGCGTGGGACGAGGAGCCGGCCGGAGTCGGCGACGGAGTGGCGGTGCGGCCTTCGCCAGACCGATGGATGCAGGACGACGATGCTCTTCGTTCCCCCGGCGGTGGCGGCGTTGATGGCGAGGGACGAGGAACGATGGGGCGCCACGACGGGGCCGTCTGGGCGACGCGAGTGGCGCGAGCGGCCCGGCGCTCGGGGCGGGCGCGACGTGCGTCTGACATGGATGGGATAGGCGGTGAAAACACGAGGCGATGGAAGGCAGATTCCGGCACACCCCTACCTTGCGTGCCAAATGTCGAATTTCGGGTTCCGGCAGACTCTTGAGGTTCGAACATTGGGGTGCGCGCGGAGATCACACCCTCAGCCTACCCATGTTTCACCGCCTCGCTATGATCTAAACTACACGAAGAACAACACAAGGGACACAAGATTTATACTGGTTCAGGCCACCATTGTGGTGTAATACCCTACTCCAGTTTGTGGTGTGTGGATTGCCTCTGGGGCTGATGAGGAACAATACAAAGGAAGAACAGCCTCGCGAGGGTCTGTTCTTGGTTGGTGCGATGAACTGCTAGGGGAGTTCAGTCGCCTCTCTCTCTCGCTTGGGTGTCAATCCAATCCGATCTCTCTCAATGTCTTTCTATCCTTGTTCTCTCGATGCCTCTACCCTGTGGGTGGCTAGTCCTATTTATAGGCAGAGGCCCTTGGCCTCTTACCAAATATTGAGCGTGAAGGGTGCCAACAATTGTCCATTTTGAAGGGGAACATCTAGTACACTTATCCTGACTAAAGTTGGTCCTCGCCTGCCAAAAGACCCTAACGATGACGCTGGCTTGGGCTCCACGATGACCTCCATTCTGCCGTCCTGCTGGTCTTGGTCTTGTTGCACCGAAATGGTTGCCTTTTCTTGATACCCTTGCTTGCGCTTGCCCCCTTTGCACCAAAGGGGAAACAAGGACTCTGCGCAGGCCGGCGCCCGCCTGGCGCCCGCCTGCGCCCTGGTCGTCATGGCTTGCATCACGGGCACCTCGTGAGGAACCCATCCCTGATCTCTCCGCCTCCTCGTGAGCTAGCCTGACGAGGCCGTGCCTGAGGAAGCCTCCTGTCGTCCGCCCCGCGAGGCTTGGCCCCTCGCGAGGGTCTTGAGCATGTGTTGACGAAGATGGGCCGTACTGGGCCACTCCTTGAGCCACGCCGCAGGCCAAGGCAGGCAAGTCTAGGTACCCCCGTTCCCAGAATGCCGACAGGGAAAACAGCATGCCCGCCGCCCGTGGGGGAAACCGCATGCCCAAGATCCCCAACGCAACGGATAAGATCGAGGTCCTTTGCGCAGCAAAGGCAACTTAGAGGAGTTGCAGCTGCAGACCACGCATCTCCCGCACACGCCGACGCGCTAGGAGGCCGCGTGCAGCAGCCTGCAGCCTCACCATCGCCGAGACGTGGCGGGTAGCGATCCAAGACGGAAAACGGTGACGGCGACAGCGGGGAGTGGACTTGGTGAAGCGGGACTCCAGCCGGTGCGGTCGATGCGGGACCGGAGCTGACCGACGGTGGCTGCTGCAGCTGCAGCGGCTGCTGTGGTGGCGCACCGGGCATCGGTAGCGGCTGCTGCGGCGGAGCGCCGGGCGCGGGCGGAGGACGCCAGGAGTGGCGGCTGCCACTGTAGCTGTGGCTGGGCGATGGTGGCGATGGATGGCAGCTGCTGCAGTGGCCCGGCGAACGCGGCGAAGGCCGCTGGTGTGGCGGCTGCCACGGCAGCCACATTCGGCGCGGGCGGCGATGGCCGCTGGGCGTGGCGATGAGCCGGCCCGCCGCCGCGGCCACTGTGGGGCGGCGGCGGCCGACGGCGGCAGCTACAGCTGGGGCTATGATATGTCTTCAACGTATCTATAATTTTTTATTGTTCCATGCTATTATATTACCCCTTTTGGATGTTTATGGGCTTTATTTTACACATTTATATCATTTTTGGGACTAACTTACTAACCAGAGGCCCAGCCCATATTGCTATTTTTTTTGCCTATTTTAGTATTTCGAAGAAAAGGAATATCAAACGGAGTCCAAACGGAATGAAACCTTCGGGAGCGTTATTTTTGGAACGAACGTGATCCAGGGGACTTGGAGTGCAAGTCAAGAAGCAGCCGAGGCGGCCACGAGAGGGTAGGGCACTCCCACCCCTACAGGGCGCCCCCCCGTCTTGTGGGCCCCTCGGGCGGCCACCGATGTACTTCTTCCTCCTATATAAGCCTACGTACCCCGAAAACATCCAGGGAGCCAACGAAACACAATTTCCACCGTGGTAACCTTCTGTATCCGCGAGATCCCATCTTGGAGCCTTCGCCGGCGCTCCGCCGGAGGGGGAGTCGACCATGGAGGGCTTCTACATCAACACCATAGCCCCTCCAATGAGTTGTGAGTAGTTTACCACAGACCTTCGGGTCCATAGTTATTAGCTAGATGGCTTGTTCTCTTTTTTTGGATCTCAATACAATGTTCTCCCTCTCTCTTGTGGAGATCTATTCGATGTAAACTCTTTTTGCGGTGTGTTTGTCGAGATCCGATGAATTGTGGGTTTATGATCAAGTTTATCTATGAGAAATATTTGAATCTGCTCTGAATTCTTTTATGTATGAGTGAGTTATCTTTGCAAGTCTCTTCGAATTATCAGTTTGGTTTGGCCTACTAGATTGATCTTTCTTGCCATGGGAGAAGTGCTTAGCTTTGGGTTCAATCTTGCGGTGTTCTTACCCAGTGACAGAAAGGGTTGCAAGGCACATATTGTATTGTTGCCATCGAGGATAAAAAGATGGGGTTTATATCATATTGCATGAGTTTATCCCTCTACATCATGTCATCTTGCTTAATGTGTTACTCTGTTCTTTGTGAACTTAATACTCTAGATGCAGGCAGGAGTCGGTCGATGTGTGGAGTAATAGTAGTAGATGCAGACTGGAGTCGGTCTACTTGTTGCGGACGTGATGCCTATATACATGATCATGCCTAGATAATCTCATAATTATTCGCTTTTCTATCAATTGCTCGACAGTAATTTGTCCACCCACCGTAATACTTATACTATCTTGACAGAAGCCTCTAGTGAAACCTATGGCCCCTAGGTCTATCTTTTATCATATGCTTTCAATCTACTTTTATTTGCATCTTTACTTTTTGCATCTATATTATAAAATACCAAAAATATATTTATCATATCATACTATCTCTATTAGATCTCACTTTCGCAAGTGGCCGTGAAGGGATTGACAACCCCTTTATTGCGTTGGTTGCGAGTTCTTTGTTTGTTTGTGTAGGCACGTGGGACTTTTGAGGAGCCTCCTACTGGACTGATACCTTGGTTCTCAAAAACTGAGGGAAATACTTACGCTACTATTGCCGCATCACCCTTTCCTCTTCAAGGAAAACCAATGCAAGCTCAAGACGTAGCAAGAAGGATTTCTGACGCCGTTGCCGGGGAGGTCTTCTCTCAAGTCAAGACATACCAAGTACCCATCACAAACTCATCTCCCTCGCATTTACATTATTTGCCATTTGCCTCTCGTTTTCCTCTCCCCCACTTCACCCTTGCCGTTTTATTTGCCCTCTCTTTCCCAATCTCCTCCGCTCTTTTCGCTTGCCTTTTTCTGTTTGCTTGTGTGTTGGATTACTTGTTGCCATGGCGCAAGATAATACCAAATTGTGTGATTTCTCCAATACCAATAATAATGATTTGCTTAGTACTCTGATTGATCCTCTTAATGATGTTGAGTCTTGTGAAATCAATACTGCTTTGCTGAATCTTGTTATGAAAGATCAATTCGCCGTCCTTCCTAGTGAAGATGCCGCTACTCATCTAAACAACTTTGTTGATTTGTGTGATATGCAAAAGAAGAAAGAGACGGATAATGATATTGTTAAATTGAAGTTATTTCCATTTTCACTTAGAGATCGTGCTAAAGTTTGGTTTTCGTCTTTGCCTAAAAATAGTATTGATTCTTGGAACAAGTGCAAAGATGCTTTTATCTCTAAGTATTTTCCTCCCGCTAAGATTATCACTCTTAGGAACGATATTATGAATTTTAAACAACTTGATCATGAGCATGTTGCCCAATCTTGGGAAAGAATAAAATTGATGATTCACAATTGCCCTACTCATGGTTTGAATTTATGGATGATCATACAAAACTTTTATGCCGGTTTGAACTTTGCTTCTAGAAATCTCTTAGATTTGGCCGCGGGAGGCACGTTTATGGAAATCATGTTAGGAGATGCTACAAAACTTCTTGATAATATTATGGCTAATTATTCTCAATGGCACACCGAAAGATCTTCTAGTAAAAAAGTGCATGCTATAGAAGAAATCAATGTTTTGAGTGGAAAGATGGATGAACTTATGAAGTTGTTTTCTACTAGAAATACTCCTCTTGATCCCAATGATATGCCTTTGTCTACTTTGATTGATAATAATAATGAATCTATGGATGTGAATTTTGTTGGTAGGAATAGTTTCGGAAACAATGCTTATAGAGGAAATTTTAATGCTAGACCGTTCCCTAGTAATTCCCCTAATAATTATGGAAATTCCTACAATAATTCTTATGGTAATTTTAATAAGATGCCCTCTGATTTTGAGAGTAGTGTGAAAGAATTTATGATTTCTCAAAAGAATTTTAATGCTTTGCTTGAAGAAAAATTTCTCAAAGTTGATGATTTGGCTAGGAACGTTGATAGACTTTCGCTTGATGTTGATTCTCTTAAACTTAGATCTTCTCCTCCTAAGCATGATATCAATGAGTCTCTCAAAGCAATGAGAATTTCCATTGATGAGCAAGGAAAGAACCGCTAGATTGCGTGCTAAGAAAGATAGCTTTGTAAAGGCGTGTTCTTCTAGTTTCCATGAAAATAATGATGAAGATCTTAAAGTTATTGATGTGTCTCCTATTAGATCTTTGTTTTGCAATATGAATCTTGATAATAATGGGGCTGGAGATGAGTCAACTTTACCTAGAAGGCGTCCCAAGAATTCGGAGTTTTTAGATCTTGATGCTAAATTTGGTAAAAGTGGGATTGGAGAGGTCATGACTTTAAATAGCATTGAACCCACTATCTCGGATTTCAAGGAATTTGATTATGATAATTGTTCTTTAGAAGGTTGTATTTCCCTGTTGCAATCCGTTATTAATTCTCCTCATGCTTAAAGTCAAAATAAAGCTTTTACCAAACATATAGTTGATGCCTTGATGCAATCTTATGATGAAAAACTTAATTTGGAAGTTTCTATACCTAGAAAACTTAATGATGAGTGGGAACCTAGTATAAAGATTAGAATTAAAGATCATGAATGTTTTGCTTTGTGTGATTTGGGTGCTAGTGTTTCCATGATTCCGAAAAGTTTATGTGATATTCTAGGTTTCCATGAACTTGATGATTGCTCTTTAAATTTGCACCTTGCAGATTCCACCATGAAAAATCAAATGGGAAGGATCAATGATGTTCTCATTGTTGCAAATAGAAATTTGGTGCCCGTAGATTTTATCGTTCTTGATATAGATTGCAATCTTTGTTGCCCTATTATTCTTGGTAGACCTTTCCTTAGAACGATTGGCGCGATTATTGATATGAAGGAAGGGAATATTAGATTCCAATTTCCATTAAAGAAAGGCATGGAGCACTTTCAAAGAAAGAAAGTCAAATTACCTTATGAATCTATCATGCGGGCTACTTATGAATTTAGTGCCAAAGATGGCACTCGTTAGATCTATCTTCGCTTTTATGCCTAGGTAGGGGCGTTAAACTATAGTGCTAGTTGGGAGGCAACCCAATTTTCTTTGTGTTTTCTTGTTTTTGTTCCTGTTTAGTAATAAATCTTGCATCTACCTTCTGTTTAGATGTTTTTTATCTTTTAATTAGTGTTTGTGCCAAGTAGAACCTATAGGATAACCTATGATGATAGATGATTTGATTCTGCTGAAAAACAGAAACTTTGCGCACATGAATTTAGTTTTTTTAAATCACAGAAACGTGCTTTTGCGATGATTGTTTTTGCTGCTGATCAACAGATAAATTTTCCAGGACTTCCTATTTTGGTAGGATTTTTAGAGTTCCAGAAGTTTGCGTTAGTTACAGATTGCTACAGACTGTTCTGTTTTTGACAGATTCTGTTTTTCGCGTGTTGTTTGCTTATTTTGATGCATCTATGGCTAGTAAAATAGTTTATAAACCATAAAGAAGTTGGAATACAGTAGGTTTAACACCAAAATAAATAAAGAATGAGTTCATTACAGTACCTTATGTGGTGGTTTTGTTTTCTTTCACTAACGGAGCTTATAAAATTTCCTGTTGAGTTTTGTGTTGTGAAGTTTTCAAGTTTGGGGTCAAGCTTCTATGGACTATGGAATAAGGAGTGGCAAGATCCTAAGCTTGGGGATGCCCATGGCACCTCAAGATATTCAAGGATAACCAAAAGCCTAAGTTGGGGATGCCCCAGGAAGGCATCCCCTCTTTCGTCTTCGTTCATTGGTAACTTTACTTGGAGCTATATTTTTATTCGCCACATAATATGTGTTTTGCTTGGAGCGTCGTGTATTATATTAGTCTTTGCTTTTTAGTTTACCACAATCATCCTTGCTGTACACACCATTTGGGAGAAGCCTACTTGATTAGAATTTGCGAGAATACTCTATGTGCTTCACTTATATCTTTTGAGCTTGATAGTTTTTGCTCTAGTGCTTCACTTATATCTTTTAGAGCACGGCCGTGGCTTAATTTTGAAGAAATTGATAGTCTCTCATGCTTCACTTATATTATTTTGAGAGTCTTTTCTAACAGCATGGTATTTTCTATGGTTACAAATTTGGTCCTAGAATGATGAGCATCGAAGTTGGGTATAATAAAAACTATCATAGAAAGTGAATTGGATGCTATGATCAATTTGATACTTGATAATTGCTTTGAGATATGGAGGTAGTGATATTAAATTCATGCTAGTTGGGTGATTATGAAAAATGCTTGTGTTGAGGTTTGTGATTCCCGTAGCATGCACGTATGGTGAACCGCTTTGTGATGAAGTTGGAGCATAATTTTATTTATTGATTGTCTTCCTTATGAGTGGCGGTCGGGGATGAGCGATGGTCTTTTCCTACCAATCTATCCCCCTAGGAGCATGCACATAGTACTTTGTTTTTGATGGCTTGTAGATTTTTGAAATAAGTATATGAGTTCTTTTGACTAATGTTGAGTCGATGGATTATACGCACCCTCACCCTTCCACCATTGCTAGCCTCTCTTGTGCCGCAGCTTTCGTCGGTACCATACACCCACCATGTACCTTCCTCAAAATAGCCACCATACCTACCTATTATGGCATTTCCATAGCCATTCCGAGATATATTGCCATGCAACTTTCCACCGTTCCATTCATATGACACGCATTACTTTTGTCATATTGCTCTTTGCATGATCATGTAGTTGACATCGTATTTGTTGCAAGGCCACCTTCATAATTTTCATACATGCGCTCTTGATTCATTGCATATCCCGGTACACCGCCGGAGGCATTCATATAGAGTCATATCTTGCTTTGAGTTGTAAATCCATAAAAGTGTGATGATCTTCATTATTAGAGCATTGTCCTAGTGAGGAAAGGATGATGGGGACTATGATTCCCCCACAAGTCGGGATGAGACTTCGGACTTTACAAAAAGAAAAAAAAGAGAAGAAAGGCCAAAAAGAAAAAGAAAAAAAAGGAAAGGCCAAAGAAAAAAAGAAAAAAAAAGAAAAATAGAAAAAGGAAAGAAAAAAAATAAAATGAGAGAAAAAGAGAGAAGGGACAATGCTACTATCTCTTTTTCCACACTTGTGCTTCAAAATAGCAGCATGATCTTCATGATAGAGAGGTTCCTATGTTGTCACTTGCATATACTAGTGGGAATTTTTCATTATAGAACTTGGCTTTTATATTCCAATGATGGGCTTCCTCAAAATGCCCTAGGTCTTCATGAGCAAGCAAGTTGGATGCACACCCACTTAGTTTCGTTTGTTGAGCTTTCATATATTTATAGCTCTAATGCATCCGTTGCATGGCAATCCCTATTCACTCACATTGATATCTATTAATGGGCATCTCCATAGCCCGTTGATACGCCTAGTTGATGTGAGACTATCTTCTCCTTTTTGTCTTCTCCACAACCACCATTCTGTTACACATATAGTGCTATGTGCATGGCTCACGCTCATGTATTGCGTGAAAGTTGAAAAAGTTTGAGATTATTAAAGTATGAAACAATTGCTTGGCTTGTCATTGGGGTTGTGCATGATAAAATACTTTGTGTGATGAAGATAGAGCAACAACTAGACTATATGATTTTGTAGGGATAACTTTCTTTGGCCATGTTATTTTGAGAAGACATGATTACTTTGATTAGTATGCTTGAAGTATCACTATTTATTATGTCAATATGAACTTTTATTTTGAGTCATTTGGATCTGAACATTCATGCCACAATAAAGAAAATTACATTGAGAATTATGCTAGGTAGCATTCCACATCAAAAATTCTATTTTTATCATTTACCTACTCGAGGACGAGCAGGAATTAAGCTTGGGG
Organism: Aegilops speltoides; assembly: GCA_021437245.1. Taxonomy (NCBI): domain Eukaryota; kingdom Viridiplantae; phylum Streptophyta; class Magnoliopsida; order Poales; family Poaceae; genus Aegilops; species Aegilops speltoides. The sequence continues at coordinate 382,011,152 of CM038144.1, read as the reverse complement.
ATGCTTGATACGTCTTCAACGTATCTATAATTTTTGATTGTTCCATGCTATTATATTACCCCTTTTGGAAGTTTTTTGGGCTTTATTTTACACATTTATATCATTTTTGGGACTAACCTACTAACCGGAGGCCCAGCCCGTATTGCTGTTTTTTTGCCTATTTCAGTATTTAGAAGAAAAGGAATATCAAACGGAGTCCAAACGGAATGAAACCTTTGGGAGCGTGATTTTTGGAACGAACATGATCCAGAGGAATTGGGGAGTGCAAGTCAAGAAGCAGCCAAGGCGGCCACGATAGTGTAGGGCGCGCCCACCCCTACAGGGCGCGCCCCCTGTCTCGTGGGCCCCTCGGGCGGCCACCGACGTACTTCTTCCTCCTATATAAGCCTACGTACCCCGAAAACATCCAGGGAGCCAACGAAACACACTTTCCACCACCGTAACCTTCTGTTTCCGCGAGATCCCATCTTAGAGCCTTCGCCGGCGCTCCACCGGAGGGGGAATCGACCACGGATGGCTTCTACATCAACACCATAGCCCCTTCGATGAGTTGTGAGTAGTTTACCACAGACCTTCGGGTCCATAGTTATTAGCTAGATGGCTTGTTCTCTTTTTTTGGATCTCAATACAATGTTCTCCCCATCTCTTGTGGAGATCTATTCGATGCAAACTCTTTTTGCGGTGTGTTTGTAGAGATCCGATGAATTGTGGGGTTATGATCAAGTTTATCTATGAGAAATATTTAAATCTGCTCTGAATTCTTTTATGTATGATTGAGTTATTTTTGCAAGTCTCTTCGAATTATCAGTTTGGTTTGGCCTACTAGATTGATCTTTCTTGCCATGGGAGAAGTGCTTAGCTTTGGGTTCAATCTTGCGGTGTTCTTACCCAGTGACAGAAAGGGTTGCAAGGCACGTATTGTATTGTTGCCATCGAGGATAAAAAGATGGGGTTTATATCATATTGCATGACTTTATCCCTCTACATCATGTCATCTTGCTTAATGCGTTACTCTGTTCTTTGTGAACTAAATACTCTAGATGCAGGCAGGAGTCAGTCGATGTGTGGAGTAATAGTAGTAGATGCAGGTAGGAGTCGGTCTACTTGTTGCAGACGTGATGCCTATATACATGATCATGTCTAGATAATCTCATAATTATTTGCTTTTCTATCAATTGCTCGACAGTAATTTGTTCACCCACTGTAATACTTATGCTATCTTGAGAGAAGCCTCTAGTGAAACCTATGACCCCTAGGTCTATCTTTTATCATATTTTCTTTCAATCTACTTTTATTTGCATCTTTACATTTTGCATCTATATTATAAAATACCAAAAATATATTTATCTTATCATACTATCTCTATTAGATCTCACTTTCGCAAGTGGCCATGAAGGGATTGACAACCCCTTTATTGTGTTGGTTGCGAGTTCTTTGTTTGTTTGTGTAGGTGCATAGGACTTTTGAGGAGCCTCCTACTGGATTGATACCTTGGTTCTCAAAAACTGAGGGAAATACTTACGCTACTATTGCTGCATCACCCTTTCCTCTTCAAGGAAAACCAACGCAAGCTCAAGACGTAGCAGGCTGCAGCGTCCCAGCGAACGTTGTGGAGGCCCCTGGATGCGGCGAGTACCATGGCAGGGCTAGCGGCCCGGTGGCGGCGGTCGGCGACAGGGGCGGCGGTTACCCGTAGGGGCTGGCCAGGTACAGACGGATCCCCTGGACGGTTGTGACGAGGTCGTTGAGGACCCCGGTGATCTCCTTCGGGGTGTAGGCGGCGGCGGTGGTGTGGTGGAGGGCGCCGACATCTGGGCGGTGGCGGCGCCGGAGGATACGACCAGCGGCGCAGACGGGGAGGGCAGCAGCGCGGTGTAGATGGCCAGCGGCATGGTGGTGACGGTCGGCAGCGGAAATGACGGGGTGGGCAGCGGCGAAGACATGATCGGAACTGAGCTACCTGATACCAAATTGTTATGGCGCTGCTAGAAGGAGGGCGCGAGAGGGCCGCCCGGGGCCTTTTTGCCCACGGCCGAGCATGAAGGAAGGGATTTCCTTCTTAATTCTTACTTGATTAGATTGATACATCTCCTCTCTTTATATAGAGAGGTTTACTTGACTCCCAAGCAAGGCTTACTTGACCCCTAAGCAAGCGACCCTTATGTCTAATTAACCCTAAGACTAATGAGCCCATTAGGCCCATTACATACTCTAACACAAACTGGTTATTTATTTATATTGGTGCAATATCTACTGTATTCCAAATTTTCCTTGGTTCATACCCCCCGGTACTACCCATAGATTCATCAAAATAAGCAAACAACACGCGAAAAACAGAATCTGTCAAAAACAGAACAGTCTGTAGTAATCAGTAACTCTAGAATACTTTTGTAACTCCAAAAATCTTGATAAATTAGGAAAGTCTGAGAAATTTGTTTACCAATCCATATAAGAAATAATCATATCAAAATCATGTTTTTGTGAATTTTCAAAACTAATTTACTGGGTGCAAAAGTTTCTGATTTTAAGCAGGATCAACACAACTATCACCGTAATCTATCCTAAAGGTTTAGCTTGGCACAAACACTAATTAAAACATAAAACTACATCTAACCATAGTCTAGATGAATTATGTATTACTAAACATGAACAAAAATCAAAGAACAAAATTAAAATTGGGTTGCCTCCCAACAAGCGCTATTGTTTAACGCCCTTAGCTAGGCATTGATAATTTCAATGATGCTCACATAAAAGAGAAGAATTGAAGCACAAAAAGAGCATCATAAATGATGCATAGGCATTTTATAAGCAAACAAATTATCAAGGCAAGCAAAAACTAGCATATGCAAGGAAGAAAAAAGAGACGATAGCAATCTCAACATGAAGAGAGATAATTTAGTAACACAAAAATTTCTACAACCATATTTTCCTCTCTCAGAATAATTACATGTGGGATCATAAGCAAATTAAACAAAATAGATATCACATAACATATTCTCAACACGATCCACATGCATGCGAAGTTGACACTCTTCCAAAATAGTGGGATTAACATTAACTAAAGTCATGCCATCTCCAAACCCACTTTTGTGAAAATTTCATAAGATTGAACACTCTCCATATATGTGGGATCTAAAATTGACACTCTTCCAAACCCACTTTTAATATTATTGCAAACACTAATATAAATATCATATTCATCATGGGACTTAAATAAATTTTCAAGATCATAAGAAGAATCACCCCAATCATGATCATTGCAACAAGTAGTGAACATAGCAAAACTTGCATCCCCAAGCTTAGGGTTTTGCATATTTTGAGCATAATTGACATCAATAGAATTTATAGTAAAATCTTTGTAATCATGCTTTTTATTCAAGGAGCTATCGTGAATCTCTTCATAAATTTCTTCATCACTATTTTCAGATTCACGAATTTCAAGCAAAACTTCATAAAGATAATCTAGAGCACAAAACTCACTAGCAATTGGTTCATCATAATTGGATCTCTTAAAAAGATTAGCAGGTGGACGAGGATCCGTAAACTTTTAGCAAGTGAAGATGCAATCAAAAAGAAAGCACATGGTAACACAAGCGAACAAAAGATCAAACGGAAGAGGGGCGAAGAAAAGGCGAATCTTTTCGAAAATCGTTTTAGAGGTGGGGGAGAGGAAAACGAGAGGCGAATGGCAAATAATATAATGCAAGAGATGAGAGTTTATGATGGGTACTTGGTATGGCTTGACTTGGCGTAGATCTCCCCGGCAACGATGCTAGAAATTCTTCCTGCTACCTCTTCAGCTTGCGATGGTTTTTCCCTTGAAGAGGAAAGGGTGATGCAGCAAAGTAGAGTAAGTATTTCCCTCAATTTGAGAACCAAGGTATCAATTCAGTAGGAGATAATGCACAAGTCACTGAATACCTGCACAAACAATCAACAACTTGCACCCAATGCGATAAAGGGGTTGTCAATCCCTTTACGATTATTTGCAAAAGTGAGATCTGATAGAGATAGATAAACGGTAAAGTAATTTTTTTTGTTTTTTTGGTTTATAGATTGGAAAGTAAAGATTGCAAAGTAAATAAACGGCGACAGAAATTGGCAAGTTGATGGGAAAACAATATGATGTGAACTAGACCCGAGGGCCATAGGTTTCACTAGTGGCTTCTCTCAAGATAACAAATATTACGGTGGGTGAACAAATTACTGCCGAGCAACTGATAGAAGGGCGCCAAGTTATGACGATATCTAAGGCAATGATCATGAATATAGGCATCACGTCCGTGTCAAGTAGACCGAAACGATTCTGCATCTACTACTGTTACTCCACACATTGACCGCTATCTAACATGCATCTAGAGTATTAAGTTCATAAAGAACAGAGTAACGCATTAAGTAAGATGACATGATGTAGAGGAATTAACTCAAGCAATATGATGAAAACCCCATCATTTTATCCTTGATGGAAACACTACAATACGTGCCTTGCTGCCCCTACTGTCATTGGGAAAGGACACCCAAGATTGAACCCAAAGCAAAGCTCTTCTCCCATTGCAAGAAAGATCAATCTAGTAGGCCAAACTAAACCTTAATTCGAGCAGACTTGCAAAGATATCAAATCATGCGTATAAGAATTCAGAGAAGAACCAAATAATATTCATAGATATTTTGATCATAAATCTCCAATTCATCGGATCTCGGCAAACACACCGCAAAAGAATATTACATCGAATAGATCTCCAAGAACATCGAGGAGAACATGGTATTGAGAATCAAAGAGAGAGAAGAAGCCATCTAACTACTAGCTATTGACCCGTAGGTCTGTGGTAAACTACTCACGCTTCATCGGAAGGGTAATGGTGTTGATGTAGAAGCCCTCCATGATCAAATCCCCCTCTGGCAGGATGCCGGAAAAGGCCCTAGATGGGATCTCATAGGTACACACTACAAAAAAAGACACATCCGTGACATTTTGGGCCAAACGATTTTTTTTCTGTCATACTTATGATAGTTCTTTGATGATAATTTTGACAAAACCCGGTATCATCGTAGATGTGGTGGGCTCCTACTTCTATGACTAAAATTCATGACAGAAAATGGGCTTTTCTTCCTGGGCGGGTAGGAGACTCAACTGCATGACATTCTTTGGGCCGTCCATGACGGAAAAACCGTGGTAGAAGCGAGGGCGAGGAAAATATCGGGGTGTTCCCGGTTACAGTAGGTGGTCGGGGCCGAGCGATGCATGCAGGTTTGCGCGTTTCTCTTGTACACGCACGCGCGTGGGTGCGAGGCGTTGGGCTCTAACTAAACCCGAGCGATTGCACTGCAGGCTACGCATTATTGAACCTGAGCGATCGATGGATGGCCGTTAACTGAACCCGATCGAGCGATTCCTTCGCTACTGCTGCTAACTGAAGCCGACCGATGCTACCTCTGGATGAGGAGTGAACGTAGGATGAACAGTTCCTGGTGGGGTGGGATGAACAGGACCCCGTGGTGTTGCCTCTGGATGAACAGGACCCCGATTGATCGAGCCGGTTGGGGCTGGATGAACAGGACCCCGTGGAGGGCTGGATGAACAGGACGACCCTGTGGAGGGCTGGTTGAGCAGTAGCCGGTGGAGGGCTGGATGAACAGTAGCCCGTGGAGGGGTGGTTGAATAGGATCCCATGGAGAGGGCTGGTTGAAGAGTAGCCGGTGGAGTAGCGCGCGGTGGAGGCTGGATGAACAGGAGCCCGTGGATGAACAGTCGCAGGTGGAGGCTGGAGGAGGTCGACGGTGGATGAACAGTAGCCCGTGGAGGCTGGAAGAGGTCGACGGTGGAGATGAACAGTATCCCATGGAGTCCTGTTTTGTGGTACGCCACACCCCTCCCGATGAACAGGACCCCCCGTTTCGACCGTAGCGCTCCAACACAAGTCCATTTCCTCCGTTTTCCGGTACGCCACACCCCTCCCGACCAACAAGACCCTGTTTCGACCGTAGGAGGTCCAACACAACTTCGTTTCCTCTGTTTTGCGGTACGCCAGACCCCTCCAGATGAACAGGATCCCGTTTCAAACGTGGCCGGTCGAACACAAGGTTGTTTCCTCCATTCTGCGGTACGCCAAACCTTGTTTCCATCGGCTGTTCTGTCCAAGTCGGTTGGCTCCCATGCGTTCCATTGCCTCCCCATGAACACGGCTCATTCCGTTGCCTCCCCATGAACACGACGACGACGCAGTTTCTCGTTCTGACCCAGCCATGTACACGAGCCCTGACCATATGTATGCGCGAGTAGGCGTTCGAGACCCCGCCCGTATGTACATACGTGGCCGTATTTTCTTTCTTGTACACTGGCCGCTGTATGTATGTGTACATGCTACGTGCGCGCCTCTACGACGACACGTGCACGCCTGTACATCGACCAGTATGTACGTACATGTTCGTGACTAGAATGACAACGCTACGTATGCTTCGACCAGGTGGGTCCCGACTGTCAGGCTCTTCCTTGCATGTGAAGATGTAGCTGGTGGGTCCCAGCAGTCAGGGGGGCGAATCTTTTTTTTTGCCCGGACGCACTTCCTTGCATGCGAAGATGTAGCTGGTCGGTCCCAGGAGTCAGGGGGAAATGTTTTTTTCACGAAATACAGTGGCTCGTCTGGTGGGTCCCTGCTGTCAGGTGGAGGAACAATTATTTTGCTTGTAATAAGGAGCCAATTCCTTGCGGCTGCCCTGGACCCAGCTGTCAGCCTATCAACGTACAGTACTCTTCCGATGGAAGTCATTCCTTGACCACATCGACCATGCTGCGCCGAGAGCATCAGGGCGGTGGACGACGGCGAGGCCTAGGAAGGGGACGACGCAGAGCTGGGGAGGATGCGGCAATGGATGCCCACGCGGAGAGGAGTATGAGGGTTCACTGGTTCGGCTATGGTGTGAAGCTACCGTCGCACAGAATAACAGGGGGTGTGGGTGAGTGGAGGGATGGCCTGGCCAATGGTGGGAGTAGTAGGGGCGGTGAGGCCTCCACGGCAAGACAACCGCCATGGGAGGCGGGAGCAAAGGCACGACCAAAGTCTGCTTTGGGCGGCTGGAGCAAGAAGACTAGAGGTTGAAGAAGCACGACGGCCGTTGGATGGACATCGTACGGTCACTACAGCTAGAATCGTTTATATTGAGTAAGTTGACAAAGCCCTTGGTACGCGTCAACTTAGTAGGCCCACAGGTCAGCTTCCGAAACGGTGCGCCCCAGATGTCAGGGGGAGGAATCATTTTTTGGGCGGGTGAAGCTAGAATATCCGAGATTGAAGAAGAAGCAAGGCATCCGTTGGATGGATATCCATCGACCACTGCTGCTAGAACCGTGTGTTGACTATAAGTTGAAATAGCCTTGCATATGCGTTAACTCTTTTTTTAGGGGATGCGTCAACTTAGTAAGGCCACAAGTGTGTGGCAGAGAACTTATAGCCCATTTGAGATTTGTAAGAATGTGCAGCCCAATTTTGAATTCTAATGGAATTTACTACAGCCCATTTAAGTTTGTTAAAAGTACAACCCATTTCAACCAACCGTTCAAAACAGAATTCAATAAAATTTCCCACATTTTGATGGGATCCGAAATATTTTTATCCCGAAATTTCAAGTCAGATTAAATACAATTTCAATATAAATTTATATTACGTAAAGATCCAACGAAACATTGCACGCGCAACAATTAATGAAATTAAAATTTTCAATATCCAAAAATAATATTTTATAAAGTAATTACGTGTTTGGTGCATTTTTTATAGTTACTGCCCAGTTTTTATAATTACATCCCATTTATTATTTCTTAAAGCCCATTTTCTTGTTAAGCCTAATGCATCCCTCCTAGCAAAGATTTGCAGTCCAGCGGGATGGAGAATAACAACTTGACCTTGCCTGGGTTATCACGCCCAATATGTGACCCTATCCAAAAGGAACTCGAAGGTCCCACTAAGGATAGACCCGCATATTGAAACGCTTTTGCAAGGTGGATATCATTACATCAACATTACATAATAGTGGGGATACATCCAATACATACAATGTCACATGAATACAACAATACAACATACAAGAACAACATCCATCTACGGATGAATCATAAACAGAAACTCAAACAATATCCACCCTGCTAGCCCAGGCTGCCGACCTGGAACCTATCCCCTGATCGAAGAAGAAGCAGAAGAAGAACTCAACGCAAGCAAGCATCGCTCTCGCATCATGATCATCGTAAAACCTGTACCTGCAACTGTTGTTGTAGTAATCTGTGAGCCACGAGGACTCAGCAATCCCATTACAATGGGTATCAAGACTAGCAAAGCTTAATGGGAAAGGAAGGGGTAAAGTGGTGAGGTTGCAGCAGCGACTAAGCATATATGGTGGCTAAGCAACGCAAATAAGAGCAAGAAGAGAGCAATTGGAACGGTCGTGAAACTAGTAATGATCAAGAGGTGATCCTGAACACCTACTTACGTCAAGCATAACACAGAAACCGTGTTCACTTCCCGGACTCCGCCGAGAAGAGACCATCATGGCTACACACGCGGTTGATGCGTTTTAATTCGGATCTGGTGTCAAGTTATCTACAACCGGACATTAACAAATTCCCATCTGCCACATAACCGCGGGCACGGCTCTCGAAAGTTTAAACCCTGCAGGGTGTCCCAACTTAGCCCATGACAAGCTCTCGCGATCAACGAAGAATAGACCTTCTCCGGAAGACCCGATCAGTCTTGGAATCCCGGTTTACAAGACATTTCGACAATGGTAAAACAAGACCAGCAAGACCGCCTGATCGCCAACAATCCCGATAGGAGCTGCACATATCTCGTTCTCGTGGCAACACCGGATGAGACAAAGCTCTGAGTAAAACCAGACTTGAGTTTCCCGAGGTGGCCCTTGAAGCGTGCTCGGTTCGGACCAACACTTAGACAAGCACTAGCCCGGGGGGGGGGCTAAAATAAAGATGACCCTTGGGTTGGCCGACCCAAGGGAAGGGTATAGGTGGTGGTGAGGCAAATGGTAAAACCAAGGTTGGGCCTTGCTGGGCAAGTTTTATTCAAAGCGAACTGTCAGGGGGGCCCATAAATCACCTGACCACGTTAGGAACGCAAAATCCGGGAACATAACACCGGTATGACGGAAACTAGGGCGGCAAGAGTGGAACAAAACACCAGGCATAAGGCCGAGCCTTCCATCCTTTACCAAATATATAGATGCATTAATAATATAAGAGATATTGTGATATCCCAACCAAAATCCTGTCTACCATGGAGAAACCTTCAACTTCACCTGCAACTAGCAACGCTATAAGAGGGGCTGAGCAAAGCGGTAACATAGCCAAGCAACGGTTTGCATAGGAAAGGTGTCAAAGGTTAGAGGTTCATGGCAATTTGGGAGGCTTGAAGAGCAAATGATAGGTAACACAGCATAGCGATAGATCGAATCAACTAGCATAGCAATGATAGTAGTGAGATCCAGGGTAGCGGTCATCTTGCCTGAAATCCCGCAAGGAAGAAGAACGAGTCCATGAAGAAGACGAACGGATGAAGACGAACCAACCGTAGACAAACGAATCCTCACGATCGCAACGAAACAGGAACTAACAAGAAGAAGCACACAACATAGGTAAACACACCACACATGAACAAGGCATGATGCACAACAAGCATGATGCATGACCAAGCTACATGAAGCTACTCATGGCAAGAGATGATGCAAACAAGAACAACACATCAAGGCAAGTTTAAATGAGGCCGGGAACAACATATAACAATTCCGGTAAGTCCTCGTATGCAAATTTCGAAATGGGTCCAGAACTGAATAAACATTAAGTTGAAGTTGTTAAACAGCAAGTTAAAGAGCACCAAGAGGATCTACACGAAATTCTAGTCAAGTTACATATAAAGTTCATTAGATTCGGAGCTACGGGCTAGAAGATATGAGCAAAACAAGTTAAACATGGCATTGATGCAAAATGCATACAAACATCAAGCAAACACACCAAAACAAGGATGCAACATGATAATATGAAACTACATGCAAAATCACGCAAGTTTTCATATAAAGCACACTCAAAACAGAGCAACGGTGCAACACATACACACTATACAAGTCATAGCAACAATCTGTCCATAACAGCAACTAGGCATCTTACAAGCATCAAAACAATATGCTACAACACCCCAACATAATAACAAAAGGCATGGGCATGAAGTATAGGTAAAGCATAACAAAACATGAACACTGGGCTATCTCCAGAAATCACTAGAACATGCTCAAAAGGACATGGGAAGATTGCAAATAATAACAGTTTCAGACTTATCAGGAAATAACATCAGGTTGCAATGTTTAGAGCTATCAAACGATATGTTACAGGAACATATCATGGCAAAAAAAAGGCATGGCATGAATCTACTAAAAGCATAGATCAAAAGTCCCTTACTAACCATAAGCCAAAAAGGCATAGAAAATATGATGGCACCCATGTAAACATGGCAAGTTATATTACAGATTCATACATGGCAGGAACAACAATAAGTAGGCATGTTTGTGAGCTTGAATCACTCACCACAGAGCAATACATGGCATGGCAAGGCACCCAAAAGTAAGAAGACATGTTTATGAAGCTAAGCATGGCAATAGCAAGGTCATAGGGTTCATGGATCACTAGGAAAACACATGGAAACAACTGAACTTAATGTAAATAGGCTGACAGCAACATTATCAAGCAACTTTGGAGCAAGATATGAACAATCTACAGCAAGCTATAAATGCTACCATGGGCATGGATGGATAGAGCATGACATTTATATCAAAACATGTTTATAGGACATCTCCAGATTATGCATAGAATGATTAGTAGAAGCATGTTAACATAGCAACAAAATATAACAGAATCTGTCAGGAAATCAGCAACAGCAACTACCCTACTTAGCAAGCTTGATACACTCAGCACACAACTCACAAAAATACATGGTTGGTACCCCTGGAAAGATGGCATTGCATAGATCAAAACACATGTAGAGCTCAACTTCATAGGATGCACACATCAATCATGGCAAAAATGATAAATGAGCAAGTTATAACAGTTTCAGCAGCTTAACATCAACATGCACTCTTCCAACAGCATTTCGGGCATCAAGATGAGCTCAAATGAAAATGATGCAATGGAATGAAATGAAGTACTCGTTGAGATGAACAATTTGACATATTATACGCACGAAACGGAGCTACGGATGTAGAGATGTGATGCGACAAACATGGCATGATTATGTACATAATTTCGGGATAGTGATTTGGAGGGGGCAAGTCAACCTTCGCACGGATTTCGAGGTTCGCCGGGGCATCGCCGGAGTAGACGGGGAAGATGCCGGGGAGGGCCGGAGATGGCGGATCCGGGCCGGATCTCGCCGGATCCGGCCGGATCCCGTCGCGGGGCGGCGCTGGAGGCGTGGAGGCGCGGCCGGCGGAGGCGGCCGCGCGCCGAGAGGAGGCGGGCGGCGGCCGGGCGCCGGGCGCGGGGCGGTAGAGGCGGGCGGCGCGTTGGCCGGGCGGTGGCGGAGGCGGCGCGCCTTGCCGGCGGCGGCGGAGGCAAAGGCCGAGGCGGTGGGTAGCGACGGCGAGGCGCCGGAGGCGGGCGGCGGCGAAGCCGGCCGGGGCGGCGCGAAGTCGGCGGCGGGCGCTGCCGGAGGACAGCGCCGGCGGCGGGCCGAGCCTCGGCGGCGCTGGGGGGCGGCGGCGCTGCTCCGCGGCCGGGCTGGGCGGCGGCGGCGCGGGGTTCGCTGGGTTCGCTGGATGGCTCCAGAGCCGGGCGGTAAGGGTGGCAGCGGCGCGACACGTGGCGCTCTCTGATTGGGCGCGGGGGCGGCGGCGGACACGGCGGACGTGTCCGGCGCGCGGAGGAAGAAGGGGCTAGGGTTTGGACCGGGAATTTCGGGGGAGGTGGCCTTTTTATAGATAGAGGGAGCTAGGAGAGTCCAAATGAGGAGCGGTTTTGGCCACGCGATCGTGATCGAACGACCGAGAGCATGGAGGGAAGTTAGCTGGGTTTTGGGCCACTTTGGAAGGGGTGTTGGGCTGCAAAGAGAAGGGGGCTTTTACGGTTACCCGGTTAACCGTTGGAGTATCAAACGACCTCCAAATGGCACGAAACTTGACAGGCGGTCTACCGGTGCTATACCAAGGCCGCTTGGCAAACCTCGGGCCATTCCGAGAAAGTTTAACACCCGCACAAGAAAAGAGAGGAGAGGGAGACACCGGAGGACATAGGAGCGCCGGATTGCAAAACGGACAATGGAGAAAATGCTCGGATGCATGAGACGAACATGTATGCAAAATGAAATGCACATGATGACATGATAAAATGCAACACGCAAGCAAATGACATGGCAACGACGGCGAATAACTGGAAGACACCTGGCGCATCGAATCCGGGGCGTTACAACACTCGTCCACTAACAAGAGATCTCGTCCCGAGATCTTAGGACCGAGACAGAAGGGAAAAAGGATGAGGTGAAGCAAGAACTCAAGAGAAGAAGCAAAGAATCAAGAGCACTCGAGAAAAGAGAGGAACAACGAGAATTACAAGAATCGAAAGCTCACGGCGTCAGATAGACTCTGAAATGACTCCGGTTGGAATGGGATAAGAAGCGGATGAGACTGAAAGAATTTAGGCAGAACTCTGACTGAACATGGAAAGAATAGAACACTAACTAGAGAGGATGGAATGACACTTGACGAACTCTTGCAGAAAGAATTATCTCATGAAGAACCACCATGAAGAACTCCGGTAACAAAAGGATGATGAGATAGAATAAAGGATGAAAGAATAAGATGAGCCTTGCGATGATTTAGATGAAGGTTCCGACGAGATGGCCGAGGAAATTTGTACTCTGGAAAAGAAAAGATGAAAACACTTGGAACTAGAATTTATTCAACAAGAACAAACTCCGAAGAAAGGAATTAATCCCCTGGATGAAATAAGAATAAGATTTATTGTATGCTTATCCTTCATCAAATTAAATTGATGACAAGCAATGGATTCTTACATACTACTTATTCTTCTTGAAAGAGAATTGAGAAGTGACATATCGCAAACTTGAGAAGGTCTTGATGGAACCACCGGTAGGATTGACAGAACGAAAGGATTAAAATGATAATCAAGGAAAAGGATGTTGAACGAACCATCGTAAGAATTCGAAAATGGCTGATGAAAGCGAATGAATCACCGGGAAGAATTAGAAGAACAAATATGCTAGAGGGAATTTAGATGCAAAAGAACGAAGAGATCATGAGCTGATTAAAGAACACTTGAACGAAGCACCGGAAGAATATTGAGACGAACGAAGGGGTACGGATATAGAATAATTGGAGAACGAATCTGAAAAGTTAGAATGAAGAAATCTTCCGAAAAGGTGGCCTCTGGATGATCGAGAGAGAAAGCAACTCCTGAAATGCTCCGGATGGATGAAAAGAATTTGCATGACTTGAAACAATTTGATAGGATAACATCGAGCTAGCACCGCGAATCTCCGGGGAACGGACAAGATTTAGAGGGAAAACTCTTCTTCAGTCTTCAAATGGCGACGGAAAAGAACACCAAAATTACTGAGATACTCCGGTAGAATTAGAAGAGTCAGGTAAGATCCTAGGAAAAGACCTGTGGGTTAGGGCCCACTAAAAGAAAACACCATTGGAAAGGGATGTTGAACAGATAGATGATGCACCGGTACAATTGAAATATTTGAATGAGGTGACAACCTCGAATTAATTCAAGCACAGACAAATCTCCTGAGATGTCTTGAGCACTCCGGAAGGATAAACTAGCGAGAGGCGAATAAGAAAGGGGAAAAACATTTGAGCCGAGGAAAAAAATATGATCAACCCGAAAAACTTGAATTGAGTCCACCGGAAAAAGAAAAGAGATGAAGAATGACGAACGAGACGAGAATTTACCGGTTGAGATAATTTACGAAAGACTGAAGAGGCTCTGCACGAATGAAATAGCTGCTCGAAACAGACTCAGGCTCCGGGAAGAAAAAGGGTGGGAGGGCGTTAAAACAAAGGCAACTTAGAAGGGGGAAAACGACGAATATCTTACAGAGGAAACACCGGTTGAAATCATTGGGGGAAGAAAGCAAAAACTTCGCACGAGTAGGATGGATACTCGATTACGGGCTCCAGATCCGAGAAGAAAAGGGGTGGGCGGGTGGGAAAAGAAAAACAAGGACAACTTCGGATGGGGAAAACAACATCGATTGAAATGAGGCTGAGGATTGATCTCGCAAAAGACAAAGAGGCTCGAGTCGACTTGACGAGAAATGCACTGGATGAAAAGAGCTGAGGAACAACTACCAGAAAACCAACTGCGTGAACCTAAAGAAAATTTGAAGAGAAGAGAAGTAGTTCAAAACACCTACGTCAAGATTCCTCACCAGAGTGACGAAGGGGTTGAGGAGTAAAAAGAAATCCTACTCTCCGATATAACTAGACTCTGAAAATAGTTTTCTTCTAGATTCAACAACGGCCGAACTACACGATCAATCAAGGGGGGCTCCTAGGGTCGGTCGAGGCTCTGGTACCAACTTATCACGCCCAATGTGCGACCCTATCCAAAAGGAACTCGAAGGTCCCACTAAGGATAGACCCGCATATTGAAACACTTTTGCAAGGTGGATATCATTACATCAACATTACATAATAGTGGGGATACATCCAATACATACAATGTCACATGAATACAACAATACAACATACAAGAACAACATCCGCTCACGGATGAATCATAAACGAAACTCAAACAATATCCACCACTGCTAGCCCAGCTGCCTACCCGAACCTATCCCCGATCGAAGAAGAAGCGGAAGAAGAACTCAACGCAAGCAAGCATCACTCTCGCCATGATCATCGTAAAACCTGTACACTGCAATTTGTTGTAGTAATCTGTGAGCCACGAGGACTCAGCAATCCCATTACCATGGGTATCAAGACTAGCAAAGCTTAATGGGAAAGGAAGGGGTAAAGTGGTGAGGTTGCAGCAGCGACTAAGAATATATGGTGGCTAACCAATGCAAATAAGAGCAAGAAGAGAGCAAGCGGAACGGTCGTGAAACTAGCAATGATCAAGAGGTGATCCTGAGCACCTACTTACGTCAAGCATAACACAGAAACCGTGTTCACTTCCCGGACTCCGCCGAGAAGAGACCATCACGGCTACACACGCGGTTGATGCGTTTTAATTTGGATCTGGTGTCAAGTTATCTACAACCGGACATTAACAAATTCCCATCTGCCACATAACTGCGGGCACGGCTCTCGAAAGTTTAAACCCTGCAGGGGTGTCCCAACTTAGCCCATGACAAGCTCTTGCGATCAACGAAGAATAGACCTTCTCCGTGAAGACCCGATCGATCTCGAATCCCGGTTTACAAGACATTTCGACAATGGTAAAACAAGACCAGCAAGACCGCCCGATGCACCGACAATCCCGATAGGAGCTGCACATATCTCGTTCTCAGGGAAACACCGGATGAGACAGGCTACGAGTAAAACCAGACTTCGAGTTTCCCGAGGTGGCCCCAGAAGTGCTCGGTTCGGACCAACACTTAGACAGCACAGCGCCCGGGGCTAAAATAAAGATGACCCTTGGGTTGGCCGACCCAAGGGAAGGGTATAGGTGGTGGTGAGGCAAATGGTAAAACCAAGGTTGGGCCTTGCTGGGCAAGTTTATTCAAAGCGAACTGTCAGGGGGGTCCCATAAATCACCCGACCGCGTTAGGAACGCAAAATCCAGGAACATAACACCGGTATGACGGAAACTAGGGCGGCAAGAGTGGAACAAAACACCAGGCATAAGGCCGAGCCTTCCACCCTTTACCAAATATATAGATGCATTAATATTATAAGAGATATTGTGATATCCCAACCAAAATCCTGTCCACCATGGAGAAATCTTCAACTTCACCTGCAACTAGCAACGCTATAAGAGGGGCTGAGCAAAGCGGTAACATAGCCAAGCAACGGTTTGCATAGGAAAGGTGTCAAAGGTTAGAGGTTCATGGCAATTTGGGAGGCTTGAAGAGCAAATGATAGGTAACACAGCATAGCGATAGATCGAAGCAACTAGCATAGCAATGATAGTAGTGAGATCCAGGGTAGCAGTCATCTTGCCTGAAATCCCGCAAGGAAGAAGAACGAGTCCATGAAGAAGACGAACGGATGAAGCCGAACCAACCGTAGACGAATGAATCCTCACGATCGCAACGAAACAGGAACTAACAAGAAGAAGCACACAACATAGGTAAACACATCACACATGAACAAGGCATGATGCACAACAAGCATGATGCATGACCAAGCTACATGAAGCTACTCATGGCAAGAGATGATGCAAACAAGAACAACACATCAAGGCAAGTTTAAATGAGGCCGGGAACAACATATAACAATTCCGGTAAGTCCTCGTATGCAAATTTCGAAATGGGTCCAGAACTGAATAAACATTAAGTTGAAGTTGTTAAACAGCAAGTTAAAGAGCACCAAGAGGATCTACACGAAATTCTAGTCAAGTTACATATAAAGTTCATTAGATTCGGAGCTACGGGCTAGAAGATATGAGCAAAACAAGTTAAACATGGCATTGATGCAAAATGCATACAAACATCAAGCAAACACACCAAAACAAGGATGCAACATGATAATATGAAACTACATGCAAAATCACGCAAGTTTTCATATAAAGCACACTCAAAAGCGAACAACGGTGCAACACATACACACTATACAAGTCATAGCAACAATCATCCATAACAAAGAACTAGGCATCTTACAAGCATCAAAACAATATGCTACAACACCCCAACATAATAACAAAAGGCATGGGCATGAAGTATAGGTAAAGCATAACAAAACATGAACACTGGCTATCTCCGAAATCACTAGAACATGCTCAAAAGGACATGGGAAGATTGCAAATAATAACAGTTTCAGACTTATCAGGAAATAACATCAGGTTGCAATGTTTAGAGCTATCAAACGATATGTTACAGGAACATATCATGGCAAAAAAAAGGCATGGCATGAATCTACTAAAAGCATAGATCAAAAGTCCCTTACTAACCATAAGCCAAAAAGGCATAGAAAATATGATGACACCCATGTAAACATGGCAAGTTATATTACAGATTCATACATGGCAGGAACAACAATAAGTAGGCATGTTCGTGAGCTTGAATCACTCACCACAAAGCAATACATGGCATGGCAAGGCACCCAACAGTAAGAAGACATGTTTATGAAGCTAAGCATGGCAATAGCAAGGTCATAGGGTTCATGGATCACTAGGAAAACACATGGAAACAACTGAACTTAATGTAAACAGGCTGACAGCAACATTATCAAGCAAATTTGGAGCAAGATATGAACAATCTACAGCAAGCTATAAATGCTACCATGGGCATGGATGGATAGAGCATGACATTTAGATCAAAACATGTTTATAGGACATCTCCAGATTATGCATAGAATGATTAGTAGAAGCATGTTAGCATAGCAACAAAATATAACAGAATCTGTCAGGAAATCAGCAACAGCAACTACCCTACTTAGCAAGCTTGATACACTCAGCACACAACTCACAAAAATACATGGTTGGCACCCCTGGAAAGATGGCATTGCATAGATCAAAACACATGTAGAGCTCAACCTCATAGGATGCACACATCAATCATGGCAAAAATGATAAATGAGCAAGTTATAAAAGTTTCAGCAGCTTAACATCAACATGCACTCTTCCAGCAGCATTTTGGGCATCAAGATTAGCTCAAATGAAAATGATGCAATGGAATGAAATGAAGTACTCATTGAGACGAACAATTTGACATATTACACGCACAAAACGGAGCTACAGATGCAGAGATGTGATGTGATGAACATGGCATGATTATGTACATAATTTCGGGACAGTGATTTGGAGGGGGGAAGTCAACGTTCGCACGGATTTCGAGGTTCGCCGGGACATCGCTGGAGTAGACGGGGAAGATGCCGGGGAGGGCCGGAGATGGCGGATCCGGGCCGGATCTCGCCGGATCCGGCCGGATCCGCCATGGGCGGCGCGGGAGGCGTGGAGGCGCGGCGCCGGAGGCGGCCGGCCGCCGAGAGGAGGCCGGGCGCTTGGCGCGGGCCGGGCGAGGCGGGCGGCGCGCTCGCCGGGCGGCGGCGGAGGCGGGCGGCCGAGGCGGCGGGAAGGCGCGGGCGAGGCGCCGGAGGCGGGCGGCGGCGAAGCCTGCCGGGCGGCGCGAAGTCGGGCGGCCGGGCGCCGGCCGAGGACGAGCGCTGGGCGGCGGCCGAGCCCAGCGGCGCTGAGGCTGCTGGCGCGCTGCTCGCAGCAGGGCGGGCGGCGGCGGCGCTGGCGCCCTGCGTGGGCCTGCTGATGGGCTCCATGGGCGGGCGGCGAGGGTGGCGGCGGCGCGACACGTGGCGCTCTCGATTGGGCGTGGGGCGGCGGCGTGTCCGGCGCCGGGCGGACGGTCCGTATGCGAGGAGGAAGAAGGGCTAGGGTTTGGACCGGGAATTTCGGGGGAGGTGGCCTTTTTATAGATAGAGGGAGCTAGGAGAGTCCAAATGAGGAGCGGTTTTCGGCCACGCGATCGTGATCGAACGACCGGGAGCATGGAGGGAAGTTAGGTGGGTTTTGGGCCACTTTGGAAGGGGTGTTGGGCTGCAAAGAGAAGGGGGCTTTTACGGTTACCCGGTTAACCGTTGGAGTATCGAACGACCTCCAAATGGCACGAAACTTGACAGGCGGTCTACCGGTGCTATACCAAGGCCGCTTGGCAAACCTCGGGCCATTCCGAGAAAGTTTAACACCCGCTCAAGAAAAGAGAGGAGAGGGAGACGCCGGAGGACATAGGAGCGCCGGATTGCAAAACGGACAACGGGGAAAATGCTCGGATGCATGAGACGAACATGTATGCAAAATGAAATGCACATGATGACATGATAAAATGCAACACGCAAGCAAATGACATGGCAACGACAGCGAATATCTGGAAGACACCTGGCGCATCGAATCCGGGGCGTTACATGGGTATTCCTAAAAAAAGTATAGCTGGGCTAGCCATTTTTAGCTTGAAAAAAATTAATATCTGGGCTGGATATCTGGCTTGGGCTAGACGGCCCATAGCCCGCCCAGTTAATACCTGCAGCGATGTTTTTGTTGTTGTTCAGAGGAGAAAAATTAATATCTGGGCTAAACATCGCTCAAGAAAAACTCTGCAGTGCTCACACCTCAAAAACACAAATACTACTCGAGCTGCTTGGTCCCAGCTGTCGGCCGCTCCTTGTGCAATTCTCTCATTTATTGACTACATAGGTTGACAATGGTGTGGGACCGTGATGTTAGGTAACCAGGAGGAAGAAAAAAAATTATAGTTTTATATAATAAGGAGGCACTTGCGTATGTGCGGCAATGGCCCTGGTGGGTCCCCACTGTCATCCTCTCCAAGTAAAGTCATCTCCTCATCCTCATGTCCGTTGACCATGTTGACAATGTGAGATGACGGCGCCACGGTGAGCGCAACAACTCGAAGGATGATGGAGAGGGCCTCGCGGGCCCTATGGATGGTCTGATACAACGCCCGCTGCTCATTCGGGAAGCTAGGATCATAGGGCCACATGTCCGCGACAGCATTGTCGTTCGCTTGTTCACTGGTGCTCGTTGAGGAGATGAAGGTTGTAGCACAGGTCCTCCTGCGCTGGTAGCTCTTCCGCCATTAGGGCGTCAAAGTGCGGCCGCACCTGCTCTATGGTGAACACAACATGAACCGGCTTGGACAGTGGCGCCGGCTCCTGGTTGGAAGCTATGTCCATCGTCTGATTGTCGTTGCTCAGCTCGCCGAGCTCGCTGGCGAGCCAGCATGTCCGGCTGCTGGACCGACCCGCTGCCAAGCACGAGTCTGTCTGCCCTAGCCCACCCAGACTGCCTCCCTCGCCCGCGCGCGCTTTGCGCCCGAAACGGTTAGCGCCGCCCGCCCCGCTTCCTGGTGGAGGCGATTGCTCCGCCTTTAAACAACACAAGTGTCGCCCGTCCATCTGTCCACCGCCCACATTAATGATACACGGTTACCAAGGTGGCTACTCCGGCGCCACACGTCACTCCCTCCGCCGCCCACCATTGCTATATAAACTGCTGCGCCGGCCATAGCCGCAGTCATCCGCATCCGTTCCCTTTCTCCTGTCTACACCACTACTGCCCACCATGGCTTCCTCGTACTCCAGCGCTCTTTGGGACGGGTGAACAATGGACCACAAGGAGATGTCAGCCATTGCTGTCGACAGGTAGCCGAAGGACGACGACATCCAAATGGAGAACATGGTAGTTGACGATCCGGCGCCAACCCCCTCCTCCGAGCCATCCTCGCTGGTGCATTGCACCATGACCATCGGCGAGGCCCGTTCCCAATATATGGGCACAGTGAGGCAGAAGTGTGAGGAGCAGTTCCAGGAGGCGCAGGCCGACGCTGCCTACAACCACCATCTCCTCCAGGAGCACCTGCAGGTGGAGGAGCAGATCGCCACGGAGCGGGCGGAGCAGGAGGCGCTGCTCGACTCGTACCGCTCTGCCCGCAAGGGTCGCCTCAAGCGCTGGCGGTACCGCATGCAGGTGGCGGAGGTTGCGCCGCCTGCAAAGAGGACGATGAAGTGGGCAAGGCGTTGTTTGGCGAGACCGAGGATGAGGCAGAGAACAATGCCGGCTCCGACGAGTCCCCGCTCCGCTGGCGTCGACGAGGCCCTGCTCCGCCAAGGCCCCGCGGCGCCAACAACGAGGCAGTGTTGGAAATATGCCATAGAGGCAATAATAAAATGGTTATTATTATATTTCTTTGTTCATGATAATTGTCTATTGTTCATGCTATAATTGTATTATCCGGAAATCATAATACATGTGTGAATACATAGACCACAACAAGTCCCTAGTGAGCCTCTAGTTGACTAGCTCATTGATCAACGGATAGTCATGGTTTCCTGACTATGGACATTGGATGTCATTGATAACGGGATCACATCATTAGGAGAATGATGTGATGGACAAGACCCAATCCTAAGCATAGCACAAAGATCGTGTAGTTCATTTCGCTAGAGCTTTTCCGAATGTCAAGTATCATTTCCTTGGACCATGAGATTGTGCAACTCCTGGATACCGTAGGAGTGCTTTGGGTGTGCCAAATGTCACAACGTAACTGGGTGATTATAAAGGTGCACTACGGGTATCTCCGAAAGTGTCTGTTGGGTTGGCACGAATCGAGACTGGGATTTGTCACTCCGTATGACGGAGAGGTATCTCTGGGCCCACTTCGTAATGCATCATCATAATGAGCTCAATGTGACCAAGTGTCTGGTCATGGGATCATGCATTACGGTACGAGTAAAGTGACTTGCTGGTAACGATATTGAACGAGGTATTGGGATACCGACGATCGAGTCTCGGGCAAGTAACGTACTGATTGACAAAGGGAATTGTGTACGGGATTGATTGAGTCCTTGACATCGTGGTTCATTCGATGAGATCATCGAGGAGCATGTGGGAGCCAAAATGGGTATCCACATCCCGCTGTTGGTCATTGACCGGATTGGCGTCTCGGTCATGTCTGCATGTCTCCTGAACCAGTAGGGTCTACACACTTAAGGTTCGGTGACGCTTGGGTTGAAGAGATATGAGTATGCAGTAACCCGAAAGTTGTTTGGAGTCCCGGATGAGATCCTAGACGTCACGAGGAGTTCCGAAATGGTCCGGAGGTGAAGAATTATATATAGGAAATGCAGTTTCGGCCATCGGGAAAGTTTCGGGGGTCACCGGTATTGTACCGGGACCACCGGAAGGGTCCCGGGGTCCACCGGGTGGGGCCAATTATCCCGGAGGGCCCCGTGTGCTGAAGTGGGGAGGGGAACCAGCCCCTGGTGGGCTGGTGCGCCCCCCTACGCCTAGGGTTGGAAACCCTAGGGGTGGGGGCGCCTCCACTTGCCTTGGGGGGCAAGCCACCCCCTTGGCCGCCGCCCCCCCTTGGAGATCTCATCTCCTAGGGCCGGCGCCCCTCCAGGGGGGTTATATAAAGAGGGCGGAGGGAGGGCAGCTGCACCCAAGTCTTGGATAATTTGATTAGATGAACTTAATTATCATGAACTTGGTCTAAAACCTTTGCAAAATGTCTTGTAGATCAATTGGCCAATGCTCATGTCCACCTCAACTTCAACGCGTTCCTAGAGAAAACCAAGCTGAAAGATGATGGCAGCAACTATACGGACTGGGTCCGGAACCTGAGGATCATCCTCATAGCTGCCAAGAAAGATTATGTCCTAGAAGCGCCGCTAGGTGAAGCACCAATCCCAGAGAACCATGATGTTATGAACGCTTGGCAGTCTCGTGCTGATGATTACTCCCTCGTTCAGTGCGGCATGCTTTACATCTTAGAACCGGGTCTCCAAAAGAGTTTTGAGCAACACGGAGCATACAAGATGTTCGAAGAGCTGAAAATGGTTTTCCAAGCTCATGCCCGGGTCGAGAGATATGAAGTCTCTGACAAGTTCTTCAGCTGTAAGATGGAGGAAAATAGTTCTGTTAGTGAGCACATACTCAAGATGTCTGGGTTGCACAACCGCTTGACTCAGCTGGGAGTTAATCTTCCAGACGATGCGGTCATTGACAGAATCCTCCAGTCGCTCCCACCAAGCTACAAGAGCTTTGTGATGAACTTCAATATGCAGGGGATGGAAAAGACCATTCCTGAGGTTTATTCAATGCTGAAATCAGTAGAGGTAGAGATCAAAAAGGAACATCAAGTGTTGATGGTGAATAAAACCACTAAGTTCAAGAAAGGCAAGGGTAAGAAGAACTTCAAGAAGGACGGCAAGGGAGTTGCCGCGCCCGGTAAGCCAGTTGCCGGGAAGAAGTCAAACAATGGACCCAAACCTAAGATTGAGTGTTTTTATTGCAAGGGAAGTGGTCACTGGAAGTGAAACTGCCCCAAGTACTTAGCGGACAAGAAGGCCGGCAAAACCAAAGGTATATGTGATATACATGTAATTGATGTGTACCTTACCAGTGCTCATAGTAGCTCCTGGGTACTTGATACCGGTGCGGTTGCTCATATTTGTAACTCAAAGCAGGAGCTGCGGAATAAGCAGAGACTGGCGAAGGACGAGGTGATGATGCGCGTCGGGAATGGTTCCAAGGTCGATGTGATCGCCGTCGGCACGCTACCTATACATTTACCTACGGGATTAGTTTTAAACCTCAATAATAGTTATTTAGTACCAGCTTTGAGCATGAACATTGTATCAGGATCTCGTTTAATTCAAGATGGCTACTAATTTAAATCCGAGAATAATGGTTGTTCTATTTATATGAGTGATATGTTTTATGGTCATGCCCCGCTGGTGAATGGTTTATTCTTAATGAATCTCGAGCGTAATGTTACACATATTCATAGTGTGAATACCAAAAGATGTAAAGTTGATAACGATAGTCCCACATACTTGTGGCACTGCCGTCTTGGTCACATTGGTGTCAAGCGCATGAAGAAGCTCCATGCTGATGGACTTTTAGAGTCTCTAGATTATGAATTGTTTGACACATGCGAACCATGCCTCATGGGCAAATGACCAAGACTCCGCTCTCCGTAACAATGGAGCGAGCAACCAACTTATTGGAAATCATACATACCGATGTGTGCGGTCCAATGAGAGTTGAGGCTCGTGGAGGATATCGTTATGTTCTCACTCTCCGATGACTTGAGTAGATATGGGCATGTCTACTTGATGAAACACAAGTCCGAGACCTTTGAAAAGTTCAAGGAATTTCAGAATGAGGTAGAGAATCAACGTGACCGAAAGATAAAGTTCTTCGATCGATCGTGGGGAGAATATTTAAGTCACGAATTTGGTACGCACTTAAGGAAATGTGGAATCGTTTCACAACTCACGCCGCCTGGAACACCTCAGCGAAATGGTGTGTCCGAACGTCGTAATCGCACTCTATTGGATATGGTGCGATCTATGATGTCACTTATTGATTTACCATTATCATTTTGGGGATACGCTCTAGAGACAGCTACATTCACTTTAAATAGGGCACCATCTAAATCCGTTGAGATGACACCGTATGAATTATGGTTTGGGAAGAAACCTAAGCTGTCGTTTCTAAAAGTTTGGGGATGCGATGCTTATGTCAAGAAACTTCAACCTGAGAAGCTCAAACCCAAGTCGGAAAATGTGTCTTCATAGGATACCCTAAGGAAACCATTGGGTATACCTTCTACTTAAGATCCGAGGGCAAGATCTTTGTTGCCAAGAACGGGTCCTTTCTAGAGAAAGAGTTTCTCTCGAAAGAATTAAGTGGGAGGCAAGTAGAGCCTGATGAAGTACTACCTCTTGAAACGGTAAGTAGCGCAACTCAGGAAGATGTTCCTGTGGTGCCTGCACCGACAAGAGAGGAGGTTAATGATGATGATCAAGATACTTCAGATCAAGCTCCTACTGAACTTCGAAGGTCCACAAGGACACGTTCCGCACCAGAGTGGTACGGCAACCCTGTCTTGGAAATCATGTTCTTAGACAACGGTGAACCTTTGAACTATGAAGAAGCGATGGCGGGCCCAGATTCCAAGAAATGGCTTGAAGCCATGCAATCCGAGATAGGATCCATGTATGTAAACAAAGTGTGGACTTTGATAGACTTGCCCGATGATAGGCGCGATAGAAAACAAATGGATTTTTAAGAAGAAGACGGACGCGGATGGTAATGTTACCATATACAAAGCTCTACTTGTTGCTAAGGGTTATCGACAAGTTCAAGGGATTGACTACGATGAGACATTCTCTCCCGTAGCGAAGTTGAAGTCTGTCCGAATCATGTTAGCAATTGCCACATACTATGATTATGAGATATGGCAAATGGACGTCAAAATGGCATTCCTTAATGGTCACCTTAAGGAAGAACTGTATATGATGCAGCCGGGAGGTTTTGTCGACCCGAAGAATGCTAACAAGGTATGCAAGCTCCAGTGCTCCATCTATGGGCTGGTGCAAGCATCTCGGGGTTGGAACATTCGCTTTATTGAGATGATCAAAGCGTTTGGGTTTATGTAGACTTATGGAGAAGCCTGCGTTTACAAGAAAGTGAGTGGGAGCTCTGTAGCATTTCTCACATTATATGTGGATGACATACTTTTGATGGGAAATGATATAGAACTTTTGGACAACATTAAGGCCTACTTGAATAAGTGTTTTTCAATGAAGGACCTTGGAGGAGCTGCTTACATATTAGGCATCAAAATCTATAGAGATAGATCAAGACGCCTCATAGGTCTTTCACAAAGCACATACCTTGATAAGATATTGAAGAAGTTCAATATGGATCAGTCCAAGAAGGGGTTCTTGCCTGTGTTGCAAGGTGTGAAATTGAGCTCGGCTCAATGCCCAACCACGACAGAAGATAGAGAAAAGATGAGTGTTGTCCCCTATGCCTCAGCCATAGGGTCTATCATGTATGCCATGACCTGTACCAGACCTGATATAAACCTTGCCGTAAGTTTGGTAGGAAGGTACCAAACTAATCCCGGCATGGAACATTGGACAGCGTCAAGAACATCCTTAAGTACCTGAAAAGGACTAAGGATATGTTTCTCGTATATGGAGGTGACGAAGAGCTCATCGTAAAGGGTTACGTCGATGCTAGCTTCGACACAGATCTAGATGACTCTAAGTCACAAACCGGATACGTGTATGTTTTGAATGGTGGGGCAGTAAGTTGGTGCAGTTGCAAGAAGAGCGTGGTGGCGGGATCTACATGTGAAGGGGAGTACATGGCAGCCTCGGAGGCAGCACATGAAGCTATCTGGGTGAAGGAGTTCATCACCAACCTAGGAGTCATATCCAATGCGTCGGGGCCGATCACACTCTTCTGTGATAACACTGGAGCTATTGCACTTGCCAAGGAGCCCAGGTTTCACAAGAAGACCAGGCACATCAAGCGTCGCTTCAACCCCATCCGTGAAAATGTTCAAGATGGAGACATAGATATTTCTAAAGTACATACGGACCTAAATGTAGCAGATCCGTTGACTAAACCTCTCCCTAGAGCAAAACATGATCAACACCAGAACGCAATGGGTGTTCGATACATCACAATGTAACTAGATTTTTGACTCTAGTGCAAGTGGGAGACTATTGGAAATATGCCCTAGAGGCAATAATAAAATGGTTATTATTATATTTCTTTGTTCATGATAATTGTCTATTGTTCATGCTATAATTGTATTATCCGGAAATCATAATACATGTGTGAATACATAGACCACAACAAGTCCCTAGTGAACCTCTAGTTGACTAGCTCGTTGATCAACGGATAGTCATGGTTTCCTGACTATGGACATTGGATGTCACTGATAACGGGATCACATCATTAGGAGAATGATGTGATGGACAAGACCCGATCCTAAGCATAGCACAAAGATCTTGTAGTTCGTTTCGCTAGAGCTTTTCCGAATGTCAAGTATCATTTCCTTAGACCATGAGATTGTGCAACTCCCGGATACCGTAGGAGTGCTTTGGGTGTGCCAAACGTCACAACGTAACTGGGTGACTATAAAGGTGCACTACGGGTATCTCCGAAAGTGTCTGTTGGGTTGGTACGAATCGAGACTGGGATTTGTCACTCCGTATGATGGAGAGGTATCTCTGGGCCCACTCGGTAATGCATCATCATAATGAGCTCAATGTGACCAAGTGTCTGGTCACGGGATCATGCAATATGGTACGAGTAAAGTGACTTGCCGGTAACGATATTGAACGAGGTATTGGGATACCGACGATCGAGTCTCGGGCAAGTAATGTACCGATTGACTAAGGGAATTGTGTACGGGATTGATTGAATCCTTGACATCATGGTTCATCCAATGAGATCATCGAGGAGCATGTGGGATCCAACATGGGTATCCAGATCCCGATGTTGGTTATTGACCGGAGAGGCGTCTCGGTCATGTCTGCATGTCTCCCGAACCCGTAGGGTCTACACACTTAAGGTTCGGTGACGCTAGGGTTGTAGAGATATGAGTATGCAGTAACTCGAAAGTTGTTCGGAGTCCCAGATGAGATCCTGGACGTCACGGGGAGTTCCGTAATGGTCCGGAGGTGAAGAATTATATATAGGAAGTGCAATTTCGGCCATCGGGAAAGTTTCGGGGGTCATCGGTATTGTACCGGGACCACCGAAAGGGTCCCGGGGATCCACCGGGTGGGGCCACCTATCCCGGAGCAGCCCGTGGGCTGAAGTGGGGAGGGGAACCAGCCCCTGGTGGGCTGGTGCGCCCTCCCTTGGCCCCCTGTGCCTAGGGTTGGAACCCCTAGGGGTGGGGGGCGCCTCCACTTGCCTTGGGGGGCAAGCCACCCCCTTGGCCGCCCCCCTTGGAGATCTCATCTCCTAGGGCCGGCGCCCCCCAGGGGGCCTATATAAAGAGGGGGAAGGGAGGGCAGCCGCACCCAAGTCTTGGCGCCTCCCTCTCCCCTGCAACACCTCTCCCTCTCGCAGAAGCTTGGCGAAGCCCTGCCATGATCACTGCTGCATCCACCACCGCGCCATCATGCTGCTGGATCTTCATCAACCCCTCCTTCCCCCTTGCTGGATCAAGAAGGAGGAGACGTCTTCCCAACCGTACGTGTGTTGAACGCGGAGGTGCCGTCCGTTCGGCGCTAGGATCTCTGGTGATTTGGATCATGACGAGTACGACTCCCTCAACCCCGTTCTCTTGAACGCTTCCGCACGCGATCTACAAGGGTATGTAGATGTACTCCCCTCTCTCGTTGCTAGATGACTCCATAGATTGATCTTGGTGAACGTAGGAATTTTTTTATTTTATGCAACGTTCCCCAACAGGCAGAGGACACCGCCGGCTCTGCCAAGGCCCCGCCCTGCCAACAACGAGGCAGAGGACATCGCCGGCTTAGCCAAGGCCCCACCCTGCCGACAACGAGGGGGAGGATTTCGCCCGCTTCGCCGAGGCACTGCCCGCCAGCAACGAGACAAGACATCGCCGGCTTTGCCGAGGCCCTGCCCCGCCGGCACCGAGGCGCAGGCCCTACTCCGTCGAGGCCTCGCCCCGCTGCCAACGAGGCCGCGCCACACAGAAAACGAGGAAGAGTAGAACACGGTAGGTCGTCGCCGCTCGGGTCCAAGTAAGGCCACCGCTGCTACCCTCCGGTTGAAGCCAAGCTAGGCGGGTTGACCATTGATGGCCGATTAGCTTCTTGGCGGTGACGTAGAGTCGGAGAGCTATGTTGGAGAAGGACGTTGCTTCTACTTAACTGCTGGTGTAGTTGGCTGACTGACACGTGGGCCCAACAAGCATCTGGGCCACATGTCAGTTACGCAACTGCACCTGCAGTTAAGTCACTAAAGCTTCTGTTTAGCTTAGCCAGACACAGGTGGGTAGCTTCGGTTAATTAATTATACCTCCAGCGCACCCCTTTTTAGTTGAAGAATGTATGAAATGTAATGAAATCCAGCATGTTTATATGAAATCCGTCCGTGTATGAATGAATTTAGTTTGATTAGTTCGAATTCTTGTATCACTGGCATTGGATGAACATGCAAAACAATACGTACTAGCATTATTCCCAGGGTGATCACCTCGTTTGCAGGAGTTTCACATGTACCCCCTTCGGTCCTTTCTAGTCTGCATACAAGTTTGTCTGCAGTCAAAGGATCTCTACTTTGACCAATCTTATAGAAAAAAGTATGCACTTTCACAATGTGCAAAGTAAAAAGCAACAGAAGGAGTACAAAGAGTTTGAGAAGCTTTTTAGCGTTCTTGTACATTGCAATCAAACACACAGGCCTGGCAATTCATAGAGAAAATTCAAAACAATCAATGATTATGCATCTCAGCGATTCACATGTCAGAGCCAATATTTACTTCACAACTAAAGAATAAATAAAAAATTGATCGACGCTACTGACAGCAAAGGGCGTCCCATTCGAAAATATCAAACGCATGTCTTCTTGCTAAAATCAATGAGCAAAATTTGACATGGTTGTCCCATTCCAAAATATCAAATGCCTACGATTGTGAAATGGGCAGGGTATGCCATCAGTTCAGACATTGACATGGCACCCCGTGCTAAATAAACCAGCTGTTCTTTTTGTGCAGTTCCACCAAAATCAACCAAATTCGCGCGTAGCTTGTATGATTTCGCCCTTATATGTTGCAATGCCTTGAACTTATCGGCACCTCCTTTCTTGTGGTGTAAATGAATGATTCAATGTATTCATGAACATTTATGGAGTTCCCATTGAAATCAAGCTGAGCACCCTTGTTTGGATGAATACAAAAAAAGTAATTAGTATAAAGCAAACTGTACTATGAATTGACAGTTTAAACAAGCACCTACATGGTCCATGTAGAGCACACTTTTAGAAAAATGCAACTCACCGGAAAGAATCCTAGAACAACATTGTACTCGCGCATCACAACAAGAAATGGAGATTTGTCAGTTCTTCTAAGCTGAAGTTAGTTTGGTCTTGTGGGGAGTAATGTAACCATCCTTCAACTGCTCCTTCTGATGAGAAGATAGGCAGGGCTTCTTCATCCTGGCATAATCGGAACTAGTCACTTCACGTACTCCATATTCTTCTTCAGAGGAGGATGATCCTATTGTGCAAAGACAAGAGGACAACTAAATGCTAGCATCCCTGTTTGCTCGAAAAAAGGAAAGGAAATATTTAAAACAACACAGATGAAGCACTTCTCAATGACAATACCAGTTTTTCATGAGAGTATCTAAACAGTAGCACAACACCAATAGAGATTGAAAGGATCGATATGGTTGACTAGAGGGGGGTGATTAGGCAACTAACAATTTTTAAGGTTTTCTTTACCAATTTAAACTTTGCAACAAAATAGGTTGTCTAGATATGCAACTATGTGAGTAACCTATATGATGCAAAAACAACTAGCACATGAGCAAGCAAGGGATACAATCATAAGTAGGCTTGCAAAAGTAAAGGTACGAAATAACCAAGAGTGGAGCCGGTGGAGACGAGGATGTGTTACCGAAGTTCCTTCCTTTTAAGGGGAAGTACGTCTCCGTTAGAGCGGTGTGGAGGCACAATGCTCCGCAAGAAGCCACTAGGGCCACCGTATTCTCCTCACGCCCTCACACAATGCAAGATGCCGTGATTCCACTATTGGTGCCCTTGAAGGCGGCGGCCGAACCTTTACAAACAAGGTTGGGGCTATCTCCACAACAATTGGAGGCTCCCAACAACACCACGAAGCTTCGCCACAATGGAGTATGGCTTTGAGGTGACCTCAACCATCTAGGGTGCTCGAACACCCAAGAGTAACAAGATCCGCTAGGGATAAGAGAAGGAATCAAATTTTTCTTGGTGGAAGTGTAGATCGGGGCCTTCTCTTGAGCTTGGAGCAACAATGGAGATTTTGGGGGAAAGAGGTAGGTCAACTTTGGGGAAGAAGATGCCTTTATATAGTGGGGGAACCAATCCAACCGTTAACCCAGTGAACATCCACGCACAGAGCGGTACTACCGCTTGGGCAGGGCGGTACTACCGCTCCCACCCAGCGGTACTGCCGCACTGACGAGGAGGTCAGGGTCCTGGCCCCAGAGCGGTACTACCGTGGGAGTAAGAGCGGTACTACCGCTTGGAGCGGTACTACCGCCTCTACTGCCACACATAGTACCTTAAAACCCGACACGAAAAACAACGGTCTCGAGGCGAGGCGGTAGTAGCCCGGAACCACTGCGATACTACGGCCGAAGACCACAAGCGGTACTACCGCTTGGGGAGTGGTACTACCGCTCTGGGAGCGGTACTACCGCTGAGGACCGCGGTACTACCGCTGGGGCAGGACAGGGCAGGCACAGGGGGAAAGGCAGCTCCAATGAAGCGAAAGGAAAACATCGGGTGTGATATGGATGTGTACGTGTTGATTCCACCCTAGCCTTACCAAAGCGGATCCCCTCTTGATAGTACGGTGACTCCTACGAAACTAGTCCACCAACAACGAAACGAAGGAGCTACACCGTCTTGAATAAAAACACCAAGGGGAGGTAATCATCTCGTGCCAATGGATGAATCTCTGAAAGAACTTAACGCACACGATTAGTCTGCAAAAGCATTGTCATGAATCACCAAAACATCTTGGAGATAAATATGCCCTTACAATCTCCCCCTTTTTGGTGGATTGATGACAATACGGGATTTGCACAAACATGAGAGATATAGGACAAGCGCAAAAACCCCACCGTCCTAAAATTTAGATGGGCCCCCCCTAGATGTGTGCTATCTAGATAAGTGCTTTGGACTGCACGGCACACATACTAGGATCAATGCCCCCCTACATTTTAGAGACCAACCACCTAAGCAGGTTAAATGAGAGTAGCATAGATAACAGGATAAGCATGCAACTCATAAGCTAGATAGACATAGATAATGATACTTGAAAGATAAGGTAGCATATGTCTCACACCATATGACTGGAACTTAGGTCTCACTGACACAAACCAAGCAAAGCAAACTGCGAGGAAAACACAAACACAGAAGTCGGAAGACACAAAGCACAAATCCCTAAAATCTCTCCCCCTTTGGCATCGAGACACCAAAAAGGAGAGGGAGTGTTGCTATGGCTCCAGGTGATAGCAAAAGAGGGACACAAACATCAGATCTCAGCGGTATCATCTGCGCCACCGTCGTCGGTCGGGAAGTGCTCGGCATCAAAATCGGTCCACGGGTAGTGCTGCTGAATCCACTCCTGCTCCTCAGTAAGCTGGTCCTCAGATCCACTATTAACTGTGGCACCCAACTGACGCATGAGCTCCTTGTGGCGACCGGGCCTTCTTCTCAGCCACATGAGTCATGTACTGACCGTGAGACTCCATGCAAAACAGCTTCTTCATCTTGAGCTTGAGCTTCTTTGCCCAAGAGGGCTCTGCGTCAGAAGGCACGTAGTCATCATCATCATCCTCAGCCTCAGCCCTAGTATCCTCCTCGGTCTCCATGGAAGTAGTAGACAAAGGAACTCCAGATTTAGGGACCTAAGTGCCCCAGTTGTCCTTCTTCCTCAGACGCTTGATGTCGTGAGAAACCAGCTCTCCAGCCTCCAGCATCACCTTGGGATAGACACGAGCCCAGGCCTTCTCAATAAGCAACATGATGAATGGACCATATATCGGGCACTTGCGCTTGGAGATAGCAGATAACAGCTCAGACCACATAACCTGAGAGATACCCAGTGAGGAAGTCCTGGACTAGGGGGTGTCCGGATAGCCGGACTATCATCATCGGCCGGACTCCAAGACTATGAAGATACAAGATTGAAGACTTCGTCCCGTGTCCGGATGGGACTTTCCTTGGCGTGGAAGGCAAGCATGGCAATACGGATATGTAGATCTCCTACCATTGCAACCGACTCTGTGTAACCCTAGCCCTCTCCGGTGTCTATATAAACCGGAGGGTTTTAGTCCGTAGGACGAACAACCATTACAACAATCATACCATAGGCTAGCTTCTAGGGTTTAGCCTCCTTGATCTCGTGGTAGATCTACTCTTGTACTACCCATATCATCAATATTAATCAAGCAGGAGTAGGGTTTTACCTCCATCGAGAGGGCCCAAACACAGGTAAAACATCGTGTCCCTTGTCTCCTGTTACCATCTGCCTAGACGCATAGTTCGGGACCCCCTACCCGAGATCCGCCGGTTTTGACACCGACATTGGTGCTTTCATTGAGAGTTCCTCTGTGTCGTCACCGATAGGCTTGATGGCTCCTTCAATCATCAACAACAACGTTAACGCAGTCCAGGGTGAGACTTTTCTCCCCGGACAGACCTTCGTGTTCGGCGGCTTTGCATCGCGGCCAATTCGCAGGCCATCCGGAGCAGATCGAAGCTACGCCCGCCATCGAGTCAGATTTGGAAGCCTAAACTTCACGGCTGACATCCGCGGAGACTTGATCTTCGATGGATTCGAGCCACAGCCAAGCGTGCCACACTGTCACGATGGGCATGGTTTAGCTCTGCTGCCGGACAGTGCCCTGGAGGCTGCACATGAGTCCGCTCCGACCCTTAGTTCGGAGCCAACCGCGCAGATCGAGGACGGGTGGCTAGACACCACCTCGGGGGCTGCAACTTCTGCAGCGATGGAGCCGAATACTGACCTTGTCCCTTATAAAGCTCGTGATTCTGAGGTGCCGGACTCCTCGCCGGACTCCGAACCTCCTGCGCCCCTACCAATCGAATCCGATTGGGCGCCGATCATGGAGTTCACTGCCGCGGACATCTTTCAGCACTCGCCTTTTGGCGATATTCTGAATTCGCTAAAGTATCTCTCGTTGTCAGGAGAGCCCTGGCCGAACTGCGGTCAGGATGGTTGGGATGCGGACGACGAAGAAATTCAAAGCCCACCCACCACCCACTTTGTAGCCACTGTCGACGATCTAACCGACATGCTAGACTATGACTCCGAAGACATTGACGGTATGGAAGATGATGCCAGAGATGACCAAGAATCAGCGCCTACGGGGCACTGGAAGACCACCTCAACTCATGACATATACATGGTGGACACACCAAAAGGAAGCGATAACGAGGAACAACGGGACGCGGAGAAGGATAATCCCCCTGAAAAACAACCAAAACAGCGACGCAAGCGCCGCCCGAAGTCCCGCCTCGACAACAACAGCACCCATAATGACCCAGCCGCAGAGCAGGGCAAACCAGTGGACGACAAACATGCAACCAAGCAACCATCCGAACAGGATGAATCGGATAGCCAACCCATCCTCGGCGAAAACAACAGTCCAGACGATCTTACGCCGGACACACCACCAGAGCATAAGAACCTTCACGAAAGGCTTGTCGCCACTGCAAGAAGCTTGAAGAAGCGTAAACGAAGCTCAAAACAGCGAAAGACATACTCGTAATGAGGTGGAGCAAAGTACTCAAGACCATGCGGACAACACGGCAATAGCCACCAAGCAAAGAGCTACCCGGCGCAAGCTGCTGCTCGAATCGACGAGGAGGCCGAGAGCCCCACAATCAAAAAGCAAAGAGGCTGCCCGGCTGGATAGACGACGGATGATGTGCCAGAGCGGCAAGCGCACCGCACACAAGCCGCACATGACACACGTAAAGATCCTCGCAAAAAGGATGGCCCGTCAGGTTCATTTATGGGCCAAAGAAGAGGCCCAGAAGCAACACAACACGCCGATCGTTTCAAGATAACGGCACACCTAAATCTGGGCGCCAGACACCCACTATGTTTCACCGATGAGGTGCTGGATCATGAATTTCAGCAGGATTCAAGCCCGTAAACATAGAGGCATACGACGGAACAACAAACCCGGAGTCGGATTGAGGATTACATCCTACACATACACATGGCTAGAGGAGACGATCTCCACGCCATAAAATATCTACCCTCAAGCTCAAAGGGCTAGCTCGGCATTGGCTCAAAAGCCTCCCGTAAAATACCATTGGAAGTTGGGAAGAGCTCGAGGACGATTTAGAGCAAATTTTCAGGGGACTTATGTCCGCCCTCCGGATGCGAGCGATTTAAGTCACATAACTCAACAGCCCGGAGAGTCGTGGCAAGAATTCGGAACAGGTTCCTCACCAAAAAGAACCAAATAGTCGACTGTCCAGACGCCGAAGCCCTAGCAGCTTTTAAACATAACGTCCGAGACGAATGGCTCGCCAGACACCTCGGCCAGGAAAAGCCAAGAACAATGGCCGCGCTAATGAGCTTCATGACCCGCTTTTGCGCGGGGGAAGATAGCTGGCTGGCAAGATGCAGCACCAGCGACCCGAGTACATCCGAGATCAGAGATGGAAATGGGAAATCACGGCGCAGAAAGGATCAGCGCTGAAACAAAGAAAATGGCCCAAAGAACACGGCGGTCAACGCCGATTCAAAAGCTCATGTCGAACAACAAAACACTGCCTCTTAAGGACAACAAAGGACGAGCTATCCAACCTCAACAAAATTTTGGATCGGATATGTCAAATCCACAGACTTCGGAAGCTCGCAAACCACACCCACCGAAATTGTTGGGTCTTCAAGCAATCCAGCCGACTCAACGCCGAACACAAGGGGCTCGACACGCCAAGCGAGGACGATGACGAACCCCACCAGCAGAGCACCGGAAGACAAAAGACTTTCCTGCAAGAAGTCAAAACAGTAAACTCACTCCATGTGACAACACGAAACAATAGTGCGGCACCCTCTAAAGTACGCGTCGCACGGTCCACCCCAGCGGAATCCCGAGATTGGATGTCAAAACCAATTACTTTCGACCACCTGGATTATTCCAGAAGTATTCGAAATGCAGGATGGACTGCTCTGATATTGGATCCTATAATCGACGGACTACAATTTACACAAGTCCTAATGGATGGCGGCAGCGATTTAAACCTGATATATCCGGACACAATCTGCAAGTTGGGGATAGACCCTACTAAAATTCGCCATAGCCGCACTTCCTTCAAAGGAGTGACGCCAGGCCCTTACGCCAAGTGCACGGGCTCCTTACTACTAGAAGTTGTGTTCGGATCACCCGACAACTTCCGTCGCAAAAAGCTAATCTTCCATGTCGCCCCATTCAAAAGTAGCCATCAAGCACTATTAGGACGTGAAGCTTTCGCCCGCTTTAACGCAATACCGCACTACGCGTCTCTTACACTTGAAACGCGACATCATCTCATTAAAAGGTCGTTCAAGACCCCGGACACGGCTAGGCGAGTCCGGCATAAATAAACTAGGGGCTCCCTAGCTGCATACCCCTTCACAAGGGGCTGTGCGTATGAACAATAAAGAGCCAATAAAAGCTCAACTTTACTCATTCATTCATACTTTGTTTTCAATACATTTTTTGCACGATTTCTTTTCAAGCTAAGTTCCTCTCTTTTATAGATGAACAGCATGTACACCCGTCCAGGATATGGCACAACGGAGACACAGGCGCAGACGTGCAGCAGGGACCCGTGGCAAGGATTCTTTTTAGATTAAGACCCTGCGTAAACCTTTCTTACTGTCTCTTGTTGATTCACATCCCCGGTTTTTCACCATAACTTACGAGGAGGCTGGCGTTTTGGCATCGGCCGCGTCAAAAATTTTCGCCTGTACCTGGACACTAGGGGCTTAGGGCATTATTCTGCCCGTTATCATAAAGACCGAATACCTTAGGGAGTGTTCGGCGTATCGAGTTAGGCCTTATATGCATCAGCTCCAAATCATGTCTTTGGTCAAATGTTGGGTTTGCCCGGCTCCTGTGTTTTGCTGCCTTACGCTCCGTATCATCGCTAACGCGGCACCGGAGAACTATGCGACAGTGCCCAGTTCGCCAAAGCGAGCACCTCAAGAGAGAAAGCCGAAAATTGATCATCATGATACAACGAGACTGGTCAACCACTCGATCGACTACCGAATGTTTAGAATTCTCCGCTTTGACGAAGGACCGCTTTCGGTCAGTACATATGCCCCAAATTCAGAGAGCGCGGTGCCCCTAGGGGCTATATCGTAGCCCCACCTTCGAACTCCTATGGCTAAGTGAAAGTTATAAAGCATCATAGTCCGGTTTCCTCATTTGCTACGCTACCACCTCCTTCACAGGACCAAGACGTTGGATTAAGTGTGAAAATGCGCTATTTTGCAAACACCCCCGCACCATGTGCGTGGGGGCTGAATCCAAAGACTGTCATCTTTCAGGTTATACATAAGTATACATTAACGGCCGCACAGGAGATATTTCAATACTTGAATGCACAAGTATAAAAAACACTTATATTATGAATATCGTTTTACATATCATAAAGATCATTTGAACATGACATTCTTTGAGCACTGCGACTCTATTACACGAGCACCCCGCAGAACTTCCCCAAAATAGTGCTCGGCGGGTAACCGGCTCTCGTTCGAACCCTGGGTTGCAACATCGGTGGCATCCATCTCCGTCCAGTATGTCTTCACATGGGCAAGGGCCATCCGTGCACCCTCTATGCAGGCCGACCGCTTCATTGCCTTGATATGCGGCACCGCCCCAAGGAATTGCTGCAATAAGCCAAAATAACTCTTGACTTGGGCCTATCCGCCAGATATGAGCCACTACATCCGTCATGGCAAGTCCGGACAATCTATTCAGCTCAGCCCACTCAGCAACCAATTGGTCGTGGAAGTGAACGCCCGGGCTGTGGAATTGAGACCAAAAAGCTCTTCCGTCTCGTGATCCTTTTGACTTGAAGTGCACAACAGCATCTGCCGCACTCGCCGCTAAATCCATATAAGGATCCTCCGGACCCCACAGCTGGCCAAGCTGAGCATACTTCGGATCTGTGAACTTCCTGCGCAGCAGAAAGGGCTTGCCAGCCGCAACGTCTCTGGCCTGACGCAGCTCCTCCTTTATAGCCCTCATTGCAGAACAGGCATCCTTGGCTTCGGCGGTGGCCTTCTTCAGTTCTTCTTGCTCTGCTCGGCGTTCTTTTTCAAGAACCTCATAGCGGTCGGTAACATCCTTTAGCTTCACGGCCAATTCGGCCATCTCCTCCCTGCTTCGGAAGTGAGCAGCCCTTTCGGTTTCTAGCTCTCCGACCGCCTTCGAGGCAGCCGCATCACTCCTTCTGGCCTGCTCCTTGGCTCGAGCAAGCTCTGCTCGAAGGTCCTCCACAGCAGTGGCACCATCTGCATTAAGCATACATGTTGTAAGGAGTGAGCATCAGCTCCCTTACTAGGTGACCACAGAGAAACAACCTACCTTGGGACTCGTCAAGTCGTTTATTAACCAGCGCGATGTCCGCATCCGCAACGTCGAGTTGCCGCTTTAGTTCGGCAACTCCATCAGTCCGGCAGGCCACCGGACTATCCGCCACCTGCATAGGAAAGGCGAGAATTAATACTTGTGATTATGATCCTCGGCACGCTGCCGCTTCCGACAACATACCGAGTCTCAGGGGCTACTATCTATACAGGGCGCACTTTATGTGTAAAACTGTCAAAAGGTATGTCATTTTTATGTACCTCAAACCCCGCCAGCAAACTTCTGACGGCATCATGCAACCCGCCCTCGGCGGATGAAATTCTTTCAATCACCGTACTCATCAATGTACGGTGATCTTCTAAGATAGACGCCCTCTCAAGCAGATCCTTCAGCTCCCCCGGCCGTACACCAGTTGGTGCCGAACTCTCCAGCCCCGCCGGACTCGGGGATACCCTCCGTGACGACACCTCAGGGTCGTCCGCCCCACCTGGCGGTGTGGCAGATGGAGGCGTCTCGCTCTCCATCATCTTCGGACAAAGGTCCCCCGAAGACGAGCTCAGCTGAGAAGGACGGAGATCCGAACTACAAGGTAAAAACTTCGGTTATCCTCAGAAGCAAAAATAGGGATGTCCCTTATTACAAAACTCCCCTTTTTCTACTTACGGCTCGCTGGAGGGCTGATTCCTTAGGGGAGATAGTGCGGCTGGGGCTTCCCCAGGCACAGGACCCTCTGGTGAAGATCTCTTCCCCCGCTTTGAGGCCTTGGCCTCCGGGTCTCCGGAGGCGGTCCTCTTCTCCCCCTGGAAGGAGGGATTCTCGATCCCCCTTTCTCTAAAGGCTCCTTAGTGGAGGTGGTAGTTTCTCTGTTTTTGCCTTCTCTCTCCTCTAGAGGTGCAACCTCTAGCATCTTGACCAACACCGGATCCGGCATGGTCTCTGGGAGGGGGGCCGGACACCGTATCAGTTTGGCTTGCACTATCCACTCCTATTCAAAGGACGGTTGGTTAAAAGGCAAATCCAAGAATATGCAAACAAACGGTATGTCCGGAGATAGGGCTACTTACTTGAGCATCAGGGCAATTGCAGCTTAGGCCGGCATCCTCGGTCAATTCTGGACACACTTCTTGTGATCCGAAGAACAATTTGTACATTTCCACGGGCATCGCACCCATGAAGTGTTGGAGAGCTCGTGGCCCCTCTGGATTGAATTCCCACAGGCGGAGGGGGCGACGTTTGCAGGGCAGAAGATGCCGAATCAGCATAACCTGCATCACTACGACCAGATTGATCTCCCTCTCTTGGAGGTCTCGAATCCGGCCCTGCAATAGGGGTACGTCCTTTGACGGCCCCCAGTTGAACCCTTGGTTGACCCATGACATCAGCCGTCGTGGAGGGCCCGAGCGAAAGATGGGCGGCGGCTTCTGCCTGCTGCCCCTGGGAGCAGTAATATAAAACCACTCCTGTTGCCACAAGCCGAGCTCCTCCTGGAAAGAGCCCTCGGGCCATGGAGCATCGGCCCTCTTGCTTACAACCGCCCCGCTGCACTCTGCTTGACGCCCCTCGATCATCTTTGGCTCCACGTTGAAGGTTTTGAGCCACAAACCGAAGTGAGGCGTAGTGTGGAGGAAGGCTTCGCAGATGACAATGAATGATGAGATGTGGAGGATGGACTCCGGAGCCAAGTCGTGGAATTCCAACCCATAGTAAAACATGAGCCCTCTCACAAAAGGATCCGTCGGGAAGCCTAAACCCCGGCGGAGGTGGGACACAAACACGACGCTCTCGCCGGGCTCGGGAGTAGGAATGACTTGCCCTTTGGCGGGCAACCTATGCGAAATCTCGTAGGTCAGGTACCTGGCTTCTCTTAGCTTTAGCACGTCCTCTTCCGTGATGGAGGAGGGCATCCACCGCCCTCAGAGGTCGGAGCCGACATTGTTGAAGGTCCGAGGCGCCGAATTTGGGGCTCGGGTGTTGGAACTCAGGCGAGGGCAGATTCGATTGAGGATTGAAGAAAAGAAACGAGCCTTGGTCTCATTATAAAGAGGGAGAATACCAAGAGACGTCCCCGTGACTGTTTGGGACTCACCTTCGATAGAGGAGGCGTGGCAACGGGCACGGTTGGGTTACCCACGTCCGTATTGATGGGAATCCCGGAATAAGGGGAACACGATCTCTGCTTCCACAAGACATGCCAAGGAAACCGCTTCGCTAAAACGCGCTGAGGTGGTATAATAAAAACGATTCAAGTAAAGGCTTGGTAGTGGTGTGACGTCACGCCACAAAATACGTCAGCAGATTGAACTTGTGTACATATTATTCTCTCTACGATGGTATGTGGAATTTATTTTATAGAGCCGGACACTATCCTGGTGTTCACAATCTTCTATGAATTATTCGGAGGAAGAACCCGCCTTGCAATGCCGAAGACAATATGCTACTGGACTCGCTCGTCATTGAAGCCTGGTTCAGGGCTACTTGAGGAGTCTGGACTAGGGGTGTCCGGATAGCCGGACTATCATCATCGGCCGGACTCCAAGACTATGAAGATACAAGATTGAAGACTTCGTCCCGTGTCCGGATGGGACTTTCCTTGGCGTGGAAGGCAAGCCTGGCAATACGGATATGTAGATCTCCTACCATTGTAAACGACTCTGTGTAACCCTAGCCCTCTCCGGTGTCTATATAAACCGGAGGGTTTTAGTCCGTAGGACGAACAACCATTACAACAATCATACCATAGGCTAGCTTCTAGGGTTTAGCCTCCTTGATCTCGTGGTAGATCTACTCTTGTACTACCCAAATCATCAATATTAATCAAGCAGGAGTAGGGTTTTACCTCCATCGAGAGGTCCCGAACCTAGGTAAAAACATCATGTCCCTTGTCTCCTGTTACCATCCGCCTAGACGCACAGTTCGGCACCCCCTACCCGAGATCCGCCGGTTTTGACACCGACATCCAGGGACTCTCCAGTGTTCTGTTCCTTCTGACGCTGGCAGAAGAGAAGCATGTCCACGAGATAAGAATGAACCATATCCAGCTTCCCGATACAAGGGAAAAGAGTCTCTCGGAAGACACGGTGAAGAATATCCAGAAAGGCAGGCAGCTCATAAGTTTCCTTCTTCGTCTCAGGGTTGATCTTCAAAGTGCAGTAGGGCCATAGAGCTTGCTTGTGAGTGGAGGTCGTGTTGCGGTGTGGGCGAAAGCCGATAGGAGACTCAAGTCCTTGATCTTCCACCCCAATCAACTCCATGAATGCTTTCCACTTGACTGAAAGCAACTTGCCGTTGGTCATCCAAGTCAGTGTCCTGTCCTCATCAGTCTCGAGATGAACCGTGGCATAGAATTGGGCCACAATATCAGCATCATAATCTTTGTTGAATTGCATGACCCTAAGAATGTTTAGTTGAGTGCACATCTGACGAGCTTCACCAAAGTATTCAGGATCCTTCTCCATATGGTCGGTGTCGATGGAGTGCACGCTGACAAAGAGGTTCTTCTTGGCATTGAGAACATCAAAGAAGATGGCAAACTGAAACCTGTTCCAGAACGGACGGTTGACCAAAGTGGGATCTTGGTCTGCCTCATAGGGGTTGCGGCGACGCCTTGCCCAGAACTCCTTGGGTTGCATTTCTGGCACGGTTTTGCCAGAGTGCTTCGGCTTGACACGAGTCTTCTTTTTGAGTTGAGGTGGAGGTGGAGCACTTGAGGAACCTCCGGCAGACTCAGTGGTGCGGTAACGCTTGGACGTGGCACGACCGGGGTTGATACGCCGAGCCTGATGCTTAGGAAGCTCATCACCTGGAACCACACACAAGAACAGGCAAACAAACAGAAAGAACGAGCATAAGCCACAAAACACAAGCAAAAATATCACTGAGAGGTAAGAGAATGGTGGAAACTGGTAGAGGGCGGTAGTACCGCGACCTTTGAGTGGCAGTACCGCTCCAAGCGGTAGTACCGCTCCACAGGGAGCGGTAGTACCGCTCCAAGCGGTAGTACCGCCCCAAGTGGTAGTACCGCTCCGGAGAGAGCGGTAGTACCACTCGAGACGGGGAAACAACAGTTTCCTACTGCCGTGGTCAGATCCGGCACTACCGTTCTACCAAATTCAAAAATACTCCTACCAATCACCAATCCAAACTGCATAGATGCCTTCTCCATCCTACTCAAGCCTAGATTTGGCCAAAAATCTAGAGATGCAACCACTTATTGCCCGTAAGGTGCTAGATTGGAAATCTAGACAAGAAGAGAGAGGGAACGGGGGCAATACCGGCATCCATGGCAAGAGGACAAGGTGGGGATCGACTCCACCGAAGGAAATGGAGAGGAACGCCCCGGAGAGGGAGATCTGCCGGAGCCCTCCCGCGGCGCCGGTTGCTGGAGAGACGAGAGAGCGAGGGGGCGAGCGAATGGGTATGGGGGAGAAGAAAACTCGCCCTGCCCCCGCCTCGTAGCGGTACCGCGCTGGAGGGTGGTAGTACCGCTTAGAGCGGTAGTACCACTCACCACCAGCGGTAGTACCGCTCAGCAACCGAAAAACCTCTATACACACGGCAAAAGCTCAAAAAGAAACAACAAACACGGCCAAGAAAGAGGAAACACCAACACAGCCACAAACACACTGACAACGGTCCAGAACCCACTTCTTCAAAACAACCACAAGAAAGCACAGCGAGCTCTGGCCTCTCTCAAGACAGGGCGGTGGCCGGAGCTACCTATGTTTGAGTCAATTGGTATGGCACCACGAAGAATTATCCTTGGGCCCATGACCAAAACTCGTCTTTGAAGCACAAGTACCATAAAAAATGGCTAATGTGAAAGAGTTGATCGTTTTATGCATAATGGGGGGAGGGAGATTTCATTGAGAGAACAACACTCCCCCTATGTCCATGCCTACATCTAAACTAGACAACAAGTTGAGTGAGGTGGGGTGAGCAAGGGTTCAAGTCACATTGCTCGAATCAATGATATTTAGCTCATGCCTTAACTCGTGAAATCTTGCTTCATCCAAGGGCTTCGTGAAAATATCTGCAAGGTTATCATGAGTGTTGACATACTTGAGCTCGATCTCTCCTCGCCTAATGTGATCCCAGATGAAATGATACCGAATCTCAATATGCTTCGTCTTGAAGTGTTGCACCGGGTTGAGAGAAATCTTGATGGCACTTTCGTTGTCACACCAAAGAGGCACTTTGTCACAAATGACACCGTATTCCTTTAAAGTTTGCCTCATCCATAAGAGTTGTGCACAAGAACTACCGGCCGCCACATATTCCGCTTCGGTGGACGAGAGAGACACACAACTTTGCTTCTTGGAAGACCAACTCACCAAAGAGCACCCAAGAAACTGGCACCCTCCGGAAGTGGACTTTGTCGGTGTCAGAACCGGCGGATCTCGGGTAGGGGGTCCCGAACTGTGCGTCTAGGTGGATGGTAACAGGAGACAAGGGACACGATGTTTTTACCCAGGTTCGGGCCCTCTCGATGGAGGTAAAACCCTACTCC
The DNA here is from genome assembly GCA_021437245.1 of Aegilops speltoides. Taxonomy (NCBI): domain Eukaryota; kingdom Viridiplantae; phylum Streptophyta; class Magnoliopsida; order Poales; family Poaceae; genus Aegilops; species Aegilops speltoides. The sequence goes on along the minus strand of CM038144.1, from coordinate 381,967,819 downwards.
TGCTTGATCGCTATTGATGATATGGGTAGTACAAGAGTGGATCTACCACGAGATCAAGGAGGCTAAACCCTAGAAGCTAGCCTATGGTATGATTGTTGTAATGGTTGTTCGTCCTATGGACTAAAACCCTCCGGTTTATATAGACACCGGAGAGGGCTAGGGTTACACAGAGTCGGTTACAATGGTAGGAGATCTACATATCCGTATTGCCAGGCTTGCCTTCCACACCAAGGAAAGTCCCATCCGGACATAGGACGAAGTCTTCAATCTTGTATCTTCATAGTCTTGGAGTCCAGCCGATGATGATAGTCCGGCTATCCGGACACCCCCTAGTCCAGGACTCCCTCAGTAGCCCCTGAACCATGCTTCAATGACGATGAGTCCGGCGCACATATTGTCTTCGGCATTGCAAGGTGGGTTCCTCCTCCGAATAATTCATAGAAGATTGTGAACACCAGGATAGTGTCCGGCTCTGCAAAATAAATTCCACATACCACCGTAGAGAGAATAATATGTACACAAGCTCAATCTGCTGACGCATTTTGTGGTGTGACGTCACACCACTACCAAGCCTTTACTTGAATCATTTTTATTATACCACCTTAGCGCGTTTAGCGAAGCGGTTTCCTTGGCACGTCTTGTCGAAGCAGAGATCGTGTTACCCTTATTCTGGGATTCCCATCAATACGGACGTGGGTAACCCAACCGCGCCATTGATTGTGGCGGTTGGGAGATAAGCGAGTTTTACAAGGCTGGTGGGGACCCATAGTTTCGTCCGCCCATATATAAGGGGATAAGGATCCACCTTTTTTACCTACGCCTTCTTCCTCCTTTGCTTATCCATCTCCGCGTACTCGAGCTCCAGCGCCCAAGTCCGCCCATCTCGCCTCAACCTTCTCCAGGCATGTCCGGAGCGGGAGGCAAGTGGATGGCCTCCTCCGTTACGGAGGGGCACATCGAGAAACTGCGCGGCGCCGAATACCTGTCTGACAACATCGCGCACCGGCTGCCTGACGAGGGTCAGCTCATCCCCACCCCCAGGCCCCGTGAGAGGGTCGTATTCCTTCCCCACTTCCTCCGCGGAATGGGCTTTCCACTTCATCCCTTCGTCCGAGGGCTCATGTACTACTACGGCCTGGACTTCCACGATATGGCGCCAAACTTCATCCTCAACATCTCGGTGTTTACCGTCGTGTGCGAGGCCTTCCTCTGCATCCAGCCCCACTTTGGCCTGTGGCTAAAAACCTTCAATGTCAAGCCGAAGGTGGTGAAGGGTGTCCAAGCGGAGTGCAGAGGCGCTATGGTGGGCAAAATGCCCAACGTCACTTGGCTGGAGGGTGCCTTCGTGGAATCCATCAAAGGGTGGCAATCAGGGTGGTTCTACATCACCGAGCCGCGTGACCCTAAATGGGCAGCGGCCCCCGAGTTCAGATCTAGCATCCCCATGCAGCTCACCTCCTGGAAACAGAAGGGCTTGCTATGGGGTAGTTCGAGGAGCCGACTGACTCGATCTGTCTCTGCACTCAGTGAACAAGAAGCTTAAGCTTGTCAATGTGATCCAGGTCATGCTCGTCCACCGGATTCTCCCCTGCCAGCAACGGTCCTTTAATTTGTGGGAGTTTGATCCGGCACAACACCGGACCCTGAGCGGGCTCTTCGACATGATGTACGAAGCTGCCTGGAGGGTGCTGTTCAAGGGCGGAGAAGCCCTCGCATCCGCAACTGAAGATCGCGGATTCAGCACGTAGCGCCCGACCGGCGAGGTAAGCTATGTTATCCTTTATGGGACACTCATTTCTTTCATAGTTTGACTCTATGAGGGATCTAAACTCCCAATGCCTTTAACAGGACTGGCAGAAGACGTCCGGACAGGTTAACTGTCCGGCTCCCTGTCGGTGTACTAAGGTAGGGGTACCTCAGTACCCCAACTTGTGCACGGGCAGCCGCAGCTCCCCGCAGCTAGATCCACCAAATGCTTGCCGGAGACCATCTCCGCTCCATTCCAGGCCATTCAAGGACAAAGTGCACAAGACAGGAGATCAAGGCCCCGGCAAGAGGAGCTTGCCGGAAGGCCGCCGAGTGCTCAAGACTACCTCACTCACGCAAGTCCTTGGCGAGAGGAGCTCGCCGGGGAGACTAGAAGATCACATCACAGAAGACACGCCTCGGCGCTGTACGCGTCACGGCGAGGGCCCGGGCAGCGGCAAGTCATAGAGCCCGACAAGCTCCGGGCCCGGCAAGATCAAGGCCCCGCAAGGTACTTGCCGGAGAACTGCGACGCATGCCCGCACTCCAGCTCATCTGCCCACGCGTCGCCTTCAGCCTTCTCCAGAGACGCGTGGCGGGTGGCTGTGCTGCATGGAGGGTGCGGTGGCACTCCACGGTGGTGGCTCCATCGCCGTGGCAAGCGGAGACGCAAGGGCGGGAACTTTTGGGGCGACGGCGACGGGCATTTAATGCTCTTGTCCCCCTCTATCAAAAGTAGGTAGGATCCACTGTTCATGCACTGTAGCCGCATTGTTCCCGCACTGTTCCAACTACCACCTCTTTTACGCTTTTACCCTCTACCCTACGCTGACACTGTCGGTGACCCTTGCCCTATAAAAGGAGGCCCATGCACAACGAGAGGAGGTTCCGATCATTTGCTACACTCGCGAGACTAGACCCTTTCACGACTCAGCGCCGGTAGCTGCTATCAAGGCTCCCCGGCGCAATACAACACAAAGCAGCAGAGGGTTTTACGCGACCATCGCGTCCGGCTGGGTAAAATCCCGCATGCATCGCCGATCTGCTCTCCGCGCACCCTCCGCCTCGCATCAACACACGAAGGGCCGTCCCGCGGCCCCATAGGTGCCGCTACCGCCCATCGCATGCGACATCTCTCGGGCGCGCTGTAGGGCGCCGAGGTTGCGCGACCTGATCCGTGTTCGCGCGCCGCTTTTCATCAACCTCTCCGGTTTCGCCGGCGGCTTCATCGACAATTGCGCCATGGCCTCAAGACGAAAGCTTCGAGGGTCGCAGACCCATCTCCGTTTTCCCCACCGCCACCGGAGCCAACGGTGGGCGGAGGAGACGCCGATGGAAGGGTGGACGCCGGCGAGGGCACTCGCGGTGCCACCAGATGCAGAGACAGAGCGGAGGACCACGCCTCGGCCTCCATCGATCCGCGTCCGTCCCAGCGTACGGCAACCCAGCAGCGCCGTGCCGCGGAGGATGGTACTCGCGTGCTAGGGCAAGAACGAGCCAGGGGCTCGCGGGATGCTCCGGACCGCAGTCCATGCATGAGCAAGAGCAAGGGTGCCGAGGGAGGACTCTGCTCCTCCTATCGCTACTAGGAGTCCGAGCGTGTTCTGTACCTCGCGCCGCCGCCCCGCTCCCCTGCGCCCGCAAGCGCATCTCCTCGAGCGCTATATCGCTGCCGAGGACGCGCCATCGAGCTCTAAGTCCGCAAGGACGGCTCGTACTCACTCCGCAAGTACAGCCCCTCGAACGCTTATAAGCCCGGCGAGAACAGCTCGGTGCTCGTTCCGCAAACGCACCTCCCCGAAGTGCTGCACCGCCGAGGACGCGCCATTGAGCTCCATCCGCAAGAGCAGAGACACAAGAAAAAGAAAAGCTAAGTCGCTCGCGTCTTCGTGCAGAGCATTTCTTGTTCCATGCTTTTATCTGTTATATCCCTCTCGCGTTCGTCGTTTGTGCCAGAAACCTGTGCGCTGAGGAGCCTGCCTGTGAACGGTCGCACCCTTACTTTGCTTCGAACACCCTCAACGAGTTAAGAGTGAGCCGCGACCAGCTTCGCCCTCGTTTACGCTTTCGAAGTCTGCTCAGCAATTTAAGCGCGTCGCGAACTAGACACGGCGAGGTTGCTTGCGGAAGCGACGCCACCCAGCCGGGCTGCTGATGTCCCGCACTCAGCAAGCGCGTTAAGCACCGCAAGTTCCCTAAAAGCGTGGGGTGAAACGCACAAAGGGCGAAGAAGAGGGTGTAACATGGCAAGCCCTTGCCGTGAGATGTCCTTCGATGAGAGGCTTGTGCGCGAGAGGAGCCAAGTCGCGTCCAGCTTATGTGCTTGTTTTGTTTCCGAGTCCGCCAACAAACACAAGTGTGCGGTTGCACCCTTATCTTGCTTTCGAGCATGCTCAAGAAGTTAAGTGTCGCGATCGCCCGACAAGGTTGCTTGCCGAAGCGACGCCACCAGCGGGCTGTCCTTGATCGATAAGCGTGTTCGCCCGGCAAGCTCCCCAAGAGCGTGAGTACAAACATACGGCGACAAAGCTCGCATCGACATGCGTAGTCAAGATTCATATACACATACATGTGCGCTTAGGCGTGATATATACATCAGCTGTTTTTATATGACTGCGATTGCAGCGGCAGGGAGGAACCGAGAGGCCACACCAGCCCCTAAGGTCCGGCAAGTCCGGGTCGCCGGGGGCTGCGGGCGCCAAGGTTCTTCCTCGGCAAGCCAGCCTCGCTGGGGGCTGCGAGCGCCAAGATCCGTCTCCGGCAAGCCAGAGTTGCCGGGGCTGCATGACGTTTAAGTTTTCCATCCTCGCCATGCATCCTCCTATGGACCGGGAGATGCGGATCTGCGTTTTGAACGAGTGTGTCTTGTAAAACTCAGACGTGGAGGAGCCGAGTCGCGCCTGATTATGCATTTGGTTTGTTTCCGAGTCCGCTCAACAAACACAAGTGTGCCGCTGCACTCTATCTTGCTTCCGAGCCTGCTCAATGAGGTAGGCGTCAGAATCGCCCGACAAGGTTGCTTGCGGAAGCGACACCACCAGCGGGCTGTCCCATGTTGCTAAGCGTGTTCGCCCGGCAAGCTCCCGATAGCGTAAGAACACGCAAGGCACGCAGTCAAGTAAAAGACTCAGTCCGGCAAGCTTTCCCCTCTTTTCATTAAAAACATCCAGTTTAGTACAAGTCCATAGAGGATGAAAAACATGATAGAGAGGATTACAAGTTCTTAAATGCAGCTAATGCCCGAGGGCTTACAGATTAAAAAGATAAGGTGCCGTGATCCCTCTCCTGTTTCTCTGCTCAGAGTTCAGAGGTAGGTCAGGAGCCCCGGCAAGATAAGCTTGCTGGAGAGGAGACCCGCAAGAGGAGCTTGTCGGGGAAGGGCGAAAGGAGCGCCTAGAAGAGCGTGGCGGTGACGACGCCGCGCCGCAGGAGCTGCGCAAGGTGACGGGCATGGGGAACGCATGCCCGGAGAGCCAGCGACAAGCCCCTGAAGCCCGCGGAGAGCCACGGGCGCCAAAGACCCCAAGAGAACACCCCGGAGCCGGCCAGAGCTTGGCGGAGTCGGAGGCGCTTGGAGGCAGAGCTTGAAGACGGAGTGGTGGGACATCGCACGAGGGCACCTCGCCTCGTATTCGACTTAACGGCCTTGCCGCCGTCCCCTCTTCCTCTTCTGCTGCCTCCTCACGCCACCGCCAAGGAGACGGCCCGGAGTTCAGGAGCCCGCAACCCAAAAGATGGGGTTGCCGGTGGCGCCATGAGGCAGCGTGTCCGACGCCTAGTCGGGCCCGCCATCCTCGCCGCCTGCCGCTCTCCTCCTCGCTACTTTCGCCGGGAGGAGCCTTCGCTATCCGAGGAGCTGTCCACACAGCAGCGCACCGGGTTCCATAGTCGCCAAGACCTTGACGGCGAGGAGGTCACCATCCAATAACTTGAAATGGAGGGTGAACCCGCCGCTGCTATGGATCCGGCGAATGTCTTCCACCCTCGGTCGAAGAACATCACGCCGGGCTGGGGACACGACACTCACCCGAAAGTGCCGCTGATCCCGCAGCCCCTCATGCGTAGCTCCATCACGTCGGGTGGATCCGGTCCCATCGCGTCCGCGAACGGGACCGGCAGCCGGAGGCGACGGCGAGGCGCCTTGCCGGCTTGATGAAGAACTCCTGGGGTCATCTCCGTGTGGACCGCGCCGTGGTCGAGACGCCGGGAGACGGGAGGCACGCCGCCACGGCCGCCTCTCCCCGACCACCTCGCCACGCCCTCGCCTCGTCATGGCCCGCCCCTCCCTCTCCCTCTCGTGGCGGCTCCGCCGCCACGGAGCGGATGGGGAGTGGTGCGCTGCCTAGAAGCAACCCGCGCCGCCACCGTCGAAGAACCGGATTCTCTCCTTCCATGGCGGCAAGAAGAACGAAGATGAAGACGAAGGAGAAGTGGATGAGTGTGGCTGCCAGCACCCCTTCCGCCCTATTTAAAGGGGCGAGGTGGGGACTCAACCGCCCCGCTCGACCAATCAGGAAGCAAGGAGGCCAGGGGAGCGGGGCCGACTCGCCCCCTCCGCCCCGTGACGGCCCGGTCTCCCACCTTCGCCGCCCACGACCCCCATGCATGAGGGCCGCGTGGCGAAAAAGCGGAGCCGGAGCGACGGGTGAAGCGACCCCGCTCTGCGCCACGATCACGGGGCGGGTGCCTTAAAGGCTGCATGCGCCGCCCTCGTCTCCCACGACGCCGCAATCAACGCGTGCCGTTTCGGGGAAGCAGCGGATGCAGAAGCAGATTCGACGCGCCATGGGCTTCATGCCGTCTGCAGATTGCTTTTGGGCCTGGCCCAACAGCGCTCGGCACTGTGTATGGCCCAGCCCGGGGCTCTGTCCGGTGTACTAAGGTAGGGGTACCTCAAGACTTAACTTGTGCACGGCAGCCGCAGCTCCCGCAGCTAGATCCACCAAATGCTTGCCGGAGACCATCTCCGCCCATTCCGTGCCATTCAAGGACAAAGTGCACAAGACAGAGATCAAGGCCCCTGCAAGAGGAGCTTGCCGGAAGGCCGCTCTGTGCTCAAGACTACCTCACTCACGCAAGTCCTTAGCGAGAGGAGCTCGCCGGGAGACTAGAAGATCACATCACGAAGACACGCCTCGGCCAGACGCCCCCGCGAGGGCCCGGCAGCGGAAGTCATAGAGCCCGACAAGCTCCCGGCCCGCAAGATCAAGGCCCCTGCAAGGTACTTGCCGGAGAATCGCGACGCATGCCCGCACTCCAGCTCATCTGCCCACGCCGCCTTTCAAATTTCTCCAGAGACGCGTGGCGGGTGGTCTGTGCTGCATGGAGGGTGCGGTGGCACTCCACGGTGGTGGCTCCATCGCCCGGGCAAGCGGAGACGCAAGGGGGAACTTTTGGGGCGACGGCGACGGGCATTTAATGCTCTTGTCCCCTCTCACAAAAGTAGGTAGGATCCACTGCTCATGCAATCGTAGCAAGACCGTTCCCGCGACTGCTCCAACTACCACCTCTTTTACGCTTTTACCCCTCTACCCTCGCTGACACCTGCCGTGACCCTTGCCCTATAAAAGGAGGCCCATGCACAACGAGAGGAGGTTCCGATCATTTGCTACACTCACGAGACTAGACCCTTTCACGACTCGACGCCGGGTAGCTGCTCTCAAGGCTCCCCGCGCAATACAACACAAAGCAGCAGAGGGTTTACGCGACCATCGCGCCCGGCTGGGTAAAATCCCGCATCGCCGATCTGCTCCCACGCACCTCCGCCTCGTGCAACACACGGCGGGGCCGCCCCCGCGGCCCCATAGGTGCCGCGCCGCCCATCGCGCGCGACACTCCCCTTCCATAAGACCCACCGGACACCCGTTTGACGGGGCTGCTGGTCCCGGCACTTTACGTGGTGTTGGAGAAGAAGGCCAAGAAGAAGGCTACTGGAACCCGAAGGAGTTCCCGGCGCCAGGTGGTATCGGACTCATCGTCCGATGACTCCGAGGCGGACTCCTCCCTCGAGGAGGAGGAGAAAGAGGCATCTCCCCCAGCGGGGGGAAAGAAGAAGAGGAAGGCCTCCCCAACGGGGGTGGCCGAAGGGTCCAAGAAAGGACGGACCCTTCCTCCGGACTGCTCCACCAACGCCAATGACGGCGACGAGGAGTGTCCCTCAAGGGCCAAGCCCCTGGCAAGATCGTAAGTGTCCGAATTCCTGGATGATTTACAATTTCTCTTTTTGCCACATGGTGTCCTTCTAATGCTGCATACAACCTGTAGTCTGGCCAAGGACGATCTTCCCGCTTCGTCGAGCGGGTCCTTGGCTATGTCGGATATGGATTCTCTTCCGACAGCCTCCACCCCTCGTGATGCTGACGACGCCGAGGTGGGATCCCAGGAGGGGACCCACCAGGAGGGGGAGGCTCCGGAGGTGCCACAGGGCAACCTCCCGGACTTTGCTCCGGACTCCGCACCGGAACCTGCAGTGGTTCCGGAGTCCGGCAGGCGGCCCCTTCATAAGAAGGGCAAGACTGTGACACCGGCGGCCTCCGTCCAACCGGAGGCGCCGGATAACTTGTTGGAGGTGCTCAACGGCGCTTCCATCGAGGAAGAACACCGCACTATCATGAGTGCGGTGATTCAGAAGGTTCAGCTTGCCAAGAGCGGGCTGACCGAAGCCTGCAGCAGCCTTCTAACAGGATTTGAGGTAAGAAATTTTAAAATATATAATATAATACCACATAGACAGTAGCCCCTGATGCTCAGTTCGGTGTTCGGAAAGAAAAGCCGGACTGAGGATCTAAAAAGATATACGCAGGAGGTCTAAAAAATATGTCAATATGGGATTGCAGGCTGCTGCCGACCTCTGCCAGACTGATCATGGAGGTCGATGCTTTGAAGCAGAACCTCATGCGGTCCGAGAGCGAGCTCGGCCGTGCCAAGAAGCAACTCGAGGACAAGGAAGGTGAGTAACACCGTATTAAATTTGTACCTTACAGAAAAGGATTTTGGTTGCAAGAGAAATATCAAGGATAACATGGGTACTCCAGGGGCAACGAATGAGGTGGCGACCCTGAAGGAGGCCGTTTCTGCGGCCGAACGTAATGCGGCGCGGAACGAGCTGAGCGAGAAAAGCAGGAGGCGCGGGTGGCGGAGGTGCAGCAAGAGCTCCAGGCTCTCGTGGAAAAGCATGAGAGTTTGGAGCACAACTCGAAGACTCGAGAGTCCGAGCTTGCATCGGCTCTTGAGAGTGCCAAAGCCGCTAAGGCCGAAGCCCACAAGGCCCTCCAGGAGATTGAGGCGGTGTAGAAAATAGCGGCGGGTAAGGCATTTTTCATGCAAAGCAAGCATGTGAATGTGAATTACCTGTTACTTACCAGAATTTGGAGCTCTCCAGGAGCGTTTGCAGATCTGCCTCGCAGCGTGTCCGATGTTGCCGCTTTCTATCGGGCCGAGGAGGGGAGCTCGACGGAGAAGGTCTTCTAGTCTCAGTATGCTGAGGCCGGAAATCCGGTGCCCCTTAGCGACCAGCTGAAGCAGCTGATCGAGCTCCACAAGGTAGCCGAACAGGCCATGCAGGGCCTCTTAGTTTGGCTGTGGCCCAAGGAGGCCATGCCTGGGAGCTACTTCGGCCTGGTGCGGCGGTTGGTAGGTGCGTGTCCCTGGGTGGAAGTTGTCAAGCGATTCGCCTACATTGAAGGTGCCCGTCGGGCCCTTGCCCGTGCAAAAGTGCACTGGGGCAGGATGGACGCTGAGAAGCTTCCGACGGACGCACCGCCAGCGGGCAACGAGTATCGCACGCCCGAAATGTATTATAAGAGTGTCCTGAAGTGTGCCCGCATGATTGCGGATGAGTGCTCCAAGGATGTAATATTTGAGTAGAATCGCATTATGTTATCCTGTGCGCTGAAAACTGTGTTCATATGCGCTAAGCAACGCTTATTAATTTAAAATATTACCTTCTGTGCGGCCGTTTATCAAATCTGAGAGATGGCAAGTCGTCGGCTTCAGCCCCCATGCCACTAGTGCTGGGGTGTTCGGGATAAACTTGACCACTCTTGTTCCCATGTTTGGGTCCATCTAGGGAGGCGCTCAACATAATGAACGAGGCAATCGGACTTATAATGGTTGAACACTCTCACTTAGCCATAGAATTCTATAATTTTAAATTTCGGCAAAGCCCCTAGTGTTCGGAAGACCGAGTTCGGGGCGCTATCCATGCCTGGGCCGGACAAAGCCGGTTCCTCGCTCTAAGCGGCATAAGTCTTTAGGGACTCGAAAAAACCTCTCGAACAACGACCAACTCTCGCCCTATCATGACAGTCAGTTTTAGCTTTCTCCACTGAGGCGCTCGCCCAGCTCAACCGGGGAGCAATCGCAGTGGTTCTCCCAGTGCTACCTTAGCCGATAAAACGGAACGTAAGGTACCAAAACATGGGAGCCGGGCAAACCCAACTATTGACCCAAGACATGATTTGGAGCCGATGCATATAATGCTATAAGTTCGGGGTACCGCACTTTTGAAAGTGTTCGGACTTATCACACCATAATGCGGGGAACTTAAGCCCCTGGTGTATTCGGTCGTACCAAAGTGTACGGATGCAACATGTCATAAACGAACATATATAAGAAAGAAATGCAATTATAAGCAAAAAGCGATGCATTGTTTACTCCAGAAATACTACCATGAATGCAGAACGATACAAATAGCGCGGTAAGCAAGGGATTGGACTATTAAACATGTCCCCCTCCAGGGGTAGGCTGCGGAATGGTGTATTAAATAGATTTAATGCTCGTAATGGAGACCACCTGAGTGTTCGTCCTAGCCTTTTTCCTTCCCTGGCTGTTGCATTGTGAGTTCGGCAGGTCCACTGCCGGACAGGGCCTCTGGTGAACGGAGTCCTGTGGGTAAAAAAAAGAAAAAAAAAAGAAAAAGAGCGACCCACTTGGGAGCCCCTAGTGTGGTTGAACCGCACTCCGGGCCTATCGTGGTCGTGCCCCTCCCCCTATGCCCATGGTATCTTCAGATCGTAATGATGTACGCGAAGGACTGGTTTTGCAATTATGCAGGGGCTGGGGTTGGGGCCGCATTTCTATGCGTGCTCGGAACGTGCCAGGTGGTCTTGTTGTAGGTTACTCCGGGCGCGTTTGGCCGTGTCCGGTCGCTTAACGGCCGGACTCGAAAATTGCCTTAAGAGGCTACTCTGAACCTCTGCCGCGAGAGTCATTGTATGTTCCTCCGCTCGAGGGAGCGTTGATGTTTCCGCTGACCGTGATGACTCCTCGAGGGCCTCGCATCTTGAGCTTAAGGTATGCATAATGCGGCACCACGCTGAATTTTGCAAACGCGTCCGTCCGAAAGCATTGTCACACCCTGCATTTTGTAACATTTCATTTTCATTTATAAAGCATGAAAATTTGGACCAACAAAACTTTTTGCATTATTTGGCTTTTATTTGGCAGTTGGTTTTCTCTCGTTTTATTTGTTTTTCTTTTTTTCTTTTCAAGTGCTTCTTGAAGTCAACTACTCTACCCTCTATATTCCATCTCCTTACCCCAAGCTCCCGACCAATGACCATGCCATGTGAATAGTGCTATATAGAATTTTCTTACAAAAATAATTTGGCCGTAAAGTATTTTCTAAAATTAGTTTTCCAAAACCCCGAATTGAGGTTTGCACTGCAAGTACTTGATTAAGGGCAGTAAAAATCTTTCCAAAAATATATTTGACTCCTATTAGATATAGGATGCCCAGAACCACAAAATATAATTTTAAAAGTTACTGTTCTATTTTATTTAAAGGCTTTTTCTTAAGGCCGAAAATGGTCTTTAATAGGAAAAATTACTTTACTGTTTCAAAAATATTTGACAAAATTTAGGGAAACTCATAGGACATATATTGTCCATATATAAGAGTTTCAACACCTGGTCATGTTCAAAATATTGGTCAAATCCTCTAAAACCCTTTCTCGATATTTCAAGCTTTTGAAATATTTACAAAGGAATTATCCTCCAAAATTCCAGGAAAATTCTATCATGTCACATATGACATATTAGATGATCTTGCCAAGTCTCATGACTTGGAGAACAAGATAACACCATCAAAACCCTCAAAACTATTTCTGTCCATTCTAAAGTTTGATCAACTTTACATTGCCAAGTATGTCCAAATGTGCTCAAACTTGGTGGACATGCTTCATTGGTCTAATGATGCATCTGGACCAAATGGCACAGGTTGGAGAAGAGGAAATCTTGGTCAAAGTGCCTCAAAACCCTCTCTGACCAGAATCAAGTTTGAACCACTTTGCACTACCAACTTTTTCTCCAAGACCCCAACTTTGGTGAGCCTGATCATGTGACCAAATAAGGCTACCACACCAAGTGGTACATCAAGGAGAAATGATTTACTCCAATCGGATCTACACAAACCCATTTCTGCCCATTTCTAGGGTTTGCAAGAGTTGCATTGGCAACTTTGTCCAAATAAGCTCAAAATGGGTGGAAGGCCCTAAATATATGTGACATTTCACCCCATGGAGCATCTTGGCCAGTGGGAGTCATTAGCTTACCCAAAACTTCATCAAACACCTTCCGCAAAATACTAAAAGCCTATTTTTGCCACTTTCACTAATCTCCTTGAGTTCATCTTTTGCCACAACCCTCCTCACTCCCTCTCACACTTAGACACTTTTCTACCCGAGGAAGCAATGTGGAGGAAGGGGAATCACGTTTGTCCTCTCTCGACAACAGCTTTCTCTCCCTCTCACAGCCACTCTCTCTCCTTCTCGCACCCCAGAGCATCCCAGCCCTTTCCTGGCCTTGTCCCTTCCATCGTAGCTTCCAGACAGAAAGGACGCCACATGACGCTGAAAACCCGCGGATGCCGGCCAAAGTCGCGCTCGAGCGCTCGCCAGAGCGCCGACCGCTGACACCGCGCCCCCGACCGCCTCGGCCTTCACTCGCGCCAGCTTGATGTGTCTCGACGTCATGACACGCCGCTGCAGTCCCCATTGTCTCCCTCTCTCCTCCTCGCAGCAGCAGGTTCGACGCCGCCTGGCTCGCCAATGGTCGGCCTCACACGCTGGGCGCCGTAACCTCCCCGCCTCTCTCTCCTTCTCCTCGGCGCCTTACTCCATCCCCACGAGCGCCGTGGACAGCTCAAACCTCTCCCAACGGCCTCCAGAGCCGATCCTGCTGGGCGCCAGAGGCCACGCCCACGGTGAACCGCGCCGCCTATATAAGGCGCCCCGAGCCTCTCTCTCCTCCCCGCCGCCTCCACACACCCAATCAACCCCGAGCCACCCACTTCTCTCCAGAGCCGCCCGAGCTCGAGATCGAGCTCGAGCTCCGCCGCCGGTCGCTGCCGACCATGGGTACAGCCTCCTCCGCCTTTTCTCTCGAATCGACTCCTCGCCACCGATGCTTTCTCTCTTTCCCTTATTTTGCAGCCGGAACGGCCGGAGCCACCGGCGCTCAAGCACCTCCGCCATGGGACCTCGCCGCCGGCGGCAGCCACTCCGCGACTGCCTCCACCACCACCGTAACCGCGACTCGCTCCCCGAGTCCAACGGTAGCCTCCGCACCCTTCCTGTGTTCTCGTATCGCCGCCGGCGAAGCTCGCTGTCGCCTCTGCGGAGGTAGACGACGGCCGCCGTGCCGCCGCCAACACACGCCTCGACGGGTGGGCTCCACCGTCAGTTTAAACGTATACACACAAGACCGACCATTGCCGGCTCAAGGCGATTCAGCCTTTACGCTTCGACGTGGCGGCCGCAGGGCTGGGTTTCCCCCCTGCTGCTGTGGGCCTCTCCGCCCAAAGGCACAAATACTGCTTTTTTTTCCTTTTCAGATATTTCCAAATATTCCACAGGCAGAATATTAATCCAAATGCATTGATTCCAATTTCTAAATTCCTAGAATATTGTAACCTATTTAATGGTGCAACTTTCACTCAAATCCAACCACCTTTTCTTCTCTCAGAATATTTAAATGTGGTTTTTAGCATTTAAATAAGCCTTTGAAAATCCATAACTCCTATTTTGTCTGCTCCGTAACCAAAACCAAAAGTTGCCCCTTCCTAGCTTTCCTTCTAGTATTTTACAAAAATAAGTTGACATTTTTGTGAGCACTTTGACTTTTCTGCTTTTATTATTGTCTTATTTTCCCGTTGTTTTCTTGCGACGTTAGATCCCGTGTTTGACGAGGTAGCCGAGGAAGAAGGAGGAGCAGGCCTCAAGACTTTGAAGATCAAGCCAACCAAGGCAAGCAGCCCTTTGACCATGACTATGATACCCTTTATATGCATGTCATTTTAGCTCTTTATTGATGATGCATCGAATCATGATGAGATGGTGAACCACGGGTGGTTGCCACGATTACATTCCTCGTTGATACTTGCATTGTGCATGGCCCTACCTTCTTATGAGGGTTATGCCGTGGGAGTAGATAGGATGCAAATGTAGATGCTACGCAAACGGGATGGGTTTGTGCATGGTGAAGGAGGCAAAGTGATTTCAAAAGTATTTTCAAAACCCCGCCGGGTGCCACTTATGCCCGAGGGAGATGATGAGATGGGTGACCACTTGATGACGAAGTGGTGTGCCAAGCAAAAAGGGTGTGTTGTTTTCAAAACGGATTGGTCGGAGTTGCACTGCTATTCCAACCTTACATGCGCGACCACTCTACCCTTATATGGGAAAGGGCATTGTTGAGTACCTAGATCGATACTAGCTTGGAGCCCGACATTAGTGACGGGGAGAGTTGGTGCTCTCTCTGGGACGGGTCGTGCTGTAGGGCGGCCATGACCATCTTTATGGGGCACCGGACACACCGCTGGTACCCCGTGCTTGTGGTATGTGATGAATATGGGAGCAAGGCTCCACAACTTTATAATGTGAAATGTTGGCACGGGGTTACTACTAATCGAGTGGACTCCATGTTAGTGTCGCCTAGGAAAGGTAGTGATCGGTGCTTACCCCGGTACTTGAGGTACCGCTGGTCGTGGATTGACACGGAAGTTCCCGGATCTAGTGGGTAAAGTGTGCAACCTCCGCAGAGTGTAAAACTATTCAATAGCCGTGTCCACGGTCATGGACAGTTGGGTAACCGCCTTGGGCTACGCCCACTTGTTTTCAAACCCGTGTGTGAGATGATGGTGTTGTTTGGATCAAGTCAAAGGACTTGACACGATTGAGATGGGTTGGTGCCCACTGCTTATGATAAATGGGTTGGTGCCCATTCTATTTATGTTGATATCTGTGACCAGTCCTTATGGTTACTTGAATTCTCTTGATGCATGCTTTATAGGATGTTGAACATGTTCTTGCACTCAAAACTAGCTTTATGCAAAACTTTACCTATGTCATGCATCACTGCATCTTGAACCAAATCATGGGTTGCTTAAGTAGTACATTCAAAGTACTCATTGGCTTGCCACGGGTTATTTAATTGACCAGGCATGGAAGAACCGGAGTTCGAGAAGAGTTCTTGGAGACGATCATGCTAACTAGGACGTGTCCCAAATGTAATGCCCGTAGGGTTAAGGCAGATGGCATGGGTTCTACTTATCGACGACGCTTTCCGCTGCTATGTTTCATTTGATGTTCAGCCCTTAAGGCTTTATCGATGTAAGACTTGACCATGTTGGTCACTATTTGTGTAAGACGGTATGTATGGATGTAAGACTCTTGTTATTCAGCTTCGTGTGTTCAAGTGAGCATTGATCTCGGGATCACTAGACACGCAGCATTCGGTGATCACGACTTGCAGTCGGGTCCCCACAGAGCTGGTACCAGAGCCATCCCGACCGTAGGAAGCCTTAGTTAGCATGGACGTTAGTTAGAGCGAGACTATCCCTAGATTACCCATATACCTATGTTTTATGTTAGCATCCCAAACACAGTCACATTCCTTTATCGACCCTTCCCTTCCACTTTTTGTAGATGGTCACTGCATTCGAGGACTTCCCGACCACCGGGTTTCCCGTGCTTCTTGAGGATAGCCTCAGAAGTGCCAGCTCACTCGAGTCCCCACCTTCTCCTACCACGAGCACCGGGTCGACAAAGACCAAGAAGGAGTACCACGTGGAGGTAGTCGTGAGGGCGAATGACGCCTGACGAGCTGGTTCTTTGAGGGACCCCAGATGGCGACACTGCTTCTCGCCGTGGAGATCGCTGCCTCAAGGCGCCGACTCGCCTCCGGGATCTCCCCGCCAGAGATGGCGAGAGAGCCAGCCACTGCTACTGCCTTATCGTAAGGAAGGTGATGACGAGAGCAGCACACCAGACCACCCATGGACGAGGGACTTTCTCCGCCTGCACCTACTTCAGCTTGTGTGCCGACACCGCCCGCACAAGACTGCCTCGAGTCGACGGAGCTTCGAAGGAACTCCATGAGACCAAGGAGCTCCTCCGATAGTTCAGATGAAGGCGACAGATCAAGAAGGATGGAGCACCTCGACAGCCCGCAGAGCTTATCGAGGCGACGACCCCCACAGTCGCACATGCCAAGGGAGCACCTCAGCCACGCCAGATGACACCAAAGGAGTACCAAGAACCTCTTCAAGACGCCACCAACAAAGCAGCGCCGTGTTCAGCTCCTTCACTCCCCGCTTCTCAAGCGATGAGGAGACCAAGACAGATGAAGATGAGGAGGAAGACCCAGAGGAGCCGTAATACCCGACCGAGCATTCCACCACTTAGACTCCGCTCAGACTAGGATAGGCTAGCTCATAGCCTATGGTAGGATAGGTCGGTACCCCTTTGCTAAGTCGAGTCCTTGTAATGGTTCTTATGAAACCATGTTATGTTGTGTTTGCTTTCAACTTGCTTTGATGAAGTCGCATCTTCCTTCGGGAACTTGTAAACCACTACATTTCCCATTTGGTTTTAATGCATGAGTTTGGCCCTTCCGCCTTTGTTTAACTTAATTTGTGTCACACCACCCCTTACTAGGCATTCCATCTATACTGCTTTCCTCATTGTTGTTCCCAATCATGAGACCTTGACCGCCCAACAGATGCCTGTTGTAACACGATCGGTACTCTACCCAGCCGAAGAAGCCGGAGGTTCTCACTGAGGCCGAGCCAGCCAGACCAAGCCCAAGGACGACTCCACCACCACCACCTCCTCCAAGCATGGATATGGCTCAGCTTCTCCAAGCCTTTCGAGAGGAGCGCCAAGCCAACACCGCAGCCTCCAGATGATTGCTCAGTCACAACCGCCAAATGGGGGGCACGGCCATGGACGCTCCACATTGGTGGAGTTCAAGAAGCATGCACCACCCACTTTCATCGAGATCGCTGAACCCCGGATGCGACGATCGGGTCCGCACCATTGAGGATCTGCTGGCACTAGTCGGATGCACCGAGGACCGTGATAAAGTGGCGATGCCGCCCACCGCCTCGGGGACCGCCAGAGCTTGGTGGGATGGATTCAAGGCTATGCATGTTGAGCAAGACATCACTTGGGACACCTTCAAGACGGAATTCGCAAGGCCCACATTCCTTCCGGGATCATGGCCATCAAGAAGCGTGAGTTCCGAGCCCCAAGCAAGGTAGTAGCACCGCCAAGGAGTACATGCAGGTTCAGTGTTCTCTCAAGGTATGCCCTCGAGGATGTCAAGACCGATGTCGCCAAGGGAGCGCTTCATGGAAGGCCTTAACCAGACTCGCAAGATTTCGCTTGTTGTGTGTGACCGCCCAACCTTTCCTCGATCTGGTGAACAAGGCACTCATGCTTGAGGACAAGCGACGTGCCTTGATGACACTCAGAAGCGCAAGATGATCAGCAAGGGTAGCTCCAAAGAACTGAAGCCTCGCCCATGGCAGCCAAACCCGGTCAAGCCAACCTATCAAGAACCAAGAGCTCCTCGACCCCGCACCAACTATCCACCTCAAGAAGATGCCAACCCCTGTGCCAGCTTACAACAACCCCAATAACAATGTCGGTAAGGGCGCCGTCCCCAACCAAGTCACTTGTTTCGATGTGGACAGCCAGGCACTACTCCAAGAATTGCCCCAACAAGAAGCCCGACGCCTCACGCCCCAATGCGCAGAACCCAGACAAGGCCGTGGAATGCCACCGAGGAACCAAGCTCCCGCAACTTGCCCAACAATGGCAGGGTCGTGTGAATCATGTCACCATGAAGAAGCCCAGAAGACCCGGACGTCGTCTGGGTACGCTCTTGTCAATTCAGACCAAGAATCGCTTTTGTTTGATTCTCGAGCCACGATTCTTTTGTCACCCAAAGTTTTGCATTAAAAGTGGCATGACCCCTACACCCTCGAATAACCCTATGGTGGTACAAACCCCGAGCAGAGATGAGAGCCAAGATAGGATGTAAAGGAGTCGGGATTACCATTAACGGGTAGACTTCCTAGCGACCTTATCATCCTAAAATCACAAGGCTTGATGTGATCTTGGGAATGGATTGGCTCAGAAGCACCAAGGCTTGATTGATTGCGCCAACCGGACGGTCACTATGACCAATGACCGAGGAGTCAAAGTCAAGTTTGCCTCCAACCCTCTTCTGCTTCAAGCCAACCAAGTCAACTGTCTGACCGGGTTGGATTGGAACAAGTGCCGTAGTATGCGAGTATCCCGATGTTTTTCCCGATGAGCTACCAGAATGCCTCCCGACCGAGACATTGAGTTCATCATCGAGCTCATACTCGAGCAGACCCATCTATAAGAAGCCTTATAGAATGGGATCGGAGGAGTTAGCGAATTGAAGAAGCACCGGAAGAGCAGCTTGAGGAAGGGATTTATCCGCCTAGTGCCTCCCTTGGGGATCACCTGCTCGCTTTGTGGCAAAGAAGGACGGTACCATCCGCTTATGCATTGACTACCGCTTCCTCAACGAGGTTACAATCAAGAACAAGTACCCACTTCCCAAGATTGAAGATCTGTTTGATCAACTCAATGGGGCCAAGGTGTTCTCCAAGATCGACCTCGATCTGGGTACTACCAATCAAGATCGACCCCAAGATATTCAAGACGGCATTCAGAATCAGATATGGCTCAGATGAATGCACGGTCATGTCCTTTGGGTCGACCAATGCCCCACCACTTCATGTATCTCATGAATAAGGTCTTCATGGAATATTTGGACAAGTTCGTCGTTGTCTTCATTGATGACATTCTTGTCTTCTCGAAGTCGGAAGAAGAGCACGAGCAACACTTGAGGATGGTCCTAGACAAGCTTCGAGAGCACCAACTATATGCCAAGTTCAGCAAGTGTGAATTCGCTGCGTGAAGTTGGATTCTGGGTCATGTTCTAATCAAGAGGGATTGTCAACGACCTCGCTAAGATTGAAGCCGTGATCGAATGGCAATCCCCGAGCAATGTGAAGGAAGTCGAAGCTTCCTCGACTCATGGATATTACCGCAAGTTCGTGAAGGATTCTCAAGCATTGCCCACCCATGACTCAGCTCTTGAAGAAGGACAAGAAGTTTGAATGGACGCCGGCGCGAAGAGAGCTTCCAGAGTGAAGAAGAGGCTAACCACCGCCCAGCTTCGCCACACCAGATATACACAAGGAGTTTGTGATATATTGTGATGCGCCAAGAATCGGATCGGAGGTGTTCTGATGCAAGAAGGCAGAGTCGTGGCCTACCTTTCAAGGCAACTACGACCTCACGAAGAGAACTACGCTACTCATGACCTTGAGCTAGCAGCAGGGTTCATGCCCCAAGACTTGGCGACATTACCTCTTGGGGAAGCGATGTGAGATATACACGGATCACAAAAGTCTCAAGTATATTTTCACCAAAGGAATTGAACATGAGGCAAAGAAGATGGCTGGAGTTGATAAAGGATTATGACCTCAATGTTCAATACCACCGAAAGGCTAATGTGGTAGCAGATGCGTTGAGCAGAAGGCTTGCTCCTTGAATGCTATGCTAAAGCACAAGCTACCCGCCTTTGTATGAAGAACTTGAAAGCTTCGGGTTGGAACTGGTTGCACCAGATTCTTGGCCAACCTCGGTTGCTTCACCTTGATGGATGATATCAAGAAAGCTCGTAAGGGCATGAGAGTATTGAAGGCATCAAGAGGAAGATCAAGGCAGCAAAGCCTCGTGATTCTCGAGAGGATGAGGAAGGAATTGTGTGGTTTGGGAATCGATCTGCGTGCCCAACAAGGTTGAGCTCAAGAACCCGATCTTGCAAGAAGCTCATGACAGCCCATATTCCATCCACCCTAGAGGCACCAAGATGTATCAAGACCTCAAGGAAAGATTTTGGTGGCACGGGATGAAAAGGAGATTGCCACCTATGTTGCCAAATGTGACGATGCCGAGGGTCAAAGCTGAACATCACGACTGCCGGATTACTCCAACCACTCAAGGTTCCCGAGTGGAAATGGGATAAGATCGAATGGATTTCATCATCGACTACCTAGGTCAAACAAGGGACATGACTCCATCCGGGTCATAGTCGACCATTTGACCAAGGTGGCCCACTTCATTCCTATCAAGACAACCTACAAGGGGAACCAGCTAGCCGCCTCTACATCAACCGAATTGTGAGCCTTCATGGTGTTCCCAAGGAGATTGTGTCGATCGAGGAACCCAGCCACCTCAAGGTTTTGGAAGAAATTCCAGAGGCCATGGGGACCAAGTTGTCCTTCAAAGATCGCTTCCACCCACGCACCGGAGGTCGACCGAGCGAGTGAATCAAATACTCAAGACATGCTCCGAGCCCGTGTCTTAGCTTATGGAGCTAAGTGGAAGATTGCCTCCTTTCGCCGAAGTTCTCTTACAACAACAGCTTATCGTGCCAGCCTTCGATGGCACCATTTGAAGTGTTATACGGGCGGAAGTGCCAGACACCTCTCAACCGGTCGAGACCGGAGAAGGACTTGTCTTTGGGCCTGATATCCTTCGTGAAGCGTAAGAGCAAGTCCAGCTTGTCGAGAGCGCCCAAGTCTGCCAAGTCAAGGCAGAAGAGCTATGCGGACTCACGCCGCAGAGACATAAACTTCCGAGTTGGAGACCATGTCTATCTCCGGTCACCCTCTCAAAGGAGCCCAGCTTTCATGTCAAGGGAAAGCTCGCCCGAGATACATTGGCCCTTCAAGATCATCGAGCGACGAGGAGAAGTGGCTTACCAGCTTGAACTTCCACCTGAACTTTCGATGTGCACAACGTGTTCCACGGTCACAACTCCGAAGTGTTCCAAGTTCCGCATAAGCCCGACCTCTACAAGGACGCCAATCACCAAGCCATTGATCTTCAACCTGATTTGACTTATCGTGAGAGGCCCATCTGCATTCTCGATGAGGCTGAACGACGACTCAAGCCGCACCATCAAGTACTTCAAAGTCCAATGGAGCAATCACACCAAGGTATAACTTGGGAGCGTGAAGACTACCTTAGATCCGAATTTCAGATTCTTTAAGTTTAGTTTAGGAATCTCGGGACTAGATTCTTGTAAGGGGGTAGGTCTGTCACACCCTGCATTTTGTAACATTTCATTTTCATTTATAAAGCATGAAAATTTGGACCAACAAAACTTTTTGCATTATTTGGCTTTTATTTGGAGTTGGTTTTCTCTCGTGTTTCTTTTCAAGTGCTTCTTGAAGTCAACTACTCTACCTCTATATTCCATCTCCTTACCCCAAGCTCCCGACCAATGACCATGCCATGTGAATAGTGCTATATAGAATTTTCTTACAAAAATAATTTGGCCGTAAAGTATTTTCTAAAATTAGTTTTCCAAAACCCCGAATTGAGGTTTGCACCGCAAGTACTTGATTAAGGGCAGTAAAAATCTTTCCAAAAATATATTTGACTCCTATTAGATATAGGATGCCCAGAACCACAAAATATAATTTTAAAAGTTACTTTTCTATTTTATTTAAAGGCTTTTTCTTAAGGCCAGAAATGGTCTTTAATAGGAAAAATTACTTTACTGTTTCAAAAATATTTGACAAAATTTAGGGAAACTCATAGGACATATATTGTCCATATATAAGAGTTTCAACACCTGGTCATGTTCAAAATATTGGTCAAATCCTCTAAAACCCTTTCTCGATATTTCAAGCTTTTGAAATATTTACAAAGGAATTATCCTCCAAAATTCCAGGAAAATTCTATCATGTCACATATGACATATTAGATGATCTTGCCAAGTCTCATGACTTGGAGAACAAGATAACACCATCAAAACCCTCAAAACTATTTCTGTCCATTCTAAAGTTTGATCAACTTTACATTGCCAAGTATGTCCAAATGTGCTCAAACTTGGTGGACATGCTTCATTGGTCTAATGATGCATCTGGACCAAATGGCACAGGTTGGAGAAGAGGAAATCTTGGTCAAAGTGCCTCAAAACCCTCTCTGACCAGAATCAAGTTTGAACCACTTTGCACTACCAACTTTTTCTCCAAGACCCCAACTTTGGTGAGCCTGATCATGTGACCAAATAAGGCTACCACACCAAGTGGTACATCAAGGAGAAATGATTTACTCCATCGGATCTACACAAACCCATTTCTGCCCATTTCTAGGGTTTGCAAGAGTTGCATTGGCAACTTTGTCCAAATAAGCTCAAAATGGGTGGAAGGCCCTAAATATATGTGACATTTCACCCCATGGAGCATCTTGGCCAGTGGGAGTCATTAGCTTACCCAAAACTTCATCAAACACCTTCTGGCAAAATACTAAAAAGCCTATTTTTGCCACTTTCACTAATCTCCTTGAGTTCATCTTTTTGCCACAACCCCTCCTCACTCCCCTCTGTCACTTAGACACTTTTCTACCCGAGGAAGCAATGTGGAGGAAGGGGGGAATCACGTTTGTCCTCTCTGGACAACAGTTTCTTCTCCCTCTCACAGCCACTCTCTCTCCCTTCTGCACCCCAGAGCATCCCAGGCCCTTTCCTGGCCTTGTCCCCTTCCACTGTAGCTTCCAGACAGAAAAGGACGCACGCGCGACGCGGAAAACCCGCGGATGCCGGCCAAAGTCGCGCTCTGGAGCGCCTGCCAGAGCGCCGACCGTTGACACCGCGCCTCCCGACCGCCTCGGCCTTCACTCGCGCCAATTGATGTGTCTCGACGTCTGCGACACGCCGCTGCAGTCCCCATTGTCTCCCTCTCTCTCCCCTCCTGCAGCAGGTTCGACGCCGCCTGGCTCGCCAATGGCCGCCTCACACGCTGGGCGCCGTAACCTCCCCGCTCTCTCTCCTTCTCCTCGGCGCCTACTCCATCCCCACGAGCGCCGTGGACAGCTCAAACCTCTCCCCAACGGCCTCCAGAGCCGATCCTCATGGCGCCAGAGGCCACGCCCACGGTGAACCGCGGCCGCCTATATAAGGCGCCCCGAGCCTCTCTCTCCTCCCTGCCGCCCTCCACACACCCAATCAACCCCGAGCCACCCACTTCTCTCAGAGCCGCCCGAGCTCGAGATCGAGCTCGAGCTCCGCCGCCTCGGGTCGCTGCCGATCTGCGGTACAGCCTCCTCCGCCTTTCTCTCTCGAATCGACTCCTCGCCACCGATGCTTTCCCTCTCTTTCCCTTATTTTGCAGCCGAACGGCCGGAGCCACCGGCGCCAAGCACCTCCGCCATGGACTCGCCGCCGGGCGGGCAGCCACTCCGCGACCGCCTCCACCACCACCGTAACCGCGACTCGCCTCCCGAGTCCAACGGTAGCCTCCGCACCCTTCCTGCGTTCTCAGACGCCGCGCGAGCTCGCTGTCGCCTCGGCGAGGTAGACGACGGCCGCCGTGGGGCCGCCAACAACTCACGCCGACGGGTGGGCTCCACCGTCAAGTTTAAACGTCTTGTACACAAGACCGACCCGCCGTCGGTGAAGGCGATTCAGCCTTTACGCCTTCGACGTGGCGGCCGCGTGGCTGGGTTTCCCCACGGCCTGCTGCTGTCAGGCCTCTCGCCCAAAGGGCACAAATACCGCTTTTTTTTTTTTCTCAGATATTTCCAAATATTCCACAGGCAGAATATTAATCCAAATGCATTGATTCCAATTTCTAAATTCCTAGAATATTGTAACCTATTTAATGGTGCAACTTTCACTCAAATCCAACCACCTTTTCTTCTCTCAGAATATTTAAATGTGGTTTTTGGCATTTAAATAAGCCTTTGAAAATCCATAACTCCTATTTTGTCTGCTCCGTAACCAAAACCAAAAGTTGCCCCTTCCTAGCTTTCCTTCTAGTATTTTACAAAAATAAGTTGACATTTTTGTGAGCACTTTGACTTTTCTGTTTTTATTATTGTCTTATTTTCCCGTTGTTTTCTTGCGACGTTAGATCCCGTATTTGACGAGGTAGCTGAGGAAGAAGGAGGAGCAGGGCCTGAAGACTTTGAAGATCAAGCCAACCAAGGCAAGCAGCCCTTTGACCATGACTATGATACCCCTTTATATGCATGTCATTTTTAGCTCTTTATTGATGATGCATCGGAATCATGACGAGATGGTGAACCACGTGGGTGGTTGCCACGATTACATTCCTCGTTGATACTTGCATTGTGCATGGCCCTACCTTCTTATGAGGGTTATGCCGGTGGGAGTAGATAGGATGCAAATGTAGATGCTACGCAAACGGGATGGGTTTGTGCATGGTGAAGGAGGCAAAGTGATTTCAAAAGTATTTTCGAAAACCCCGTCGGGTGCCACTTATGCCCGAGGGAGATGATGAGATGGGTGACCACTTGATGACGAAGTGGTGTGCCAAGCAAAAAGGGTGTGTTGTTTTCAAAACGGATTGGTCGGAGTTATGCACTTATTCCAACCTTACATGCGCCACCACTCTACCCTTATATGGGAAAGGGCATTATTGAGTACCTAGATCGATACTAGCTTGGAGCCCCACATTACTAGTGACGGGGAGAGTTGGTGCTCTCTCTGGGACGGGTCGTGCTGTAGGGCGGCCATGACCATCTTTATGGGGCACCGGACACACCGCTGGTACCCCGTGCTTGTGGTATGTGATGGATATGGGAGCAAGGCTCCACAAATTTATATGTGAAATGTTGGGCACGGGGTTACTACTAATCGAGTGGACTCCATGTTAGTGTCGTCTAGGGAAAGGTAGTGATCGGGTGCTTACCCCGGGTACTTGAGGTACCGTGGGTCGTGGATTGACACGGAAGTTCCCCGGATCTAGTGGGTAAAGTGTGCAACCTCTGCAGAGTGTAAAACTATTCAATAGCCGTGTCCACGGTCATGGACAGTTGGGTAACCGCCTTGGGCTACGCCCACTTGTTTTCAAACCCGTGTGTGTGAGATGATGGTGTTGTTTGGATCAAGTCAAAGGACTTGACACGATTGAGATGGGTTGGTGCCCACTCTGCTTATGATAAATGGGTTGGTGCCCATTCTATTTATGTTGATATCTGTGACCAGTCCTTATGGTTACTTGAATTCTCTTGATGCATGCTTTATAGGATGTTGAACATGTTCTTGCACTCAAAACTAGCTTTATGCAAAACTTTACCTATGTCATGCATCACTGCACCTTGAACCAAATCATGGGTTGCTTAAGTAGTACATTCAAAGTACTCATTGGCTTGCCACGGTTATTTAATTGACTGCATGGAAGAACCGGAGTTCGAGGAAGAGTTCTTTGGAGACGATCATGCTAACTAGGACGTGTCCCACCGTAATGCCCGTAGGGTTAAGGCAGATGGCATGGGTTCTACTTATCGACGACGTTTTCCGCTGCTATGTTTCATTTGATGTTCAGCCCTTAAGGCTTTATCGATGTAAGACTTGACCATGTTGGTCACTATTTGTGTAAGACGGTATGTATGGATGTAAGACTCTTGTTATTCAGCTTCTGTGTGTTCAGTGAGCATTGATCTCTGGGATCACTATACACGTGCATTCGGTGATCACGACTTGCGATTCGGGGTCCCCACACAAGAGCGGTCGAGTATTCGGTCCAAATTGGACGGACTCGGAGTAGTTCTTTTGAATGTCTTTTTCCGCTGACCGGGTTTGGAGCCTCTGAATCTGGCGTTGACTGCCGTATCCTCAGTGTTATCGCCGTTAACACGGCGTTTGTTTTTGTTGCGACACGACCTGCCATTGCGGTCCTTGTTATTTGGACTGCCAGAATTTTTGCTGAGGTTGTTACTGCGGGCTAGCCAGCTATCCTCTCCCGCGCAAAAGTGGGTCATGAGTGATGTGAGGGCTGCCATGGATTTCGGCTTTTCCTGTCCTAGGTGCCGGGCCAGCCACTCATCGCGAATGTTATGTTTGAAGGCTGCGAGGGCCTCTGCATCCGGACAGTCGACGATTTGATTTTTCTTTGTTAAGAACCATGTCCAGAACTGTCTGGCCGATTCGTCTGGCTGCTGAATTATGTGGCTTAGGTCATCGGCGTCTGGTGGTCGCACATATGTGCCCTGGAAGTTGTCAAGGAATGCGGCTTCTAGGTCTTCCCAACACCCAATTGACTCTGCTGGCAAGCTATTAAGCCAGTGCCGAGCTGGTCCTTTAAGCTTGAGTGGGAGATATTTGATGGCGTGGAGATTGTCACCGCGGGCCATATGGATGTGAAGGAGATAGTCTTCGATCCAAACCGCGGGGTCTGTTGTGCCGTCGTAGAATTCAATGTTCACGGATTTAAACCCTTCAGGGATTTGATGATCCATTACTTCATCTGTGAAGCATAGTGGGTGTGAGGCGCCTCTATATTGGGCTATATCATGACGTAGCTCAAGCGAGCTTTGTCTACTGTGTTCGGCCCGGCCAAAGTTGATGTATCTGGCACGACGGTAGTCGTCGTGCATCGTGGGGCGCCCACGTGATCCGTAGATCGATCTTGATTGTCTTGCCTTGTCCTCCAATATGTCTCGCAAGTCCGGCGCATTCCCCCATGGCTTCGTACTTTTCA
This sequence comes from Aegilops speltoides, assembly GCA_021437245.1. Taxonomy (NCBI): domain Eukaryota; kingdom Viridiplantae; phylum Streptophyta; class Magnoliopsida; order Poales; family Poaceae; genus Aegilops; species Aegilops speltoides. Next base: position 381,941,229 of record CM038144.1, on the reverse strand, counting down.
AGCGGTGCCGGGTACGGTCCTGGTGGAGGGCCTAGAGGCCTCTCTGTCGTGACCACGAGGTGGTCGATCTGCCGTATTGTGCGCTGGTGATGAAGGTTTATATGCCTCCTCCTCTAATCGGGGGAGCAATTTGCGTTTGGGGTAGCTTTTGGAGGGGTGTTCGAGTTCATGCTCTTCGGCCGCGAGGACTTCAGTCCATCTATCGGCTAGCAGGTCTTGATCAGCTCTAAGCTGTTGCTGCTTTTTCTTCAGGCTATTTGCCGTGGCCATAAGCCTGCGTTTAAAACGCTCTTGTTCGACGGGATCCTCAGGCACGACGAATTCGTCGTCATCGAGGCTTGCCTCGTCTCCGGAGGGGGGTATGTAATTATCATCCTCTACCTCTTCATCTGCCGCTCTCGGATGAGGGCTGGCTTCTCCATCCTCCTGTGCTGAATCTTGCTGGAGGGGGTTGTCTTCGGCACTCTCTAGGGTGTTATTATCTCCGGTGCCGGAATCTCCATTCTTGCTGTGGCGGGATTTAGAGCGGCGCCGCTGACGCCGGCGCTTGGGCTGTTTCTTGGAGGAGCCTTCCTCCGCTGCATCCTCGCCGTTCCCATCATTTGAGATGTCAACCATGTATATGTCGTATGACGAGGTGGTCTTCCAGTGCCCCGTAGGCGCTGGTTCTTGGTTGTCTCCGGCATCGTCGTCCATACCGTCGATGTCTTCGGTGTCGTAGTCTAGCATGTCGGTTAGATCGTCGACAGTGGTTATAAAGTGGGTGGTGGGTGGGCTTTGATTTTCTTTGTCGTCCGCATCCCAACCGTCCTGACCGTAGTCCGGCCAGGGCTCTCTTGATAACGAGAGATACTTTAGCGAATTCAGGATGTCGCCAAAGGGCGAGTGCTGAAAGATGTCCGCGGCGGTGAACTCCATGATCGGCGCCCAATCGGATTCGATCGGTAGGGGCGCAGGAGGTTCGGAGTCCGGCGAGGAGTCCGGCACCTCGGAGTCACGAGCTTTACAAGGGACAAGGTCAGTATTTGGCTCCATCGCCGTAGAGCTTGCAGCCCCCGAGGCGGTCCCTAGCCACCCGTCCTCGATCTGCGCGGTCGGCTCCGAACTAAGGGTCGGAGCGGACTCATGTGCGGCCTCCAAGGCACTGTCCGGCAGCAGAGCTAAATCATGCCCATCGTGATAAAGGCGACGCTTGCTTGGTCAGGCTCAAATCCGTCGAAGATCAAGTCTCCGCGGATGTCGGCGTGAAGTTTAGACTTCCAATCTGACCGACGGCCAGGGGCGAGCTTCGTTCTACTCGGATGGCTGCTTAATTGGCCCGCATGCAAAGCCGCCAATCGAAGATCTGTCTAGGAGAAAGGTCTCACCTCGACTGCGTCGTTGTTGATGATCGAAGGAGCCATCAAGCCTATCGATGGCACGAGGAACTCTCAATGAAAGCACCAATGTCGGTGTCAAAACCGGCGGATCTCGGTAGGGGGTCCCAAACTGTGCGTCTAGGCGGATGGTAACAGGAGACAAGGGACACGATGTTTTACCTGTGTTCGGGCCTTCTCGATGGAGGTAAAACCCTACTCCCGCTTGATTGATATTGATGATATGGGTAGTACAAGAGTGGATCTACCACGAGATCAAGGAGGCTAAACCCTAGAAGCTAGCCTATGGTATGATTGTTGTAATGGTTGTTCGTCCTACGGACTAAAACCCTCCTGTTTATATAGACATCGGAGGGCTAGGGTTACACAGAGTCGGTTACAATGGTAGGAGATCTACATATCCGTAATGCCAAGCTTGCCTTCCATGCCAAGGAAAGTCCCATCCGGACACGGGACGAAGTCTTCAATCTTGTATCTTCATAGTCTTGGAGTCCGGCCGATGATGATAGTCCAGCTATCCGGACACCCCCTAGTCCAGGACTACCTTAGACTTCCTATCCACTTTGTCTCCCGCCCAATCGAAATCCGTAAATCCTTCAAGCTTGAAGTTTGCCCCTCTTGGGTACCATAAGCCAAAGTTTGGGGTATGAGCCAAATATCGAAAGATTCGCTTGACCGCCACATAGTGACTTTCCTTCGGTGCGGCTTGAAACCGTGCACACATCTCCACACTTAACATGATATCCGGTCTATATGCACAAAGGTAAAGCAAGGAGCCAATCATGAAGCGATATACCTTTTGATCCACCGCTTTACCATTGGGATCAATGTCAAGTTGGCTCTTGGTGGGCATTGGTGTAGTAGCCGGCTTGACATCACTTAGCTTGAATCTTTTTAGCATGTCTTGAGTGTATTTGGCTTGGTTGATGAAGGTTCCTTCTCTTCTTTGTTTTATGTGAAAACCAAGGAAGAACTTCAACTCTCCCATCGAAGACATCTTGAACTTGGAGGTCATGAGAGCGGCAAATTCCTCATTGAAAGCTTTGTTAGGGGAACCAAAGATAATATCATCAACACATAGTTGGCATACAAACAACTCCCCTTTGACCTTCTTAGTAAAAAGAGTGGGATCGATTAGCCCCACCTCAAATCCACGATCTTGTAACAACTCGATAAGGTGGTCATACCATGCACGTGGGGCTTGTTTAAGGCCATAGAGTGCCTTATCGAGTTGATACACATGATCCGGGAAGTAGGGATCCTCGAATCCGGGGGGTTGCTTGACATAGACCAACTCATTAATAGGACCATTAAGAAAAGCACTTTTCACATCCATTTGTTGCAACTTAAAATTGTGATGGGAAGCATAAGCAATCAACAAATGTATGGATTCAAGACGAGCAACGGGAGCAAAGGTTTCGCCGTAGTCGATACCCTCGACTTGGGAGTGGCCTTGTGCTACCAATCATGCCTTGTTGCGAACGATGTTCCCATGAGCATCTTGCTTGTTCTTGAAAATCCACTTGGTTCCAATGACGTTGTGGTCCCCCGAAGGCCTTGGCACCAATCTCCACACCTTGTTGTACTCGAAGTTGTTGAGTTCTTCATGCATGGCATTGAGCCAATCCGAGTCTTCGAGCGCCTCATAGACCTTTTGGGATTCAACACAAGAGACAAAGGCGTGATGTTCACAATAGTTTGCTAATTGTCTACGAGTGCTTACCCCCTTTCTTAGGCTTCCAACCACATTTTCCATGAGATGGCCTTGGGTGGTGAGCTTGGAAGCAATCTTCGCGGCACGACGCTCTAATTCCTCCTCGGGTGTGGAAGGAGGAGGGTTAACTTGATTATCTTGAGCGTCGTCTTGAGCTTGTTCTTGATCTTGAGCTTGCTCATGATCTTGAACTTGCTCGAGGGGGAGAACTTGACCTTGGGCATCATTTAGAGGTTCACCACCATCTTGAGGTTGATCTTGCCCTTGGTCTTGTTCACGAGGTTGAGGGCCTTCACTTTGTTCTTCGGAAGCGTGTGAGTCTTGGGGAGGTGATGGCTCCACTTGAGTGGAGCATTGTCCTTCTCCTTCGGCCACAAGGGGTTCCTCAATGGGTAGAATATGACCAATACCCATTCTTCTTGTGGCTTGGCGAGGAATTTCATCACCTACATCACAAGTACCACTTTGCTCCACTTGGGAGCCGTTATTTTCGTCAAACTCCACGTTACACGTCTCCTCAATGAGTCCGGTGGACTTGTTGAGAACACGGTAAGCATGAGAGTTTGTAGCATAACCAACAAATATGCCCTCATGAGCTCTAGCCTCAAATTTAGACAAACGAACACCTTTCTTGAGAATGAAACACTTACAACCGAACACCCGGAAGTACTTGAGATTGGGCTTGTTGCCGGTGAGTATCTCATAAGGAGTCTTGTTCAAGCCTTTGCGGAGATAGAGCCGATTGGATGCATGACATGCGGTGTTGATGGCTTCGGCCCAAAAGTTCTATGGAGACTTGAACTCCGCCATCATGGTCCTTGCCGCATCCATCAACGTCCAGTTCTTCCTCTCTACAACACCATTTTGTTGAGGGGTATATGGCGCAACATATTGATGCTTGATCCCCTCATCACTAAGAAACTCATCCAAGGTGTAGTTCTTGAACTCGGTGCCGTTGTCACTTCTGATTGTCAAGATCTTTGCATTATGTTGACGTTGAGCTTCATTTGCAAAGTCGATGACGGTTTGTTCAGTCTCACTCTTCCTCTTGAAGAAGTATACCCAAGTGTATCTTGAATAATCATCCACAATCACCAAGCAATACTTTGTCCCTCCAAGACTATCAAAAGATGGAGGCCCAAAGAGATCCATGTGAAGGAGCTCCAAGGGTCTCTTCGAGTAGATGATGGTCAAGGGAGGGTGAGCCTTCTCATGAAGCTTTCCTTCAATACAAGCACTACAAGCACGATCTTTGGCAAAACTAACATCTGTTAGTCCACGTACATGGTCCCCCTTGAGAAGACTTTGCAAAGGTCTCATATTGACGTGGGCCAAACGGCGATGCCAAAGCCATCCTACGTCAACTTTAGCCATTAGGCATGTCGCAGTCTTAGTGGGTCGCTCCAAAAAGTTAATCACATAGAGACCATTCTCGACATGCCCAACAAAGGCTACTTTGAGAGCCTTGCTCCACAAGAGGGCCACAGTATCAATGTCAAAGAAAGTAGCAAATCCCATGAGTGCAAGTTGACGAACGGAAAGCAAATTGTATGCAAGGGACTCAACAAGCATGACTTTCTTGATCGTTAGATCATGAGAAATGACAACCTTGCCAAGACCCAATACCTTAGAATGTGAGGCATCACCCCATTCAACATTGGTGGGCATAGATGGAATCTTTTGCACGTCCACCACCAAGTCCTTGCTTCCGGTCATATGATTTGTTGCTCCACTATCGAGCAACCATGACCCCCCGTCGAAAGCAAACACCTACAAGAGATCAATGCTTGGTTTTAGGTACCCATTTAGTAATGGGTCCTTTGATGTTAGTAACAAGGGTCTTAGGAACCCAAATAGGCCATGCAATGTACTCATAAGGAGAACCAACAAATTTAGCATAAACATGTCCATCACTAGCACGGCACAACACATATGACGGGTTAAAGTCACCGGCTTTGTTGGAGGAAATGCTTTTGCCCTTTTGGACGTCAACTCCCTTCACTTTTTCCTTCTTCTCCTTAGGAGCACCCTCTCCCTCTTTCACAAAAGTTTGCTTGAGAGGAGGAGGACGTTTGGTCTTGTCGTTCTTCTTCTTCTTGCTCTTGGACTTGGGTGCAAACCCAATTCCTTCCTTGGCCACAACTTCCTTTTGATTGCTCAAAAGGTCGTTGAGGTTCTTCTCACCTTGAATGCATGTCACAAGGCCTTTCTCAAGTTGATCCTTCAATTTGGCATTCTCCTCCACAAGATACACATGCTCACAACATGGGTTAGTAGCACATGCATTATCAATTAATACCATATGAGGGAAGGTGGCCTTTTCCTTGGTTAGCTTAACTTGGAGTTGAGAATGAGACTCCTTGAGGTTAGCGTGAGCACCCTTCAAGACCTTGTGGGCCCTGTCAAGTATCTCAAACTCCTCTTTGAGTCTAGCATGATCAACCCCAAGTTTGGCCTTCTCGGAAGTTAGCACACAAGACACGACAAGAGCATGATCAAGATCTTTCTTTAACTTAGCATGATCATCGTTGTATGACTCCTTAAAAGTCAAACGATGAACACGCTCTTCCTCAAGATCATTAGAGAGATCCGATATCTCATCGGCATAGTCACGACTATGACCTTCCATCTTAGAGATGGTTTCTTCGTGAGCCTCGATCATGTCATTGGCCTCACCAAGTTGTTCCAAGAGAGCAACAAAATGCTTCTTGGACTTGCCCTTGAGCTTACTCATAAAAGACTCAAATTCATTCACTTCCTCATTAGACCCATCATGTTCAATAATGCAATCCTCCAAGGAGGGATTAGTAATGATGGTGGTTTTGATGTTGGGGGTTACCTTGTTTGAAGCTTTAGCCATGAGACACTTGGCGGTGATGTTCTCGTTGGGTGAATCAAAGAGAGACACCCGTGGAGTAGTAGCAATGGCAACGGACGCCATGGCCATCGCTTCTCCATTTTCATCATCGTCGTCATCCTCTTGGTATTCTTCTTGAACCACCAACCCACGAGTGGGAGTCTTCTTGGCGAAGTTGTTCTTGTTGGGGAAGGACTTGGCTTTGTCCTTTTGGATGAACTTGCCACCATTGTCTTCCCGCTTCTCGTAAGGACAATCCGCAACGAAATGGCTCACATTGCCACAGTTGAAGCAAGTTCTAACTCGTTGCTGCCCTTGACGCCGCTTGAGTTGTTCTTGTTGAAGTTGGGTCTTGTATTCTTCTTGCTCCAAAATTGTCTTGAAGCAAGGGCCATGTGCTCATGATAATCATATTTGGTGTCTTCGGGGTTGCTCTCCTCATCTTCCACTTCTTCCTCTTCTTCCATAATAACCTTGGCCTTCAAAGCAAGGTTGGGCTTCTTTGCCCTTTGAAAATGGAGCACTGCAATGTCGGCGGTCTTGTCCAAGATGCTCATTGCAACGAACTCATCCAACACTTCACTTGAGGTCATGGAGTGGAAGTCCGGTCTTTGACGGATGACGGAGGACATGGCCTTGTTGTAGGGCATCATGGCCTTGAGAAATTTGCGCTTGATCCAATTGTCATCTGTGTCCTTGCTTCCATGATCTCGGAGTGAGACCGCGAGTTTGGTCACTCTTTGAAAGAGCTCACAAGGTTCTTCATCTTCTTTCATTGCAAACTCATTGGCTTCATCTTGCACCACTTCATAGTTTGTGGGGACCCCGACTCGCAAGTCGTGATCACCGAATGCACGTGTACAGTGATCCCAGAGATCAATGCTCACTGAACACACAGAAGTTGAATAACAAGAGTCTTACATCCATACATACCGTCTTACACAAATAGTGACCAACATGGTCAAGTCTTACATCGATAAAGCCTTAAGGGCTGAACATCAAATGAAACATAGCAGCGAAAACGCTGTCGATAAGTAGAACCCATGCCATCTGCCTTAACCCTACGGGCATTCTCGACCGAAAACGCCCTAGTTCGCATGATCGCCTCCAAAGAACTCTTCTCCAACTCCGGTTCTTCCATGCCTGGTCAATTAAATAACCAAAGGCAAGCCAATGAGTACTTTGAATGTACTCGCAAGCAACCCATGATTTGGTTCAAGGTACAGCAATGCATAACATAGGTAAAGTTTTGCGTAAAGCTAGTTTTGAGCGCCAGGACATGTTCAACATCCTATAAAGCATGCATCAAGAGAATTCAAGTAACCATAAGAGCTGGTCACAGATATCAACATAAATAGAAAGGGGCACCAACCCATTTATCATAACCAGAGAGGGCACCAACCCATCTCAATCGTGTCAAGTCCTCTGACTTGATCCAAGGCAACACCATCATCTCACACACACCGGGTTTGAAAACAAGTGGACGTAGCCCAAGAGCGGTTACCCAACTGTCCTTGACCGTGGACACGGCTATTCGAATAGTTTTACACTCTGCAGAGGTTGCACACTTTACCCACTAGATCCGGGGAACTTCCGTGTCATCCACGACCCGCGGTACCTCAAGTACCCGGGTAAGCACCGATCATTACCTTTCCTAGACGACACTAACATGGAGTCCACTCGATTGGCAAGAAACCCCGTGCCCAACATTTCACATAACAATTTCGTGGAGCCTTGCTCCCATATCCATCACATACCACCGCACGGGTACCAACGGTGTGTCCGGTGCCCCATAAAGATGGTCATGGCCGCCCTACCTGGCACGACCCCGTCCCAAGAGAGAGCACCAACTCTCCCCCGTCACTAGTAATGCGGGTTCCAAGCTAGTATCCGACTAGGTACTCAATAATGCCCTTTCCCATATAAGGGTAGAGTGGTCGCGCATGTAAGGTTGGAATAACGGTCGCAACTCCGACCAATCCGTTTTGAAAACAACACACCCTTTTCGCTTGGCACACCACTTCGTCATCAAGTGGTCACCCATCTCATCATCTCCCTCGGGCATAAGTGGCACCCGACGGGGTTTTCGAAAAGACTTTTGAAATCACATTGCCTCCTTCACCATGCACAAACCCATCCCATTTGCGTAGCATCTACATTTGCATCCTATCTACTCCCACCGGCATAACCCTCATAAGAAGGTAGGGCCATGCATAATGCAAGTATCAACGAGGAAGTAATCGTGGTAACCAACCCACGTGGTTCACCATCTCATCATGATTCCGATGCATCGATAATAAAGAGCTAAAAATGACATGCATATAAAGGGGTATCATAGTCATGGTCAAAGGGCTGCTTGCCTTGGTTGGCTTGATCTTCAAAGTCTTCAGGCCCTGCTCCTCCTTCTTCCTCGCCTACCTCGTCAAACACGGGATCTAACGTCCGCAAGAAAACAACGGAAAAATAAGACAATAATAAAAACAGAAAAGTCAAAGTGCTCACAAAAATGTCAACTTATTTTTGTAAAATACTAGGAGGAAGGCTAGGAAGGGGACAACTTTTGGTTTTGGTTCTGGAGCAGCAAAATAGGAGTTATGGATTTTCAAAGGCCTATTTAAATGCTAAAAACCACATTTAAATATTTACAGAGAATAAAAGGTGGTTGGATTTGAATGAAAGTTGCACCATTAAATAGGTTGCAATATTCTAGGAATTTAGAAATTGGAATCAATGCACTTGGATCAATATTCTGTCATGTGGAATTTTTGGAAACAATACAGAAAAGGAAAAAGAGAAACGGCGCTGTGCCACTAGGCCAGAGAGGCCACAGCAGCAGCAGGCCCAGGGGGGGAAAACCCAGCCCACGCGGCCGCCACGTCGAAGGCGTAAAGGCTGAATACGCCTTCAGCCGACGGCGGGTCGGTCGGTGCTGCAAGACGTTTTAAACCTCGACGGTGGATCCCACCCGTCGTATGCGTGAGGTCGACCGGCGGCCCCACGACGGCCGTCGTCTACCTCCGCCAGAGGCACGCGAGCTTCGCCGGCGATCTGAGGCATGGGAAGGGACGCGAGGCTACCGTTGGACTCGAGGCGAGTCGCGGTTCGGTGGTGGTGGAGACGGTCGCCGAGTGGCTCGCCGCGGGCGACGAGGTCCCGCGGCGGAGGCGCTTGGCGTCGGTGGCTCCGGCCGTTCCGCTGCAAAACAAGGGGAAACGGGGAAAGAATCGGTGGCGCCTCGCGTTCCAGATCGAGAGAGCTGGGCGGAGAAGGCTCAGACTGCAGCATGGACGCCGACGAGCCGAGGCGGCGAAGCTCGAGCTCGATCTCGAGCTCGGGTGGTTCTGGAGAGGAAGGAGTGGTGCGGGAGGCCGATTGGGTGCGTGGAGGGGCGACAGGGAGGAAGAGAGAGGCTCGGGGGCGCCTTATATAGGCTGGCCGCGGTTCACCGTAGGCATGGCCTACGGGCGCCCGCGGGATCGGCTCTGGAGGCCGTGGGAGAGGAGTTGGAGCTGTCCACGGCGCTCGTGGGGATGGAGTAGGGCGCCAGGGAGAAGGAGAGAGAGCGGGGAGGGTTCTGGCACTCGCGCGTGTGAGGCCGGCCATTGGCCGAGCCGGGCGGCGTCGGGCACGCGCTGCAGGAGGGGAGAGAGAGGGGGAGACAATGGGGACTGCACGGCGGCGTGTCGCAGACGTCGAGACACATCAACTGGCGCGAGGGGATGGCACGAGGCCGTCGGGAGGCGCGGTGTCAACGGTCGGCGCTCTGGCAGCGCCCAGAGCGACTTTGGCCGGCATCCGCGGTTTTTCATGGCCAAGTCCTTTTCTCGTCTGGAAGCTACTGATGGCGGGGGGCAAAGCCAGAAAGGTCCTTGGATGCTCTGGGTGCGAAGGGAGAGAGAGGGCTGTGAGAGAGAGAGGAAACTGTTGTCCGAGAGGACAACCTGATTCCCCCTTCTTCCACCTTGCTTCCTCGGGTAGAAAAGCATCTAAGTGACAGAGGGGAGTGAGGAGGGTTGTGGCAAAAGATGAACTCAAGGAGATTTGTGAAAGTGGCCAAAATAGGCATTTTAGCATTTTGCCGTAAGGTGTTTGATGGAGTTTTGGATAAGCTAATGTCTTCCACTGGCCAAGATGCTCCATGGGGTGAAATGTCACATATATTTAGGGCCTTCCACCCATTTAGAGCTTATTTGGATAAAGTTGCCAATGCAACTCTTGCAAACCCTAGAAATGGGCAGAAATGGATTTGTGTAGATCCAAAGGAGTAGATCATTTCTCCTTGATGTACCACTTGGTGTGGTAGCCTCATTTGGTCACATGATCAGGCTCACCAAAGTTGGGGTCTTGGAGAAAAAGTTGGTAGTGCAAAGTGGTTCAAACTTGATTCTGGTCGAGAGGGTTTTGAGGCACTTTGACCAAGATTTCCTCTTCTCCAACTCTGTGCCATTTGGTCCAGATGCATCATTAGACCAATGAAGCATGTCCACCAAGTTTGAGCACATTTGGACATACTTGGCAATGTAAAGTTGATCAAACTTCGTAATGGATGAAATAGTTTTGAGGGTTTTGATGGTGTTATCTGGTTCTCCAAGTCCTGAGGCTTGGCAAGATCATCTAATATGTCATAAGTGACATGATAGAATTTTCCTGGAATTTTTGGAGAATATATCCTTTGTAAATATTTCAAAAGCTTGAAATATCCAGGAAGGGTTTTAGAGGGATTTGACCAATATTTTGAACATGACCAGGTGTTGAAACTCTTATATATGGACAATATGTGTCCTATGAGTTTCCATAAATTTTGTCAAATATTTTTGAAACAGTAAAGTAATTTTTTCCTATTAAAGACCATTTCTGGCCTTAAGAAAAAGCTTTTAAATAAAATTGTAAAACAATTTTTAAAATTATATGTTTGTGGTTCCTGGGCATCCTATATCTAATAGGAGTCAAATATATTTTTGGAATGATTTTTACTGCCCTTAATCACGTACTTGCAGTGCAAACCTCAATTCAGGGGTTTTTTGGAAAACTAATTTTAAAAAATACTTTCTGGCCAAATTATTTTTGTAAGAAAATTCTATATAGCACTATTCACATGGCATGGTCATTGGTCAGGAGCTTGGGGTAAGGAGATGGAATATAGAGGGTAGAGTAGTTGACTTCAAGAAGCACTTGAAAAGAAACACAGAGAGAAAACCAACTCCAAATAAAAGCCAAATAATGCAAAAAGTTTTGTTGGTCCAAATTTTCATGCTTTATAAATGAAAATGAAATGTTACAAAATGCAGGTGTGACAGACCTACCCCCTTACAAGAATCTCGTCCCGAGATTCCTAAACTAGGCTTAAAAGAGATACGGAAATTGGATCTAAGGTAGTCTTCACGCTCCCAAGTTGCTTCGCTTGGTGTGATTGCTCCATTGGACTTTGAAGTACTTGATGGTGCGGCTGAGTCGTCGTTCAGCCTCATCCGAATGCGATGGGCCTCTCACGATAAGTTAGATCAGGTTGAAGATCAATGGCTTGGTGATTGACGTCCTTGTAGAGGTCGGGCTTGTGCGAACTTGGAGACACTTCCGAGTTGTGACACGTGGAACACGCCAGCACATCGAAAAGTTCGTGGAAGTTCCAATCTGGTAAGCCACTTCTCCTTGTCGCTCGAGGATCTTGAAGGGCCAATGTATCTCGGAGCGAGCTTTCCCTTGACATGAAAGCGTTGGGCTCCCTTGAGAGGGGTGACCCGGAGATAGACATGGTCTCCAACTCGGAAGTTTATGTCTCTGCGACGTGAGTCCGCAAAGCTCTTCTGCCTTGACTTGGCAGACTTCAGACGCTCTCTGACAAGCTGGACTTGCTCTTCTGCTTCACGAAGAATATCAGGCCCAAAGACAAGTCTTTCTCCGGTCTCCGACCAGTTGAGAGGTGTACGGCACTTCCGCCCGTATAACACTTCAAATGGTGCCATCTGAAGGCTGGCCTGATAACTGTTGTTGTAAGAGAACTCGGCGAAAGGGAGGCAATCTTCCCACTTAGCTCCATAAGCTAAGACACAGGCTCGGAGCATGTCTTCGAGTATTTGATTCACTCGCTCGGTCTGACCCCCGATCTGTGGGTGGAAAGCAGTGCTGAAGGACAACTTGGTCCCCATAGCCTCCTGGAATTTCTTCCAAAACCTTGAGGTGAACTGGGTTCCTCGATCTGACACAATCTCCTTGGGAACACCATGAAGGCTCACAATTCGGTTGATGTAGAGACTGGCTAACTGGTTCCCCTTGTAGGTCGTCTTGACAGGAATGAAGTGGGCCACCTTGGTCAAATGGTCAACGATGACCCATATTGAGTCATGTCCTTTGCTTGACCTGGGTAAACCGGTGATGAAGTCCATCCCGACTTTGTCCCACTTCCATTCGAGCAGCACCTTGAGGGGTTGCAACAATCCAAATGGGTCGCCGATGCTCAGCTTTGACTCTTTGGCATACGTCGCATTTTGCAACATAGGTGGCAATCTCCTTTTCATCCCGTGCCACCAAAATCTTTCCTTCGTGTCTTGATACATCTTGGTGCCTCTGTGGTGGATGGAATATGGGCTGTCATGAGCTTCTTGCAAGATCGTGCTCTTGAGCTCAACCTTGTTGGGCACGCAGATGCGATTCCCAAACCACACAATTCCTTCCTCATCCTCTGAGAATCCTGAGGCTTTGCCTGCCTTGATCTTCCTCTTGATGTCACACCCTAGCTAGTTCATGCATTAGAGTGTTGCATCATGTTCTTTTCTTTTAACAGAAACCTGAAATGGGATTGCCAGAACTCCCAGCCCCCTCTGAAACAACTAGGGTTTACTAAAAATATTTTCGATGAACCTGAAATGCCCTTCTAAAATGTCCATCATTTTTGTCTTGGTCCAGAAGCTTTGCCAAAAGTGATGCACAATTTCCTAGGTCATCCCAGGGTCTTTGAATTAAATCATAGCTATTTGAATTTGGGCATTTTAAATCTATAAAATATTTCAAATGTCCAAATATCTCCAAACTAAATGTTTCATGTTGGAAATATTCCAACAATGGACCAGGAGTAGTTTGGTGAATTTTAGAACCTTTCGGTATTTTAAAAACTCAACAAAGTTGCGAGAAAAATAGAAAAAGAAAATGTAAATGTAAGCAAACTTACTCGGCGCCTCGGCCCACTAGCCAGCCCACCGCCGGCCCAGCCCAAAGACCGCGCAATGAGCTGCTTGTCGACCAGCAGCAGTGCAGTGCTCGACGGCGAGCACCGCATGGGTGCCACGCACCGCTCGCCGTCTCGCCGCTTCCCTCGCCTTGCCACGCCGGGATCGACCCTCGCTCTCTCCCGCACCCCAGACGCCCCGTTCCTCTCCACTCGTCCCCTCGCTCCCCCACGCCATGGCCGACGCCACCGCCGCCGCACCACCGTCGTAGCCGCGCCTCCGTCGACCCCACGCCGCGCCACCGTGTCCAGGAGCTCCGCCGCCGTCCACTACTTCGAGCTAGCCGAGCCTCGAAGCGCCAAGGCGTGCCCAACCGCCGCACTAAGCTTCGCCCAAGCGCCACCGCCGAGATCCCCGCGCTGCCGCCGCCGCCGCAGCTTCGTCCCCGACCACGCCGTCTGCACCGTCGCGTCCGCTGTGAGCTTAGCTACCTCCCCTACCCTCTCTCTCTTGCTCCCGTGCACCACAGCGAGCGCACGAGGATCGCACGCACGCACCGCCGCGGACCTCGTCGCCGACGTGCTCCCGGCCACACTCCGGCCTTCTCACCGTGTCCAACGCGCTCACCACATCGCGCTGGTGCTAACCAAGCACTCCACGCACCCCACCGCACACCCCAGCACGAGTTCGTTTTCACCCGAGCTCTGGTGGCCGCCAAAGTCGCCGCCGGCGCCAACTCCGGCCACCCCGAGCCCAACGGACTCCGCCAGGAGCTGCGGCTCGTCCTCAGCTCCACTCCGGTGGTCGCCGCGCCCCTTTTGGTGGCCGAAACGGCCAAAAACACTATCGCCGCCGTGTCGGGCTCGCCGGCGGCTAAACGCCGGTGGGTTTGACCCTGGCTTTGACCACGGGTGGGCCCAGGTTGACCCCCCTGGGTCTATGACATGTGGGCCCAGCCCTGCTAATTAACCTAGTTTAGTTTAATTAAATTCTAATTAAACTAACCCCACTGACATGCGGGACCCACTGGTCAGTTTGACCTGACCAGCCCGTTGACCCCTGACGTCATCATGACGAAGGTCGACGTGATATTTAAATTCTTGGAATTATTTTTACACAGGAAATTCCAGAAATTGTTTCAAACTTCAAAAATTCATATAAAATCAACCATAGCTCCAAATGAGACAAATTATATATGAAAAATGATCAGAAAAATCCAATCTTTCCATCTGTACAGGTTTCATGCATGTTTACATAAGCTAACCCACTGTTTATCACAGAACAAGTTTAAGCACTTAAAATGATCATATATGAGTTTGAATTTTGAATCGTTGGTTCAAATTGATTCAAACCCATCTGATCTTAGTTGCATTAGCCCAATGCACTCTTTTTGCCATGTCCCATTGCATGCATCATATTGTTGCATCTTGTTTGGTAATGTTGTGTATCGGTGTTCTCTGCGGCAGGTTCTGCCCCTGAGGAGTACCGTGATAACCCCGACGAAGAGCTATACCCGTGCAACGACCCGTCAGGCAAGCAACCAACCATTTGATCATATCGATAAAATCCCATGTTCTTGCTCCTGCTCTCGTTTACTGCATTAAGACAACGCGATTCAAACTGCTGTGTGCTGCGGTAGTTGAACCCATTTCCTCTGCATGACCTGTCATTGCCACAAGAATTAGATGAAACCCACTAGCATGTGTAGGAGTTGATTGAGCCATGTGATTGTGTTGTTCCTACCTTGCTATGCCTGCTATGCTTAGAGTCGTGTCAGGTCTGGTTCATCGGGGTGATGGCTAGAGTGAAATGATCGAGTCGGTACGAGAGTAAGGTGTTGAATATGATTTGGTAAAGGTATCGATGAAAGGCCATGTAGGAGTACATGGTGGGTTGTTTCATTGAGGCCGTCCTTAAGCACTGAGATCTGTATGTGTGATTAAAGATTCAGCTACTACCATGCATTGGGCCCGAAACCAATGGACCCTCTCGACTTCTTATTCACCATAGTCTTCGGTCCAGGAGTTGCAAGTAGTTTCTGGTGTTTGTAGCCTACCGGAGGCCGTGGACAGCGCTGACCGTAGGGGTGGGCTGTGATGCGGTAGGTACGTGGCACGGTGTACCGGATACCCGTTTGGTATCTCGGGAACCCTGTTCACATCGTTTGGGGCTGTGGCGAGACTTGGCCGAACTCCTCATAGATGGAACCCAAATAGGCGATAAACCCGGACTAGAGACTTAGGTGTCTAGGTAGGTCGTGGCCGACACCCACGTTGGGCTTCCGCTTGAAGGTTGCCGAGTACATGTCGTGTAAACGGCGATAAGTGGTGAGAGCGTATGAAGAAGTACACCCTGCAGGTTAACATCATCTATTCGAATAGCGGCGTCATGATAAAGGACTACTTGGTTGCCTATACGGTTCATAGACAAGTAAATGGATACTACTAAAAGCCTCAAGATAAGCGTGAGTGCCGAGGATGGCTTCTCCGTAGGAAGACGGGGTTGGATCCTCGGTGGTGTATTGAAATGATGAGTGGTGGACTCGAGTGCGCAAAACTATTTCAAGTTGGTGTCTCGTAGGATAGCTTAGCCATGAGTCAAAGCTGGCTTGCTGCAATAACCCCACCAACCCTTCTTGATAATGTGCATGTACGTAGGGTCTGATGTAAGTC
This sequence comes from Aegilops speltoides, assembly GCA_021437245.1. Taxonomy (NCBI): domain Eukaryota; kingdom Viridiplantae; phylum Streptophyta; class Magnoliopsida; order Poales; family Poaceae; genus Aegilops; species Aegilops speltoides. The sequence continues at coordinate 381,925,447 of CM038144.1, read as the reverse complement.
TTGCTGAGTACCTTTGTACTCATGTTGCTTTAATTTACATTTTTCAGAAGATGCCACAAACCCTTCCGACGGGTTCTTCGTAGACGTTGACATCGATTTAGTAGACTAAGGCCCGTGGTGATCCCGAGCAAGGGAAGGACCATGTAGTATAGCTAGGCTTACCCTAGCCTCTTCTATTTTACTAGTTATGCGTACTCGGACAAGACACTTCATTGTTGGCTTGTATGCTTGTATGACTTGTATGTGGGTCGTGTGACCCGTACTTGTGTGTATGATATGAATGGCTCTCTCGAGCCTTTAAATAAAGTACTTGTGTCGAGAGTCATGTTGTGATGCCTTGTTGTATTTGCACATATCGAGCATATTGTGTGTATGATTGAAATGCTTGGTATGTGTGGGATCGACTATCTAGTTGTTTATCTTTAGTAGCCTCTCTTACGGAAATGTCTCCTAGTGTCTCCATCGAGCCATGGTAGCTTGCTACTGCTCCTAACACTTAGGCTGGCCGCATGTGTCCTTCTTCGTTCTCGTGGTCATCCTTCGGGAAATGTCACGCATTGAGTACCGGAGTCCTGTTAGCCCGCCATGCCGGTTTATCGAGTCCTAGCCCAGCGCTACAGCCGGAACTTATTTGCTGTTGACCGACACGTTCGATGTCGGGTCATGGATGCTGTCCTCGTAAGTCTGTGCCACTTTGGGTTTACGACTAGTCATGTCAGCGGGCTCCTTTTCATATGGATGCTAGCGACACTATCATATCGTGTGCCAAAAGCGCAAACGGTCCCGGGCCAAGGTAAGGTGGCACCCGTTGGAATACCGTGCGTGAGGCCGCAAAGTGATATGATGTGTTCTGAGCTAGATCGATGTGACATCGAGTCGGGTCTGACAGCGTTGGCATCGAGCGGACTGCTGTAGGTTCTCCAAGCCAAACTGGTCGATGTTGAGTCTAGAAATGCTTTAGTTATATGTAGGGGAATTGATTGTGGGATGGTACGTAAGGCTCTTTTTACTCCTTTATCTCATAATATTCTGATCTGAGTCAGTCCATTCTTCCACCGGGGGTTAAGGATTAGGACCTCTTCTCTCTGTTAGGCTCACGTGTTACTAATCAGTAGTACCTTGTAGGTTTGATGGTTACAAGCCTGGTTCAGTTTTACTATCCTGTTATGCTACTAATTGGACCCGGAACCTTGATATGAAATTGTTGAGTGGTTATGCAATTCCTTGTGAAATGTCTCAAACCCTTTTGAGCATTTACAGTCGTTATGCTGTCCAAATTCCGCTAGAAATACTAATGTCTTTGCATTGTGGTTGTGCTTCGGATGGCCACTCGTGATCAAAATCAAGTGGTTCGTCTCGACCAGATGCATTGGGGTGACCGGTCATACAACCATGCTAGTTCGGGTTATGATCGAGCGGGATACCGTTGGTACCCAGTACACATTGAAGAACGATGTCGAGACTTTAATCAAAGTCGATATCTTTACCTTCCGGTGTTTCCCTCTATCCTGGTTCCACCGAGGCCCTTCACAGCTCCTATGGGCTTGGTGTTACTATTGATATGGCGGTTCAAGATGCTGCATATTCTATGATGACCATTATACGAGCCAGGACTGGGCTGCTCCGCAACACCGACTTCCGGTATATGCCGAGTTCACTTCTGGGCGTTTGGTTATCTTCGAGCCATCTATGTTGATTCCAGTCAGGAGGACTCCCTAACCCGTACTACCGCCGAGCTGCTCGAGGACAAGGACCGAGAGAGTCGGGCCTTGAGGATGGAGCTCTTCAATGCCCGTGCTGATCACTGGGCTACCTTGACTCGCTTTGCACCGGCTGTTCAAGCTGGTTATATGGATATGAGAGACTTGTATCTGTCGGGGCTGCTCTGCGGACATGATGGATCGGGCGTGATGTGGGGGGCATCACCCCACCCCGTGGTCCTCGCTTGCCACCGTTCGTAGGTCCAAGACCTCACCCTTGTCCTTACGGTCCACAGGCTCCTCAGGACCGCCTGTTCCCGGACGATCACGTTGAACTCCCAGGTTACGGAGGAGACTTCTATGAGAACTACTACGGAGACGTCGAGTTAGTAGTAGTCCCACTAGTATTGTAATAGCTTGTAGTTCCACCGTCTGCGTGACTCGTGGAATACGACTTAGTGTGTACTAATTCGGAGGTGTAAGAAAAATAATGTATAGGAGCTTGGTATGCCTCCGATGAGATGTAATCTTCCTTTCACCGTAGTAGTACTTTGTTTGGTCTTGTACTAAACCTTGTATGGTGTGTATGACGATGGAATAAAGAAGCGGTTTACAGATTCGCCATGTCATACGGATGATCATCTTGCATCCCAAGTTATCCATTACATCCTACAACTCTATGTCGAATCTTGCCATCTGGACTAAATCCTTGTCTTGTTTTCCTAGGATGGTTAACACCATAACAACCCTGCTCCGCCAGAGCAGTCAAGGCGATGGAGTTGGAGAAGCAAACCTGCCTCACCCTCCTTCTCGGCGAAGTTATCTTTGAGGCGAGAGAAATAAACGGAGACCAACCGTTTGTTGGGCGTGTCGAACAAAACACAGCCCATCATCAGAGAAATAACTTGGTGTCGCTCAGTGACTTCATCAAGTTACACCCTCCTACCTTCCACCACTCCGTCGAGCCTCTCGACGCCGATGACTGGCTTCGCAGCATTACTCACAAGCTGCGTTCTGCACTAGTAGCTGAGGCTGACAAGGTCACCTTTGCTGCATATCATCTTGAAGGCCCCGCCAGTCTCTGGTGGGAGAACTACATGACTATCGCCCGATTGGCCATGTCACTACTTGGGCAGAATTCAGCGAGGCTTTCCGTGAACATCACATTCGGAGGGTCTCATGGATAAATAGCGTGAAGAGTTACGTAGTTTCACCCAAGGTCGTCTCTCCGTGGGCGCCTATAGTAGAGAGTTCGGTAATCTCGCACGCTATGCCATCAAGAGGTCTCCATCGACGCCAAGAAAGGCAAGGTTCGCAAGGGACTTAGCCACGAACTTCGCCGAGATCTCCGCTGCATGAGTGCACTTCTTTCCGAAGCTTGTTAACAAAGCCATCAGCGCTGAAACTGGTCGACTGATTTGAAGCAACACGCAAGCATGGTCGTGATATGGGTTCCTCATCCGGTCTTTGGACCACGAAGCGCCGTGTGTGGGTGCCTAATCTTGCCACCGCCACCAGATTCACACCGAGGCCATCCTTTCAGGTGCCTCGCCCAGTTCAGCAGTATGCACCAGCTAAGCCCTATGGTGGGCCAACCAACAATGCTCCTCTACGCGCCAGCCCCGTGACGTGCTTCAAATGTGGCGAATCAGGCCACTATATGCGCGATTGTCCTCAGACCAACCCCAACCAGCCTGCAAAAGCTGTTGGCCGTGGCAAGCCAGCAGGAAAGGTGTTCTATGCCAAGCCGGCCACCACTGCACGTGGCCATGTTAATTGTGTCTCAGCTGAAGAGGCCCAAGAGGATCCCAACGTCGTGCTCGGTACGCTTCTTGTAAATTGCCACCCGGCATCTGTTCTTTTCGATACTGGAGCATCTCATTCATTCATATCCGAAAGCTATGCTCGCTTGCACAACACTGCATTCAGTGATATGCCCACCTCCATGGTAATTCAAACCCCGGGATCCAAATGGCAAACTTCTAGAGTAAGCCATGGTAATGAAATTCAGGTCGACGGACTTGTTTTCCTTGCATCGTTGATAGCTCTCAAATCTTCGGATATAAATATCATCTTGGGTATGGACTGGATGTCAGCCCATCATGCCAAGATTGATTGTTTCTCTAGGACTGCTCAACTTCGCACCCTCGGGAAAGATAGTCAATGTCTTGACCCGAATATCCAAGAGCCAACTATACTCTCTTAATGCCAGTCCATTGCCAGACCTCGAAGACGTTCCGGTAGTCCGTGACTTTCGGATGTCTTTCCAGAAGAATTGCCAGGTGTTCCACCTGATAGAGATGTTGAATTCGTGATAGATCTCATTCCAGGAACTGTCCCAATTTCTAGAAGACCCTATAAGATGGCACCCCTAGAACTAGCCGAACTTAAGAAACAACTCGATGAGGCCTTGCAAAAGGGTTTCATCCGTCCTAGTTCATCTCCTTGGGCTTGCCCCGTTCTCTTCGTCAAGAAGAAGGATGGTACGGACCGGATGGTTGTAGATTACCGACCCGTCAACCTGGTCACAATTAAGAACAAGTATCCGCTCCCCAGGATCAACGATCTGTATGATCAGCTCGCAGGATCCTCAGTCTTCTCCAAGATGGATTTGAGGTTAGGCTACCATCAAATCAAAATCCGAAACGGGACATTCCTAAAAGCGGCTTTTGTTACTCGTTATGGCCAATACGAGTACACCGTCATGTCCTTCGGTCTAACCAACGCCCACCACATTCTCTCGGTTAATGAACTCAATCTTCATGGAATATTTGGATAAATTAAGTAGTGGTTTACCTCGATGACATACTCATCTATTCCAAGAGCGAGGAAGAACATGTCGAACATCTAAGGCTAGTGTTGATGAAACTTGAGAGCATCGCCTTTATGCCAAGTTTTCTAAATGCGAATTTTGGCTGCCGAAGTGACCTATCTAGGACATGTAATTTCGGTAAAGGTATTGTTTGTAAACCCGAGCGAGTTCAAGCCGTCCTTAATTGGACTCCACAGAATCGGTCAAGCAAGTTCGGAGTTTCCTTGGCTTAGCGAGCTATTATCGCCGCTTTGTCGAGAACTTCTCCAAAGTTGCTAAACCTCTAACTGAACTCCTCAAGAAAGATAAAAAGTTCAAGTGGACTCCACAATGTGAGCACGCTTTCGAGAACGAAAAGGCGTTTAACTTCGCTCCCGTCTTTGGTACCACCAGATTTCTCTAAGGACTTTGTTATCTATTGCGGCGCCTCGCGACAAGGACTAGGCTGTATTCTCATGCAAGATCGACACGTAATTGCTTATGGTTCACGGCAATTACACCCACATGAGGAAAACTACCCTACTCATGATCTAGAGCTTGCGGTGTAGTCTATGCACTCAAAACCTGGCGACATTATCTTCTTGGTAATCGTTATGAAATCTACACCGATCACCAAAGTCTGAAATATATATTCACCCAACCAGATTTGAATCTCGGGCAAAGGCGTTGGGTTGAGTTGATCTCAGATTTCGACTTAGGGATAACTTACACCCCGGAAAAGCCAATGTCATGGCTGATGCGCTAAGTCGTAAATCTTATTGCAACAACCTGATGTTGCAACAAAGTCAACCACTTCTCCACGAGGAATTTGGAGCTCAACCTTCACATTGTTCCTCGAGGGTTCCTTTCCACCTTGGTGGCGAAACCTTCCTTACGGATCAGATCATCAAAGCCCAAAAGGTAGATCCGGGAATTTCCCGCATCAAAAGAAACATCAAGAAAGGAGTTGCGGATTGTTTCTCCATTGATGATCAAGGAGTTGTATACTTCGGAACCCGCCTAGTGGTTCCTAAGGTACGAAACCTGCGGCGATTGATCCTTAAGGAAGCTCATGAATCTCCTCTCACCATTCATCCCGGTAGCACTAAAATGTATCAGGACCTACGCCAGAGGTTCTGGTGGACTAGGATGAAGAGAGACATTGCTCAATATGTTGCTAATCTGCGGCGTCGTCGTCGTGTAAAAGCGAGCATCAACGGCTCTTGGCACCCTTCAACCCTTAGCTATTCCTCGAATGGAAATGGGATAAAATTAGTATGGATTTCATCACCGGTTTTCCCGGGACCAAGAGGGAAATAATGCTATCTTTGTCGTTATCGACCGCCTTTCCAAAGTAGCTCATTTCTTACATTGAGAGTATAACCGCTAGTCACTAGCAGATTTGTACATCTCCTAATAGTGTCACTTCATGGTGTTCCATTGAAATAAACTCGGATCGAGGAAGTCTCTTCACCTCTCGATTTTGGGAAAGTTTCCAAAACGCTATGGGAACCCATCTTTCGCTTTAGCACTCGCTTTTCACCCTCAATCAAGTGGTCAAGTAGAACGTGTCAACCAAATCCTAGAAGACATGCTTGAGCTTACATTATCTCATTCGAATGGATTGGGAGAAATGCCTTCCATTTGCCGAATTTGCTTATAACAACAGCTATCAATCCAGCTTGGGCAAAGCACCTTTTGAAGTTCTCTATGGACGAAGGTGTCGAACACCTCTTAACTGGTCAGAAACCGGGGAAAGACAATTCTTTGGCCCGGATATGATTCAGGAAGGCGAAGAGCAAGTTCGCATCGTTCGTGAAAAGTTGAAAACAGCCCAATCTCGTCAAAAGAGTCAATATGACCGAAAACATAAGGCTATGACTTACGAGGTTGACGAGAAGGCTTACCTTCGGTTACTCCTCTGAGGGAACCCATCGTTTCGGTATCAAAGGCAAATTGGCTCCTCGCTACATTGGACCTTTTCGCATTCTTGCCAAACGAGGGGAAGTTGCCTACCAATTGGAACTACCTCCGCATCTCTCCAAAGTCCACGACGTCTTCCACGTTTCTCAACTCAGGCGTTGCTTCTCGGATCCTATCCGTGGAGTGGACCACGAAACGCTTGATCTTCAAGATAATCTCACATATCGAGAATATCCCGTTCAGTATTCTCGATCAAGCCGAGCGTACCACTCGACGGCATAATATCAAGTTTCTCAAGGTTCAATGGTCGCACCATTACGAGAAGGAAGCTACATGGGAAAGGGAGGATCGTCTTCGACTTGAGTACCCGCCCTCTTTCGGAGGAACCAAAATCTCGGGGCGAGATCCTTTTGAGTGGGGTGAGTTGTCACACCTAGCTAGTTCATGCATTAGAGTGTTGCATCATGTTCTTTTCTTTTAACGAAACCTGAAATGGGATTGCGTAACTCCCAAATTCCTCTGAAACAACTAGGGTTTACTAAAAATATTTTGATGAACCTGAAATGCCCTTCTAAAATGTCCATCATTTTGTCTTGGTCGAAGCTTTGCCAAAAGTGATGCACAATTTCCTAGGTCATCCTAGGGTCTTTGAATTAAATCATAGCTATTTGAATTTGGGCATTTTAAATCTATAAAATATTTCAAATGTCCAAATATCTCCAAACTAAAATGTTTCATGTTGGAAATATTCCAACAATGGACCAGGAGTAGTTTGGTGAATTTTAGAACCTTTCTGGTATTTTAAAAACTCAACAAAGTTGCAGAAAAATAGAAAAAAAAAATGCAAAAGCAAACTTACAGGCGCCTCGGCCCACTAGCCAGCCCACTGGCGGCCCAGCCAAAGACCAGCGCCAACGAGCTGCTTGTCGACCAGCGCAGGCAGTGCTCGACAGCGAGCACCGCATGGGTGCCACGCACCTGCCGCCGCCTCGCCGCTTCCCTCGCCTTGCCACGCCGGGATCGACCCTCGCTCTCTCCGCACCCCCAGACGCCCCGTTCCTCTCGGCTCGTCCCCTCGCTCCCCCACGCCATGGCCGACGCCACCGCCGCCGACCACCGTCGTAAGCCGCCCTCCGTCGACCCCACGCCACCACCGTCCGGGAGCTCCGCCGCCGTCCACTACTTGAGCTAGCCGAGCCCGAAGCTTCGCGTGCCCAACCCGCCGCACCAAGCTTCGCCCGGCGCCACCGCCGAGATCCCCTTCGCCGCCGCCGCGCAGCAGCTCGTCCCCGACCACGCCGTCGCACCGTCGCGTCCGCTGTGAGCTTAGCTACCTCCCGACCCTCTCTCTCTCGCTCCGTGCACCACGGCGGCGCCGACGAGATCGCGCGCCGCACCGCCGCGGACCTCGTCGCCGACGTGCTCCTGGCCACACTCCGGCCTTCTCACCGTGTTCAACGCGCTCACCACATCGCGCTGGTGCTAACCAAGCACTCCACGCACCCCACCGCACACCCCAAAGACGAGTTCGTTTCACGAGCTCGGTGGCGCCAAAGTCGCCGCCGGCGCCAACTCCGGCCACCCCGAGCCCAACGGACTCCGCCAGGAGCTGCGGCTCGTCCTCAGCTCCACTCCGGTGGTCGCCGCGCCCCTTTTGGTGGCCGAAACGGCCAAAAACACTATCGCCGCCGTGTCGGGCTCGCCGTCGGCTAAACGCCGGTGGGTTTGACCCTGGCTTTGACCACGGGTGGGCCCAGGTTGACCCCACAGGTCTATGACATGTGGGCCCACCACGCTAATTAACCTAGTTTAGTTTAATTAAATTCTAATTAAACTAACCCCATCGACATCTGGGACCCACTGGTCGGTTTGACCTGACCAGCCCGTTGACCCCTGACGTCATCATGGCGCAGGTCTTGTGTGATATTTAAATTACTGGAATTATTTTTACACAGGAAATTCCAGAAATTGTTTCAAACTTCAAAAATTCATATAAAATCAACCATAGCTCCAAATGAGACAAATTATATATGAAAAATGATCAGAAAAATCCAATCTTTCCATCTGTACAGGTTTCATGCATGTTTACAGAAGCTAACCCACTGTTTATCACAGAACAAGTTTAAGCACTTAAAATGATCATATATGAGTTTGAATTTTGAATCGTTGGTTCAAATTGATTCAAACCCATCTGATCTTAGTTGCATTATCCCAATGCACTCTTTTTGCCATGTCCCATTGCATGCATCATATTGTTGCATCTTGTTTGGTAATGTTGTGTATCGGTGTTCTCTGCGGCGGTTACGCTTCGAGAATCCGTGATAACCCGACGAAGAGCTATACCGTGCAACGACCCGTCGAGCAAGCAACCAACCATTTGATCATATCGATAAAATCCCATGTTCTTGCTCCTGCTCTCGTTCTTGCATTAAGACAACGCGATTCAAACTGCTTGTGTCTGCGGTAGTTGAACCCATTTCCTCTGCATGACTGTCATTGCCACGATAACTAGATGAAACCCACTAGCATGTGTAGGAGTTGATTGAGCCATGTGATTGTGTTGTTCCTACCTTGCTATGCCTGCTATGCTTAGAGTCGTGTCAGTCCGGTTCATCGGGTGATGGCTAGAGTGAAATGATCGAGTCGATGCGAGAGTAAGGTGTTGAATACGATTTGGTAAAGGTATCGATGAAAGGCCATGTAGGAGTACATGGTGGGTTGTTTCATTGAGGCCGTCCTTAATCGAGATCTGTATGTGTGATTAAAGATTCAGCTACTACCATGCATTGGGCCCGAAACCAATGGACCCTCTCGACTTCTTATTCACCATAGTCTTGGTCCGGGAGTTGCAAGTAGTTTACGGTGTTTGTAGCCTCTTGGAGGCCGTGGACAGCGCCGACCGTAGGGGTGGGCTGTGATGCGGTAGGTACGTGTACGGTGTACCGGATACCCGTTTGGTATCTCGGGAACCTGTTCACATCGTTTGGGGCTGTGAGCGAGACTTGGCCGAACTCCTCATAGATGGAACCCAAATAGGCGATAAACCCGGACTAGAGACTTAGGTGTCTAGGTAGGTCGTGGCCGACACCCACGTTGGGCTTCCGCTTGAAGGTTGCCGAGTACATGTCGGTAAACGGCGATAAGTGGTGAGCGCGTATGAAGAAGTACACCCTGCAGGTTAACATCATCTATTGAATAGCGCGTCATGATAAGGACTACTTGGTTGCCTATACGGTTCATAGACAAGTAAATGGATACTACTAAAAGCCTCAAGATAAGCGTGAGTGCCGAGGATGGCTTCTCTATAGGAAGACAGGGTTGGATCCTCGGTGGTGTATTGAAATGATGAGTAGTGGACTCGAGTCATAAAACTATTTCAAGTTGGTGTCTCGTGGGATAGCTTAGCCATGAGTCAAAGCTGGCTTGCTGCAATAACCCCACCAACCCTTCTTGATAATGTGCATGTACGTAGGGTCGATGTAAGTCTTCTTGAGTACCTTTGTACTCATGTTGCTTTAATTTACATTTTTGAAAGATGCCACAAACCCTTCCGACGGGTTCTTCGTGAGCGTTGACATCGATTTAGTAGACTAAGGCCCGTGGTGATCTGAGCAAGGGAAGGACCATGTAGTATAGCTAGGCTTACCCTAGCCTCTTCTATTTTACTAGTTATGCGTACTCGGACAAGACACTTCATTGTTGGCTTGTATGCTTGTATGACTTGTATGTGGGTCGTGTGACCCGTACTTGTGTGTATGATATGAATGGCTCTCTGAGCCTTTAAATAAAATACTTGTGTCGTAGAGTCATGTTGTGATGCCTTGTTGTATTTGCACATATCGAGCATATTGTGTGTATGATTGAAATGCTTGGTATGTGTGGGATCGACTATCTAGTTGTTTATCTTTAGTAGCCTCTCTTACGGAAATGTCTCCTAGTGTCTCCACTGAGCCATGGTAGCTTGCTCTTGCTCCGGAACACTTAGGCTGGCGGCATGTGTCCTTCTTCGTTCTCGTGTATGTTCTCCGGGAAATGTCACGCATTGAGTACCGGAGTCTGTTAGCCCTTCTGCCCGGTTTACGAGTCCTGCTAGCCCAGCGCTACAGCCCGGAACTTATTTGCTGTTGACCGACACGTTCGATCTTTGGGTCATGGATGCTGTCCTCGTAAGTCTGTGCCACTTTGGGTTTCTGACTAGTCATGTCAGCCGGGCTCCTTTTCATATGGATGCTAGCGACACTATCATATACGTGTGCCAAAAGGCGCAAACGGTCCCGGGCCAAGGTAAGGTGGCACCCATTGGAATACCGTGCGTGAGGCCGCAAAGTGATATGATGTGTTACAGGCTAGATCGATGTGACATCGAGTCGGGGTCCTGACACTTGATGCCTTCAATACTCTCATGCCCCTTCTGAGCTTTCTTGATATCATCCATCAAGGTAGGCTTAACTTCGAGGTTGGCCAAGAATCCTGGTGCAACCAGTTCCAACCCGAAGCTTTCAAGTTCTCCATACAAGGCGGGTAGCTTGTGTTTTAGCATAGCATTCAAGGAGCAAGCCTTCCTGCTCAACGCGTCTGCTACCACATTAGCCTTTCCAGGGTGGTATTGAACACTGAGGTCATAATCCTTTATCAACTCCAGCCATCTTCTCTGCCTCATGTTCAATTCCCTTTGAGTGAAAATATACTTCAGACTTTTGTGATCCGTGTATATCTCACATCGCTTCCCCAAGAGGTAATGTCGCCAAGTCTTCAGGGCATGAACCACTGCTGCTAGCTCAAGGTCATGAGTAGCATAGTTCTCTTCGTGAGGTCGTAGTTGCCTTGAAAGGTAGGCCACGACTCTGCCTTCTTGCATCAGAACACCTCCCAGTCCGATTCTTGACGCATCACAATATATCACAAACTCCTTGTGTATATCTGGTGTGGCCGAATCTGGGCTGTGGTTAGCCTCTTCTTCAGCTCCTGGAAGCTTTCTTCGCACTTCGGCGTCCATTCAAACTTCTTGTCCTTCTTCAAGAGCTGAGTCATGGGTCGGGCAATGCTCGAAAACCCTTCAACGAACTTGCGGTTATATCCCGCGAGTCCGAGGAAGCTTCTGACTTCCTTCACATTGCTCGGGGATTGCCATTCAGTCACGGCTTCAATCTTAGCAGGGTCGACTGACAATCCCTCTTCAGTTAGAACATGACCCAGACATCCAACTTCACGCAGCCAGAATTCACACTTGCTGAACTTGGCATACAGTTGGTGCTCTCGAAGCTTGTCTAGGACCATCCTCAAGTGTTGCTCGTGCTCTTCTTCCGACTTCGAGAAGACAAGGATGTCATCAATGAAGACAACGACAAACTTGTCCAAATATTCCATGAAGACCTTATTCATGAGATACATGAAGTAAGTGGGGCATTGGTCAATCAAAGGACATGACCGTGCATTCATCTGAGCCATATCTGATTACGAATGCCGTCTTCGAATATCTTGGGGTCGATCTTGATTGGTAGTACCCAGATCTGAGGTCGATCTTGGAGAACACCTTGGCCCCATTGAGTTGATCAAACAGATCCTCAATCTTGGGAAGTGGGTACTTGTTCTTGATTGTAACCTCGTTGAGGGAGCGGTAGTCAATGCATAAGCGGATGGTACCGTCCTTCTTTGCCACAAACAGAACAGGTGATACCCAAGGGGGGGCACTAGGGCGGATAAATCCCTTCCTCAACTGCTCTTCCAGCTGCTTCTTCAATTCTACTAACTCCTCCGATCCCATTCTATAAGGCTTCTTATAGATGGGTCCTGCTCCGGGTATGAGCTCGATGATGAACTCAATGTCCCGATCAGGAGGCATTCCTGGTAGCTCATCAGGAAAAACATCGGGATACTCGCATACTACGGCACTTGCTCCAATCCAACTTCAGACAGTTGACTTGGTTGGCTTGAGCAGAGGAGGGTTGGAGGCAAACTTGACTTCGACTCCTCGGTCATTGGTCATAGTGACCGTCCGGTTGGCGCAATCAATCAAGCCTTGGTGCTTGCTGAGCCAATTCATTCCCAAGATCACATCCAAGCCTTGTGATTTTAGGATGATAAGGTCTGCTAGGAAGTCTACCCCGTTAATGGTAATCCCGACTCCTTTACATCCTATCTTGGCTCTCATCTACGCCGGGGTTTGTACCACCATAGGGTTATTCAGGTGTAGGGGTCATGCCACTTTTAATGCAAAACTTTGGGTGACAAAAGAATCGTGGCTCGAGAATCAAACAAAAGCGATTCTTGGTGCTGAATTGACAAGGCATTACCCGGACGACGTCCGGTCTTCTGGGCTTCTTCCGCATGACATGATTCACACGACCCTGCCATTGTTGGGCAAGTTCTTTGGGAGCTTGGTTCCTTGGTGGCATTCCACGGCCTTGTCTGGGTTCTGCGCATTGGGGCGCGGCGTCGGGCTTCTTGTTGGGGCAATTCTTGGAGTAATGCCTGGCTGTCCACATCCAAACAAGTGACTTGGTTGGGGACGGCGCCCTTGCCAGCATTGTTATTGGGGTTGTTGTAAGCTGGCACGGGTTGGCATCTTCTGAGGTGGATAGTTGGTGCGGGGTGCAGGAGCTCTTGGTTCTTGATAGGTTGGCTTGACCGGGTTTGGCTGCCACGGGCGAGGTTTACAGTTCTTTGGAGCTACCCTTGCCGATCATCTTGCGCTTCGAGTGTCATCCAAGGCACGCCGCTTGTCCTCAAGCATGAGTGCCTTGTTCACCAGATCAGAAAGGTTGGGCGGTCACACACAACAAGCGAAATCTTGCAGAGTCCGGTTAAGGCCTTCCATGAAGCGCTCCGCTTGGCGATCGATCTTGACATCCTTAGGGGCATACCTTGAGAGAACACTGAACTTCTGCATGTACTCCTTGACGGTGCTACTACCTTGCTTTAGGGCTCGGAACTCACGCTTCTTGATGGCCATGATCCCAGAAGGAATGTGGGCCTTGCGGAACTCCGTCTTGAAGGTGTCCCAAGTGATGTCTTGCTCAACATGCATAGCCTTGAATCCATCCCACCAAGCTCTGGCAGTCCCCCGAGGCAAGGGCGCATCGCCACTTTATCACGGTCCTCGGTGCATCCGACTAGTGCCAGCAGATCCTCAATGGTGCGGACCCGATCGTGCGCATCCGGGGTTCAGCAGTCTTGACGAAAGTGGGTGGTGCATGCTTCTTGAACTCCACCAGCGTGGAACGTCCATGGCCGTGTCCCGCCGGCTGGCGGTTGACAGCCTGAGCAATCATCTGGAGGGCTGCAGTGTTGGCTTGGCGCTCCTCTCGAAAGGCTTGGAGAAGCTGAGCCATATCCATGCTTGGAGGAGGTGGTGGTGGTGGAGTCGTCCTTGGGCTTGGTCTGGCTGGCTCGGCCTCGTGCAGAACCTCCGGCTTCTTCGGCTGGGTAGAGGTACCGAGACGTGTTACAATAGGCATCCTGTTGGAGCGGTCAAGGTCTCATGATTGGGGAACAACAATGAGGGAAAGCAGTATAGATGGAATGCCTAGTAAGGGGGTGGTGTGACACAAATTAAGTTAAACAAAGGCCAGAAGGGCCAAACTCATGCATTAAAACCAAATGGGGAATGTAGTCGTTTACAAGTTCCCGAAGGGAAAGTACGACTTCATGAAAGCAAGCTGAACGCAAACGCAACATAACATGGTTTCATAAGAACCATTACAAGGACTCGACTTCGCAAAAGGGGGTACACGACCTATCCTACCATAGGCTACGAGCTAGCCTATCCTAGTCCTGAACGGAGTCTAAGTGGTGGAATGCTCGGTCGGGTATTCTGGCTCCTCTTTGTCTTCCTCCTCATCTTCATCTGTCTTGGTCTCCTCATCACTTGAGGAAGCGGGGGAGCGAAGGAGCTGACGCGGCGCTGCTTTGCTGGTGGCGTCTTGAAGAGGTTGCGGTACTCCTTTGCTGTCATACGGCGTGGCTGAGGTGATCCCTCGGCATGTGCGACCTGTGGGGGTCATCCGCCTCGATACGCTACTGCGGGCTGTCCAGGGGGTGCTCCATCCTTCTTGATCCTGTCCGCCTTCATCTGAACTATGCGGAGGAGCTCCTTGGTCTCACGGAGTTCCTTCCGAAGCTCCGTCGACTCCGAGGCCAGGTGCTGTGCCAGACTGTCGGCACACAAGCTGAAGTAGGTCTGGAAGCGGAGAGAAAGTCCCTCGTCCAAGGGTGGTGCTGGTGCGCTGCTCTCGTCATCACCTTCCTTACGATAAGGCAGGTAACGAGTGGCTGGCTCTCTCGCCATCTCTGGCAGGAGATCCCGGAGGCGGGTCAGCGCCTTGAGGGCAGCAGTCTCCACGGCGAGAAGCAGCGTCGCCATCTGGGGTCCCTCAAAGAACCAGCTCGTCGGGCGTCATTCCCTCACGACTACCTCCACGTGATACTCCTTCTTGGTCTTTGTCGACCCGGTGCTCGTGGTAGGAGAAGGTGGGGACTCGAGTGAACGGCACTTCCCGAGGCTATCCTCAAGAAGCACGAAACCCAAAGGTCGTCGAAGTCCTGCACGCGGCCATCTACAAAAGTGGAAGGGAAGGGTCAATAAAGGAATGTGACCTATGTTTGGGATACTAACATAAACATAGGTATATGGGTAACTGGTGGATAGTCTCGCTCTAACTAACGTCCATGCTAACTAAGGCTTCCTACGGTCGGGATGGCTCTGGTACCAGCTCTGTGGGGACCCCGACTGCAAGTCGTGATCACCGAATGCACGCGTGTCAAGGATCCCGAGATCAATGCTCACCGAACACCGTGAAGCTGAATAACAAGAGTCTTACATCCATACATACCGTCTTACACAAATAGTGACCAACATGGTCAAGTCTTACATCGATAAAGCCTTAAGGGCTGAACATCAAATGAAACATAGCAGCGGAAAACGTCGTCGATAAGTAGAACCCATGCCATCGCCTTAACCCTACGGGCATTACGACCGAAAACGTCCTAGTTCGCATGATCGTCTCCAAAGAACTCTTCTCCGAACTCCGGTTCTTCCATGCCTGGTCAATTAAATAACCAGTGGCAAGCCAATGAGTACTTTGAATGTACTCGCAAGCAACCCATGATTTGGTTCAAGGTACAACAATGCATAACATAGGTAAAGTTTTGCGTAAAGCTAGTTTTGAGTGCAAGGACATGTTCAACATCCTATAAAGCATGCATCAAGAGAATTCAAGTAACCATAAGAGCTGGTCACAGATATCAACATAAATAGAAAGGGGCACCAACCCATTTATCATAACCAGAGAGGGCACCAACCCATCTCAATCGTGTCAAGTCCTCTGACTTGATCCAAGGCAACACCATCATCTCACACACACCGGGTTTGAAAACAAGTGGACGTAGCCCAAGGCGGTTACCCAACTGTCCTTGACCGTGGACACGGCTATTGAATAGTTTTACACTCTGCAGAGGTTGCACACTTTACCCACTAGATCCGGGGAACTTCCGTGTCATCCACGACCCGCGGTACCTCAAGTACCCGGGGTAAGCACCCGATCATTACCTTTCCCTAGACGACACTAACATGGAGTCCACTCGATTGGCAGTAACCCCCGTGCCCAACATTTCACATAACAATTTCGTGGAGCCTTGCTCCCATATCCATCACATACCACTGGCATGGGGTACCAACGGTGTGTCCGGTGCCCCATAAAGATGGTCATGGCCGCCTACCTGGCACGACCCCGTCCCAAGAGAGAGCACCAACTCTCCCCCGTCACTAGTAATGCGGGCTCCAAGCTAGTATCCGACTAGGTACTCAATAATTCCCTTTCCCATATAAGGGTAGAGTGGTCGCGCATGTAAGGTTGGAATAGCAGTGCAACTCCGACCAATCCGTTTGAAAACAACACACACCTTCCTTGGCACACCACTTCGTCATCAAGTGGTCACCCATCTCATCATCTCCCTCGGGCATAAGTGGCACCCGACGGGGTTTTCGAAAAGACTTTTGAAATCACATTGCCTCCTTCACCATGCACAAACCCATCCCATTTGCGTAGCATCTACATTTGCATCCTATCTACTCCCACCGGCATAACCCTCATAAGAAGGTAGGGCCATGCATAATGCAAGTATCAACGAGGAAGTAATCGTGGTAACCAACCCACGTGGTTCACCATCTCATCATGATTCCGATGCATCGATAATAAAGAGCTAAAAATGACATGCATATAAAGGGGTATCATAGTCATGGTCAAAGGGCTGCTTGCCTTGGTTGGCTTGATCTTCAAAGTCTTCAGGCCCTGCTCCTCCTTCTTCCTCAGCTACCTCGTCAAACACGGGATCTAACATCGCAAGAAAACAACGGGAAAATAAGACAATAATAAAAACAGAAAAGTCAAAGTGCTCACAAAAATGTCAACTTATTTTTGTAAAATACTAGGAGGAAGGCTAGGAAGGGGACAACTTTTGGTTTTGGTTCTGGAGCAGCAAAATAGGAGTTATGGATTTTCAAAGGCCTATTTAAATGCTAAAACCACATTTAAATATTCTGAGAGAATAAAAGGTGGTTGGATTTGAATGAAAGTTGCACCATTAAATAGGTTGCAATATTCTAGGAATTTAGAAATTGGAATCAATGCACTTGGATTAATATTCATCATGTGGAATTTTTGGAAACAATACTGAAAAGGAAAAAGAAAGCGGCGTGCCCATCGGGCGAGAGAGGCCACAAAGAGCAGCAGGCCAGGGGGAAAACCCAGCCCACGCTGCCGCCACGTCGGCGTAAAGGCTGAATCGCCTTCACCGACGGCGGAGTCGGTCTTGTAGCCACAAGACGTTTAAACTGACGGTGGATCCCACCCGTCGAGCATGCGTGGTCGACCGGCCGGCCCCACGACGGCCGTCATCTACCTCCGGCCAGAGGCGACGCGAAGCTTCGCCGGGCGGCGATCTGAGGCATGGGAAGGGACGCGGAGGCTACCGTCGGACTCAGGGGCGAGTCGCGGTTCTGGTGGTGGTGGAGACGGTCGCCGGAGTGGCCTGCTTCGCCGGCGACGAGGTCCCGCGGCAGAGGCGCTTCGGGCGTCGGTGGCTCCAGCCGGTTCCGGCTGCAAAACAAGGGGAAACGAGGGGGGAAAGAATCGGTGGCGCCTCGCGATCCAGATCGAGAGAGCTGGGCGGGAAGGCTGTACAGCAGGGACGCCGACGAGCCGAGGCGGGCGAGCTCGAGCTCGATCTCGAGCTCGGGTGGTTCTGGAGGGAAGGAGTGGTGCGGGAGGCCGATTGGGTGCGTGGAGGCGGCAGGGAGGAAGAGAGAGGCTCGGGGCGCCTTATATAGGGTGGCATGCGGTTCACCGTGGCGTGGCCTCTGGCGCCCATGGATCGGCTCTGAGGCCGTGGGAGAGGAGTTGGAGCTGTCCACGGCGCTCGTGGGGATGGAGTAGGGCGCCAGGGAGAAGGAGAGAGAGCGGGAGGGTTACGGCGCTCAGGCGTGTGAGGCCGGCCATTGGCCGAGCCGGGCGGCGTCGGGCACGCGCTGCAGGAGGGGAGAGAGAGGGGGAGACAATGGGGACTGCACGGCGGCGTGTCGCAGACGTCGAGACACATCAACTGGCGCGAGGGGATGGCACGAGGCGGTCGGGAGGCGCGGTGTCAACGGTCGGCGCTCTGGCAGGCGCTCCAGAGCGCGACTTTGGCCGGCATCCGCGGTTTTTCCGCGGCGCGCGCGCGTCCTTTTCTGTCTGGAAGCTACAGTGGCAGGGGGCAAAGCCAGGAAAGGTCCTTGGATGCTCTGGGGTGCAGAAGGGAGAGAGAGTGGCTGTGAGAGAGAGAGGAAACTGTTGTCCAGAGAGGACAAACCTGATTCCCCCCTTCTTCCACCTTGCTTCCTCGGGTAGAAAAGCATCTAAGTGACAGAGGGGAGTGAGGAGGGGTTGTGGCAAAAAGATGAACTCAAGGAGATTTGTGAAAGTGGCCAAAATAGGCATTTTAGCATTTTGCCAGAAGGTGTTTGATGGAGTTTTGGATAAGCAAATGTCTTCCACTGGCCAAGATGCTCCATGGGGTGAAATGTCACATATATTTAGGGCCTTCCACCCATTTAGAGCTTATTTGGATAAAGTTGCCAATGCAACTCTTGCAAACCCTAGAAATGGGCAGAAATGGATTTGTGTAGATCCAGTGGAGTAGATCATTTCTCCTTGATGTACCACTTGGTGTGGTAGCCTCATTTGGTCACATGATCAGGCTCACCAAAGTTGGGGTCTTGGAGAAAAAGTTGGTAGTGCAAAGTGGTTCAAACTTGATTCTGGTCAGAGAGGGTTTTGAGGCACTTTGACCAAGATTTCCTCTTCTCCAACCTGTGCCATTTGGTCCAGATGCATCATTAGACCAATGAAGCATGTCCACCAAGTTTGAGCACATTTGGACATACTTGGCAATGTAAAGTTGATCAAACTTCAGAATGGACAGAAATAGTTTTGAGGGGTTTTGATGGTGTTATCTGGTTCTCCAAGTCCTGAGGCTTGGCAAGATCATCTAATATGTCATAAGTGACATGATAGAATTTTCCTGGAATTTTTGGAGAATATATCCTTTGTAAATATTTCAAAAGCTTGAAATATCCAGGAAGGGTTTTAGAGGGATTTGACCAATATTTTGAACATGACCAGGTGTTGAAACTCTTATACATGGACAATATGTGTCCTATTAGTTTCCATAAATTTTGTCAAATATTTTTGAAACAGTAAAGTAATTTTTTCCTATTAAAGACCATTTCTGGCCTTAAGAAAAAGCTTTTAAATAAAATAGTAAAACAATTTTTAAAATTATATGTTTGTGGTTCTGGGCATCCTATATCTAATAGGAGTCAAATATATTTTGGAATGATTTTTACTGCCCTTAATCACGTACTTGCAAGCAAACCTCAATTCGGGGTTTTTGGAAAACTAATTTTAGAAAATACTTTACGGCCAAATTATTTTTGTAAGAAAATTCTATATAGCACTATTCACATGGCATGGTCATTGGTCAGGAGCTTGGGGTAAGGAGATGGAATATAGAGGGTAGAGTAGTTGACTTCAAGAAGCACTTGAAAAGAAACACAGAGAGAAAACCAACTCCAAATAAAAGCCAAATAATGCAAAAAGTTTTTGTTGGTCCAAATTTTCATGCTTTATAAATGAAAATGAAATGTTACAAAATGCAGGGTGTGACATAGTTGGAGCGTTGGATGCTAGCACTTCCTCGATAGAGAGACACAACACATTTCCATGCGTCTTTAGCCACATCATGAGGTCGAAGATGAGGGAGATCTTCGGGAAGGATTGCATCTTGGATGATGAAGAGAGCACTCTCATTGAATTGATTATCCACGGCTTCTCGAGGGGTGAAGTTGCTTGGGTCATGAGGATAGAAACCTTCTTCAATGATTCTCCAAAGGTTAGTATTCACATGTTTTAAATGACGCTTGAAGTGATAAACCCAAGAAGCAAAATCTTCATTTTTCTCATAATTAGGAGGAGGACCGGCATGATTCAAATGAGTAGAGGGAATCGGACCTCCATAAATTGGGGGTTCCACATGGGCAAAGATGCCGGTGCCATTTTTACCACTAGACATAGGAGCTTTCTCACTAGTAGCTTCCCCCTTGTCGGGGTTAGCATCCGTCACTGTGTTGGCGGGATCACCCACTTTCACGGGCGCGGTGGAAAGTTTAAGCCCTTCTAAGAAATCCTTAAACATGTCCTTGACTTCGGTCGTCATGGAGGTTTTCAATGTGTCCAACGCCACATTGAATTCCTCACGTGAGATCGAGTTACCCCCATCTCCCGTAGATGATATCGTATTCGCACCGGAGTGCTCTCCCACATCATCTACGATGTCAACCATACTCTTCGGACGGTAAAGTCCTTAAAAAGAGACGAGGCTCTGATACCAATTAAAAGGATCGATATGGTTGACTAGAGGGGGGGGCGTGAATAGGCAACTAACAATTTTTAAGCTTTTCTTTACCAATTTAAACTTTGCAACAAAATAGGTTGTCTAGATATGCAACTATGTGAGTAACCTATATGATGCAAAAACAACTAGCACAGGAGCAAGCAAGGGATACAATCATAAGTAGGCTTGCAAAAGTAAAGGCACGAAATAACCAAGAGTGGAGCTGGTGGAGACGAGGATGTGTTACCGAAGTTCCTTCCTTTTAAGGGGAAGTACGTCTCCGTTAGAGTGGTGTGGAGGCACAATGCTCCCCAAGAAGCCACTAGGGCCACCGTATTCTCCTCACGCCCTCACACAATGCGAGATGTCGTGATTCCACTATTGGTGCCCTTGAAGGCGGTGACCGAACCTTTACAAACAAGGTTGGGGCTATCTGCACAACAATTGGAGGCTCCCAACAACACCACGAAGCTTCACCACAATGGAGTATGGCTTCGAGGTGACCTCAACCGTCTAGGGTGCTCGAACACCCAAGAGTAACAAGATCCGCTAGGGATAAGAGAGGGAATCAAATTTCTCTTGGTGGAAGTGTAGATCGGGGCCTTCTCAACCAATCCTGAGCAAATCAACAAGTTTGATTGGCTAGGGAGAGAGATTAGGCGAAAATGGAGCTTGGAGCAACAATGGAGCTTTTGGGGGAAAGAGGTAGGTCAACTTTGGGGAAGAAGACGCCTTTATATAGTGGGGGAACCAATCCAACCGTTACCCCACGAACAGCCACGCACAGAGCGGTACTACCGCTTGGGCAGGTCGGTACTACCGCTGAAGAGCGGTACTACCGCTCCCACCCAGGGGTACTGCCGCGCAGACGAGGAGGTCAGGCTCCTGGCCCCAGAGCGGTACTACCGCGGGAGTAAGAGTGGTACTACCGCTTGGAGCGGTACTACTGCCTCTACTGCCGCACATAGTACCGTAAAACCCGACACGAAAAACAACGGTCTCGAGTCGAGGCGGTAGTAGCCCGGAACCACTGCAGTACTACGGCCGAAGACCACAAGCGGTACTACCGCTCGGGAGCAGTACTACCGCTCTGGGAGCGGTACTACCGCTTGAGTGCTTCGGCGGTACTATCACGAGGACAGCGGTACTACCCATTGAGGCAGAGCAGGCATGAGCCTGGGGAAAGGCAGCTCCAATGAAGCGGAAGGAAAACATCGGGTGTGATATGGATGTGTACGTGTTGATTCCACCCTAGCCTTACCAAAGCGGATCCCCTCTTGATAGTACGGTGACTCCTACGAAACTAGTCCACCAACAACGAAACGAAGGAGCTACACCGTCTTGAATAAAAACACCGAGGGGAGGTAATCGTCTCATGCCAATGGATGGATCTCTGAAAGAAATTAACGCACACGATTATTTCGCAAAAGCATTGTCATCAATCACCAAAACATCTTGCGGATAAATATTCCCTTACAGAGATGACAAAGCTCAATCATATGGATGAAATTAGTGCGAGTACCAACCTTTGTCAGGAGGCTTATTGTGTAGAGCATACAGATGAAGCACTTCTCCGGAACCATCTGTTGCTATCTACTGTGGTGGCCATGCTTACTATATACTCCTCGATTAGTTTAATGTTTCCAACATCTTCTTGTGCAGTTCCACTTATATGGTATCTTCAAAGAAGATCCCTGTTTGCACAAGTAGAGATAATTACGTATTACATTAAGAGTGGCATCAAATCAGTGGAAAAACAATTGCTCGTTCCAGCAATAGCAATAAATTAAGATGCAAAACTATATCATTACTTGTGTCATCACAATTCCAGTGCTTCATTACAGCACCGGGAGTTGATTTTTGTTTTTCTTCCGCTTGTTCTTCCCCTTCATCACTTGGTTCAATAACAGACAAGCTTCGTTTTCAATGTAAGATTTGGCATGTCAATTAGGGAGCACAAGTATAGCAGTAAACAATGACATTAATTTTCTGATGAAAGTGGTAAAATACAGGCCAACAGTTGTGAAATATCCTTATCTTACCTCAATGGGATATTACACTGCACATACAGATTGGACGTCTTGTCTCCATTTGTGCAGTTCACTAAAATCAAGCAACATTACCGTACAAGTAGCACAACATATGAAAGCACACTGCAGAATCATGTGAAAGAAGGATAGTACTGGCCTCTCATGACGCAGAATTCAAACAACTCACAAGAAGAAGATCTGAACCAAAATTGCCAACACGGATAGGAAGTAAGATCTCCTCTTGTGCAATTCCACTAAGATCAAGCAATCAAGCAACATTGTTGGTGTGACATTTTGGTTGAACTGCACAAAACACTCTTAAACAAAAGTGTTTTGTGCAGTGCAACAAAAGGTCACAATGGCAACGAGGTGAAGTAGATAACCATGTTTACAAAGAGGTGCAAAGGAAACAACTAGTGGTCAATAACGGTGGATGACACAGAAGCCAACAAAAAGAAGCATCTACCTTATCTAAATGCGAAAGAAAGCAAGACAGTAGCATTTCTCAAACGGCGGCATTGATTAATATTAACAGAGAGATTATATTAACAATAAAATTTGTTAAACATGTAATTTGCTTTTAACTGTGGCATTGCATCAATTTTCCAGCGGCATTTTTAGAGGATGTTTGTTTCCAGGGACATTTTGGTGTAGGGACTAAAAAAACTCCATGTCAGTCCCATCTAAACCAAATAGGAGGGACTTTTAGGGACTAAAAGGGGGCATTTGGGACTGAAGAAAGAAGACCCAGAGGGAGAGTCTTTTTGGGACTTTTTCCAACAGTTGCCCCTGCCACGCATCACACCTTGTCTCTATTAGTTCATTACTAGGGGTAACATGGTCTTTTAGCATGTCATTTAATAACCTCTAGTCCATGTTTAGTCCCTGGAACCAAGCAGGTAGGGACTAGGGAGTTTTTAACCAAACATGGCCTTAGCTTAACAACAGCTAAAGAGTTGCACAGGACAGTGGACGCACCAGCACCATGTGCATCTACCGATGTACTGGCGTGATGCATAGTCTGTTGCAACAAAGAACAAACAACTAGGGAGCATATTTGTGTTGGTCCCAGGTTTGTTATCTTTAGACACCTTTCCCTATGTGAGCGCAGCAAATTGATACGTCTCCATCGTATCTATAATTTTTGATTGTTCCATGCCAATATTCTACAACTTTCATATACTTTTGGCAACTTTTTATATTATTTTTGGGACTAACATATTGATCCAGTGCCCAGTGCCAGTTCCTGTTTGTTGCATGTTTTATGTTTTGCAGAAACCCCATATCAAAAGGAGTCCAAACGGGATAAAACAGACAAAGAATATTTTTGGAATATTTATGATTTTTGGAAAGAAAATCAACGCGAGACGATGCCCGAGGGGGCCACGAGGCAGGGGGCGCGCCCCTGACCCTCATGGGCACCCCGTAAGGCGGTTGATGCTCTTCTTTGGCCGCAAGAAAGCTAATTTTCAGAGAAAAATCTGGGCGAAGGTTTCAATCCAATCGGAGTTACAGATCTCCGTATATATAAGAAACGGTGAAAGGGCAGAATCTGAGAACGCAGAAACAGAGAGAGACAGAGAGACATATCCAATCTTGGAGGGGCTCTCGCCCCTCCCACGCCATGGAGGCCATGGACCAGAGGGGAAACCCTTCTCCCATGTAGGGAGAAGGTCAAGGTAGAAGAATAAGAAGGGGGGGCTCTCTCCCCTTGCTTCCGGTGGCGCCGGAACGCCGCTAGGGCCATCATCATCACCACGATCTACACCAACAACTTCACCGCCCTCATCACCAACTCTTCCCCCCTCTATGCAGCGGTGTAACCCCTCTTTTACCCACTGTAATCTCTACTTAAACATGGTGCTCAATGCTATATATTATTTCCCCATGATGTATGGCTATCCTATGATGTTTGAGTAGATCCGTTTTGTCCTATGGGTTAATTGATGATCGTGATTGGTTTGAGTTGCATGTTTTATTATTGGTGCTGTCCTATGGTGCTCTCCGTGTCGCGCAAGCGTGGGGGATTCCCGCTGTAGGGTGTTGCAATACGTTCATGATTCGCTTATAGTGAGTTGCTTGAGTGACAGAAGCATAAACCTGAGTAAGGGGGTTGTTGCGTATGGGATAAAGAGGACTTGATGCTTTAATGCTATGGTTGGGTTTTACCTTAATGATCTTTAGTAGTTGCGGATGCTTGCTAGAGTTCCAATCATAAGTGCATATGATCCAAGAAGAGAAAATATGTTAGCTTATGCCTCTCCCTCAAATAAAATTGCAATAGTGATTACCGCTCTAGTTATCGATTGCCTAGGGACAAATAACTTTCTCGTAACAAAAAGCTCTCTACTAAAACTAACTTAGTTCTGTCTTCATCTAAACAGCCCCTACTTTTTATTTGCGTGCTTTTTATTATCTTGCAAACCTATCCTATCACACCTAGAAAGTACTTCTAGTTTCATACTTGTTCTAGGTGAAGCGAACGTCAAGCGTCCGTACAGTTGTATCGGTGGTCGATAGAACTTGAGGGAATATTTGTTCTACCTTTAGCTCCTCGTTGGGTTCGACACTCTTACTTATCAAAAGAGGCTACAATTGATCTCCTATACTTGTGGGTTATCAAGACCTTTTTCTGGCGCCGTTGCCGGGGAATCATAGCATGGGGTGAATATTCTCGTGTGTGCTTGTTTGCTTTATCACTAAGTAATTTTTATTTGCTGTTCTTAGTTGTTCTCTATCTTTAGTTATGGATATGGAACATGAAATACCAAAAAAACTAGATGTACTTGCTACTCATGGAGATGGGGAACCTCCTAAAACCCTCGATGCTCGTTATGTGAAAGAAATTATTTACTACTTTGATAATTCTGAGAAAACCCCATTCAATTATGTTATGGGAGACACGTTGGATCAACGTGAATACTTTAGGGATTATCGCTTGACTCAAAAAGGGAAATTATTATGGGATCGAATTTATATGTACCATTGGTATGCTCGGGAACTATGCTTGAGATATGATTATACTTGTTGCTCTAGGATGAAGGATCCACACCTTCCCTTTTCATGCAAATTTAATGATGATAAAACCTTGGCTTCTTATGCTAATGGTATATATGATTACTATGATGTGGAACAAATAGAAGAATTCGTTGCTATTATGGGTGCTTATGAAATTGAATCTTTGTTTAAAGAGTTTGAAGATTTTGATGATTCAGTTTACCTGAAAATTTTGCTATACTTAAATATTGTTATGATAATTATGAATTCAATTCCGATATTGATGCAATTATTGAGGAAGTCTCCGCTGTCCAAGAAGAGACTAATATTTTGCAGTAGTCTATGGAAAAATAAATTGATGAAACTATGAGCTCATTGGATGAAAAAGATGATGAGGAGAGCGAATCACAAAAGGAGGAAGAACGGATTAGATACTCGTGCCCACCTTCTAATGAGAGTAACTCTTCAACTCATACATTGTTTAATTCCCCTTCGTGCTTACCGAAGGATGATTGCTATGATGATTGTTATGATCCCGTTGATTCTCTCGAAATACCCCTTTTTGATGATGCTTGCTATGCTTGTGGCCAAGATGCCAATATGAATTATGCTTATGGAGATGAACTTGCTATAGTTCCTTATGTTAAACATGAAATTGTTGCTATTGCACCCACGCATGATAGTCCTATTATCTTTTTGAATTCTCCAGACTACACTATATCGGAGAAGTTTGTGCTTATTAAGGATTATATTGATTGGTTGCCTTTTACCATTGCACATGATGATTTTTATAGATATAATATGCATGTGCTTGCTTCTCCTACTTGCAATTATTATGAGAGAGGAACTATATCTCCACCTCTCTATGTTTCCAATATGATAAAATTGCAAGAAATTGCTTATACTATGCATTGGTCTTTACTATGTGTGCATGAATTGTTCTTTTATGACATGCCGACGCTTAAGAAGAGAGTTAGACTTCATTGTTGCATGATATATATTACTTTGTGCTCACTACTAAATCACAAATCATTGTTAATTAAAATTGTCTTTGATATACCTCGGGATCCGGGTGGATTCATTACTTGAGCACTATATGCCTAGCTTAATGGCTTTAAAGAAAGCGCTGCCAGGGAGACAACCCGGAAGTTTTAGAGAGTCATTTATTTCTGTTGTGTGCTTTCATATAGTCTAAAAACATAAAAAAGAGGGGAACCCAATTTCAAAAAGGAAAGTGAAAGTGAGAGAGACAAGCATTGTTGAAGTGGAGAGCTCCTTGAACTTTGTTCATGCTCACGGAAACTTTGTGAATCTTAATTACAGAAACTTTTCATCAAAAAAATTATCCCCTTGTAAATTTCCATTGTATTATAAAAATATTGTGCCAAGGTTTGCCTTTAGGATGTTTACAATGCTTGTTGGTTTGTGCGGTGCAGGACAGAAACTTTGGTTGTAGTGCGTGATTTTACATTTTTTGGACTGTCTTGCTGTACAAATTGTTTATTTTTCCTAATTTTGGTAGAATTTTTGGGGTAACAGAAGTATGGTGAATGTTCAGATTACTCTGATTGCTACTTTTTGACAGATTCTGTTTTTGATGCATAGTTTACTTTTTTGATGAAACTATCAATTTCTATCAGTGCATTAAGCCATGAAAAAGTTATATTACAGTAGACAAAATTAAAAAACAAAATATGAATTAGTTTGCAACAATACTTAGAGTACTGATTTTCTTTATTATACTAACGGATCTTACCGAGTTTTCTGTTGAAGTTTTGTGTGGATGAAGTGTTTGATTGAGGAGGTCTCTATGTGAGGAAAAAGAAGAGATGCAAGAGCTCAAGCTTGGGGATTCCCAAGGCACCCCAAGTAAATATTCAAGGAGACTCAAGCGTCTAAGCTTGGGGATGCCCCGGAAGGCATCCTGATACGTCTCCAACATATCTATAATTTTTGATTGTTCCATGCTATTATATTACCCATTTTGGATGTTTATGCGCTTTACTTTACACTTTTATATCATTTTTGGGACTAACCTACTAACCGGAGGCCCAACCCGAATTGCTGTTTTTTTTGCCTATTTCAGTGTTTTGAAGAAAAGGAATATCAAACGGAGTCCAAACGGAATGAAACCTTCTGGAGCGATATTTCTGGAACAAATGCAACCCAGGACACTTGGAGTGGACGTCAAGCTGTGAACAATGCGGCCACAAGGGTGCCCGGCATGCCCCCTAGGGGTGGGCGCGCCCCCCACCCTCGTGGGCCCCTCGTTGCTCCACCGACGTACTTCCTTCGCCTATATATACTCCCGTACCCTGAAACATTGAGGAGCACCACGAAAACCTAATTCCACCGCCGGAACCTTCTATATCCGTGAGATCCCATCTTGGAGTCTTTGTCGGCGCTCCGCCGGAGGGGGAGTCGACCATGGAGGGTCTCTACATCATCTCCAAGGCCTCTCCGATGAGTTGTCACTAGTTTGCCACAGACCTTTGGGTCCATAGTTATTAGCTAGATGACTTCTTATCTCTCTTTGAATATCAATACAAAGTTCTCCTCGATCTTCTTGGAGATCTATTCGATGAACTCTTTTTGCGGTGTGTTTGTCGAGATCCGATGAATTGTGGGTTTATGATCAAGTTTATCTTTGAGAAATATTTGAATCTCCTCTGAATTATTTTATGTGTGATTAGTTATCTTTGCAAGTCTCTTCAAATTATCAGTTTGGTTTGGCCTACTAGATTGATCTTTCTTGGAATGGGAGAAGTGCTTAGCTTTGGGTACAATCTTGCGGTGTCCTTTCCTAGTGACAGCAGGGGCAACAAGGCACGTATTGTATTGTTGCCATCGAGGATAAAAAGATGGAGTTTATATCATATTGCATGAGTTTATCCCACTACATCATGTCATCTTTCTTAATGCGTTACTTTGTTCTTCTTCAACTTAATACTCTAGATGCAGGCAGGAGTCGATCGATGTGTGGAGTAATAGTAGTAGATGCAGGCAGGAGTCAATCTACTTGTTATGGACGTGATGCCTATATACATGATCATGCCTAGATAATCTCATAACTATGCACTTTCTATCAATTGCTCGACAGTAATTTGTTCACCCACCATAATACTTATGCTATCTTGAGAGAAGCCACTAGTGAAACCTATGGCCCCTGGGTCTATCTTTTATCATATAAGTTTTCCATCTACTTTTATTTGCATCTTTTACTTTCCAATCTATATCATAAAAATATCAAAAATATTTATCTTATCATATTATCTCTATCAGATCTCACTTTTGCAAGTTACCGTGAAGGGATTGAAAACCCCTTTATCACGTTGGTTGCGAGGTTCTTGTTTGTTTGTGTAGGTGTGTGGGACTTTTGAGGAGCCTCCTACTGGATTGATACCTTGGTTCTCAAAAACTGAGGGAAATACTTATGCTACTTTGATGCATCACCCTTTCCTCTTCAAGGGAAAAACAAACACAGTGCTCAAGAGGTAGCAAGCAGGATTTCTGGCACCGTTACCGGGGAGGCTTCCACCAAGTCAAGTCAAGATTCCACCTCCCGCCAACGTGCGATTTCTGGCGCCGTTATCGGGGAGGTCTTCGCTCAAGTCAAGACATACCAAGTACCCATCAGAAACTCATCTCCCTCGCATTACATTATTTGCCATTTGCCTCTCGTTTTCCTCTCCCCCACTTCACCCTTGCCGTTTTATTCGCCCTCTCTTTACCATTTGCCTTCCCATTGCCATGGTCGAATCAAAAAGAACTAAGGGTTCTTTCCAGGGTTTTAGTACCTTGGATAGTCCCTCTATCCTCTCTAAGCTCATAAATAATGATGCTATGGAAAGACCTACTGGGGTTACCAATGAGAGTTTGAATAATTTTGATGAATATGACTCCGGAATTTTCTGTTATTTACTTGATGAGTCTTTAAAAGATGCTTGGGATAGGTTATTAAGGATTCGGGCTAGCTATGTGCCACAATATCAAATTGAGGGCTATTTAAAAAGCTTTTATGTTGGCTTACCCTCTTCTTTCAAGCAAGTTCTAGATTCTATTTTTGAAGGAGGTTTTCTTGAAGGGGATGCTATAGACACTTATGAAAAAAAAATGAAAACTATATTTAGGCACCCCATGAATGATAAGGTTGAATCTACCACTCTCTTATGCTTTTATCAAAACGAAATTATTAAAAGAGATGAAGGCTAGCTTAGATGCAAATTTCCGTAACATGCTTAATCTTACTTCCTCCATTAATGGCAATGTGCTTTCCAAAAATAGAAGTATGAATGCCACGGAAAGGAAATTCTCTCTTTTCTTTCCGAATACCAAATATGGCACTACTTAGATCTATTCTCGCTTTTATGCCTAGCTAGGGGCGTTAAAAGATAGCGCTGGTTGGGAGGCAACTCAATTTTATTTTGTTTCTTGCTTTTTGCTTTTGTTTAGTAACAAATATTTCATCTAGCTTCTGCTTAGATGAGTTTTATGTTTAATTAGTGTTTGTGCCAAGTAGAACCTATAGGATAACCTACGGTGATAGTTATTTTGATTCTGCTGAAAAACAGAAACTTTTGCGCGCATGAGAATAATTTTAATAAATCACAGAAATGTGATTTTGCGTTGATTCGTTTTGCTGTATACAGATAGATTTCCCAGTACTTCCTAGTATGTAGGGTATGAACCATAGAGAAGTTGGAATACAGTAGGTTTAACACAAATATAAATAAAAAATGAGTTCATTACAGTACCTTATGTGGTGGTTTTTCTTTCTTGCACTAACGGAGCTTATGAGATTTCCTGTTGAGTTTTGTGTTGTGAAGATTTCAAGTTTTGGGTAAAGATTTGATGGACTATGGAATAAGGAGTGGAAAGCTTGGGGATGCCCATGGCACCCCAAGATATTCAAGGATAACGAAAAGCCTAAGCTTGGGGATGCCCCGGAAGGCATCCCCTCTTTCGTCTTCGTCTATCGGTAACTTTACTTGGAGCTATATTTTTATTCGCCACATGATATGTGTTTTGCTTGGAGCGTCTTGGATGATATGAGTCTTTGATTTTTAGATTACCACAATCATCCTTGCTGTACACACCTTTTGGTAGAAACCCACATGATTTGGAATTTATTAGAATACTCTATGTTCTTCACTTATATCTTTTGAGCTTGATAATTTTTGCTCTAGTGCTTCACTTATACCTTTTAGAGCATGACGGTGGTTTAATTTTGTAGAAATTGTTGATCTCTCATGCTTCTTTTAGAACAGCATGGTATTTGCTATGGTTATAAAATTGGTCCTAGAATGATGGGCATCCAAGTTGGGTATAATAAAAACTATCATAGGAAGTGAATTGGATGCTATGATCAATTAGATGCTTTATAATTTTTTTGAGATATAGAGGTGGTGATATTAGAGTCATGCTGGTTGGGTAATTGTGAATTTAAAGAATACTTGTGTTGAAGTTGGCAAGTCCCGTACCATGGACGTATGGTAACTGTTGTGTAACAAATTTGAAACATGAAGTGTTCTTAGATTGTCATCCTTATGAGTGGCGGTCGGGGACGAGCGATGGTCTTTTCCTACCAATCTATCCCCCTAGGAGCATGCGCGTAGTGCTTTGTTTTTGATGACTTGTAGATTTTTGCAATAAGTATATGAGTTCTTTATGACTAATGTGAGTCCATGGATTATACGCACTTTTACCCTTCCATCATTGCTAGCCTCTTCGGTACCATGCATTGACCTTTCTCACCTTGAGAGTTGGTGCAAACTTCGCAGGTGCATCCAAACCCCGTGATACGATACGCTCTATCACACATAAACCAACTTATATCTTCCTCAAAACAGCCACCATACCTACCTATTATGGCATTTCCATAGCAATTCCGAGATATATAGCCATGCAACTTTCCACCGTTCCGTTCATCATGACACGCATCACCATTGTCATATTGCCTTGCATGATCATGTAGTTGTCATCGTATTTTGGCAAGGCCACCTTCATAATTTTTCATGCATGTCACTCTTGATTCATTTCCCATCCCGGTACACCGCCGGAGGCATTCATATAGAGTCATATCTTGTTCTAGTTTTGAGTTGTAACTCATGAGTTGTAAATAAATAGAAGTGTGATAATCATCATTATTAGATCATTGTCCCTTAAAAAAGAGAAAGGCCAAAAAAAGGAAAGGCCAAATAAAAAAAGAAAGCCCCCAAAAAGGGGGATAATGCTACTATCCTTTTCCACACTTGTTCTTCATAGTAGCACCATGTTCTTCATATAGAGAGTCTCATTTGTTGTCACTTTCATATACTAGTGAGAATTTTTCATTATAGAACTTGGCTTGTATATTCCAACGATGGGCTTCCTCAGAATGTCCTAGGTCTTCATGAGCAAGCAAGTTGGATGCACACCCACTAGTTTCTTTTGTTGACCTTTCATACATTTATAGCTCTAGTGCATCCGTTGCATGGCAATCCCTACTCCACATGTTGACATCAATTGATGGGCATCTTCATAGCCCGTTGATTATCCTCGTTAACATGAGCCTTTCTTCTTTTTTGTCTTCTCCACACAACCTCCATCATCATATTCTATTCCACCCATAGTGCTATATCCATGGCTCACGCTCATGTATTGCGTGAAAGTTGAAAAAAGTTTGAGATTGCTAAATTATGAAACAATTGCTTGGCTTGTCATTGGGGGTGTGCAAGATCAGAGCATTCTTGTGTGATGAAAATGGAGCATGACCAAACTATATGATTTTGTAGGGATGAACTTTCTTTAGCCATGTTATTTTGAGAAGACATGATTGCTTTGTTAGTATGCTTGAAGTATTACTATTTCTTATGTCAATATGAACTTTTATTTTGAATCATTTGCATCTGAGCATTCATGCCACAATAAAAAAAATTACATTAAGGATTATGCTAGGTAGCATTCCACATCAAAAATTCAGTTTTTTTCATTTACCTACTCGAGGACGAGCAGGAATTAAGCTTGGGGATGCTTGATACGTCTCCAATCTATAATTTTTGATTGTTCCATGCTATTATATTACCCGTTTTGGATGTTTATGGGCTTTACTTTTTACACTTTTATATCATTTTTGGGACTAACCTACTAACCGGAGGCCCAGCCCGAATTGCTGTTTTTTTGCCTATTTCGGTGTTTCGAAGAAAAGGAATATCAAACGGAGTCCAAACGGAATGAAACCTCTGGGAGCGATCTTTTTGGAACAAACGCAACCCAGGAGACTTGGAGTGGACGACAAGCTATGAACGAGGCGGCCACGAGGGTGCCCGGCACGCCCCCTGGGGGTGGGCGCGCTCCCCACCCTCGTGGGCCCCTCGTTGCTCCACTGACGTACTTCTTTCGCCTATATATACTCCCATACCCTGAAAACATTGAGGAGCACCACAAAAACCTAGTTCTACCGCCGCAACCTTCTGTATCCGCGAGATCCCATCTTGGAGCCTTCGTCGGCGCTCCAACGGAGGGGGAATCGACCATGGAGGGCCTCTAAATCATCTCCAAGGCCTCTCCGATGAGTTGTGAGTAGTTTATCACAGACCTTTGGGTCCATAGTTATTAGCTAGATGACTTCTTCTCTCTCTTTGAATCTCAATACAAAGTTCTCCTCGATCTTCTTGGAGATCTATTTGATGTAACTCTTTTTGCGGTGTGTTTGTCGAGATTCGATGAATTGTGGGTTTATGATCAAGTTTATCTATGAGAAATATTTGAATCTCCTCTGAATTCTTTTATGTGTGATTAGTTATCTTTGCAAGTCTCTTCGAATTATTAGTTTGGTTTGGCCTACTAGATTGATCTTTCTTGCAATGGGAGAAGTGCTTAGCTTTGGGTTCAATCTTGCGGTGTCCTTTCCCAAAGGATGTTAGGGCAGCAAGGCACGTATTGTATTGTTGCCATCGAGGATAAAAAGATGGGGTTTATATCATATTGCATGAGTTTATCCCTCTATATCATGTCACCTTTCTTAATGCGTTACTTTGTTCTTATTGAACTTAATACTCTAGATGCAGGCAGGAGTCGGTCGATGTGTGGATTAATAGTAGTAGATGCAGGCAGGAGTTAATCTACTTGTTATGGACGTGATGCCTATATACATGATCATGCCTAGATAATCTCATAACTATGCACTTTTGTATCAATTGCTCGACAGTAATTTGTTCACCCACCGTAATACTTATGCTATCTTCAGAGAAGCCACTAGTGAAACCTATGGCCCCTGGGTCTATCTTTTATCATATAATTTTTCCATCTACTTTTATTTTCATCTTTTAATTTCCAATCTATATCATAAAAATACCAAAAATATTTATCTCATCATATTATTTCTATCAGATCTCACTTTCGCAATTTACCGTGAAGGGATTGACAACCCCTTTATCGCGTTGGTTGCGAGGTTCTTGTTTGTTTGTGTAGGTGCGTGGGACTTTTGAGGAGCCTCCTAATGGATTGATACCTTGGTTCTCAAAAACTGAGGGAAATACTTACGCTACTTTGCTGAATCACCCTTTCCTCTTCAAGGGACAAACCAACGCAGCGCACAAGAGGTAGCACATCCCCTCTTTCTTCAACAAGTATCGGTATGTTTTCAGATTCGCTTTGTTCATGCAATATGTGCAAGCCTTGGAGCATCTTTTGCATTTAGTTTTCACTTTTCTTTTATGCACCATGATGGTATGAGATAGTCCCTGGTTGATTTATAGAATGCTCATTGAACTTCACTTATATCTTTTGAGTATGGCTTTATAGAATGCTTCATGTGCTTCACTTATATCATTTGAAGTTTGTATTGCATGTTTCTCTTCACATAGAAAACTGCCATATGTAGAATGCTCTTTTGCTTCACTTATATTTGTTAGAGCGTGGGCATATCTTTTGTAGAAAGAATTAAACTCTCTTGCTTCACTTATATCTATTTAGAGAGATGACAGGAATTGGTCATTCACATGGTTAGTCATAAAATCCTACATAAGCTGTTAGATGGCTGAATATGATATGTTTGATTCCTTGCAATAGTTTTGCGATATAAAGGTGGTGATATTAGAGTCATGCTAGTGGGTGACTATGGATTAGTATAAATACCTGTGTTGAGGTTTGTGATTCCCGAAGCATGCACGTATGGTGAACTGTTATGTGATGAAGTCAGAGCATGATTTATTTTTTTGATTGTCATCCTTTGTGTGGAGGTCAGGATCGTGCGATGGTCAACTCCTACCAACCCTTCCCCTAGGAGCATGCATGTAGTACTTTGTTTCGATGGCTAATAAATTTTTGCAATAAGTATGTGAGTTCTTTATGACTAATGTTGAGTCCATGTATTATATGCACTCTCACCCTTCCATCATTGCTAGCCTCTTCGATACCGTGCATTGCCCTCTCTCACCTCGAGGGTTGGTGCAAACTTCGCCGGTGCATCCAAACCCTGTGATACGATACGCTCTATCACATATAAACCTCCCTATATCTTCCTCAGAACAGCCACCATACCTACCTATTATGGCATTTCCATAGCCATTTCGAGATATATTGCCATGCAACTTCCATCATCATCATATACATGACTTGAGCATTCATTGTCATATTGCTTTGCATGATCATAAGATAGCTAGCATGATGTTTTCATGGCTAGTCCATTTTTTTGATATCTTTTCTATGCTAGATCATTGCACATCCCGGTACACCGCCGGAGGCATTCATATAGAGTCATATGTTTGTTCTAGTATCGAGTTGTAATATTGAGTTGTAAGTAAATAAAAGTGTGATGATCATCATTATTAAAGCATTGCCCCAGCGAGGAAAGGATGATGGAGACTATGATTCCCCCACAAGTCGGGATGAGACTCCGGACTTTATAAAAAAGAGAGGCCAAAGAAGCCTAAATAAAAAAGGGAGGCCAAAGAAGCCTATCTAAAAAATGAGAGAAAAAGAGAGAAGGGGCAATGTTACTCCTTTTACCACACTTGTGCTTCAGAGTAGCACCATGTTCTTCATATAGAGAGTCTCCTATATTGTCAATTTCATATACTAGTGGGAATTTTCATTATAGAACTTGGCTTGTATATTCGGATGATGGGCTTCCTCAAACGCCCGAGGTCTTCATGAGCAAGCAAGTTGGTTGCACACCCACTTAGTTTCTAGTTTGAGCTTTCATACACTTATAGCTCTTAGTGCATCCGTTGCATGGCAATCCCTACTCCTCACATTGACATCAATTGATGGGCATATCCATAGCCCGTTGATTAGCCGCGTCGATGTGAGACTTTCTCCTTTTTTGTCTTCTCCACATAACCCCCACCATCATATTCTGTTCCACCTATAGTGCATATCCATGGCTCATGCTCATGTATTGCATGAAAGTTTAAAAAGTTTGAGAATACTAAAGTATGAAACAATTGCTTGGCTAAAACTGGGGTTGTGCATGATTTAAATATTTTGTGTGGTGAAGATGGAGCATAGCCACACTACATGATTTTGTAGGGATAACTTTCTTTGGCCATGTTGTTTTGAAAAGACATGATTGCTTTATTAGTACGCTTGAAGTATTATCGTTTTTATGTCAAATGATAGACTATTGCTTTGAATCACTCGTGTCTTAATATTCATGCCATGATTATATTACATGATCAAGATTATGCTAGGTAGCATTTGTTGGGGAACATAGTAATTTCAAAAAAATTCCTATGCACACGCAAGATCATGGTGATGGCATAGCAACGAGAGGGAAGAGTATTGTCCACGTACCCTCGTAGACCGTAAGAGGAAGCGTTATGACAACGCGGTTGATGTAGTCGTACGTCTTCACGATCCGACCGATCCAAGCACCGAACGTACGGCACCTCTGAGTTCAGCACACGTTCAGCTCGATGACGATCCCCGGGCTCCGATCCAGCAAAGCTTCAGGGATGAGTTCCGTCAGCACGACGGCGTGGTGACGATGATGATGTTCTACCGGCGCAGGGCTTCGCCTAAACTCCACGACGATATGACCGAGGTGGAATATGGTGGAGGGGGGCACCGCACACGGCTAAGGAACCATCCGTAGATCAACTTGTGTGTCTATGGGGTGCCCCCCCGCCCCCGTATATAAAGGAGCAAGGGGGGAGGCCGGCCGGCCCTAGAGGGCGCGCCAGGAGGAGGAGGAGTCCTCCTCCTAGTAGGAGTAGGACTCCCCCTTTCTTACTCCTACTAGGAGGGGGAAAGGAAGGGGGAGAGGGAGAAGGAAAGAGGGGGGCGCCGCCCTCCCTCCTAGTCCAATTCGGACCAGAGGGGGAGGGGGCACGCGGCCCATGCTGGCCGCCCCTCTCTCTCTCCACTAAGGCCCATAAGGCCCATTACTCCCCCGGGGGGTTCCGGTAACCCTCCGGCACTCCGGTTTTCTCCGAAAACGTCCGGAACACTTCCGGTGTCCGAATATAGTCGTCCAATATATCAATCTTTATGTCTCGACCATTTCGAGACTCCTCGTCATGTCCGTGATCACATCCGGGACTCCGAACAAACTTCGGTACATCAAAACTTATAAACTCATAATAAAACTGTCATCGTAACGTTAAGCGTGCGGACCCTACGGGTTCAAGAACTATGTAGACATGACCTAGAACTATTCTCGGTCAATAACCAATAGCGGAACCTGGATGCCCATATTGGTTCCTACATATTCTACGAAGATCTTTATCGGTCAAACCGCATAACAACATACGTTGTTCCCTTTGTCATCGGTATGTTACTTTCCCGAGATTCGATCGTCGGTATCCAATACCTAGTTCAATCTTGTTACTGGCAAGTCTCTTTACTCGTTACATAATGCATCATTCCGTAACTAACTCATTAGTTACATTGCTTGCAAGGCTTATAGTGATGTGCATTACCGAGAGGGCCCAGAGATACCTCCCCGACAATCGTAGTGACAAAACCTAATCTCGAAATACGCCAACTCAACATGTACCTTTGAGACACCTATAGTACTCCTTTATAATCACCCAGTTATGTTGTGAAGTTTGGTAGCACCCAAAGTGTTCCTTCGGTAAATAGGAGTTGCATAATCTCATAGTTACAGGAACATGTATAAGTCATGAAGAAAGCAATAGCAATATACTAAACGATCAAGTGCTAGGCTAACGAAATGGGTCATGTCAATCACATCATTCTCCTAATGACGTGATCCCATTAATCAAATGACAACACATGTCTATGGTTAGGAAACATAACCATCTTTGATTAATGAGCTAGTCAAGTAGAGGCATACTAGTGACTATATGTTTGTCTATGTATTCACACATGTATTATGTTTCCGGTTAATACAATTCTAGCATGAATAATAAACATTTATCATGATATGAGGAAATAAATAATAACTTTATTATTCCCTCTAGGGCATATTTCCTTCAGCATTCCACATCAAAAAATATTTTTTTTATCATTCACCTACTCGAGGACGAGCAGTAATTAAGCTTGGGGATGTTGATACGTCTCTGTCGTATCTATTATTTTTTATAGTTCCATGCCAACATTCTACAACTTTCATATACTTTTGGAAACTTTTTATATTATTTTTGGGACTAACATATTGATCCAGTGCCCAGTGCCAGTTCCTGCTTGTTGCATGTTTTATGTTTCGCAGAAACCCCATATCAAAAGGAGTCCAAATGGGATAAAAACGGACGGAGAATATTTTTGAAATATTTATGATTTTTGGGAAGAAAAATCAACGCGAGACGGTGCCGAGGGGGCCACGAGGTAGGGGGCGCGCCCCTGACCCTCATGGGCACCCCATAAGGCGGTTGATGCTCTTCTTTGGCCGCAAGAAAGCTAATTTCGGGAGAAAAATCTAGGCGAAGGTTTCAATCCAATAGGAGTTACAGATCTTCAGATATATAAGAAACGGTGAAAGGGCAGAATCTGAGAACGTAGAACAAAGAGAGATAGAGAGACAGATCCAATCTCGGAGGGGCGCAGAATCTAAGAACGCAGAAACGAGAGAGATAGAGAGACATGTCCAATCTCGGAGGGGCTCTCGCCCCTCCCAGGCCATGGAGGACATGGACCAGAGGGGAAACCCTTCTCCCATCTAGGGAGAAGGTTAAGGAAGAAGAAGAATAAGAAGGGGGCTCTCTCCCCTTGCTTCCGGTGGCACCGGAACGCTGCCGGGGCCATCATCATGACCGTGATCTACACCAACAACTTCACCGCCCTCATAACCAACTCTTCCCCCCTTTATGCAGCGGTGTAACCCCTCTTTTACCCGTTGTAATCTCTACTTAAACATGGTTCTCAATGCTATATATTATTTCCCAATGATGTATGGCTATCCTATAATGTTTGAGTAGATCCATTTTGTCCTATGGGTTAATTGATGATCGTGATTGGTTTGAGTTGCATGTTTTATTATTGGTGCTGTCCTATGGTGCTCTCCGTGTCGCGCAAGCGTGAGGGATTCCCGCTGTAGGGTGTTGCAATACATTCATGATTCACTTATAGTGGGTTGCTTGAATGACAGAAGCATAAACCCGAGTAAGGGGGTTGTTGCGTATGGGATAATGAGGACTTGATGCTTTAATGCTATAGTTGGGTTTTACCTTAATGATCTTTAGTAGTTGCGGATGCTTGCTAGAGTTCGAATCGTAAGTGCATATGATCCAAGAAGAGAAGCTTATGCCACTCTCTCAAATAAAATTGCAATAGTGATTACCGGTCTAGTTATAAATTGCCAAGGGACAAATAACTTTCTCGTAACAAAAAGCTCTCTACTAAAACTAACTTAGTTTTGTCTTCATATAAACAGCCCCTACTTTTTATTTACATGCTTTTTATTATCTTGCAAACCTATCCTATCACACCTGCAAAGTACTTCTAGTTTCATACTTGTTCTAGGTGAAGCGAATGTCAAGCGTGTGTAGAGTTGTATCGGTGGTCGATAGAACTTGAGGGAATATTTGTTCTACCTTTATCTCCTCGTTGGGTTCGACACTCTTACTTATCAAAAGAGGCTACAATTGATTCCCTATACTTGTGGGTTATTGATACGCCTCCAACATATCTATAATTTTTGATTGTACCATGCTATTATATTACCCGTTTTGGATGTTTATGGGCTTTACTTTACACTTTTATGTCATTTTTGGACTAACCTACTAACCGGGCCCAGCCCGAATTGCTATTTTTTTTGCCTATTTAAGTGTTTTGAAGAAAATGAATATCAAACAGAGTCCAAACGGAATGAAACCTTCGGGAGTGATCTTTTTGGAACAAACGTGATCCAGAGGACTTGGATTGGAAGTCAAGAAACAACCAAGGAGGCCACGAGGGTGCCCGGCGCACCCCATACAGGTGGGCGCGCCCCCCACCCTCGTGGGCCCCTCGAGCGTCCACTGACCTACTTCTTCCTCCTATATATACCCATGTACCCTGAAAACATCAGAGGCGATCATGAAAAACTATTTCCACCATCGTAACCTTCTATATCCGCGAGATCCCATCTTGGAGCCTTCGTCGGTGCTCTGCCAGAGGGGGAATCGACCACGGAGGGCCTCTACATCAACTCCAAGGCCCTTCCGATGAGTTGTGAGTAGTTTACCACAGTCCTTCGGGTCCATAGTTATTAGCTAGATGGCTTCTTCTCTCTCTTTGAATCTCAATACAAAGTTCTCCTCGATCTTCTTGGAGATCTATTCAATGTAACTCTTTTTGCGGTGTGTTTGTCGAGATCCCATGAATTGTGGGTTTATAGTCAACTTTATCTATGAGAAATATTTGAATCTCCTCTGAATTCTTTTATGTGTGATTAGGTTATCTTTGCAAGTCTCTTCGAATTATCAGTTTGGTTTGGCCTACTAGATTGATCTTTCTTGCAATGGGAGAAGTGCTTAGCTTTGGGTTCAATCTTGCGATGTCCTTTCCCAGTGACAGCAAGGGCAGCAAGGCACGTATTGTATTGTTGCCATCGAGGATAAAAATACGGGGTTTATATCAATTGCATGAGTTTATCCCTCTACATCATTTCATCTTTCTTAATGCGTTACTCTATTCTTTATGAATTTAATACTCTAGATGCATGCTGGATAGCGGTCGATGTGTGGAGTAATAGTAGTAGATGCAGGCAGAAGTCGGTCTACTTGTCACGGACGTGATGCCTATATACATGATCATGCCTAGATAAGCTCATAAGTATTTGCTTTTCTATCAATTGCTCGACAGTAATTTGTTCACCCACCGTAATACTTATGCTATCCTGAGAGAAGCCACTAGTGATACCTATGGCCCTCGGGTCTATCTCTTATCATATAAGCTTTCAATCTACTTTTACTTGCATCTTTACTTTTCCAATCTATATCACAAATTACCAAAAATATATTTATCTTATCATATTATCTCTATCAGATCTCACTTTGCAAGTGGCCGTGAAGGGATTGACAACCCCTTTATTGCGTTGGTTGCGAGTTCTTGTTTGTTTGTGTAGGTGCGTGGGACTTCTGAGGAGCCTCCTACTGGATTGATTCCTTGGTTCTCAAAAACTGAGGGAAATACTTACGCTACTATTGTTGCATCACCCTTTCCTCTTCAAGGAAAACCAAGGCAAGCTCAAGATGTAGCAAGAAGGATTTCTGGCGCCGTTGCCGGGGAGGTCTTCGCTCAAGTCAAGACATACCAGGTACCCATCACAAACTCATCTCCCTCGCACTTATATTATTTGCCATTTGCCTCTCGGTTTCCTCTCCCCCACTTCACCCATGCCGTTTATTCGCCCTCTCTTTCCCAATCTCCTCTCTCTTTCGCTTGTCTTCTTGTGTGCCTGTTTGCCCTTATGGCTTTGCCTAAGAACACCGACCTTCATCTTAGAAGGTTGGAAGAGATTGAATCGAACATTAGAAGTTTTATGACTTTACAAATTGATCATAATAGTTTTTTAGAAAATAGCTTAAAGAACTAAAAAGCTTTATGGGGTATATGAATAAAGAGCTTGATGATATGTCTAAAGAATTTTATGGTCTGAACTCTCAAATTACTCGTCTTGAAAAATCAATAGCCCAAATTTCTGATAAGTAGTCCACCTTGGCCAATAAGATGGTTGCCAAACCAGAAGAGTTAGGAGAAAATAATAATGAAGATCTAAAATTTATTGATGTGTCCCCTATTAGATCCTTGTTTTGCAATATGAATCTTGATAATGATGGGACTGGAGATGAGTCAACTTTAGTTAAAAGGCGTCCCAATGATTCGGAGTTCTTAGATCTTGATGCTAAATTTGGTAAAAGTGGAATTGGAGAGGTCAAGACTTTAAATAGAATTGAACCCACTATCTTTGATTTCAAGGAATTTAATATGATAATTGTTCTTTAGTAGATTGTATTTCCTTGTTGCAATCCGTGTTGAATTCTCCTCATGCTTATAGTCAAAATAAAGCTTTTACCAAACATATTGTTGATGCCTTGATGCAATCTTATGATGAAAAACTTAACTTGGAAGTTTCTATACCTAGAAAACTTTATGATGAGTGGGATCCTACTATAAAAATTAAAATTAAAGATCATGAGTGTTATGCTTTGTGTGATTTGGGTGCTAGTGTTTCGACGATTCCGAAAACTTTATGTGATATTCTAGGTTTCCATGATCTTGATGATTGATCTTCAAATTTGCACCTTGTGGATTCCACCATTAAAAATCCTATGGGAAGAATCAATGATGTTCTTATTGTTGCAAATAGGAACTATGTGCCCGTAGATTTTATTGTTCTTGATATAGATTGCAATCTTTCTTGTCCTATTATTCTTGGTAGACCTTTTCTTAGAATGATTGGTGCGATTATTGATATGAAGGAAGGGAATATTAGATTCCAATTTCCAATAAGGATAGGCATGTAGAACTTTCCAACAAATAAAGTCAAACTACCTTATGAATCTATCATGCGAGCTACTTATGAATTGAGTGCCAATGATGGCACTACTTAGATCTATCCTCGCTTTTATGCCTAGCTAGGGGCATTAAACGATAGCGCTAGTTGGGAGGCAACCCAATTTTACATTTGTTTTTTGTTTTTGCTTCTGTTTAGTAATAAAATTTTCATCTACCTTCTTTTTATATGTATTTTTATGTTTTAATTAGTGTTTGTGCCAAGTAGAACCTATAGGATAACCTATGGTGATAGTTAATTTGATTCTGCTGAAAAACAGAAACTTTGCACACACGAAAATAATTTTAGTAATTCACAGAAACGTGATTTTGCGTTGATTCTTTTTTATGTAGATCAATAGAAAACTTTCCCAGGACTTCCTATTTTTGTAGGATTTGTAAATTTCCAGAAGTATTCGAGAGTTACAGATTGCTACAGACTGTTCTGTTTTTAACAGATTCTGTTTTTCGTGTGTTGTTTGCTTATTTTGATGCATCTATGGCTAGTATGTAGAGTATGAACCATAGAGAAGTTGGAATACAGTAGGTTTAACACAAATATAAATAAAAAATGAGTTCATTACAGTACCTTATGTGGTGGTTTTTCTTTCTTGCACTAATGGAGCTTATGAGATTTCCTGTTGAGTTTTGTGTTGTGAAGTTTTCAAGTTTTGGGTAAAGATTTGATGGATTATGGAATAAGGAGTGGCAAGAGACTAAGCTTGGGGAATACCATGGCACCCCAAGATATTCAAGGATAACGAAAAGCCTAAGCTTGGGGATGCCCCGGAAGGCATCCCCTCTTTCGTCTTCGTCTATCGGTAACTTTACTTGGAGCTATATTTTTATTTGCCACATGATATGTGTTTTGCTTGGAGCGTCATGTACGATATGAGTCTTTTCTTTTTAGTTTTCCACAATCATCCTTGCTGTACACACCTTTTGGGCGAAACCCACTTGATTAGAATTTATTAGAACACTCTATGTGCTTCACTTATATCTTTTGAGCTAGATAGTTTTGCCCTAGTGCTTCACTTATATCTTTTAGAGCACGGCGGTGGCTTAATTTTGAAGAAATTGTTGATCTCTCATGCTTCACTTATATTATTTTGAGAGTCTTTTAGAACAGCATGGTATTTACTATAGTTATAAATTTGGTCCTAGAATGATGAGCATCCAAGTTGGGTATAATAAAAACTATCATAGGAAGTGCATTAAACACTAGGATCAATTTGATGCTTGATAATTGTTTTGAGATATAAAGGTGGTAATGTTAGAGTCATGCTAGTTGGGTAATTATGAAATTGAGAAATACTTGTGTTGAAGTTAGCAAGTCCCGTAGCATGCACGTATGGTAAAAGTTGTGTGACAAATTTGTTGCACGGGGTGCTCTTTTAATTGTCTTCCTTATGAGTGGAGGTTGGGATCGCGCGATGGTTAACTCCTACCAACCCCTCCCCTAGGAGCATGCGTAGTAGTACTTTGCTTCGAGGGCAAGTAGACTTTTGCAATAAGTATATGAGTTCTTTATGACTAATGTGAGTCCATGGATATACGCACACTCACCCTTCCACTTTGCTAGCCTCTATTATGCCGTGCAACTTTCGCCGGTATCATGCACCCATTATTAACCTTCCTCAAAACAGCCACCATACCTACCTATTATGTCATTTCCATAGCCATTCCGAGATATATTGCCATGCAACTTTCCACCGTTCCGTTTATTATGACACATTCCATCATTGTCATATTGCTCTTTGCATGATAATGTAGTTGACATTCTATTTGTGGCAAGGCCACCTTCATAATTTTTCATACATGTCACTCTTGATTCATTGCATATCTCGATACACC
The DNA here is from genome assembly GCA_021437245.1 of Aegilops speltoides. Lineage (NCBI taxonomy): Eukaryota > Viridiplantae > Streptophyta > Magnoliopsida > Poales > Poaceae > Aegilops > Aegilops speltoides. Next base: position 381,881,303 of record CM038144.1, on the reverse strand, counting down.
GCCAGAGGCATCATATAGAGTCATATTTTGTTCTAAGTATTGAGTTGTAACCTTGAGTTGTAAATTAATAAAAGTGTGATGATCTTCATTATTAGAGCATCGTCGCAAGTGAGGAAAGGATGATGAAGACTATGATTCCCCCACAAGTCGGGATGAGACTTCGGACTTTACAAGGAAAAAAGAGGCCAAAGAGCCCACCAAAAAAAGGCCAAACAAAAAAAGAGAAAGTCCAAACAAAAAAATTGAGAGAAAAGAGAGAAGGGACAATGCTACTATCTCTTTTCCACACTTGTGCTTCAGAGTAGCACCATGACCTTCATGACAGAGAGTATCTTATGTTGTCACTTTCATATACTAGTGGGAATTTTTCATTATAGAACTTGGCTTGTATATTCCAATGTTGGGCTTCCTCAAAATTCCCTAGGTCTTCGTGAGCAAGCGAGTTGGATGCACACCCATTTAGTTTCTTTTGTTGAGCTTTCATATATTTATAGCTCTAGTGCATCTGTTGCATGGCAATCCCTACTCACTCACAATTATATCTATTGATGGGCATCTCCATAGCCCGTTGATACGCTTAGTTGATGTGAGACTATCTTCTCCTTTTTTTGTCTTCACAACCACCACCATATACCACATATAGTGCTATGTCCATGGCTTGCGCTAATGTATTGCTTAAGAGTTGAAAAAGCTGAAGCGCGCTAAAAAGTATGAACCAATTGCTGGGCTAAAACCGGGGTTGTGCATGATGGGAGTATTTTGTGTAATGAAAATGAAGCATGGCCTAACTATATGATTTTGTAGGGATAAGCTTTCTTTGGCTATGCTATTTTGATAAGACATGATTATTTGTTAGTATGCTTCGAGTATTACTATTTTTTATGTTTTATAAGCTTTTATCTTGAATCATTTGGATCTGAACAATCATGCCACAATAAAGAAAATTACATTGAGATTATGCTAGGTTGCATTCCACATAAAAAATTCTGTTTTTATCATTTACCTACTCGAGGACGAGTAGGAATTAAGCTTGGGGATTGAAAGTGCAACTAATCCCCGGGTGGTTTTGGTAATTAATAACAACATATATATCATTGAACTAATTGTTTCTTGAGAATCATTTCAGAAAGTTCAGTGATATGGGTATGGCAATGACTGAAGAAGTGGACCCCTCAAAATGCTAAGGCAAGCATTGGCAAAAGCTCAAGACTCCATTTTTTGGTTTAGTGATCCAAGATCACATTGAGTCTATAGGAAAGCCAATACTATTAAAAGGGGATGAGGTTATGTTAATGATCTGGTTGCTCAAAGTGCTTAGTGATATATCTACTAAACTATCAGCACCCCTCACTTCATATACACACTCATAAGTAATCTCGGTCCCACCGATTCCATAAACTCAGTCACACCGAGATGAACCACCTCAGCCATATAGCCAAACCCTAGAAATTTCGGATTTTCCGATTTTGAACTCAGTCTCACCGAAACTAGTGTTGCCAAGCTTCTGTAACCTTCTGTCATCAAATCGGTGTCACCGAGATGATAAAGTCGGTCCCACCGAGATTGGCAAACCCTAGCCTTTGGAAGAATCGGACTCACCGAGATTGTATTTTCGGTCCCACCGAAAATCCCAACGTTCACAAGATTTGAACTTTCGGTCTCACCGAGTTGTCAACTTCGGTCTGACTGAGATTGGTCAAATGTGTGTAACGGTTGGATTTTGTGTGGAGGCTATAAATACCCTCCACCCCTCTTCATTCGTGGAGAGAGCCATCGAAAGAACTACCACTCCTACCTTACATTTACGAGAAGAAAACTACCTACCCTTGTGTTGAGATCAAGTAGCTCCACTCCCACCATATGAAACTTGATCTCTAGCCTTCCCAAGTTGCTTTCCACTCAATCCTTTCTTCCACCACAGCCAAATCAGTGAGGAGAGTTGAGTGTGGGGGAGATTATCATTTGAAGCACAAGAGCAAGGAGTTCATCATCATCAACACCATCTATTACCTTTTGGAGGTGGTGCCTCCTAGATTGGTTAGGTGTCGCTTGGGAGCCTCCGTCAAGATGTGGAGTTGAACCAAGAAGTTTGTAAGGGCAAGGAGATCGCCTACTTGTGAAGATCTACCCCGAGTAAGGCTAGTCCTCCGTGGGCGTATGCCATGATGGCATAGACAAGGTTGCTTCTTCGTGGACCCTTCATGGGTGGAGCCCTCCGTGGACTCTCGCAGCCGTTACCCTCCGTGGGTTGAAGTCTCCATCAACGTGGATTGACGATAGCACCACCTATCGGAACCACGAGAAAAATCTCCGTGTCTCCAAATTGCGTTTGCTCTTCTCCACCTCTCTTTACTACATGTCCAATTTACTTTCCGCTGCCAATACTCTAGAATTGCATGTGTAGGGTGATACTTGACTTGATCTCCATTGTGAACTTGCCAAAAACTTGTCTTTATCTAAAGGCTGAATTTTTATATTGTCAAGTAGTCTAATCACCCCCCCTCTAGACATACTTTCGATCCTACAAGTGGTATCAGAGCTTTGGTCTCCATTGTATTGGTTTCCATTGCATTGGACTCCATAAGCTTGGTTTCACAACCTAGGAGAGTATGGCGTCTAGTGAGGGTAATTTTCGTAGAGGTCCTTACTTTGATGGTTCAAATTTTGCTAGTTGGAAGCATAAAATGAAAATGCATATTCTTGGACATAACCATGCCGCATGGGGCATTATTTGTGTTGGCTTGCAAGGTGAGTTCTTCGAGGAAGGAAAAGTTCCGGATCGTGAAGCTACAGCGGATGAATTGCGGATGTTGCAAAACAATGCTCAAGCTTGTGACATTCTCTTCAATGCTTTGTGTCCCGAGGAGTTCAACAAAATCAGCCGTCTTGAGAATGCAAAAGAGATTTGGGATACTTTGGTCGAAATGCACGAAGGTACCGAGTCCGTGAAGGAATCAAAGCTAGATGTTCTTCAAGGTCAAATTGACAAGTTCAAGATGAAGGAAGGTGAAGGAGTCGCTGAAATGTACTCTAGGCTTGCTCTCATCACAAATGAGATTGCTGGCTTAGGAAGCAAAGAAATGACCGACCGATTCATCATCAAGAAGATTCTCAGAGCTTTGGATGGAAAGTATGACACCGTGTGCACTTTGATCCAAATGATGCCAAACTACAAGAATCTCAAGCCTACCGAAGTCATTGGAAGAATTGTTGCCGGTCCCCCCTCGCCGGCGTCGCCACAGGCCGCCGCCGCCCCTGCTTCCCTCGATCCAGGCGGGATCGAGAGGAGGACGCCGCCGCCACGTGGGCCCGTGGCCCGACTCGGCGGCCGGCCTCCAGCGCCCGCGTCGGCCACGTGGGCCGACCCAACCTCCATCCGGCCCAAGCCGGCCTACCTCTGTCCTTCCCCCATGGGCCTGGCCCAGCTAGGTGAGAACCCTCAAAGTGCCGCCCCAGGCGACGTATAGTCATTAGCGCTCGTCTGTTTTTTTTTCAGAAATCTGCTAAGTCCCAGATTTCAGTAATTTTCATGCCATGTTCATGCCATCACATCTTTGCATCCGTAGCTCCGTTTTGTGTGTGTAATATGTCAAATTGTTCGTCTCGACGAGTACATCATTTCATTACATTGCATCATTTTCATTTGAGCTCATCTTGATGCCCGAAATGCTGTTGGAAGAGTGCTTCATGCTGTTAATCTGCTGAAACTGTTATAACTTGCTGTTTTAACATTTTTGCCATGATTTATGTGTGCATCCTATGAGTATGAGCTCTACATGAATGTTGAGATATGCCATGCCATCTTTCCAGAGGTGTTGACCTTGTATTTTTGTGATTTGTGTGCTGAGTGCATTGAGCTTGTAAAGTAGCGTAGTTGCTGTTGCTGTTTTCCTGACAGATTCTGTTATATTTTGTTACTATGTTAACATGCTTCCACTAATCATTCTATGCATAATATGGATATGCTCTATAAACATGTTTTGATATACATATCTTGATATATCCAATCATGCCCTTGTTTGCAATTATAGCCTGCTGGAACATGTTGTAATCTTGCTCTAAAGTTGCTTGAAAATGTTTCCTGACAGATTGTTTGCTTGAGATTCAATTTTCACGAGGTCGTTGTAGTTGATCCGTGTATGCTATGACCTTGCTCTTGCCATGCTTAGCTTCATAAACATGCCTTCTTACTGTTGGTTGCCTTGCCATGCCATGTATTGCTCTGTAGTGAGTGGTTCGAGCTCACGAACATGCCTACTAATCGTTGTTTCTGCCATGTTCAAATCTGTAATATAACTTGCCATGTTTACATGGGTGCCATCATATTTTCCGTGCCCTTTTGGCTCATGGTCAGTAAGGGTCTTTTGACATATGCAATTAGTAGATTCATTCCATGCCTTTGTTTGCCATGATAAGTTCCTGTAACATGTTGTTTGATAGCTCTAAACATTGCAACCTGATGTTATTTCTACTAAAGTCTGAAACTGTTATTACTTGCAATATCTCCATGTCTTTTTGAGCATGTTCTAGTGATTTCTGGAGATAGCTCAGTGTTCATGTTTTGTTATGCTTTACGTGTACTTCATGCCCATGCCTTTTGTTCTTATGTTGGGTTGCTGTAGCATGTTGTTTTGATGCTTGTAAGATGCCTAGTTGCTGTTTTGGACAGATTGCTGCTATGACTTGTATAGTGTGCATGTGTTGAACCGTTGCTCCGTTTTGAGTGTGCTCGATATGAATCTTGCTTGTTTTTGCATGTAGCTTCATATTATCATGTTGCATCCTTGTTTTGGTGTGTTTGCTTGATGTTTGGGTGCATTTTGCATCAATGCCATGTTTAACTTGTTTTGCTCATATCTTCTAGCCCGTAGCTCCGAATCTAATGAACTTTATATGTAACTTGACTAGAATTTCGTGTAGATCATCTTGGTGCATCTTAACTTGCTGTTTAACAACTTCAACATAAGGTTTATTCAGTTCTGGACCCATTTCGAAATTTGCATATGAGGACTTACCGGAATTGTTATATGTTGTTCCCGGCCTCATTTAAACTTGCCGTGATGTGTTGTTCTTGTTTGCATCATCTCTTGCCATGAGTAGCTTCATGTAGCTTGGTCATGCATCATGCTTGTTGTGCATCATGCCTTGCTCATGTGTGGTGTGTTTACCTATGTTGTGTGCTTCTTCTTGTTAGTTCCTGTTTCGTTGCGATCGTGAGGATTCGTTCGTCTGCGTGTGGTTCGTCTTCGTGGTTTCATCTTCTTCATGGACTCGTTCTTCTTCCTTGCGGGATTTCAGGCAAGATGACCGCTACCTTGGATCTCACTACTATCATTGCTATGCTAGTTGCCTCGTTCTTTCGCTATGTTGCGCTTCCTATTACCTGTTTGTCCAACCATCCCATATTGCCATGAACCCCTAACCTTTGACACCTTTCCTATGCAAACCGTTGTTTGGCTATGTTACCGCTTTGCTCAGCCCCTCTTATAGCGTTGCTAGTTGCAGGTGAAGTTGAAGATTTCTCCATGGTGGACAGGATTTTGGTTGGGATATCACAATATCTCTTATATTATTAATGCATCTATATACTTGGTAAAGGGTGGAAGGCTCGGCCTTATGCCCGTGTTTTGTTCCACTCTTGCCGCCCTAGTTTCCGTCATACCGGTGTTATGTTCCCGGATTTTGCGTCCCTTACGCTGGTCGGGTGATTTATGGGACCCCCACGACGTTCGCTTTGAATAAAACTTGTCCAAAGAAGGCCCAACATTGACTTTAACCATTTGCCTCACCACCACCTATCTTTTCCCTTGGGAGTCGCTCTCTCGAGGTCATCTTTATTTTAGCCCCGGGCGGTGCTTGTCTAAGTCTTGGTTCGAACCGAGTAGATGGGGGCCCCTCGGGCAACTCGAGGTCTGGTTTTACTCGTAGGATGTCTCATCCGGTGTTGCCACGAGAACGAGATATGTGCAGCTCCTATCGGGATTATCGGCGATCGGGCGGCTTTGCTGGTCTTGTTTTACCATTGTCGAAATGTCTTGATGTACCGGATTCCGAGACCGATCGGGTCTTCTGGGTGAAGGTCTATTCTTCGATGATCGCGAGAGCTTGTCATGGGCTAAGTTGGGACACCCTGCAGGGTTTAAACTTTCGAGAGCCGTGCCCGCGGTTATGTGGCGATGGGAATTTGTTAATGTCCGGTTGTAGACAACTTGACACTTGATCCGAATTAAAACGCATCAACCGAGTGTGTAGCCGTGATGGTCTCTTCTCGGAGTCCGGAAGTGAACACGGTTTCGTGTTATGTTTGACGTAAGTAGGTGTTCAGGATCACCTCTTGATCATTGCTAGCTTCACGACCGTTCCTTTGTTCTCTTCTCGCTCCTATTTGCGTTGGTTAGCCACCATATATGCTTAGCCGCTGCTGCAACCTCACCACTTTACCCCTTCCTTTCCCATTAAGCTTTGCTGGTCTTGATACCCATGGTAATGGGATTGCTGAGTCCTCGTGGCTCACGGATACTTCAAAACCAGTTTGCGGTGCCTATGTTACCGAAAGCGGTGACGCAATCAAGCTCAAGGAGGAGCTCGATGAAGATCTTGCCCTTTGTGTTGTTTCGTTCTAGTTGATCGAGAGTGGAGCCCAGTTGGGGTCGATCGGGGACCTTTATCGCATTTGGGGTTCTTCTTTTATTTTGGTTCCGTAGTCGGACCTTGATTGTATCTGGATGATGTAATGCTTTATTCATGTATTTGTGTGAAGTGGCGATTGTAAGCCAACTATGTATCTCTTTCCCTTATGTATTACATGGGTTGTGTGAAGATTACCTCACTTGCAACATTGCTTTCAATGCGGTTATGCCTCTAAGTCGTGCTTCGACATGTGGGAGATATAGCCGCATCGAGGGCGTTACAAGTTGGTAATCAGAGCCTTCCCCGACCTTAGGAGCCCCACTGCTTGATCGTTTTTAGCGGCCGAGTTGTGTCTAGAAAAATGTTTTGAGTCATTTAGGATTATATATATCGGAGAGTTAGGAATTCTTTTTACTCCTCAGTCCCTTCGTCGCTCTGGTGAGGTATCCTGACGTAGATGTTTTGACTTTCCTCTTCTCAAATTTCACTAAAAAAATTTTTTAGGATCACGCGGGTATCTTGGGATCGTTCCGATATTCTTATGACGAGAACATTGTCTTGGTGCCTCCTGACATTTAGGGGTTGTGGCAGTATCCCGGGGAGTTGAGCTCCGAGGTGTTGTCGTCATAATTTTATCGTTGCAGTTCTGGAATACCTGAGTTTAGTACGCCGACATCGAAAATCTCTTTTATGCGTTGTTGGTGAGATAACCCGCTAACCCATCTTCGAGGTGAGTACGGAGTATTGCCATGACTCGTATAACCGATGCTTTTCAAGGTTGAGGTAGACAATTTCGAAGGTTTCTTGGTTATGTGTTGACGGATGGATACAGGTGGATGTAGGGATTGTTAGTTTGGGTGAGATATATTGCTCCCTGTATCCCCAACACCAGATTGCATAACCGAAAGTTTCGGGAGTTTCATAGGTGGGAATTCAAGTAGCTCTTAGGATATCTTTCCGACGGATGTATGATATGAAATTGGGGTTCGACGTCTAGTGGTCCGCCTATTCACGGTTGGTTTTACTGATGGTCTCGTTGTGTCTTAAAGAGTCCTTGGCTATGCCGACTGGGGGCGCTTCAGTATGTCACGTGCACTGCCTTGTACATGATGGTGCTGTACGATTGAGCCCGTGTAGGCCCCACCACGAAAACTTCGGACGAAATCTCTATCATATGTTTGTTTCCGGCTTATTCTGCAAGCCAGTCCTTTGTTTTTGTTTTGAGTTGTGGTATTCGAGTTGCTTCGAGGTCAAATGTTGAATCCATACCTTTCCTAAACGGTGTTCTCATATTGCTATGTTAATACTAATCCTTTTTGGATCATTGAGGTTGTCATGTTAATTCTTTTCCAACCGGTGTGCTTCTCTTCAAGTGGATCCGATCATTCTCCCCATCCGCAAGACCATTTCTAAGTTTTCTAAACGGTGTTTGTTTCATCCGTCCCAAGTTGCCTTTGTTTTCCCGCCCTCCCACCCTTATTTCTTCAAGGACGCAGATTTCTTAATCAAGTATCCATTTATTCATGTGAAGTCTCTTCATTCTTTTCTTTCAATGTTCTGATCCGGTGATCCCTCGTGAAGATGCTCACGAGCTTTCAAGTTCATCATACTTCATTGTTGTTTCTTCTTCGGTGGATCCATATAAAGATTTTGATATTCATCATATCCCTTTCTTTGTTTCAAATGCCTTTTAATACCGGTGCACCTCTTAATCTTTCACTTCTCGCTATTTGTTATTCCGGAGTGCTCAAGATATCTCGAAGATTCGTGTTTTCACTCTGCATTCGTTCAAGCTCTTTCGAGATTGGTATCTCATTCAAGCCATTTAATTCAACCGGTGTAATCTCTATTTCAAGCAATCATTGTCAACGTTGTTTTCTTTTGAGTGGGCCCTAACCCACAGGTCTTTTCCCAGGATCTTACCTGACTCTTCTAATTATTCCGGAGTCATTCATAATTCTTTTCAAGTTTGACGTAAGAATGAATTTCATCAGTCACTTGCCTTCTCCAAGATCTCTTCCAAATTCTTTTCATAGTTGGCTCAACCTCTTCGCTTTTGATTCTTCCGGTGTGCCTCAATAATTCTCGGTGGTGTTTCTCGTCATCATTCTCAACATTTGAAGACCGAAGAAGATTTTCTCTTTAATCTTGCTCTATTCTCTTCAAGATTCATGGTGGCAGCTTGTTGCCATCCTCTCATAATTGTTTTTGATTGTGAGAATCTTTTTCACCGATCGGGAGATATTCAAGAGTCTTCTCAGTTTGTCATCCGGAGTCCATCAATTCAGGTTTATTCTTTCTCAGCTGTCAGTTATCATTCTCCTATCTTACCGGTGCATCACTCAAGTATTCTCTAATCAGCTCGTCGATCTCTTCGTTCTCATGTATCTAAATCCCCTCAAGTATCTTCATTCGTTTTGCTAATTCTTCCCGGTGTTTCTTTATCTTTTCTTCGTCCATTTTAAATTCTTACGGTGGTTCTTCCAAGAGTTCTCTTCCTTGGTTATCATATCAATTCATTCGTTCTTTCCAATCCCACCGGCGGTTCCACCAATACCTTCTCAAGTTTACGCCATATCTCTCTTAATCCTTTCTACGAGAATAAGTAATATGCCAAATCCGTTGCTTGTCATCAATTTAATTTGATGAAGGATAAGCATACAATAAATCTTATTCTTATTTCCTCGAGGTGATTCAATTCTTTTCTTTTCCGGAGTTCCAACTTTTCCAAGATTATCTCGTCATGAGCTCCATCTAAATCATTGCAAGGATTCACCTTGTGTTTTCAAGTTCTCTTTCCTTTTATCATCTTTTTTTTACCGGAGTTCTTCATTGAGGCTTTACATGGTGGTTCATCAAGGATTCTTTTCATTCTTCAATTGTTCTTCAAGATTTCTCTCGAAGTTAAGATCCGTCAAGCCATACTCTAAAATAAACATGATGCTCAACACATGTTTTTGTTTTGAGGCGTTCAAGTATTCTCCTTCTTCCATTTCAAAGTGCAATTCTCTCTATCTTATCTTTTGAGATGGTGTTATGTCACTCTTGACAATTTCCATTCATGTTTCATGATTCATATGTTGTCAAGAATGAGGTATATTAAATCCATCAGTCTCTTCATTGGAGTTATCTTGGGTTATATTTCACCTAAATCTTTCCCTAAGGATTGTTGCTATTTATGGTGCTTATAAATGACCCAAGTTCTTCATTTGTCCTCCCGGTGAAATAAGTTTCTCGTCTCCTTGTTGATACCAATCCAATCATTTGTTTCCGTTGGTGACAGATGTTGGCATTTTCTTCTCCATTCTTCTATTTCAATTATCTATCTTCTATTCTTTCTTCCGAAGGCATTGTGATGTTGTGCTATTCACCCATCACCTCGTTTTGTGAGGATCGTGTTCTTTTCTTGCTTATCCATTTAACCAGAGTGTCGTGTCCTCCATTCAAGTGCTTTCATCTTATCAAGTTTTCCTTCTTCTTTCAGTCGGAGTGCTGTCCAAATTCTGCCATTCTTGTTCCTTGGCTATCTCATTATACCGATGTGGTCATATTCTTTTCGTTCGTGAAGCTCTTATTTCCATGTCTTTCAACCTTCAAATTCTCGTAATACTCCTTCTTCCTCTTTTCTACCGGATTGTTTGCAAGCTCGTTCATCTCTGTTGTACTCTTTCTTTAAAATTGCTCAACCTTTCAAGGTTCATTGGTTTCACTCATTGGTCAAAGAAGCAACTTAGTTTTACCTCTTCTCTTCCTCTTCCGTTTTCCCTCCGGTGTCATCCTAGATCTCGGGACGAGATCCTCTTGTAGTGGTGGAGTGTTGTAACGCCCCGGTTTCGTTGCGCCAGGTGTCCGTCAGTGATTCGCCGTCTTTGCCATGTCATGTGCTTGCGTGTTGCACTTTGCCATGTCATCATCTGCATTTTATCATGTCATCATGTGCATTTCATTTTGCATACGTGTTCGTCTCATGCATCCGAGCTTTTTCCCCGTTGTCCGTTTTGCAATCCGGCGCTCCTATGTCCTCCGGTGTTCCCTTCTTCCCTCTTTTCGTGTGCGGGTATTAAACTTTCTCGGAATGGCCCGAGGTTTGCCAAGTGGCCTTGGTATAGCACCGGTAGACCGCTTGTCAAGTTTCGCGCCATTTGGAGGTCGTTTGGTACTCCAACGGTTAACCGGGTAACCGTAATGTCCTCTTTTGTTTGCAGCCCAACACCCCTTCCAAAGTGGCCCAAAACCCATCTAACTCCCCTCCATGCTCTCGGTCGTTCGATCACGATCGCGTGGCCGAAAACCGCTCCTCATTTGGACTCTCCTAGCTCCCTCTACCTATAAATAGGTGCTCCTCCCCGATTTTTCGCGCAGATGAAACCCTAGTCTCTCCTCCCTCTCGCCCGGCGGACATGTCCGCGTCCGCCGGACAAATCGCGCCGCCGCCCCGCAGCCACTGGCCGCCCGCCACGTGGCGCTCCCGCCGCTGCCGCCGCCCGCCCGCCGAGCCGCCTCGCTCGCGCACGCCTCATATGCCGCCGCCGCCCGAAGCGCCACAGCGCCTCGGCTCATTGGCTGCATCGGCGAAGCGCCGCCGCCCGTCGCGTCTCCGCCCGCCCAGAGCCCCTCGCGTCCGGCCGCTGCCTCCGCCGCAAGCACGCAGCCGCCGCCGGACCCGCCGCCTCCTCGGCACCGCCACCTCCCAGCGCCCTCGCCGGGCTTCGCCGCCCGCGCTGCTGCTCGCCTCGCCGGCTGCGCCCTGCCGCCGCCCGTCGCGGATCCGGTCGGCCGGACCGGATCCGCGACCCGACCTCGCCGGTCCCCCTCGCCCGGCTCGCCACAGCCGCCGCCGCCCTGCTTCCCTCGATCCAGCGGGATCGAGAGAGACGCCGCCGCCACGTGGGCCCGTGGCCCGGCTCGGCGGCCGGCCTCCAGCGCCGCGTCGGCCCGTGGGCCGACCCAACCTCCATCCGGCCCAAGCCGGCCTACCTCTGTCCTTCCCCCATGGGCCTGGCCCAGCTAGGTGAGAACCCTCAGAGTGCCGCCCAAGGCGACGTATAGTCATTAGCGCTCGTCTGTTTTTTTTCCAGAAATCTGCTAAGTCCCAGATTTCAGTAATTTTCATGCCATGTTCATGCCATCACATCTTTGCATCCGTAGCTCCGTTTTGCGCGTGTAATATGTCAAATTGTTTGACTCGACGAGTACATCATTTCATTCCATTGCATCATTTTCATTTGAGCTCATCTTGATGCCCGAAATGTTGTTGGAAGAGTGCTTCGTGTTGTTAATCTGCTGAAACTGTTATAACTTGCTGTTTCAACATTTTTGCCATGATTTATGTGTGCATCCTATGAGTATGAGCTCTACATGAATGTTGAAACAAGCCATGCCATCTTTCCAGAGGTGTTGAACTTGTATTTTTGTGATTTGTGTGCTGAGTGCATTGAGCTTGTAAAGTAGGGTAGTTGCTGTTGCTGTTTTCCTGACAGATTCTGTTATATTTTGTTACTATGTTAACATGCTTCCACTAATCATTCTATGCATAACCTGGAGATGCTCTATAAACATGTTTTGATATACATATCTTGCTCTATCCAATCATGCCCTTGTTTGCAATTATAGCCTGCTGGAACATGTTGTAATCTTGCTCTAAAGTTGCTTGAAAATGTTTCCTGACAGATTGTTTGCTTGAGATTCAATTTTCACGAGGTCGTTGTAGTTGATCCGTGCATGCTATGACCTTGCTCTTGCCATGCTTAGCTTAATAAACATGCCTTCTTACTGTTGGTTGCCTTGTCATGCCATGTATTGCTCTGTAGTGAGTGGTTCGAGCTCACGAACATGCTTACTAATCGTTGTTTCTGCCATGTTCAAATCTGTAATATAACTTGCCATGTTTACATGGGTGCCATCATATTTTCCGTGCCCTTTTGGCTCATGGTCAGTAAGGGTCTTTTGACATATGCAATTAGTAGATTCATGCCATGCCTTTGTTTGCCATGATAAGTTCCTGTAACATGTTGTTTGATAGCTCTAAACATTGCAACCTGATGTTATTTCTACTAAAGTCTGAAACTGTTATTACTTGCAATATCTCCATGTCTTTTTGAGCATGTTCTAGTGATTTCTGGAGATAGCTCAGTGTTCATGTTTTGTTATGCTTTACGTGTACTTCATGCCCATGCCTTTTGTTCTTATGTTGGGTTGCTGTAGCATGTTGTTTTGATGCTTGTAAGATGCCTAGTTGCTTTGTTTTGGATGATTGCTGCTATGACTTGTATAGTGTGCATGTGTTGAACCGTTGCTCCGTTTTGAGTGTGCTCGATATGAATCTTGCTTGTTTTTGCATGTAGCTTCATATTATCATGTTGCATCCTTGTTTTGGTGTGTTTGCTTGATGTTTGGGTGCATTTTGCATCAATGCCATGTTTAACTTGTTTTGCTCATATCTTCTAGCCCGTAGCTCCGAATCTAATGAACTTTATATGTAACTTGACTAGAATTTCGTGTAGATCATCTTGGTGCATCTTAACTTGCTGTTTAACAACTTCAACATAAGGTTTATTCAGTTCTGGACCCATTTCGAAATTTGCATATGAGGACTTACCGGAATTGTTATATGTTGTTCCCGGTCTCATTTAAACTTGCCGTGATGTGTTGTTCTTGTTTGCATCATCTCTTGCCATGAGTAGCTTCATGTAGCTTGGTCATGCATCATGCTTGTTGTGCATCATGCCTTGCTCATGTGTGGTGTGTTTACCTATGTTGTGTGCTTCTTCTTGTTAGTTCCTGTTTCGTTGCGATCGTGAGGATTCGTTAAATGCTGCGTGTGGTTCGTCTTCGTGGTTTCATCTTCTTCATGGACTCGTTCTTCTTCCTTGCGGGATTTCAGGCAAGATGACCGCTACCTTGGATCTCACTACTATCATTGCTATGCTAGTTGCCTCGTTCTTTCGCTATGCTGCGCTTCCTATTACCTGTTTGTCCAACCATCCCATATTGCCATGAACCCCTAACCTTTGACACCTTTCCTATGCAAACCGTTGTTTGGCTATGTTACCGCTTTGCTCAGCCCCTCTTATAGCGTTGCTAGTTGCAGGTGAAGTTGAAGATTTCTCCATGGTGGACAGGATTTTGGTTGGGATATCACAATATCTCTTATATTATTAATGCATCTATATACTTGGTAAAGGGTGGAAGGCTCGGCCTTATGCCCGTGTTTTGTTCCACTCTTGCCGCCCTAGTTTCCGTCATACCGGTGTTATGTTCCCGGATTTTGCGTCCCTTACGCGGTCGGGTGATTTATGGGACCCCCGACGGTTCGCTTTGAATAAAACTTGTCCAAAGAAGGCCCAACATTGACTTTTACCATTTGCCTCACCACCACCTATCTTTTCCCTTGGGAGTCGCTCTCTCGAGGGTCATCTTTATTTTAGCCCCCGGCCGGTGCTTGTCTAAGTGCTGGTTCGAACCGAGTAGATCGGGGCCCCTCGGGCAACTCGAGGTCTGGTTTTACTCATAGGATGTCTCATCCGGTGTTGCCCTGAGAACGAGATATGTGCAGCTCCTATCGGGATTGTCGGCGCATCGGGCGGCTTTGCTGGTCTTGTTTTACCATTGTCGAAATGTCTTGATGCACCGGGATTCCAAGACAGATCGGGTCTTCCTGGGTGAAGGTCTATTCCTTCGATGATCGCGAGAGCTTGACATGGGCTAAGTTGGGACACCCCTGCAGGGTTTAAACTTTCGAGAGCTGTGCCCGCGGTTATGTGGCAGATGGGAATTTGTTAATGTCCGGTTGTAGACAACTTGACACTTGATCCGAATTAAAACGCATCAACCGAGTGTGTAGCCGTGATGGTCTCTTCTCGGCGGAGTCCGGGAAGTGAACACGGTTTCTGTGTTATGTTTGACGTAAGTAGGTGTTCAGGATCACCTCTTGATCATTGCTAGCTTCACGACCATTCCTTTGTTCTCTTCTCGCTCTTATTTGCGTTGGTTAGCCACCATATATGCTTAGCCGCTGCTGCAACCTCACCACTTTACCCCTTCCTTTCCCATTAAGCTTTGCTGGTCTTGATACCCATGGTAATGGGATTGCTGAGTCCTCGTGGCTAACCAGATACTTCCAAAACCAGTTTGCAGGTGCCTATGTTACCGAGCAGGTGACGCAATCAAGCTCAAGGAGGAGCTCGATGAAGATCTTGCCCTTTGTGTTGTTTCGTTCTAGTTGATCAATAGTGGAGCCCAGTTGGGGTCGATCGGGGACCTTTGTCGCATTTGGGGTTCTTCTTTTATTTTGGTTCCGTAGTCGAACCTTGATTGTATCTGGATGATGTAATGCTTTATTCATGTATTTGTGTGAAGTGGCGATTGTAAGACAACTATGTATCTCTTTCCCTTATGTATTACATGGGTTGTGTGAAGATTACCTCACTTGCGACATTGCTTTCAATGCGGTTATGCCTCTAAGTCATGCTTCGACACGTGGGAGATATAGCCGCATCAAGGGCGTAACACGGAGCCTCTTCCCCGACGACGTTGTCCACAGCAACACCTTGACGTCCCTCATCCACCATACCATATGAGGACCCGTTGTTGATCTCGTCGTCTCGCCGGTTCAGCCACCCCGTGCTCCACCTCCAAGGAGCCAGCACGACGTTCCCCTCGTCTTTTGCGCCACCTCCGTTCCCACACCGCCGTCTTCACCTGCACCACCAGAAGAGCAGTATCATCACCATTTCCTCGGATGAAGCTGCGGCCTAATCGGTGCCACCAAAGATGTTCTACACTAATCGCCGCATTTTCTTCTTGATTCGATCTCACGGTGCTGCCGGTACTCGTTACCGAGCCGACACGGCACGGATCCATCCACGGAAGCGTCGCTCCCTTGGCGGCGACGTCCACATCAGTAGGAGCTGCTGCCGGTTTAGCTCTCGCTCGCGCTGCTGCTCTGCTCTTGCTCTCAGTCCCCTGCCTAGTCTGCTCTTGCTATTGCTCTTGCTCGCGTTGCTGCTCTCGCTCTTGCTCTTGCTTGTGATGCTGCTCCGATTTAGCTACACTTCAGTAGACTGAATCGACTTTTGGGTCAGTCGATTTTCAGGGGGTGGGGTGGGGGGCTCACTGGAGTTAAGGAAGAACCAGCCGCAGCGGGGAGGGGGGCTCACTGGAGATGTATCCCACTATCTATCTTAGGGTTCAGGGTGGGGCGGTGGTCGCCGGCGGTGGTGGGGCGGTGGCGTGGGGATCTCCGGAGAAAAGTTCGACACGGGGGGGCCTAGAGGGATGGCCGGGGCGGCGGCGGACCGGCGAGTGTTTTCGGGGCCGGGGGGCGCACCGCCGGCCGCGGGCGACGGGGGGCGGCTGTTTGGCCGGTGGTTGCTGTCGGCTCAAGGGGGTGGAGGTTGAAGATGAACTGCAGGCCCTTGATTACGTATCCAACGGCTGCAAAATCGACTGACCAGAGATGAAAAAGTTAGTCGACTGATGTGTAGCCTCACATCTAGTGCATTCAGTTTCGACAGTAAAATTCAGTTTTGATAGCAAAATTCAGTTTCGACAGTTAAGTTCAGTTTCGACAGTTAAGTTCAGAGATGAGCGGCTGATGTATTTTACATCTAGCACTTTATAGTTATGTATTTTACATCATCTGTTGGAGATGCTATTAGAATTCCACTTAGGTTAACATTGTCTCTCTTGTCCTGCTTCAGCCTCGGCGTCGTACAACTCACTCGAGCTGCTCCAATGATGAAACCCTCCATCACAGCGGAGGAGTACCTCGGGCTCCATCTCCAGACGCCTAAGATCTTCTTCCCCTCCTCCAATAGCCAAGTCAGCCGGAGCATCCTCATCGACCAACCCAATAATGCTAAGATCGACATGGCTTCGCCAAAAAGGTTGTACACTTGTTGCATCTCTTTTTAACTCTACAGGTTATATATATTGTCCACTAAGAACACGGAGTAACGGGAAATACGATTATTTTATCCTACTATATGACAAGCAGTGAGGAACCAGGCAACTTAGCTATCCATGATGGACTCTCTTGAACGCCATGATTATCTATCTATGCGCATTTGAGCTGTGCATTTGTCGATGGCCCTGGGAGTTGAGCTAGTAGGGCAGTGGGCTGGGTCCAAAGTAATAGAAGTAGCACAAAAACATTTTTTAGTGTATGCTTTTCCTTGCTCAAGCCTGCCTACTAGAATCGCCAGTGCTTGAAAGGAAAAGTGAATGAAAAACATAGGAATTGGAAAGTTTCCTATGGTACTACTATTCATGATTTGGTTCGAAGGAATGGAGAAAGGAAAACTGTAGGATTTGTTCCTTTAGTGTCTCCTTGAAAGAAAAACCGTAGGAATTTTAATTTTCACTTGTCCTCCTTTTCAAATTCCTATTCATGAAGCAGAAGACTAAGAGATAGTAGCATAATAGCATTATAACCGTACATTTTCTTGTGGTTTGACTTAATCTCACCATGCTTCTTTGCATCGTGTGATCTTCCAATTCTTGTGAATCAAACATCCAGATTGGCAGAAATCCTGTGTTTTCAAATTCTCTATTTTGCACGTGCATTCCTATCTTATTCCTGTTTATTTCCTATCCCTGCATTGCTGGAATCCTCCAATTCAAACGAGCCCTTACAGAATTACTTCTCTTACAGATAGTTGTCAAAGAAAACCTTGTGTGGTTTGTCCCGCTCCTGCTGCGCTGTCGTCCACCCCAGCTCAGCTGCTCCAACGACAGAAGGGTCCAGCACAGCGGGGATCCGGCCTCCAGACTGTCTTTCGCTGCCATAGATCTTCTTCCCCGCCGCCGAAAGCCATGAAAACTGCATTACCATCATCAACCGAGTAGATGACCTCGAGAACTACAAGGGTCCGCAAGAGAGGTCGCACTCTTTCGTGTCTGCTTATGTTATGCATCTGTAATATTACATGCTACTTTATCGTCCTGTTCACCGATTAGACTCTGAGTCAGCTCCAAACAAATGGTCAACCTTGAGTTTTTAAATGGTTGTGGGGTACATATCGGGGCCGCAATCAATAGTATATATCTACTATCTGGTTAATCTCTGGTGTCTACTATGAGTTTCATGTTGGGTGGGAAACAAACAGTAAGGAAGCCATTATTTGTATTTTTTAACTGAAGCCATTATCTGCCTGCTATTATTGGTTTTGGGTCTATTCACAGGTTGCTACCATCACTCTGGATTTCTGCATGCACTCCTTACATAATCTCACTATGTTTTATTCCTATGCATAACAGTTATTGTAAACAATAGAACAGAACATGTAGAGCAAAAGAGACGAGCCTTGCATGGCAATAAAATTTCATGCAGATGTCGCTCCATGGTAGGCGCAAAGGCAGCCCCCCTCCACCCATTTCGGATTGTAATCGAGAGGAAGATATCTGTTCTGAGGGGGATTCAGAAGGAGAAGACCACTCCTATTTACCCCCTGAGGTCTTTGCTCTAACTTGGCATGCTGATGTTGGTTATATCATGCATATGGTGCCTTGCATTGCTTACTTTATACATCAAATATGTCATCTGCTTAGTTTAGACATCCTTTGTGTGAATGCCATATGTTTAGTTTATTCATCATTTATGTGAATTATGCAACGGCATCTTGTTTAGCCAGACATAATATATGTGAATTTTGCAATGCCATCCTGCTTAGCCAGTCATCTTATATGAAAATTATATCAGGTCATCCTTTTTTCGTTATGTATTACATTTGTCAACAATGTTAGTACATTCAACTGCTCTTCTTGTGCATCAGCCATTTGACACGGTGAAGGAAAATTCTAGAGTGAAAAAATGGTCTTCAGAGAAGACTATGCTATCTGACGAAGTGCATATCTCGTTGGTTACGGATAGCTCCTCAGAGGAGGATTCAGAGACAGATGACTAGTCATATCCCCCCCGAGGTGTATGCTCTAACTTGGCAAGGTTATGTTTCTCATATCATGTGTATGGTATCTTGCATTGCTATGTCATTTGATTAGTTTAGACATGCTTTGTGTGAATGCCACCTATTCAGTGTCTAATTACCATATATGTGAATTATGCATTGCCATCTTGTTGCAAGACATTATATATGTGAATTATGCAATGCTGTCTTGTTGCAAAGGCATTATATATGTGAATTATGCAATGCCATGTTGTTTAGCCAATCATCATGTATGTGAATTATATCAGGCTATCATTTTTTTGTATTACGTGTTCCATTTGTCGACAACGTTTGTATATTCGACTACTCTTCCTGTGCATCAACCATTTGAAGCGGTGATGGAAGTTTCTGGAGTGAAAACAAGGTATTCAAAGCAGACAATGCTACCTGCTGAAGCAGACATCTTGCTGGTTACAGAGAGCTCCTCAGAGGAGGATTCAAAGACTGATGACCAGTCCTATTTCCCCCCTGAGGTCTCAAACTTGGCAGGGTTATATTACCGATGTCATGCATGTTGTCTTGCATTGCTTAGTTTTTACATCATATATGGATTGCCATCTGCTTACTTGCTTACTATATAAATCATATATTTTAATTATATCATGCCATCATGTTTACATAGTACATACACATCATCTATCTGAATTATGGCATGGCAACCCATTTAATAAAGACATCATATAGTTATATCATCTCATCCTGTTTAGTGTTTACAGTCAGCATATTTTGAATTATAGCATTCTATCCGTGAATGTATGTGAATTATGGCATGCCAACCAATTTAATAAACACATTATATAGTTACTAGGAAAAGAGCCCGTGCGTTGCAACGGGAGAGAAAACACAACACACACTCTTAACCCAACAACCATCACTCAAGATCACAATAGGTCCATCTCCTTTATTTTTGCGAGGCATCATATTTGTGTTGCCGCTTATCCTCCTTCTCACCCTCGCCGGTGATGGCCTCGGTGTACACACAAAACAAAAAAACATGTTCGAATATGTTTAATCCTAAGGCGTCTCTCTCTCCCTCTCTCCTCCCTCTCCCTCCCTCCCTCTCTCTCTCGCTTTCTCTCACTCTCTCGATGAGAAATCTGTTGTTTCCCCTGCGACATTTTTTAGAGGTATGCATGTGTAGTTATCGATGTTTTCTTTTCCCTATATTGTTATAGTGGGTTGTTTATTTGCAATCCGGGTCGCCGCCGGTACGAAAGGAAAATGGATCTTACACTATAAATTATAAGTTTGCTCCCAAAACAATATTTTAGAAATATTTAACAGGTAAAATTAACATCATATTTAGTTTCCACATATTTTTCTAATAAAATTTCATATATGATATGTTAAAATCGAAGTTACGGTTTAAAAGATACGGATAATTTAGAAAATCATTTGTTTCACTTAAATATATTCTAAAATAATATTTAGAAATACTTAATTGGTGAAAATAATCTCATATTCATATTCTACATATTTTTCTAATCAAATTTCATATATAACATGTTCAAATCGGAGTTACGATTTAAAAGAAATGGATGATTTAAAAAAAAACATTGTTTGACTTAAATATGATCCGCGGATGAATTACCTAAAACATCAGGGGGGTTTCTGAAAATGTAAAATAACGGTTCGGGTGTGACTTAAATTCAAACTGCGGGTTGATTTCAACAAAACGCAGGGACTTTTGTGTAAAATATTAAAAAAACGATTCGCTTTAACTTAATACAGGGATGCGGGTTAAATTCTCTGAAATAGAGGGACTTTTCTGAAAAATGCCATGACGGACGAAAGAAACCCAATTTACTTTATTATTAGGTAAAGATATCATGTCATCTTGTTTACATAGTAATCATATTTTGAACTGTGTCTTTCCATCTTTTTTAGTTAGCCATCATAATGTGAAATTGTGTCATGCTATCCTGTTTAGTTAGCCATCATATATGTGAAATTGTGTCATGCTATCCTGTTTGGTTAGACAGCACAAATGTGAATTATTTCATGCCCTCTTTTATTCCCCACTATCCAATGCACCTGTCTATCATACAATGTCTGTACTTTCAATTACTTTTCTTGTTTATCAGCCATTTGAATTGGAGAGGGTGATGGCAGTATCTAAGGGAGTAACAACACGGTCTTCAGAAAAGATAGTGCTACCAGTTGATGCAGATAGAACCACGGTTGTACTTGCCCAAGAACCAGCTCCACCACACATAACCCAGACTTTCGCAGATTGTATCCCTACCCAGTTGGACAGAGAACCAGCTACACCCCTTCTAACCCAAACCCCGGTAGATAGTAACCCAGCTCCAGTTGACATAGCACCGTCTCCACCACAGAGCACCAAAACACGAGCAATTAGTAAGGGAACTATAGTGCCCAAAGCATGAGGATCACCACTCCGAATCCCAACTCAATGCTTAAAGGAGAAGAAGATTTGTTCTCAGGTCAGGTTCTGTAGCTATGGTTCATACTCCTTTGCTCTTGCATTACTGTATTTACTCATACCAACTATTTTCAAATTTGAAGGATGGAATTGAAACTCCAATGGCGCAACAGGTATGTTTTAAACCTGTTTCTTTAACTGGTTTGCTATTGTAACCTACTTTATGTTGATTTCAGTTTCAATTCAATAAACAGTTATGTTCTCATGTCATGCACATTACAAGTGTTGTTATTGCTCTATAGTTTCCCACACTTATATTCTGTCTATTCTGCTTTGTCTTGAACAAATATTATTTGAACTATGTCTCTATCTTGATTTGGCAACAAAAGCTAGAATGATATAGACCATAAAGTGACCATGGTACATAGATATATGTTTGTTTCATGTTGTTATCCTGTCCACTTTACAACTGAACTCACTTACCAAAATGAGTTTCATATACAACATGGTAAACCTGTGATGTGTCTGCTTGTTTCTCTTTTAGAATGCGGACAAAATATTGGAGAACAGTACCCCATTATGCAATGGTAAAGGAAGTAATGCAGATAAGGTTCAAGATAGTGAGACATCCCTGTTGGTCTCCAAGAAAGCTGATAAAAACTATCTTGACGACAGTGAGAGAACCCAAAAGTCTTGTCTTGATGTAGTGTTCAAGTTACTGGCCACTACTGCTGGCACAAGCTCTTCGAACTTGCTGCCTGAATAGTTCGTCTTCTTGAGTCTCAACTTCAAGTTGAAAGACATCGATCAGATGTGCTACGACAGGAAGCTGAAGGACTGAGGAAGTCCCTGTAGAATTCAGATGCATAATTTCTAGTGCAACAACAAGCATTGTAGGATTTAAGCGCCAAACAAGAGAAAGTTAATAAGCTTGCTAAGATTCTTGCCAGCATTATGGGTACCCAGGATATTGTTTCTTGAGATCTTCTGAAGTGGTTTCAGTTCTGGACTTGTTTTGTTCTTGGCGTTTATTTGCGCTGGTCGCTAACTTTGACAACCAGTGTATATGATATGCTGCTTTGTTCCCTATATTTGCACTGGTGGCGAACTTTGATGCCCAGTGGATGTAATATGTGTAATAGTCGTGATAGCCTAGCGTAAGTTGCTTGCTTATTTATTTCCTTGTTGTCTTGTTTATTTGTTTGCTTGTAGTCAGTGCAGTTCTTTTTCCGCGGTTTACTAGTGGCCGCAATAACCTATTTTTTAAAACTAGGCCACAATAACCATGGGCTACATATTTACTATAGTGACACCAGGCCTCCTACCGGCCGTAGAAACAATGGGCCTTCTATGGGCTGTAGTAACAATGGGACTTCTACGGGCCGTAGACACAATGGGCCTTCTATGGGCCGTATCATCAATGGGCCTTATATGGGCCGTATGATCGATTGGCCAAACATGGGCCAATAACAGACCACATTATGGCCGTAAACAGGCTAGAGTTGGAATTGTCCGTTCATGGGAGACCATAACGGGCCGTCATTAATTGGCCGTATTTGATGACGCTATGAAAATGGCCCAACGTATTAACGGGTCGACTGTAACAACGAATTTGGCCCACAAGCAAAAAATGACAGTAACGGGCCGTAAGTAACCGAATGCTGGAAATGAGCCCAAGAATAAATGGCCCCTCAGAAGGCCGAAAGATAACATGGGCTGGAAACGGCCCAATGGAATAATGGTCCGTTAATGGGTATAAAGTGATACACTATTCATTACGAGCCAGTTTCACCACGGGTCGTTAATGGGCCAAGAGTTACAAAGGGCCTCATATGGGCCAAAAGACGTCATGGGCCATACATGGGCCGGAAGTCAAAACAGGCTGAAATCATATTGGACGGCCCATATGATGCTACTGGGCCTAATTTGGATAGGTCGTAACGGGCCCTGGGTTAGCGGGATGTAAATGGGCGACATGCGAATAGGCTGTTAATAGGCTTTCAGTGGGCCGGCCCGCCACCTTTTGGCCAAGTCAAACGGGCCGGCCTTTTCAAAGGAATGGGCCTCTGTTGGGACGGGCCATGTGTCGACATATCATAGGTGCCTTTGGTCCAATGAGTGGATGACATCTGTCCCGACGGTGAGCCGACACGTGTTTCCTCCAGCCAATGATGATTTTACACATGGAAAATCCCCATTGGTCGGGGCTATTAACGGGTTATCGGATCCAAAACCGGACCCGATAGCTTAACGACGTTCCGTTACGGTGGATGCCACATGTCGTTCACCCTTGATGAAAGCACTTCTATGACACACGATTTATTGTCATGGAAGTGGACACTTCCGTGATGATAATTTTGGTAATGTCATGGAACACTTCTACGACAGCACAGGTATGACTATCTTGATTCTGTCATAAAATCTTCATGGATGTACATGCATGACAGAAAACGTGACCTACTGTGACAAACACGTATCATCATGGAAGTGTATTTTTTTGTAGTGACAGAAGGTTGCGGCGGTGGAAAAGTGGTTTCGTGGCTCCCCTGGAAGTTTTTGGGGTATAATAGTATATATAGGCAAAGGAACTAGGTCAGGAGACCCACGAGGGGCCCATGAGGCAGGGGGCGCGCCCTACCCCCTGGGCGCGCCCTCCACCCTCGTGGCCGCCTCATTGTGTCTCCGACTTCATCTCCAAGTCTCGTGGTTTGCTTCTGGTCCAAGAAAGATCATCACAAAAGTTTCCTTTTGTTTGGACTCCGTTTGGTATTTCTTTTCTATGGAACTCTAAAACGGGTAAAATTAAAACTGGCAGTGGGCTGTCGGTTAATAGGTTAGTCCCAAAAATAATATAAAGTTTCATATTAATGCATATAAAACATCCAAAACAGATAATATAATAGCATGGAACAATTAAAAATTATAGATACGTTGGAGATAGTATGTTTGTGTTCTAAACCCTAAGGCTGATCATTGTGTCTCTAGAGACTAAACCCCACGGCTTATACATACACCAGGGGAACCTAGGTTACACATATGGTTGGTGGCCAATAATGCCGGCTAGTGAGCTATCCTTGAAGTACATGACAAGTCTTTGGAGGTTTCCGTCTTGATTACACCCATGTTCATAGCTTATGGAGTCCTTCCTCGTGAAGATCGGCGGGTCGTAAGCTCGTCCCGTGGACTGTGGGTCGTATAGATTAGTACCCCTTAGTCCAAGACACCATCACTTGTGTCCGGCAAGACGATGATGGATATTGTCATAATGAGAGGGCCCTAAGAATATATCTCCATCATTGCAGGAGCAAATTCCACTCTTGAACTATCCAGTCCCTTGTCAACTTTCAGATGCACCTGTAAAATGTCGTTATGATCACCTAGTTAAATATGATGTTTGAGAACCCCAAAGTACGTCGTACAGTAAGAAGTGACTATGATGCTCTCGTAGTCTAAGGAACTAAAACACACGTTAACACTCTGTGTTATAACAATTGACTTTCGATTATATTATCTCAAAGTTTAACAAACAAGTTTGGGTCGATTAAATATAATCGTTCTTCTAATGTCATAATCTCAATGTTGTTTTGAGACTATCATTAAACTTCACGATATCTCAAGATGCGAAAAACATGATCAAAAACAACACTTGAGCTAGTATTTAGCGGTGAGACTAGGAATCTTATTTTATCGTTTATCATTCCACACGTGCATTTGAGTTTTCCACTGAATCGTATATTCCATGATCATAGCAAATATAGCATATATATAGAACATAAACTCTTAATTGTAAACAAAGAAATATAATAATGCAATATTATTGCCTCTAGGGCATATTTCCAATAGACTCCCACTCGCACAAGAGTCAATAATCTAGTTCGCACATTTTTTACACCAATGGCAATTCGGTGTTTGTTCATGTTTTGCTTATGGTATAGCCTTCGTCCTATCAGATCTTGACAACCTCATATTTGCGTGTATCATTTGCATTTCTATGCATCTATCATGCTTTCACAAGAATTCATAACTTTTGTGAAACCTGCTTTGCATGTATTGAATCACTGGTAGGAACTTTGATTTCCTTTAACTGAGCTATGGAACCACTATTAAGAAAAGTGTTCCATTGGTACAGCCATCTAGAAACCATACCAATCTCATAAATGAAGTTTTGATTCATCACCCTCCATTGTTGATTCTAAAGCAACAATATACTCAACCTTCTGTTATAGAATTTACCATAGTAACTTTCTTGGACCAATTCCTGTTGGGAAACGTTGCATGGAAAACAAAAAAAATCTACGCACGCGCAATGATCTATCCATGGAGATGCATAGCAACGAAGGGGAAGAGTGTGTCTACGTACCCTCATAGACCGTAAGCAGAAGCGTTTCACAATGCGGTTGATGTAGTCGAACTTTCTTCGCGCTCCAACCGATCTAGTACCGAACGCATGGCACCTCCGTGTTCTGCACATGTTTAGCTCAGGGACGTCCTACGCCTTCCTGATCTAGCAAGACAGCAAGGTAGTAGACGAGTTCTGATAGCACGACAGTGTGGTGACGGTGATGGTGATTTGATCTTCGCAGGGCTTTGCCTAAGCACTACGAAAAATATGACCGAGGGAGTAAATGGTGGACGGGAGCGCCACACACGGCTAAGACAATGTTGTGTCCTTGTGTGGTGCCCCTCCCCACATATATATAGGTGGGAGGGGGAGGAGGCAACCTAGGGCAGCCAGGTTGCGCCCCAAGGGGCTGGCCACCGGGCCTAGGGCTCCTTCCCTCCTGCGCCCCCTTTCCCTGTATGAAGAAGGGGGAAGGAAAGAGGGGGAGAGGGAAGGAAGAGGGAGTCCTACTCCACACTTTCCTTTCCCTCCTCTCTTTCCTTCTCCTTCTCATAGGGCCGGACTCTATAGGGGCGCACCAGCCCCTTATGGGCTGGTGTGTTCCCTCTCTTGGCCCATAACGCTCATATCTTTGTCGGGGGTGCCTGAAACTCCTTTTCGGTTACCCGATAAGACCCGGTACCCTCCAAAACACTTCCGGTGTCCGAATACCATCGTCCTATATATCAATCTTTACCTCTAAACCATTTCGAGACTCCTAGTCATGTTCGTGATCTCATCCGGGACTCCGAACAACATTCGGTCACGAAATCACATAACTCATATAATATTGTATCATCAACGAACGTTAAGCGTGCGGACCCTACGGGTTCGAGAACTGTGTAGATCTGACCAAGACACCTCTCTAGCCAATAAAGAATGGCAAAACTGGGATGCCCATATTGGCTCCTACATATTCTACGAACATCTTTATCAGTCGAAGCGTTATGACAACATACGTAATTCCCTTTGTCCATCGGTATGTTACTTGCCCAAGATTCAATCATCGGTATATCTATATCTAGTTCAATCTCATTACCGGCTATTCTCTTTACTCATTCCGTAATACATCACCTAGTGAATAACTCCTTAGTCATTAACTCCTTAGTCATTTGCTTGCAAGCTTTTGATGTGCACTACCGAGAGGGCCTAGAGATACCTCTTCAATACTCGGAGCGACAAATCCTAATCTCGATCTATGCCAACTCAAAAAACACCTTCAGAGATACTTGTAGAGCATCTTTATGATCACCTAGTTACATTGTGACGTTTGATAGCACACAAGGTATTCCTCCGGTATCTAGGAGTTGCATAATCTCATAGTCGAAGGAATATGTATTTAACATGAAGAAAATCAATAGCAATAAAACTGAATGATCATTATGCTAAGCTAACGGATGGGTCTTGTCCATCACATATTCTCCTAATGATGTGATCCCGTTATCAAATGACAACTCATGTCCATGGTTAGGAAACCTTAACCATCTTTGATCAACGAGCTAGTCTAGTAGAGGTTTACTAGGGACACGGTATTTGTTTATGTATTCACACATGTATTTAAGTTTCGATCAATACAATTCTAGCATGAATAATAAACCTTTATCATGAATAAGGAAATATAAAATAACAACTTTATTATTGCCTCTAGGGCATATTTCCTTTAGTTCCAACTTACTGTGTGACCATAAATTATTTAACTTGAAACTGAAAAATAGCTTGGAGCACACATGAAGATTGTATAGATGTACTACTTAAAATGAGAATGTATTGATGTATCTCCTTACAACAATCTTTTCATTTTTTTGTATGAGAGGAACATGTCATCAACACTGAATGACATTTTCAATGTTGTCCTATGATTAACAATTTGACCATTCTAGTAATTTTATTCGCAACTAACTTGGAGTACTAGACATATCTAGTTGTTTACATAACATGGAATACAACTGTGATTGAAATCATATTTTTCTCATTAGTATTACAGGATATCGATTCTTGCCTAAAAACTCCGTCCATGTGACTTTGACAAGAAACTTCTTTTGGTGTTTCATACTAAACTATTTTAGTATCTTGTCAACATATATTTTGGCTAAGCCTGATTAGACATTACTCAACATCTCGGTGTTTATCGTCATGTGCGAGGCCTTCCTCCGCATCAGGCCTCACTTCGGCCCATGGCTACGAATCTTCTGCGTGAAGCCGAAGATCGTGAGCAGCCAGCAAGCAGAGTGCGGAGGCGCCATGGTGGGCAAGATGCCCCATGTCACCTGGCTTGACGGCTCTTTCACGGAGACCGTGACAGGGTGGCAATCGGGGTGGTTCTACATCACCGAGCCGCGCGACGCCAACTGGGCGGCGACCCCCGAATTTCGATCCGGAGCCCCCATGCGGCTCACCTCCTGGGAAAGGAATGGTCTGGCCTGGGGCGAACCTGTAGAGCTGATCGGACTCCATAACTGCATCAAGATTATAAAGGACAAGAAAATCAAGCTTGTCAACGTGGTCCAAGTCATGCTTGTCCGCCGAATTCTTCCGTGCCAAAGACGGGCTTTTAATCTGTGGGAGTTCGTCCCGGCCGAACACCAGATGCATCAAAAGCTCTACGGCATGATGCACAAAGGCGCCTAGAAGGCACTGTTCAAGGCCTCCAAAGTACCTCCTCCTACATCCGAGGATCGCGGACTTCACGCCGCGCGACCCCCCGGTCCGGTGAGTTTTCCAACTTCCACCGGATTCAGTTCTTCCCAATGTACTTGTGGGTGAATCTTAAGTTATTGTGCACATTTGGTCAGGAGTATGTGGAGACGGCGGAGCGGATTGACTGTCCGGCTCCACTGCCAGAAGGCCTGATGGATGCTTTCCTAACGGAGATGCTAGTCCCGGCGCCCAACCAGGCGCCGGAGAAGAAGGCCGAAAAGAAGGCCCCGGGGACCAGGGAAGGTCTCCGGCGTAAGGTTGTATTGGAAGCCTCGTCCGAAGATGACAAGGCACACTCCTCCCCTGAGGGGAGGAAGAAGAGGAAGAGGACGCCCCATTCGGAGAGGATGGGGGGCCTGAGAAGGCGGGCCAGGGGACCGAGAAGGGTCCCCAGCGCAAGGCCGTTATACCCTTGTCGTCCGAAGACGACGAGGCAGATTCCTCCCGCGGAGGCGGGGGGAAACACGAAGAAACTCTAACTCCCCATACTGGGGAGGAGAAGAAGAGGAAAGCCGACCCGGAGGGGGAGGCTAGGACACCCAAGAAGGGAAAGGCGTCCCTTCCGGATTACTCCACCACTACCGCCTATAGCGAGGAGGAGTGGCTGCCCAGGGGGAAGCCCCTAGTAAGATCGTAAGTATCCGCACTCTATTGTACTTTAGTGCGACTTTGCTTCATAGTCTTGTTATAACCCAAACATATATGCAGTCTGGTCAGGGTTCATCCCGAGGTATCGTCTTCGGATGGGTCCTTGAGTGACTCGGCGATGAACTCGCTCCCGACAGCCACTACTCCTCAGCCTGCGGATGACACAGAGGTGTTGTCCCAAAGGCTCCCAGAGCGGGGGGAGGTGACTCTCGAGACACCCCAAGGCAGAATTCCAGATGTCAGACACGCGGGGTTCAAGATCCCCGCGGATCATGCCAATGAGAGTCGCAGTAAGCCGGGCTCTCAGCCGGATACTGTGCCGGAACCTTCGATGGTTCCGGATGCGGGCAGGCAGCACCTCACTAGGGAGGGTGAGCCGTCCGTGCCGATGACTTCCGTTACGCCAGAGGCGTCGGATAGTCTGCTGGAAGCGCTTAGCGGCACTTCAATGGATGAAGAGCACCGTACTCTTATGAGTGCAGTGATTCAGAAGGTTCTGTCTGCCAAGAGCGGACTAACCGAAGCCTGCACCAGCCTCCTGACAGGCTTTGAGGTAAGTAAGAAATATGTAAAATTACCACCTGATAGGTAGTAGCCCCTGATACTCTGTTTGGTGTTCAGAAAGAAGAGCCAAACGGAGGGTAAATTAAAATCCGCAGGAGTCTAATATTAGGTGTGCCTGTGGATAAGCAGCCAGTGCTGCTTGCTGCTGCTGTATGCACGGCCGAGGTCGCCAGACTCAAACGGGACCTGGAGCAGGCGCATGAAGTGGCATCATTGAAGAAAGCGCTGTCCGAGGCCGAAGACAAGGCGGCCCTGGAGCGCAAGGAGCGCGAAAAGCAAGATGCTAGACTGAGCGAGGTACAGCAAGAGTTCCAGGAGCTCGGTAGGAAGTTCGAGTCCTTGGAGCATGACCTTAAGATGAAAGAGACTGAGCTTGCGAAGGCCCTTGCGAGTGTGAAAGACGCCAAGGCCGAAGCCGAAAAGGCACAGCAGGAAATCCAGGCGACCAAGAAGATAGTTGCGGGTAAGACATTCTTTATGCAAAGCAAGCATGTGGAGGAGGCGTTCCTTTTACTTACCCGAATTCGGAGCTCTCTAATGGCATTCGCAGATCTGCCACGCAGCATATCAGATGCCGCGGAGTTCTACCGTGCCGAGGAGGGGAGCTTAATGGAGAAGCTGTTCTGGTCCAAGTATGCTGGAGCCGAACACCCAATGCCTCTGAGTGACCAACTGAAGCAGTTGGTTGAACTCCACAGGGTGGCCGAAGTGGCTATGAAAGATTTCATAGTCCGGATGTGGCCTGGTGAGCCTCTGCCCACTAGCTACTTCGGCCTGATAAAGCGGATGGTAAATGCCTGTCCGCAGCTTGAAGTAATCAAGCGATCCGTTTGCATTGAGGGTGCCCGCTAGGCCTTTTCCCGTGCGAAGGTGCATTGGGGCAAGCTGGATGCGGAGAAGCTGGTGAAGGACGGGCCGCCGGAGGGCAAGGCGCATTGCTGTCTCGGAAAATATTATGATGGCGTGATGAAAAGCGCTCGTCTTGTGGCCGATGGATGTACCAAGGACACGATCCTTGAGTAAATGTGCTTCTGTCATTGTTGTAATATAAAGACGAAGTTACTTGCACTATATAGCGCTTTTTGATTCTGAAAGTAGGCCAGTCGTCGGCTTCCGCCCCCACGTAACTAGTACCGGGGTGTTCCTGGAAAAACCTGGACACTCTTTATCCAAATGTTTGGTCCCTTATGGAGGTGTCTGGCGCAGGGAACGAGGCAATCATACTATGCGGCTTTATAACTTTCACTTAGCCATAGAAGTCTATAATTTTAAATTTCAGCGAAGCCCCTAGAATTCGGAAAGGCGAATTGGGGCGCTATATACGCCTAAATCGGACGAAGCCGATTCCTTGCCTGAAGCGGAAAAAATCTTTAAGGATTTTAAGACCTCTCGAACAGTGACCAACTCTCGCCGCATCATGCCGGTCGGTTTTCGGCTTTCTCTACTGAGGTGCTCGTCCGGGAGAACCGGGACACGATCGTAGTAGTTCTCCCTGCACTACCTTAGCCGATATAACGGAACGTAAGGTACCAAAAAAAGGGAGCCGGGCAAACCCAACTATTGACCCAAGACATGATTCAGAGCTGATGCATATAGTGCTATAAGTTCAGGGTGCCGCACTTTTGAAAGTGTTCGGACTTGTCTTGCCGTATTATGGGGCGTCATAAGAAGCCCCTGGCAAACTGAACGTACCAAGGTGTACGGATGCAATATTAAATAAATATTTATAGGGAAAATGTGTAAATAGGAATAATAAGCTGACGCTATATATTATCTCCCATTGATGAATAATACGTTTAAGCGTATGTTTACAATGAGTGCGTTTAAGCAGAAGTAAATAGGACTATTTAACATGTCCTATCCAAGGGAGGCTGCATGTAGGTATGTAAAACAGGTATAACGATCGTGAACAGATTCCACCTGGGTATTTCCTCTGTGCACAAAGCCTGTTGCCTCCTTGGTTTCCTCTTCTGTGTAAGTCCGACAATCCGGCTCTTCTGAAGAGGTTGCCCTAAAGCAGTGTCCTGAAAGATAAGGGGGGTATTAAAGTATGTTGCGGCTATTACCGCGTTGTTGACTGAGTCACTGTTACGCCTCCACCTATGCCCATGGTATTTTGAGTGCGTAATTGTGTACATGTGGCACGAATTCTGCTTTGATAGGGCTTGAGCGGAGGCCGGACTGCTAGTCGCGCTCTTGGCGTGCCTGGCACTCCTGTTGCGGGGTGCTCCGGACTTGCTTGACGATGTTCGAGGTTGTCGTCGCCGGATTGGTGGTTTGTCGGAGAAGGCCATATTGTACTTCCTCCATGAGGTCTGCAGTATGTTCTTCTATACGGAGAGAGCGGTCCATGTTTCCGTTGACTGTTATGACCCCGCGCGATCCTGGCAGCTTGAGCTTGAGGTATGCGCAGTGTGGTACCGCATTGAATCTAGCGAATGCGATTCATCCAAGCAGTGCGTGGTTACCACTACGGAAAGGGACGATATCGAAGATTAACTCTTCGCTTTGGAAGTTATCCGGAGATCCGAAGACCACTTCCAATGTTATAGAGCCCGTGCAATGGGCCTCTACTCCTGGAATTACACCTTTAAAGGTGGTTTTGGTGGGCTTGATCCTTGAGGGGTCGATGCCCATTTTGCGCACTGTGTCCTGATAAAGCAGGTTCAGGCTGATAAAGAAGGTTCAGGCTGCTGCCGTCGTCCATAAGGACTCGCGTGAGGTTGAATCCGTCGATGATTGGGTCTAGGACCAATGCGGCTGAACCGCCGTGACGGATGCTGGTGGGGTGATCCCTACGATCAAAGGTGATTGGACAGGCTGACCATGGGTTGAACTTTGGGGTGACTGGCTCCATCGCATAGACGTCCCATAGTGCTCACTTCCGTTCCTGTTTGGGAATGTGGGTGGCGTAGATCATGTTGACCATTTTCACCTGGGGTGGAAATTTCTTCTGTCCCCCCGTGTTGGAACGCCGGGGCTCCTCGTCATCGTCACTGTGCAGCCCCTTGTCCTTGTTTTCGGCGTTTATTTTACTGGCCTGTTTGAACACCCAGCAGTCTCTATTAGTGTGGTTTGCTGGTTTATCCGGGGTGCCATGAATTTGGCACGAGCGTTCCAGTATGCGGTCCCGACTGGACGGTCCATGATTGTTTCTTTTGAACGGCTTTTTCCGCTGACCAGATTTGGATCCGCCGAATCCGGCGTTGACTGCCGTGTCTTCAGCGTTGTCGTCGGTGTTCCGTCGCTTATGTCTGTTGCGCCGTGGCTTGCCGTTATTGTCACGGACATCTGATGCTGGAATGTGGCGTGGTGCTACTACGGGCCAACCAGCTGTCCTCGCCTGCGCAAAAGCGGGTCATTAGTGTCGTGAGTGCTGCCATGGACTTGGGTTTTTCCTGGCCGAGGTGTCGGGCGAGCCACTCATCACGGATATTATGCTTAAAGGCCGCCAGGGCTTCGGCGTCCGGACAATCGACTATTTGGTTCTTTTTAGTTAGGAAACGAGTCTAGAATTTCTTGGCTGACTCTCCGGGCTGTTGAGTAATGTGGCTCAAGTCATCGGCGTACGGTGGTCGCACGTATGTGCCCTGGAAGTTGTCGAGGAACGCGTCTTCCAAGTTTTCCCAACTTCCAATCGAATTTTCCGGCAGACTGTTTAGCCAATGCCGGGTAGGTCCTTTGAGCTTAAGGGGAAGATACTTGATGGCGTGTAGATCGTCTCCGCGGGCCATGTGAATGTGGAGAAGGAAATCTTCGATCCATACTGCCGGGTCTATTGTGCCATTATATGATTCGATGCTTACGGGTTTGAACCCTTCTGGGAATTCATGATCCATCACTTCATCAGTGAAGCAGAGGGGGTGTGCGGCGCCTCTATGCCGGGCTATGTGGCTACGCAGTTCGAATGGGTCTGGGTGGCTGTATTCGGCCCGGCCAGACTTGTTGATAGTGTATCCAGCGTGACGATCATCGTCGCGTGTTTGGGCGCGCCCTCGCGATCCGTAGATTGATCTTGGCTGTCCTACTTTGTTTTCCAGTATATCTTGCAGGTCTTGCCTATTGCCCCGGGCCGTAGTGTATTGGCGTGGGGGCGCGGGCTGGTATTCGGGCTGATGTGCCTTTTTATCCCGGCCACGGGGTGGACGGTCAGCCATGTGGCGCTCGAGTCCATATTCCTCAGCTGCTAGGACTTCGGTCCATCTGTCTGTGAGCAGGTCTTGATCAGCTTGGAGCTGTTGCTGCTTATTTTTCAGGCTCCTTGCGGTGGCCATGAGCCGGTGCTTGAAGCGCTCCTGCTCCACGGGGTCCTCAGGTACGCCGAACTCGTCGTCGCCGAGGCTAATCTCGTTGGAGGGGGGCATGTAACTATCCTCCTCTGGATATCTGTCCGTCGCCTGTTCGTCTAGGCTGACCTGCCCGTCTTCCTTCTCGGCCTGCTCGAAGGCGGGCTGATCAGGGTTGTACTCATCTTCGGCAGCATCCGGATTGTTTTCGTCTCTTGTGCCGGTATTGCTATGGTGGGGCTTGGAGTGGCGCCGACTATGCCCATGCTTTGCTTTCTTCCCTAAGGGGTTATCCTCCGTTTCCTCATCGCCATTGGTTTCTTTCGGAGTGTCCACCATATATATATATCATATGAGGAGGTGGCTGTCCACCGCCCCGTGAGCGGTGGTTCCCGTTCTTCTCCTGCATCGTTGTCCATACCATCAATGTCTTCGGAGTTGAAGTCAAGCACGTCGGTTAAGTCATCGACCGTGGCAATGAAGTGGGTGGTGGGTGGGCAACGGATTCCTTTGTCGCCCGCTTCCCACTCGAGCCGGACATAGTTCGGCCAAGAGTCTCATGACAAGGAGAGAGACTTTAATGAGTTCAGCACGTTGCCAAGGGCGAGTGCTGGAAGATATCCGCTACGGTGAACTCCATTACAAGAGCCCAACCAGGTTCGCGGGCTCGGGCGCCTTGTGATGGAACCTACTGACCGGATCTGAGTCCGGGGTCCGTGTCACAGGCTTCTTTGGGGGCGAGGCATGTGTTTGGCTCTACCGCCGATGAGTGTGCGGCCTGCGGGGCGGGGTCAATCCACCCGTCCTTAGGCAATGCGGTCTGCTCCGGATTTAGGTCCGAGGCTACCGCACGGGCGACATCCCGAGCATTGTCCGACAGCAGGTCTAAGCCGTGCTCATCGTGACTGTCCTGCGCTCCTGGCACAGGCCCGAATCCATTGAAGATCAAGTCTCCCGGATATCAGCCTCAGGTTTCCGAACCTGACACGTGGCAGGCGCGAGGCTGTCGATCTGCTCCAGTTGGCCAGCGAATTGGCAAAAGTCTGGTCACGAACATGAAGATCGGGGAGAAAATTCATAGAAAGGGACAAGACATGTGTTTGTATTGTTGCCATTAAGGATAAAAATATGGGGTTTATTCATGTGTGAGTTTACTTTGTCTACATCATGTCATCTTGCCTAATGCATTACTCCGTTCTTTATGAACTTCATACTCTACTGCATGCTGGATAGCGGTCGATGGGTGGAGTAATAGTAGTAGATGCTGGCCGGAGTCAGTCTACTTGTGTCGGACGTGATGCCTATATACATGATCATTGTCTTGGATATCATCATGATTATTCGCTTTTCTATCAATTGCCCAATAGTAATTTGTTTACCCACCGTATGCCATTTTCAAGAGAGAAGCTCTAGTGAAAACTATGGCCCCCGGGTCTAGCTTTATCATCTATTAAAATCCAAAAATCCCTTGCTGCAATTTTTCTTTACTTATTTTGTTTTGTGTTTTATTTACCTATCTATCACTACAAAATTTCATCTTTGTAATTAACCGCCGAGGGATTGATATAGATGTTATTGATGTGTACCTTACTAATGCTCATAGTAGCGCCTGGGTACTTGATACTGGTTCGGTTGCTCATATTTGTAACTCGAAACAGGAACTACAGAATAAACGCAGATTGACTAAGGATGAGGTGATGATGTGCCTCGGGAATGGTTCCGAGGTTGATGTGATCGCCGTCGGCTCGCTACCTCTACATCTACCTTCGGGATTAGTTTACCTCGATAATTGTTATTTGGTGCCCGCGTACAGCATGAACATTATATATGGATCTTGTTTATTGAGAGACGGTTATTCATTTAAATCGGAGAATAATGGTTGTTCTATTTATATGAGTAATATCTTTTATGGTCAAGCACCCTTGATGAATGGTCTATTCTTGTTAAATGTTGATCGTCGTGATACACATATTCATAATATTGATGCCAAAAGATGCAAAGTTGATAATGATAGTGCAACGTACTTGTGGCACTACCGGTTAGGTCATATTGGTGTAAAACACATGAAGAAACTCCATGCAGATGGACTTTTGGAATCACTTGATTATGAATCATTTGATACTTCTGAACCATGCCTCATGGGCAACATGACTAAAACTCCGTTCGTCGGAACAATGGAGCAAGCTAATGACTTATTGGAAATAATACATACCGATGTATGTGGTCCAATGAGTGTTGAAACCTGCAAGATATACTATCTGGGGAGAAAAGTCTCACCGTGGACCGTGTTGTTGACAATTGAAGGAGCCATCAAGCCTTGCAGCGATGACACAGAGGAACTCTCAATGAAAGCACCAATGTCGGTGTCAAAACCTGCGTATCTCGTGTAGGGGGTCCCGATCTGTGCGTCTTAGGCTGATGGTAACAGGAGGCAAGGAACACAATGTTTACCCAGGTCCGGGCCCTCTAGATGGAGGTAAAACCCTACTTCCTGCTTGATTGATATTGATGATATGAGTAGTACAAGAGTTGATCTACCATGAGATCGTAGAGGCTAAACCCCAGAAGCTAGCCTATGATGATTATGATTGTGATCGTCCTTCTAAGGACCAACCTCTCTGGTTTATATAGACACCGGAGAGGGCTAGGGTTTTCATGGAGTCAGTTACAAGGAAGGAAATATAATATTTGGATCACCAAGCTTGTCTTCCACGCAAAGGAGAGTCCCATCCGGACATGGAACGGAGTCTTGAGTCTTGTATCTTCACGCTCCAACAGTCCAGACAAAGCATATAGTCCGGTTGTCCGGATAGCCCCTAATCCAGGACTTCCTCACCAGTGCCAGTTGCTGTTTTTTTTTGCCTATTTTTGGTTTTTAGAATATTAATACCAAACGAAGTCCAAATGCCACAAACTTTTTGGAGATTTTATTCTGGATAAAAAGAGACCCTGGAAGCTTTGGTAGAGGGCCAGAAGATGAAGGAGGGGGCCATGAGGCACCAGTGTGAACCCAGGGGTTAGGCGCGCCCTGGTGGCTCATGGGGCCCACTTTCACCCTTTTGACCTAATTCCGCCTCTATAAATTCTCTAAATTGGGAAACCAACAGAGACCCACCCAAAATACTTTCTCCGCCGCCGCAAGCTTCTGTTCTGAGAGATCCTATCTAGAGGCCTTTTCCGGCACTCTGCCAGAGGGGCAATCAACCACAGAGCGGCTCTACAACAACCTTGCCGCCCTTCCGAAGATTTGTGAGTAGTTTGCCATGGACCAATGGGTCCATAGTTAGTAGCTACATGTCTTCTTCTCTCTCTTTGATCTTCAATACAATGTTCTTGGAGATCTATTCGATGTAATCACTTTTTGCAGTGTGTTTGTTGGGATTTGATGAATATTGACTTTGTGATCAGATTATCCATGAATATTATTTGAGTCTTCTCGATACTCTTTTATGCATGATTATTACAGCTTTGTATTTCTCTCCGGCCTATTGATTTGGTTTGGCTAACTAAATTTATTTTTCTTGCAATGGGAGAGGTGCTTTGTTATGGGTTCAATCTTGCGGTGATCTATATACCAGTGATAGAAAGGGACAAGACATGTGTTTGTATTGTTGCCATTAAGGATAAAAATATGGGGTTTATTCATGTGTGAGTTTACTTTGTCTACATCATGTCATCTTGCTTAATGCATTACTCCGTTCTTTATGAACTTAATACTCTAGTGCATGCTGGATAGCAGTTGATGGGTGGAGTAATAGTAGTAGATGCTTGTCGGAGTCAGTCTACTTGTGTCGGACGTGATGCCTATATACATGATCATTGTCTTGGATATCATCATGATTATTCGCTTTTCTATCAATTGCCCAATAGTAATTTGTTTACCCACCATATGCCATTTTCAAGAGAGAAGCCTCTAGTGAAAACTATGGCCCCCGGGTCTAGCTTTATCATCTATTAAAATCCAAAAATCCCTTGCTGCAATTTTTCTTTACTTATTTTGTTTTGTGTTTTATTTATCTATATATCACTACAAAATTTCATCTTTGTAATTAACCGTCGAGGGATTGATATACATGTTATTGATGTGTACCTTACTAATGCTCGTAGTAGCGCCTGGGTATTTGATACTGCTTCGGTTGCTCATATTTGTAACTCGAAACAGGAACTAAAGAATAAACAATGATTGACTAAGGATGAGGTGACGATGTGCGTCGGGAATGGTTCCAAGGTTGATGTGATCGCCATCGGCACGCTACCTCTACATCTACCTTCGGGATTAGTTTAGACCTCAATAATTGTTATTTGGTGCCCGCGTTCAGCATGAACATTATATATGGATCTTGTTTATTGAGAGACGGTTATTCATTTAAATCGGAGAATAATGGCTGTTCTATTTATATGAGTAATATCTTTTATGGTCAAGCACCCTTCATGAATGGTCTATTCTTGTTAAATGTTGATCGTAGTGATACACATATTCATAATATTGATGCCAAAAGATGCAAAGTTGATAATGATAGTGCAATGTACTTGTGGCACTGCCATTTAGGTCATATTGGTGTAAAGAGCATGAAGAAACTCCATGCAGATGGACTTTTGGAATCACTTGATTTTGAATCATTTGATACTTCTGAACCATGCCTCATGGGCAACATGACTAAAACTCCGTTCTCCGGAACAATGGAGCGAGCTAATGACTTATTGGAAATAATACATACCGATGTGTGTGGTCCAATGAGTGTTGAAGCACGCAGCAGGTATCATTATTTCCTGACCTTCACAGATTATTTGAGTAGGTATGGGTATATATATCTACTCAATGAAACACAAGTTTGAAACATTTGAAAAGTTCAAAAAAATTCAGAGTGAAGTGGAGAATCATCGTAACAAGAAAATAAAGTTTCTACGATCTAATCGTGGAGGTGAATATTTGAGTTATGAGTTTGGCCTTCATTTAAAACAATGTGGAATTGTGTCACAACTCATGCCACCTAGAACACGAGAGCGTAATGGTGTGTCCGGATGGCGTAATCGTACTTTATTAGATATGGTGTGTTCTATGATGTCTCTTACCGATTCGTC
This sequence comes from Aegilops speltoides, assembly GCA_021437245.1. NCBI lineage: Eukaryota > Viridiplantae > Streptophyta > Magnoliopsida > Poales > Poaceae > Aegilops > Aegilops speltoides. The sequence continues at coordinate 381,842,684 of CM038144.1, read as the reverse complement.
ACTATCGTTTTGGGGTTATGCATTAGAGACAACCGCATTCATGTTAAATAGGGCACCATCTGAATCTTTTTTGAGACAACACTGTATGAACCGTGGTTTGGCAAGAAGTCTAAGTTGTCATTTCTTAAAGTTTGGGGATGCGACGCTTATGTCAAAAGGCTTTAGCCTAATAAGCTCGAACCTAAATCGGAGAAGTGTGTCTTCATAGGATACCCTAAAGAAACTATTGGGTACACTTTCTATCACAGATCCAAAGGCAAGATCTTTGTTGCTAAGAATGGGTCCTTTCTAGAGAAGGAGTTTCTCTCGAAAGAAGTGAGTGGGAGGAAAGTAGAACTTGATGAGATAATTGTACCTTCTCTCGAGTTGGAAAGTAGCACATCACAGAAAACGGTTCCTGTGATGCCTACACCAACTAGAGAGGAAGGAAATGATGATGATCATGAAACTTTAGATCAAGTTACTACTGAACCTCGTAGGTCGACCAGAGCATGATCCACACCAGAGTGGTACGGTAATCCTGTCCTGGAAGTTATGTTATTAGACAATGGCGAACCTACGAACTATGAAGAAGCTATGATGAGCCCAGATTCTAATAAATGGCTTGAGGCCATGAAATCTGAGATAGGATCCATGTATGAGAACAAGTGTGGACTTTGGTGGACTTGCCCGATGATCGGCAAGCCATAGAGAATAGGGAAATGGAGCTTCAAGAAGAAGACTGATGCTGACGGTAATGTTACTGTCTACAAAGCTCGAGTTGTCGCAAAAGTTTTCAGCAAGTTCAAGGAGTTGACTACAATGAGACTTTCAAATCCGTAGCGATGCTTAAGTCTGTCTGAATCATGTTAGCAATTGCCGCATTTCATAATTATGAAATCTGGCAAATGGATGTCAAAACTGCATTCCTTAATGGATTTCTTAAAGAAGAGTTGTATATGATGCAACCAGAAGGTTTTGTCAATCCTAAAGGTGCTGACAAAGTGCGCAAGCTCTAGTGATCCATCTATGGACTAGTGCAAGCATCTTGAAGTTGGAATATACGCTTTGATGAGGTGATCAAAGCATATGGTTTTATACAGACTTACGATGAAGCTTGTACTTAGAAGAAAGTGAGTGGGAGCTCTGTAGCATTTCTAATTTTATATGTGGATGACATATTGCTGATTGGAAATGATATAGAATTTCTGGATAGCATAAAATGATACTTGAATAAGAGCTTTTCAATGGAAGACCTCGGTGAAGCTACTTACATATTGGGCAACAAGATCTAGAGGGATAGATCGAAACGCTTAATAGGACTTTCACAAAGCACATACCTTGGCAAACTTTTGAAGAAGTTCAAAATAGACCAGTCAAAGAAAGGGTTCTTGCCTGTGTTGCAAGGTGTAAAGTTGAGTAAGACTCAAAGTACGACCACGACAGAAGATAGAGAGAGAATGAAAGTCATTCCCTATGCCTCAGCCAAAGGTTCTATAAAGTATGGCATGCTTTTTACCAGACCTGTTGTGTGCCTTGCCATGAGTTTGACAAAGGGGTACAATGGTAATCTAGGAGTAGATCACTGGACAACGGTCAAAATTATCCTTAGTTAGTACTAAGGAAATATATCTTGGTTATGGAGGTGATAAAGAGTTCATTGTAAAGGGTTGGGTCGATGCAAGCTGTGACACTGATTCGGATGACTCTGAGTCTCAATCTGGATACGTATTGAAAGTGGGAGCAATTAACTAGAGTAGCTCCATGCAGAGCATTGTAGACATAGTAATTTGCAAAATACATACGGATCTAAATATGGCAGATCCGTTGACTATACCTCTCTCACAAGCAAAACATGATCACACCTTAGTACTCCTTGGGTATTAATCACATGGCAATGTGAACTAGATTATTGACTCTAGTAAACTCTTTGGGACTTAGTCACATGGCGATGTGAACTATGGGTGTTAATCACATAGCTATGTGAACTAGATTATTGACTCTAGTGCAAGTGGGAGACTGAAGGAAATATGCCCTAGAGGCAATAATAAAGTTTTTATTTTATTTCCTTATTCATGATAAAGGTTTATTATTCATGTTAGAATTGTACTGATCGGACACTTAAATACATGTGTGAATACATAAACAAATATCGTGTCCCTAGTGAGCCTCTACTAGACTAGCTCGTTGATCAAAGATGGTTAAGGTTTCCTAACCATGGACATGTGTTGTCATTTGATAACGGGATCACATCATTAGGAGAATGATGTGATGGACAAGACCCATCGGTTAGCTTAGCGTATGATCGTTCGGTTTATTGCTACTCCTTTCTTGAATGTAAAATACATGTTCCTTCGACCATGAGATCATGCAACTCTCGGATACCGGAGGAATAACTTGTGTCCTATCAAACGTCCCAACGTAACTGGATGACCATAAAGGTGCTCTACAGGTATCTCTGAAGGTGTTTGTTGAGTTGGCATGGATCGAGATTGGAATTTGTCACTCTAAGTATCGGAGAGGTATCTCTGGGCCCTCTCGGTAATACACATCATAAGAAGCCTTGCAAGCAAAGTCTCTAAGAAGTTAGTTGCAAGATAATGTATTACGGAACGAGTAAAGAGACTTGTTGGTAACGAGATTGACCTAGGTATGAAGATACCGACGATCGAATCTCGGGCAAGTAACATACCGACAGACAAAGGGAATTACATATGTTCTCATAATGGTTCAACCGATAAAGATCTTTATAGAATATGTAGGAGATAATATGGGAATCTAGGTTCTGCTATTGGTTACCTACCTGAGAGGTGTCCCAGTCATGTCTAGATAGTTCTCGAACAGCGCTCACACGCTTAATGTTCGTTGATGATATAGTGTTAGATAAGTTATATGATTTGGTGACTGAATGTTGTTCGGAGTCCCGTATGAGATCATGGACATGACGAGGAGCTCCAGAATGGTTTGGAGGTAAAGATTGATATATATGATGATGGTATTTGGACACCGGAAGAGTTTCGAGATTTGCCGGGTAGAAATTGGGTCATCGGAAGGGGTTCCGGACACCCCCAGGAGGTTAATGGGCCATATGGGCCAAAGGGGGGAACACACCAGCCCACAAGGGGCTGACGTGCCCCTCCTAGGCTGCATCCCTTGGGAAGAGAAGGAAAGGGGGGAGTCGGCCTCCCCCTTCCTTTCTTCTCCCCCTCTTCCTTCGCTCCACCGACAAATATGGAAAGGGGGGTTGGCCAGGGCAGGAGCCCAAGTAGGATTCGGTCTACTTGGGGCACCTCCTAGCCTCTCCCCTCTCATATATATAGGACAACACTATTATGATCATGGTATTAGAATAATTATTCTGATCATAGCCGCCCACCCTTGCACGCCGGCGCCGCCCCGGACTTCACCAGCACCTCGCGCGCCACCGTCTCGACACCGCAAGCCGATGTCTCTGCTGCCCTTCACGCCGATGTCGTCGCCACCCTCCAGGAGGACGCCGCCACAACTACCAGCCCCCATCAACGCTGCCACACACGGATCCGGCAGGATCATGACCGGAGTGGCTCAGAGACGACCACGCTGGGCACCGTCACGCCGCTGCTGACCACGATCTTGTCTACCACCGACGCTGAAGCAACCCAGGTGTGCAAGTCTCGCATGGGTCGCAGCCTCCAATCTTGCTGTCATCTCGTGTCCCGTCCCTCCACCCCTTCCGTCAGCTGAGGCCCATGGGGTCGCATCCCACACGCATGACCTGCATGGGCATCTCTTGCCGACCTTCTCCAATACCGTCTTGACCTTCCGGCATCTCTCGGTCTTTGCAGCGATGGCATCTCCCCTAGCCATCGTCGTATCCCTCGAGTTCGAGCTGTCATGAGTCGAAGCGCCGAGCACGCATCCCATGCGGTGGAGAGCAGCAAAGGCCGGGGCACGCATGCATACTAGGAAGGTCAACGAAGGGCGCCATCGCCTTCGGTGCATGCGCGCCACCGCTCCCTTATAGCATGTGCGTGTTGCTGCCACCAATTCCTCTCGCAGATGTTGTTGAAGTAGAAATGTGTAGTGGGGAGCCGCCCGTGCATAAGTGGCAAAACACAGGGATGTACGATCCAATGAGATCAACATACTGAGCGAGGAGTTCAATTTGAGTTTGCTTTTCAAATCATATTCTACTGGCGAATGTTATCGTAACATTCTACTTTAACCCATTGTTTTCTCAACCTCTGTTTCATACCAAAAACAACTTCCTCACCCCGTGACACAGAGTTCGATTTCAAGTTTGCGGATGTTTGATTCGAACATTTTTCAATCAAGTACAACAGTATTTTTAGTCTAGGAAGATTTGGTTGACACAAGAAGCAACCATGTTCAAGATCGCTATTTTTCTGTTTTAGACTGACGAATCCTCATATTGGTGGACGTCGACTTTGTTATCCTTGTACTGATGAATATGTACGGGTTAGTTGTGGATGACTATTGTGTACGAGAAGTTGAATTTCTCCTCGCCTCTAAAGTGTCCTTCTCAAGCACCATGTGCTCAGGGATGGAAATTCTCAAGCACAATGTGTCGAGGGTTGTCTTTTTGTGCTCCTATTCCGGTGTTCATTGTAAAAATGACGAAGTCCAGCCTTATCCTTGTAAAGGTTCAGTGTGTGCGCCAGTTGCAGAAATTCAAAAATTTCAAAAAGGATATATTACAGTTGTGTGTGCCGTGTGTGTGGGGTGTACTAAATATGTTATGTGGGTGAGAAGTTCATAGTTTCTATCGCTGATAGTTCAAAAAATCGCTTTAAAAAACAAAACGCCTTGAGTGTCCAAGAAAAGATAGTTGAACACATGAAAAATATCAGTTGACAAGTGAACCTTGTGAATCCATGGTTTTAAAAAACTGTTCCATTGTAAAACATCATCTAACTGAAGTGAACAGAAAAAAAAGAGAAAAGGCACACATTGAACACTTGCTTTAAAAAATAGAAGTTGAAATTAAAATAGCGGAGATGTTCTTTGTTAATTATAAAACTGACATTTTTTACCATTAATAAAAATAAACCATTAAGTTCAAATAAACAAAGTAGATCGGTTCAGAAATTATACACAAAATCGTATTTTCCCATTTCAAGAAAAAAAACTGGAGGTTCAAATTTAAATAATGGAGAAGTTCAATATTATTACAATATCAAGAAGGTCAAATTGAAAAGACCGAGTAGTTCAAAAAGTTTATAAAAACATATTTTCCTTCTTTTTAAATATAAGACTTAGAAGTTCAACTTTAAATAATTGAGTAGTTCGATATTCATTACATAACTATGACTTTTCATGTTACTAATGAATAACACCAAGAAATCCAAAATTAAAATAAATGAAGTTGTTTAATGTTTATAAAAACTCAGATTTTCCCAAATGTTAAAGAATAAAACCAACAAGTTCAGTTTTGAAAAACGTAGAAGTTCAATGTATATAAAAAACTCAGGTTTTCACGTTACTAGAGAATAAAACCAAGAAGTTCAACTGGAAAAGGCGGAGCAGTTTGATACTTATTTGAAAAATTGGATTTTCTAGTTACTAAATAATAAAACCAATAAGTTCAATTTCAAATAACGAAGAAGTTCAATGTTTCTAAAAAAACCTCCAATCTTCACATTTCTAAAAAAACACACAATGAAGTTCAAATAAAATAGGTGGAGTGGTTCAATGTGTATAAAAAACTAAGATATTTTCACGTAACCGAGAGAAGTCCAGGTTGGCAATTGCGAGAAAAGAGTGAAAATACAAAGGCTAAAAGTTTTGTTGCTAGAAGTTCAAGTGCTCTACCTGAGAAAGTTCAAAAATTCTTGTGAGAGAGGTTGAACAAAAATACGTGACAGAAGTTCAAGGTGAAAACAACGGGAACTTCAACTACTTTGTTTCAGAAGAGAATAAAAGAATACAGAACTAAAAGCCTAAAAGGTTTGTTGCAAAAAGTTCACGTGCTCCACCATGCACGATTCAAAAATTATATTAATGAGACGTCCGTCGTTCATTTATATGTTGTTTTAAAAAGCAAAAAACAACATTGTTTTGCCATTTTAAAAATTGCTCTCAAACGACTTCAATTTGTAATACATGTCTACATGAAAAACTTGTTGTGATTCATAAGCTTTCCACCGGGTATATTATGTGCCACATTTCGATGCATGGTTTAAAATTTTCATGTATACCATTTAAAACACGTTTTGATGTATTCAAAAAATTCTTACATGTGAAAAGAAGTTCATAGTGAAAACAACGAGAAGTTCAAGTACTACAAGGAATGCATTTCAGGTGAGAATAAAAGTATAGAAAAATAAAAGTTTAAAAGGTTTGTTGAAAGAAGTCCAAGTGCTCTTTCTAGGGACGTTCAAAAATTCTTGCGAGAGAGGTTCACCTTGTATTTCCATGTTCGATTTTTTCCGTATAAAAATCGAATACAATTCTTTACTCAAAATTATAAAAAGGTGAAGTTCAAATTGAAATAACAGAGAAGTTCGGAGTTTATTAAAACCTAGGATTTACCTGTTCAAAAAATAAACAACACAACGCCATTTTTTACACTTTTAAAAACAGCTCATAAACGGAAAAAAATGGTTGCTAGAAGTTCAAATGCTCAGCGAGGAAAAGTTCAGAAAATTCTTGTGAGACAAGTTCGCCGTGTATTTAGATGTCCAAAATACATAAAAAATATGTTGATTTTTGTGTTTTAAAATAATTCTGTCAAACCAGAGAGAAGTTCAAAGTGATAACAACTCGAAGTTCACGTACTACATGGTGTATATTTCATATAAGAAAAAATACAAAAAAAGAGAAACAGGGTGAAGTTCAAACAGAGATGCCCCAGAAGTTCAACTACTTCACGTAGTGCAAAAAACACCACGTAAAAAATCAGCACGTCAAAAACAGAGTGAAGTTCGAACAGACACGTCCTAGAAGTTCAACTACTTTACGCAGTGCAAAAAACAACACTTTAAAAATAGTGTGAAGTTCGAACAGACATGCACGAGAAGTTCAACTACTTCACGCAGTGTATTTCCATTCGCGATGAAGGCAGAAATCATGATCTTGTCATTTTCTAATTTACTTCAAAACAGTAGGAAATAATTTGTGTAAGTTCAAGTTCTTCGTCGGAGAAAGTTCAAAAAATTATTGTGAGAGAGATTTGTACAAAAGGAATATCATTTGTGTGACACTAACGAATGGACGAAAAAATTACAAGCGAAAATACGTCACAGAAGTTCAACTGAAAACAACAGGAAGTTCAATTACTACACTGAATGAATTTCACATGAAAAACTTTTAAAACCGTTGCGAGTATGAAAAAGTGATCAACACGAGAAAGTTGCGTGTCTACAGCAGCTTTCCATCGGTGTATCACTTGCTCAATTCCGGTGAGTGTTCCGGTGCGTGGATGGAGAGCCACGGGCAAAAAAAGCACGTGAAAAACAGAGTGAAGTTCAAGGTTTCATATCGAGAAGTTCAGGTACTTCATGCGATGCATTTTTGACGAATCCGTTTCGCGATAAAGGCAGAATGAACGATCTCGCCATTTTTGAAATTACTTGAAAATGGTTGGAAATCAGAGAAAACTGTCAACATGAGAAAGTTTCACATTTTCCGTAGCTTTTCAACGGTATATTATTTGTGCCATTCTGATAAAGTTTGTACAAAATACGGTGAAAATACGTTTTTCGCCATTTTCGAAATTGACTTAAAACTGTAAAGAATTGGGAGAAACAATACATACGAAAAAGTTTCGCATTTGTTCAAGCTTTCCAACACCGTATCATTTGCTGCATTCGGACAAACGGTTAAAAAATTAGCTCGAAAATACGAACTCGGTAGGACTTGTACCGTTTGCTAAATTACTCTTAAACCTTTTAAAATTAGGAAAAACTTTCCAAATGAAAGAGTAGCGCATTTTCATAAGCTTTCCAACACCGTATCATATGCCTCAATTGGATTAGCCGTTTAGAAATGACATCGAAAAACCAACTCAGCTGTTCGGTTTACAAAATTTTACGTTTTTTCAAATTACTCTTTAACCATAGGGAATTAGAAAAAACTTTCAACATGTGGAAGGAGCGGTTTTGCAGCAGCTTTCCAATGCCATATTATATGCCTCATTTCGATAAACGGTTTAGAAATGCGATCAAAATTACGATTCACATTTTTTGTGTAAAGAAAAAACGGTTTTCAAAACTGCTCTTAAACCGCTTACATTTTGCGAAAAATTTAACTTGGGTCATGAAACTCGTGTCCATAGCTTTCCAACGGTATATAGCAAGCCCTATTTGGGCAATGTTGCGGGAAGTTCAACCTAGCACAGGGGGAAGTTCAGGTCAAACAACTCAGGCAGTAAAATCACAAAAAATGCGAGTTCTTCACGACCCGAGTGCAAAATCCGCCTATGAGCGAGATTCCTATCTAAAACGAGTATTTAGTTGCTAGAAATCGTTTGAAGATTACACTTACATCACATGGAACACGACTAACCAGAAAAACTCACGGTAGAAGGCACGGTTGCAAAGATAGCCCGAAGGTCGGGTTCGTACAGAGAGAAGTTCAGGCACGTTACTCAGGCAGTTCAGGTTGTGATCAGAATATTATTCTGATCCCGTGATCAGAATAGTGTTTATATGTGTGGGGGGGGGGGAGCCACACATAACAATGACAATCTCTTAGCCGTGTGCGGCGCCCTCCTTCATAGTTTCGTCCTTCGGTCATATTTTCGTAGTGCTTAGGAAAAGCCCTGCGGAGATAGCTTCGCCATCACCGTCACCACGCCGTCGTGCTGCCGGAACTCAGCCACTACGTCTTCGTCTTGCTGGATCAAGAAGGCGATGATGTTACCGAGCTGAACATGTGTTGAACGCGGAGGTGCTGTACATCCGGTACTTGATCGGTTGGACCGCGAAGAAGTTCGACTACATCAACCACGTTACTAAACGCTTCTGCTTACGGTCTATGAGGGTACGTAGACATCTCTCCCTCTCGTTGATATGCATCTCCTTGATACATCTCCAACGTATCTACTTTTCCAAACACTTTTGCCCTTGTTTTGGACTCTAACTTGCATGATTTGAATGAAACTAACCCGGACTTACGCTGTTTTCAGCAGAACTGCCATGATGTTGTTTTATGTGTAGAAAAGAAAAGTTCTCGGAATGTCCTGAAAATCCACGGAGGCACTTTTTGGAATTAATAAGAATTTCTGGGCGAAAGAAATACACCAGGGGGCACACACCCTATCCACGAGACAGGGGGCGCCCCCCCTATAGGGCGCGCCCCCTATCTCGTGGGCCCCCTGGACCTCCACCAACCTCAACTCCAACTCCATATATTCACGTTTGGGGAGAAAAAAATCAGAGAGAAAGTTCCATCACGTTTTACGACACGGAGCCGCCGCCAAGCCCTAATCTCTCTCGGGAGGGCTGATCTGGAGTCCGTTCGGGGCTCCGGAAAGGGGGATTCGTCGCCGTCGTCATCACCAACCATCCTCCATCACCAATTTCATGATGCTCACCGCCGTGCGTGAGTAATTCCATCGTAGGCTTGCCGGACGGTGATGAGTTGGATGAGATTTACCGTGTAATCAAGTTAGTTTTGTTAGGGTTTGATCCCTAGTATCCACTATGTTCTGAGATTGATGTTGCTATGACTTTGCTATGCTTAATGCTTGTCACTAGGGCCCGAGTGCCATGATTTCAGATCTGAACCTATTATGTTTTCATGAATATATGTGTGTTCTTGATCCTATATTGCAAGTCTATAGACACCTATTATGTGTTATGATCCGACAACCCCGAAGTGACAATAATCGGGATACTTCTCAGTGATGACTGTAGTTTGAGGAGTTCATGTATTCACTATGTGCTAATGCTTTGTTCCGGTTCTCTATTAAAAGGAAGCCTTAATATCCCTTAGTTTCCGCTAGGACCCCGCTGCCACGGGAGGGTAGGACAAAAGATGTCATGCAAGTTCTTTTCCATAAGCACGTATGACTATTTACGGAATACATGCCTACATTACATTGATGAACTGGAGCTGGTTCTGTGTCACCCTATGTTATAGCTATTACATGAGGAATCGCATCCGGCATAATTATCCATCACTGATCCATTACCTACGGTCTTTTCACATGTTGTTCTTCGCTTATTTACTTTTCCGTTCCTACTGTTACAGTTACTACAAAAACCCAAAAACTATTATCTTTACTTTTGCCACTGTTACCTTTATTATCATACTACTTTGCTACTAAATACTTTGCTGCAGATACTAAGTTATCCAGGTGTTGTTGAATTGACAACTCAACTGCTAATACTCAAGAATATTCTTTGGCTCCCCTTGTGTCGAATCAATAAATTTAGGTTGAATACTTTACCCTCGAAAGCTGTTGCGATCCCCTACACTTGTGGGTTATCAAGACTAATTTGTAGCGTCGTTGCCGGGGAGCATATCTCTATTCACTGAGTCACTTGGGATTTATATCTGTTGATCACTATGAAGAACTTTAAAGACGACAGAACTACAATTTTGCCCTCAACTACGAGGGGAGGTAAGGAACTGCCATCTAGCACTGCACTGGATTCTCCTTCCGTTATTAGTAAGCTTGCGACACCTGAACCTGCTACTGCTATGAATTCTGATATGTCGCATGTTATTGATGATGCTACTTCTGCTATGCATGATGAAACTACTTCTGTGCGTGATACTACTTTGCCATTAGGTGAATTTCTTGATGAACAACTTGCAAGAGTTAGGGGAAATGAAATTATTGAAGATGCTATTATTGATGATAGTGATGATGAAAATTCTCCCAATGATTATGTATTGCCTGTTGTTCCTGATGGTTATGTTATGAATGAAGAAGCTGCTAGAGCTATCTTTGCTTGCAATGATAGATATGATCTTAAGAAATTATTAGCTAAATGGAAGCAGCAGTCTCTTAATGCTAGAATGAAACCTGACCCCGCTTTTGCTACTTCACCTATATGTGGTACTGATAAGGATTATGAATTCTCTGTTGATCCTGAGATTATTACTTTAGTTGAATCAGATCCTTTTTATGGCCTTGAATCTGAAACTGTTGTGGCACATCTTACCAAGTTGAATGATATAGCTACCCTGTTTACTCATGATGAGAAGTCTCACTATTATTATAACCTTAAGATATTTCCGTTCTTATTCAAGGGTGATGCTAAGACTTGGTATAATTCTCTTGCTCCTGGTTGTGTGCATAGTCCCCAGGATATGATTTATTACTTCTCTGCTAAATATTTCCCTGCTCATAAGAAACAGGCTGCCTTGCGGGAAATATACAATTTTGTGCAAATCAAAGAAAAGAGTCTCCCACAAGCTTGGGGGAGGCTTCTTCAGTTACTTAATGCTTTGCCTGATCATCCTCTCAAGAAAAATGAAATACTTGATATCTTTTATAATGGACTAACCGATGCTTCCAAGGACTACTTGGATAGTTGTGCTGGTTGTGTTTTCGGGGAAAGAACAGTCGACAAAGCTAAATTACTATTGAATAATATGTTGACTAATGAAAATAATTGGACTCTTCCTGAGCCAAATCCTGAGGCAATTCCTGAACCAATTGAGCCAACTCCTGAGCCAATTCCCAAACCCATCCGAAGAAGAGAGGTGTTTTATTTCTCAGTCCTGAAGATATGCAAGAGGCAAAGAAATCAATGAAAGAAAAAGGTATTAAAGCTAAAGATTTTAAGAATTTACCTCCTATTGAAGAAATACATGGTCTTAATATACCGCCTGTTGAAGAACCACCTTGTCTTGATAACCCGACACAGGTAGTAAAGGTAAATTCTCTCTATAGATATGATAAAGTTGAAATCCCCTCTACTAAATTTCATAGCCCGTGCTTAGATGAATTTGATGACTTTATGGCCAGACAAGAAAGTTTTAATGCTTATGTTGGTAGAGAGTTAAAGAATAATGCTTTCGAGATAGGACGCATGACCGATAATATGGCTAGAGTTAAAGGTGAACTCAAACTCATTAGCAAATATGCTTCTATGGCTGCTACTCAAGTTGAGCAAGTACTCAAAGCTCAAAATGATTTGCTTGATGAATTAAATAATAAACATGACTTTGCTGTTAGAGTGGCTACTAGAACTGGTAGAATGACTCGGGAACCTTTGTATCCTGAAGGCCACTCTGAGAGAATCGAGCAAGACTCTCAGATAAACAATTTAGAGGCACCTAGTTATTCCAAAAAGAAGAAAAAGAAAAACGTTTGAACTTTGCATGCTTCTAGTGAACCTACTGTAGACACACCCGAGAATCCCAATGATATTTCTATTTCTGAAGCTGAAACACAATCAGGTGACGAACATGAACCTAGTAATAATGTCAATGATAATGTTCACGTAGATGCTCAACCTAGCAAAAACAATGAAGTAGAGATTGAACCTACTGTTGATCTTGATAACCCACAATCCAAGAATCAACGTTATGATAAAAGAGATTTTGTTGCTAGGAAGCACGGTAAAGAAAGAGAACCATGGGTTTAGAAACCCATGCCCTTTCCTCCTAAACCATCCAAGTCAAAGGATGATGAGGATTTTGAGCGCTTTGCTGAAATGATTAGACCTATTTTCTTACGTATGCGCTTAACTAATATGCTTAAAGTAAATCCTTATGCTAAGTATATGAAGGATATCATCACAAATAAAAGAAAGATACCGGAAGCTGAAATTTCGACCATGCTTGCTAATTACACTTTTAAGGGTGGAATACCAAAGAAACTTGGAGATCCGGGTGTTCCAACTATACCATGCTCCATTAAAAGAAATTATGTTAAGAACTGCTTTATGTGATCTTGGAGCCGGTGTTAGTGTTATGCCTCTCTCTTTATATCATAGACTTGATTTGAATAAGTTGACACCTGCTGAAATATCTTTGCAAATGGCTGATAAATCAACTGCTATACCTGTCGGTATTTGTGAGGATGTGCCTGTTCTGGTTGCAAATGTCACTATCTTAACGGACTTCGTTATTCTTGATATTCCCGAGGACGATAGTATGTCTATTATCCTTGGTAGACCTTTTCTTAATACTGCAGGGGCTGTTATTGATTGCAACAAAGGCAATGTCACTTTTCATGTTAATGGTAATGAGCATACGGTACACTTTCCGAGGAAACAATCTCAAGTTCATAGCATCAATTCTATTGGAAAAGTTCCAACTATTATTATTAGAGGTTTTGAATTTCCTCTCCCTACTGTCAAGAAAAAGTATGATATTCTTATTGTTGGGGATTTTCATATCCCCGTTGAGGTAACTTAGTGTTATTCGAAATTTCTCCGGTTCCGTGTTATGAGTTTGGTAACAAGACTTGATCAACCTTGTTAGTGGATTCATTTTGATGATCATGAGATGGATGAAACTAGAAGGCACAACCTTCATGCCCTCTTTTTACTTTCTCATTATTTAGAATAAATAAGCAAAAATAGTATTATCATGCATTTTTCGAATTATCCGTGCATTAAAAATATCCGAAAATAAAAGTGCTCCAAATGCCCTGCAAATTTAGTATGATTTTTTATGGAATATTTGAGGATTTTATGCACTGAAAACACTGCAGGAGGGGCAAGCACCAGGCCACGAGAGTGGAGGGCGCACCCCCTCCCCCTGGGCGCGCCCCCTATCTCGTGGGCCCCTAGTGGCTCCCCTCCACTTATGCCAGCACCCACACACTTCATCTTCTACCCAAAAAATCCCCATCCAGCTCAAGCACGAGTTCTAGCTCATTTTGCTGCGATTTTCGATCTCCTTGCTCAATGCTCCATTCACAAAACTGCTTTGGGAGATTGTTGCTTGGTATCTGACTCCTCCATTGGTCCAAATAGTTTTTGTTCTAGTGCTTTATTCATTGCAAATTTTGATGCATAGGTGACCATGTTCTTCAGCTTGCATGTTAAATTTATGAGTTCCCAAGCAATTCTAATGCATGATATAGGCTCTAGGCACTTGTGGGAGTAGTTGCTACTAATCTTGTTTAGTTTTATTCACTTTTATTTTGAAGTTACTAAAATTTCAGAAATTTTCAGAAAATGTTAAGGAAATTTTTGAGGGGCTCTTCTAGCCAAGGCTCTCAGGAAAAACAAGCCAAAGATAAAGAAAAACCCAAGTATAATCTTCCTCGCTTAACGGAAGTACGGTCGTGTGAATGGCCATGCAATGATTTCTTGAAAGAAGCTAGAATTCATGAAGATTTTTATTCTTTGATCAAGACTGCATGCCTCACCGGTTTCATCAACGACCGGATCGATCAGTATCTCTTACTCACCAATACTTTCGTGCAAAACTTTTATAATTATCCTAAGAAGTCACCGCCTGCAGTATCATTTCATTTATATGATGAATTCAGAGAAATGTCTTTACGTAATTTTTGCGTTGTGTGTAGGATACCTTATGAGGGAGAATTAGAGGAACCCCATTGTAAAGATGTGGATGGCTTTGTTAATACTATCGCTGTAGAGGAGCCAAACAAGGGTTTCGAGGCAAAAGTCTCTAGCATACACTTTCCTGTTTTACGCTACTTTGCCATATTTGCTAGTAGATGCTTGATTGGTCGTGGAAATAGTGGAAACTTGAGCGTTCCTGATATTATCATTCTTCAACATGCTTTGCTTCGAGACAATACTTTTAGTATGGGTGCCGTCGTTGCTAAACGGCTAACCCTGAATCGTACAAAAGGCCCCATATTTGGAGGTATCTATGCTGCACGTCTTGCTAGACATTTTCAGATACCCATTAGGCACCATGAAAAAGAGGAGATAAAATTGCCTCCTCACATTTTAGATTACAAGAGCATGGTAGCACACAAGTTTATTGTTGACAACGAAGAGAGGATGCTCTTGTATAAACTTAGATTTAATAAGAAACACATTGAGATTATTATTTTGCCTGCGCCTCTATTGTTTGATTTGCTTGCAGAAAATTTTATTGTCACGCCGGAAGCGGTTAACAATCATCAAGCCCAAGCTTTTACTCGAGAACCTCAACCTGAGCTGGAACCTGAACTGGACCCTTATCGTGCATCATCTATCCAGTGGGATCCGGAGATGACCAACCAGTGGTATCCTGATTACACCTCCCATTACACCGGGGAGAGTAGCGGCGGTCCTTGGTACTAGACCAACTTAGGCCAAAAGCCTAAGCTTGGGGGAGTACGTATTTGTCACCGACTTTACATTCATCTTCACACACTAGTCGTCGGTGCTCATACTCTTTCATTGTATTATCCATGCTAGTTTAAATTTCTTTTTCTAATTTTCTTCTTGTGTGTTTGATAAACCTTAAGAACAACCAAAAAAATTAGTTAGTTTAATTTCCATGCTTGTAGTAGAGATTAAAATGAAAACCCAAACAGATTTCTAGTTCTTCTTCTTACTTGTTGGGAGCTTTCCCGTGTAAATAGTTTTATTTTCTTTTCTTTCCTTTGGGGGTCGAGAAGACCATATTGAAAATGTTTAGTGGCTCTCATATGCATGATTGTTTATTTAACTTAGAGCCCATATTACTTGTCTTCTCTCTTGAGTTGAATGCTTGCCGATTCCAGCTTAGTCCAATGCACGTGCACTCTTATTATTATACACATCGTCCGGTCGTGCGAGTGAAAGGCAACAATGACGATATATGATAGACTTATTGGGATGAGAAAAGCTGGTATGAACTCGACCTCTCTTGTTTTTGTAAATATGATGAGTTCATCGTTTCTGAGTCAGCTTATTATGAGGTAAACATATTTGCAATGACATTTAGAGATTATAGTTGCTTGTGCCATGCTTGATTAGCTATGAGTTATAATGGTTTACCTTGAGTGCCAATATGCTATTAGAATGATTATGATGTGATATGATGGGATGGTAACCTCCTTTGAATGTATTTTGTGACTCAACTTGGCACATGTTCACGCATGTAGTTGAATCAAATCAACATAGCCTTCATGATATTTATGTTCATGGTGGATTATATCCTACTCATGCTTGTATTCAGTGTGAATTAATTTTAATGCATGTTTATGACTGTTGTCGCTCTCTTAGTTGGTCACTTCCCAGTCTTTTGCTAGCCTACACCTGTACTAAGAGGGAATACTGCTTGTGCATCCAAACTCCTTAAACCCCAAAGTTGTTCCATATGAGTCCACTATACCTTCCTATATGCGGTATTTACCTGCCGTTCCAAGTAAATTTATATGTGCCAAACTCCAAACCTTCAAATGAAATTCTGTTTTGTATACTCGAGCAGCTCATGTTACAACTAGGGCTGCCTATATCTTCCATGCTAGGTGGGTTATTCTCAAGAGTAGTGGACTCCGCTCCTCATTCACGAGAAAGGGCCGGTAACCGGGATGCCCAGTCCCATGATCCAAAAAGATCAAAGCAAATCAAAATAATTAAGCAAAACTCCCCCAGGGCTGTTGTTAGTTGGAGGCACTCGTTGTTTCGAGCAAGCCATGGATTGATGCTTGTTGGTTGTTGGGGGAGTATAAACCTTTACCATTCTGTTTGGGAACTGCCTATAATGCATGTAGTATGTAAGATACAGCCATCTCATAGTTGTTGCGTTGACAGCGAAAGTATGCCGCTCAAAATGTTATTCAATCTCTATTTTAAAATCGAGCTCTGGCACCTCTACAAATCCCTGCTTCCCTCTGCGAAGGGCCTCTCTATTTACTTTTATGTTGAGTCATCACCCTTCTTATTAAATGCACCTGCTGGAGAGCACACTGTCATTTGCATTCATTACTATTGGTTTATATTGGGTATGACTTGACTGGATCTCTTTTACCATGAATTACAATGTTTAGTCAGTCCTTGATCTTTAAAGGTGCTCTGCATTTATGTTTTGCGGTCTCAGAAAGGGCTAGCGAGATACCATTTTGTTATATCATGTTATGACTATTTTGAGAAAGTGTTGTCATCCGAGTTTTATTATTATGGCTCACTAGCTGGTTATGCTATTGATATGAGTAATTGTGAGACCTAAGTGTTATTGTGAGTTTGGTTAGTTCTTTGCTGAAACTTGAATGCTGGTTTTTCATGTTTACAACAACAAGAGCAAACAGAGTTCGTAAAAGTTTTTCTTTATCACTTTCAGTTTATCAACTGAATTGCTTGAGGACAAGCAAAGGTTTAAGCTTGGCGAAGTTGATATGTCTCCAACGTATCTACTTTTCCAAACACTTTTGCCCTTGTGTTTGGACTCTAACTTGCATGATTTGAATGAAACTAACCCGGACTGACGCTGTTTTCAGCAGAACTGCCACGATGTTGTTTTATATGTAGAAAAGAAATGTTCTCGGAATGTCCTGAAAATCCACGGAGGCACTTTTTGGAATTAATAAGAATTTCTGGGCGAAAAAATACACAAGGGGGCCCACACCCTGTCCACGAGACAGGGGCGCCCCCCCCCTATAGGGCGCGCCCCCGTGTCTCGTGGGCCCCCTGGACCTCCATCGACCTCAACTCCAACTCCATATATTCACGTTCGGGGAGAAAAAAATCAGAGAGAAAGTTTCATCACGTTTTACGACACGAAGCCGCCGCCAATCCCTAATCTCTCTCGGGAGGGTTGATCTGGAGTCCGTTCGGGGCTCCGGAGAGGGGGATTCGTCGCTGTCGTCATCATCAACCATCCTCCATCACCAATTTCATGATGCTCACCACCGCGCGTGAGTAATTCCATCATAGGCTTGCTGGACGGTGATGGGTAGGATGAGATTTACCATGTAATCAAGTTAGTTTTGTTAGGGTTTGATCCCTAGTATCCACTATGTTCTGAGATTGATGTTGCTATGACTTTGCTATCCTTAATGCTTGTCACTAGGGCCCGAGTGCCATGATTTTAGATCTGAACTTGTTATGTTTTCATGAATATATGTGTGTTCTTGATCCTATCTTGCAAGTCTATGGTCACCTATTATGTGTTATGATCCGACAACCCCGAAGTGACAATAATTGGGATACTTCTCGGTGATGACCGTAGTTTGAGGAGTTCATGTATTCACTATGTGCTAATGCTTTGTTCCGGTTCTCTATTAAAAGGAGGCCTTAATATCCCTTAGTTTCCGCTAGGACCCCGCTGCCACGGGAGGGTAGGACAAAAGATGTCATGCAAGTTCTTTTCCATAAGCACGTATGACTATTTACGGAATACATGGCTACATTACATTGATGAACTGGAGCTAGTTTTGTGTCACCCTATGTTATAGCTATTACATGAGGAATCGCATCCGGCACAATTATCCATCACTGATCCATTGCCTACGATCTTTTCACATATTGTTCTTTGCTTATTTACTTTTCCGTTCCTACTGTTACAGTTACTACAAAAACCCAAAAACTATTATCTTTACTTTTGCCACTGTTACCTTTATTATCATACTACTTTGCTACTAAATACTTTGCTGCAGATACTAAGTTATCCAGGTGTGGTTGAATTGACAACTCAACTGCTAATACTCAAGAATATTCTTTGGCTCCCCTTGTGTCGAATCAATAAATTTGGGTTGAATACTTTACCCTCGAAAGCTGTTGCGATCCCCTACACTTGTGGGTTATCACTCCTTGATAGATCTTGCATGTACATAGAATTTTTTTTGTTTTCCATGCAATGTTTCCCAACAGGAAATACCTACCGTAGCTGTGCTACATCATCCCTTACTCTTTGGGGAAATACCGACGTAGTTCAAGCGACATCATACCTAAATTAGTGATTTGCATTATTATACTAACGGATCTCATGAAGGTTTGTTGAGTTTTGTGTGCTGAAGTTTTCAAGTTTTGAGTGAGATCACGATGGATGAAGGAATAAGGAGTGGAAAGAGCCTTAAGCTTGGGGATGCCCGAGGCACCCCACGGTAATATTCAAGGACTCCCAAGCAACTAAGCTTGGGGATGTTGTCGGATTTGGGGCTCCGTAGACCCACAAAGGTTCGAACTCTCGGGCATGTACGAAGATCTCAACCTCTCGTGCCAACCAGCTCGTCGCTCTATAGCCTAGCTTCACCAGATTTGCGTGAGCGGGGAAGAAGATGAACACAGCAGTTTACCCATGTTCGGGTCATCTTGCGGTGTAAAACCCTACTCCTGCTTTGTGGTGGATTGGCCTCAGGAGGAGGCTGAGGATGATCAAGTACAGTGGCTGAGCAACCTTGCAAGGGCTCGAGGAGTCTCTAGATTTGACCCCTTTTTATGGTGGTGGCTAGCCTATATTTATAGTGGCCTTGGTCCTCTTCTCCCAAAGCGTAGGCGGGAAGGGATCCCATAGTGGCCAATTTGAAAGGAGATAAGTAGTACATCTTATCCTGACAAAAGGTGGTCATCGCCAGCAAAGCTTTTGGTCGTGATGCAGCAGTGGGCTCGACGATGATATCCGTCCTACCGATCGTGGTCTTGGTCTTGTAGCACTGAAATGGAAACCTTTGGCAGGTTCCTCGGGAACCCACGCCTGTCTTTTCCTCCTTAGCACCAAAGAGGAAACTGTCTTCTCTACGACTGCTGGCGCCCGCCTGGCCTTGGTCATCATGGCTTGCGTCATTGCATCCTCGTGAGGCTGGGTACCTGCATCGAAATCTCCGCTCCTTGGGAGGCAGCCTGGGAAGGCTGCTGCCTTTGGAGGTCTTGGTGTCATATGCCTCGTGAGGCCAGGGGGCCCTCACGAGAGTCTTGTCTTGGGAGTCTTGTAGGTGGGTTGTACCAAGCCGTCAAGCAAGCCACACCGTGGGCCGCAGACAGGCAAGTCTGGGTACCCTAGTTCCCAGAATGCCGATAGTAGCCCCTGGGCCCAAGGCGCGCTTGGGCTTGGCTTTGAGGCGAAGCTAAGGGGCAAGGGCGAAGAGCCGCAGGCCCCAATCACCCGTGGGCCAGGCTGACGCATGGCGCTTGACAGGACTCGGATGCCTCCGCTTCCCCGTGCCGCCTCGGCAACCGCCCCACCTTGACAACTGCCTGGTGCATGCAGCAAGGCCACCATTACTCGGAACATGGAGGGGCGCTGGTTAGCCTTCCTCCGCCTATAAAAGGGCAAGGGATGTGAATCCCTCAACCTGTCTTCATCCTCTTGCTTCTCGCACCTTCTTCACCTCCGCCATGTTGCTACCTTGCCGAAGCGACCATGGCGCCAATGAGGAGGTTCTCGGCTGAAGAGAAGGGCAAGGCCCCGCGGGAGGAGACGGACCTGCTCCCGCTCAAGAAGAGACGCGGTCGCCCGCGCAAGGCCACCGCAGCACCCACAGCTATCCAATCCTGGTGCGAGCGTGCTCTGCTAGGTTTCCCCATTGGCGCAAGCGTTCACACATAGGGCCTCGCCCGCAGGAGCAGCCGCGGGAGCCGCAGAGGAGGAAGCCATGGAGGAGAGCAAGTGACGGCCCCGCGACCACCTCACTCACAGGCCCATGCTGAAAGCACGGCCCGCGAGTTTGTGGTGTGGGCGGTGATGCCGCCGCACACATGGATCCGGCTCCCATGGTCCTTGGCGGGGGATATACCGTCGAGGGGTGATGGCTCGTGTCCGCATCAGCTTTTCCCTGAAGAGGAAGGGATGATGCAACACATCTATGGTAGGTATTTCCCTTAGTGATGAAACCAAGATTATTGAACTAGTAGGAGAACCAAGCAACACTATGTAAACGATACCTGCACACAAAGAACAAATACTTGCAACCCGACGCGTAAGAGGGGTTGTCAATCCCTCCCAGGTAAAAGATTGGTAAAGATAATATTTGGTAGATGCAAATAGAATAACGGCAAATAAAATTCTGCTTGGGTTTTTGTTAATATAGATCTGAAAAATAAAAGATGCAAATAAATAAAAAGGCAAATAGCAATATAGATCTGAAGATAGATGATGAGAAAATAGACCCGCGGGCCGTAGATTTCATAGTGGCTTCTCCCGAGAAAATAGCATACAGTGGGTAAACAAATTACAGTTGGGCAATTGATAAAACTTCAAATAATTATGACGATATCCAGGCAATGATCATTATATATGCATCGTGTCCAAGATTAGTAGACCGACTCCTGCCTGCATCTACTACTATTACTCCACACATCGACTGCTATCCAGCATGCATCTAGTGTATTAAGTTCATGGAGAAACGGAGTAATGCAATAAGAACGATGACATGATGTAGATAAGATCTATTCATGTAGGAATAGACCCCATCTTTTCATCCTTAATAGCAACGATACATACGTGTCATGTCCCCTTCTATCACTAGGATTGAGCACCGTAAGATCGAACCCATCACAAAGCGCCTCCTCCCATGGCAGGAAAAATCGATCTAGTCAGCCTAATTAAACCAAAGATTCGAAGAATAAATATGAAGCTATAAGTAATCATGCATATAAGAGATCAAAAGAAGACTCAAATAACTTTCATGGATCAAGTAGATCTGATCATAAACTCAAACTTCACCGGATCACAACAAACATACCACAAAAAGAGTTACAACAAATAGATCCCCAAGAGACCATTGTATTGAGAATCAAGAGAGGAAGAGAGAGAGAGAGAGAGGAAGCCATCTAGCTACTAACTACGGACTCGTAGGTCTACAATGAAGAGAGGCACCAATGAAGATGATGAACCCCTCCGTGATGGTGTCTAGATTGGATCTTGTGCTTCTGGAACTTCCGGCAGCTGGAATTGTGTTTCATCGACTCCCCTAGGGTTTTTGGATTTTTGGGGTATTTATAGAGCAAAGAGGCGGCGCGGGAGGCGGCTGAGGTGGGCAAAGCCCACCAGGGCGCGTCTGGGCCCCCAGGCGTGCCCAGGTGGGTTGTGCTCCCCTCGGAGCCCCCTCTAGTACTTCTTTGGCCAACCCTGTGTCTTCTGGCCCAGAAAAATTCTCCAAAAGGTTTTGCTGCGTTTGGAATCCGTTTGGTATTCATTTTCTGCAAAGTAAATAACAAGCAAAAAACTACAAGTGGCTCTAGGCACTATGTCAATAGGTTAGTCCCAAAAAATGATATAAAGTTGCTATAAAATGATTGTAAAAACATCCAAGAATGATAATGTAACAACATGGAACAATAAAAAAAATTATAGATACATTGGAGACGTATCAGCATCCCCAAGCTTAATTTCTGCTTGTACTCGAGTAGGTAAATGATAAAAACAGAATTTTTGATGTGGAATGTTGCCTAACATGTTCATCACATTCTTTTCCTTAGTAGCATGGACATTAGGACTTTTATATGGTTCAAAGCAATAGTCTAGTTTTGACATGAAGATTTCAATACTCAAGCATAGCAACAAGCAACCATGTCTTTCAAAATATCAACACTAAAGCAAGTTATCCCTAGCCCATCATGCTCAATCATTGATACATCCATAAAACACACAAGCATATTAGCTACATCCAATACTCAAGTACGAGAATAGTGCCCCTTAGTTGGTGCTTTATAAAAGAGGATGGAGACTCAAATAAGAACAAAAATTGCATAAAGTAAATAGAAAGCCCTTCACAGAGGGAAGTAGGGATTTGTAGAGGTGCCAGAGCTCAAAGCGAAAATTAAGAGATAAAACATTTTGAGAGGCATACTTTTCCCGTCAACGAAAACGGCCGAGTAATTCCCAACACTTTCCATGCTAGATATATCATAGGCGGTTCCCAAATAGAAAATAAAGTTTATTCCTTTTTCCACCATACTTTCACATTCCACGGCTAGCCGTATCCACGGGTATCGTCCATACCAACACTTGCCAAGGAATTTATTTTTGCCAACATAAACTAAATTTATTTTTCATTTCGGGACTGGGCATCTCTAATACCTTTGTCGTACTCTCATGCAATGACAAGTCAATAAACACTCATCTTGAGAATAACACATCTAGCATGGAAAATATTGGCCACCCCCTACCACTTCATGAGCGGTACGAGCATAAAAAAAGGAAAAATATTTTGAAATTAGAGACGACACATACAAATTTTCTTAGAACGGCATGGAAATACCGCATATAGGTAGGTATAGTGGGCTGATATGGCAAAGCTGGGTTTAAGGATTTTGTATGCACAAGTAGTATTCCTAGTTAGTAGAAATGGAGGCTAGCAAAAAGATTGAGAAGCAACCAACCAAGAAACGAAAAATCACATAAGCGAGCATTAAGCATAACTAACACCGAATAGTGCACCACAAGTAGGATGTAATTCCATTGCATAACTATTGACTTTCGTGCTTTCATAGGGAATCACAAACCTTAACACCAATATTCTTACTAAAGCACAATTATTCACCAACATGGCTCACATATCACTATCATCATAGCGAAAAACTATTACAAAGAATCAAGTTTACTTTATCCAATGATCTTGATCTTCATGAACGTTTTTACTATATCCTCCTTGGATATCTATCACTTTGGGACTAGTTTGATATGTTGCTTTTGAAAGCTCAACCAAATCTACGTGAAGAACATGAGCATAAAATTTCCATCTCTCAAAATAATATAAGTGAAGCATGAGAGAATTTCTTCAAAATTTTACTAACTCTCAAATAAATCTAAGTGAAGCATGAGAGCATTTCTTCAAAAGACTCACATCATACAATAAGCCCTAAGCAAAAAACATGATATGTGACAAATAAAAATATAGCTCCAAGTAAAATACCGATGGTCGTTAGAAGAAAGAGGGGATGCCACTCAGGGCATCCCCAAGCTTAGTTGCTTGTTCATCCTTGAATATTACCTTGGAGTGCAGTAGCATCCCCAAGATTAAGTTCTTCTTACTCCTTATTCCTTCATCCATCATGATCTCACCAAAAACTTGAAAACTTCAATGACACACAACTTAACATAACCTTCGTGAGATCCGTTAGTATAACAAAGCACATCACTACTCTAAGTAATGTTGCAAACCCATTCATATTTTATTTTTGAATTATATCTACTGTATTCCAACTTTAGTATGGCTCATATCCCCCGATAAAGTCCATAGATTCATCAAAATAAGCACACAATGCAAAGAAAACGTAATCTGTCAAAAACAGAACAGTCTGTAGCAATCTGAAAACTTCGAATACTTATGTAACTCCAAAAACTCTGAAAAATTAGGACAACATGGGCAATTTTTATGTCAATCGTGTGTAACAAATTTAGAATTTTATCACGCTTCTGTGATTTTAAAAAATTCTACTACTAGCGCACAAAGTTTCTATTTTTTACCAAGATCAAATCAACTATCACCCAACATGATCCCAAAGGCTTTACTTGGCACAAACATTAATTAAAACATAAAAACACAATCATAACAGTAGCATAATTGTGCAAACACTCAAGAACAGAAATAAAAAGGCAAAAATAAATTCTATTCATTGGATTGCCTCCCAACAAGCGCTATAGTTTTACACCCCTAGCTAGGCATAAAGCATAGACCTAAGTATTGTCATTTGTAGTTTTGGCAACTTTCGTAAGGGCTTTCTCAAACTCGGGAGGCTCTTTACGCTTTCCTAAATTCTAAGGAAAAGAAACCATTTTGAGATCTAAAATATCCAATCGTTTATTGCAAAGAGTGATCAGAGTATTCATGCGATTGAGGTTTCCACTAATATGTTTCAGAGGTTCATTATATTTTTGCAACTCAACCATATGTTTATGCAAATCACTCAACTTGTCTAGAATTTGAACCCCTTCTTGAGTAAAAGTAATCCCCTTTTTGGTTAGTGGGATTCCCAAGATCCCCTCTAAGATCTCATAAGCAGTATTAACATCAAGTTTAATAAAATTCCCTTTAGCGGCAAAATGCAAAAGTTGTCTATGATGCAAGGCTAATCCTATATAAAAATTTCAAAGCAAAATCCTTGCATCTCCTTTAAGATTGCTAAGGTGATAAGATTCCACTAATCTATACCAAGCATCTTTCAAATTTTCTCCTTGTCTCTCCTTGCAGTATAAAACTTCAAAATCTGGAGATAAAGTAGGGGTAGTCGTGCTACACATCTGTGATAGCCTGGTTTTTGGCCCTTTCTTTTTCTTTTGTTTTTCCGAGGTTTTTGCCTGAGTTTTCTTTTTCCGTGGCTTGTGGTCTGCAAACTGAAGAAGATGCCCTCTTCTTTGCTTCCAGAGTGGCTTGTCATTTCCAAATCCGTCCTTGGACCCTGTCATTTCCATCCTAGCCCAAATCCCAATATTCTTTTTATTGGGAATATTCCTTTTCTATTAAAGGAATAACTCCAATTGCCCTAGGTTGTGAAGCAACCTATATTTCCCTCACTCCAAAAAAATCCCAAATATTTCTCATAATTTTTTGGGTCATATCTTGATCAAATATGGCAAAACTTTTCATTGCCATGTTCAAAAATAATTCCCCAATATTCCTTTTTCTATTCTGCCCTGAATGGCACTTTGTGAAGGAAGTGTCATTTATATTTTTCCTAGTGGATCCCAACCTTTTTGGGCATGTTTATATGTCCAAATAATTGCCCCATGCACAAGTTCAAATTTATTTGCTTAGCCAATCTTCCTCAGTGATTTTTCAAAGTTTCTGTCAAACAGAAAGCTTTGTGAAGGAAGTACTAGCTAGGAGTGCCCAAATGAGTTTAACTTTTGCACACTCCTTAAGGTGCTCATATTAAACCCCTTAACACATTTGCAGGCCCATCCAATCATCTATGTGAGCACAGGAGCAAATCTTTGATTCTGACATTATTTTCAGGTTGTGAAGCAAGTGTATTTTATATTGCTTCAAAAATCCTGATAAATTACTAGATCATTCTTATAGCCATAAAAAATCTCTCCACCCATTTTGGAATCATTTCATTGATCCATTTGATCACCATAATTATTCCAAGTTTTTGGACAGAAATGATGTTTGCGAAGCAAGTGCCATTTTGGCTTGTCTATTTGGCGTGAGCTTTTTAAAGCATCATCATATGACCAAATGACTAAGCCTTTCCCAATTTGAGCTCAAGTGGACTCTCCATGTGAGTGCATCTTGCTGATCTTCATTTCTGGACCAAATATGCAGTTGTGAAGCAACTATGATTTATCTTGGTCCATTTCTTCCCAAATTCCCAAGGGTGTAGTCCTTCCTATCCTAAACACCCAGACAACTTATTTGGCCCTTAGCAATTCCCTGTTGATCACATTGAGATGATAAAGTTTACTGCAGTAAACTTCAGAGCTCACTAACTATTTACCCAAAGACTGTTTAACCAAGTTACCACCGTAGTTGAGACCTTCCCTGGAGGAACTTACCACTAGACAATGTTTTGGGCGCTTTAGAGCATTGAATGCCCATGTTCACGCGGTGACTACGATGCTGCCATGCATGTGCGCCGCTTGTGCACTATGGCGTGTCCAGAGCACCGTTTGTGCTGGACCCCCTCCTCCTCTTGTCGGCTTCTCGCTTGTGAAGATGTCCAGCGTGTTCCCAGCGTCGCCACCGTTCTCCAGGACCCCTCTCCCCCTCCGTCCTCTTCCTCACCGACGCTCACTGACGAGCGCCCATGAGAGCACAGTGCACCGGACGTCGTCTTCCTCCTCGGACGCATCCTCCCTG
Source organism: Aegilops speltoides (assembly GCA_021437245.1). NCBI lineage: Eukaryota > Viridiplantae > Streptophyta > Magnoliopsida > Poales > Poaceae > Aegilops > Aegilops speltoides. The sequence continues at coordinate 381,816,166 of CM038144.1, read as the reverse complement.
CGCTCCTTTGGCCTCCTTCTCCCCATGAGAGCTCTCCCCTGTGCCCTTCCCGTTGTTTTCCCCTGAGTCCATGCGCGCGAGCAAGCGTCCGCGGCGCCGGACACGCATCCGCGGCGGTGACAGCGCGACAACTCCTCCCCCGCCTATAAATGGCCACCCCTGAGGTGCCCCGACCTCACCAAGCTCTTCGTCTCGCTCCACTACTCCTGCCCAGCCCCTCCATTGAGCTCGAGCCGCTCTCCTCGACTCCCCTGGCCGCTATACCCGCCGTCGGCCTCGGCCTAAATTGGCTCGATGCCGGCCCTCCCCCTCCTTTCTGTAGCCACCAGAGAACTCCCCGAGACCCTGCGCTCCTCCCCGCCGTCTTGCCTTGTCGCCCGAGGACCGGAGCCCCTCGCCCCAAGATTAACCGCCGCCGGCTTCTCCTCTCGGGTACCCCTCGCCACAGCCACCCTAGCCTTCCCCAGCGCCGTCCTTCGCCGGGAACGGGCGCGGCTCGTCTCTGCCATCCCGCCGGTGCCCTCAGCCGGGGGAAGACGGCTAGAGCAGCCCGCCCCATCACCGGCAGCGCGCCTCTCCGGTGCCTCCTCTGTTCCTGTCGGGGGCAGGGAGAGGAGGAAGAACACAGGAGCCAGGTGCCCCCCCCCCCCGCGCGTGGGACCCCCTGGTCAGTCCCTCAAGCGTTGACCCTCCCTGCCCAGGTGGATAAGTGACGGGCCCCACCACATGGGACCCGCACACGTCCGGCCCCGCCACTGTTCAGATGGATAAGCTGAAAGCGTATTTCTCTAATTACGTTTTCAGCTTTTCTGTCCAGGCCCCTGGTTGAAAATATTTTCATTATAGATCGGTCCCTGGCAGAAAAACATCCATATCTTTTTAATCGTAACTTCAAATGAGGTGATTCCAAAGCCTACTTCTTAGTTTTGTCGAGCACTCTCTGTTGGTGTCACTTTCATTATGTTTTGGCATACTGAAATGACCATTTTGCCCCTGCCCTTAATCAGCCCCCTCCGAGAGAGAATGTTTTCCGGCAATTCGTTCCGCGAGTTTCCCGCACTTCACCCCGGTGCCTTCTTCATCCCCGGGCAAGCCACAATACCCACCTGCATGATAGTCATGCAGTAGCCATGGTTTTCAACTTGAATCTTTATTAAATGTTTGCTTGTTGAAAAGATGGTTATCGTTGTTCCGATGATGTTCAGATTTGCATGTTCACTTTTGGGCTATGTTGTCTTGTACTCTGTGATCATGTTATACCTGCTAGTATTACCTTTCATATGTTTATGCTTGCCAGTAGTACATGTTGATGTTGGAGATGGTCATGCTAGTCAGTATGCGATGCTCAGTGGATATGATTTATTGTTGATATGGTGGAAAGTTATGTGATACCCTCATGATTATGTTGATATCATGTTCATGCATTTTATCATGGCTCAGCATATTTGCATTCAAGTTAACTGGATTAAATTGAACTTGAACAACTGTTGGATAAGTCATGGTGCCGCTGAATCGATGCTGACCAGTGCAACCACGCTTACCGGTATGGGACGGTCCTAACTGGGTCTATTGTCATGCCTCTCGCCAGTGCCTCCAACGAGGGAAGGCTATGTGCATGCTGCACCCTGGCCCGGTAAGCAGGCATAACCTTGTGTGCCCATTGTTGAGTTGTTTGAGTTTTTGGATCCGTGCCCCCGTGTGGGACGGGCCATGGCGGTGGTCGTTGTATCTGGAGGTAGACACGAGGCCACCCATGACTTAGCCCAGTGGGGAGTGAGTCGGAGTGGCCGGGAGAGTGTCATGGCAGTAGGACGCTTTTGTCAGAACGCCGTTGGTCCACCCAAATGGGAGTGCGAGGCCATGGGTGTGGGTACAGTGTACTAACCTCTGCAGAGTGTATATTAAATCTATCGATAGCCGCGCCCACGGATAAGCGCCCAGGTCGAAAGTAGGTCACACCATGATTCAACAGTAATAAGAATAATGTGCTTAATAACAATGAGATAAGTTGGTTGTGATCGTTGTAAGGATCACATGCCAAGTGTTGGTCGGGTGGTGATCACCGTAAGGATCACGGTTTGGGGCCAAGTGTTGGTCGGGTTGTGATCACCATAAGGATCATGGTGGTATTGAGGATACCGAGTTGTTGTTCGTGATGTTGTATGAGAATTGTCGGTAAAGATGAAGCTCCTTGTGGTCATTTACTGATTACTACGGTATTGTTTATACCAAGTTTGATTTGATCCTGAGATGATCATGTGATGTCTGAGGTTGGTAAGTGATGCATGTGTTGGTTATGAGGTAGCCCGAGCAGTGGTGCATGATAGTGTCATCTTGTTGCATGCTAGTATTGTCGGATTAATATGTTCATGTTGAGATAGCTGTATCATGTTTATGTTGGTCATGCCATGTTGCTATGATGATATTATGATAATCACTGCTTAACCTGTAATTGCCAGGTTGTTGTCTGTCTTGAGTGCTTCTAGTTATTTGTGAGCTTGCAAGTACATTCAATGTACTGACCTGGCGTGTCATGCCAGTTTGCAGGTCATGCCGGATTTGATTGCTTGCTTGTCGTGGTTTCCGTTCGTGCGAGTTAGGATAAGCGTTCCGGCCAGAGTCCCTGTGGAGTGGAGTTCACCATCGTCGTCGTTGTTCCGCTGCTAGAGTTATTCCGCTGCTTCGAGTTGTTCTGCTACTTGCATAGAGCAACAGTGGCAGGCGTAGTGTCGCCGTGCCGATGTAACCATTGTACCCAAATAGATTGTAATAAAGAGCTCGTTTGTTCTATGCTAAGCAGTGCCGTATTCCAGAAGACTTCTTCTCGATCTCTGGGCTGGAATACGGGGCGTTCTGGTTTTCTCTGAGACGGGGTGCCACAACGTCGTGACAAGCTGGACAAGCAAGATCACACACATAAACAGATCTGACAAGAAAACAGCAAACAAAAAAGAAGGCGAATAAAACGACAATTTTTTTGAAGTGGGGGAGATGAAAACGAGAGGCAGATGGCAAATAATCTAATTGCAAGGAGATGAGATTTGTGATTAGGAACCCGATAGTTGTTTATGATGTCTCCCCGGCAACGGCGCCAAAAATCCTTTCTTGACGGCTCGTGTCCGCGTTAGTTTTTCCCCGAAGAGGAAGGGATGATGAAGCACAACTATGGTAGGAATTTCCCTCATTAATGCAAGCAAGTTTATCGAACCAGTAGGAGAATAAAGTGTCGTGGGAGTGAGTCTGACAGTAGAAGTAGGGGGTACGTAGGAGTAGAGGTTAGGCCCTCGCTACGTTGTGGACACACAGGTTTACGAGTTCAGGCCCCTCACGGAGAAGGTAACAGCCCTACGTCTCGGTGCCTCGGGAGGCTTTGTCAATTAGAATGTGTTGAAGTTACAGGGGGTGCGAACCCATATGCCAGAGGGGAGGGGTGGCTTATATAGAGTGCGTCGGCCCCATGCAGCCCTCAGTTACAGAGGGGTTCAATGAGAGTTAAATCCTGAGCGTTATTGGTAATGCCCATATTAATGATCTTAATGGCTACAGAGTGAATGCCCGACCATTCCCATTCAGAGGTGACCTTAGGTCTTCTGTCTTCCAAGTGGTTTCTTTTCATCCAATCGAAATAACACCAGTTGAGTGGAATTGGGATATCCGAGTGGAATCAGTCGTCGAGTGGATTGTACTTCTTAAAGATTCTAGTCGGTATATTTTCCTTAATTTTGTAGGCCTTGGCTTCTTGTGTCCTGTCCTTGGGAAGGGCATGTAGGTCAGGCCTAGGACCCTACCCCTAGGTACTTGTCACCATCATTAGCCCCCGAATGGATCGAGAGTTGAGTGAAGAAGGGTTGCTGCTGTTTTTGGTCCGACTGAATGTCTCGGAGACACCTTCTTAGTAGTCCATGTCAGCTAGCCTGATATTTAATCCTTCATCAATATCTTTGGCGTGATCGACTGATTTGTCGTGTCCGAATTTCACGGGGTTTGAAATTTGGGGAAGCTCACAGGACGGAGCGCGGCGTGGTAGGCGGGGCAAGGTGGAGCAGGCTGCTCGATCTTTGCACCGCCTTTTTTGCCACGTATCAGGTGAGCGGCTGTTATGGGAGGCGATAAGATCGCCCGGGCTCGCACGTCAGTCACTCGATGGAAACCTCATTTAAGGCGATACAGCCGCTGCCCCGAACAGTGCCAGTCCTTTCCTCGTGTTCTCCTCTTCTTCTCCGCCTCGCCTCCTCCAAACGCCTCGCCCCTCATCCTCTTCCTCTTGAGCTCCACAAAAATGGTGAAGGACAAGACCGTGCCCTGGTGCATGGAAAGAAGACGACAAAAGGCAAGAAGGCGCCAAAGGGGTCAACGTCGCGGTCCAGTCTTCCGCCTGGTTGGCTCCAGGGGGATTGGATCCCCTCCAACGTCACCCAAGAGGATCTAGAGAATCTCACTACTGACAGCTTGCTCGCGGAGGGCTCCTGGAGATTGCCAGAGGGGAGTTCGAGCCCGTGCCTCGGGAGGGCGAGCGCGTTCTCCTGACGACGCATGTCGACCGAGGTCTTTCTTTGCCTCCTCATCCTTTTTTCGAGGTTGTCTGAATTTCTTTAGGGCTCAGGTTCATCACTTTCCTCCCAACACCATCGCCTATCTTTCTGCCTTTGTTTCTCCCTGTGAGAATTTCTTGAGATGTCAACCACACTGGGGTTTGTTCAAACATATCTTCACTTGCCGATATCAGTTGGTAAAGAAAGCAAATCTGACCGGCGATAAGACGCATGTGATCCAGATGTGCAGGGGTTGGGGATCCAGATGAGAGGTGGAAGTTCTTTTCCTTTCGTGGGTTTTCCTGAGTCTGTTAGAGGGTGGCAATCGACCTGGTTCTATTGCAAATGCATCCCGACTCCTCGTCAGTCAACTGGCCTTCCATCTTTTTCTTTGGAGAGACTCTGGGCTCCCCGCTCGCTGACTGTAGAAGACCACGAAAAGGGTGAGGTGAGAATCTTGGTTGATGCAATGGTGGAGCTGATCCGGGGCGGCGTGACCCGCATGGATCTGCTGGAGACGTTCCTCAGTCGACGGATCCAGCCTCTACAAGCTCGCGATCACCCCATGTGAATGTATTCAGGACCAGAAGACACCACTCGGGTCCACACGGAGGAGGTCACAGAGGAGATGGTGGCCCAGTGGTTTCAGAACATCACTGGTAACAAGGACAACCCGCGCGGATCAAAGCGGATCTTGCCGTTCCATTCTGAGAATCTTCCTGGAGAGGTCTGATTCATCTTGTAGAGTGTTTTTCCTTTATTGCTTTTTGGTATGCACTTGAAGTGATCCGACTGAACTTTGTAATATGTGTCTTTCAGGCATTCACGAAGATGTACTCGTCAGTGCCAGATGGTGAGGCGCACCAGGGGGAGAGTGAAGGTAGCGGAGACTTTGAGTACACAGAAGACAACAGCGACGACATCAGTGATGACTCTGACGATGAAGATGAAGTCGAGTCACCACCCTACACGGAGCGTCAATCCAAGGAGACTCAAGACCCTGTGGTGGACCATGGCAAAGCTGTAGCGTCGAGTGCGAAAACTCATAAGTGCGCCCGGACGACCACTCCTGATCCGAGTGAGAAGGTCTCCAAGCAAGCCAAGGTTGTTCCTCCAAAGCCCCAGAAGGCTCAGCCCAGGATTAAAGTTGTTGTGCACGTTGCTTCGACGTAAGTGTTTCTTTTCATTTATTCACTGTTGTTGTGAGCGTTTGCTTGTTCTTGACCGAGTGAAATCTTAAATTTCCAGTGGTGCCACTTCTGAAGCGTCCCACATGGATGTTGATGACGAGCAGGCTGACGTAGAAACTGCAGATATGGCCACTTCTCGAGTAGGAACGAATTTTGCGAATATGCTTATTCCTCGCTAACTGTGATGATGGTCGACTAGATTCTGATTGTCGAGTGACTGCAGCACCGGCGGATATTATCCAGCTTCTAGATGATGAGGAGGAGGAAGTTTCACAGAACCCACGAGGGAGAAGCAGGAGCACAACCAGCTCATGGAATTCTACCAAGAGAGCACCTTCCAGTCGGTCGTCTCATCTGCCGACTGAATCTGTGGCTCAAGACCTTGGTGGTTCATCACGGACTGATGTTACCTTTGTTATCCCCTTGTCGACTGCTCAGCCTGCAGCGTCGATTGCTCCAATTCCCAATCCAACTGGTGCACCATAGACTCCAGCACCGATTTAGTTCATTCTGCACCACGTCCAAGAAGATCAAACATGAGCAACCAAGGAAGCTATGATCCAGGCTAGCCTGATGATGGACCGACTGAAGGTGGTATATGAGATGAGCAAAGCTACATACGACGCCAGTTCTGCGCTGCAAGCCAATATACGAGTAAGTGCGATTGTAAGTTGATTTCCGATTGGATTGTCCTTGCCTTGGACATTGCTCTGTTAGGATATGCTATCTGAAAACTGTTGGTTTATCCCTGCTCTATTAAGATATGCTATCTGAGCACTGCTGCTTTATTATTCGTAAGATGTCTGTAGATGAGCATTTTGGAACCTTTAATGTGCATCTATCATAGGTCTGTGCCTTGAGTCTGTACACCCATTGGGTGTTTTGGCTTCGTAAGCTATGTAGCTCTTCCACTCGAATTGGTCAGGCCTTGTCAAGTGGGTTGGTCTTTTCAGTGGGGGCACGCTGAGTGCACACACTGGGTGTAGTCCTCGAGACCCGTGTTGAATGGATGATTCGGCAGGGGTCTGTAGAATGTGTTTACTTTTCTGTCTTCCACTTGGCGTGGTCAGGCTGTCTCGAGTGAATAACTGAACTAGTGGGGGCATGCTGAGTGCACCCACTCGGTGTAGTCCCCGAGACCACTATCGATTGCGGGCAGTTGGCGAGGGTTTGAGAACAAGGGAAGAAGGATTTTTTTGACTTTCCACTCGGTTCGGATGGACCGTGTTGAATGGTAAATTGGTCCAGTGGGGGCACGCTGAGTGCGCCCACTTGGTGTAGTCCCCGAGACCACTGTCAACTGTGGACAGTTGGTAGAGGTCTGAGAACATTTCTTTTTCATAAGAATGATTTGAATTTGACTCTCTTCACTCAGAAGTGGATGAAATCTTTGTACTCTGTCAACTGAATTCTCATTTCTTTGATTTCAGAAATCTTGCGAACTTGGAACCCAGTATGCTGCTTTGGAGAAGGAGAAGATCCAACTCCAGCTCAACCTGGAGCATGCACAGAAGAGCCTGAAGGATGCACAAGCTGAGGTGAAGACTATGGGAGGTAATATTCTGCTATCAGTAAACTTTGTGCTTTCTTCTCCCTTCATCCTTTGAACCGAGTGAATCCACTCGAATGGATGTGCATAGTGAAAATTGTCAACTCCAAGCGCGACTGAAGAATGTTATTTCTTTAGACACCATGAAGCAGGCGCTGGAGAAGAAATATGCTGATCTTGCGGGGGCACAGAAGACGGCGAAGGAGAAGACTGAACTTGTGATATGTCTCCAATGTATCTATAATTTTGATTGTTCCATGCTGTTATATTATCATTCTTGGATGTTTTACAATCATTTTATAGTCATTTTATGTCATTTTTTTGTACTAACCTATTGACATAGTGCCAAGTGCCAGTTGATGTTTTCTGCGTGTTTTTTACATCGCAGGAAATCAATACCAAACGGAGTCCAAACGCAGCGAAACTTTTTGTGGATTTCTTTTTGGAGCAGAAGACATCCAGTGGTCCAGGAACGCACCTGAGGGGAGCTCCGCCGGGAGCACAACCCACCAAGGCGCGCCTGGAGGCCCAGGCGTGCCCCGATGGGTTGTGACGTGCTCGTTGGCCTCCCGCATCGCCTCTTTGCTCTATAAATACCCCAATATTCCAGAAACCCTAGGGGAGTCGACGAAAATCAATTCCAGCTGCCGCAAGTTCCAGAAACACCTGATCCAATCTAGGCACCATCTCGGAGGGGTTCATCATGTCCATTGGTGCCTCTCCGATAATGCATGAGTAGTTCTTTGTAGACCTACGGGTCCGTAGTTAGTAGCTAGATGGCTTCCTCTCTCTCTCTCTCTCTCTCTCTCTCTCTTGATTATCAATACGATGGTCTCTTGGAGATCCATATGATGTAAGTATTTTTGCGATGTGTTTGTTGGGATCTGATGAACTTTGAGTTTATGATCAGATCTAAGTTTTTATCCATGAAAGTTATTTGAGTCTTCTTTGATCTCTTATATGCATGATTGATTATGGCCTCGTATTTCTTCTCCAATATTTGGGTTTTGTTTGGCCAACTTGATCTATTTATCTTGCAATGGGAAGAGGTGCTTTGTGATAGGTTCGATCTTACGATGCTTGATCCCAGTGATAGAAATGGAAATGACACATATGTATCGTTGCTATTAAGGATAACAAGATGGCATCTATTTCTATATAAATAGATCTTGTCTACATCATTGTCGGATTTCGGGTTCCGGCAGACCCTTGAGGTTCGAACACTGGGGTGCGCGCGGAGATTTCGCCCTCTACCTACCTGCTCCTCGCCGAATCGCTAAGATCTAAACTACGAAAGAAACAACACAAGGGACACATGGTTTATACTGGTTCAGGCCACCATTGTGGTGTAATACCCTACTCCAGTGTGTGGTGTGGTGGATTGCTTCTTGGGCTGATGATGAACAATACAAGGAAGAACAGCCTCGCGAGGGTCTGTTCTTGGCTGGTGCGATGAACTGCTAGGAGGAGTCAGTCGCTCTATCTCTCTCTCCCAATTCTAGATGTACGCCAGATACTAGATCCCTCTACCCTGGGGGTGGCTAGTCCTATTTATAGGCAAAGGCCCTGGGCCTCTTCCCAAATATTGAGCAGGAAGGGCGCCAACAATTTGCCATTTTGAAGGGGAACAGCGGGTACACTTATCCTGACTAAAGTTGATCCTCGCCTGTCAAAGGCTCTGGTGGTGATGCCTGCTTGGGCTCCACAATGACTTCCTCCCTTCCGTTGGGCTGGTCTTGGTCTTGTTGCACCGAAATGGATGCCTTTGCTTGATGCTCTCGCCTGCGCTTGCTCCCTTTGCACCAAAGAGGAAAGGAGGACAATGCGCGGGCTGGCGCCCGACTGGCGCCCTTGGTCGTCATGGCTTGCGTCATCGGCACCTCGCGAGGTACCCCGCCTTGAACTCTCCGCCTCCTCGTGAGCCAGCCTGATGAGTCGTGCTCGAGAAGCTCCTTGTCGTCCGCCCATGAGGCTTGGCCCCTCGTGAGGTCTTGAGCTTGTGTTGATGAAGATGGGCTGTGTTGGGCCCCTTTGAGCCACGCCAGCAGCCGCAGGCGAGCAAGCACAGGGGCCCCTGTTCCCAACGCATACATAGCCCCCTGCCCAAAGCGCGCCGGACTTGGCCGAGCAGAGAGGCGAAAGGGCAAGTGTGAAGCGTCGCAGGCCCTAACAGCCTGCGGCCTCCACGGCGGCTCCCCGCGGTCGCAGAGGTGACTTCTCGCATGGTGACGGGCGGCTGGCCGTGGCCGGGGGGCGTGCTTCGGCCGTGCGACCCCCTAGGCCACGCTTCCACTCGGCGGAGGTGCTGCCGGAGTTCGTTGTGTGGGCGGCGGAGCCGACCAGCACCCGGCTCCAACTCCCTCGCTTCCTCCTAGGTGAGCTCCCGGCTGGCGCCCCGGGCGGCCTCTGGCTCCAGGCGGATGGCTGTTGCAACCGGGCCTCATGGGCTTCGTTGGAGGTCTCCGCAGCCGGGAGCCTGGCCTTGACCTGCGGCTGGCAGACGTTTGCCCGCGCGCATAGCCTGAGCCGTCGGTGCACCCTGCACTTCAAGTTCTACGGCGACGCCACCCTCTATGAGAGGGTGTTTGGGGAAGATGGTCGCCGCGCAGGGTGCTGCCCTGAAGACGACGACCGCGGCCGGGGACCCAGCCCCGGCGGGGATGGAGAGGACAGCGCGCGCGTGGTTGGTGGCGCCCAGGGTTCCTTGAGCTTCATTGGTTCTTGTTCGGGCAGCGACTCTTCTAGCAGCGGCCGCGGTCAGCCTCCACGCGGCCGTGCCTGCTTGGAGGGCGGCAGCGGGTCTACCTGCCGTCGCGCCCCGGTGAAACGCGAGAGGGATTCCGCCTGAGCTCCGGAGGCGGCTCGAGTCTTCCCTGAGGGTTGGCGCAGGGCGAGCTTCGCCTGATTTGTTCTTTCTTTTCTTTTCTCCTACGCAAAAAAGACAGCAGTATGGGGCCCCGTGGGGGCGTGTTTGGGTTACCGTTGTCAATCATCGTACTGTTTCTGTTATTTTGGTATTGTTCCTTCCTGTCGCACGCCCGCGCGTAGGTAATCTCCAGCCTCAGCCGTGGGGGCGACCGACCCAGGTCCTGTATTCGTGTCGCGGTGTCCGTGAGGCACGGACTGGAGGGCCACTCCTGTAGTGGACCCGGGTCGTGAAACCTTGAGCGATAGGAACAGAAACACTCGCGAGGGCGCTCGGGGCTGCCCCCTCGCGAGCCCTTGCGCAAGAGAAATCGAGGTAGGAGGGCGAAAAAGTCAAAGAACCACAAGTCAAAAGGCGGCGATAGTTTCAATAAAACTCCAAATGAGAATGAACTAGCCAACTGCAGAAAGCAAATGAAAAAGCCACGTCCGCACCTAGTCTAGTCTTGACGTCTTCTCACCAGATATGAGCTAAGTGATGCCACTGGCGTGGGAGGGAGCCCTGGGGCTGAGGCCGGGCGCTCCGAGACTCAGGCGTGTACAACCCCAACTCATTATTACGTGAGAGTGTCACGGGCGGCGAGCTTCACAGGCGTTGGCCTTCTTCACAGGCTCCAGGCCTTTCTTCGGGGAAGCAAGCTTCACGGGCATTGGCCCTCTTCACAGGCTCTGGGCCTTTTCCAAAACGTGACAGCTTCACAGGCATTCGCCTTCTTCACAGGCTCTGGGCCTTTTCCAGAACATGACAGCTTCACAGGCATTCGCCTTCTTCACAGGCTTTGGGCCTTTTCCAAAACGCGACAGCTTCACAGGCATTCGCCTTATTCACGGGCTCTGGGCCTTTTCCAAAAAGATAGTCTTCACAGGCATTCGCCTTCTTCACAGGCTCTGGGCCCTTTAAGGGTAAAACCTCCGGAGGTGCTGGATGTTCCACGCATTCTGGACTAGCACCCCTTCCTGAGTCTCCAAGCGCCCAGAGCCGGGCCTGGAAACATGAACAACCTTGAACGGGCCCTCCCACATGGGAGAGAGCTTATGCAGTCCCTTCCTGGAGAGAACCCGCCTGAGCAGGAGGTCCCCTACCTCAAGAGTTCTGGGGCGGATGTTGCGGCAGTGGTATCGCCGCAGTGCTTGTTGGTATCTCGCCACTCGCAACACGGCTTCTCGGCGACGCTCCTCCCCCAGCACGAGGTCCATCCCCTGCATGGCGTCCTGCTGCGCCTCGTCGAACGCCAGGACCCATGCGGAACGACGTCTGACCTCGTGAGGGAGGATCGCTTCGGCTCCATAGACCAGGAAGAATGGGGTCTCCCCGGTCGGTTTGGTTGCGGTCGTGCGGATGGACCACAACACGGACTGAAGCTCATCGTACCAACCTCTGCCGCAGGTTTCCAGCTTCTTCTTGAATGTTCTAGTCTTGAGGCCCCTCAGGACCTGCGCGTTGGCCCGCTCGGCCTGGCCGTTGCTTCGGGGGTGCGCCACCGAAGCGTAGCATATCTGCGTTCCAAGGTTAGCACAATATGTTTTGAAGAGGTTACTGGTGAATTGCGAACCGTTGTTGGTGATGATGCGGTTCGGTACCCCGAACCGGCTCACGATGCCCTTGATGAACTTGACTGCTGAACCCGCAGGGATGGTGCGGACGGCTTCCACTTCGGCCCACTTGGTGAACTTGTCTACGGCAACTTAGAGGTAGCGATAGCTCCCCGGTGCCCGAGGGAACGGGCCCAGGATATCCAGCCCCCAGACCGCGAATGGCCATGAGAGGGGTATAGTTTGCAGACTTCCTGCCGGCTGATGGATCTGCTTGGCATGGAATTGGCAGGATTCGCAGGCCTTCACTAGTTTGACTGCATCATTGAGTGCAGTAGGCCAATAGAAGCCGCTGCGGAATGCCTTGCCCACGAGGGTTGAAAGTACAAGTGCTCCCTAGGTGGTTTTGGTAATTAATGTCAACATATCTCTTGTTGGACTAACACTTTTATCTAGTATATTTCAGACAAGTTCAACAATGGAGTGGCATGGACTAAAGTGTCGGGGTCGCTGGTATCTCCGCGGCCTCGAGCACCTATGGGGCACTGGGGGCCCCTTTTGGTTCAGCGAGGGAGCGAGGTCGTCTGCAGAACAGATCGAGGTCCGCGCGCCTTGGAGACGGGCATCTTTACCCAGCTTCGGGCTCTCCGGAGATAACACCCCTCTGCTGCTCTGTGTTGTTATTTGATCTAGCTCGGCGTGCGGCGAAAAGTGGTGCTGCGGGTGTCGAATGGACGAACCCCTTCTCGTGCGCATGGGCCTCCTTTTATAGTCTGAAGGGGTACCCACGGTGGCAGCGTATGAAGAGGGGGTAGAATCGTAAAAGCGCAGGTTGGTACAACAGTGCACAATAGTGCCCCTACCTAACTCTGACGGCAGGGGACAAGGGCATTAAATGCCCGTCCGGTCGCCCCAACAGTGCAGGAGGGGTGACCGTTAAGTGAGCCTCCGGTTGCCACGATGGCGCCTCTGTCAGCTCCGTTTGCCACCTCGCTCCGCATGGTTGCGTAGTGCCTCGCCACATGCCCTTGGGATGGCTTGGTGATGACGCGTCACTGGGTGTGCTGGAGTTGGGTGGCAGCCTTGCCGCGGCAAGTGCCTAGCCGCAGTCCTTTTGTTGTGCCGGCAAGCTTGCCGCCTTCGGTCTCGTCTTGCGGCGCGCGGGGCGCCGCGGCAAGTTTTCTGGTGATGCCCTGGTTGGCCTTCCCGGCAAGCTCCTCTTGCCGGGGCCTTCGTGTTCCTGGCTAGTACTTTGTTCTTGGATGGTAGTGCAAAAGGGTGGTGGGGGGCCTTGCCGGGCGCCCGGCAAGCCTCGCCGCAGGGTGCTACAACTGCCCGTGCACAAGTTCGGGGTACTAAGGTACCCCCCTACTTTAGTACACCGACAGGAGCCCCCGGGCATGGGTCATACACGGTGCCGAGCGTTGTTGGGCCAGGCCCAAAACAGTGCACGGGCACGCGTGGCCTGAGTACGCACAACAACGGGCTCCGCGCCCACCGCGCTCTCCCGTAACGGCACGCGTCGATTGCGGCGTCGTGGGAGATGTGGGTGGCGCATGCGCCCTTTAAGGCATCCACACCCGTGATCGTGGTGCAGGGCGGGGTCTTTTCACCCGTCGCTCCGGCCCCGCTTTTTCGCCACGCGGCCCTCATGCATGGGGGTCGTGGGCGGCGAAGGTGGGAGGCCGAGCCGTCACGGGCGAAGATGGTGGGTCGGCCCCGCTCCTCTACCCTTCTCGCTTTCCGATTGGCTGGGCGGGGCGGCTGAGCCCCCACCTCGTCCTTTAAAAGGGGCGGAAGGGGAGCACAATAGTCTCGCACCTCCTCTCTTCCCTTCGTCTTCAACTTCCGTTACTCTTCCTCCCATCTGCCATGGAGGGAGGGAATCTTGGTCCTTCGCAGCCCCCGGCAACTCTGGTTCCGCCAAAATCCAGTGTGCCGTGTGCTCTCTTTGCCCTTATTCTTGGCCTTGTGACAGCCCGGGGCCCGCCCGTCATGAAGGGTCTCTGGTACTTGCAGCCCCCAGTGAGGTCGACTTGCCGGGGCCGGGGCGCTCTTCTGGTTTCTCCTTGTCACTGTAATTACAGCCATGAAAACAGCTGACATAGTACTACAACAATTTCATTATCTATATATTTTTTTATGTGCGACTCTGCAAAACGGTGCCATGCCTTGCCCTTCGTATGTTTATACTCTACGCTGCTAGGGAACTTGCCGGCGCTAACACACTTGCTGAGTACGGGACATCAGCAGCCCGCTGGCGGTGTTGTCTCCGGCAAGAAACCTTCTTGGGCCAGTTGCAGTGCACTTGAATTGTTGAGCGGACTCAGAAACAAATCAAGGACGCAACTCAGCCGTGAGTTGGTTCCTCTCTGCGCTAAGTTTCTCATCTGAAGGCGCCTTATGGCAAACTTGCTATATTCGCCCTCTACTTTGTTACATCCTTTGTGCGTTTTTACCCTATGCTTCTAGGGAACTTGCCGGCGCTAACACACTTACTGAGTACGGGACATCAGCAGCCCGCTGGCGGTGTTGTTTCCGGCAAGAAACCTTCTCGGGCCAGTTGCAGTGCACTTGTATTGTTGAGCGGACTCGGAAACAAAGCAAGGACGCAACTTAACCACGAGTTGGCTCCTTCTGCGCACAGGTATTGCGTACAAAGGACGAACGCGCGAGGGGCATAACATAAAAGAAACATGGAACTAAGGAGTGTTATGTACAAAAACTCGGATGACTTAGCTTTTCCGTCTTTAGCAATCCGTCATGGCCGTGCTTCTTCTCCGACCCCTGCTCCCTTGTATGTTTTCATCCTCACGCTTCCGAGGAACCCCCGGTGCAAACACACTTGTTGAGTGCAGGACATCAGCAGCCCACTGGCGGTGTTGCCTCCGGTGGGAAGGACTCGTCGGGCTGGTTGCGGTGTACCTCTCTTCTTTTTTTACCGTCGAGCGGACTCGAAACGGGTCAACGGCGCAACCAAACCACGACTCGACCCCTCTGCGCAGGTTCTTCATACAAGGTACGGACTTTCGGAGAGCACAACTCAAAAGTTCGAAGCTTGGCAACTTTCTTTGCCCTACTGGCCGGTGGACTAGTCGGCGGAGCTCGATGGCGCGTCCTCGACGGCAGCGCGGCGCTCCGGGGAGATGCGCATGCCGGAGTGCACACCAGAGCCATCCTTGCCGGGCTTAGTCTTTGGCTGGTCTGTCTTCGCCTTCTCGCACTTGCCGGTGGAGCTCGATGGCGCGTCCTCGGCGGCAGCGCAGCGCCCGGGAGATCGCTTGCGGAGTGAGCACGAGCTGTCCTTGCGGACTTGGTCTTCTTCTTCCCGGGGAGCTTCGGCGGCAAGTGGCTCGCGCTCTCTGCTGCAGCAGCCGCTTCCCGGTAGATCTTGTCGGCGCAGATGAGTGCATCCTTCTTGTCGCCTTGGATAGAAATGACGTTCATCGGGCCAGGCATTTTGAGCACATTGTATGCGTGGTGAGAGGCCGCCATGAACTTGGCGAGTGCGGGTCGGCCGAGTATCCCATTGTAGGGTAAAGGGATATCAGCCATGTCGAATGTGACCCTCTCAGTCCCGAAGTTCAGCTCGCTGCCGAACGTCACCGGCAATGTGATCTTCCCCTTAGGCTGGCTCCTTCCCGGATTTATTCCTTGAAAGGTGCCAGTCTCTTCAAGCTCGCTGTCGGGGATCTGGAGCTTCTTGAGCACTGCGGAGGAAATCAAGTTCAGGCCGGCCCCGCCGTCAACTAACATCTTCGTGACCTTGAGGTTGCGGATCGTTGGTGAGACCAACAGCGGCAAGCACCCGACCGCAGTGATGCGATCAGGGTGATCCTCAACGTCGAAGACGATGGGCGTGCTGGACCACTTCAGAGGTCTGCGCGCCTCGACGGACGGCTCCGCTGCATTCACTTCTCGCACCCACTGTTTGAGTTGGCGGTGCGAGGTGTGCAGGGAGGTGCCGCCATCGACGCACAATACTTCTGTTGCCTTCTGAAACTCTTGATCCTCAGTCTCATCTTCCACCATCTCATCATCTTCATCTTCATCCTCGTCCTTGTCGCGGCCACGGGGAGGCCTGTCTCCTTGCCGCGTCTTGGCCTTGCCGCGGTTCCCTCCCCGGGCGGGAAGCTTTTTGCCGGACCCTCCGCCTGTTGGGGAACGTTGCAGAAAATTAAAATTTTTCCTACGGCTTCACCAAGATCCATCTATGAGTTCATCTAAGCAACGAGTACCGAGAGAGAGTTTGCATCTACATACCACTTGTAGATCGCGCGTGCGAAGCTTGCAAGGTGATGATGGAGTCGTACTCGAGCGTGATTGAATCACCGATGCCAAGTGCTGAGCGGACAGCACCTCCGCGTTCAACACACGTGCGGGACGATCGGCGTCTCCTCCTTCTTGATCCAGCAAGGGAAGGAGAGGTTGAGGAAGACAGCTCCACCGGCGGCACGACGGCGTGATGATGGTGGAGAAGCAAGATCTCGGCAGGGCCGCCAAGCTCTACGGAGGAGGAGATGTGTTGGGAGGGAGGGCTGCGCCTTGGGTGTTGTGTACAGCAGCCCCCCCCCCTTCTTTATATAGGCCCCGGTGGCGGCCCCGAGATCCAATCTCCGGGGCGGCGGCGGGGGTGGAGTGCCCCCAAGCCGGTGGGCGCCCACCCCTAGGGTTTCAACCCTAGGCGCGGGGTGGGCCTAGGCGCACCAGCCCCTGTGGGCTGGTTCCTTCCCCTCGGCCCATGGGGCCCTCCGGATAGGTGGCCCCACCGGTGGACCCGGGACCCTTCCGTGGTCCGTGATTTCACCGAAACCCCAAACTTTCCCGATGGCGAAACACCACTTCCTATATATTATTCTTTGCCTCCGGACCCTTCCGAACTCCTCGTGACGTCAGGGATCTCATCCGGACTCGAACAACATTCGGTGGTCACATACTTGACTTCCTACAAACCCTAGCGTCACCGAACCTTAAGTGTAGACCCTACGGGTTCGGAGACCTTGAGACATGACCGAGACGACTCTCGGGCAATAACCAACAGCGGGTCTGATATCCATGTTGGCTCCCACATGCTCCTCGATGATTTCATCGGTTGAACCACGATGTCGAGGATTCGATCAAACCACAGTATGCAATTCCTTTTGTCAATCGATGCGTTACTTGCGAGACTCGATCGTCGGTATCCCAATACCTTGTTCGGTCTCGTTCACGGCAAGTCACTTTACTCGTACCATAATGCATGATCCGTGGCCAACATCTTGGTCACATTGAGCTCATTATGATGATGCATTACCGAGTGGGCCCAAGAGATACCTCTCCGTCATACGGAGTGACAAATCGATCTCGATCCGTGTCAACCCAACAGATACTTTCGGAGATACCTGTAATGCACCTTTATAGTCACCCGATTCGTTGTGACGTTTGATACACCAAAGGCACTCCTACGGTAACCGGAGTTACGATCTCATGGTGAAGGAATAGATACTTGACATTGGCAAAGCTTCTAGCAAACGAACTATCCGATCTTTTATGCTATGCTTATGATTGGGTCTTGTCCATCACATCATTCTCCTAATGATGTGATCCCGTTATCAACGACATCCAATGTCCATAGTCGAAAACCATGACTATCTATTGATCTGTGAGCTAGTCGACTAGAGGCTCACTAGGGACTCATTGGGTCTAAGTGTTCACACGTGTATTACGATTTCCGGATAATACATTTATAGCATGAACAAAAGACAATTATCATGAACATTGAAATATAATAATCCTTTTATTATTGCCTCTAGGGCATATTTCCAACAGTCTCCCACTTGCACTAGAGTCACCAATCTAGTTACATTGTGATGAATCGAACACCCATAGAGTTACGTGTTGATCATGTTTTGCCGCGAGAGAGTTTAGTCAGCGGATCTGCGACATTCAGATCCGTGTGCACTTTGCAAATCTCTATGTCTCCATCTTGAACATTTTCACGGATGGAGTTGAAGCGGCGCTTGATGTGCCTTGTCTTCTTGTGAAACACAGGCTCCTTGGCAAGGGCAATAGCTCCAGGTGTTGTCACGAGAAGAGTTTGATCGGCCCGACGCATTGGGTATGACTCCTAGGTCGGTGATGAACTCCTTCACCCAAATCGCTTCATCGCTGCCTCCGAGGCTGCCATGTACTCCGCTTCACACGTAGATCCCGCCACGGCGCTCGCTTGCGGCTGCACCAGCTTCTTGCTCCACCATTCAACATATACACGTATCCGGTTTGTGACTTAGAGTCATCCAGATCTGAGTCGAAACTAGCGTCGGCGTAACCCTTCTGACGAGCTCTTCGTCTCCTCCATAAGCGAAAACATGTCCTTTGTCCTTTTCGGTGCTTCAGGATATTCTTGACCGCTGTCCGGTGTTCCTTGCGGGTTACTTTGGTATCTTGCAACCAAACTTACGGCAAGGTTTACATCGGTGCAGTACACAGATGGCATACATAATAGATCCTATGGCTGAAGCATAGGGATGACACTCATCTCTTCTTTATCTTTTGCGTGGTCGTGGTCGAGCTGAGCTCAGTTTCACACCTTGTAACATAGGCAAGAACCCCTTCTTGGACTGATCCATTTTGAACCTCTTCAAAATCTTATCAAGGTATGTGCTTTGTGAAAGACCTATGAGGCGTCTCGATCTATCTCTATAGATTTTGATGCCTAATATATAAGCAGCTTCTCCAAGGTCCTTCATTGAAAAACACTTGTTCAAGTAGGCCTTGATGCTGTCCAGGAGTTTCGTATCATTTCCCATCAAGAGTATGTCATCTACATATAATAGGAGAAATGCTCTGAGCTCCCACTCACTTTCTTATAAACGCAGGCTTCTCCATAAGTCTGCATAAACTAAACGCTTTGATCATCTCATCAAAGCGAATGTTCCAACTCGAGATGCTTGCACCAGTCCATAAATGGATCGCTGGAGCTTGCATACTTTGTTAGCGTTAGAGGATCGACAAAACCTTCCGGCTGCATCATATACAGCTCTTCCTTAAGATGTCCATTAAGGAATGCCGTTTTGGCGTCCATCGCCATATCTCATAATCATAGTATGCGGCAATTGCTAACATGATTCGGACGGACTTAAGCTTCGCTACGGAGAGAATGTCTCGTCGTAGTCAATCCCTTGAACTTGTCGATAACCCTTAGCGACAAGTCGAGCTTTATAGATGGTAACATTACCATCCGCGTCCGTCTTCTTCTTAAAAATCCATTTATTTTCTATCGCTCGCCGATCATCGGGCAAGTCTGTCAAAGTCCATACTTTGTTTTCATACATGGATTCTATCTCGGTTTCATGGCTCCAAGCCATTTGTTGGAATCTGGGCCGCCATTGCTTCTTCATAGTTCAAGGTTCATCGTTGTCTAGCAACATGATTTCCATGACAGGTTGCCGTACCACTCAGTGCGGAACGTGTCCTTGTGGACCTTGAAGTTCAAGAGTAACTTGATCCGAAGTACCTTGATCAATGTTTTCCTCTTGATTGGTGTGGGCATTACAGAGCGGTTTCTGCGCTGCACCACTTTCCGTTCGAGAGGTAGTACTTCATCGAGTTCTACTTTCCTCCCACTTACTTCTTTTCGAGAGAAACTCTTTCTCTAAAAGCATCCGTTCTTGGCAACAAAGATCTTGCCTTCGATCTTAAGTAGAAGGTATACCCGACAGCTTCCTTAGGGTATCCTATGAATCGCATTTTTCCGACTTGGGTTCGAGCTTTTCAGGTTGAAGCTTCTTGACATAAGCATCGCATCCCCAAACTTTTAGAAACGACAGCTTAGGTTTCTTCCCAAACCATAATTCAAGCGGTGTCGTCTCAGCGGATTTAGGCGGTGCCCTATTTAAAGTGAATGTAGCTGTCTCTAGGCGTATCCCCAAAATGATAGCGGTAAATCGGTAAGAGACATCATAGACCGCACCATATCCAATAGAGTGCGATTCGACGTTCGGACACACCGTTTATTTGAGGTGTTCGGCGGCGTGAGTTGTGAAACGATTCCACATTTTCTTAAGTGTGAGCCAAATTCGTGACTTAAATATTCTCCCCACGATCGATCGTAGGAACTTTATCTTCGGTCACGTTGATTCTCTACCTCACTCTGAAATTCCTTGAACTTTTCAAAGGTCTCGGACTTGTGTTTCATTAAGTAGACATACCCATATCTACTCAAGTCATCGGAGAGTGAGAACATAACGATATCCTCCATGAGCCTCAACGCTCATTGGACCGCACACATCGGTATGTATGATTTCCAACAAGTTGGTTGCTCGCTCCATTGTTCCGGAGAACGGAGTCTTGGTCATCTTGCCCAAGAGGCAAGGTTAGCATGTGTCAAGCGATTCATAATCAAGAGACTCTAAAGTCCATCAAGCATGGAGCTTCTTCATGCGCTTGACACCAATGTGACCAAGGCGGCGATGCCACAAATATGTGGGACTATCGTTATCAACTTTACATCTTTTGGCATCCACATTATGAACATGTGTAATATTACGCTCGAGATTCATTAAGAATAAACCATTGACCATCGAGCATGACCATAAAACATATCTCTCATATAAATCGAACAACCATTATTCTCGGACTTAAATGAGTAGCCATCTCGTATCAAACGAGATCCGGATACAATGTTCATGCTCAAACTTGGCACTAAATAACAATTATTGAGGTTTAAAACTAATCCGTAGGTAAATGTAGAGGCAGCGTGCGACGGCGATCACATCGACCTTGGAACCATTCCCGACGCGCGATCGTCACCTCGTCCTTCGCCAGCCTCCGTTTATTCCGCAGCTCTGCTGTGAGTTACATATGTGAGCAACGGCACGGTATCAAATACCGGGAGTTACTACGAGTCTTGGTAAGGTACACATCAATTACATGTATATCAAATATACCTTGGGTTTTGCGGCCTTCTTATCCGCTAAGTATTTGGGGCAGTTCCGCTTCGAAGCCCTTCCCTTGCAATAAAAGCACTACCTCTCGTGCTTGGGTCCATTCTTTGACTTCTTCCCGCAGCAAGCTTACGGGCGGCAACATCTTTGCCTTCCTTCTTGAAGTTCTTCTTACCCTTGCCCTTCTTGAACTTAGTGGTCTTATTGACCATCAACACTTGATGTTCTTTCTTGATTTCAGCCTCTGCTGACTTGAAATCGAGAACACTTCAGAATGGTCTTTACCATCCCGCATGTTGTAGTTCATCACAAAGCTCTTGTAGCTTGGTGGGAGCGATCGAGGATTCTGTCAATGACCGCCTCATCACGGGAGGTTAATATTCAACTGGGTCATCGGCGTGCAACCCACATCTTGAGATGTGCTCACCGACAGTAACTGTTCTCCTCCATCTTACAATCTGAGAACTTGTCGGAGACATCATATCTCTCGACCGGGCATGAGCTTGGAAAACTAGTTTCAGCTCTTGAACATCTCATATGCTCCGTGATGCTCAAAACGCTTTTGGAGCCCGGTTCTAAGCTGTAGAGCATGCCGCCTTGAACGAGGGAGTAATCATCAAGACGAGTTTGCCAAGCGTTCATAACGTCTTGGTTCTTCGACGGAGCGGCACCTAGCGGTCCTTCTAGGACATATTGCTTCTGGCAGCTATGAGGATGATCCTCGGGTTCGGACCCGATCCGTATAGTTGCTGCCATCGCCTCTTTCAGCTTGGTTTTCTCTAGGAACGCGTTGAAGTTCATGTTGACATTAGCGTTGGCCATTGATCTACAAGACATATTTGCAAAGGTTTTAGACTAAGTTCATGATAATAAAGTTCTTAATCAAAATTATGAACTCCCACTTAGATTAGACATCCTCTAGTCATCTAAGTGTTACACGATCCGAGTCGACTAGCCCGTGTCCGATCATCACGTGAGACGGACTAGCCATCGTCGGTGAACATCTTCATGTTGATCGTATCTTCCATACGACTCGTGTTCGACCTTTCGGTCTCCGTGTTCCGAGGCCATGTCTGCACATGCTAGGCTCGTCAAGTTAACCCTAAGTGTTTTCGCTGTGTAAAGCTGTCTTACACCCGTTGTATGTGAGCGTAAGGATCCATCACACCGATCATCACGTGGTGCTTAGAAACGACGAACTGTAGCAACGGTGCACGTTAGGGAGAACACTTCTTGAAATTTTATAAGGATCATCTTATTTACTACCGTCGTCCTAAGTAAACAAGATGCATAAACATAATAAACATCACATGCAATTATATAGTTGTGACATGATATGGCCAATATCATCAAGCTCCATTGATCTCCATCTTGGGGCTCCATGATCATCTTGTCACCGGCTTGACACCATGATCTCCATCATCATGATCTCCATCATCGTGTCTTCATGAAGTTGTCACGCTAACGACTACTTCTACTTCTATGACTAACGCGCTTAGTAATGAAGTAAAGTAGTTTACATGGCGTTCTTCAATGACACGCAGGTCATACAAAAAATAAAGACAACTCCTATGGCTCCTGCGGTTGTCATACTCATCGACATGCAAGTCGTGAATCCTATTACAAGAACATGATCTCATACATCACAATTCAACATTCATCACAACTTCGGCCATATCACATCACATGATCAATCGCTGCAAAAACAAGTTAGGCGTCCTCTAGTTGTTGTTGCATCTTTACGTGGCTGCGATTGGGTTCTAGCAAGAACGTTTTCTTACCTACGAATCACCACAACGTGATTTTGTCAACTTCTATTTACCCTTCATAAGGGCCTGTTCATCGATTCCGCTCCAACTAAAGTGGGAGAGACAGACACCCGCCAGCCACCTTATGCAACTAGTGCATGTCGATCGGTGGAACCGGTCTCACGTAAGCGTCGTGTAAGGTTGGTCCGGCCGCTTCATCCCACAATACCGTTGAGCAAGAAAAGACTAGTAGAGGCAAGTAAGATGACAAGATCAACGCCCACAACAAATTGTGTTCTACTCGTGCATTAGAGAACTACGATAGACCTAGCTCATGATGCCACTTGTTGGGGAACGTTGCGAAAATTAAAATTTTTCCTCTCGGCTTCACCAAGATCCATCTATGAGTTCATCTAAGCAACGAGTACCGAGAGAGAGTTTGCATCTACATACCACTTGTAGATCGCGCGTGCGGAAGCTTGCAAGGTGATGATGGAGTCGTACTCGAACGTGATTCGAATCACCGATGCCAAGTGCTGAACGGACAGCACCTCCGCGTTCAACACACGTGCGGGACGATCGGCGTCTCCTCCTTCTTGATCCAGCAAGGGGAAGGAGAGGTTGAGGAAGACAGCTCCACCGGCAAAGACGACGGCGTGATGATGGTGGAGAAGCAAGATTCGGCTGAGGCTTCGCCAAGCTCTACGGAGGAGGAGATGTGTTGGGAGGGAGGGCTGCGCCTTGGGTGTTGTGTACAGCAGCCCCCTCCCCCCTTCTTTATATAGGCCCCAGTAGGCGGCCCCGAGATCCAATCTCCGGGGGGGCGGCGGGGGTGGAGTGCCCCCAAGCCGGTGGGCGCCCACCCCTAGGGTTTCAACCCTAGGCGCGGTGGGCCTAGGGGCGCACCAGCCCCTGTGGGCTGGTTCCTTCCCCTCGGCCCATGGGGCCCTCCGGATAGGTGGCCCCACCGGTGGACCCAGGGACCCTTCCGGTGGTCCCAGATTTACCGAAACCCCAAACTTTCCCGATGGCGAAACACCACTTCCTATATATTATTCTTTGCCTCCGGACCCTTCCGAACTCCTCGTGACGTCCGGGATCTCATCCGGACTCGAACAACATTCGGTGGTCACATACTTGACTTCCTACAAACCCTAGCGTCACCGAACCTTATGTGTAGACCCTACGGGTTCGGGACACCTTGACATGACCGAGGCGACTCTCGGGCAATAACCAACAGCGGGTCTGGATATCCATGTTGGCTCCCACATGCTCCTCGATGATTTCATCGGTTGAACCACGATGTCGAGGATTGATCAAACCACAGTATGCAATTCCCTTTTGTCAATCGATGCGTTACTTGCCCGAGACTTCGATCGTCGGTATCCCAATACCTTGTTCGGTCTCGTTCCTCGCAAGTCACTTTACTCGTACCATAATGCATGATCCGTGGCCAACATCTTGGTCACATTGAGCTCATTATGATGATGCATTACCGAGTGGGCCCAAGAGATACCTCTCCGTCATACGGAGTGACAAATCCCGCTCGATCCGTGTCAACCCAACAGATACTTTCGGAGATACCTGTAATGCACCTTTATAGTCACCCGATTCGTTGTGACGTTTGATACACCCAAGGCACTCCTACGGTAACCGGAGTTACGATCTCATGGTCGAAGGAATAGATACTTGACATTGGCAAAGCTTCTAGCAAACGAACTATCCGATCTTTTATGCTATGCTTATGATTGGGTCTTGTCCATCACATCATTCTCCTAATGATGTGATCCCGTTATCAACGACATCCAATGTCCATAGTCAGGAAACCATGACTATCTATTGATCACAACGAGCTAGTCAACTAGAGGCTCACTAGGGACTCATTGGGTCTAAGTGTTCACACGTGTATTACGATTTCCGGATAATACATTTATAGCATGAACAAAAGACAATTATCATGAACATTGAAATATAATAATCCTTTTATTATTGCCTCTAGGGCATATTTCCAACACCGCCACCTCCCTGGGCTCTCTCCTTATCGCGGCGCTCGTACTCAGCTTTCTGCAGCTCCGCCATCTGCTCTACTTTTTTGCAGTTTGGAGGTCATGGCCTTTGGTGCGGTGGATCTTGCAATAACGCTTGCCGGAGCCATCCTGCTTGTCGGCGGCCGCTACAGCCTCGCCGGAGTCGTCGGTCTTGGCTTTGTCGGAGCCGCCTACGTTGCCGGAATGCTCAACAGCTAGCACATCCTTAGCTTTCCTCTTCCTATTGTTCCGCCTCCGGTTCTTCCTTGCCGGGGCGGCATCCTCACTGTCAGATCCTTCTGCTCCGGCAACCTCTCCGGGGATTTTCCTCCCTTCTTCAGCCCGTGCACACTTGTCGGCGAGAGTGTAGAGCTCGCTGACATCTCTGATCTTTATCATCGCCATCTCCTCCCTCATCTTGCGTTTCGCACGTTCGATGAAACGCTACCGATAACCGCGGCAGGGTGGGCGTTTGGAATGTTGCGTTGCACTGGCTGAATCTTTGTATATACTTGCGCTAGGCTCCCCCTCATCCGGGCGAGCAAGTGGAGGTCACTTTCCGGCCATGAGGCTTGTGGCCACCCGTGAAGGCGCCGACAAACCGATGACACAGTCCGCCCATGAAGAGATGGAGCCGTCCGGCAAGTGCATGAGCCAAGATCGGCGTTGGGCTTGAGTACCAGCGGGAAGTAGTTGGCGAGATCTTCTCGTCGCGCCCTCCGCAGCCTGCACCGCGATGGTGTAGATCTTTGAGGAACTCCGACGGTGTATCCCGCCATCGTATTTCTCGGGCATCCGCTTGAAGTTTTTAGTTTTAACCCTCGGACTTGCCGCAGCTCGCGGTGAACGCAGGGCAACCTGCCGCGTCGGCAAGTCACCGGTTCTCCGGTGCGTCGCTGCCGTCGGCAATGAGCCCGCGCGCTGGTCGATTGACGCGCGCTTCTCTCCGGCGCTTCGCGAAAAGTCGGCGTCTTCGTGTTGCCGTTCTTGGAGGACGTGGCGCTGATCCCGGCGAGTTCGCGGGTCCGATGACGCGGTGGAGTCGGCGTCAAGGTTGGTCCGGCGAGCTGGCGATCTTGGCCTTTGGGGCTGGGAGTGCACGGAATCGGCACCCCCAGCGGTCCTGCCGGCGCCGTCCTGCGCCGAGGTGTCTTGTCGGGCCCTCGACGCGTTCGGTCGCCGGGGCTTGTCGCCATTGGCGAAGCCGATGAGGCTGTGTATGGCCATCCTCCAGTCGTCGATCTTGTGTGGCGCTGGAGGGAAGTCTAGAAGGAGCTGAGCTCGGGCCAGCGCTTCCTCTGCTGTCTTGGGCGGCGGCGGCGACGAGCGGCGCGAGGAGCGAGATGTGCTCGGACTCCCCACCGGGTTGGGAGGAGCAACACCCCGTCCAGCGACCGCACCACTCGCACCAAAGATGCGGGCGTGCATGCCGACCTCGGCGTCCCGCGACCCACCAGCTTGGCCTTGCTCCAACGCGAGTACGGTGCTAGGAGCACCGGGGCGTGGTTGACCTTGTACCTCTTGGGAAGGGCGCGGCGTCTGCACCGTCGCCGACGCTTGCGGGGCCTTGTTCTTGGATCTGGTGACGACACGAGACCCACCGGCGGCTCCCGCTCCTCCGCCGGCATCCACTTCACTGCCTGCTTGCTCCGGCGGTGGTGGTGGAATTGATGTAGACGGAGCGGCCACCTCCGAAGGCTTCTTCTTTGGTGGCATGTTGACGATGACGCTGACGTAGTGCGCGTGGAGACCGGATCAGATGCTCACGACCTCGACGCCCCCTACCTGGCGCGCCAAAGATGTCGGGGTCGCTGGTATCTCCGCGGCCTCGAGCACCTCTGGGGCACTGGGGGGCCCTTCTGGTTCGGCAGGGGAGCGAGGGTCGTGCGCAGAGCAGATCGAGGTCCGGCGCGCGCGCGGGGAGACGGGCAATCTTTACCCAGCTTCGGGGCTCTCCGGAGAGATAACACCCCTACTGCTGCTCTGTGTTGTTATTTGATCTAGCTCGAGCGTGCGAGCGAAAAGTGGTGCTGTGGGTGTCGAATGGACCGAACCCCTTCTACGTGCGCATGGGCCTCCCTTTTATAGTCTGAAGGGGGTACCCACAGGTGGCAGCGTATGAAGAGGGGGTAGAATCGTAAAAGCGCAGGTTGGTACAACAGTGCACAACAGTGCCCCTACCTAACTCTGACGGCAGGGGACAAGGGCATTAAATGCCCGTCCGGTCGCCCCAACAGTGCAGGAGGGGTGACCGTTAAGTGAGCCTCCGGTTGCCACGATGGCGCCTCTGTCAGCTCCGTTTGCCACCTCGCTCCGCATGGTTGCGTAGTGCCTCGCCACGTGCCCTTGGGATGGCTTGGTGATGACGCGTCACTGGGTGTGCTGGAGTTGGGTGGCAGCCTTGCGGCGGCAAGTGCCTAGCCATGATCCTTTTGTTGTCTTGCAAGCTTGTTGCCACCGGACCTTGCTTGGCGCAGGCGTCGCGGCAAGTTTTCTGGTGATGCCCTGGTTGGCCTTCCCGGCAAGCTCCTCTTGCCGGGGCCTTCGTGTTCCTGGCTAGTACTTTGTTCTTGGATGGTAGTGCAAAAGGGTGGTGGGGGGCCTTGCCGGGCGCCCGGCAAGCCTCGCCGCGGGGTGCTACGACTGCCCGTGCACAAGTTCGGGGTACTAAGGTACCCCCCTACTTTAGTACACCGACATAAAGAATGTGGGAACTCCTTTCAAGATGCTAAGGATAAAGGATTGGCTCAAGCTTCAAGCTCAAGAATCTTCATTTTACATTTTTAGTGGTCCAAGATCACATTGAGTCTATAGGAAAAGCCAATACTATCAAGGAGGGATGAGGTGTTGCTTAATGAGCCTCTTGCTTCATGTGCTTTGTGATGTGCTCCAAAACCCTCAGCTACTTTCCCACTTCCACCAATGACCTAAACCAAAGCCAAAATCGGTCACACCAATTCTTCCTATCCGGCGCCACCGATTCCATTAGTCATAGCCACTGCCACAAACCCTAAGCAAATCGGTCTTACCGATAGGGATCTCGGTCTCACCGAGATGGGATTGTAATCTCTCTTTGTATGTCCATTATCAAAATTGGTCTCACCGATTTTGAGCAATCAGTACTACCGAGATTACAATGCAAACTCTCTGGAAAACTTATTACCAAAATCGGTCTCACCGAGTTTGATTAATCGGTCCCACCGAGTTTGCCTGACCAACTCTCTGGAAAGCTTATTACCAAAATCGGTCTCACCGAGTTTGTGTAATCGGTCTTACCGAGATTACGTTATGCCCTAACCCTAACCGTATCGGTCTCACCGAGTTGCATTCCGGTCCCACCGAAAACCCTAACGGTCACATTATTTGCTGAATCGGTCTGACCGAGTTTAACGATTCGGTCCCACTGAGTTTGGCAGATTGTGTGTAACGGTTAGATTTTGTGTGGATGCTATATATACCCCTCCACCTCCTCTTCATTCGTGGAGGGAGCCATCACACTGAACCTACACTTCCAGCATACATTTTCTGAGAGAGAACTACCTACTCATGTGTTGAGGCCAAGATATTCCATTCCTACCATATGAATCTTGATCTCTAGCCTTCCCCAAGTTGCTTTCCACTCAAATCTTCTTTCCACCAGATCCAAACCCATTGAGAGAGAGTTGAGTGTTGGGGAGACTATCATTTGAAGCACAAGAGCAAGGAGTTCATCATCAACGCACCATTTGTTACTTCTTGGAGAGTGGTGTCTCCTAGATTGGCTAGGTGTCACTTGGGAGCCTCCGACAAGATTTTGGAGTTGAACCAAGGAGTTTGTAAGGGCAAGGAGATCGCCTACTTCGTGAAGATCTACCGCTAGTGAGGCAAGTCCTTCGTGGGCGACGGCCATGGTGGGATAGACAAGGTTGCTTCTTCGTGGACCCTTCGTGGGTGGAGCCCTCCGTGGACTCACGCAGCCGTTACCCTTCGTGGGTTGAAGTCTCCATCACCGTGGATGTACGATAGCACCACCTATCGGAACCACGCCAAAAACATCTGTGTCTCCAATTGCGTTTGAATCCTCCAAACTCTTCCCTTTACTTTCTTGCAAGTTGCATGCTTTACTTTCCGCTGCTCATATACTCTTTGCATGCTTGCTTGATATATGTTATGATTGTTGAAATTGTGCTTAAACTCCACTTAAACCCTAAGAATATTAAAAACTGCAACTTTCGTACTTAGTGTCTAATCACCCCCCCTCTAGACACCTCTTCTCAAGGTCCAAGTGGTATCAGAGCTTTGGTCTCCATTGCTTTGGTTGAATCACCATTGGAGGAAGATGGATGAGTCTACTATTGGGAGTATTAGACATAGAGTGCCTATTCTTGATGGGGAGTATTTTCATGAATGGAAAAATGAGATGCTTGTTATTTTCAATCAATATCATTTTAACAAGTACATTGCTAGCCCTTGTGCACCTTATGTTGATCCTATGCATCCTACCCATGATGAGTCAATTGACATGATTAGGAATCTTAGAACTGCCGATCTTATCATTAGAGGATTGCCTAGAAATTTGCTTGGATGTTTGCCTACTTTTAAGTGTGCCTACACCATATGGAAATTTCTTGAGGAACGATTTCCCGATTATTCCTTGAAAAATCTTGATGAAATTCTCCATAAGTCTATTGCCTTGAGTAAGATGAATACTAGTGATCCTATGTTTGGTGATCGTCTATTTGAGCTTACTAACCTTATGCGTGCCAAAGGAAATGTTGGTATCATTAGTGACATTATTTCCGAAGCTATAAAAATTCATAAGCAAGATTATCAAACTCATTCTAATGAATCACCCTCTCTAGGACTTGATCCACCACATGACGGTGTTGAACATGGATACTATGATGAGGATGATGATAGTGACTTCGATCTTGATGATGCAATGAGACATTTTGGTCTTATGGCAAATCTTTGGGGATATATGTCAGGAGGAAAGGAATGGGTTCTTGATAGGGGATGTACCGATCACATGACCGGAGATAAAGACATGTTTCGTGAGCTTGCTGATAATGATAGTCCTCGAAAGTATGTCACTTTTGGTGACAACTCAGAGGGTAAGGTGGTTGGCCTTGGTAAGGTGGCCATATCACATGATAGCTCCATACAAAATGTCATGCTTGTTGAATCTCTTGGTTACAACTTACTTTCAGTATCTAGACTTGCTGATTTCGGTTTCAATGTTCTATTTACTGAAGTAGATTGCCAAGTGTTTCGTCGAGATAATCATAAAATGGTCTTTACCGGTGTACGTAGAGGTGATCTATACATTGTTGATTTCACTAAAAAGACTCAAACTAAAACTTGCTTCATTGCTAAATCCTCAAAAGGTTGGTTATGGCATAGACGACTTGGTCATGTTGGTATGCGAAACCTTGACAATCTTATTAAAGGAAATCATATCCTTGGAGTTAACGACGTCATATTTGATAAGGATAGACTTTGCAGCGCTTGTCAGGCAGGTAAACAGGTTGGAGGAAGGCATCCCGTGAAGAACATCATGACCACAAGGAGGTCACTCGAGCTACTTCACATGGATCTTTTTGGTCCCAACTCTTACAAGAGTCTCGGTGGAAATTCTTTTGGTCTAGTTATAGTTGATGATTTTTCCAGATTTACGTGGGTGTTCTTTCTCGATGATAAATCACAGGTCCAAAAGATCTTCAAAAACTTCGCTAGGAAGGCCCAAAACCAATTTGAAGTGAAGATCAAGAAGGTTCGCAGTGACAACGGAACGGAGTTCAAGAACGCAAATGTGGACACCTTTCTTGACGAAGAAGGGATTTCACATGAGTTCTCGGCTACGTACACACCTCAATAAAACGGAGTTGTTGAGAGGAAGAACCGGACGCTCATCGAAATGGCGAGAACGATGCTTGATGAGTACAAGACACCGAAGCACTTTTGGGCAGAAGCGGTTGAGACGGCTTGTCATGCAACAAATTGCTTGTATCTTCACAAGCTACTCGGCAAGACGGCATGCGAGCTCCTCACCGGTAACAAACCCCAAGTTGGATACTTTCGAGTATTCGGCTCAAAGTGCTACATTCTTGATAAGCATGGTCGCTCTAAATTTGCTCCTAAATCTCATGAAGGTTTCCTACTCGGTTATGGCTCAAACTCTCACACTTACCGTGTCTACAACAATTTCACCCGAAAGGTTGAAGAGACGGTAGATGTGAAGTTTGATGAATCTAACGGCTCGCAAGTAGATCAATTGCCAATTGATGTAGGAGACAAAGATCCTTCGGAAGCAATTCAAGACTTGGCTATTGGCAAGGTTCGTCCAACTGAGGTGAAGGAGAGTACCTCGTCCGTCCAAGTGGAAGCTTCAACTTCACAACAAGGTGAACCAAGAGTTGATACGGAAGCATCCACAAGCGGGACACACCAAGATAAAGGGAACGAGGAAGTGCATCAAGATGAATGTCAACAACCTCCTTCTCCACCACGACAAGAAAACGACAATGCCAACAATGAAGAAGGCCAAGAAGAAGAAGAACAGGATGAAGAAGATGTTCAACGAAGACCCAAGCAAAAGCTTTCACGAGTTCGAGCAAGAGTTGCTAAAGATCATCCCGTCGAGCAAATCTACAATGACATTCAAACCAGGAGAATCACTCGCTCTAAAAATCGTTTAGCTAACTTTTGTGAAAACTATTCTTTCATCTCTACCATTGAACCTATGAAGGTTGAAGAAGCATTGGAAGATCCGGACTGGATAAATGCCATGCATGAAGAGCTACATAACTTTGAGAGGAATCAAGTTTGGACATTGGTTGAGAATCCCGACAACAACCACAACGTCATCGGTACCAAATGGGTGTTTCGCAACAAGTAAGATGAAGGTGGACAAGTAGTTCGCAACAAAGCACGTCTCGTCGCTCAAGGCTACACACAAGTCCAAGGTATGGACTATGGCGAGACTTACGCCCCGGTTGCTAGACTTGAGTCCATTCGCATCTTACTTGCCTATGCTAATCATCATGATATCACCTTGTACCAAATGGACATCAAAAGTGCTTTTCTAAATGGTGAAATAGAGGAGGAAGTTTATGTTAAGCAACCTCCCGGCTTTGTTAATCCTAAGAAACCCAATCATGGTTACAAACTTCACAAATCTCTTTATGGTCTTAAACAAGCTCCTAGAGCTTGGTATAAATGCTTGACCAAGTTTCTTATTGAAAAAGGGTTTGAAATTGGGAAAATTGATTCTACTCTTTTTACAAAAAGGGTTAATGGAGAACTATTTGTGTGCCAAATTTATGTTGATGATATCATATTTGGATCAACTAACCCTCATTTTAGTGAAAAGTTTGGGAAGCTAATGTCGCAGAAGTTTGAGATGTCTATGATGAGTGAACTCAAATTCTTTCTTGGGTTGCAAATCAAGCAAACTAAGGAAGGGACCTTTGTTTCTCAAACAAAGTACACCAAGGACTTTTTCAAGAAGTTCAATATGCAAGAATGCAAAGTTATGTCTACACCCATGCCTACTAGTGGACATAATGACTTGACCAAAGACGGTGAACCGGTTGATCAAAAGGTTTATCGCTCTATGATCGGTTCATTGTTATATCTATGTGCTTCACGTCCCGATATCATGCTAAGTGTGTGCATCTGTGCACAATATCAAGCTGCTCATAAGGAATGTCATCTGAAGGCTGTGAACAGGATAGTGAGATACATAATCCATACACCAAACTTTGGCATTTGGTATCCTAAGAGGGCTTCTTTCGATCTTGTTAATTATTCCGACTCGGACTATGCCGGAGACAAGGTTGATAGAAAGTCCACTTCGGGTACTTGTCAAT
The DNA here is from genome assembly GCA_021437245.1 of Aegilops speltoides. Taxonomy (NCBI): domain Eukaryota; kingdom Viridiplantae; phylum Streptophyta; class Magnoliopsida; order Poales; family Poaceae; genus Aegilops; species Aegilops speltoides. Next base: position 381,783,888 of record CM038144.1, on the reverse strand, counting down.
TTCTTGGTAGATCTCTTGTGTCTTGGTCCTCCAAGAAACAAAACTCGGTATCCTTATCCACTGCAGAAGTTGAATATATTGCCGCTGGTTCATGTTGTGCTCAATTACTTTGGATGACCCAAACTCTTAAAGATTATGGGATATATGTGAGACATGTTCCATTGCTTTGTGATAATGAAAGTGCTATTAAAATTGGTCATAATCCTATGCAACATTCTTGAACTAAGCATATTGAAGTTCGTCATCATTTCATTCGAGATCATGTTGCTAAGGGTGACATTGATCTTAAGCATGTTCGCACCGAAAAGCAATTAGCGGATATATTTACTAAACCTCTTGATGAGAAAGTGTTTTGCAGGTTAAGAGGAGAATTGAACATCATTGATGTTTCAAACTTGGAGTAGAAACTCCATTGGATACATGCAAGACATGAGCTTATGACTAATCCTTGATGTTTTTCTCTTATGACGAATATCTTATGTCTTGGATATATTTGCATCTTGCATGTTATCTAACCCAAGTAGGTACTTGGTTGAATCAAATTCCATGAGATTGTAATCTACTCACATCTTGAGCATATCTATATCACCAAGTCTCTACACCTAGGGTGGTTGAAGACAAGGAAGCACGGAACCATTCGAACATATCCTTTGACAAATTCTATGTTAAGCGTCATGATTCTCATTGTTGGATACACAAGTGATCTTCCTTGCAAGAACTAACCCATGTAGGTAGATGGACTCAAATTCCAAATGGTGCTCCCAACTCTTGATGAGCTACATCAACCTTGAGAAACCCACACAAGTTCAACTACATGGACAACACCACCAACCAAAGTATGTTATTCCATCTTAGAGAAGCTTTACTCCAAGTCATGAGCTAAAGCAACTCGACAAGATGTGAATACATCAAGATGATTAAACGAAAAATGGCAACCCCATTTTGAGCTTAAACGATGAGTATGACCTATGATCAAGTGCTCTCACTTGACTCCTAAGTCAATATACTCTAACATAGGTGACTTTGTCGCCGACCATCTCTAGATGAAGTTCTCTTGTGTTCTTTTCTGTGTTTTTGCATTTGTCTCATGCATATTTGTTTCCCCTTTCAAAAAAAACTTCATCTAGATTTCTTTCTTCTTGTTTGCTCTGCATTTTCTGCATTCCTATTCATTGCACATCTTTCAGTAAATTCCTTGCATATCTTTGTGAGATCTTACTAGTTTAGTGAGCTGAGGTGACAAATGTTTTCTCTGCGATGAACTCGGTTTCACCGATTTGTTATTTTCGGCCAACCGAATCTTTTCGGTACGACCGAAGCATACCACTCGGTGCCACCGATTTCATAATAGGAAAAACAGTTTGCCACATAATTCTATGTTTCTTCTGATCCAGCTCCACTCAATGAATCTTGTCCTCTACAAGCATCACATTTTTTTTCATTGCTTTGTTCTGTGTCTCAAGGACCAAACCCATTCGACAGATTCCAGAAGGCCCTTCTTGGAAATTGATGTCAAAGAGGGAGAGAGAGAACATCAAATCTTATCATCTGAAGAGAGAGAGAACATCAAAGCTTATCATCTGAAGAGAGAGAGAACATCAAAGCTTATCACCTTCCTTCTTAAGAGGGAGAGAGACCTAAGGGGGAGAGAGACCCTCAAAAGGAGAGAGAAATCTCCAGGGAGAGAGAATACTTAAGTAGAAAGTATTTCTCAAGGATCCCAGATGCTTGGTGTTCAAGAGGAGAGATGTCCACATGTCTTCTTAAGGGGAGAGACATGTTCATATGTTCTGTTGTGCCTATTTGCATTAGCATGCATCAGCTCTGATCATCATTCATATCTTTCAGCTCAGTTTTCTTTCAAGCTCTGATTTTCTGTTCCCTATCTTCTCCCAGTATCCCATGCTAGATTCAGGGGGAGCAAGACATCTAAGGGATAGAGATCATTTAAATTCATTGCATATCTTTACTCTTGGGGACATGTCTAATTCAATGTGGTACTTAGTACTCACTCTCTACATGCCATCCCAGTCTTGGTATTCTTGTGGTTTCTTTTGTTTGCCTTGGTTAGTAGATGCATCTGTGTTATCTAACCTTGTTTACACAGGTTCATTCAATCCTAAGACAACTCAAGACTACAAGGTAAGTATATGCATCACAATCATGTGTATGAGGAATTCTTGCTGATGTACATATTGTTTGCAAGAAGGACTCATGAGCATGTAGGTATTTTCTTCAACATTCTTTGCTCTGATGCATATGGCCAAGATACATGTAACACATTGCCTGCTCTATCATGTTTATGCTCTCACATGCTCTTACATCCCATATTCACATGATTGCATACATGTAAGGGGAGCCTATGTTTGTTTCATGTCTTTCCAAAGCTTTACTTGCTATTCTTTATATCCTTATCTAAAGCTTTGATGTATGTTGCCATCAATTACCAAAAAGGGGGAGATTGAAAGCACAAGTGCTCCCTAGGTGGTTTTGGTAATTAATGTCAACATATCTCTTGTTGGACTAACACTTTTATCTAGTATATTTCAGACAAGTTCAACAATGGAGTGGCATGGACTAAAGAATGTGGGAACTCCTTTCAAGATGCTAAGGATAAAGGATTGGCTCAAGCTTCAAGCTCGAGACTCTTCATTTTACATTTTTAGTGGTCCAAGATCACATTGAGTCTATAGGAAAAGCCAATACTATCATGGAGGGATGAGGTGTTGCTTAATGAGCCTCTTGCTTCATGTGCTTTGTGATGTGCTCCAAAACCCTCAGCTACTTTCCCACTTCCACAAATGAGCTAAACCCAAAGCCAAAATCGGTCACACTGATTCTTCCTATCTGGCACCACCGATTCCATTAGTCATAGCCACTGCCACAAACCCTAAGCAAATCGGTCTTACCGATAGGGATCTCGGTCTCACCGAGATGGGATTGTAATCTCTCTGTGTATGTCCATTATCAAAATCGGTCTCACCAATTTTGAGCAATCGGTACTACCGAGATTACAATGCAAACTCTCCGGAAAACTTATTACCAAAATCGGTCTCACCGAGTTTGATTAATCGGTCCCACCGAGTTTGTCTGACCAACTCTCTGGAAAGCTTATTACCAAAATCGGTCTCACCGAGTTTGTGTAATCGGTCTTACCGAGATTACGTTATGCCCTAACCCTAACCGTATCGGTCTCACCGAGTTGCATTTCGGTCCCACCGAAAGCCCTAACGGTCACATTATTTGCTGAATCGGTCTGACTGAGTTTAACGATTCGGTCCCACTGAGTTTGGCAGATTGTGTGTAACGGTTTGATTTTGTGTGGAGGCTATATATACCCCTCCACCTCCTCTTCATTCGTGGAGAGAGCCATCACACTGAACCTACACTTCCAGCATACATTTTCTGAGAGAGAACTACCTACTCATGTGTTGAGGCCAAGATATTCCATTCCTACCAGATGAATCTTGATCTCTAGCCTTCCCCAAGTTGCTTTCCACTCAAATCTTCTTTCCACCAGATCCAAACCCATTGAGAGAGAGTTGAGTGTTGGGGAGACTATCATTTGAAGCACAAGAGCAAGGAGTTCATCATCAACGCACCATTTGTTACTTCTTGGAGAGTGGTGTCTCCTAGATTGGCTAGGTGTCACTTGGGAGCCTCCGACAAGATTGTGGAGTTGAACCAAGGAGTTTGTAAGGGCAAGGAGATCGCCTACTTTGTGAAGATCTACCGCTAGTGAGGCAAGTCCTTCATGGGCAACGGCCATGGTGGGATAGACAAGGTTGCTTCTTCGTGGACCCTTCGTGGGTGGAGCCCTTCGTGGACTCGCGCAGACGTTACCCTTCGTGGGTTGAAGTCTCCATCAACGTGGATGTACGATAGCACCACCTATCGGAACCACGCCAAAAACATCTGTGTCTACAATTGCGTTTGAATCCTCCAAACCCTTCCCTTTACTTTCTTGCAAGTTGCATGCTTTACTTTCCGCTGCTCATATACTCTTTGCATGCTTGCTTGATATATATTGTGATTGTTGAAATTGTGCTTAAACTCCACTTAAACCCTAATAATCTTAAAAACTGCAACTTTGGTACTTAGTGTCTAATCACCCCCCCCCCTCTAGACACCTCTTCTCAAGGTCCTACAAGGGTCCGCGATGACGAGTGATGCCCACAGTCTCCACCGTGTATATCCGCCAGCAGCTCCTTCCCTTGCTCCCTGGATATGCAGCGTAGGGACACACCATTTGGTCTCTTCCGGTAGAGTTCTCCATCCCCGATACAGTATGCCGAGGCTTGCCACGCCACACGCTCCGCTTCCTCCTCCTTCTCCGGAAGGGTCCCTTGCGTCAAGTAACTCCGGAGCTCTGTGATCCAGCACCCCTCCTGAGGCTCCATCGTCAGGAGCAGGCGCGCTCCTGAGGCTGGGCCGTAGACCGGAGCTCCCGAGGCAATTGGCTGGGGGAGCTCCTCCCGAGGCTGCGCCGTGTTTGATAGTGATGGCATGGCCGAGGGCTTGAAGAGCCGCTCCTCGAAGACGCCAGGCTCCTAAGGTAACCGCCTGGATGCTCGTTTGGCGATGTCATCGGCCTCCTGATTGGTGCCACGGGGCACATGCTGCAACTCCAACCCCCAGAACTGTTTTTCCATCCTGCGGACCTCCGCGAGGTAGGCCTCCATGTGCTCATCTTTTGGCTCGTACACTTTGTTGGAGAAATTGACGAGGAGCTGTGAATCGCCCTTGATGGTAAGGCGCTTTACCCCTAGGGCAGCCGCGGCCTTCAAGCCTGCTATCAGACCTTCATACTCCACTATGTTGTTAGAGACCTTTTCGCCTTGCTGGAAACAGAGCTGCACAGCGTAATAGAGCTTGTCCTGAGTGGGAGATATGAGCACCGCCCCAGCCCCAGCGCCATGCCTAGAGAACGCTCCGTCGAAGTACATGACCCAGCCTTCTAGCGCCTCGCTTCCTGGGGAGAGGGATTGGTCCTTGCCGGCCTTGAGGCCCGGTGCCTCCATCCATATGGCCACGAAATCCACTAGCGCGGCCCCCTTGATGACCCTGGTTGTGCTGAATTCGAGCTGAAACGCTTGCAGTTCAATGTTCCACTCAGCGACCCTTCCGGCTGAGTTTGGGCTCCTGAGCACCCTTTCCAAGGGGTATGCCGAGACAACCTTGATAGGGTGACCCTGAAAGTAGTGCCGCAACTTGCGCGAGGCCACCAGTAGCGCGAGGAGGAGTTTCTGGGGCATGGGGTATCGTGCCCTCGCATTCCGCAACATTGTGCTGACGAAGTACACTGGGTGCTCGACGAGGCTTGGAGCGTCGGTGCTAGCGGCGTCCTTCGGAGGCCGTGGCGCCTCCTGAGGCGGGGGAGCCTCCAAAAGCTGGCTGCCTGGGGGAAGGGCCTCTTCTATTCCTAGTGCGCTCCCCTGCGGCGGCTGATCCTCTTCGGTCGTGGTACTGATCTCCACGAGTCCTTCTTGGTCCCACTTTGCCTTGACACGGGTAGCTGTCGTGGCCTTGGTCCGACGCTCCTCCCTAACCGCCACCAGGGCCGCGCTGGCGGAGTAGGGAGTGGCGGCGAGGTAGAGCACCAAGGGCTCTTGAGGGCGTGGGGCCACCATCACCGGAGGGCTGGTTAGGTATCCCTTGAGATCTTGGAACGCCTTGTCGGCCTCTTCAGTCCATTCAAAGGGCCCCTTTTTCTTCATCAGCTGGAAGAAAGGCATCGCTCGCTCCCCTAACCTAGAGATGAAGCTCCCTAGCGCAGTCACGCGCCCAGTGAGCTTCTGCATCTCTCTGAGGGTCTTTGGTGGGCTCATGTCCTCGACTGCCTTGACCTTTTCTGGGTTGGCCTCGATGCCTCGGTGGGACATGAGGAAGCCCAAGAGCTTGCTCGAGGGGACTCCAAACACACACTTCTCCGGGTTGAGCCGCAGGCTCAATGCGTTGAGGTTTGCGAAGGTTTCCTCCAGGTCTTGTATCAGGGTCTTGGCCTCGCGAGACTTCACTATGATGTCGTCGATGTAAGCCTCCACATTCTTCCCGAGTTGTGGGCCCAAGGTGTTGTGCATGAGCCGCTGAAAGGTTGCCCCCGCATTGCGCAGTCCGAACGGCATGCATGTATAGCAGTACACCCCACACGGGGTCTGGAAGGCCGTCTTCTCCACGTCTTCCACCGCCATCTTGATCTGGTGATACCCGGAGAAGGCATCCAAGAAGCATAACAGGTCACACTCAGCGGTGGAATCGACGATCTGATCGATGCGAGGGAGCGGGAACGGATCTTGCAGGCATGCTTTGTTGTGGTTGGTGAAGTCGACACACATGCGCTCCTTCCCTCCCTTCTTTGGCACAACCACAGGGTTGGCCAACCAATCTGGATATCGGACCTCGCAAATAACCCCCGCCGCTTCTAGCTTGCGGGTCTCTGAATGATGAAGGCCTGCTTTTGGGATCGCCGCCTTCTTTATACGCTTCACGGGCACGCGTTGGGGCCACGTTGAGGTGGTGCTCGACACGCCTCGGGATCCCCGCCAACCGATCGGGCTCCTGTGCGAATACCTTCTTGTTTGCGACAGAACTTGACCGGGCTTCCTCCCGCCGGGGCCGAGGTTGGCGCCTATGGTGAAAGTGGCGCTAGTGGACCCGTCCTCGTCGACGGGTATCTGCTTGGTCTCCGCCTTGTCTTGGGTGAACAACTGTTTCTTCTTGGTCGGTGCAGCCCCCTTGGGCTTAGGGGTCCCCGCGTTGGCGGGCTTTGCCGACACCGCCGTCTTGAAGGCGAGCTTGAGCGCTCGCAGCGCATCCCCGGTGTCCCCAGGCACGGTGAGGACACCGCTACTCCCGGGCATCTTCATAAGGTTTTATGTCGGGTGAGTCGCGGCCATGAACTGGGCCAGTGCTGGATAGCCGAGGATGGCGTTGTAGGGGAGGCCGATGGGGGCGATATCGAAATCGACCTGCTCCGTGCGAAAATTGTCGTAGGTGCCGAAAGTTACTAGGAGCCAGATCTGTCCCAAGGAGCTGGATGACCCGCCCCCGACGCCTGAGAAGGGCCGGCTGGGTTGCAGCCGCTCCCGGGGGATGCGGAGGAGGTTGAAGGCTTCAACTGAGAGCACGCTGAGGCCTACGCCGCCGTCGATGAGAGTCGTGGTGACAGCCACCTGGCAGATGGTGGGGGTGCACAGCATGGGGAGCGCACCCGAGCTGGCCGAGTTGGAGGGGTGATCCTCCGAGCTGAAGGCCAGCCTAGCCTCTGGCTCTGACCGGTCCCGGGGAGCCCCCTGCCGCGTGGAGGCGGCGCCGACCCGGCGGACGAACGGCTTGACATGGTGACTGGAGGGCGGCGCCTGTGAGCCGCCCAGGAGGGCCGCGACGACCGAGGAGGCCGGCGCGGCGTGGTGGGTGAGGAAGAGGCCGCGCAGCTCTCCCCAAGAGGCCACAGGGGGATGCTTGGATGATGCTTGCTGCTCGTTCCCCGCCGGGCCGGTGGCGGCGTTGACGGCAAGTGATGGGGAACGATGAGGGCGCCCGCTGACGGGAGCCATCTGAGCGACACGGGAGGCGAGGGCGGCTCGGCACCCAGCGCTGGCCCGACGAGCGTCGAACATGGATGGGATGGTCGGAGAAGAACAGGACGACGATAGACGAATTCCGGCGCACCCCTACCTGGCACGCCAAATGTCGGATTTCGGGTTCTGGCAGACCCTTGAGGTTCGAACACTGGGGTGCGCGCGGAGATTTCGCCCTCTACCTACCTGCTCCTCGCCGAATCGCTAAGATCTAAACTACAAAAGAAACAACACAAGGGACACAGGGTTTATACTGGTTCAGGCCACCATTATGGTGTAATACCCTACTCCAGTGTGTGGTGTGGTGGATTGCTTCTTGGGCTGATGATGAACAATACAAGGAAGAACAGCCTCGCGAGGGTCTGTTCTTGGCTGGTGCGATGAACTGCTAGGAGGAGTTCAGTCGCTCTATCTCTCTCTCTCTCGATTCTAGATGTACGTCAGATACTATATGCCTCTGCCTGGGGGTGGCTACTCCTATTTATAGGCAAAGGCCCTGGGCCTCTTCCCAAATATTGAGCGGGAAGGGCGCCAACAATTGGCCGTTTTGAAGGGGAACAATGGGTACACTTATCCTGACTAAAGTTGGTCCTCGCCTGTCAAAGGCTCTGGTGGTGACGCCTTCTTGGGCTCCACAATGACTTCCTCCCTTCCGTTGGGCTGGTCTTGGTCTTGTTGCACCGAAATGGATGCCTTTGCTTGATGCTCTCGCCTGCGCTTGCTCCCTTTGCACCAAAGAGGAAAGGAGGACATCACATGCTGGCTGGCGCCTCGATCGCGCCTTGGTCGTCATGGCTTGCGTCATGGGCACCTCGCGAGGTACCCCGCCTTGAACTCTCCGCCTTCTCGTGAGCCAGCCTGATGAGGCCATGCCTGAGGAAGCTCCTTGTCGTCCGCCCCACGAGGCTTGGCCCCTCGCGAGGGTCTTGAGCTTGTGTTGATGAAGATGGGCCGCGTTGGGCCCCCTTTGAGCCACGCCGCAGGCCGCAGGCAGGCAAGCCTGGGGACCCCCGTTCCCAGAACGCCGACAATCATGGCATCGTTCTTATTGCATTACTCTGTTTTTCCATGAACTTAATACACTAGATGCACGCTGGATAGCGGTCGATGTGTGGAGTAATAGTAGTAGATGTAGGCAGGAGTCATTCTACTAATCTTGGACATGATGCCTATATAGTGATCATTGCTTGGATATCGTCATGATTATTTGAAGTTCTATCAATTGCCCAATAGTAATTGTTTTCCCACCGTTTGCTATTTTTCTCGAGAGAAGCCACTAGTGAAACCTACGGGCCCCGGGTCTCTTCTCATCATATTTGCCTTTGCGATCTATTTTTATTTGCTTTTATTTTTAGATCTATTAAACCAAAAATACAAAAATACCTTGCTGTAATTTATTTATTCCGTGATCTATTTATCCTATCTACCACAACTATCTCATGTTATCATGCCTACTTGAGCTGCCGTACCCGAAAGGGATTGACAACCCCTTTAACACGTCGGGTTGCGAGTATTTGTTATTTGTGTGCAGGTGTTGTTTACGTGGTGTTAGGAGGTTCTCCTACTGGTTCAATAACCTTGGTCTCATCACTGAGGGAAATACCTACCGTCGCTATACTGCATCATCCCTTCCTCTTTGGGGAAATACCGACATAGTTCTAGCGGACATCAACTTGCTGAGAAGAAGCTTGCTTCAGTCGAGAAATTGGAGAAGGAGAATGAGACTCAAAATGAGACCTTGAAGACTGCTATTGAGGAGGTGAAGAAGGAGGTTGTCCAACTGAAGGACGAGAAGATCACCTTGATAGACAAGGTGGACAAACTCACTTGGAAGAGGGATGACCTGGAGGCTTACTTGGGCAACCCCGCGAGGAAATTGTACATCATGCTTGAAGGTAACCTTCCTTGCTCGACTGAATTCTGGTACTTTGTCGACTCAAAAGATGCTGCTGATGCTGACTCATATTTTTTCTTTCCTTCGCAGAATTCTGCAAGAACTTTGAACGGGAGACCGAGCAAATTGAAACAGGCTTGAAGTCACTCGTTGGGGACGAGGCCTCCATGAATGTGTTGTGACTTGAGGCTCGGCTCAATAGTGTTTTGGACTATACTGCTCGACTGAAGGTGGCGCTATCCAAGATCGACCAAGAGCTGTGGCCAGAAGACACTCTTCAGAATGACCTCGAGTCTCTGATGACACGGCTGAACGATATCCCAAGTCGAGTGCAAGCATGGAAGAAGTCATCTGCTCAGTGCGGAGCTGATGTGGCCCTCTCGCTAGTAAGAGTCCATTGCAAGGACGCCAAAGAGGAGAAACTAAAGGCTCTCGAAGTGGCGAACACAAAGAAGCTTCAATTCCAGTCCTTCATGGAGATTTTCATAGAAACGGCCACTCGCATTGCTGACGGAATCGACTTGGACACCTTCGTCGAGCCAGCAAGTCCTCCTCTAGCCGAGTGAATCAGAAACATTTGATCTATTTGCCTCGGGATGCGAGTGATTTTGTACTTGTTAAACTGCTTCGAGCTTGATGCCTGAATAATCTTGCTTTGCGTTTCTGTACTTGACGGTCCTATTTGAACTTGACGGATTTATCCAATCGTCGCCTTTCAATTTGCAGAATGCTTTTTGACTTAAGCGAAACTGGTCCGCAGCTAAGCCTCTGAGTGAAAGTATTGCTTTCCATTCGGAGTTTATTTTTTGAACATAGGCGAAGCTGATTCACGGCTAAGCCTCCGAGTGGGAGAATAGCTCTGCACTCGGAGTAGTTTTAGAATCTTAGGCAAAAAGGGATTTCGCAGCTAAGCTTTCGAGTGGGAGGATTACTCTCCATTCGGAATAGTTTTTTGAACTTAGGCGAAGCTGATTCGTGGCTAAGCCCCAGAGTGGGAGGATTGCTCTCCACTCGGAGTAGTTTTCAAACTTAGGCAAAAATGTATTTCGCAGCTAAGCGTCCGAGTAGGAGGATTGCTCTGCACTCGGAATAGTTTTTTGAACTTAGGCAAAGCTGATTCACGGCTAAGCCTCCGAGTGGGACGATTGCTCTCCACTCGAAGTAGTTTTTTAACTTAGGCGAAGCTGATTCTTGGCTAAGTTCCCGAGTGGGAGGATTGCTCTCCACTCGGAGTAGTTTTTTTCCACTCGGAGTAGTTTCGCTTAAGTATTGCTTTCTGGAGAGCAACTTCCTTATAAAACTGATTGATGTGCTTGAATCTAAACTCTTTATAGGCTTGTGAAAGCATAAGTGCTCCCTGGGTGGTTTTGGTAATTAATGTCAACATATCTCTTGTTGCACTAACACTTTTACCTAGTATGTTTCCGACAAGTTCAACAATGGAGTGGCATGGACTATAGGATGTGGAACCCCTTCAATATGCTAAGGACAAAAGGATTGGCTCAAGCTCCAAGATCAAGACTCTACATTTTCTATTTTAGTGATCCAAGATCACATTGAGTCTATTGGAAAAGCCAATACTATCAAGAGGGGATGAGGTGTTGCTTAATGGCTTGCTTGCTCAAGTGCTTAATGATATGCTCCAAAGCCCTCAACTACTTTCTCACATCCACATATGTCCCAAACCAAGAGTCTAACTCAGCCCCACCGATTCTTTCTATCCGGCGCCACCTAGTTCAGATATCTTAGCCACTGCCACAAACCCTAGGCAAATCGGTCTCACCGATAGGGATCTCGGTCTCACCGAGATGGGATTGTAATCTCTCTGTATGTCCATTACCCAAATCGGTCTCACTGAGTTTGAGCAATCGGTACTACCGAGATTACAATGCAAACTTCCTGGTTAACTTATTACCAAAATCGGTCCTACCGAGTTTGTGTAATCGGTCCAACCGAGTTTGCCTGACCAACTCTCTGGTTAGCTTATTACCAAAATCGGTCCTACCGAGTTTGTGTAATCGGTCTCACCGAGATTACGTTATGCCCTAACCCTAACCATATTGGTCCTACCGAGTTGCATGTCGGTCCCACCGAAAACCCTAACGGTCACTAGATTTGCTAAATCGGTCCGACCGAGTTTCTCAATTCGGTCCCACCGAGATTGGCAAGTTATGTGTAATGGTTAGATTTTGTGTGGAGGCTATATATACACCTCCACCTCCTCTTCATTCGTGGAGAGAGCCATCAGAACGAACCTACACTTCCGGCATCCATTTTCTGAGAGACAACCACCTACTCATGTGTTGAGACCAAGATATTCCATTCCTACCATATGAATCTTGATCTCTAGCCTTCCCCAAGTTGCTTTCCTCTCAAATCTTCTTTCCACCAAATGCAAATCCTATGAGAGAGAGTTGAGTGTTGGGGAGACTATCATTTGAAGCACAAGAGCAAGGAGTTCATCATCAACACACCATTTGTTACTTCTTGGAGAGTGGTGTCTCCTAGATTGGCTAGGTGTCACTTGGGAGCCTCCGACAAGATTATGGAGTTGAACCAAGGAGTTTGTAAGGGCAAGGAGATCGCCTACTTCGTGAAGATCTACCGCTAGTGAGGCAAGTCCTTCGTGGGCGACGGCCATGGTGGGATAGACAAGGTTGCTTCTTCGTGGACCCTTCGTAGGTGGAGCCCTCCGTGGACTCACGCAACCGTTACCCTTTGTGGGTTGAAGTCTCCATCAACGTGGATGTACGATAGCACCACCTATCGGAACCATGGCTCAAAAATCACCGTGTCTCCAAATTGCGTTTGAATCCTCCAATCCCTTCCCTTTACATTCTTGCAAGTTGCATGCTTTACTTTCCGCTGCTCATATACTCTTTGCATGCTTGCTTGATATGTGTTGTGATTGTTAAACTTGTGTCTAAACTCCACTTGAACTTAAAGAAGCTAAAAACTGCAACTTTTGGTACATAGTGTCTAATCACCCCCCCCCCTCTAGACACCGCTTCTCGATCCCTCTCAATTGGTATCAGAGCATTGGTCTCCATTGCTTTGGTTTAAACACCATTGGAGGAAGATGTATGAGTCTACTATTGGGAGTCTTAGACATAGAGTGCCTATACTTGATGGAGAGTACTTTCATGAGTGGAAATATGATATGCTTGTGATTTTCAGTCAATATCATTTGAACAAGTACATTGCTAGCCCTTGTGCACCTCATGTTGATTCTATGCATCCTACCCTTGATGAGTCAATTGACATGATTCGCAATCTTAGAACTGCCGAACTTATCATTAGAGGCTTGCCTAGAAACTTGATAGGATGTTTGCCTACTCTTAAGTGTGCCTACACTATATGGAAATTTCTTGAGGAACGCTTTCCAAATTATTCCTTGAAAAATCTTGATGAAATTCTCCATAAGTCTATTGCCTTGAGTAATATGAATTCAAGTGATCCTATGTTTGGTGATTGTCTATTTGAGCTTACAAACCTTATGCGTGCCAAAGGAGATGTTGGAATTATTAATGATATTATTTCCGAAGCTATAAAAATTCATAAACAAGATCATTGTCAAAATCACTCTAACAAATTACCCTCGCTAGGATATGATCCACCACATGACGATGTTGAACATGGATACTATGATGAGGATGATGATAGTGACTTCGATCTTGATGATGCAATGAGACATTTTGGTCTTATGGCAAATCTTCTATATGGCAGGAGGAAAGGAATGGGTTCTTGATAGTGGATGTACCGATCACATGATCGGAGATAAAGAGATGTTTCGGGAGCTTGCTGAAAACGATAGTCCTCGAAAGTATGTCACTTTCGGTGACAACTCAAAGGGTAAGGTGGTTGGCCTCGTTAACATGGCCAAATCACATGATAGCTCCATACAAAATGTCATGCTCATTGAATCTCTTGGCTACAACTTACTTTCAGTATCTAGACATGCTGATTTCGGTTTCAATGTCCTATTTACTGAAGTAGACTGCCAAGTGTTACGTAGAGATAATCATAAAATGGTTTTTACCGGTGTGCGTAGAGGTGATCTATACATAGTTGATTTCACTAAAAAGGCTCAACCTAGAACTTGCCTTGTCGCTAAATCCTCTAAAGGTTGGTTATGGCATAGACGGTTAGGTCATGTGGGCATGCGAAACCTTGACAAGCTTATTAAAGGAAATCATATCCTTGGTGTTAACGATGTCATATTTGATAAGATAAGGATAGACTTTGCAGCGCTTGTCAAGCAGGTAAACAGGTTGGAGGAAGGCATCCCGTGAAGAACATCATGACCACAAGGAGGCCACTCGAGCTACCTCACATGGATCTCTTTGGTCCCAACGCCTACAAGAGTCTTGGTGGAAATTCTTTTGGCCTAGTTATAGTTGATGATTTTTCAAGATTTACGTGGGTGTTCTTTCTCGATGATAAATCGCAGGTCCAAAAGATCTTCAAAAACTTCACTAGGAAGGCCCAAAATCAATTTGAAGTGAAGATCAAGAAGGTTCGCAGCGACAATGGAACGGAGTTCAAGAATGCAAATGTGGATACCTTTCTTGACGAGGAAGGTATTTCACACGAGTTCTCGGCTACGTACACACCTCAACAAAATGGAGTTGTTGAGAGGAAGAACCGGACACTCATCGAAATGGCGAGAACGATGCTTGATGAGTACAAGACGCCAAAGCACTTTTCGGCGGAAGCGATTGAGACAGCTTGTCTTGCAACAAATCGCTTGTATCTTCACAAGCTACTCGGCAAGATGGCATACGAGCTCCTCACCAGTAACAAACCCCAAGTTGGATACTTTTGAGTATTCGGCTCAAAGTGCTACATTCTTGATAAGCATCGTCGTTCTAAATTTGCTCCTAAGTCTCATGAGAGTTTCCTACTTGGTTATGGCTCAAACTCTCACACATACCGTGTCTACAACAATTTCACCCGAAAGGTTGAAGAAACGGTAGATGTGAAGTTTGATGAATCTAACGGCTCGCAAGTAGAGCAATTGCCAATTGATGTAGGAGACAAAGATCCCTCGGAAGCAATCCAAGACTTGTCTATTGGCAAGATTCGTCCAACGGAGGTGAAAGAGAGTACCTCGTCCGTCCAAGTGGAAGCTTCTACCTCACGACAAGGTGAACCAAGAGTTGATATGGAAGCATCCACAAGTGGGACACACCAAGATGAAGTAAACGAGGAAGTGCGCCAAGACGAACGTCAACAACCTCCTTCTCCACCACGACAAGAGAACGCCAACGTCAACAATGAAGAAGGCCAAGAAGAAGAACAAGATGAAGAAGATGTTCAACAAAGACCCAAGCAAAAGCTTTCACGAGTTCGAGCAAGAATTGCTAAAGATCATCCCGTCGAGCAAATCTACAACGACATCCAAACCGGGAGAATCACTCACTCTAAAACTCGTTTGGCTAACTTTTGTGAACACTATTCATTCATCTCTAGCATTGAACCTATGAAGGTTGAGGAAGCATTGGAGGATCTGGATTGGATAAATTCCATGCATGAAGAGCTACACAACTTTGAGAGAAATCAAGTTGGACATTGGTTGAGAAGCCCGACAACAACCACAACATCATCGGTACCATATGGGTGTTTCACAACAAGCAAGATGAAGATGGACAAGTAGTTCACAACAAAGCACGTCTCGTTGCCCAAGGCTACACACAAGTCGAAGGTATGGACTATGGTGAGACTTATGCTCCCGTTGCTAGACTTAAGTCCATTCGCATCTTACTTGCCTATGCTAATCACCATGATATCACCTTGTACCAAATGGACATTAAAAGTGCTTTTCTAAATGGTGAGATAGAGGAGGAAGTTTATGTTAAACAACCTCCCGGCTTTGTTAATCCTAAGAAACCTAATCATGTTTACAAACTTCATAAAGCTCTTTATGGTCTTAAACAAGCTCCTAGAGCGTGGTATAAATGCTTGACCAAGTTTCTTATTGAAAAAGGGTTTGAAATTGGAAAAATATATTCTACTCTTTTTACTAAAAGGGTTAATGGAGAACTATTTGTGTGCCAAATCTATGTTAATGATATTATATTTGGTTCTACTAACCCTCATTTTAGTGAAAAGTTTGGAAAGCTAATGTCGGAGAAGTTTGAGATGTCTATGATGAGTGAACTCAAATTCTTTCTTGGTTTGCAAATCAAGCAAACTAAGAAAGGTACCTTTGTCTCTCAAACGAAGTACACCAAGGACTTATTCAAGAAGTTCAATATGCAAGAATGTAAAGGTATGACTACACCCATGCCTACTAGTGGACATCTTGATTTGACCAAAGATGGTGAACCGGTCGATCAAAAGGTTTATCGCTCTATGATTGGTTCATTGTTATACCTATGTGCTTCACGTCCCGATATCATGCTAAGTGTGTGCATGTGTGCACGATATCAAGCTGATCCTAAAGAATGTCATCTTAAGGCCGTGAAAAGGATAGTGAGATACTTAATCCATACACCAAATTTTGGCATTTGGTATCCTAAGAGGGCCTCTTTCGATCTTGTTGGCTACTCCGACTCGGACTATGCCGGTGACAAGGTTGATAGAAAATCCACTTTGGGTACTTGTCAATTTCTTGGTAGATCTCTTGTGTCTTGGTCTTCCAAGAAACAAAACTCGGTATCCTTATCCACCGCCGAAGCGGAATACATTACCGCTGGTTCATGTTGTGCTCAATTACTTTGGATGACCCAAACTCTTAAAGATTATGGGATATATGTGAAACATGTTCCATTACTTTGTGACAATGAGAGTGCTATCAAGATTGCACATAATTCCGCGCAACACTCTCGAACTAAGCATATTGAAGTTCGTCATCATTTCATTCGAGATCATGTTGCTAAGGGTGACATTAATCTTAAGCATGTTTGCACCGAAAAGCAATTAGCAGATATATTCACTAAACCACTTGATGAGAGAGTGTTTTGCGGGTTAAGAGGATAATTGAACATCATTGATGCTTCAAACTTGGAGTAGGAACTCCATTGGATACATGCAAGACATGAGCTTATGACTAATCCTTGATATTTATCTTATGATGAAAACCTTATGTCTTGGATATATTTGCATCTTGCATGTTAGCTAACCCTTGTAGGTACTTGGATGAATCTAATTCCATGAGATTGCAACTCACTCACATCTTGAGCAATCTCTACATCACCAAGTCTCTACACAATGGTTGTTGAAGACAAGGAGGCACAAAACCATTCAAACATATCCTTTGACAAATTCTACGTTGAGTTTCATGAATGTCTTTTTAGATACACAAGTGTTCTTCCTTGCAAAAACTAACCCATGTAGGAAGATGAACTCAAATTCCAAGTGGTGCTCCCAACTCTTGATGAGCTACATCAACCTTGAGCAACCCACACAAGTTCAACTACATGATCATGATCAACACCACCACCCAAGGTATGTTATTCCATCTTAGAGAAGCTTTACTCCAAGTCATGAGTCAAAGAAACTCGACAAGATGTGAATACATCAAGATGCTTAGACGAAAAATGGTAACCCCATTTTGAGCTTAAACGATGAGTATGGCCTATGATCTAGTGATCTCACTTGACTCCTAAGTCAATATACTCTAACATAGGTGACCTTGTCGCCGACCAATTCTAAATGAAGTTCTCGCATGTTCTTTTTTTCTGTGCTCTTGCATTTGTTTCATGCATATTTATTTCCCCTTTCAAAAAAAACCTTCATCTAGATTTCTTTTCTTTCTATTCTAATCTGCATTCCCTGCATCCAATTCATTGCAAATCTTTCAGTTATTTCATTGCAAATCCTTGTGAGATCTTACTTGTCTAGTGAGCTGAGATGACAAGTGTTTTCTCTGCGATGAACTCGGTCGCACCGATTTTATGCCCTCGGTCCGTCCGAATCCTTTCGGTACAACCGAAGTATCCAACTCGGTGCCACCGATTTCACTACAGGACAAAACTTTGCCATTTATTCCTGCTTTACCTTTGATCCAGCTCCACTCAATGAATCTTGTCCTCTACAAGCATCACATTTTTATCATTGCTTTGTGTTGTGACTCAAGGACCCAACCCATTCATGACAAATTCCAGAAGACCCTTCTTGGAAATTGATGTCAAAGGGGGAGAGAGATCACATCAAAGCTTAATCACTTCAACAGGGGGGAGAGAGATATACTTCAACATGGGGGAGAGAGATATCTCTAGGGGGAGAGAATACTCAAGAAGAGAGTAATCTTCAAGGATCCTAGATGCTTGGTGTTCAAGAGGAGAGATGCCACATGTCTTCTTGATGGGAAAGACATGTTCATATGTGCTTATTTGCATTAGCTCTGTTCATTTGTTTCTTTGAGCTCTGATTTTGCATTTTGCTCTGACTTTCTGTTCCCTATCTTCTCCCAGTATCCCATGCTAGATTCAGGGGGAGCAAGACATCTAAGGGAAAGAAATTCTTTAAATTCATTGCACATCTTTACCTTTGGGGACATGTCTATATTCAATGTGGTACTTAGTACTCACTCTCTACATGTCATCCCAGTCTTGGTACTCTTGTGGTTTCTTCTGTTTGTTCTGGCTAGTAGGTGTATTTGTGTTATCTAACCTTGTTTACATAGGTTCATTCCATACTAAGCCAACTCAAGACCACGAGGTAAGTATATGCATCACAGTCATGTGTATGAGGAATTCTTGATGTTGTACATATTGTTTGCAAGAAGGACTCCTGAGCATGCAGGTACATTTCCCACATTCACATCTTTTGCTATCTTTTGCTTTGATGCATATAGCCAAGATACATGTAACACATTGCTTACTCTGTCATGTTTATGCATTCACATGCTTCTATATTCCATATTCACATGATTGCATACATGTAGGGGGAGCCTATGCTTGTTACATGTCTTTCCAAAGCTTTACTTGTTATTCTCTATATCTTTATTTAAAGCTTTGATGTATGTTGTCATCAATTACCAAAAAGGGGGAGATTGAAACCACAAGTGCTCCCTGGGTGGTTTTGGTAATTAATGTCAACATATCTCTTGTTGGACTAACACTTTTACCTAGTATGTTTCAGACAAGTTCAACAATGGAGTGGCATGGACTATACGATGTGGAACCCCTTCAAGATGCTAACGACAAAAGGATTGGCTCAAGCTCCAAGATCAAGACTCTACATTTTCTATTTTAGTGATCCAAGATCACATTGAGTCTATAGGAAAAGCCAATATTATCAAGAGGGGATGAGGTGTTGCTTAATGGCTTGCTTGCTCAAGTGCTTAATGATATGCTCCAAAGCCCTCAACTACTTTCTCACATCCACATATGTCCCAAACCAAAAGTCTAACTCGGCCCCACTGATTCTTTCTATCCGGCGCCACCGAGTTCAGATATCTTAGCCACTGCCACAAACCCTAGGCAAATCGGTCTCACCGATAGGGATCTCGGTCTCACCGAGATGGGATTGTAATCTCTCTGTATGTCCATTACCCAAATCGGTCTCACCGAGTTTGAGCAATCGGTACTACCGAGATTACAATGCAAACTTCCTGGTTAACTTATTACCAAAATCGGTCCTACCGAGTTTGTGTAATCGGTTCAACCGAGTTTGCCTGACCAACCCTCTGGTTAGCTTATTACCAAAATCGGTCCTACCAAGTTTGTGTAATCAGTCTCACCGAGATTACGTTATGCCCTAACCCTAACCATATTGGTCCTACCGAGTTGCATGTCGGTCCCACCGAAAATCCTAACGGTCACTAGATTGGCTAAATTGGTCCGACCGAGTTTCTCAATTCGGTCCCACCGAGATTGGCAACTTGTGTGTAACGGTTAGATTTTGTGTGGAGGCTATATATACCCCTCCACCTCCTCTTCATTCGTGGAGAGAGCCATCAGAACGAACCTACACTTCTAGCATTTATTTTCTGAGAGAGAACCACCTACTCATGTGTTGAGACCAAGATATTCCATTCCTACCATATGAACCTTGATCTCTAGCCTTCCCCAAGTTGCTTTCCACTCAAATCCTGTGAAGCACAAGAGCAAGGAGTTCATCATCAACACACCATTTGTTACTTCTTGGAGAGTGGTGTCTCCTAGATTGGCTTGGTGTCACTTGGGAGCCTCCAACAAGATTATGGAGTTGAACCAAGGAGTTTGTAAGGGCAAGGAGATCGCCTACTTCGTGAAGATCTACCGCTAGTGGGGCAAGTCCTTCGTGGGCGACGGCCATGGTGGGATAGACAAGGTTGCTTCTCCGTGGACCCTTCATGGGTGGAGCCCTCCGTGGACTCGCACAACCGTTACCCGTTGTGGGTTGAAGTCTCCATCAACGTGGATGTACGATAGCACCACCTATTGGAACCACGGCTCAAAAATCACCATGTCTCCAAATTGCGTTTGAATCCTCCAATCCCTTCCCTTTACATTCTTGCAAGTTGCATGCTTTACTTTCCGCTGCTCATATACTCTTTGCATTCTTGCTTGATATGTGTTGTGATTATTAAACGTGTGCCTAAACTCCACTTGAACTTAAAGAAGTTAAAAACTGCAACTTTTGGTACTTAGTGTCTACTCACCCCCCTTCCTCTAGACACCTCTTCTCGATCCCTCTCTGCTTGGTCTCAATCCATTTGGTCAATTTTTTGACTACCACAGGGAGATGCATGAAACCACTGCTACCGGTCCTAAGCGGTCCAATCATGTCCAAGCCCCGAACGCCAGACGGCCAGACGAGTGGAATAGTCTTCAGTGCAGATGCTGGTTTATGAGACATGTTTGCATAGAACTAGCATCCTGCGCACTTATCCACTATCTCCTTTGCAGCCTCATTGGCCCGTGGCCAGTAGAATCCTGCTCGGTATGCTTTTGCCATGATGGTCCGAGAGGATGCATGGTGACCACAGGTCCCCGAGCGGATTTCTTCCAAAATCAGTCGACCCTCTTCCGAAGAAACACATTGCTGAGCCACGCCAGTGACACCCTCTCTATAGAGCTGCCCATCCATTACAGTGAAGGCTTTGGATCTGCGGACAATCTGACGTGCTTCTACTTCATCTTTAGGGAGCTCCTTTTTGAGTATGTACGCAATGTAAGGCACTATCCAGTCGGGGTGATCACCAGGATTTCCATAACAAGATCAATTACTACCGGAACTTCAATCTCAGTTGGATTGGTTGGACTTATCGCCTGGGGAGGTTTTTCAGTGAAAGGATCCTCTTGTACGGATGGGGAATGGAGGTGTTCCAGAAACACATTGCTGGGGATGGGTGAGGGAGTCTTGGATTATGGGGTGCTCGGAGAGCCGGCCTATGTGACATGGGCCCGACTAACAGGCCAGGAAGATACAAGAACAGAAGGCCTCCCCCCGTGTCCGGATGGGGCTCTCCTTTGCATGGATGGCAAGCTTTGTGTTCGGATGAATAGTTTCCTTCCTCTATAAACCGACTTTGTACACCCCTAGTCCCCTCCAGTGCCTATATAAACAGGAGGGTTTAGTCCATAGGGACAATCACAATCATACGGGCTAGACATCTATGGTTTAGCCATTACGATCTCGAGGTAGATCAACTCTTGTAACCTTTATACTGATCATAGTCAATCAAGAAGGAAGTAGGTATTACCTCCATCAAGAGGGCCCGAACCTGGGTAAACATCATGTCCCATGCCTCCTTGTTACCTTCGATCCTCAGACGCATAGTTCGGGACCCCCTACCCGAGATCTGCCAGTTTTGACACCGACATTGGTGCTTTCATTGAGAGTTTCTCTGCGCCGTCGATAGAAGGATTGATCGCTCGCCTTGTCATCAAAGACAGCATCACTGCCGGAGAGGCCCTGGCTTCAAGACACACTCTCCAACTCGGTAGCTTCATTATGGGCACTCGCCCGGCCGATAAGCCAGAAGCAGCCCAACTCATCACCAAAAATCGCCTCCGCATCGGCCTTGAATACTCCGACAAGATGGATCCGGCAGATGTTTCGGCCTTAAACGAACTGCTAGATCGCATCGCCGCCCTGGGGGTCGCAACCGACTATGATCTGATTGGGCTTAAACCCAATCAGAGAGAAATCAGATCTCCGCCGATCACCCATCACGTGGCAATCATGGAGGAACAAGCCGACGATGACTCTTCTCCCACGTTGAGGACAAAGTATGATCAGGTTTCCAAACCTGGAGAGCCAGGCTCTCATCTTCTGGAAGACACTCCTTGTCCTCCGAGCATGGAACCGGACACTGAGCCTAAAAACACACCAAGCGCTCCGGAGCCCAGGCCTGTAACCTCGGAAATTCCTCGAAATTCGGACTCCTCAGTGGGTCAGGGGTCGGATTCGATCCCACCCACCCACCACAAGCAATATTCCCCAAGGAACTACGGTCCCCTGGACATATGCGACTTAATGTATGTGCGGCAGCAGCCCCAGGAAACAGTCCACCACTTTTGGGCTAGATTCCTACTTGTTAGAAAAGATCAAGGATTGCTGTGACGACGACGCAAGATCGGTGTTTTGCAACAATTGCACGGATGAGGGAATCCTTAATGCCCTCAACCACCGTCGTGTACTGCACTTTGCCGATTTGGCACACATAGTACAGAAGTACTGCGCAATGGAAAGCGCCTCGCAAACCCAGACAGCCCGCTGGGAACCGCAGGTCTTTATGCCATCCCCCAGACAGGCAAAGAGGATGCACCCCCGCGGAGCACCCAATCATCATCCCGTGGACAAGAAAATTAAACCCATTACGGGGCGTAAACCTGTCCTCGAGGAATGGCTCGACAAGCCCTGCAAAATTCACATAACACCGGACAGCGAACCAATGCACAACCTTCAGGCATGTTGGATACTCTGGCAGGTGGTAAAAGCGGAGAGGGTCTCCTCACTAATAACACTCCAGAGAACTATTCTTCGGAAGACAATGACCCCAAAGTATTCATGATCTTTGAGACCTTTTCTTCAAATAATCAGCGCAAGAGGGCGCTCCGCGACCTCGCCGAAGTCTCCCACGTGGAAGCAATAAATCCTTGGAACGACACGGCGATCACTTTCAACGCCGATGATGAACCAAGAGCCCGCTCAGTCCGAGCACTGATAACCCACAAGTACAAGGGATCAATTGTAGCCTCTTTCGATAAGTAAGAGTGTCGAACCCAACAAGGAGCTAAAGGTAGAACAAATATTCCCTCAAGTTCTATCGACCATCGATACAACTCTACGCATGCTTCATGTTTGCTTTACCTAAAACAAGTATGAAACTAGAAGTACTTTGCAGATGTGATAGGATAGGTTTGCAAGATAACAAAAAGCACGTAAATAAAAAGTAGGGGTTGTTTAGATGAAGACACAACTAAGTTAGTTTTAGTAGAGAGCTTTTTGTTACGAGAAAGTAATTTGTCCCTAGGCAATCGATAACTAAACTGGTAATCACTATTGCAATTTTATTTGAGGGAGAGGCATAAGCTAACATACTTTGTCTTCTTGGATCATATGCAGTTATGATTGGAACTCTAGCAAGCATCCGCAACTACTAAAGATCATTAAGGTAAAACCCAACCATAGCATTAAAGCATCAAGTCCTCTTTATCCCATACGCAGCAAGCCCCTTACTCGGGTTTATGCATCTGTCACTCAAGCAACCCACTAAAAACGAATCATGAACGTATTGCAACACCCTACAACAGGAATTCCTCACGCTTGCGCGACACGAAGAGCACCATAGGACAGCACCAATAATAAAACATGCAACTCAAACCAATCACGATCATCAATTAACCCATAGAACAAAACGGATCTGCTCAAACATCATAGGATAGCCATACATCATTGGGAAATAATATATAGCGTTGAGCACCATGTTTAAGTAGAGATTACAATGGGTAAAAGAGGGGTTACACCGCTGCATAGAGGGGGGAGAGTTGGTGATGAGGGCGGTGAAGTTGTTGGTGTAGATCGCGGTGATGATGATGGCCCCGATGGCATTCCGGTGCCACTGGAAGCAAGGGGGAGAGAGCCCCCCTTCTTCTTCTTCTTCTTCCTTGACCTTCTCCCTAGATGGGAGAAGGGTTTCCCCTCTGGTCCATGGTCTCCATGGCATGGGAGAGGCGAGAGCCCCTCCGAGATTGGATCTATCTCTCTGTCTCTCTTTGTTTCTGCGTTCTCAAATTTTGCCCTTTCACCGTTTCTTATATATCCGGAGATTCGTAACTCCGGATTGGGTTGAAACCTTCGCCAAGATTTTTCTCTGAAAATTAGCTTTATAGCGGCAAAAGAAGAGCATCAACTACCTTACGGGGTGCCCACGAGGGTCACGGGCGCCCCCCTGCCTCGTGGCCCCCTCAGGCACCGTCTCGTTGATTTTTCTTCCCAAAAATCATAGATATTCCAAAAATATTCTCCGTCCGTTTTTGTCCCGTTTGGACTATGTTTGATATGGGGTTTCTACGAAACATAAAACATGCAACAAACATGAACTAGCACTGGGCACTGGATCAATATGTTAGTCCCAAAAATAGTATAAAAAGTTGCCGAAAGTATATGAAAGTTAAATAATATTGGCATGGAACAATCAAAAATTATAGATATGACAGAGACGTATCACCATCCCCAAGCTTAATTCCTGCTCGTCCTTGAGTAGGTAAATGATAAAAAAGAAAAAAATTGATGTGGAATGCTACCTAGCATAATCTTGATCATATATCTAATCATGGCATCAATATTAAGACACGAGTGATTCAAAGCAATAGTCTATCATTTGACATTAAGACGATAATACTTCAAGCATACTAATAAAGCAATCATGTCTTTTCAAAACAACATGGCCAAAGAAAGTTATCCCTACAAAATCATACAGTCTGGCTATGCTCCATCTTCACCACACAAAATATTAAAATCATGCACATCCCCGATGACAAGCCAAGCAATTGTTTCATACTTTTGACGTTCTCAAACTTTTTCAACTTTCACGCAATACGTGAGCGTGAGTCATGGACATAGCACTATAGGTGGAATAGAATATGATGGTGGAGGTTGTATGGAGAAGACAAAAATGAGAAAGTCTCACATCGATGTGGCTAATCAACGGGCTATGGAGATGCCCAGCAATTGATGTCAATGTGAGGAGTAGGGATTGCCATGCAACGGATGCACTAAGAGCTATAAGTGTATGAAAGCTCAAACTAGAAACTAAGTGGGTGTGCATCCAACTTGCTTGCTCATGAAGACCTCGGGCATTTGAGGAAGCCCATCATCAGAATATACAAGCCAAGTTCTATAATGAAAACTACCACTAGTATATAAAAGTGATAACTCAAGAGACTCTCTATACGAAGAATATGGTGTTACTTTGAAGCACAAGTGTGGTAAAAGGATAGTAACATTGCCCCCCTCCCTTTTTTGGCAGGCTTCTTTGGCCCCCTTTTTTAGGCTTCTTTGGCCTCTCTTTTTTTCATGGGGCAATGCTCTAATAATGATGATCATCACACTTTTATTTACTTTACAACTCAATTACAACTCGATACTAGAACAAAGATATGACTCTATATGAAAGCCTCTGGCGGTGTACCGGGATGTGTAATGCTCTAGCATAGCAAAGATATCAGAAAACGGACAAGCCATGAAAACATCATGCTAGCTATCTTACGATCATGCAAAGCAATATGACAATGAATGCTCAAGTCATGTATATGATGATGATGGAAGTTGCATGGCAATATATCTCGGAATGGCTATGGAAATGCCATAATAGGTAGGTATGGTGGCTGTTTTGAGGAATATATAAGGAGTCTTATGTGTGATAGAGCGTATCGTATCACGGGGTTTGGATGCACCGGCGAAGTTTGCACCAGCTCTCGAGGTGAGAAAGGGCAATGCACGGTACCGAAGAGGCTAGCAATGATGGAAGGGTGAGAGTGCGTATAATCCATGGACTCAACATTAGTCATAAAGATCTCACATACTTATTGCAAAAATCTATTAGTCATCGAAACAAAGTACTACGCGCATGCTCCTAGGGGGGTAGATTGGTAGGAAAAGACCATCGCTCGTCCCCGACCGTCACTCATAAGGAAGACAATCAATAAATACCTCATGCTCCAACTTCGTTACATAACGGTTCACCATGCGTGCATGCTACGGGAATCACAAACTTCAACACAAGTATTTATACAATCCACAACTACCCGCTAGCATCACTCTAATATCACCATCTTTATATCGCAAAACTATTGCAAGGAATCAAATATATCATATTCAGCGATCTACAAGTTTATGTAGGATTTTATGACTAACCATGTGAATGACCAATTCCTATCATCTCTCTAAATAGATTTACAAGAGAGTTTAATTCTATCTACAAAAGATATGCCCACACTCTAACAAATATAAGTGAAGCAAAAGAGCATTCTACAAATGGCGGTTTTCTAAGTGAAGAGAAATAGACAATCCAAACTTCAAATAATATAAGTGAAGCACATGAAGCATTCTATAAAGCCATACTCAAAAGATATAAGTGAAGTGCAATGAGCATTCTATAAATCAACCAAGGACTATCTCATACCAGCATGGTGCATAAAATAAAAGTGAAAACTAAATGCAAAAGACGCTCCAAGATTTGCACATATCGCATGAACGAAACGAATCCGAAAACATACCGATACTTGTTGAAGAAAGAGGGGATGCCTTCCGGGGCATCCCCAAGCTTAGATGCTTGTGTCTCCTTGAATATTTACTTGGGGTGCCTTGGGCATCCCCAATCTTGAGCTCTTGCCTCTCCTCCTTTTCCTCATATCGAGACCTCCTCGATCAAACACTTCATCCACACAAAACTTCAACAGAAAACTCGGTAAGATCCGTTACTACAATAAAGCAAATCACTACTCTAGGTACTGTTGCAAACCAATTCATATTTTGTTTTTGCATTGTGTCTACTGTAATATAACTTTTCCATGGCTTAATCCACTGATAGAAATTGATAGCTTCATCAAAACAAGTAAACTATGCATCAAAAACAGAATCTGTCAAAAACAGAACAGTCTGTAGAAGTCTGAACATCCACCATACTTCTGGTACCCTAAAAGTTCTACCAAAATTAGGAAAAATAAAAAATTTGTACATAAAGACAGCGCAAAGAGTTTCATAACCGTTTGACATTCCAGTAAAAATTGTAAAATCGCGCACTACAGCCAAAGTTTCTGTCCTACACCGTACAAACCAACAAGAATTGTAAACATCCTAAAGGCAAACCTTGGCACATTATTTTTATAATACAATGGAATTATACAAGGGGATAATTATTTTTGTTGAAAATTTTCTGTAATTAAGATTCACAAAGTTTCCGTGAGCATGAACAAAGTTCAAGGAGCTCCCCCACTTCAACAATGGTTGTCTTTCTCACTTTCACTTTCCTTTTTGAAAAAGTTTTGGGTTCCCCTCTTTATTTTTTTGTTTTTAAACTTTACTAGTTGAATGCCCGTGCGTTGAAACGGGATGATAAAAAGACATATAAACACACATTAGACAATTGTTCTAAATCATATATATGTGTCCAACTTAATTGCGCAAGATTTCCATTCCTAAGTGACAACAACTTCGCCACTTGTTTTACCTTGTACTAAATACGGGGCAAACCTTCGATGGCTTAATGTGGTTCAACCCGTGAAAACATCACACAACTAATAAATACTCCCTCTGTCACATAATATAAGACATTTTGCAAACTAACATAATTTGTAAAAACGTCCTATATTGTGGGACGGAGGGAGTAGATTACTATTGAAGTCACATGTGATGCTTTACATAAATT
Source organism: Aegilops speltoides (assembly GCA_021437245.1). Taxonomy (NCBI): domain Eukaryota; kingdom Viridiplantae; phylum Streptophyta; class Magnoliopsida; order Poales; family Poaceae; genus Aegilops; species Aegilops speltoides. The sequence goes on along the minus strand of CM038144.1, from coordinate 381,756,605 downwards.
TGAAGATTTATAGAGAATGGGCCCATGAAAACATCACAGAACTAATAAATAGATTACTATTGGAAACACATGTGATGCTTTACATAGATTTGAAGTTGTATAGTGAATAGGCCCGTGAAAACATCGCACAAGTAATAAAATAGGTTTTTAGTTGTATGAGAAATCGATAATATAACCAATTCAAAAAATAGGATATCATAAATTTGAACCATTTATAGAAGAGCAGCTAGCGTTATTATTTATTAAAAATATCGGGACACAGAAGCATGAATCTTAATTGTCTCAATTATATTTTGTTCTTGGAGTCTCAGTATCATAATTGAAGTTCCGAATCAAGTAAAATGAAAAACTAGCTTTTGAATAACATTAACTCCATAACTTCTAGAATTCATTGTTAGTGTTATGGGAATGACTCTAGAAAAAATTCAGTAAATATGGCTTAAACATGCATAATAAATGAAGCGTACAAACATGCCAATGATCCACAGAAGAACTGCTTTGTTTCTTGCTCTAACTCAGCTCATGTGACCAGTCTTGAACTTTGTTGTACAAGTCAGACCAGAGCCTGAGCACTCATAAAGCTAGAGCCTTTTTTAGCTCCTTGGCGTAGTATATCTTCACATTGTCATAAAGTGGTATGTGTAAACATAACATGAAGCATCAGGATGATATTATGATAGTTCACAAGAACATAAGTTAAATGAGATAAGCAGGTTTACCTATGTCCTATAGCACAACTTGGCTTCTGAAAATTTTCTCCCACCAAAACACCGAAAAGCAAGTCACCGCTAGAGTATGCAATTTGCTTCTTAGAAGCTTCAGATGTGTGTTCAGAAGCTCATGCAAAGAAGAGATCAACAAGAACCCGAGGAAAAGAATAGCCTGAGGGAAGGAAGAGCCATCAAATGAATTATACAAGTATCTCACTGGAATTGTTTCTTTTTCTGGCCGCAGAAAACAACCCACTCTTGAATGTCCTACACGAAATGAAACTTTTTACAAATATAACTTCAAGAAGCTAAGCTGCTAAGATGTCCTATAAGAGAATAAATGACATAACAGGTGTCCCTCATAGCTCAAACATATACGTAATTCAGAGATTTTCTTCTTCCTTTGAGACAGCAGGAAAGAAAGAAATAGACTATGTATTCTTCACGGAATAAAAAATGTCGAAAGTGACTAAGTTCGTTTCAGTTAGTGGGCATATGAAGAATATATATCTTTCGGTAAGAAATATGTGTTTACAAAATCAATTGTAAAAGAAAGTCATTATACAGAAAAATAACATTCCCTTGATAACTCCTGAACTTCAAAAGTTTATCAGGCAACTGAGATCAGTCATACAGAATCAAATGAACTGATGGTTAAGGAAAACACAAAAATTGAAGGTGCAAGAAACAAATCAAATGGTTTCATGAGAAAACCTTGGATAGATTGCAACACATGGAAAAAATAGAAGATTAAATTCTAAAAACAATTCTAGCCATAGGATAATATGGTAGATTCAGCGAAAAGGAGAAAAAGAAACCAAGAAACTAAACACATCCACTTTGAAGTATTGAAGTCTACAGGAAGAGCCAAGAACATCTAAATGGTGCTGGATGGTTGCATGAGAATCTGGGCATGTGTATCCCTAATTTTAGAAAGCAAAAGTGTGCTACTTAATGCTACTCTTGTTCACTGTACATCAACCTAAACTAAACACTTTGACTTGAAACGGACTTGAAACATGTCTACTTAATTTCCGAAATAGTTAGTCTTTAGTTTAGATTAGTGAGGTATCACAGAAATATAGTCTTGTATCAGCATAAATTCCATTGCACAGTAATTAAGTGATGTTGGCTATGTGCTCGTATTTCATCTTAAGACTGAAAGTACAGTTGTGTGTCGCTTCAACAGACGAAGAGAAAGATTGTAGTTATCGGTGCTGCTTTGTAGTACTTATAGATGTCCTCCATGTAGTCTACAACAGCTGGTTCATTGTGACCATCGAGCTTGTCGATACCATCCACGTCGGTGTCTTGCCAATAACACGCAGTCCGACTTCAAATTTGTAATAATGGTGTCCTCACATATCGCTGGTTTACAAGGGGAAAATACAACAGTCTCGCTTCCATTTCCTAACAAAAAGAGCTGGTCAAATAAAATTTCACAAATAGTATCCTTAAAAAATAGATAACTAATTTGTAACACAGGAAATAATCCTTATAGAATGCATACAAACCATAATCCAGCCTATCATTTTATAATAATGTGTTCACCAACTTTAGTTGTGCTATTACTGACACATGTTTCAATTGGTGAGTAAGAAACTTAATGACGACACTTGTTGTTTGAGGATGAAAGTGTTATTTCATTCCATGGAACAATTGCTTCAATTCTATCAAAATGGAAGCATACAACAAAAGGCTTCAGAACACGAGGGGTCAACATACTCTAAATCAGTCCGTACAATTTAAAATCTACATTCATGCCATATTCATTCATTGTCTACCACCATGAAATTGCAGCTAGAAGCCAGCAAGTACGCTACAATGACTGAGAACTTGAACGATTGAGGAATGATGGAGAAAGATGTAAAGAACTAACCTCCAGTTGGAAGGGCATGGAGATGCCAGCTCCTTCTCTGCTATAGTTTCCTTGATATCTATTCGAGTGACCATGTATGTTCCAAAGTTGAAGCTAATTTTTTTAAAAAAAATATGAAAATTGGCACATCCATTCGACTGAACATATGCAACCCATATCTGTAAAAAATAGAAATTTAGTACATGTTCATAAAGAATAAGTAACAACACATGGTGGTCTCAATATCCAGTGTCACATGTTGGATACATTTTTAAATATGTGCAGTTTCACATCTGAGCAGAACAAAATTAATTGACAAAGATGTGATAGCTCTAATAGCCAAAATGGCTCACAAAATCTTACAAAACAAAACCTATGAGATTGTCTTGACAGACTACTATGTATAGTTCTCCTGTGATACAATCCTGGACCACACAAATGCCTTGTATTAAACCTAAAAGGTAAATGCTCTAAATAGGATCGTAGGAGAAAAGAAGAATAAGTAGATCCCGGATGCAATGGTGTGAATGCACAATGTATGTGGGATATAGAGCTCTTTGCTTTATAGATAAAAAATATAATGGTAAAGCCTCGTGAATCCTGATTTACTAATGGTACACAAGCTGTAGGGATAATAATGGGCTCGTCTAAACGGGACATTTCACTATTTTTGTCCCCTTTTTTCATCCAAATAGGAAATTACAATGTTTTATGCAAATAATTTACAGAAGGATTTAAGAACACACAAGTTAATTTCATTCTTGGAGAGGTACGGACTGCAATAAAGGGTAAAGACCAGGGAGCTGGCGTTTGTATGGCGTTAGTTTGCTGGTATAACCAGCTGGAGTTAATCATCAGTTTTACAGTAAAATTTTGGGCATAATAAGTGTTATCTCCAATAGATTGAGGATGATACACATCAGAATCCTTACCGGACCGCGCTTTGCAATTCGAAACGAAGACCTCCATGTCGATGTCAAAACCGGCGGATCTCGGGTAGGGGGTCCCGAACTGTGTGTCTAAGGCTAATGGTAACAGGAGGCAGGGGACACGCTGTTTTACCCAGGTTCGGGCCCTCTCGATGGAGGCAATACCCTACTTCCTGCTTGATTGATCTTGATGATACAAGTATTACAAGAGTAGATCTACCACGAGATCGTAGGGGCTAAACCCTAGAAGCTAGCCTATGATTATGATTGTTCTATCCCTACAGACTAAACCCTCCGGTTTATATAGACACTGGAGGGGGCTAGGATTATACAGAGTTGGTTACAAAGAAGGAGATCTAACATTCGGATCGCCAAGCTTGTCTTCCACACAAAGGAGAGTCCCATCCGGACACGGGACGAAGTCTTGAGTCTTGTATCTTCACGGTCCAACAGTCCGGCCAAAGTATATAGTCCGGCTGTCCGGATACCCCCTTATCCAGGACTCCCTCAGTAGCCCCTGAACCAAGCTTCAATGACGATGAGTTTGGCGCGCAGATTGTCTTCGGCATTGCAAGGCGCGTTCCATCTCCGAATACTCCAAAGTAGATTAAGGATCATGTCCGGCTCTGTAAGATAATTTTCACATTCCACCGTAGAGAGAACAATATTCCACAAATATAATCTGCTGACAACTTTAGATAATGTGACATCTCACCATGGTCAAGTCATTATTTGAACCGTTTTCCCACAACCAGCCACCGCACATATTGCGAGGCAGTTTCCTCGGCATGTCTTGTCGAAGCAGAGATCATGTCCCCTTATCACGGGATCCTCATCAATACGGCAATGGGTAACCCAACCATGGTGCTTCGAAAATAAGCGATTTCCACAGACAAGCGGGGAGGCGCACCGTTTTCGTCACCTCTATAAAGGGATAAGGATCTCCCATTTTTACCCACGCCTTCTTCCTCCTTTGCTCATCCACTCTCGCACCCTCGAGCTCCAGCGCCCTAGTTCTCGCCTTCTCCGCACAGCCAAACATGTTCGGAGCGGGAGGCAAGTGGGTGGCCTCCACCGTCAAGGAGGAGCACATCACGAAGCTCCGTGCGGCCGGATACTTGGCCGCAGATATCGCGCATCGGCTCCCGGATGCAGGGCAGATTATTCCGACTTCAGGACCCCACGAGAGGGTCGTGTTCCTTGCCCACTTCGTCCGTGGACTGGGATTCCCCCTCCACCCATTTGTCCGCGGGCTCATGTTCTATTACGGGCTGGATTTTCATGATCTGGCCAGTAACTTCATCCTCAACATCTCAGCGTTTATCATCGTGTGCGAGGCCTTTCTCCGCATCAGGCCCCACTTTGGCCTGTGGCTAAAGATCTTCAACATAAAGCCAAAGATAGTGGTCGGCCAGCAGGCGGAGTGAGGTGGCGCCATGGTGGGCAAGATGCCCAACGTCACTTGGCTCAAAGGCTCCTTTGCGGAGACCGTGAAGGGGTGGCAATCGAGGTGGTTCTATATCACTGAGCCACGCGATGCCAACTGGGTGGCGGCCCCCGAATTCCGATCCGGCATCCCTATGCGGCTCACTTCCTGGAAGAGGAAGGTCCTGGCCTGGGGCGCATCCGCGGAGCTGACCGGACTCCAGAACTGCATCAAAAACATGATAACCAAGAATATCAAGCTGGTCAATGTGGTCCAGGTCATGCTATTTCGCCGGATTCTCCGTGCGAGCGGGCATTCAACCTGTGGAGTTCGACGGGCCCAACACGGACATCGCAAGAGCTCTTTGACACGATGCACAAAGACGCCTGGAAGGTGTTGTTCAAGGCCAGCGAAGTTCCTCCCCCCACCTCTGAGGATCGCGACTCGGCGCCAGGCGCCAAGCCAATGCGGTAAGCATTCTACATTTCCCAAGATGTGCCTTTCCTCAGTATATTCGTTGGAGAAACTTAGGCCACTATGCTGATTTTGACAGGAATATGTGGTGACGGCAGAGCGGATCGACTGTCCAGCTCTATTGCCTGAGGACCCAGCAGATGAACTCCTGACGAAGATGCTGGCTCCGGCACCCTATGAGGTGCGGCAGAAGAAGGCCAAGAAAAAGGCCACGGGGACCAGAAGAAGTTCCCGGCGCAACGTGGTGCCGGACTCATCGTCCGAAGACACCAGGGCGCACTCCTCCAACGACAACGAGGAGGATGAGGAAAACCCTCTCCCCGAAAATGAGGGGGGAAGAAGAGGAAGGCCACCCTTTCCGGGGAGGCCGAAGGGTCCAAGAAGGGACGGACCCTTCCTCCGGACCACTCCACAACTACCGCCTATAGCATGGAGGAGTGGCTACCCAGGGGCAAGCCCCTGGCGAGGTCGTAAGTATCCGCACTTTGTAATACTTTTAGTGCGACTTAGCTTCATAGTTGGTTATAACACCGAACACGCATATGTAGTCCGGCCAGGTCCCATCCCGAGGTATCCTCTTTGGATGGGTCTCTGAGCGATTCAGCAATGAATTCACTCCCGACGGCCACCTCCCCTCGGCTTGCGGATGACATGGAGGTGCGGTCCCAAAGGGTACTAGAGCAGGGGGAGGCGGCTCTAGAGACGCCCCAAGGTGAAATTCCAGACGCCGGGCACATGGGGAGTAAGATCCCCATAGATTATGCTGATGAGAGCCGCAGCAAGTTGGGCTCCCAGCCGGACGCTGCACCGGAACTTCCAAAGGTTCCGGATTCGGGTAGGCAGCCCCTCGCTAGGGAGGGCGAGCCGGCCGTGCCGATGACCTCCATTGCACTAGAGGCGTCAGATAGTCTACTAGAAGTGCTTCACGGCGCTTCCATGGATGAAGAGCACCGTACTCTTATGAGAATGGTGATTCAGAAGGTTCGGTCCGCCAAAAGCGGATTGACCGAAGCCTGCACTAGCCTCCTGACAGGCTTTGAGGTAAGTAATCAAAAGTGTGAGAAATTAGCACCCAATAGACAGTAGCCCCTGATACTCTGTTTGGTGTTCGAAAAGAAAAGCCAAACAGAGGGTCAACTTTAAACCGCAGGAATCTAACAGTATGTGTCTATGTGAATAAGCAGGCAGTGCTGCTTGCCGCTGCTGCCCGTACAGCAGAGGTCGCCGGACTCGAATGGGACCTGAAGCAGGACGAAGAGGAGCTCGGCCTCACGAAGAGGCGGCTCGAAAAGAACTAAGGTAAGTGATACCCCATTCACGTGTCATATAGAGGAGAAAAAATTGGTGACGCTAACAAAAAGCATCATTATTTTTTAATAGAGGCCACGACCGAAGTGGCGGCCCTGAAGAAAGCGCTATCCAAGGCCGAAGACAAGGTGGACACTGTCGGAGTAAATGACCACGGGTAGCCTCACCGGCTCCCTTTGATCCTCAGAAAAAACAATGGGCCAATCAGACCTTGAAGCACCTAAGACACGGGGTCGCCTTCCTCCAGCCGGCTATTACCTAGGCCGGCTGGCGGAAGGCGGCCCGGCCATAAACAACCTTTGGAGGACACCCGATCGGGCCGACTCCAAGAAGCCGGCCCATGAAGGACCGACTCCAAGAAGCCAGCCCATGAAGGGCCGACCCGAAGAAGCAGGCGGCCGAAGGCCGCCTCCTAAAGTCCACCCCCCATGACGATGACGGGGCGGGGCGGGGCTACAGCGAACCCTACTACCCCCGAATCCCAAAGCATGCATGGCTACAGTACACCGTACGGGGCGGCCATCTCCCGTCCGGCGAGGCACTGTTGCCATACAGATCATGACGCCATCCACAATGGGTTGCCAGTACGGCCCGCAGGCGGTGGGCCCCTTTGGTCAGAGAGACATCCGAAGGCGACCCAACCTCCACCAGCCGGCCTAAGGCCGGGCCGGCTTCCTATAGCCATCTTGCTCCCCCCTCGGGGCGCGCGCACCATTAAGCAGACGAGACGAGGTAAGGCTACAGTGAGAGCCCATGAGGCGGCGGCACTGTAGCCATGTTTACCTCGACAAAGCCTTTGTCATCAGAGGCAAGGCAACAGTAACCCGCCCCCGACAAGATCCCCCAAGCGGTAGGGACGGCCTGTCGACCAACGGGCCGGCAGCCGGCGGGACCCACCAGTCGGCGGGCCCCAGAAGCCGGCGGAGAAGACGGCGGTCGTAGACGCTGATGGCCTGGGCCCGCACCAGGCCGGATTACCATTGTACCCCCGGGGGGTAGGCCTATATAAACCCCCCAGGACACCCATGCAAAGGGTTGATCTCAGAGAGTTTTAGACACTACCATAGGGAGAGAAGAGAGCTACCTTGCCCTTCTTCCTCCTCCCACCGAACAGCTCAAGGAGCCTCTTGTAGCTACTTGTTGATCTAGTGATCATGCGGAGACCCCGTAGAGCAGGACTAGGGGTGTTATCTCCACGGAGAGCCCCGAACCTGGGTAAGATTCGTCGGCGTGCATGTCTTCGCCTTATCCCGTTTCCAGGCACCGGCGACGTCTTATTGGCTCCCACAATGATAAGCCACCCATTGGCATATGTCGCACCAACCACCCGACATTTGGCACCCACCATGGGGCCAGGTGCACCGTCATCCAGAGACCTGCTCTGGACGGGAACCCTTTTCCTCCCCAGCGAGCGTAGCTAGCCTGGCATGCCCGATGGCGCTTGCCCCGACGCACTGCAAAGCGTCGACGACGCCTGCGCAGCGAGCCGCCTTGCCGATTTTCTTGGCGAGACCCGCATCTCCGACGAGCCCACATCCGACGCGGGCACAGGCTGCCCCGAGAGCCGCCTCGTCAGCCTCCTCGACCAACTCCACGTCTCCAGCGAGCCTGCTGTGGATTTGGAGTTGGTCGGTTCCACCGACCCAATGCTTGTCGACTCCGACACTGCATCACTCGACGCTTTCCCCACCAATGTGGTGGTCTTCGATGACCCTCTCCCGCGAGCCGACAGTGGCGGCAGCACCGTCACTGAGGTGCTGGTCATCAGCCACGGAGTCGCCTCCGGCGAGAACACCCACGATGCCCTGCAAGCGGCGCTGCAGAACTTGTCCGTCCCCATCCCAGCCGACGCCGACGCCGAGGCACTGGAGGCACGTCGCCTTGCCCTCGTCGCGGTGGGCCAGAAGCTAGCCACCATGAGACGCCTCACGGAAGCTCACCAGCGCGATGTCGACCGCGCCGCCTTCGGAACGCCACCTCCCAACGGACCGAGCCGGGCCGGCGTTGTCCAGAAACGCGGCGCGGCCATCGCCGACATGCTGGGGGCAGAACGCCCAGTCTATGCCACGCCTCTTGAGAACCTACGCGCCGCCCAGTCGATCATAGACGAGCTGAACAAAGTGGGGGCCGATGAGCTCCCCTACATGACCAGGCGAATCCAGCAGCTGATCGACGCGGCCGCAGTGCGGCACGAAGCCGGCGTCCGAGCTGGAAGCCCCCCTCGCCTAGAGCACGGCGCGACGTCGCGTACGCCGACTGCGGGTGGCGCCCGTGCAAGACAAGAGAAGGAGCCGGCTGCTAGCCGCAGCCGGACACGAATCACCATCGAGCGCGATGCAGAAGGCCGTCCTCGAGGTGTGGAGAGACGAGGCGACCCGCCTCCTCCTCCACCTCGTGGGGAAAGATATCCCACCCCGCCGCCTATCGAGCATCCGACTCTTAGCGGCCGACTTGGTCGCCGTGAAGGAGTTGGCGAGAACGATGCCCGCCATCGGATCGACCGCCTTGCGCGATCCCTGGCCCTGGAAGAAGAAGAAGATGTCGGCCGCCTTGTTTCGGCCCCCGCATCCGCGACGAGCCCTTTCCCAAAGGGTTCTCACTCCCAAGAGACACGCCCAAGTACAACGGCTCCGTGAAGCCAGAGGACTGGTTGATCGACGACTCCACCGCGGTTCGCATAGCAAACGGCAACCGACACGTTGCCGTGAAATATGTCCCCCTGATGCTCCAGGGCACGGCATGCACCTGGCTCAACAGCATCAACAGCTGGCTCGACTTCACGGAAGCCTTCATCCGCAACTTCACCAACACCTACAAACGGGCTCCCAAGCCCCGACAGCTCTCCTTGTGCGTGCAAGGACCCAACGAGTCGACTCGTGACTACCTTACATGTTGGGTCGAGCTCCGAAACTCCTGCGAAGGGGTGCACGAGGTGCAAGCAATAGAGTACTTCACGGCCGGGTGCCGAGAAGGCACCCTCCTCAAGCACCGACTCCTCTGCGACGAGCCGACTACCCTCGACGAGCTGCTGATCATCGCGGATAAATACGCCACGGCCGACTCCTCCATGAAGACCGAGCTTCGAGTTGACGCTTCTGGGAAGGTGCTTGCGCCGGCTCCCAAGACGCCGGCTGGAGAGTCCACTCGGCGCCCATACCAGAACGACAACAAGCGCAAGTCTCCAATGCCGACTTCCGCCAGTCGGCAAGTAGCCACTGTCGAAGACGAACAACCCGAGGGGCGGCCTGTGCCCAAGAAGCAGAAGGGCGGCAGGCCGGCTTGGCAGCCGGCTTTCTCCTACGAGCAAACTCTTGACGCCCCCTGCAAGTTCCATAGCGGCGCGAAGCCGTCCAACCATACAACCCGGAAGTGCCATTGGCTCACCCGAATTTCCAAGGGCGAGGGGCTGTTGCCGCCTCCGCCTGCGGGCTAGCCGCCTCCTGCCCCCCAGCAGCCGGCCACTCGGCCGGCAGTCGGAGCCGTCCACGATGAGTTCCCTGACAAGCACGCTGCCTACATTGTCTTTATGAGCCAACCAGAAGATCGGCGAAGTCGGCGCCGACAACACCAAGAAGTCAACGCGGTCGCCTCCAGTAACCCTGAGTTTATGCACTGGTGAGAGAAGCCCATCAGCTGGAGCCGGGACGACCACCCAGAGGTGATGCTGTCTCCTGGCTCCTATGCCCTTGTTTTGGATGCCACCTTGGCGACGGAGAGGCGCGCCGCTCGTTTCTCCCGCGTGATGATAGACGGCGGGAGCAGTATCAACATATTGTACCGAGATACAATGGAGAAGCTCAACATCAAGCCGAAGCAACTCATGCCAAGCCGGACTGTGTTCCACGGCATCGTACCCGACCTATCCTGCTCACCAATCGGCAAGATCAAGATGTCCTCTTTGGGGACACGGATCATTTCCGCCGAGAGGCAATATGGTTCGAGGTGGCGGATTTGGAGAGCCCGTACCACGCATTGCCTGCCCGACCAGCATTGGACAAGTTTATGGTTGTGCCCCACTACGCCTATGTCAAGATGAAGATGCTGAGTTCCAAGGGCATTATCACCATAGCCGGAGACTACAAGAAGTCTTCAGAGTGTGCAGCAGCCAGTAGTCGGCTGGCCGAGTCCCTTGTGATCGCCGAAGAGAAGAAGATGCTGGATCGAGTTGTGAACTTGGCTAGCAAGCAGCCGGCCCTGTCTCCCGACCCCAAAGAATGTGAAGCCAAAGGTTCTTTCCAGCCGGCCAAGGAGACAAATAAGATACCCCTGGACCCTGAGCACCCGGAGAGGCATGCTGTCATAGGCACAGAACTTGACAGCAAATAGGAAGGCGAGCTTGTCGATTTCCTCCATGAGAATCGGGACGTCTTTGCATGGTCTCCCAAAAACATGTCGGCTGTCCCGACGGATTTCACCGAGCACAAGCTACACGTCCGATCCGACGCAAAGCCGGTCAGGCAGCCTTTGCGCCACCTGTCAGAAGAGAAGAGAAGAGTAGTCGGAGAAGAAATATCCCGGCTTCTGGCAGCCAGGTTCATTATGGAAGTGTTCTTTCTAGAATGGCTTGCCAACCCGGTCCTTGTGCTGAAGAAGAACAAGCAGTGGCGCATGTGCATCGACTACACCAGCCTCAACAAAGCCTGCCCCAAAGATCCGTTCACCCTGCCAAGGATTGACCAAGTGATAGACTCCATAGCCGGATGCGAGCTGTTGAGTTTTTGGATGCTTATTCAGGCTACCACCAGATAAAGTTGAACCCGGCTGATCGCTTGAAGACCTTCTTCATCACCCCATTCGGAGCTTTCTGTTACCTGACTATGACATTCGGCTTGAGAAATGCCGGTGCTACTTTTCAGCGTTGCATGCAGAAATGCCTCCTCAAGCAACTCGGCAAAAATGCCCACGTCTATGTAGATGATGTCGTGGTGAAGACGGAGAAATGCGACACCCTGCTAGAAGACCTCAAGGAGACCTTCGAGAATTTGCGTCGGTTTCAGATCAAGCTCAACCCGGAGAAGTGCGTGTTCGGGGTACCAGCCGGCCAGCTCTAGGCTTCCAGGTCTCGGAACGTGGCATCGAATGCAACCTAGTGAATATCAAGGCCATAGAGAGAATGAAGGTCCCTACCAAGCTGCGAGACGTCCAGAAATTCACCGGATGCCTGGCGTCTTTAAACCGCTTCATGAGCCGGCTCAGAGAGAAGGCTCTCCCTCTCTACCGACTCATGAAGAAGTCCACTCACTTTGAGTGGAATGACCAGGCGGACCAAGCTTTCCACGAGCTGAAAAAGATGTTGTCCGCACCACCAGTATTAAGGCCCCAACCGAGAAGTAGCCCATGTTCCTCTACATCGCCGCCACCAGCCGGGTGGTCAAGACATACCATTGTGGTCCAGGCGTCGAAAGAAGGCCGAGCTCAGCTAGTCCAGAGGCCGGTATATTACTTGAGCGAAGCATTGTCCACCTCGAAATGTAACTACCCGCACTATCAGAAAATGTGCTATGGTGTGTACTTCGCCTCCAAGAAACTCAAGCCCTACTTTCAAGAACATCCCATCACGGTCGTATGCACTGCCCCGCTTGCCGAGATCATAGGCAGCCGGGGCGATCCGCCGAAAGTGGCTAAATGGGCCATTGCGCTGGCTCCTTACACAATCTACTATCAGCCCCGCACCGCCATCAAGTCCCAAGCACTGGCCGACTTCCTCATCGACTGGGCCGAGACCCAGTACCTGCCACCGGCCCCCGACTCCACTCATTGGCGGATGCATTTTGACGGACACAAGATGCGCACCGGCTTGGGAGCCGGCATCGTCCTCACCTCTCCCAAGGGCGACAAACTCAGATACACATTGCAAATCCACTTTGCCACCTCCAACAATGTGGCCGAGTATGAGGCGCTCATACACGGGCTCCGGCTAGACAAGGAACTCGGCATCCGTCGGATCCTATGTTATGGCGACTTGGACTTAGTGGTTCAGCAATCATCCGGCGACTGGGATGCCAAGGACGCAAACATGGCAAGCTACCGTTTCCTCATCCAGTAGCTCAGCTGATATTTCGAGGGGTGCGAGTTCCTTCATGTGCCACAGGACGACAATGAGCAAGCAGATGCCCTGGCACGAATAGGCTCCACCTGACAAGCTATACAAACTGGCGTCGCCCTCCAACGCCTCCTCAAGCCATCTATCAAGCCGTCTCCGGAATCCAGTTCCATCTTCGTGCCGCCTGACCACGACGCAGTCGGATCCGACTTCGGGGACCAGGCAGGCAGCCCGGGGACTTCGGCAGCCGGCTCGGGGACTGCCATAGTCGAACCCGCCTGTGGATCGCAAAGAAGACAAAGAAAGCGGAGGCCGACTCAACTCCTCACAACCCAGCCCGCCCACCCTGGTTGCGTGAGCCGCCTTTGGCAATCAAGAAATCACAGCTCCATCATGGGCTCAGCCCATCCTCCGTTTTCTGGTAAATGGAGAACTACCGACTGACGAGATCTCGGCAAGACAAGTCCAACGCCGAGCCGGAGCTTACACAATAATGAATCAAGAGCTAGTTTGGCGCAGGCTACCGAGTCTTCCAGCCGCTGGCCGAGCAAGAGAAGGGCATAGCAATCCTCAAGACATCCACCAAGGCGGCGGCCACCATGCCGCCTCAGAGCGCTTCGCCGCCAAAGCCTTCCGCCATGGATTCTTCTCGCCGATCGCTTTGGAGGATGCCAAAGAACTAGTCAAACATTGCAAAGGGTGCCAAGTCTTGGCCCAAGCAACACCGCCGGCCAGACTCAAGACCATCCCCATCACTTGGCCCTTTGCCGTCTGGGACCGGACATGGTCGGACCATTCAAGACGATACGCGGCATGACACATCTGCTTGTCGCCGTAGACAAATTTGCCAAGTGGATTGAAGCAAATCCAATCAAGAAACTGAATGGGCCGACTGTCGTGACATTCATTGCAGACATTACAACCCGGTATGGTGTACCACACAACATCATCACCGACAATGGCACGAATTTTGCCAAGGGAGCATTGGCACGTTTCTGCGTGACAAAGGGCATCCGAATAGACTTAGTGTCTGTTGCCCACACGCAGTCAAACGGCCAAGTCGAGCGAGCAAATGGCCTCATCCTCTCCGGTATCAAGCCCCGACTGGTCGTGCCACTGGACCGTTCGGCCGGCTACTGGCTCGACGAGCTACCGACCGTCCTCTGGAGTCTGTGCACTACGCCAAACAAGTCAACCGACTTCACCCCCTTCTTCCTTGTATATGGTGCTGAGGCTGTCATCCCAACTGACATCAAGTTCGACTCACCTTGGGTCACCATGTACACGGAGGCGGAGGCCAAGGAAGCAAGAGAAGACGGCGTCGACTTGCTGGAAGAAAGCCGGCTGTTATCCCTCAGCCGGTCCGCCATCTACCAGCAAGGACTACGCCGTTACCACAGTCGGAGGGTGAAGCCAAGAGCTTTCCAAGAGGGAGACCTTGTGCTCCGGCTGATACAGCGAACAGCCGGCCAGCACAGAAGCCGAAGGCACGCAAGAGGGACGACTCCGGCAAGGAGTCGAAACACCCGTGGAACGCCAATCTTCTTCGATGATTTTACAGTTAAAATGCAGTATGTATCACACTACCTTTTGTATTAAGTATGAGACAACGGGCCCCCGAGGAGTTCTCGGGGACTACCCTATTTTATATATGTATGCCGGGTATCACACCCACAGTTACCCCACTGCATTTACTTTCTCTGTCCGGCACCGGGTTCGACTAGTCGGCCCGGGGACTTGCCGCCTTGAGTTATGTCCAAGTTCTACCTGCAGTCAGACAAGTAATGAGTCGGCACCCAAGCCCTCTCTTGCGAGAGTCACAGCTCGAAGAATCAGCTGCCCGACTAGCAAGACCTAAAGGCGGAAAGGATGCCCACATGAAAAACGGCTAATTACCAACGAACTTACATAACATAAGCCGACTTCCCACCTCGCCAACCGGCTGTCGAAGCAGCCGGTTGGCCGGCTTCCTTTCCTACTCTGCTACAATTTAAGAAAGCTTGGGTTTTGGCCTTCCCAGATGGCTGAATTCCTTACCCCGACCACAGACTGCAGAGGAGTTGTCCGGCTGGGAAGGCGGCAACCAAGGGAAGGCGGCAAAGGAAAAAAGGCCGAGAAATAAAAAGCAAGTACGAATGGAAGCCAAGCACATGCATAATAATATTTACACCAAAAGCCTTCGAGAGGCCGACATTAAACAAAGTTTGAATACACCCCCAGTGGGTGGAATTGCGCAAAGATAACAAATCTGTTCAAAGAGTGACCGAGAGGAAAGTAAAAACGGTGAATCAAGCCAAGGGAGCGCCCGAAGCGTCAGGGAGACCGGTGGAGACGGCGGTGTCGGCTGGAGGAGTGGCCGGCTGGCGAGTCTTAGCCTGGTCGTTGCCGATGGCAGGCGGAGCATTCGCGTGCACTTTGTTGCTGGAAGCGCGGTCAGGCTGAGGCTGGCTGGCTGCTCCAACATCCGGCACAACATCTTCGCCGTCTTCCTCCTTCTCCTCCTCGCCCTCATCGCTGGAGTCAATCTCCTCCGCCGAGTCTTCACCATCGGCCGGGTTCAGCCCGAACCATTCTTCTGGCTGCGTGACGCCGTCGTCGTTCACCTCAGGAGCAAAGGCGCTAGTGTTGATGAAGTCGGTGATCGCCGAGGCATGCTGGATGATAGTCGGCTGCACCGCCTCTAGCTCCTCATCGGCCTCCTGCCGCCAGGTGCGCAGTTGGTCCAAGTTTAGCCCAGGGTACCAAGCCCGGACGAACTCTAGCACCCGCCGAAGCCGGATCGAGTCTGAAGCCTTCCAGCCTTGAAGCGCCGACGGCTACCTCTCCACCAACGGGCACACGACCGGGGTGCGAGGAATTACTTCGCCAGGCCAAAGGGCGGTCGGCACCTATGCTCTGACACGCTGAAGCCGGCGGAGCATGCGGTAGGCCGGCTGGAGGCGGGCCTCGATCGCTGGAAGCTGCTCTTCAAGCGACCGATTGGCATCCGGCGCAATCTCAACCCCAGCCTGCCGTCAGGCCTCACGGTGGGCTTCGATGGCTTGGTTGGTGGCGAACGAATGGCCAGGAAAGTACTCTTCACAAAGAAGAAAGAAACAGAGCAAGTCATGAGATAAACTGACTTGCAAGGACAAGCAAAGAGTGAAGAAGAAGGCGGCCTACCGTCAACCAAATTCTCAACTCGGCCGTAGCCTTCGCTCAGAGCCTGCCTTGCCTCGGCCCAGCACGCCGCCTCGGTCTCGTATTCGGCTTTGATGGCGGCCTCGCTGTCCTGAGCCGCCTTCAGGGCCGCCTTGTGGCTTTCCTCCTGGGCGGACAGTTTCTTGGCTAGGCGGTCACGCTCCTGAGCCAAGGCGCTGAGCTCACCTTCCTTGGTGCAAAGGGCGGTCTGGGCCACACCCAGCTGCTGCCTCAAGTCGGCGTTGGCTCCTACAAGTATAAAAAGAACAAGTTAAGAAAGAAGTCGGCAAGAAAGATTCGACCCGACTGCTCAGCAGTCAGCCCGAATCTCGGGGACTACACCCAGTGGGTGCGCTGATGCGCCCCCACATGAGATAAAAAGACAAAGACACTCACGCCGGCTCTCCGATAGATCAGCGGCCTTCTTGTCTGCCTCCCGGACTTGGGAGTTAAAGGTAGCGGCGTGGAGGTTGTGATAATCCTGCAAACAGGACGAAGAAGCAAGCAAGAGCAAATCAGTAAAACAAAGTCTTCGAAGAAGTTCCAAGCCGCCTGCTCAGCAGCCGGCTCGGAACTCGGGGACTACACCAAGTGGGTGCGCTGACGCACCCCCACGGAAAAAATCAAGAGCAAGAGAACTCACCCGAACGACCGCTCGTGTCGCAAGAAACTCTCGGGTACACTGCTGCAGCGTGGCTTGAGCCCGGCCGCTACGGACATCTTGCGCCGCCAAGTTCAACGCGGCCGTCCCACCGCTCAGCGTCCACCTTAGCGAGCTAGCGGTGGCCGACTCCAGGTCATGTGACAACAAGCTGGAGCCGGCCGCCCTCTACGGATCCGGCTCTGAAGCCGCCCTCGCCGCACGCCGACGGGTCGGCGATAAGACCACAAGATCCGCCTGCGCAGTCGGCTGCTCAGGTGGAACCTCGGGCTGGCCGCCTTGGACGGTCCCGGTCGACGGAGGCGGCACCGCCTCTCCCCCCGGGACGACTACATCGCCCCCTCCCTCTCCATCATTGGCGGGTCGCGACCGATTTCCTCCGGCGGGGGCACCGGGATGTTCGGGGGCGCGGAGCTGAGGGGGGCGACGAGTTGCGGAGGCTGGCTATGCAGATCCTCCGCTGCCCTCTCGGCAGCCTCGGCCTCCGCCTCGCCCTAGCGCCACGCCGGCTCAGGCTCGGCTGACTCACTGCCGCCTCGCCTCTGGCCGGCTCGGCGGGGGCTCTCTCTCCTCCGCCTCCCGCTCCTCCCGTGCTTCCTGCGTGTTCCGCTCCGTCACCGCTTGAAGTTCGGCGCGGGGGTCTATGCGACGGGAACTCGCAGACCCTCCCGCTCCGCCGACTATGGAGGCGGCGGTAGTCCGCTCAAGAGAGAGCGGGGCCCTGGTTGACGAAACGAAGAAAGGACTGAGAAGAACATCAACTAAAGAAAAAAGAGAAAGGTGCATAAGGACCAGAACTTACGCCGAGACCGCCTGCGGCTGCTTCACTACTTTGCGGAAGCGGGCCGCCTTCGCGGCCGCCTCGTCCCGCTTGGTCGCCGCCACGGATCCCTTAGGCTTCTTCGACCAGCCGCCGACGAGAGGAGGCGCCGCTCGACACTTCTGAGCGCCGCCTCGCGCGGTCAGCCCGCCGGATGGCCCGGCGCCTTGGGGGTCGGACGCCGGCTGGCGGCACGGAATGGGATCGGCCTCGTCATCATTGGGCCAGTCATCAAGGTCGGCGGTGAAGCCGAGCCGCTGTTCCGCCGCCCCGCTGCATCGTCGCTCAGGCGGCCGCCCAAGTCGGGTCGTCTGTGGTCGCTCGCCGCGCGTTGGGGCGAACTTGCGCCCGCCCGCGTCCCGCCAAGGATGAAGAAGGGGTTCTGATTGAAGACAAGCCGACCGGTCGAGTCGCCGTAAAAGAAAATTCGCAACAAAGGAAGAAAGAAAGTTTACTATGGGTGGTGGATTGGCGCGAGAATATGGCGCTTTGCCATACCGCCAGTCCGGGTGAGCTTGCAGCTATAATGTAGTTCACTGTAAGATACCTCGCCGTGAGGCATCTTCCCGGTGCTGAGCCGGTTTGTCGAGCGCCACTCATCCGACAGATCGATGAGGGCGGCCTTGAAGCGAAGTACCCGCGCCGACGGCGGCGGCGATCAAGTCGACCCGCCAGCGCCCGACCGATCAGCACCCAAAGCTGGGCAACGGCGCCAGCTCCAGCCGGCGTCAGCGACCTGGCCCGGTAGGACCATGAAGCCGGCCTCCCAGGCGGCGGGCCGGCTACGTAAGCCGGCAAGTTGACATAGTCGCCGTTCGGGGCAACGTTCTTCACGTAAAAGTAAGACCGTTGCCAGAGCTTTACCGACTGGATCAGCGCGATAGAAGGGAAAGGGTTGTTGGCGGTGGACCTCCTTATGGCGGCGAAGGCGCCAGACGGAGCCGCACGCTGCGACGCACCGCATCGAGCTTGATTGAAAAACTCCCCCCAGAGCTCGATGGTGGGAAGGACGCCGAGGAAACCTTCGCACAAGGAGACGAAGGCCGACAGCAGCACCACCGTGTTGGGGGTGAGGTGGTGCGGCTGAAGTTGATAGAAGTCGAGAAACGCGCGGAAGAAGCCGCTCGCGGGGAGGCCGACGCCGCGCAGGCAGTGCGAGTAGAAGATCACTCGCTCACCTTCCTCCGGCGCGGGCAAAATCTCCCTCGCTAGCGCAAGTCGAACTCGCACAAGATCTTCGCCCAGCAGTCGTCGCGTCTTGCGAAGAAACTCGATGTGGTCGTCACGGATGGTGGAGCCGTCCCAAGAGATCGATGTCGGAGCCATGGCGGTGAGCGTTACGACGGAGAGCGCCCGGCGTGGAGGCAGCAAGCCTGCGGCACGCTGGGGAGAAGGAAGGATGGCGGAGCGGGAGCACGGCGAGGGGCTACCGCAGCGAGGAAGAAGAGGGAGGAGGAAGGGCGAGGGCGAGCGTGTGAACGACTGCTACTCCCCCTCTCCGCCCCTACTTATAGCCTCGTGCAGCGAAGCCAAGGAGGCGAGGCACGGGGGGGGGGGCATGGGATTAACTGCGCCCACTCCCCCACGACCCGCGATTATCGCGCCTTGATGGCGAGTGGGAACCGTCGCCGGAAGACGTGCGGACGGTTCGGGCCACAGAAGATCCGGGCACGGGCCGAGGCGCGGAAGTGGCAGGCCCCGGCCTGCAGCGGCGTCCCGTCTCGCGCGTGGGCTGGCAGGCCCTTCCAACCGAAGGGCGCCACATGGCGTGCGGATGGCGGGCGGTCAGCCCGCCGCTTGGCTAGCACGCCAGCTGGTTCCCGCCTTCGGATTTTGAGGAGGCTTCGCCGGGGAGGCACGCACAAGGGAGGCCGGCTCCTAGCTGCCGACTCCTTGGGATAGGATGCTGGCCGAGCTTCTCGATTTCCCCTTCAGCCGCGAAGCCCGACCAGCTTCGGGGACTACTGTCGGAGTAAATGATCACGGGTAGCCACAACGGCTCCCTTTGATCCTCAGAAAAAACAATGGGCCGATCAGACCTTGAAGCACCTAAGACACGGGGCCGCCTTCTTCCGGCCGGCTATCACCTGGGCCGGCTGGCGGAAGGCGGCCCGGCCATAAACAACCTTTGGAGGATGCCCCGATCGGGCCAACTCCAAGAAGCCGGCCCATGAAGGACCGACTCCAAGAAGTCGGCCCATGAAGGGCCGACCCGAAGAAGCAGGCGGCCGAAGGCCGCCTCCTAAAGTCCACCCCCATGACGATGACGGGCGGGCGTATACAATAACCTCGCTACCCGAATCCCGGAGCATGCATGGCTACAGTACGCCGTACGGGGCGGCCATCTCCCGTCTGGCAGGGCACTGTTGCCATACGGATCATGACGCCATCCACGACGGGTTGCCAGTACGGCCCGCAGGCGGCGGGCCCCTTCGGTCAGAGAGACATCCGAAGGCGGCCCAACCTCCCCCAGCCAGCCTAAGGCCGGGCCGGCTTCCTATAGCTGGCTTGCTCCCCTCCCCCCTTGCGGCGCGCGTGCCATTAAGCAGACGAGACGAGGTAAGGCTACAGTGAGAGCCCACGAGGCGGCGGCACTGTAGCCATGTTTACCTCGACAAAGCCTTCGTCATCAGAGGCGAGGCAACAGTAACCCGCCCCCGACAAGATCCCCCAAGCGGTGGGCCGGCCTGTCGACCAACGGGCCGGCAGCCGGCGGGACCCACCAGTCGGCGGGCCCCAGAAGTCGGCGGAGAAGACGGCGGTCATATACGCTGACGGCCTAGGCCCGCACCAGGCCGGATTACCATTGTACCCCCAGGGGGTAGGCCTATATAAACCCCCCGGGACACCCATGCAAAGGGTTGATCTCAGAGAGTTTTAGACACTACCATAGGGAGAGGAGCTAGCCTTGCCCTTCTTCCTCCTCCCACCGAACAGCTCAAGGAGCCTCTTGTAGCTACTTGTTGATCTAGTGATCATGTGGCGTCCCCGTAGAGCAGGACTAGGGGTGTTATCTCCACGCAGAGCCCCGAACCTGGGTAAGATTCACCGGCGTGCATGTCTTCGCCTTATCCCGTTTCCAGGCACCGGCGATGTCTTATTGGCTCCCACAATGATAAGCCACCCGTTGGCATATGTCGCACCAACCACCCGACAGACACGGAGCGTATTGAGCGTGAAAAGCAAGATGCTAGGGTGGGCGAGGTACAGCAAGAGCTCCAGGAGTTCGGCAAGAAGTTCAAGTCCTTGGAGCGTGACTTCAGGACGAAAGAGTCTAAGCTTGCGAAGGCCCTTCAGAGCGAGAGAGACGCCAAGGCCGAAGCCCAAAAGGCCCAGCAGGAAATCCAGGCGGCCAAGAAGATAGCGGCGGGTAAGGCATTCATTATGCAAAGCAAGCATGTGGAGGAGACATTTCTTTCACTTACCCGAATTTGGAGCTCTCCAGGGGCATTCGCAGATCTGCCACGCAGCATATCGGATGCCACGGAGTTCTACCGTGTCGAAGAGGGGAGCTCGACGGAGAAGCTGTTCTGGTCCCAGTATGCTAGAGCCGAACACCCAATGCCTCTGAGCGACCAACTGAAGTAGTTGGTTGAACTCCACAGGGCGGCCGAAGTGGCCATGAAGGACTTCATAGTCCGGATGTGGCCTGGTGAACCCCTGCCCGATAGCTACTTCGGCCTTGTAAAGCGGATGGTAAATGCCTGTCCGCGGCTCGAAGTTATCGAGCAATCCGTTTCTATTGAGATTGCCCGCCGGGCCTTTGCCCATGCAAAGATGCATTGGGCCAAGCTGGATGCAGAGAAGCTGGTGAAGGATGGACCGCCGGAGGGCAAGGCGCATCGCTACCCCGAGAAATATTATGATGGCGTTATGAAAGGCGCTCGTCTCGCGGCCGATGAATGTACCAAGGACGTAATCTTTGAGTGAATGTACTCATGTCATCTTTGTAATATGAAAACTAGTTCGTTTGTGCTATATGGCGCTTTGTTGATTTAAAATATTACCTTCTGTGCGGCTGTTTATAAATTTCTGAAAGTAGGCCAGTCGTCGGCTTCCGCCCCCACGTAACTAGTACTGGGGTGTTCGTGGAAAACCCAAACACTCTTTATCCAAATTTTTGGTCCTTGAAGGAGGTGTTCGGCACAACGAACAAGGCAATCGGACTATGCGGCTTTATAACTCTCACTTAGCCATAGAAGTCTACAATTTTAAATTTCGGCGAAGCCCCTAGAATTCGGAAATCCGAATTGGGGCACTATGCACGCCTAAATCGGACAAGGCCGATTCCTCGCCTGAAGCGGAAAAAATCTTTAAGGATTTAAGACCTCTTGAACAGCGACCAGCTCTCGCCGCATCATGACAGCCAGTTTTCAGCTTTCTCTACTGAGGTGCTCGTCCGGAAGAACCGGGACACAATCGCAGTAGTTCTCCCTGCGCTACCTTAGCTGATATAACGGAACGTAAGGTACCAAAACAAGGGAGCCGGGCAAACCCAACTATTGACCCAGGACATGATTCGGAGCTGATGCACATAATGCTATAAGTTCAGGGTGCCGCACTGTCGAAAGTGTTCGGACTTATCTTGTCGTATTATGGGGCACCATAAGAAGCCCCTGGCAAACTGAACATACCAAAGTGTATGGATGCGATATTAAATAAAGATTTTTAGGGAAAATGCACGGATAGGAATAATAAGCTGACGCTATATATTATTTCCCTTTGTTATTTAAATAATACGTCCAAGCGCATGTGTACAATTAATGCGTTAAGCAGAACAAATAGGACTATTTGACATGTCCTATCTAGGGGCGGGCCGCATGGGTATGTAAAATAGGTATAACGATCATTGACAGATACCACCTGGGTATTCCTGTTGTGCGCAAAGCCTTTTGCCTCCTTGGTTTTCCCTCCTTTGATGAGTCCGATGATCTGGCTCTCTGAAGGGGATGCCCGAACATAGGGTACTGAAAGAGAAAGAAGGTTATTTCAAATATGCGGGTCTTGTCGCGGTTGAACCGCACTGTGGACCGCATCACCATTGCGCCTCCGCCTATGTCCATGGTATTTTAAGTGCGTGATTGTGTACACATGGCACAAATGCTACCTGGATGGGGCTAGGGCGGAGGCCGGGCTGTTAGTCATGCTCTTGGCATGCCTGGCGATCCTGTTGCAGAGTACTCCAGACTCGCTTGACGGAGCTCAGGGTTGTTGTCGCCGAATTGGCAGTCTGCCGGAGAAGGCTGCTTTGTACTTCTGCCGCGAGGCCGCAGTGTGCTCTTCTGTACGGAGAGAGCGGTCTGTGTTTCCATTGACTGTTATAACCCTGCGAGGTCCTGGCATCTTGAGCTTGAGGTATGCATAGTGTGGTACCGCATTGAATCGAGCGAGTGCGGTTCGTCCGAGTAGTGCATGATAGCCACTACGGAAAGGGACGATATCAAAGATTAATTCCTCACTTCGGAAGTTATCCGGGGATCCGAAGACCACTTCTAGTGTTATGGAGCCCGTACAACGGGCCTCTACTCCTGGAATTACAGCTTTGAAGGTGGTTTTGGTGGGCTTGATCCTGAAAGGATCAATGCCCATTTTGCGCACTATGTCCTGGTAAAGCAGGTTCAGGCTACTGCCACCGTCCATAAGGACTCGCGTAAGGTCGAATTCGTTGATGATTGGGTCAAGGACCAATGCGGCTGAACTGCCATGACGGATGCTGGTAGGGTGGTCCCTACGATCAAAAGTGATCAGACAGGCTGACCATGGGTTGAACTTTGGGGCGACTGGCTCCGTCGCATAGACGTACCTTAGTGCTCGCTTTCGTTCTCGTTTGGGAATGTGGGTGGCATAGATCATGTTTACCGTTTTCACCTAAGGAGGAAATTTCTTTTGTCCCCCAGTGTTTGGACACCGGGGCTCCTCGTCATCGTTGTTGTGCAGCCCCTTATCCTTGTTTTCGGCATTTATCTTGCCAGCTTGTTTGAAAACCCAGCAATCTCTGTTAGTGTGGTTGGCTGGATTATCAGGGGTGCCATGAATTTGGCACGAGCGATCAAGTATGCGGTCCAGACTGGATGATCCCGGATTGTTTCTTTTGAACGGCTTTTTCCGCTGTCCGGATTTTGTGCCACTGAATCCGGCGTTAACTGTCGTGTCTTCAGTGTTGTCGCCATTGTTCCGACGCTTATGTCTGTTGCGCCGTGGCTTGCCGTTATTGTCGTGGACATCTGAAGTGCCAGAGTTTATTGGCGTGGTGCTACTGCGAGCCAACCAGCTGTCCTCGCCCACGCAAAAGCGGGTCATGAGTGTCGTGAGGGCCGCCATGGACTTCGGTTTTTCCTGGCCGAGGTGTCGGGCGAGCCACTAGTCGCGGATATTATGCTTAAAGGCCGCCAAGGCTTCGGTGTCCCGACAGTCGACAATTTGGTTCTTTTTAGTTAGGAACCGAGTCCAGAATTTCCTGGCTGACTCTTCGGGCTGTTGGGTAATGTGACTCAAGTCATCAGCATCCGGCGGTCGCACGTAAGTGCCCTGGAAGTTGTCGAGGAACGCGTCCTCCAGGTTTTCCCAACTGCCGATGGAATTTGCCGACAGGCTATTTAGCCAGTGTCAGACCGGTCCTTTGAGTGTAAGGGGAACATACTTGATGGCATGTAGATTGTAACCGCGGGCCATGTGAATGTGGAGAAGGAAATCTTCAATCCATACCGCGGGGGTCTGTTGTGCCGTCATATGATTCGATGTTTACGGGTTTAAACCCTTCTGGGAATTCGTGATCCATTACTTTGTCGGTGAAGCATAGGGGGTGTGCGACGCCTCTGTGCCGGGCTATGTTGCTGCGCAGTTCGAATAAGTCTGGTCGGCTATGTTCGGCCCGGCCGGACTTGTTGATAGTGTATCCGGCATGACGATCATCGTCATGTGTTGGGGCACGCCCCCGCGATCCGTATATCGATCTTGGCTGACTTGCTTTGTTTTCCAGCATATCTCGCAGGTCCTGCCTATTGCCCCGGGCCGTAGTGTATTGGCGTGGAGGTGTGGGCTGATATGCCGTTTTATCCCGGCCATGAGGTGGCCGGTCAGCCTCGTCCTGTGCTGGTGGTATGGGCTCCTCCTCGAGTTGAGGTAGCAACTTGTCCTTTGGGTGACCTTTTGTGCGGCGCTTGAGTCCATATTCCTCGGCTGCCAGGACCTCGGTCCATCTGTCTGTGAGCAGATCTTGATCAGCTTGGAGCTGTTGCTGCTTCTTTTTCAGGCTTCTCGCAGTGGCCATAAGCCGACGCTTGAAGCGCTCCTGCTCTATGGGATCCTCAGGTACGCCGAATTCATCGTCGCTGAGGCTCACCTCGTCTTCGGAGGGGGGCATGTAGTTGTCCTCCTCCAAGTATCCGTCCGTCGCTTGTTCGTCTGGGCTAACCTGCCCGTCTTCCTGTTCGGCCTGCTCGAAGGCAAGCTGATCGAGATTGTATTCATCTTCGGTGCCATCCGGATTGTTTTCGGCTCCTGTGCCGGCATTGCTGTGGCGGGGTTTGGAGCGGCGCCGATGACGCCCATGCTATCATTTCTTCCTTGAGGGGTTGTCCTCCATTGCTTCGTCGCCATTGTTTCTTTGGGAGTGTCCACCATATATATATCATATGAGGAGGTGACTGTCCAGCGCCCCGTGGGCGGTGGTTCCTGTTCTTCTCCTGCATCGTCGTCCACACTGTCGATGTCTTCAGAGTCGAAGTCAAGCACGTCGGTCAAATCATCGACAGTGGCAATGAAGTGGGTGGTGGGTGGGCAACGAATTTCCTCGTCGCCTGCCTTCCACTCGAGCCGTACATAGTTCGGCCAAGAGTCTCCTGACAAAGAGAGAGACTTTAATGAATTCAGCATGTCGCCAAAGGGCGAGTGCTGGAAGATATCCGCAGCGGTGAACTCCATTACCGGAGCCCAACCAGATTCGGCGGGCTCGGGGGTGCGCGGTCTGGAACCTACAGCCGGACACAAGTCCGGGGGTTCAGAGACACAGACTTCCTTGGGGGTGGAGTCCGTGCTCGTCTCTACCGCCGATGAGTATGCGGCCTCCGGGGCGGGATCCATCCGCCCGTCCTCGGACGACACGATCTGCCCTCGATTTAGGTCCAGAGCTATTGCAGGTGCGGTATCCCGAGTATTGTCTAGCAGCAGGTCTAAGCCATGCTCGTCGTGACTGTTCGGCGCTCCTGGTGTAGGCCCGAATCCGTCGAAGATCAAGTCTCCGCGGATATCGGCCGTGTAATTCAAGTTTCCGAACCTGACCTGATGGCCAAGGGCGAGCTGCCGATTCGCTTCCGGATGGCCAAGCTTAATTGGCTCAGATCGCGGCCGCCAACACGATGATCTGTCCGAGGAGGAAAGTCTCACCCTGGACCGCGTTGTTGTTGATGATTGAAGGAGCCATCGAGCCTTGCAGCGACGACATAGAGGAACTCTCAATGAAAGCACCAATGTCGGTGTCAAAACCAGCGGATCTTGGGTAGGGGGTCCCAAACTGTGCGTCTAAGGCTAACGGTAACAGGAGGCAGGGGACACTATGTTTTACCCAGGTTCAGGCCCTCTCGATGGAGGTAATACCCTACTTCCTGCTTGATTGATCTTTATGATATGAGTATTACAAGAGTAGATCTACCACGAGATCGTAGGGGCTAAACCCTAGAAGCTAGCCTATGATTATGATTATTCTGTCCCTACGGACTAAACCCTCCGGTTTATATAGACACCGAAGGGGGCTAGGGTTACACAGAGTCGGTTACAAAGAAGGAGATCTAACATCCGGATCGCCAAGCTTGTCTTCCACGCAAAGGAGAGTCCCATCCGGACACGGGACGAAGTCTTGAGTCTTGTATCTTCACGGTCCAACAGTTCGGCCAAAGTATATAGTCCGGCTATCCGGATACCCCCTTATCCAGGACTCCCTCACTCCACCCCGAGGATCTTGCAGACCCTTATTCAAGCCTGACATAACGCAGGTGCTAACCTGAGCCGATGCGTCCGTGAAACAAGTGGATCAGTGGAAGCATGAAGGCCCCTAACGGACGAAGACCTGCAGGCGGTGGTGCGTGGGGGGGATCCGGCGGCATGGCTTTCGCACGGAGCCGATGTGGCAGTGGGATGCGACCGCTCTCCCCTGAGCTGAGCGCGGCAACGTCCACTAGAGGCGTTGAAGGCTGCGGTCGGCAGTGCCGCTTGGGTCCACCGAGAACTGCTCATGTTTGCAGAGAACAACGACCCAATATGCGATCGTGTCGGTGCCGAGGGATTATGAGGGAGGCGGTGGGAGAGGAGGAAGTCGTCTGAAGGGAAGCGGGCGAGCGGGGTGTGGCCGAGGTCCATTAGCACCTCCACCAATGCAGGGAGATCTGGGTGGTCCTCACCGCCACAGATCCCCGAGGAGAAGCTCTAGTAGCCTGCACATCTCCTCCTTGAACCCCTCCGGTCCGACGGACTTGCATTGCGCGGTGCGCATGGGAGCGTGGCCCCGGCGGCCGCAGCGAAGGGAGAGGTGGCGTGCGGTGGCTGGGTCACACATCATGGAGGAGAAGCGGCGGGTGTAGGGAGAGAGAGAAGGCGGATGGGTGAGAAAGAATCGGAGGTGGAGGTGGGGCGGTGGCGGCGGCAAGTGCGTGCCGGCGGAGGAAAAGATTTCAGGATGGGGAAGAGCGAATAGTTGTCTGGAGAGTGGAGCCGTGCGCTGGGTTTGTGGGTTCCAACCGGCTCGTATTTTCTTTGAGCTGTTACGTACGTGGATGGATCGTGGCGTGGGAAAGGGGGTCGGACCATGACGAGTCGTGCGTTTCAACGGGTGTGATTTTTTACGAGATTGCCACATCGAGGGAGGGAGGTGGGATCGTACAAGCGATTTTCTCGGTGCGGGATCGAGGTCGAACCATTACGAGAGGTCGAACCATCACGACGTTTGATTCTCCTTTACAGTAGAGATAATGAAGAAAAAGGAAAAAGAGAATAGTTTAGAACAAAATCCAAGATGAGCAATGTGCAAAAATGTTAAAACGCCTCTTCTTTGATGGCAGAAAAATACGAGCAAAGTTCATCTTCATATAGGTGTCATAATACTGGAAAATATGTTATCGAATACCATTTAATGTGAAATGTAGTATACGAAAGGACTGCAGATTGCACCGTTCTGATTCAGTTTCGATGAATGGCATATACAAACCATAAATCCTATAGCTTCTCATCAAGATTACGAAAACGAAATTGCTCTGCATACGATTTTTGCATGTACGATTTGTCCAACCAAGTGATCCCACCATTGCCGTTGCTGCATAGATTTGATCGGAGGGTGATTGAGCAGAGTTCGTACAACGTCGTATAAGATTTGATCGTACGCCTAGCACTGCTCTTACGAAAAATTAGTGCCCTTTCCCTCCAAGCCATGACCCGTTTGGATTTACAGAGCGTCTCTGAAAGCTATCAATTACCAAGATGGTACTATTAACCATGCCGTCTGGTGTCTTGCTCCACATTTTACCAACAAATTCTACAAGCATGAGTACTATTATGTTTTGTAATGAAGAAAAGGAAAAGGAGAATAGTTTAGAAAAATAAATCCAGTATGACCAATGTCCAAAAATGTAAACCTCCTCTTCTCTGATGGCAGACAAAAAAGGAGCAAAGTTAATCTTCATATAGGTGACAGGAATAATGAAAAATATGTTATCAAATACAATTTAATGTGCAATATAGTACACGACTGGACTGCAGATTGCACCGTTCTTGTTCAGTTTCGGTGAATGGCATATACAGACCATAAATCCTATAGCTTCTGATCAAGATTACGAAAATTAAAGAGAATTAGCTTCAATAAAGAGAGCATCCGACCAAGCATAACAAGCTAGTAAAAAGTTGAAACAGCAATGGAGGTCTTACTTAGTAGACATAATTGTTTCTAAATAAAGTGAAAGATAGCCATGTCCTTGATAACTATTTCCAAATCAAAGATAGGTGTGTCCTTGGTTTTTACATAGTGCATGATCTCTATATCGCGTGTGTACATGTGGATTCGCCTTGGCGTACAGGATTCTAATAATCAGGGCCCACAACTATTGAGATGCAAAATAATCAGTGTACGTAACCAGCAATAGTAGTCTGCTCGAACCGCGACATACTCCAAAACAGAATCAAATCACAATACACAGCAATTTGCATCTCACATCGAGTCAACTTGATGTGGGGCAGCAGATCAGAGTGAGTTATGGGCAGTTGAGCAAGCGCCTGCCTACCCGAGCAGTGCCAAATTAAGGCAAGGAGTTGCAGACGCGCGTGAGGCTCGTTGTCACTGATGGGCGTTGTTGTTGCACATCCTTGCACTCAGGTTTCATAACCAGCTCTGATGGATTATCTTACAGAATTCACAATCTTGTGAGGGTTTTCAGACTGAGTTAACCGTAGTATCTGTTTCAGAAAGTTATTCTATAATAAGCTAACTAATTTGGCTTGTTTGCGCTGAACCAACATCACACAAAATTGTTGGTCAGTATATATCCTAGATTAGTTTGGTGCTGGTGTGCTAACTGCTGAAGTGTTGTATATATCGCATGGGGCAGCAGTGGTGCTTCCTAGTTGCTGTCAATTGGATGCTCTCCCTCGGGGAGTTTTGCACTGAAACGAGCTCCTGGCGTTCTGTAACTGGATGCAATATTGTGATGCATCATGTGCCTACGGATTGCACCACCTAGAACTAATGGTGGCAAGCTGGGTTGCGATGAGCCGATGATGATACAGGAATTGAGTAGCCATGTGGTCAGATTGGTCGACTCTCATACGAATTTAAGCCCTCTTTCTGCACTAAGAGCACCATGATTGTTGTCGATTTGGTAGCTGATGCAGGGGAACACTTGTAGGTAAAATTATCCTTAGGCTCCCTTTCGTCAACACCAGGGGGATCTCTAGCTATAAATTCTTCTACTACTACGAATCAGGACCCTGGATTGAGCGCGAGGAACTGGAATACCTGCTTGGAGAGGAGGCCTTGGGAGGCGAGCTCACCGTGGACGAGGTCGCCGGTGGCGATGTGGTGCACGCCGAGGAGCCGCAAGAGGCGGCCCTCGCACAGCTGCACCCCTGCCGCACCCTTCCTTGTTCACCGTCCTTCTCCTACCTCTCCTCCTCCCTGGATCCTCCTCTGTTTCTCTTTTCTATCAGAAAAATCGAAACCCCGCCATGACCTTGGAGATCTCCCTGCCATCCATGGAGGCCCGCCTCCACCTGCAAGTACTTCACACTGCCGCGCCGGATCCCTCCTTCTCTCGCGTGCGCCGGATCCCGCCGCCGCTGTTCTGCATCAAGCAGGAGCGTCGTCCCCAGCCGCTCGAGCCGTCGTGTTGACCTGATCCAGAAGCTGCGCTCGAGCGCCGCAGCGGGGGTGGCGAGCGGGCAGAGGTGCGGCCGTGGCGGCGGGCGGGTTGAGGTCGGCCACGGTGGTGAGTGGTGCGGCGGCGGAGGCGGGGGATTTCGCTCGGCCAGGCGTGGAGGCAGATGTGTACGGGTATATTTTTCCAGCGAACAGTTTTTTCCTTTTGCAGATTATGTCAGATCGCGGGTTGAATACACAAAATCATAAGGACTTTTTCGCAAAATGATGCGACGGTGAACCCACAGACTCATCCGTGCTTTATTATTACGGAGAGATAAAAACACACAACAGAAATAAATGACTCTAAAACTTCTGGGTTGTCTTCCTGGCAGCGCTTTATTTAAAGACATTAAGCTAAGCATATAGTGCTTAAGTAATGAATCCACCCGGATCCCAAGGTATATCAAAGCCAATTTTAATTAACAATGATTTGTAATTTAGTAGGGAGGACAAAGTAACATATATCAAGCAACAACGAAGTCTAACTCTCTTCCTATGCATCGACATGTCATAAAAGAACAATTTATGCACACATAGTAAAGGCCAATGCATAGTATAAGCAGTTTCTTGCAATTTTATCATATTGGAAACATAGAGAGGTGGAGATATAGTTCCTCTCTCATAATAATTGCAAGTAGGAGCAGTAAGCACATGCATATCACATTCATCAAAATGATCATGTGCAATGGTAAAAGACAACCCATCAATATAATCCTTAATAAACACAAACTTCTTCGATATAGTGTAGTTTGGAGAATTCAAAAAGATAATAGGACTATCATGCGTGGGTGAAATAGCAACAATTTCATGTTTAACATAAGGAACTATAGCAAGTTGATCTCCATAATCATAATTCATATTGGCATCTTGGCCACAAGCATAGCAAGCATCATCAAAAAGGGACAATTCAAGAGAATCAACGGGATCATAACAATCATCCTTCGGTAAGCACGAAGGGAAATTAAACAATATATGAGTTGAAGAGTTACTCTCATTATAAGGTGGGCACGGGTAGCTAATCCGCTCTTCCCCCTTTTGTTTTTCGCTGTCCTCATCAGCTTTTTCATCCAATGAGCTCACAGTTTCATCAATTTCTTCTTCCATAGATTCCTACAAAATATTAGTCTCTTCTTGGACAGCGGAGACTTCCTTAATAAATGCATCAATATCGGAATTGTATTCATAATTCTCATAAAAAAAATTAAGTATAGCAAAATTTTCAGGTCTGTAAACAGCATCATCAAGATTTTCACACTCTTTAAACAAAGATTCAATTTCATAAGCACCCATAAAAGCTACGAATTCTTCTATTTGTTCCACATCTTAGTAGTCATAGATACCATTAGCATAAGAAGCCAAGGTTTTATCATCATTAAATTTGTATGAAAAGGGAAGGTGTGGAGCCTTCATCCTAGAGCAACAAGTATAATCATATCTCAAGCATAGTTGCCTAGCATACCAATACAACATATAAATTTGATCTCATAATAGTTTCCCTTTTGTGTCAAGCGATAATCCCAAAAGTATTCACATTGATCCGACGTGTCTCCCATAACATAATTGAATGGGGTTTTCTCAGGATTATCAAAGTAGTACATAATATCTTTCACATAATGAGCATCAAGGGTTTTAGGAGGTTCCCCATCTCCATGAGTAGCAAGTGCACCTAATTTGTTTGGTATTCCGCGTTCCATATCCATAACTAAAGATAGAGAACAACTTAGAACAGCAAATAAAAATTACTTAATGATAAAGCAAACAAGCACACACGAGAATATTCACCCCACGCTAAGACTCCCCGGCAACGGCGCTAGAAAAAGGTCTTGATAACCCACGAGTATAGGGGATCAATTGTAGCCTCTTTCGATAAGTAAGAATGTCAAACCCAACGAGGAGCTAAAGGTAGAACAATTCCCTCAAGTTCTATCGACCACCGATACAACTCTACGCACGCTTGACGTTCGCTTTACCTAAAACAAGTATGAAACTAGAAGTACTTTGCAGATGTGATAGGATAGGTTTGCAAGATAATAAAAAGCACGTAAATAAAAATTAGGGGTTGTTTAGATGAAGACACAACTAAGTTAGTTTTAGTAGAGAGCTTCTTGTCACGAGAAAGTTATTTGTCCCTAGGCAATCGATAACTAAACCGGTAATCACTATTGCAATTTTATTTGAGGGAGAGGCATAAGATAACATACTTTCTCTTCTTGGATCATATGCACTTATGATTGGAACTATAGCAAGCATCCGCAACTACTAAAGATCATTAAGGTAGAACCCAACCATAGCATTAAAGCATCAAGTCCTCTTTATCCCATACGCAACAACCCCCTTACTCGGGTTTATGCTTCTGTCACTCAAGCAACCCACTATAAACGAATTATGAATGTATTGCAACACCCTACAACGGGAATCCATCACGCTTGCGCGACACAGAGAGCACCATAGGATAGCATCAATAATAAAACATGCAACTCAAACCAATAACGATCATCAATTAACCCATAGGACAAAACGGATCTACTCAAACATCATAGGATAGCCATACATCATTGGGAAATAATATATAGCGTTGAGCACCATGTTTAAGTAGAGATTACAGCGGATAAAAGAGGGGTTACACCACTGCATAGAGGGGGGAAGAGTTGGTGATGAGGGCGGTGAAGTTGTTGGTGTAGATCACGGTGATGATGATGGCCCGGGCGGTGTTCCGGCGCCACCGGAAGCAAGGGGGAGAGAGCCCCCCTTCTTCTTCTTCTTCCTTGACCTTCTCCATAGATGGGAGAAGGGTTTCCCCTATGGTCCATGGTCTCCATGGCGTGGGAGGGGCAAGAGCCCCTCCGAGATTGGATCTGTCTCTCTGTCTCTCTCTGTTTCTACGTTCTCAGATTCTGCCCTTTCACCATTTCTTATATATCCGGAGATCCGTAACTCCGATTGGGTTAAAACCTTCGCCAATATGTTTCTCCGAAAATTAGCTTTCTTGCAGAAAAAGAAGAGCATCAACCGCCTTACGGGGTGCCCATGAGGGTCAGGGGCGCGCCTGACCCCCTAGGGCGTGCCCCCGCCTCGTGGCCTCCTCGGGCACCGTCTCGCGTTGATTTTTCTTCCCAAAAATCATAAATATTCCAAAAATATTCTCTTTCGATTTTTATCCTGTTTGGACTCTGTTTGATATGGGGTTTCTGTGAAACATAAAACATGCGACAAACAGGAACTGGCACTGGGCACTGGGTCAATATGTTAATCCAAAAATAGTATAAAAAGTTGCCAAAAGTATATGAAAGTTGAATAATATTGGCATGGAACAATCAAACATTATAGATACGATGGAGACGTATCAAGCACCAGCCGCGTTGGTCCTAAACCCAATCGTAGACAGCTTTCGGCTCACTAAAGTGCTCATGGACGGCGGGAGCAGACTGAACCTCATTTACGAGGACACGCTCGATAAAATGCAAATGGACAGGATTCGCATTGAGCAAAGTAACACAACCTTTCGCGGTATTATCCCCAGTCGAGAAGCGAGATGCTCCGGAAAAATCAAACTCGACGTGGAGTTCGGCACGCCGGAGAACTACAGGTCCGAGGAGTAACTCTTCCATGTGGCACCATTCAACTGCGGGTATCATGCTTTGCGGGGCGAGACGCATTCACGCGCTTCCAGGCCATACCCCATTATGGGTATATAAAGCTCAAAATGCCCAGGCCCAATGGAATTATCAATATTACAAGTGATCTGGACATAGCACTCCACGCCGAAAACAAAACGGCCTCTCTGGCCCTCAAGGCATTATCTGAGGCCCTCGCGGCCGAGGAATTGACCACACTACCTTCCATAGTAGATAGAGACGATGTAATCCTCGATAAGAGACCCAAATCTACTTCGTTCAAGCCGGCCGACAAAATAGTCAAATTTCAGGTCCACCTGATGGATCCTAACAAAACAACTTCCATTGGGGCACAGCTAGATCCGACGATGGACGCCGCACTACGCGCATTCCTACGTGAGAACTGGGACATTTTCGCATGGCACCCTTTGGATATGCCAGGTATCCCACAAAGACTGGCCTAGCATAGTCTCAATATACTGAAAGGATACAAACCAGTCAAACAAACTCTTCATCGATTTTCCGAACCCAAACGACAGCCTATGGGGGAGGAGCTAGCCAAGTTGCTCGAAGCCGAGTTTATCAAAGAGATCAAACATCCGGACTGGCTAGCAAACTTGGTCATGGTACCTAAGAAGGATAAATCCTGGCGCCTGTGTGTCGATTTCAAAGATCTCAACAAGGCTTGCACTAAGGACCCCTTCCCACTACCTCGAATCGACTAGATTATTGACGCAACCGCGGGGCATGATTCCTTGTGATTCCTCGACGCATATTCCGGATATCATCAAATTAAGATGAAAGAGTCAGATTAGGCCGCGACGGCATTCATCACTCCGTATGGGCCCTTCTGCTTCAATAATATGCCTTTGGGGCTCAAGAATGCCGGCGAAACTTACCAACGCATGATTCAAACATGCCTGGAAAAATAGATCGGCAAAACTGTGGAAGCATATGTAGATGACGTAGTCATCAAGACCAACCATGTCGATTCATTGATAGATGACTTACGCCTGACATTCGACAACTTCCGAACATATGACATACGACTCAACCCGGAAAAATGTGTTTTCGGCGTTCCAGCCGGAAAATTGCTTGGGTTCATCGTCTCCAATAGGGGAATCGAAGCAAACCCCGCTAAAATCCGAGCCTTGTCATAGTTGGCAACACCAATAGACCTTAAGCAGGTCCAAAAATTAGCTGGGTGTGTGGCAGCTTTAAGCCGTTCTATCTCCATGTTAAGGGAAAAATCGTTGCCATTATATTGTTTGCTATGCCGCACTAACAACTTTGTGTGGACGGACGCTGGCACAGCCGAACTGGAGGAAATAAAGGCTCTGTTAGCGAGCAACCCAATCCTGGCCGCACCAAACGTCGGTGAACCGATGCTGCTCTACATATCTGCAACTCACCAAGTAGTGAGTGTGGTGCTCGTCGTTAAACAGAATGAGGAGGGACATAAATTCCCACTTCAAAAACCAGTATATTATGTATCAATGGTCCTTACACCATGTAAATCCCGATACCCGCATTATCAAAAGATAGCATATGCAGTCTTCATGGCATCTCGCAAGCTACGACACTACTTCCAAGAGTGCTCCATCACAGTCGCTTCCGAAGTACCACTTAACGACATTATAAACAATCGGGACACCACCGGCTGGATTGCTAAATGGGCCATTGAGCTCTTACCATTTGAAATAATTTACAAGCCACGCCAAGCTATTAAATCTCACGTGTTGGCTGACTTCATCGCCGAATGGACAAAGGTCGAGATCCCTAAAGAATACGACACATATTCCAATTGGATATACATCATTAAATGTACATACCCCATATCACCTGGGGGCTTCTTTTTACAGAAGCTTATTTTGATTATTGTTTTTGAGCGTCAAGCTCACTGTATATATGTGTTATCTACTCATATGTGTCATGTCTTCGCCATTATACGCACCTTTATGACTTAAGTTTTTGCCAAGCTGGGTTGCCTGGCTCCTGTGCTTATGCCCTACGTTCCCGCTTATTCGGCTAGGGCATAAAGGGAGCACCTGTGTGATTGCTACATCCGGGTTATCCGGACGTGTACCTCAGACGGGTGAAGCCGAAAGCTAGTGTTCTTAAGGGAATAATTGGTCGGCGGACAAGAGACGAACCGCCCACGTGGCAATATACGCCCCAAAATTATAAAGTGTACTGTGATTTCTTGCATCATAGTTTATGTATGCACAAAAACGCACACTGGCCCAGGGAAAGGAACCCTTAATGGAACTATTCTCTTTGGAAGATGTTTCTTACAATCAAATGTAATATAACATAACTCCCCGAATATAACTTGTATGTTCAAGCAACTATGACCGGACCGCCTAGTTTCCGAACATGCCTTCGTGTTTACCAATGGCTTAAATATCCGGAAACACTCCAAACCTCAGGTTCTGGAGGTCGAAGCGGAAAGTCTGCCATGACAATTGTTTTACAATTCTGCTGGAGAAAAGTTTGTTGATAAAGTACATTACTACTGTGACTCAAAACTTCTTCTTCTTCTAGACCCTCTAGTAGGTTGTCTAGTTTACAATCCTGTTGAGCAAACCTAGCTGCTGTTTTCACTTGGTCATACACTAAGCTAACAGGAATTTCTTGTCCATCTGATCCCCGAGGTCCAACCCAGGCCATATGATTCAGATCAAGCTAGGTATACCGTGTTTTCACCATGGCCAAGGCTTCTCGAGCGCCTTCCCGACATGTTGATATCTTCCATAGCTCGAAACGGCGACGAGCTCCCTTGAATACTTTCTGAGCTCCCTAGAAGGGGATCGGACGACCATAAAGCCTTCGCCATGTTCCTCAATACTTTCCGAACTCGCTCGTGCACTTTGAATAGCTCTTGTAGCAGGTCGCCTTGGAATCCAGACATTTCTCCTTCGGGACGTCCGGTTAGCACACCTACAGAAGCAAACTTGTCAAAATTTCAAACCGAAGACTGTTTTGACAGATAGGTTACAGAGCATACTGAATATGTCGCCTCTCAATTTCTTGTTCTCCAAAGCATCCCATAATTGGGCTCTCAAATCCTTCAGTTCTTCGGCCTGCTTTATGTTTGCATCTTGAAGTTTGTTCTTCTCATTAATAGTCCGTGTCAAAACACGTTGACCAGCGGCTTCTTCCCCTTCGGCATGTTGCTTATGTACTTGAGCATCCCTTAGCCTCTCCTCCATCTGATCTGTAGAGCCTACCAATGAGACAAAAGCATAATTAAAGAAACCTCGTTGTGTTCACGGAGCCTTATCTCCGAACTGCTGTTGCACTTACCATGAGGTGCCTTCTTGGATTTCTTCAAATCTTCAAGTTCGGCAGTGGCAGCTGACAGTTTTGTTCGGCATTCTTCAAGCTCCTTCGATAACTTGTTACTCCTATCTGTGAGTACCTAACAATGTAAACAACTCTTAATCAGTTGAGCAAACTGCTTCAAGACTCGGGGGCTACTAGCATATGATTATTGAATTTGCGCAAAAAATTCTTACCCGCATATCCTTGGATAGATGGTGAGTGGCTCC
The DNA here is from genome assembly GCA_021437245.1 of Aegilops speltoides. Classification (NCBI taxonomy): domain Eukaryota; kingdom Viridiplantae; phylum Streptophyta; class Magnoliopsida; order Poales; family Poaceae; genus Aegilops; species Aegilops speltoides. The sequence goes on along the minus strand of CM038144.1, from coordinate 381,719,634 downwards.
AGCAACTCCATCGCGAGCAGCTCGTATATAAGCATCCGCTGAACTGAGACCATTAAAAGCCTCTTCGGTAAAATGTGGGTCGCGCATAGCCGCTCTCCGCCACCAGTGACCCATTGCACTCTCCACAGGTTATCCGAATCCTCCGGGAGATGACAATCCGGCACCGCTCTTGCATCCCCTCCAGTCCTTGTGGTAGGGTCCGGGGCTGGATCAGTCTGTGCATGGCCGACCAGGTCTCCGAATGTAGTCCGACGTACACTCCTCCTATAATATGGTGCCATAGGGAATGTCACTGTCCTATCTATCCGCTGAGTGCGTACTAAAGGATTATACCTCTTTGACGCAGAGGAGGGCCCGGCTATATCATTGTTTGCCTTTCTTTTCAGAGAGGCGCCTTGTGCAAGCGTCGTCTTCTTATAGGACGCCTTTGCTATAGCATGCTGGTGTGAGCGTCGCCCCTTGGGAGCACGATATAGTGCGGTGGGTAAGTCATGATGGGAAAACTCTTTTTGAAGAGATGTCTCCTGGGTACTTACATGGGAGGAAGGAAGAAGGCCGGGGTAGTCGGCTATAATGGCCACCTTCGTGACATCATAGCTCGTCTGATAAATGACACCATCCTCAAAATCCACGAATATGTCTGGATCTTCTTCGTATCCAGGATCAAGGTCTCGATTATGGTCCTCCGGCTGTGGGGCAGGGCAGTAGATCCCCTCGACGACCTTTCTCCATTCTTGTTAAAGCCAGTCGGATTAAAATTCGGCTATAAACCATGGTTAAAGAAAAAAAGATCAATTAGGGCTTGTAATCGAAGACTTACCCAGTCAATGGGGGTATACATAGAGAAACCTTCTCGGCACTTCAAGCGAGTGAAGTCTTCCTATTCCCCTTTGAAAAGGTCGGCCAGTGTGGCGCCCAGCGCGGCAAAGTTAGCCGGACCCTTGTGCCCACAACATGAGGCGTCCTCCTCATCGTTGTAATGCCACATGGGAAACCCCCTAGATTGAAGCAGCTGAACACATCGTGTTATTGAAATCGCCATTACCTCGACTATGGATAGTCCAGAGTGGGCAAGTATTCAGATATTTCGCGCTAGCCGCTTAACCTTTGCATTATCTTCTTCCTTGTAGTTTCGGGGACGCCGTCTGGTGTGCTTCTTTAGAGGAGCGATGGAGAATTCGGGAAGACCTTGCTGGTTAGGGTCCGAAAGGACAACATCTTCGATGTAGAACCACTCCGAGGGCCACTCTTCAGATGTCTTCTTTGGGGTGTCGGGCGGGTATCCTGTTCCGCCTATACGCCATACTTCGACACCACCCACCTCGAATATGGATCCCTTCTGGGAGCGGGGGACGAGACAAAAATATTTCCTCCATAAATCAAAATGGGCCTCGCAGCCTAGGAATAGCTCGCAAAGAGCAACAAAGCCCGCGATGTGTAGAATGGAGCCCGGCGTGAGGTTGTGTAGTTGGAGACCGTAGTACTCCAAAAGACCTCTGAGGAAAGGGTGGATTGGAAATCCCACGCTCCTCAGTAAGAAGGAAACGAAGCACACCCGCTCCCCTGGATTGGGATTGGGAAATTTGTCCGCCAGGGTTTCGTCATTGTAGGTGGTTAATCCCGCCCGAACGGGGAACAGACCCGATGGAGGGAGGTATCCCTGCACCTGCAGCTTGGCCAATTGAGCGTGGGACACCGAGCATCTCTCCTAGTCGCCTTCTTGAGGGCCTTGGGGACGTGAGGAAGATCAAGGAGCATTGGCCATCTTTGGCTAGTTTCTTGTGGCAAGCCCTAAGGATTTCCGTCTGGTGAGAAATGGAATCTGAGATTCGATCTCTCTTTTATAAGCGCCTTATCTACATGGTCAAGGGGTTATTTGTAAAAATTCTTAGACCCTTCGTATTTATCTGCCACGTGGAAGCCGAGGCGATGGCGTCATGGAAGCTGGAGAGTATAATATTTAATGCAAAAGCCGAACTATATGAAGCATAATGGGGAACTTACCTTGCAAAAGCCGAAGACATAAAGTCGGATACAATGTCATCATTGAAGGCAAGTTCGGGGGCTACTGAGGGAGTCCTAGATTATGGGGTCCTCGGAGAGCCGGCCTATGTGACATGGGCCGGACTAACGGGCCGTGAAGATACCAAAACAGAAGGCCTCCTCCCGTGTCTGGATGGGGCTCTCCTTTGCGTGGACGGCAAGCTTGGCGTCCGGATGAATAGTTTCCTTCCTCTGTAAACCGACTTTGTACACCTCTAGTCCCCTCCGGTGCCTATATAAACCGGAGGGTTTAGTCCATAGTGACAATCACAATCATACAGGCTAGACATCTAGGGTTTAGCCATTACGATCTCGAGGTATGAAGAGGGCCAACATATCTAGGGACACAAACTCTCACAAGACCTTTGCCAGCACCGAGCCGAACATCATCGAGGTAGGAAGAGACCAGAAAGATGTTATTTCAACATGCCATTGCCGTTACCATCTCATCGATGTCGCCGGAATAAAAAATGGATGAACGGGTCCCACCCCTCTTGCCGCCAAAAAGATCGCCTGATGGAGAAGAGGAGGAGGACCAAAGTGGCGACATGGCAGAGGAACTTGGTGGCAGCGGCTATGGTTGAGACTTGGTTCTTCCTGAAGTTACTAAGCCTTTTGAGGGGGTTGTGGCACGCACGTGCGGGGGCGCTGAACCCATTTTTCTTTGGGCTTTTGGTTTTGAATCTTTTGAATCGGAAGTACAAATTAAGTTTTGTTTGCATACTCGTATTCCTTGTGACAAGGGTTTTCAAATAAGACCACTTTTAAATAGGTTTTGACAAGTTTTTAAAACTTCATCGAAGTTCAAGTACTGAAACATGGTTTAAAGGAACGTCAAAATAAGAAAGTTTCAGAAACTAAAACTTAAAACTTGGGGCATCCTCGTGCGGAATCCATTGCGGACCACAAAACAATCATACAACGAGATAGGGCTAGGCAGATGTGTGCCCTCGCACCTACGCGCCCCTATGAATTTATGTTCTGTTTGTAGAAGATAGTTTTTTGCACAGTAATATGTCTCATTTATATCATAAAGATCATAGTACAAGTCACATACACACCGACTGGAGAAAATTGGAATGATAACAATTCTAGCCTTGGCACAAAGAAACACCAGCCAAGAACAAAAATTACAATCAAGACTGAAGAATCCCCTGAGCTTGACATCAACGCCCGTCACCTGCTTTCGGCTCCACCACAACAACCACCAAAGGAAAAAAATGACGAATAACCTCCTCGCCTGAGCTTGATGAGGCTCCATCGCTGATATGCAGCTTTGCGGACGTCCAAGCTGGCCCACAAAAGGTGAAGCCATTGCTGTTGAACGAATCAGACCGGGGCAACACCCCGGACACGCCATCAAACTCTAGATATAGCACCCCCACATAACTAAGACGTCGGAGGAGGAAACCTACCCGCCAGCCATGAACCACGGACCCAACACACGATTCACCATCTTCCAGATGCCGTCGATGCAGACAACAATCTGCATCCGCTCCTGGACTACCTTCCAAGCTCCGTGCTGATGCCGGAGCAAACATCATCGCAACGACAGAGCCCGAGGACACAAGTCCACCACGAGGATGCTATTTGCCACCACACCACCCTTGCTTACAGACTGGTTTCCAAATTCATCCCTAACCTTAGGGTCGATCGCCTCGTCGAGGAAGGATATGAAGCTTCTTTATAAATTGTCATCATCATTACCACTGAAGACAAAACGATGAACGACCAAAATTCTAAGCTACTAGGGCCTAAAACCTGAAGCTAAACGATTCACACGCGTGGATCCGGTGACCCCCCTCACCACCAGTGACAGATGTCGTTGGCGGAGGGGAGTCACCGGAGGACAGCGGCCAAAGGAGACACATTGGCGGTTGTGCGAGATCTCCTGGTGTTTCTTCATGGGAAAGAAAAAAAGTAAAGGACGTGAGCGAACCCTAAGCCGATCGTGGGAATTAAGAGCATCTATAGGTGGATACACCAAATCCGCCCCCTCAAACGCCCGGGGACGCGCCCGGGCGCGTCCATGGATAGTGACCAGTCACACCTCAAAAATTCATTTCCACAATCGAATACATCAATTACGGTACCTCAAATCCATACAATTACATGCAACGTGAAACCAAGTCTAAGCGGAGCTCATCCATCTCCCCCCGTGCCCTCCGCCGGCCTTCTACGCCCCTCAAAGTGTTACTCTAGTCACTGCCGAGGTAGAGTAGGACATGCGACACACATGGGCTCGCGGGACTCAAGGCGTCGCCGTCTTCCATGCCCTACTCTTCCTTGTCAGAGTCCATAGCCTTCACGATGCCGGTCGATGTGAGGTCGGCGATGGATCCGTCGTGTTCAAGGAAGGCTGACACGTCCACCATGATGCAGTTGTGATGCCTGGGGTTGTCGGCCACTTGTATCGGCGTCGGGGAGTGCCACTCCGCCTCGCCAATGTCCGCCACGACCTCCCACACCCTTTGCCTCGCACGAAGGGTGCACCACGCCATAGCCTCAGCGGACGGGCCACAGATGGCCTCGTCATTGACGCGCCAACGAAGGGGTTGCGCGTCCGCCACTGCGTTTGGACGCCAGACGGAGCACATCGCCTCCAGCAAGGCAACAACAATGGGTCGCGTGATGGACCCAGGCGCCATTTGGGTGGAGGCGACGGATTCCGGCGGATCGAGTCCGATTGTTGTCAGGTATTTCTCCTCGTGGGCGCGGCAAAGGGCAATGCAGATGACCATCTCCTCCTCTAGCCCGAGTGGGACGAGGTCCCAGATCGCAGATCGGCTGACGCAGGACTCGGACCTGCTGCCCGCCATGCCGGAGAATGCCGGAGTTCGCCGAAAGTGAGCATGGGGCGGGGGAGGAGGGAAGTGGAGTGGCTAGGTTTGGTCCGGGTTGTAGATGGGGACGAATATATGTGCGGGCGGGATGAGCCATCGCGTCCCGAATCCGACGTGGCGGACGTGCCCGGGCCATCCATATCCGCCCTAGATTTGGGTTGGATATGAAGGGTTCTGAAAGTGCAACTAATCCCCGGGTGGTTTTGGTAATTAATAACAACATATATATCATTGAACTAATAGTTTCTTGAGAATCATTTCAGAAAGTTCAGTGATATGGGTATGGCATGGACTGAAGAAGTGGACCCCTCAAAATGCTAAGTCAAGCATTGGCAAAAGCTCAAGACTCCATTTTTGGTTTAGTGATCCAAGATCACATTGAGTCTATAGGAAAGCCAATACTATTAAAAGGGATGAGGTTATGATGATGATCTGGTTGCTCAAAGTGCTTAGTGATACATCTCCTAAACTATCAACAACTTTCACCGCCATATACACTCATAAGTAATCTCGGTCCCACCGATTTTCCAAACTCACCACACCGAGATGAACCACCTCAGCCATAAAGCCAAACCCTAGAAAACTCGGATTTTCCGATTCTCAACTCGGTCTCACGAAACTTGAGTTGCCAAGCTTCAGAATCTTCATCATCAAATCGGTGTCACCGAGATGATGAAGTCGGTCCCACCGAGATTGGCAAGCTCTTGTCTTTGCACGAATCGGACTCACCGAGATTGTATTTTCGTCCCACGAAAATCCCAACGCTCACATGATTTGAACTTTCGGTCTCACCGAGTTGTCAACTTCGGTCCCACCGAGATTGGTCAAATGTGTGTAACGGTTGGATTTTGTGTGGAGGCTATAAATACCCTCCACCCCTCTTCATTCGTGGAGAGAGCCATCGAAAGAACTACCACTCCTACCTTACATTTCGAGAAGAGAACTACCTACCCTTGTGTTGAGATCAAGTTGCTCCACTTCCACCATATGAAGCTTGATCTCTAGCCTTCCCAAGTTGCTTTCCACTCAATCCTTTCTTCCACCACAGCCAAATCAGTGAGGAGAGTTGAGTGTTGGGGAGATTATCATTTGAAGCACAAGAGCAAGGAGTTCATCATCATCAACACCATCTATTACCTTTTGGAGGGTGGTGCCTCCTAGATTGGTTAGGTGTCGCTTGGGAGCCTCCGTCGAGATGTGGAGTTGAACCAAGAAGTTTGTAAGGGCAAGGAGATCGCCTACTTCATGAAGATCTACCCCGAGTAAGGCTAGCCCTCCGTGGGCGTAGGCCATGATGGAATAGACAAGGTTGCTTCTTTGTGGACCCTTCGTGGGTGGAGCCCTCCGTGGACTCTCGCAGCCGTTACCCTCCGTGGGTTGAAGTCTCCATCAACGTGGAAGTACGATAGCACCACCTATCGGAACCACGAGAAAAATCTCCGCGTCTCCAAATTGCGTTTGCTCTTCTCCACCTCTCTTTACTACATGTGCAATTTACTTTCCGCTGCCTATACTCTAGAATTGCATGTGTAGGGTGATACTTGACTTGATCATAATTGTGAATCTGCCAAAAACTTGTCTTTATCAAAAGGCATAATTTTTATATTGTAAAGTAGTCTAATCACCCCCCCTCTAGACATACTTTCGATCCTACAAGTGGTATCAGAGCTTTGGTCTCCATTGTATTGGTTTCCATTGCATTGACTCCATAAGCTTGGTTTCACAACCTAGGAGAGTATGGCGCCTAGTGAGGGTAATTTTCAGAGAGGTCCTTACTTTGATGGTTCAAACTTTGCTAGTTGGAAGCATAAAATGAAAATGCATATTCTTGGCCATAACCCAGCCGCATGGGGCATTATTTGTGTTGGTATGCAAGGTGATTTCTTCGAGGAAGGAAAAGTTCCGATCGCGGCTTACAACGGATGAATTATGGATGTTGCAAAACAATGCTCAAGCTTGTGACATTCTCTTCAATGCCTTGTGTCCCGAGGAGTTCAACAAAATCAGCCGCCTTGAGAATGCAAAAGAGATTTGGGATACTTTGGTTGAAATGCACGAAGGTACCGAGTCCGTGAAGGAATCAAAGCTAGATGTTCTTCAAGGTCAACTTGACAAGTTCAAGATGAAGGAAGGTGAAGGAGTCGCTGAAATGTACTCTAGGCTTGCTCTCATCACAAATGAGATTGCCGGCTTAGGAAGCAAAGAAATGACCGACCGATTCATCATCAAGAAGATTCTCAGAGCTTTGGATGGAAAGTATGACACCGTGTGCACTTTGATCCAAATGATGCCAAACTACAAGAATCTCAAGCCACCAAGTCATTGGAAGAATTGTTGCTCATGAGATGACACTTAAGGATAAGGAAGAGCTTCACAACAAGTCAAGTGGTGCTTACAAAGCTACAAGTGATGCTCCCACAACCTCAAGTGACAAGCTAGTTTCCAATGAAGAGATAAGCCTAATGGTCAAGAATTTCAACAAATTCTACAAGAGTAGAAGCAAAGAGAGAAGCTCAAAGTCTAGATCGTATGATGAAAAGAGATCTTCTAGTCGTGATCGAAACTGCTACAATTGTGGAAGACCCGGACACTACTCAAATGAGTGTTCGGCTCCCCACAAGAGAAGAGAAGAATCTCCAAGAAGAAGAAGCTCAAGAGATGAGTCACCTCGAAAGAGAGAAGGAGTAGAGATGATCGTTATGAACGAAGACCTCTCGGAGAAGCAAGGATTCGGAGAGGAAAGACAAGTCATCAAGGAGCTACACAAGAAGAAAACATCAAGCTCATGTAGGTGAATGGGTCTCCGCTCCGACCGACAATCAATCCGAAAGAAGCTATCACTCCAACTTCGACTACAGCCAAGATGAAGGTGTTGCGGTCTTGCTCTCGTATCCTCCAACTCCAACTCCTACGACTTATTTGATTCACCAAATGAGGGAATTGGAAGATGCTTCATGGCTAAAGGCCCCAAGGTATCACACCTGAATTCATTGACTTTGATAGTGATGAGGATGACTTGCTTGGTGAAGATGAGCTCTTACATGATAAATCTAGTGAACCTAGTAATGATGAACATGCTAGTAGTCCTTATAGTCGAGAAGAGTCGAATGACAATGCTATGAAGGAGATTGAGCGTCTAACTAAAGAACTAAACACTCTTAAGTTAGCTCATGAAACAACTCAAGAAGATCATAGAGAGCTCCTAAGATCTCATGAGAAGCTACGCTTCGAGAAGCTCACTCTAGAGCAAGAACATGAGTTTCTAAAAGCAATCAATGACGATCTTCGAAAGAAGAGTTCTTCATATCTTGCCAAACGACTTCTCTTGTCTAATTTCTTGCCTCCCATTAAAACTAAGCATGACAAGCATAAGAAAAATTCTTCATCTAGTAGTAACAATAACCATGCTAAATCCAATGTTGTTGCTTCTAGTAGTTCTCTTGATTCCACTTACAATGTTTCAAGCCAAGTTACACTTGAGCAAGAAAATAGTTTATTGAAAGGGATTATAGAGAAAGGTGTCTACAAGAGCCTTGCCGGAAGCAAGAACTTTGAGGAAATTGTTCGCAAGCAAGGAAGAAACCGGAAGAATCAAGGAATTGGTTTTGAGCGAAAGTTCAACGCCGAGGGTGTTGAATGGGAAGAAGGTCAATATCCTACTCCACAGTTTATTCCTCAAAAGGAGAAGTACAATCCTACTTCTTCCAATGTGGAACAAGCTCAAGATGACCTTCCACCACAAGACCACAAGCTAAAAGGCAAGGACAAGCTTCAAGAGGAGATTGATGCATTTATTGAAGCACCTAAAGCCATGGTCAAGTGGGTTCCCAAGGAAACGCCAAGTTCTACTTCACAAGCTCAACTACAACCCCAAGGATTCCCATCAAGATGATGTGGATCCCAAGAAGAAGAACTAGAAAGTTCTTGAGGGTGACTCCGCCAACATACTTCACTCACATTCATTTTGGCAAAAACTTGTGCAATCAACTTCCACATTGTGCACTAGTTCATGGAGTCACAAACCCTCTTGTTGGTAAGTCAAGGGGCAAGGTAATCATTGCTTTCATGGACATCATCTATTGTGAACTTCAATCTATGTCCATGGATATCCTTGTTTGTTCCTTGTGGGACTAACCCATGTAGGTATTGAAAGTGCCCGAATCCAAAGGATTGCTCCCAACTCTTGATGATCTTCATCAACATTGAGCATCCACATCTTCAACATCTACATGAAGTCTTCTACGACAACCCAAGGTTAGTTTGACCCTTTAAAAGGGGTTCTCACATCTAGGGGGAGCTTTGCTCTAAAGAATTGAGCTAAATCATCTTCAAATGATGTGAACACATCAATGCTTTATGTAAAAGTGGTAACCCCACTTGTGCTTAAACGATGAGTATGACCTATGATCAAATGTTCTCATTTGACTCCTAAGTCAATATACTCATATAAAGATGACCTAGTCATCGACAAATTGTGTGATAGTAGCTAAAGTTTTGATTGTGCATGTTTGACACATATTTCATTTGCTATCTTATTGTGTGAGCATGTTGGATGCATGATTTTATCCATTCAAGGACATCCATTTGTTGTTTTGGTCGTTTTGATTTTTCTGACCAAATGGATGGACAAGAATGCCTAAGTACCTCCCCTAGCTATCTATGCTTTCTTGTCTCAAATTCTATTCATGCTTACATCACAAACTTTGAACAAGTCATTTTCGGACCCTCCGAGTGAGGAGCACTCGGAGCCACCGATCCGTCAAGGGCTAACTTCCAAAACCTTCTAAGTGATTTTGGTCGACCAACTCACTCAAACTCGGTCAAACCGAAAGCACTTGGATGATCTAGGTTTTCACCTCGGTGAAACCGAAGTTGTGATTTTCGGCGTGACTGAAGTGCATAACGCCTGCGATTATCCATCTCAGTGCCACCGAAGTTTTACAACTCGGTCCCACCGACAACAAAGGGGTATATATATCCGAGGGTCGCGCTGATTTCTTCTTCAAACGCCGCCCCACACCCTTTGCCGCCGCCTGGTCTCCGGATCGCCTCCGTAAATGCCGCTCAGGCGCCCTCGCCTCAGTCTCCGCCGCCGTCAACGGACATCTTCTCCGCGCCGTTGCCAGAGAGAAACTCCACCAAGTTAGGGTGAGTTTGATCCCACTCGTGCTCCCATCTCCGATTCAATGCACGTTTGGTTTGCCTATAATCTTGCCACTATTGAAATCTTCCTGTACACCAGATTGGTTCTTTTGAACGAGATTCGAGTAAAAGTTTTAGGGTTAGGTTTCCGCCGAACACATCTCGGTGAGACCGATTTTAGATTTTTGGTAAGACCGATTTGGCCTATGGCCATTGCACTGCACCTTTCGGTCCAACCGAGTTGTGAAAATCGGTGTGACCGAAATAGCGATTCTGTGAAACCCTAGTGTTTTCGGCAGGACCGAAACCCACTTCGGTCCAACCGAAAGTGGTGTGAAAGCTTCTGTTTGAACACTTCGGATTCACCGAATTGTAAAACTCGGTCTGACCGAAATGTCTTCTGTGAAAACCTAATACTGAAATTCGAACTCATTTGTTTGCAAAAACTTCTGCAGTTTGTGATAACTCTTCTACTCTGCCTACACCTTATCTATTCACAAGTTGTCACCATGTCGATGCCGTGGATCGATGAACAGGTCGAGTCACCTATTGCAGATATTCCAGAGGCGGGCACTAGTCCCGATCCCAAAGAGCTCATCGATGATGGTGAGAGGAGTACACCAAGTGGTTTACCTCCTGCAGCCACCAGAGCCAGAAAGAAGAGGAACTCAGATGAAGAAGACTCAGATTTTGTCGTTGAGGAAGAGGTCACCTCAAAGCCCAAGAGGAAAGTTGTTGCCAAAGAGCCACAAGGTCAGCAAACCAAGAAGGGCACCGAAAAGTCAAGCACCAACTGCTGCCAAGAAGCTGAGTTTGGAAGAGGAAACTACAAGCAAAGTGAAGAAAACTTCCAAGAGGAAGAGGTTAGTGCATGATGATGCAGCAGAAGAAGATGAGGATGAGGAAGCACCCCAGCCTCCTCAGAAGCCTAAGCTCATGGGTGATGCCATCAGGGCTGGAGCCACTTCAAAGCCCAAGCAATCTGCTCCAGCTAAGGCAGCTCCAGCAAAGCCTGCTGCCAAGCCCAAGAAGACAACAGAACATTCCAGATCTGAAAAGAACAAAGATGATGTGCCACCAGCTGTGTCAGATGATGAAGGACCAGTTTTGCTGAAACTTTGTCCAAAACTGCCACTTCACAATGATGCTCATCCTCAAGCTGAGAACATGAAGGAAAGGAAGGATAGAGGTCTCAGGTTATGGAGACAGTCTGACCCATACGCCGTGAGGAGAAGAACTGCTGTTGATCCCAGATTTCACACTAGAGAGCAGCAGGACTTCTATGAGACTGTGCTAATGGATAAGAAGCCTATAGTCGCAGACACGAGATACGTTGACTGGAAGTATATTGACAGCGAAGAGCACAGAGACTTCTTTCCACATGTGCATGAAAGCTTCACTGCTTGTGGTGTTGCAGACTTTGTAGGTCAGAAGTTGACCAGTTGGAACGATGAGATGATTATGCAATTCTATGCCACAGCTCATTTCTATCCTGATGGAAATATCACATGGATGACTGAAGGCCAAAGATTCTCTTCAACTGTTGAAGAATGGGCAGAACTTCTGAATGCTCCAGTGCAAAGAGAGGATGATATTGATGTTTATGGTATTCCAAAGAAGAACCATGAATCCATGAAGAATATGTACAAAGAGGTTCCAGCTATAGATTTGGGAATATGGAAGCTCGGCTCAGTGTACTATCTCCAGGCAGGTCTACCTACCACTAACACTATTCTGAGGCATACCTTGATGCCCAAGTCTGGAGATCATCGCATGATCAGAGGATACTCTATCAACATGCTGCATATACTTGATGAGAAGGCACCTTTCAAGGTGATGGACTTGATGGTTGAGACCATTAAGAGGACTGCAGCTGACCAGAAGAGGTCATGTGGATTTGCCCCGCATATTCAGATGCTTATCAATGCCAAGTTTGGCACGGGCACATTCTTGTTGGATAGAGAACACTTACCACTGCAGCCTGAGCATGAGGATAATGTTGTTGTGATGGATGAGGAGGATCCAACATCGGTTGAAGGACAAGCCAAGATTGAAGCTGCCAAGAAAGCCAAAGTCGACAAGGAAGCAGCAGAAGCAGCAGCTAAACCAAAGAGTGTTGGAGAACAGCTACTTGAAGCTACCCAAAGGATTGAACAACGCCTGCCAGATTGTACAGCCTCGGGAGAGCCTAGAGAGGATTGTTGAAGACAAGATCCATGCTCTGATGTGAAGTCGATCAAGTGCAAGTAATCACAACAAGCTTGAGGCAGACATTGAGGAAGCAAAGAGGAGAAGGAAGAGCTTATGCGTGAGATGCAGGATGACTTAGTCCAGATGCTTATCAACAGATCGCTCCGGTTCCCATAGGACCCGATCACTGCTATACCATGGATCGACACCAGACTACAGCTTGAAGACCTCCCACAGCTCCATCATTGCTCCAGCTCCAGCCCAAAGACCACTCCTCCAAAGAAAGACATCACCAAGTCTTCGCCGATGCTGCCATATCAACTCCAACATCAACCTGCACAGAGCCGCCACAGAGTCCCCAAAGGACGCTTAGCTCTATGCTTTTCGAACTTTTGGTAACTTGTTGCCAAAGGGGAGAGATTGTATAGATCATAGGACTTCGAGAGAGAGTCTGTTGTTTTTTGCGCTTTTTCTCTTCGTTCTTTTTGCGGTTTCTTTGAGATACTTTTGGTTTTCGAGACATTCAAAGTGTTTGATACTACGTTTCATTCTACGCTTGATGAGTGCTTGGTCGCATTATGCCTTAATGTGTGCTTAATGCTTATCATATGCTATTCCTATCTTGTATGACCATTTACTCATGTCTTGGTGATTGGGTGCATGCTATTCATTCTTATCATTTTGTGCGCTCCACCAAGATGTATGTGACATGGAAGAGTGACCCATGATCCTAATCGATTGTGCATTTGCATTCAAACGCAAATCTTAAATAATGCACAAATTTAGGGGGAGCTCTTACTTATCACATACTTCTCAAAGCGACGATATTATTCATTGATTATATCCTTTGTCGAAGCTTTGATCTATATGTTGTCATCAATTACCAAAAGGGGAGATTGAAAGTGCAACTAATCCCGGGTGGTTTTGGTAATTAATAACAACATATATATCATTGAACTAATAGTTTCTTGAGAATCATTTCAGAAAGTTCAAGGATATGGGTATGGCATGGATCAAGAAGTGGACCCTCAAAATGCTAAGGCAAGCATTGGCAAAAGCTCAAGACTCCATTTTTGGTTTAGTGATCCAAGATCACATTGAGTCTATAGGAAAGCCAATACTATTAAAAGGGGATGAGGTTATGATGATGATCTGGTTGCTCAAAGTGCTTAGTGATACATCTCCTAAACTATCAACAACTTTCACTGCCATATACACTCATAAGTAATCTCGGTCCCACCGATTTTCCAAACTCAGTCACACCGAGATGAACCACCTCAGCCATAAAGCCAAACCCTAGAAAACTCGGATTTTCCGATTCTGAACTCGGTCTCACCGAAACTTGAGTTGCCAAGCTTCTATAACCTTCTGTCATCAAATCGGTGTCACCGAGATGATGAAGTCGGTCCCACCGAGATTGGCAAGCTCTTGTCTTTGCACGAATCGGACTCACCGAGATTGTATTTTCGGTCCCACCAAAAATCCCAACGTTCACATGATTTGAACTTTTGGTCTCACCGAGTTGTCAACTTCGGTCCCACCGAGATTGGTCAAATGTGTGTAACGGTTGGATTTTGTGTGGAGGCTATAAATACCCTCCACCCCTCTTCATTCGTGGAGAGAGCCATCGAAAGAACTACCACTCCTACCTTACATTTCTGAGAAGAGAACTACCTACCCTTGTGTTGAGATCAAGTTGCTCCACTTCCACCATATGAAGCTTGATCTCTAGCCTTCCCAAGTTGCTTTCCACTCAATCCTTTCTTCCACCACAACCAAATCAGTGAGGAGAGTTGAGTGTTGGGGAGATTATCATTTGAAGCACAAGAGCAAGGAGTTCATCATCATCAACACCATCTATTACCTTTTGGAGGGTGGTGCCTCCTAGATTGGTTAGGTGTCGCTTGGGAGCCTCACGAGATGTGGAGTTGAACCAAGAAGTTTGTAAGGGCAAGGAGATCGCCTACTGTGAAGATCTACCCCGAGTAAGGCTAGCCCTTCGTGGGCGTAGCCATGATGGAATAGACAAGGTTGCTTCTTCGTGGACCCTTCGTGGGTGGAGCCCTCCGTGGACTCTCGCAGCCGTTACCCTCCGTGGGTTGAAGTCTCCATCAACGTGGAAGTACGATAGCACCACCTATCGGAACCACGAGAAAAATCTCCGCGTCTCCAAATTGCGTTTGCTCTTCTCCACCTCTCTTTACTACATGTGCAATTTACTTTCCGCTGCCTATACTCTAGAATTGCATGTGTAGGGTGATACTTGACTTGATCATAATTGTGAATCTGCCAAAAACTTATCTTTGTCAAAAGGCATAATTTTTATATTGTCAAGTAGTCTAATCACCCCCCCCTCTAGACATACTTTTGATCCTACAGGTTCCAGTCAGCCTGGGCTTTGAGGCCGGTGAGGGAGTCCTGGGCTAATGGGTCCTCAGGAGTTCAGGCTATGTGATGTGGGCCGGACTGATGGGCCATGGAGGTACACGATAGAAAAACCATCCCTGTGTCCGGATGGGACTCTCCTTTGCGTGGATGGCAAGCTTGGCGTTCGGATCATGTATTTTCCTTCCTCTGTAACCAACTCTGTACAACCCTAGATCCCTCCGGTGTCTATATAAACCGGAGGGTTTAGTCCGTAGGGCAAGATCACAATCATATAGGCTAGACATCTAGGGTTGAGCCATTATGATCTCGAGGTAGATCAACTCTTGTGACCCCTATATTCATCAAAGTCAATCAAGCAGGAAGTAGGGCATTACCTCCATTAAGAGGGCCCGAACCTGGGTAAACATTGTGTCCCCTGCCTCCTTGTTACCTTCAATCCTTAGATTCACAATTCGGGGCCCCTACCCGAGATCTGCCGGTTTTGACACCGACATTGGTGCTTTCATTGAGAGTTCCACTGTGTCGTCACCAGAAGGCTCGATGGCTCCATCAACCATCCACAATAATTCCGCCCTGAGGGAGACTTTTCTCCCCGGCCAAATATTCGTATTCGGCGGGTTTGCACTGCGTGCCAATTCGATTGGCAATCTAGAGCAGATCGAAAGCTACACCCCTAGTCATTAGATTAATTTCGGAAACCTAAATTACGTCACTGACATCCGAGGAGACTTGATCTTCCAAGGGTTCGCGACCTCAACTACAGCTCCGGCTTGAATCCGGAACTCCTCGCCGAGTCCGAAAACAGGAGTTTAGAGCCCTCCGGACTCTCCACGGCCATAAATCTCAACAACAGAAATACGGAGGCAATTGTTTCAACGGCCGGCTCGGAGCCACTCCAGGTCCCCTCCATCCTCATCAAGCCGGACTCACCTCCGCACCTCAACTCCGAACCCTCGAGGTCCGTGTTATACAAGCCTGGCCTGGGAACTCCTGTCCTGCCACACTCCACGGATTCTCACTTCCTCGTCCAGACCTCACACTTAAACGATGCTCTGGACTTAATGTGATCTCTCGCCATTACAGAAGGATCGCTCGAACTACGCCCAGCCTGCACTAGGGGCTGAGAGCGGGGAACTTTACGTCCCACCTACCACCCACTTCATAGCCACTGTCGAGGACTTGACCGACATGCTTTATTATGCTTCTGAAGACATCAAAGGCATGGACGACGATGCCGGAGAAGAGCAAAGCCAGAACCCGCCACTTACCGGATGCTGGATGGCTACCTCCACATATGACGTATATATGGTGGACACACCCAAAGAAAATGATGGCGAAGGTGGGAAGGACCCAGTCGAGGATAATTCTCCTGTGGCACCACCAAAGCGTCGTCGTCAGCGGCACCGCTCTAAACCGCGTCGAGAAAAACACAGCAATACCGGCACTGGAGATGACAACACTCCGGATAACACCGAAGACCAATAAGCCCCTGTTGAACCACAATCCGAACATGATGAGTGGGAGGAGGGGAAAGTCGACCCTGATGATCCCATCGGGAACCAGGGCTCGGAGGATGGTAGTTACGTACCGATCTCCAAAGAAAATGAGAGCCTCAGCAATGAAGAATTCATCGTGCCAGAGGAACCCTTCGAACAAGAGCGCTTTAAGCGCTGGCTGATAGTCACGGTAAGAAGCCTGAAAAAGAAGCAGCAACAGCTTCAAGCTGATCAGGATCTGCTAAACGACAGATGGACTGATGTCCTAGCAGCCGAGAAATATGGCCTCGAACGCCCAACCAAGAGTTACCCGAAGCGCAAACTGCTGCCTCAATTCGACGACGAGGCCCTAGAGCCTATACCGCCCAAGCGTAACACTACTGACGGACCTAACCGACCACCACGTAGTCGGGACAGAGCGGCAAATCTAGCCGAACACTCGCCTGGACCACCCTGCTATAAAAGGTAAAGAGATAACAGCTACAGGATACATCTACGACCTACGACGGGACCTGGCACTACAAAAAAAATACACTTCCGTGATGATACGTGTTTGTCACAGTAGGTCACGTTTTTTGTCATGCATGTACATCCATGACGATTTTATGACAGAATCAAGATAGTCATACATGTGCTGTCGTAGAAGTGTTCCATGACATTACCAAAATTATCATCACGGAAGTGTCCACTTCCATGACAATAAATCGTGTGTCACGGAAGTGCTTTCATCTAGGGTGACCGACACGTGGCATCCACCATAACGGAACGCCGTTAAGCTATCGGGTCGGGTTTTGGATCTGATAACCCGTTAACAACCCCGACCAATGGGGATTTTCCACGTGTAAAATCATCATTGGCTAGAGGAAACACATGTCGGCTCATCGTTGGGACAGATGTCATCCACACATTGGACAAAAGGCGCCTATGATACATTGACACGTGGCACGACCCAATAGAGGCCCATTCCTGTGAAAAGGCTGGCCCGTTTGACTTGGTAAAAAGGTGGCGGGCCGGCCCATGGAAAACCAGTTAACGGCATGTTCACATATAGCCCATTTACAACCCGCTAAACCAAGGCCCGTTACGCCCTATCCGAATTAGGCCCAGTAGCATTATCTGGGCCATCCAATATGATTCCAACCCGTTTTCACTTCTGGCCCATGTATGGCCCATGATGTCTTTCGGCCCATATGAGGCCCTTTGTAACTCTTTGCCCATTAACGACCCGTGGTGAAACTGGCCCGTAATGAACAATGTATCACTTTACACCCATTAACGGCCCGTGGTGAAACTGACCCGTAATGAACAGTGTATCACTTTATACCCATTAACGGCACATTATTCCGTTGGGCAGTTTCCAGCCCAAGTTATCTTTCGGCCTTCTGAGGGCCCATTTATTCTTGGGCTCATTTGCAGCATTCGGTTACTTATGGCCTGTTACTATCATTTCCTGCTTGTGGGCCAAATTCAGCCCGTCGTTAAAGTCGGCCCGTTTGTGGACCGTTAATCTGTTGGGCCATTTTCATAGCATCACCAAATACGGCCTATTAACGGCCCGTTATGGTCAGCCCATAAAACATATGATTTCCACTCTAGCCCGTATATGGCCCATTAAAGGTGCGTGCAAGGCCCATAGATGAGTCGGCCCTTACAAGGCCCATGGATCCTACGAGACGTAGAAGGCCCATGGATCCGACAGCCCATTGAAGGCCCATGGATCCGACGACCCATTGAAGGCCATGGATCCGACGGCCCGTACATGGCCCATGGATCGTACGGCCCGTGGAGGGCCATGGTCACTACAACGTTTGGGCGAGTTGGCCCCCGTTTGAACGATATAGCATATTCAAAGAATTATCCTACTCAATACTATCACCTCTAAAAAACATACACTATACAACAAAGAGACCAATGCATAGAAACGTAGAATAATCCTACACTATACAGTAAAGAAATTACAGCCGATTATACCCACTGGGCATTATGGTTCGGCATAGGTGATAATAAAGCATACACAAACAGCAAATTACATACACTGGGCAAATACAGCTCATACATCATGGACGCGCATCAACTTAACTCCATTTGAACTATAATCTCTTCAGAAAATAGGATTGACCGGATTCAGATAACACAAATTTCAATCTGCAAAATCTCCAATTCCTTCAGGGTTACCTCAGTGTCTTGTTTCATTTTTTGACTCCTGCATCTAATACATGCATGTCCAGTCTCAACTTGTTGCTTATACGCTGACAATCATGTACACGTTGTCTTGCCACCTCTAGTTGATGCTCGAGAACATCGTGACATTCCAATTCCAATCCATAATCATTCAAGAACGCCATGCCGCCTCGCCGCAGATCTTTGTGTTGATGTCACTTCATCCTGAAATTTTTTTGTAAGTACACATGACTAGGGCAAAAATATAGTTACAACAGTGAAGCGAGCAAGACACTATTTTGTACTACATGGCAAAACAGGACTAACAATAATGTTACACGTCATGAAGCATAAGCAAGTGATATTTTAAAAATTATAAAAAATATAGTCTGTGCAGCCTGCATACAGAAATCCCTCTTAGCTCACCCGAGGAGCATGATGTTGGGGCCCAATCCAAAACACAGACAAGTTACAAATTTAGATAGCACGTTGCGTATAAGTAAGCAAGGAGTTGGCCATTCTGTAGCTCAATTAAATTCTTAGGGAGCATAATGAACAACAAAGGGTTTCATACAAACATACTACAGCAGGCAAAACTATGCAATCATTAGCCTAGTATAAACTAGATTGTGAGCCTCATGCAATAATAGTTGGTTAATAGACTTCAAAGCTTCAGGCACACTACGGCAGAGTAACTAAATGGTAAGGCCTTCAATTATGTCAACTAATAGTTATACAAGTACCCAACATCATGCATGATTCTTTGGGCATCTCATTAACTGAGGACAAATAAAGCAATTGAAAATAGCAAATTAACTATGCCTGAAACAAACAAGGAATTGAACTATTGAGTTGCATACAGTGACTTACCTTAACAGGTTGAAGAGGCTCAGCGCAGCTCCTACTTCTCTTGCAAGGCTCCTTCCTAACATCTTGTACTTGGAAATCCTCAATCTTATCTTCATTGCACCCCTCCGCAAGGTGACACAAACTAGTTACTCGCCTCCTTCAAGATAAATATGCATACTTTCCAGTCTGTGAACACAAAAGGATGAGATTATAACAAAACAACACCACATAATGAAACATGCTGCATCTCTTGCACTTGCACACAACGAAATGAGCATTTACTATGTCTGCACTATGTAAAAACTAGGCATACCTTCGAACTGGATCTCCAGGTACTCTTGGAGAGCCTACTTTAATGTACAGCCAAACCTTTATGTCACCTATGAGTTAGACAAGGCCCCACTATAGCAGCCCTTAGTGTTTAAATCGTTGACAAGCTCAGTTAGAGTGTTAGGTCAAGAACGGCAAGTAATCAAGCAAACAGTCCTAGTATGGCTGGCTGATGCTAACAAGCAATTAAACAGATGTGTGAGCAAATCTTACATATCAAGAAAAGAAGCAAAGAAGGAGGCTTAAAGACCATCACTTGACTGACCAGATTTAAGGTGCATTTAAACATCATGTGCAACATATGAACTAACATAAACATTGCATATTCCAGATTCTATAATGGAATGCACATGTATTAGGTTATGCCATGTATGATGATGCCTAAATGTACACTATAGCAGGCAGGAGTGATTCATCATTGCACGCACAATTGAATTGCAGGTTAAGGACCAGTTCAATTCTGCCTTTTCAGGGCTAATTGTCAAAATAAGCCATAAAAGATGTAAAGAAGTCATTTTTGAGTTATGGGCTTGGGCTTAACTAATTTCGCTTTGGAGGGGGGTGTTTTGGGTAGAACCTCACTAAAAATTGAAGGGAAGGTGTCGGTGTCAAAACCGGCGGATCTCGGGTAGGGGGTCCCAAACTGTGCGTCTAGGCGGATGGTAACAAGAGACGAGGGACACAATGTTTTACCTGTTCGGCCCTCTCGATGGAGGTAATACCCTCGCCCCGCTTGATTAATATTGATGATATGGGTAGTACAAGAGTAGATCTACCACGAGATCAAGGAGGCTAAACCCTAGAAGCTAGCCTATGGTATGATTGTTGAGATGTAATGTTGTGTCCTACGGACTAAAGCCCTCCGGTTTATATAGACACCGGAGAGGCTAGGGTTACACAGAGTCGGTTACAATGGTAGGAGATCTACATATCCGTGATGCCAAGCTTGCCTTCCACGCCAAGGAAAGTACCTTCCGGACACGAGCCGAGTCTTCAATCTTCTATTTTACGTAGTCCGGGAGTCCGGCGGATATTGATAGTCCGGGCTGTCCGGACACCCCTAGTCCAAGACTCCTCAAGAGCTCTCGAACCAGTCTTCAATGACGATAAGTCCGGCGTGCATAATGTTCGGCATTGCAAGGCGGGTTCCTCCCTTGAATAATCCGGAGAAGATAATGAACACCAGGATAGTGCCCGACTCTGCAAAATAAATTCCACATTCCAAACGTAGAGAGAATAAAACATATACACCAATCCAATCTGCTGACATATTATGCGGCGTGACATCACACCGGCACCAAGCCTTTGTTTGAATTACTGTACCATTTCAGCACGTTTAGCGAAGCGGTTCCCTTGGCACGCCCCGTCAAGCGAGATCGTGTTCCCTTATTCCGGATTCTCATCAATACGTGCGTAGAACCCAACCGCGCCATTGATGGTGGCGCTTGGGAGATAAGCAAGTTTCACCAGGCCGTGAGGGACGATAGTTTGTCCACCTATATATAAGGGATAAGGATTTACCTTCTCACCCACGCCTTCTTCCTCCTTTGCTTATCCATCCTGCGAACTCAAGCTCCAACGCCCAAGCTCACAAGATCTCCCTCAACCCTTCTCCTAATATGTCCGGAGGGGAGGCAAATGGATGGCCTCCACCGCTAAGGAGGAGGACATCACCAAGCTGCGCGACGCGGATACCTTTCCAAATGACATCACAGATCGGCTGCCGGACGCTGGCAGCTCATCCCCACCCTGGGCCTCATGAGAGGGTCGCCTTCCTTCCCCACTTCCTCTGCGGATCGGGCTTTCCGCTCAATCCATTCGTCCGGGGCTCATGTTTTACTACGGCCTGGATTTCCACGATCCGGCGCCAACTTCGCCCTCAACATCTCGGCGTTTATCGTCAGTGTGCGAGGCCTTTCTCTGATCCGCCCCACTTCGCCTGTGGCTCAAGACCTTCAACGCCGTCAAGATTGTGAAGGGACGCAAGCGAATGCGGAGGCGCCATGTTGGGCAAGTTGCCTAACGTCCCTTGGCTAGAAGGGACCTTCGTGGACTCCGTCAAGGGGTGGCAATCGGGGTGGTTCTATATCACCGAGCCGCGCAAGCCCACATGGGCGGCGGCACCCGAATTTAGATCTGGAATCCCTACGCAGCTCACCTCCTGGAAAGAGAAGGGCTTGCAGTGGGGTGATCCGGTGGAGGTGACGGGACTTCGAGCCTGCATCAAGAAGCTGGTGAGCAATGGGCTCGCTCGCCGACGTGGTCCAGTCATGCTCCTCCGGCGGATTCTCTCATGCCAAGAAAGGGCATTTAATCTGTGGAGTTTAATCCGAACAGCACCAGACGTTGAACGGGCTCTTCGATACAACGTACGAAGGTGCCCGGAGGGTGCTGTTCAAGAGCGCTGATATGCGCATCCGCGATCAAGACCGCGATTCAGCTTGCGCCTCCGACCGACGGGGTAAGTGATTCGACCCCATTACGGGACACTTGTAATAATTAGATTGACTCTAGCGAGGTTTTAATCTGCCTCTTCCTTTGACAGAATGGATGGAGAAGGCCGAGCTGCTCATCAGCCCGGCTCCCATGCCAGAAGAACCAATGGATGCCCATTTAGCAAGGCTACTGGTTTCGGCACCATATGTGGTGCCGGAGAAGAAGGCCAAGAAGGTGGCTGCGGGGACTCGCAAGAGTTCCCGCAATCAGGCATCTGACGGCGACGACGAGGACTCCTCCCCTGAAGACGAGGAGGAGGAGGAGGAGTACTCTCTCCCGGAGGAGGGAGAGAGGAAGAGGAAGGCCTCCCCAACCGGGGCGGCCGAAGGGTCCAAGAGGGGGAGAACTATCCCCCCGGAAAGTTTTGCCAACATCAACATTGGCGAGGACGAGTGGCCTCCAAGGGCCCGGCGTCCGGCAGATCGTAAGTATCCGGATCATTCATATGCCATATATTGTATGTCACGTAATGTCCTTCTAATGCCGCATTGTTCCTTTAGTCCGGCCGTTGACGACTTTCCCGACTCGATGAGCGGGTCGTTGGCGCCGTCGGATGTAAATTCCATCCCGACTGCCTCTACCCCACGCGCCGAGGATGACGAGGCAGAATCCCACAGGGGGACGCGCCAGGAGGAGGCTCCGGAGGCGCCGTCAGGCAGCCCCCCGGACTTTGTGCCGGACTCCACATCGGAACCCGCAGCGGTTCCGGAGTCCGGCAAGCGGCCCCTTCGAAAGAAGGGCAGATCTGGTGCCGGGCGGCCCGGCCCAACCGGGGCGCCGGATAACCTGTTGAGGCGCCAAAGGCGCCTCCATCGAGAAGAACACCGCACTCTCATGAGTGCGGTGATTGAGAAGGTCCAGCTCGCCAAGGGCGGGCTGACTGGCTCGCAACAGCCTTCTAACGAGGCTTTGAGGTAAGAAGGTGAAAATTAAGTAATATAATACCGCATAGACAAGAGTTTCGATGCTTAGTCCGTGTTCGGAAAGAAAAGCCGGACTAAGGATCTTAACAAGATATACGCAGGGTTTCTAAAATATGTCAATATGGGTTTGCAGGCTGCGCTGTTGACCTCTGCCGCATTAACGGCGGAGGTCGAGGCGCTGAAGAAAGATCTTGAGCGGTGGGAGCAAGAGCTCGGCCACGCCAAGAGGCAGCTCAAGGAAAAAGAAGGTGAATAACACCACTTTAAATAAGTACCTTACATAAAAGGGTTTTGGTTGCAAACAAGATTAACAAGGATAATATATGTAATGCAGGGCCAAGAACAAGGTGGCAGCCTCAAGGATGCCGTGTCCGTGGCGAACGCAATGCGACCACGAAACGGACTCGAGCGAGAAAAGCAAGCGGCGCTGGTGGCGGAAGTTCGGCAAGAGCTCCAGGCTCTCATGAAAAAACATGAGAGTTTGGAGCGTGACTCCAAGACTCGAGAGTCCGAGCTTGCCTTGGCTCTCAATAGGGCCGAGTCCGCCAAGGCCGAGGCCCAGAAGGCCCACATTGAGATAGAGGACATGAAGAAGATAGCGGCAGGTAAGGCGTTTTTCATGCAGAGCAAGCATGTTAATGTAAATTATCGAATACTTACCCGAATTCGGAGCTCTCCAGGGGCATTTGCAGATCTGCCGCGTAGTGCGTCTGATGCCACCGCATTCTATCGTGGTGAGGAGGGGAGCTCAACGGAGAAGGTCTTCTGGTCTCAGTACGCTGAGGCCGGCCATCCGGTGCCCCCAAGCGACCAGCTGAAGCAGCTGGTCGAACTCCACAAGGTGGCTGAGGAGGCCATGAAGGGCCTCACATCCGGCTGTGGGTTCGGCAGGCCATGCCTGGCAGCTACTTTGGCCTAGTGCAGCGGCTAGTGGATGCATGCCCCAGTGCTGGATGTGATCAGCCGATCCGCCAAGCATAGAAGGAGCTTGTCGGGCCCTTGCCCGCATAAAGGTGCAATGGGGCAAGCTGGATGCGGAGAAGCTTCACGGATCCGCCGCCGGGCAAGGAGCACCGTCACGGAGCGATACTATAAAGTTGTCTGAAGGGAGCCCGCGATATTGCGGATGAGTGTCCCTTAATGTAATCCTTGAGTGAACTCGTCAGTGTGTTTATCCCTGCGCTGAAAACTTCGCTTATATGCGCCATGAGCAACGCTTTGTTGAATTTAAAATATTACCTTCAGGCGGCCGCTTGTAAAATCTAAGAGATGGCAAGTCGTTGGCTTCAGCCCCAAGCCACGAAAGTGTCGGGTGTTCGTGATAAACTTGAGCACTCTTGTTCCCATTATTGGGTCCATCTAGGAGGCGCCAACACGACGAACAAGGCGACCGGACTTATAATGCTTGAACACTATCACTTAGCCATAGAATTCTATAATTTTAAATTTGGTGAAGCCCCGGTATTCGAAGACCAATCGGGCGCTATCCACGCCTTCGTCGACATCATCCGAACTTTGCTCGAAGCGGCATGAGCCTTTATGACCCGAAGAACCTCTCGAACAGCGACCAGCTCTCGCCTTATCATGCCGCCGCGGTTTTAGCTTTCCATCGAGGCGTTAACCCGCTCAACCGGGCGCAATCGCAGATGGTTCTCCAGGCTACCTTAGCCGACGGAACGGAACGTAAGGTACCAAAACATAGGAGTCGGGCAAACCCAACTATTGACCCAAGACATGATTCGAGCTGATTCATATAATGCTATAAGTTCGGGTGCCGACTTGTGAAAGTGTTCGGACTTAATCACACCATAATATGGGGAATGAAGCCCCGGTGTATTCGGCCGCACTAAAGTATACGGTGCAAGATGTCATATAATGAACATATGTAAAAGATAACGCAATTGCAATGAAAAAGTAATGTACTTGCAAGAAGGAAATGCTGCGTTATTTATGAAAGAAGGTCTAATAGAGCGGACTGATACAAATAGTGCGGTAAGCAAGGGATTCGGACTAAATTAACATGTCCCCCTCCAGGGATAAGCTGCAGACTTGGTGTATGTAATCGAATTTAATGCTCGTAACGGAGACCACCTGAGTGTTCGTCGCAGCCTTCTTTAATCCCTAAGCTGTTGCAGATCGTGAGTTCGCAAGTTCGCCGTCGGACAGGCTTCATTTAGTGGAGTCCTGTATAAAAAAGGAAAAGATAAGAAGTAAAACCAAGGGGGCGCTAGCACGAGCCCCTGGTGTGGTCGAGCCGCACTTTTTAATCCTTGTGGTTAAGCCCCTCCCTAGCCCATGGTATCTCCAAAGCGTAATGATGTACGCGAGTGTTATTCTAGTGACCATGCGCTGGCGGGGTTGGGCCGCATTACTCTGCGATGCTCGATCGTGCTGTGGTCTTGGTTGTTGTTTCTCCGCGCGTTTTAATGTGTCCGCTTTTTAACCGCCGGACTAGAGAATTGCCGTAGAAGGCTGCTCAGATTTACGCCAGAGAGCGCTATATGTTCCTCCGCTCGGAGGAGCGCCCGTATTCCCATTGACCGTGATGACTCCGCGAGGGCCCGCATCTTGAGCTTTAGGTATGCATAATGCGGCACCACGTTGAACTTCGAACGCGTTCGTCCGAGCAGGCATGATAGCCGCCTGAACGGGACTATATCGAAGATTAACTCTTCACTTCGGAAATTATCCGGGATCCAAGACCACTTCAGGCGTGACGAGCTCTGCAGCTTGGCTTCCACTCTGGGATGACACCTTTAAAGGTTGTCTTAGTAGGTTTGATCCTCGGATGGGTCTATGCCCATTTTGCGCACTGTGTCCTGGTAAAGCAGGTCCAGGCCGCTGCCGCCGTCCATTAGGACTCTCGTGAGGTGAAATCCATCGACGATTGGGTCTAAGACCAATGCGGCGAATCCGCCATGGCGTATGCTGGTCGGATGGTCTCGTCGATCAAAAGTGATCGGACAAGAGGACCATGGATTGAACTTGGGCGACCGCTCCATCGCATAGGCGTCCGTGGTCGCGCGCTTCCTCTCCCTCTTGGGTATATGGGTCGCGTAAATCATATTCACTGTCCGCACTTGTGGGGAAAACCCTTCATCCTCTGTTGTTCGTGGCGGGGTCTCTTCCTCGTCGTCGCTTATTTAGCCCCTTGTCATTGTGTTCGGCAATTAACTTGCTAGCCTGCTGAACACCCAACAATCTCTATTGGTGTGATTAGCTGGCTTTTCAGGTGCCATGTATCGACATGTTTATCGAGTATTCATCCAGATTGGACGGACCCGGAGTTGTTCTTTTAAATGGCTTCTGTGACCGGGTTTTGAGCCTCGGAATCTGGCATTGATTGCCGTATCCTCTTTGTCGTCGCTGTTAATGCGGCGTTTGTTTTTGATTCGACGTAACCTGCCGTGGTTGTCCTTAGTGTCCGGACTGCCAGAATTTTTGCATAGATTGTTGCTGCGGGCTAGCCAGCTGTCCTCTCCCGCACAGAAGCGGGTCATTAACGATGTGAGGGCTGCCATGGATTTCGCTTCTCCCGCCCTGTGCGGGCTAGCCATTCGTCCCGGATGTTGTGTTTGAAGGCTGCAAGGGCCTCCGCATCCGGACAGTCGACGATTTGATTTTTCTTCGTCAAGAACCGTGTCCAGAACTGTCTGGCCGATTCGTCTGGCTGCTGAATAATGTGGCTTAGGTCATCGGCGTCGGTGGTCGCCGCGTATGTACCTTGGAAGTTATCAAGGAGCGCGCCTCCAGTCTTCCCAACACCCAATCGACTCTGCGGGCAGGCTGTTAAGCCAATGCCGCTACGGTCCTTAAGCTTGAGTGGGAGATATTTGATGGCGTGGAGATCATCGCGCGGGCCATATGGATGTGGAGAAGATAATCTTGATCCACACTGCGGGTCTGTTGTACCATCGTAAGATTCGATATTCACGGGTTTGAACCCTTGAGATTTGATGATCCATTACTTCATCGATGAAGCATAACGGTGTCTTGGCGCCCTGATTGAGCAATATCACGACGCAGCTCGTGGGAGCGCTGTCTGCTGTGTTCGGCCCGGCCGGCGTTATGTCCGGCGCGACGGTATTCGTCGTGGGTCGTAGGGCGCCCGCGTGATCCATAGATGGATCTGGATTGCCTTGCTTTGTCCTCCAAGATGTCTCGCAAGTCCGGTGCGTTTCCTTTTGGCTTCGTGCTCTTGGATCGATGTCGGGGTACGGTTTTGGCTGGGGGCCTGAATGCCTCTCTGTCACGACCACGGGGTGGTCGGTCAGCCATGTCATGCGCTGGTGATAAAGGTATGTATGCTTCCTCCTCTAATCGGGAGAGCAGCTTGCGTCTTGGGTAACTTTTGGAGGGGAGTTCGAGTTTATACTCTTGACGCGAGGACCTCGGTCCATCGATCGGCTAGCGAGATCTTGATCAGCTTGAAGTCTGTTGCTGCTTTTCTTTAGGCTATTTGCCGTGGCTATGAGCCCGCACCAAGCGCTCTTGTTGATGGGATCCTCGGGTATGATGAATTCATCATCGTTGAGGCTCGCTTGTCTTCGGAGGGAGGCATATAGTTATCGTCCTCAACCCCTTAAATGCCCATACATCGTGAGGGCTTGCTACAGGCGTCCTCACGCTGAGTCTTGCAGAGAGGGATCATCTTGACACTCTCCGGAGTGTTATTGTCTCTGTGCGGAATCTCCATTCTTGTTGTGGAGGATTTAGAGCGGCGCCCGACGCCGGGCGTTTGGGTTGCTTCTTTAGAGAATCTTCCTCTGCTTGCTTTTCGCCATCCCCTTCTTTTGGGGTATCCACCATGTAGGCGCTAAATGCGGCGGTGGCCTTCCATTGCCACGGGTATTGGGTCCTGTTCGTCTCCGGCATCGTCGTCCATAAGCGTCGATGTCATCGTAGTCGTAGTCTAGCATGTCGGTTAAGTCCTCGGCGGTGGCTACAAAGTGGGTGGTGGGTGGGTTCTGAATTTCTTCGTCGTCATTTCAACCGGCCCCGGCCATAGTCGGCCAGGATTCTCTGATAGCGAGAGTGCTTGAGAGTTTAGGATATCGCCAAAAGGCGAGTCTGAAAAGATGTCATGCGGTGGTGAATTCCATAACCGGCGCCCAATCTGGTTTAATTAGCGGGGCCGGGAGGCTCGAGTCCGCGAGGAGTCCGGCGCCTCGGGATCACGAGTTCGCGAGGGACGAGATTGGTATCTTGGCTCCATCGCCATAGATGTCGGCCCCCCAGGCGGCGTCTATCCACCTGCCCCGTCATGGGCAATCGGCTCTGGGCTAGTAGCCGGGCGGGTTAGTCGACCTCCAAGCACTGTCCGCGACAAAGCTAGATCATGCCCATCCGGTCTGGCGGCGCTCGGATGTGGCTCGAGTCGTCGAAGATCAAGTCTCCGCGTCATCGGCCGTGAAGTTCAAGCTTCAAATCTGACTGACGGCGGGGCGTAGCTTCGATCTGCTCCAGATGGCCAAGGGAATTGGCCCGCATGCAAAAGCCGCCGAATCGAAGATCTGTCCGGGAGAAAAGTCTCACCGGACAGCGTCGATGGTTGAAGATGCCATCGAGCCTATCGGTGGCGACGCAGGAACTCTCAATGAAAGCACCAATGTCGGTGTCAAAACCGGTGGATCTCGGGTAGGGGTCCCAACTGTGCATCTAGGCGGATGGTAACAAGAGACGAGGGACACAATGTTTTACCCAGTGTTCGGGCCCTCTCGATGGAGTTAATACCCTACGTCCTGCTTGATTAATATTGATGATATGGGTAGTACAAGAGTAGATCTACCACGAGATCAAGGAGGCTAAACCCTAGAAGCTAGCCTATGGTATGATTGTTGAGATGTAATGTTGTGTCCTACGGACTAAAGCCCTCCGGTTTATATAGACACCGGAGAGGCTAGGGTTACACAGAGTCGGTTACAATGGTAGGAGATCTACATATCCGTATTGCCAAGCTTGCCTTCCACGCCAAGGAAAGTACCTTCCGGACACGAGCCGGAGTCTTCAATCTTCTATCTTCGTAGTCCGGGAGTCCGGCAGATATTGATAGTCCGGCTGTCCGGACACCCCCTAGTCCAGGACTCCCTCAGAAGGGGAATAGTGAAATGACTCTGTTGTCTGCCTATATTACACTCAAAATGCAACTACTGACGCCCATGTCACACCTGACCCTCAAGTAAAAACAAACACGCAAGTGTTCATTTCCCCTTTCCCTCTACCTTGATCCCCTACCTGCAGCACTAGGGTTCCTTCTGCGAGCCGTCGCCATTGGTCCCATCTGGCCTGGTCCTCGATGATGCTATGTCCAGCTAGGCTACATGGCCGGCGGGTAGGGGCAAATCTCCCTGGCTGCTCCTCCCTCTGGCGCCGCCCTCATTCTCATGGTCTCAGCAGCTGCTCCATGTGGTTCGCCCAGCGACTACTCCGGCAAGGCGCTAACTACATAGCTGATGCCACCTTTGTGGCGAAGGCACTTTATTCCCCTCCTCCCGGGCCATGGCCTTGAGGTGTCGTTGAAGGATGAGCCCATCCAACAAGGTGAGGATCTCCTCCGATTTTTGCCAAATTTTCATTACGATCCACTATCGATGAATTGCTATGAGC